>CM038625.1:27497214-28794714 GCA_021554675.1 Leuciscus idus | reverse complement strand
ATACAACAAAACTTCCAGCTTTCCCCTTGATTTGCATTTTCAGCATGAATCTCCCCCGGAGCAGATGGCCGGTTGCTACAAGAATCTGAGTGTTCGAGCCACATTTACCATCTCTGACATTATCTGGACCCGTTTGAATCACTGCCCCGCTAACGTCCGAGCCAGTCCTGTCAGAAAGGACGCCCCTCATCCCTGTCCGCCAATGCCAAACGCCACAAAGCTCGCAGGTGGCGGGCGAACATCGATTCCAGCATATTGGCCGAGGATCTCTCAAAACGGCTTTGTGTGATTGTGATGTCGAACAGAGGGCACCATGTGCTAGCGGTTTTATCAACCCGAGTGGAAAAACGCTGCATGTTTTTCCCATCCTTGCAGGAAAACGGGGGAAGTGACTTTCAGAACAGCCGTATTTTGTTCGAGCAAAATGGTTCGCCATAATAGGGCGGCAGATGGGCGAGACCACTGTGCGAGATCATTGGAGTTCTGTAGATGTTTTTTTGATGTCTGTGGCTCGTTTAGCGTTTACGGCATTTCTGCCGGGAACGAGGCGGATTCCGGCATGTGCAATGACCCAAAAAACGCTCATTTTTTTGCGCACCACAGCTGGTGAAAGCGATCGGCACAGTCATACATTAATGTTCCCCGCGGTGTCGCATTTACACACACACTCAAATCATGATTAAATCTTAGAGCCGTGACAGAGTTACAGCTCCAAATGGGATGCAAATGCAATGGGTTCAAAAATAGACGTTTTGGCTCATGCCTACATGGAAACACGAGTTTGGGAGTCACTATTGGGAAACTTTTCTGTTTATTTTTTAGGTCATTTGCAAATGTAAATGCTAAGATGGTACAACGCAAAAAGAGCCATCGAGAAGAAAAAAACTTGTGAGATTATGATTAGATATGCATATTATGATGATATTAGACATTCATGGTTTATTTAATACAGTAAGTCTTTACTTGAGATCCTACTGAACTCTTTTTTTTAAACTCTGTTTTTAAGAAACATTTTAGATTTTTAACTGTTTTGATCCAACAAACACCAGGTAAAAAAAAGTGCAATAGCCTAGTAAGTGTTTTAAAACATACATCATGGTAATACCATGATATTCTTTCGAGTAGCATGTATACCATTTCACATATGGTGGTTGTTGTCAATCAGAAACAAACAATTTATATTTATATTATATTATATATGCATCCAAAATAAAAGTTAAAAAGTTTGTTTACATAATATGTGTGTGTACTGTGTATAATTATTTTGTATATATAAATACACATGCATGTATATATTTAAGAAAAATGTGTTATTTATATATAAAATATTTATACATAATATAAATTATGTATATATACAGTATATACATGCACATATATCTTTTAAATATATACATGCATATGTGTGTATTTATATAGCCTACACAAAATAATTATACACAGTAGCCTACACACATATATTATGTGAACACAAACTTTTATTTTGGATGCGATTAATCTAAGGGCTGGGCAAAGATTAATCGTGATTAATCGCATCCAAAATAAAAGTTTGTGTTTACATAATATATGTGTGTGTAGGCTACTGTGTATAAATATTTTTTGTAATTATAATAATTGGATGTATATAATAATTTATATATATATATATATATATATATATATATATATATATATATATATATATATATATATATATACAAAGTTTGAGTGGAAAAATGGACAGCTAGAGGAAGAATTGATTCATCAGCCTATAAGTTCAAGTGCTGCAGCCAAAAGTTAACCTGGATTGGAGTGTGTAGATTTATTTTTGGATTTCAGCTTCTTATTACTTCGCCTCATCTTTCATCACAGGATACGAGTCCTCACAGACAGCCACATTTGAGCAGAATGTGTTTCTGGAGCGTTTATTGGCTTCATTCGGCCTCCCCCACAGTGCAGTTTAGAACAGTAGAGCAATATTTCCTCTCGGCCGTGTCCGGGTCTCAGGTCTCGCCCCCGTGTGCCCTTCCATATTCTCTTAAAAGTGGACACAATCACGGTTCTGACAGCTAAACCCCCTAAACAAGCAGAGGAGCCGCTGAGGAACGAGAGTTGACTGGAAGTGGAGCTCATTTATGAGTAATGTAACATCCAGGACTGTCCGCAGAGCACTGGAGACAGCAGTATTTTACAGCTTTTTAGGGCAGGAACCTTTGTCTGACACTTCAGTTTGTCTCTCAACCGCTTCCGTCATGGCCGTCTTTCTTTGCGCGAGACAGCAAAACAGGCTATTTCCGGATGAATGAGGTGAGGCATCGGTTAGTGAGGTGCGTCTCTCTTGCTTTCGCTCACTTGGGGAACACGGACCCTGAGGGACTCTGTAGCACACACACACACAAACACACACACACGAAGACGTGCATCTATAGAGTGACTAAAAGACTCGTTTTCCCTCAGGAGGTCAGGAAAATGTTTCACAGAAGTACTGATTTAAGCATGTCTAATTTGAACACATCTGTTTTTTTTTTCCCCTTCTCAAATAACCTTGGGTGTCCTCTAGTCTAATCCCATCCAATTATTTAGTGTTATTATTATTATGTATTATTATAAATTATTTAGTGCATTTAATGTTGTTTCTTATTCTTATGTATAATTATTCTTATGTTTTTATTAATATTATTAATGTCTTCTTAATTAATAATAAAACAGTATTATAAAAATCAATAATAAAAAGTATTTTATTGTCTGTATATATACATGTTTTAATAAAATAAATGATTTTTAACCATTGTAAATGTTAATATATATATAATATTAATAATTTCTTAATTATAAAAAGTATTATTTTATTCTATATTTATAATAATGTTTATTATTTCGTTTTTCACAACACAATAGTTTTTTTTAACTATTGAAAATGTAACTACAAATAATTGGATATTTTAATTTATTTTATGACAATTTTGTGCCACATTCTACAATCAGTGCTCTAAAGGCAAATTACAGTTTTTTGATTGCTGTAATTTCTTTTGAAATGACAATTAAACACACACTCACACACACACACACACACACACACACACACACACACACACACACACACACACACACACACACATATATATATATATTTTTATATTATTATTATTTTTATATATATTGATATTATTTCTTTATTAATTAATATAAATATAAATGTACATGTATGTATACTGTATTATTATTTATTTTATGAAATGCATAGATTTTTTCCCCATAACTTTTAACTATTGTAAATGTACCTAAAAATAATGTCACTTATTTTATGAACATGTTGTGCTACCTTCTAAGCACTCTGAAGGCATATGATAGCTTTTTGTTTATGATAGGAACATTTTAATGACAGAGGCGGGAACATGCAAATGCACACTCATTTTTACTTGACAATTAACATGATCGTGTATTGATAGATGAAAGGCCATGTTCTATTACACAACTGAGGGAGCAACGTAATTGCACTTTCTCCTCTTCTCTCTCTCTCTCTCTCTCTCTCTCTCATTCTCCTAATCCTCCCTTATCTGGAGCTTCTACTGTAGCTTGTACAATACTAGGAGTGAATATATGAAAAGATTAGAGGACTGAGGATGCGTGAAAAGAGGAACAGTGATGTAATCACACCAAAAAAAAAGTTGATATTTTGCAGAGTATGCAAGTCATTTTGTACATGTTTTATTTTTTCTGATGATTGTTTATTTAAATTAAAAGCTAAAATGTATCTTGTTCTGCATTTGTGGTTAAATGATGGTAAACATTTGCTGATCATTTGCATGTTGTTCTGTGTTACTATAGGATGAATGCCAAGTAGTTTATGATGTTCTAGATGTTTTTTTTAGCATGTTACTATGGGATTGCTAAGGTTTTCTGGGTTGTTCTTTTAGCACACTGCTAGGGACTTATTGAAAGTAGTAGCATGTTGCTACTCCAGGTGGGTTTTGGTGGCTTTTTGCATTTTGCTATGGGGTTGCTAAACTGGTATGTGTGGTTTTAACATGTTGTGTGGTTCCTATGGTTTTCCTGGTTGTTTTTAGCATGTTGCTATGGACTTGCTAGGCTGTTCTGCATAGTTTTTAGCATGTTGCTATCTGATTTCTGGGGTTCTGGGTGGCTGTTAGCAATGTTGCTATGGGGTTGCTAAAGTGATTTTTAACATGGTTCAAATGAGTTCTCGGTTGTTTTTAGCATGTTGTTAAACAGTTGCTACTGTAGGGTGTTCTGTTTTTAGCATGTTGCTATGAGGTTGTTAAGGAGGTTTGAGTGTTTTTAGTTTTCTGGATTGGTTACATGTTGCTAAGTTGTTATTGTAGGGTGCTTTGTTATATGTTATGGGGTTTGCTAAAGTGTTTTGGGTTGATTTAGCATGGGGCTATGTGGTTGTTAAAGGGATAGTTCACTTTGAAATTAAATTTTGGTATGTTTTAGCTTACCTCAAGGGCATCCAAGATGTAGGTGTCTTTTTTTCCGCAGTAGTTTCAATTTTGATATTTTTAGGTCAAACCGTTCTTGTCTGTCAGTCATATAATGCAGGTCGATGGTCACTTGTCTCAAACAGCATGCACAGAGTCCAAATTAAAACAATTCCCCGTCGTCCAAATTAAACAATTCCCCATCGTAAGTACACATTGATGGCCTAAGACACGAAACGAGCGGTTTGTGTGAGAAAACGAACAGTTTTTATATCGTTTTTATTGTGTCGCCTTGGCTACTGCGAAACCGTAGCCAAGGCGACATCTATTGTATATATCTATACCCGCCCGCGCTCTCAGATCACTTGGACGTGGCTGAGTTCAATAGGTAAAAACGATATAAAAACTGTTCGTTTTCTCACACAAACCGCTCGTTTCGTGTCTTAGGCCATCAATGTGTACTTACGATGGGGAATTGTTTAATTTGGACGACGGGGAATTGTTTTAATTTGGACTCTGTGCATGCTCTTTGAGGTGGTGCCCATAGACCTGCATTATATGACTGACAGACAAGAACGGTTTGACCTAAAAATATCAAAATTGAAACTACTGCGGAAAAAAAGACACCTACATCTTGGATGCCCTTGAGGTAAGCTAAAACATACCAAAATTTAATTTCAAAGTGAACTATCGGTGTGATTTTACCATGTTGTGTTTAGCATGTTGGTATGGGGTTGTTAAGGTGTTTTGGGGTTGTTGTTAACATGTTGCTATGGGGTTCCTAAGGAGTGTTTATTGGATTGAAATTGGCCCAAAAATTTAAATTGGCCCATGATTTACTCACCCTGAAGTCATCCTAGTTGTATATGACATTCTCCTTTCAGACGAATACAATCGGAGTTATATTAAAATTGTCCTGGCTCTTCCAAGCTTTATAATGGGAGTCAATGGGTATATTTTTTTGGAAGTCGACACTGCTCGACACGGCTCTGGTGGGTTAATAGAGGCCTTTTGAAGTGAAGCGATGCATTCATGTAAGAAAAAAATACATATTTAAAACTTTATCGTCTAAAATAACTAGCCTCCGGCAGACGGCCGTACACAAGTCGACATACATCATCAAGTGTTACTCTTTTGGAGTAAGTCAACTAGCGTAGGTCGTCTGCCAGAAGCTAGTTATTTTAGTCGATAAAGTTTTAAATATGGATATTTTCTTACACAAACACATCACTTCACTTCAGAAGGCCTTTATTAACCCCCCAAAGCCGTGTGGAGCACTTTTATCATGGATGGATGCACTTTGTTGGACTTATATACCCATAAAAAAATATACCCATTGACTCCCATTATAAAACTTGGAAGAGCCAGGACATTTATTTTTTTATACATTTAACTCAGATTGTATTCGTCTGAAAGAAGAATGTCATATAAACCAAAGATGGCTTCAGGGTGAGTAAATCATACTTCTAATTTTTGGCTGAACTATCCCTTTAAGTTATTACTTTAGGGTGTTTTTTGTAGTACTTTATGTTGCTAGTTTTTTGGGTTGTTTTTCACATGTTGTTATGTGGTTAAGGTGTTGTTTTACCATGTTGTTTTAAGCATGTTGTGATGGGGTTGATAAGGTGTTTTTTTAGCATGTTGTTTTTAGCATGTTGCTATGTGGTTGCTAAGGTGGTTTTGGGTTTGTTTTTAACATGTTGCTATACAGGTCCTTCTCAATAAATTAGCATATTGTGATAAAGTTCATTATTTTCCATAATGTAATGATAAAAATTAAACTTTCATATATTTTAGATTCATTGCACACCAACTGAAATATTTCAGGTCTTTTTATTGTTTTAATACTGATGATTTTGGCATACAGCTCATGAAAACCCAAAATTCCTGTCTCAAAAAATTAGCATATCATGAAAAGGTTCACTAAACGAGCTATTAACCTAATCATCTGAATCAACTAATTAACTCTAAACACCTGCAAAAGATTCCTGAGGCTTTTAAAAACTCCCAGCCTGGTTCATATCTCAAAACCGCAATCATGGGTAAGACTGCTGACCAGAATGCCATCATTGACACCCTCAAGCAAGAGGGTAAGACACAGAAAGAAATTTCTGAACGAATAGGCTGTTCCCAGAGTGCTGTATCAAGGCACCTCAGTGGGAAGTCTGTGGGAAGGAAAAGTGTGGCAAAAAACGCTGCACAACGAGAAGAGGTGACCTGACCCTGAGGAAGATTGTGGAGAAGGACCGATTCCAGACCTTGGGGGACCTGCGGAAGCAGTGGACTGAGTCTGGAGTAGAAACATCCAGAGCCACCGTGCACAGGCGTGTGCAGGAAATGGGCTACAGGTGCCGCATTCCCAAGGTCAAGCCACTTTTGAACCAGAAACAGCGGCAGAAGCGCCTGACCTGGGCTACAGAGAAGCAGCACTGGACTGTTGCTCAGTGGTTGCTCAAATTTTGCATGTCATTCGGAAATCAAGGTGCCAGAGTCTGGAGGAAGACTGGGGAGAAGGAAATGCCAAAATGCCTGAAGTCCAGTGTCAAGTACCCACAGTCAGTGATGGTCTGGGGTGCCATGTCAGCTGCTGGTGTTGGTCCACTGTGTTTTATCAAGGGCAGGGTCAATGCAGCTAGCTATCAGGAGATTTTGGAGCACTCCATGCTTCCATCTGCTGAAAAGCTTTATGGAGATGAAGATTTCATTCTTCAGCATGACCTGGCACCTGCTCACAGTGCCAAAACCACTGGTAAATGGTTTACTGACCATGGTATTACTGTGCTCAATTGGCCTGCCAACTCTTCTGACCTGAACCCCATAGAGGATCTGTGGGATATTGTGAAGAGAAAGTTGAGAGACGCAAGACCCAACACTCTGGATGAGCTTAAGGCCGCTATCGAAGCATCCTGGGCCTCCATAACACCTCAGCAGTGCCACAGGCTGATTACGGCCATGCCACGCCGCATTGAAGCAGTCATTTCTGCAAAAAGGATTCCCGACCAAGTATTGAGTGCATAACTGAACATAATTATTTGAAGGTTGACTTTTTTTGTATTAAAAACACTTTTCTTTTATTGGTCGGATGAAATATGCTAATTTATTGAGACAGGAATTTTGGGTTTTCATGAGCTGTATGCCAAAATCATCAGTATTAAAACAATAAAAGACCTGAAATATTTCAGTTGGTGTGCAATGAATCTAAAATATATGAAAGTTTAATTTTTATCATTACATTAGGGAAAATAATGAACTTTATCACAATATGCTAATTTATTGAGAAGGACCTGTATATGGGGTTGATAAGGTGTTGTTATACCATGTTGTTTTTAGCATATTATATGGGGTCGCTAAGAGGGTTTGGCTTTTTTAGCATGTTGCTATTGGGTTAATCAGGTGTTGTTGTACCTTGTTGTTTTTAGGTGAGGTTGATACAGTGTTTTTGGTGTTTTTAGTGTTCTGGGTGTTTTTTTGCCCGTTGCTTAGTTGTTACTGTAGGATGTTTTGAAGCATGTTGCTATGTAGGATTTGTGGGCGAACCAAACATAAAATAATCTTCCAGATGATTCGTTCAAGCATAATTTCACACAAAACTCAACATCTCAGACCCCAAATCACCAATCCAGAACCATAAAATCCAGGCTCCAGCCAGTCTACGCTAACCAACGAAAACCCCCAGCTAAGAACTTTATGGCCATGCAAGCTTCAAAGAGATGAGCCCAACTAAAGGAAGAACGTTGTCAATGTTAGATAGTTTGGAAGAGACTGATTGGTTCAGAGATGGCACAGCTTAGGACCCACCAAGATAACAGCAGAGGTTGTTTGAAGACAAAGGATTTAAAACAGACCTCCTCCTTAAGGATCTCTGAACGACTCCAGGGTTGAAAAATCTTAAAACCACAGAGACTGAGACTTTACATATAAAAATATATAAAATCATTCCAAAACAATTCTTGACGGACTTAAAATCAAACATCGTTCAACTACATAATTCTATATTGTGTCTACAACCTATATGTGTCTATTATGCTTAGATCACATATAAGTCATGTAATTGTTATAACTGTTATATGTTTGAATGAAAGTGTGTCTTTTTTCCTATCAGTTCGATCATATGTTGTTAATTCAGAAGATGGCTTGATGGAAATCAGTGTAAAATGTTTTGTATTCTTATTATAGGAATCATGTCTAAACTGTACCCTCTGTTCTCTCTGCTAGAGCTGGAGAGTAAAGAGATCTCAGATAACGCATGATTTACGATCGAGAGGTGAAGAAAATGCCACCTCTCAAATAAAGACAGTGTCTAATTGGTCAGAACTCATCCAGGAAGCCGGAAAAACATTTGAGTTTAAAATCTTAGGACACGAACAAAGCATGAGAAGATTCCAGAATGCATTAGAAGATACTTAGAGCAGCCATGGAGAAGCTTTACAGACGATGATGTAGTAGCCATGTAGACGAGCAAACGTAAGAACCCAAATCAAGCTCAGAAAAACATGGGTTAAACAGCTTCATTCAAGCCATCTAACTACTCTCGTCTCACTTTTCTTTCTCTTACTTAGTTTCTTTTCTTTTCCGTTGAGAGTCTCGGTTCTTAGTTTTGCTGTAACCTTTCGGTCAACGATTCGATTGCAAAGCCCGCTTCCAACTTCAAAGACTTTCCATCCATCCGTCAGCACACCATGTGATTGGCAGCCCAAGACATTTATCCAGACACCAGGAGACCGCCAGCCAGTCAACAAACCCGGGACACCCCCTTTTACAGGACAAAAGGAATCCCCAAAGGGACAAAGATGTAGCCTCCAGACTCTTAGCTGAACTGGTGCTTTGATATAAAGTTAATAACCCGCCTAAGAAACGACAAAAGGGTTAAATTAATGATTATGGTTCGTTCAGGTCATGTCTTATAAGTGCATAGAAACTTGGGATTTCATCATCTCACTCTTAAAACTCATTCTTTCCTCACTATTTCTTTCTGCAACTCGTATGAATGTGTGTGTGTGTGTGCTCGTGTTATTGTGTTAGATATTAGTTGTATGTGTTAGAATAATCAATAAAGTCTTGTTTGTATTTTAAAGATAATTGTTCTTGTGTTATGTGCTTACGAAGTTAATGTCTTAAACTGCTGATCTAAGTTACATTGCTAATAAATAGTGTTTCACTATAGTTTGGATATTTATATCCGCTGCAGAGCTGATAGTTACGGCCGGTTCAAATGAACGCTGAACGAGTCATTTGCTCGGCGTATAAGTGATTCTTTCAAGATTCCCTATAAATTAATAAATAATTCCCTTTGAGCTAAATTGACATGTAACAGCTTACAGCTATGAGCATTTGGCAAGGTGTTGTTTTACCATGTTTGTTTAGCATGTTGCTGTGGGGTTGATAAGGTGTGGATTTACCATGTTGTTTTTAGCATGTTGCTAAGGCGTTTCTAATGTGTTTTATGCGGTCTCTAGGTATTTTGAGTGGCTGAGTGGTTACAAGGGTGTTCTAGGTGGTTGCAAGGTGGTTACTTACTGGCCCAAGTTTAACCCCCAATATTTTGGTCTTAAGAAATGACTTGCATCCCTTCTTCTTGTCTATTTTGTATGAAAATGGTAAATCAACAAAAAATCCTCATCTTACACACCATGCTATGAGATCGTATTCCATAGCTCAGCTGCACTGAGCTTTAATACTTAGCAACACTATTCACAATATGTCTTAGCTTAAATCGTATTCTTCCAAAATATTGTAAAAAGGCCAGATGAACATGTTATTAAATTAAATAATTGTTTTCTCTTCCAGCTGAATCACTCAGGATGTCCCAGCGAGAGTGAAATACTGTGAAGCGCTGCTCTGATATGCTAATCTAGCCCCATTATGAAACCGTACGATTTAGAAACGTTTTGGAAACTGAAGCGAGGTGGTCTCTTGAGTTCACAAAGGCTCAGCCAATCGGAATCCGCAAATGTTAAGCACTTATTAAAGCGAACAGGAAGGCACAGGAAGTACTTATCTAAGAAAGGGCAAAAAGAGGATGTTTCATTTGCAAATCTGATTGTGTGAAGATAAAAGAAATTCAGATATCTGATTAAATGGATCAAATCTTAGAACAACGGATGCAAAACGGATTTTTTTTTTCTTTTGGTGCCTCTGCCAGAGGTTTTTGTGGTGACATCTGCGATAAGAGAAGAGCATTTCAGACTTTAAAATGGCGGCTCATAGAATGGAAACAGCTGGTGAGGCTGGATCTTGTCATTTCACAAACCCAGAATGCCCTCTGATGTAGATTGTAATGATAAAAGAGCGTCCAAGGACTCGTCGTCTCATTCCACGTCGTTTTTGATGCTAAAAGCTCTTGCAGGCTATTGCGAGAGCGTGTTTGTGAAGCTCATGACGACTTTCAGTTGAGCAGACAGCTTGATTGACCCTGAAAATGCAGAGATGACATGAAATTCCAAAGTAATTCGTTTATGTAAATCACACTTTTTGCATACACCTTCACTTTACAGCATAAAAACAGCTTTCAGATGGCAAGAACATTTTCAAATCTGTTGAACAGAACTAACATTGTACAGTGACACCCCAAAATACAACTTTTTAAAAATTTGTTTTCACATGTGAACATTTGTGCACAAATATTTTTTTAGGTTTCAAATGATGAATTTAAATATCCAAACAGTGAATTTTTTAGGCCACTGCACATATAGTGGCATCCTGAAGTCTGAGACCACCAGTGATGTTTAGCTTCATTCATTCATTCATTCATTCAATTATATTTATTCACTTTATTTTAATTTATCGGAGGTTTTTAAACATAGTTAAAAGCTAAAGTTAAATTCAACCAATGTTGTGAATTTGGGGGCGGGGCTATCTGTTTAAATGACCAATGGCAGACAGGAGGCGTGTTCTTATTGGCTTTAAATATTTATTTTATCAAAGCATTCCTGTTTAAAAGTCCTGAAACGTTTTTATTTACAGGTTTAAATAACAAAAATGCCTGATTTGCAATATGGTTTCACACTTTTGGGTCCAAATATATGTCTAACAGCTTGTATTTTAGGCTACATGCTCTTTATCTCTGTTTTGTTTACTTTTATATATTTTTTTTCCTAGTTTTCCCCCCTTTGTCTAAAATTGAATTAGCCATTTATCAGATTACAAACAAAACTTTGTTTTTAGGTTTATGTGGAGTTCATAGTACCGCGCTAAAACTGCATTTTGCGTTATTAACGTTGCAGACATGCTTTGGTGTCCAATAGGGAACTCCTGCCCTGTTTTTAAAGTCAGCTTAAATAATTAGATTTTTCCTGTCAGAAGTTTGGTTGCACAAGACTCGTTCCTCATTACCGTGTCACATCTCTATGGCAACCGCGAATGATATTTCATAATTAAGAGCTGGCAGAGAGCCTAATAAAACGATCAATATGGGCCCCACGCACGTGGCGTAATTGAACGAGCTTGTGCACGTTAGGATTGATTAATCACGCAAGAGAGAAATTGCAAACATCTCTTTGGCACAATGGCTGGAGCTGTTCATCATCTGCACTCACGCTGATGAAGCTAACGGGCGACGCTGATCTCGTACGGCGGGAGACGGAGTTAATGTTTAGAGCGCGAGGGCAGGTAGATGGAACAGCGGCGTGTAATTAAATATCCAGATTTGGATGAGGATATGCCTGCACTCATTAAATGTCACTCACATTCACCTTGTTTAAAAAACGGTAGAAGATTATCCTGAAGAATGTTTCACAGCTGCGTAGATGAACCAAAAAAAGATGCCTTTAGGCTACTGTGCAGTATGAAATGTGGCATCAAAAAAGATGACATTAGAGAACGTGTAGATGTCTCATGCTGCTTCTGATTGCTTTTAGAGGGAAAATCTGTGCATAACTGCTGGTCTGGGATCCGTTTTCTTCGTAATAATAGCACAGTGGAACAGTGAAACATATTTGGCAAATGATCCAGTGCGTATGATCTGTTTTTGTGCACTATAGAGAACTCAAAGATTTCTATTTACAAAGTGTTTTTGCAGCATTTGGCAATGTAGCCAATCACAAACATATCTGTTGATTTCTTGAATGCAATAGCCAATCAGAAGTGTTTTAGGGGACATTTACAGGACATAGTTTTCAACTAAAAACAGAAAACTTTAAATGCGTTTTGACCGTTCATTTTAGTTTTCGGGGGGCGTGAAAACGCAAACTTTTGAAAACGGTATTTAAAGTGCAAGTTTTTGAAAATGATACCTCAGTATTTTCACAAATTCTCAGTTTTGTTGTTTATTATCTCCGTGTAAACAACAAAACTGCAAATTTGTGAAAATGGTGACCTCATGCGCATGCAATTTACTGTTCATGTTTCTTTACAAACGTTTTTCATTTTTTTATTGTTTTTATAATTATTGTGTTGTTTGTGGAGCTTTTGTGAGTTTTTGTTGATATTTACAAAGTGTATAGGCTATATTATGCTATTATACTATATTATTTTGGTGTAGTAATATGGACTATCTTGTGTGTGGTGTTGTTTTAATATAGAACTTGACTTTACAATATTAAATAAGTGTTGTTATGGATTATTTAATTAATAATTTTGTTTAATATTCCTATATTTAATATGATTTTTTTGTTCGTTTTTGGGACTCTTGGGTCGTAGTTCATTACTACAAGTCCTTTCAGAAACTGGAGTTCTTTGGGTGTTACAATTATTTAAATCTCCTTGTATGTGATTTTGAGAGTTTTTGTTTCAGACCAAATGCATTGTTAAAAGTTCCTTAAGGTGTCATAAAAGATAAATAATAATTAATATTTTAAATTAATAATACATAAAGAAAATGTATTCCAAGTAAGGAGGTAATGTAATAATATACACTCACCTAAAGGATTATTAGGAACACCTGTTCAATTTCTCATTAATGCAATTATCTAATCAACCAATCACATGGCAGTTGCTTCAATGCATTTAGGGGTGTGGTCCTGGTCAAGACAATCTCCTGAACTCCAAACTGAATGTCAGAATGGGAAAGAAAGGTGATTTAAGCAATTTTGAGCGTGGCATGGTTGTTGGTGCCAGACGGGCCGGTCTGAGTATTTCACAATCTGCTCAGTTACTGGGATTTTCACGCACAACCATTTCTAGGGTTTACAAAGAATGGTGTGAAAAGGGAAAAACATCCAGTATGCGGCAGTCCTGTGGGCGAAAATGCCTTGTTGATGCTAGAGGTCAGAGGAGAATGGGCCGACTGATTCAAGCTGATAGAAGAGCAACTTTGACTGAAATAACCACTCGTTACAACCGAGGTATGCAGCAAAGCATTTGTGAAGCCACAACACGCACAACCTTGAGGCGGATGGGCTACAACAGCAGAAGACCCCACCAGGTACCACTCATCTCCACTACAAATAGGAAAAAGAGGCTACAATTTGCACGAGCTCACCAAAATTGGACAGTTGAAGACTGGAAAAATGTTGCCTGATCTGATGAGTCTCGATTTCTGTTGAGACATTCAGATGGTAGAGTCAGAATTTGGCATAAACAGAATGAGAACATGGATCCATCATGTCTTGTTACCACTGTGCAGGCTGCTGGTGGTGGTGTAATGGTGTGGGGGATGTTTTCTTGGCACACTTTAGGCCCCTTAGTGCCAATTGGGCATCGTTTAAATGCCACGGCCTACCTGAGCATTGTTTCTGACCATGTCCATCCCTTTATGACCACCATGTACGATCCATCCTCTGATGGCTACTTCCAGCAGGATAATGCACCATGTCACAAAGCTCGAATCATTTCAAATTGGTTTCTTGAACATGACAATGAGTTCACTGTACTAAAATGGCCCCCACAGTCACCAGATCTCAACCCAATAGAGCATCTTTGGGATGTGGTGGAACGGGAGCTTCGTGCCCTGGATGTGCATCCCACAAATCTCCATCAACTGCAAGATGCTATCCTATCAATATGGGTCAACATTTCTAAAGAATGCTTTCAGCACCTTGTTGAATCAATGCCACGTAGAATTAAGTCAGTTCTGAAGGCAAAAGGGGGTCAAACACAGTATTAGTATGGTGTTCCTAATAATCCTTTAGGTGAGTGTATATACATATGTGCGTAGTAAAGGTGGTCAATTCATGTTGAAATTAAGTAGAAGGAAACAAAAACGAGGGGAGCAGCTAATAGTCTTTAAGACAGTTAGTCTTGGCACATGCAGCGATGAAGAACTTCCTCCGTATGCCTGGTCATGGGTCAATAGCACTCGATTCACAAGGACGCCCACCCTACGGAGGAGCTTTCTTTATAGGACAAGCACTGAAAAGTCGATTCAGTCAGGATCCCATGTTCCCATGATACTTTGTCCAATAAATGTGCTATGTGTGAATGATCCCAATTCTTAGAATGTCAGAACAGGCCTACTCTGCGTCAGAACGTCGTTTGAGAACTTCATCGCTTTATCCAACCTAGAATCGCTCTCGATTTATTGACACACAATTGAGTCGTGCCGAGATTCTCATCATAATACCTGCCAAAACACTGCCGGTGTGAATGTTCATCATTGGAACTGGTTTTATATCCTTATGCGTCCATATTTCACACGTTCCCATAAAATATATTTCCAAAGCAGCTGTCAGGATGCGTTCAGCATGCAGTATTTTCCCAGGTACAAAACAAGCAGGCACGGAGTGGCGGAGGGCTGTGAACAGAACCACATTAGGCATAATGTGTGAGAAAGCCACACTGAATTTTAAGATAAGCTGATGAATTATTCATGTTTTCTTAGTGAGGAGTTTGTGCCCACATCTCTCTCTCTCTCTCTCTCTCTCTCTCTCTCTCTCTCTCTCTCTCTCTCTCTCTCTATGTGTGTGTGTGTTAGCTTGTGTTTAAGGTAAGAGGGTCTGGTTTGTGTTATGTGAGAAAATATCTTTATAATCTGCCATTGCGGAGAGAAAAAGGGAGAGAAATGAAGGCCTCGTCTTTAATGTTTGCATTGATTTTTTTCCCTTTTACTTCAGTATTAATGCATCTTTATCTCTTTCTCAGACATGAATAGCATTATGATCTGTGATAGAGGATTATGGGTCAGAGTCATTATGTGTCTTTTACATGCGTATGGCAGCCATGACTGTGATTTTCAATGTGAATACAACAGATTGTTTTCATTCAAAACATGAAAGCATGGAATGGAATCAAACTTTGAAGCTAAAAAGATCGGAATCTGTGACCATCATACACTACATGATTTTCTATGAAATCTGTCAGCTCAAATCTGCAGAATGGCTCTGACTTCTTTCGGCAACTATACACTGTAAAAAAGTATGTGATTAATAAGTTATGACAACATATGTTTTTACATTGCTTTAACTCATCAAAGTAAATTGAGCAATTTTCAACTTTTTTTTACAATAATTTTTTAAAAGTCAGTTTAAGGTAATTTAAGTTGAAATGACTTAAACATCCAAGTTGAGTGTACTTCAAAATGTAGGGCAGCAACATTTTTCAATAAGTTAAGACAACATATGTTTTACAAGTTAAGCAATTTTCAACTTTGTTATACAAGATTCAACTCTTTTTTTAAGTCAATTTAATGTAAACATCCAACTTGATTGTACTTAAAAATTTAAGGCAGCACCTTTTTTATTCACTGTGTATATAAAAAGTGTATATCCATGTCACTGCCAGTGAATCACATACAGTAGTTAAAACACTTTAAATGTGCTTTTCCTTCTGCAGGTCCCCCTGTGGTGAAAATCAAGCTTTTAATGTTGTTTATATGTGGTGTTTTTTATATGCTTTAAGACAAACCATGTGTAAATTCATAAGTCAACACCATTCCTGAGTATTTTCTCCTTAAAACTGCAACGAAACCAAAGACAGTCTCAAAAACGCAGTGTTTCTGACGTCACAAACTACCTTGTAACCAATCAGGTCAACGAGTGGATCTCTGAGCTGGTGTGAGTGAGTGGAGGCGGGGCTCATTTGCATATTCATGGGACCGCATATGCTAAGGCAAGGGTGTAGAGTTACATTCAAGCTGTATTAAGGCATGGAGTGAGTTTTAAGGAATACAATTATTGACTACATGGGGACTTTAAAACATGCTATAGAGCAGATGCTGTTGAACAAAACACTCGTTTTGCTGCTTTTTACCATAAACAGACCGTTTACAGGTTTTCAGTTTAAAGGCTGTTCGCCGTTTCAGTAAATTGGCTTTGACTCTTCGCATTACCAGAGCGCGAGTCCAAAAACATGTTTCCGTATACATCAGCGCTCGGGGCCAAACGAACAGGACGTTTCCTTTTGAACTTCACAGTCTCAACTGTGAGCTTTCCTTGTCATCTCCGCCGGAGTGATTTGAAACTCGTTGTAATCGCAACGCACGCTGCTTTCACGCATCAAACTGTCCTGCCCATCCACTCAGCAGGAGGGCCGCAAACGCTCCTCTATTACCATCCCATCTTCACAGCCTTCTGAAATGCGCTTACTTTTCCGAGCTTGAAAGGCCCCTAGCTTCTCCTGCGCTCCTTTTCAACTGCTTTCAACCGTCAGGTGCACGAAATCCATCTCTACACTTTGTTGGGTCCGTCCCTGCTGCTTCTCTCTGGGATTGTTTACAGCAATGCAAATAAGGCCAGAAAGTAATTCAAATGGATTGTTTGGGTTTAGGCTGATGTGAAGCGTCTCATGCAGTACATGTGTTATTTGGTTATTTATGAAGCACTAATGTATCGTGAACAATAATAATAAAAAAAAAAAGCGTGCACTTTTTAGAAGATTGCTTGCTACTTGAGGCTATTGGTTTTTAAGCATTTGGGTGAATGAAAGAACATGTGTTCTCTTTGAACTAGTGAGAGAGGAGAGCAGACGATAAGACCGCACTCACTTAAAGCTGAGGAAATGTATTCAGAATTGGTATCTGGAGCTATTATTTATTTAATTTTGCATATATTCACATGGCTGAAGCTTTTATCCAAAGCGACGGAATACAAAAAGCGATTCATCTTGAAGAGGCAATACACATGAGAAGTGCAAACAAATGAAGTTTCAGACATCGTTCAGAACAGGGAGGGATTGAGGAATTAGAGTTCTTTGGGTATTACAGCTATTTAAATATTTTTGTATATGGTTGAATATGGTTGTGAAGTTAAAACTGTAAAGTACCACTCATTCACATACACCATATCTGTCATTTTACTGTCAACCCACATTCAGCATTAATACTCAACACAAACTTGAGAAACATACTATAACATCTTATTCATGACCTCTCATTTTTCATTCTCTCCCCACGTCATCTCTCCACTCTTCCTCAAGCATGTGACGTCGAGGAATTTGTTTGTGGCGACGGGCGCAGCTGTGTTTCCGAGAGCTGGCTTTGTGACGGGGAACTTGACTGTCCCGACGGCTCAGATGAAACACCAGCGATATGTGAGTCCATCAACAACAACACATTTCATCATTTAATTATTTCATTCATCTAAACTAATACAACTTGAATATGTATTTCATTGTATATAATAATTTACATATATTTTAAAATAGTATAATATTATATATAAAATATATATATATATAATATTATATAATCTCGTTTGTCTCTCTATCTATCTATCTATCTATCTATCTATCTATCTATCGTTCTATCTATCGTTCTATCTATTGTTCTATCGTTCTATTGTTCTATCATCTATCATTCTATCATCTATCCATCTGTCTATCTATCTGAATGTATGTTGTTCTATCCATCCATCTATCCATCTATCGTTCTATCATCTATCATCTATCCATCTATCGTTCTATCCATCTATCCATCCATCTATCCATCTATCGTTCTATCTATGTTCTATCTATCGTTCTATCGTTCTATCTATCTATTGTTCTATCCATCTATCCATCTATCCATCTGTACATCTGTCTGAATGTCTGTTGTTCTATCTATCTATCTATCTATCTATCTATCTATCTATCTATCTATCTATCTATCTATCTATCTATCTATCTATCTATCTATCTATCTATCATCCATCTATCCATCTATCGTTCTATCCATCCATCCATCCATCCATCCATCCATCCATCCATCCATCCATCCATCCATCCATCCATCCATCCATCCATCCATCTATATATCTATCTATCTATCTATCTATCTATCTATCTATCTATCTATCTATCTATCTATCTATCTATCTATCGTTCTATCGTTCTATCTATCGTTCTATCTATCGTTCTATCTTTCTATCTATCTATCGTTCTATCGTTCTAACTATCTATCGTTCTATCTTTAACATAAGTCAACACATTTCTCTATTTATATTGCTAAGCTTTGCCCTCATATACGTCTCATAACCTATATATAAATGTCAAATAAACTTGTAAACAGGTATATTTATTATGTACTTTATTTTGGTATATTGACTCCCAAATAAAGAGATCTGAAGTTGAAATGTGCTTGAATCTGTTGAATTTGAGTATCTCCAAGTGGGTTTTGAAGACCAAAATCAGATTTAACATTATCACAAAGGCCACAAACTAATCAAAAGTGCATTAATAAGCTACATATTCATATAAATAAAATAAAATCATTTAGAAGAAGAGTTTTTCTGCCAAGTTACATGCCATTTTGGCCGACGTCAATGAGATTTCCAACTCAAAACAATTGCACTTGACATTTCTATTACAAAATGAATGGGTTTCCGAAATGCTTCAGTAAAATTTGGAAATGCACTCATAAATATTGCTGGATGAGAAATGGTGAGCGCTCAATGCCTGGGATAAAAGATGTCATGAAGCATTAATTGAAGCAATTGTTACCTGGAGTATTGTGCGGTTTCCACACGGTACAGTCCTCAAATGCGCCGAATCTGAGAGGATAAAGTGATGAGAAAGCGTTTGTACTTATGACAGGCTGCATAATTATCTTTTTAAAAATAATATGCATGATATATTCTTTTGAAATTCAGTGTGTGCTGGAAGAAATATTCCTGGCAAGCCTTTTATGAGATCAGAGGAAATCACAGTTGAGGTCACTTGCCTTTCGGCAAAACTGAAAAAAACATTGTAACGTAGTAAAATCGTTATTTTTAAGTTATTTTTTCCTGTCAGATTTTGGCAAATAAATAGCCCTTGCTCATTAATCCTGACAGTTTGCCAAATGCAGAGCTCATTTAAATAAATATTATGTTTTTATAGTGTGTATTGTCTTCATAGTACAGGATGAGCAGCTGCATACACCAACTCGTCACTGGCTTTTATCATAGCACATCAACAAACGTACCGCTGTGGTTCCTTTGATCAGTTTGTCATCTCTCGTCTGTGGAAGACCATCTGTGGTTTTCCAACTTGCCATTCTCTTCATATTCATCCCCTTAATCACACTAGATTAGTACATAATCCATTTTCAAAGTGATAAAAAGAGGCAGAATTAGAAATGTGTGTGATATGAATGAAATAGACAGAAAAAAGCATTGAAAGAGGTTATTTATTTTATTTTTTTACATAAAATAGCATACATTTGACACATAATACTGTAGTGAACAGCACATTCCAGGGCCCAGTTTATGGCCGGGCCCTTCTCTGTCTGTAACAGTGGACAAAAGTTTGCTACATTTTGATTGGATCTTGCTGCACTAACACAAACAAACTGTCCCACGCTATCAGATAAGGATGCTAGGACAACTGACAGACACCTTAAAGGGGTTGTATAATGTCCTTTTCACAAGATGTAAAATAAATCTCTGATGTGAGAGATTTTCCAGATCCCAGAGAGTGTATGTGAAGTTTTAGCTCAAAATACCCCACAGATATTTTATATAGCATGTTAAAGTTGCCTTTTTGAGGGTGAGCAAAAACACCTTGTTTTGTGTCTGTCCCTTTAAATGCAAATGAGCTGCTGCTCCCAGCACAGGGGGCGGAGCTTCAAGAGCTCTTGTCGTTAGCAGCTTCGATCACCTCACACGGACATGCACTGAAAATTTCTAAAACTTTTAGCCTTTTATGTTCAAACCGGAGTCAGAAAGATTGAGAGACTTAAGAAGAAGTGGCAACATGTAGACAACATTTCTGAATGTTTAGTTGATGAATTTATGTATCTTACGTGTAGTTCTCTTCTAGTCATTAATTAGCATATTCTGTCTTGATAATCTATAAATCGTGTTCAGGGGGCGGGGTTTATGTAAATTTTAGGGTTAGTGATGTCACTAACCCGGGAGGAATATTGTGTACTCCCTACCAGCCGTTTGTTGTAGTCCTTAAAAAGCAATTTCTTTAAAAGCACATATCTCCCTTTGCTTTGAACTTTGAGCGTTATAACTTTGCAGATGTTGTTTATGCTCAAACAGCAACATTACACACTAACTAAAGCTAGAAAAGTGAAATCATAATCAACCCCCCCTTTACAGGAAGGACAGGACTTCTCATTGGTCCACATGCAGTTTCTGCCCTGCACCCATCATGAGATTAAACCCTAAGGTTTGAGCCAACCATAAAAATTATTTTTGAAAGTTTGGATGCAATTGAGCAGTGGTTGAAACAAAGGAAGGCCACAATGATCCATCCAAATCCATTCATAACTATGTTTGGAAACCTTAAAAACTGATGTAAACTACACACATCCATTTCAAACTTATTCAGAGAAATTAAGTATTCTCATAAATGGCGTCATAATTGCAAAAGTAAAATCACTACAATACATATTTATTTATTTATTATATTGTATACATTATAATTTGTACTGTACATTATATATTGTAATTTGATATACATATTTGATTATGTATAATTATTAAAAAATGAATATTTAGCATTTGTGCAATACAAATGCATTTTTTATGTTTTTATATACTATATTCATGTAAAAACAATACAAGCACCCACAGCTTGGTGTTTTCAGCAGAGCGCCTAGCGTTTTCAGCTGTCTAAAAACGCTTTGGGGGACACACAGCCTTGCAGAAGAAAAACTGGACCTTGTGTGCTTAACTGAAACATGGCACGTAGGTATTCTTTTTAATGAACTTACTGAAGTGATTACAATCCAACCGTCTCCATTGACTTTGCATTGCGAGAGGCTGCCTCCTTGTCATTTATGACTTATAACAAAAAACAAAACAATGTCTAAAAGCTGCTATGTGACAAGTTGTACAGCAAACAAGCTAAATAACCCAGAAATACATTTTTATAAGCTGTCGACCCCAAAAAACGGTTGTTTCAGGACATAAAAGTGGATCAATTGAGACACAGAGCGCAACTAGTTCTCGAACTACTCTGAGAACTACGCACACTGGAACGCGACATGATATTGTAAAAAAACTAAAAACATTCAGAATTTGAACCATGTCGATTGCTTATTTCACCACCCTATGTGAACCTGAGAGGAGGAGATATATTGAGAAGTTAAATTTTATTGGTCTATGTCTGTTCCCCTTTTCCTTACCTTCCTTTTTTTGGAAAAATTATCCGACTGAATGGCCCAACATGAAATACCCTGATATCTACCAGATACAAATACCCTGATATTTGATTGAATCACCAGGTAACAGCATCATTTCACCTACGATCAAAACACACACTGTTACTAAAATAATGGGACAAGTTAGCTATTAGAAAGCTATATTAGCTATATATACACTGCTCAAAAAAATAAAGGGAACACTTGTTAATCAGAGAATAGCATCAAGTCAGTTAAACTTCTGGGATATTGATCTGGTCAGTTAAGTAACAGAGGGGGTTGGTAATCAGTTTCAGCTGCTTTAGTGTTAATGAAATTAACAGCAGGTGCACTAGATGGGCAACAGTGAGACAACCCCCAAAACAGGAATGGTTTTACAGGTGGAGGCCACTGACATTTTTTCCCTACTCATCTTTTCGGACTGTTTTTCACCAGTTTTGCATTTGGCTAGGGTCAGTGTCACTACTGGTAGCATGAGGCGATACCTGGACCCTACAGAGGTTGAGCAGGCAGTCCAGCTCCTTCAGGATGGCTCATCAATACGTGCCATTGCCAGAAGGTTTGCTGTGTCTCCCAGCACAGTCTCAAGAGCATGGAGGAGATTCTAGGAAGACAGACAGCTACTCTAGGAGAGCTGGATAGGGCCGTAGAAGGTCCTTAACCCATCAGCAGGACCGGTATCTGCTCCTTTGTGCGAGGAGGAACATGATGAGCACTGCCAGAGCCCTACAAAATGACCTCCAGCAGGCCACTGGTGTGAATGTCTCTGACCAAACAATCAGAAACAGACTTCATGAGGGTGCCCTGAGGGCCCAACGTCCTCTAGTGGGCCCTGTGCTCACTGCCCAGCACCAGGGAGCTCGATTGGCATTTCCCATTGAACACCAGAATTGGCAGGTCTGCCACTGGTGCCCTGTGGTTTTCACAAATGAGAGCAGGTTCACCCTGAGCACGTGACAGACAGGAAAGGGTCTGGAGAAGCCGTGGAGAATGTTATGCTGCCTGTAACATCGTTCAGTATGACCGGTTTGGTGGTGGGTCAGTGATGGTCTGGGGAGGCATATCCATGGAGGGACGCACAGACCTCTGCAGGCTAGACAATGGCACCCTGACTGCCATTAGATATCGGGATGAAATCCTTGGATCCATTGTCAGACCCTATGCTGGTGCAGTGGGTCCTGGGTTCCTCCTGGTGCACAACAATGCCCGGCCTCATGTGGCGAGAGCATGCAGGCAGTTCCTGGAGGATGAAGGAATGATACCATTGAAGGGCCACCACGCTCACCTGACCTACATCCAATAGAACACCTCTGGGACATTGTGTTTCGGTCCATCTGACATCACCTGGTTGCACCTCAGACTGTCCAGGAGCTCAGTGATGCGCTGGTCCAGATCTGGGAGGAAATACCCCAGGACACCATCCGTCGTCTCATTAGGAGTATGCCCCGACGTTGTCAGGCATGCATACAAGCACGGGGGGGCCATACAAACTACTGAGTACCATTTTGAGTTGCTGCAATGAAATTTCAGCAAAATTGACAAGCCTGCTACATCATTTTTTCACTTAGATTTCCGGGGTGTCTTTGAATTCAATCCTCTGTAGGTTGATCATTTTCATTTCCATCAAACGATGTGGCATCCTTTCGTTCATAACACATTACCCAGTCCATATTAGTATAGATATCCAGCATGACATTTTTCCCCATTGAGATCTGATGTGTTTTCAAAGTGTTCCTTTAATTTTTTTGAGCAGTGTATTTTAGCTATGTGTGCAAGTAGCTGTAGCTTGGGCCAATTGGTAGCCTATTCAGCCTTTTGTTATAAGTCATAAATGACAAGGAGGCAGCCTCTCGAAATGCAAAGTCAATGGAGACGGTTGGATTGTTCCCCCCGGTGGGCGTGGTCTTCAGATTATGACATGTTGCGCTCTGTCTCTATAATAACGGAACAAAATCATTTAAAACAAGAGAAAATACATTACATTGTATTGACATTTTAATATAGAATCAACACAGAAACAAAATATGTGTGAAATGAGATACTAGTAACACCTTTTGTGGATATTCCGTATCATAACAAGGAAAGCGTCTCAACTGAAAAAAAAAACGCGACGCTGGCAAAACGCTCTCAAGCGCCCATAGCTAGGCGTTTTCAGCAGAGCGCCTAGCGTTTTCAGCTGGCTAAAAACACTTTGGTGGACACATGGCCTTAGTGTTTTTTTTTTGTTAGCTTAGATAGTAGCATAGCATACAGCTATCCGAAATGATTAGAGATAACGTTTTTCAAATTTATTTTTCGATTTATTATGCCTTATTGCTTAATAACAATTAACAATGTCACAAAACATACCCAAACATGTTATTTCTTTCACTTTAACTATATAAATAATCAGGATAAAAATAAAAGATTATTACATGAATTAAAGTCTGATTACATTAAGAATCGCAAGAACAGCTTTAGATCAGGCATACTACTGGGGTCCTAAGCCGGGACTCATCACTTCGCTGGGAGTGGGACTCAACACTTCACCACACCGGATACGAGTTATTTGATCTCCCGCGACCTCCTGGTATGAGTCCCGTGGCTATTCCTCAGTTTAACTCATTCTAATGTCTTGTTACTCCCATAGCTACAGTTTACAGGCCTCCAAAGACAAATAAAAGACTGTTTATCAGAATTTGCAGATTTGCTATCTTTGTTGTGCCTCAAATTTGAGAGAACTCTTATCCTGGGGGATTTTAAAATCCACATGGGCATAGAAGACTTTACAATAACAAAAGACCTTCATTGGAGTGCATTGATTTGAAGCAGCTTGTGAACTGTCCTACACATAACAAAGGCCACACCATAGACCTTGTGTTTTCTAATGGTTAATTTGTGTCTCAGTTGTCCACCTCTGATTTAGGGCTGTCTGATCATCTGCTATCTTTTTTAATATTGAACTGCCTGACATAAGCATTTCCTGCTCTTGCGTCATTAATTATCGCAAATGGAGATCTATTGAGCCCTCTAATTTCACTGATTTTATTGACTCTTGCTTAAGTTGTTTTTCTGCATCTGATGCACTGGAGGACAACGCTTCTATGTTACATTCTGTTCTCTTGACTGGCCAGGACTCATTTGCTCCTTTAAAATCACAATCTGTTTCCTTTGTACGTTCTGCTCCTTGGTATAATGAAGACCTGCGTACAATGAAGACATATTTGGAGCGTAGGGTGGCGTATGTCTGGCTTTTGACTGTTCATCACAAGGCCTGGAAAGACCACTTACTAGAATATAAGGCTGAGATTTTCACAGGTAATTGTAAATAATCAAAGAAATCCAAAGCTGTTCACGTCCTGGACTTATGCTTTTCATTGGCAACACTATCAACAGTGAAATGAATCTGCAGCAGTCATGTGATTCCATTACAGCTCTGTAAGTTGTTTACGTTCATTATTATTGTAATGTTATACTTTGAGACATGAGGTAGTTTAACGCCGTCTCTCGTCTCGTGGCGCTTTGCAAACTCTACTGTGTTGCGTTCATGTGTTTTGAAGGAGGCGTGGCTTTGGAGACGCTATGAAGGGAGGGTGGGACCTTATGATTTCAAAGCTAGCTTGCTATTGCTAGCCTCTCTGAAATGTACCCTACCTTTAAAGGTGCTCTATGTAACTTTTTCACTAAAGCATACAAATAGCATATGTTTGCAGATATTTAGGAAACATGCTGAGTTCACATACACGTTTCTCTGAAAAACACTTCTACAGCCAGTTATTTAACTTTGAAATGTGCGTATCGTGTTGGAATGTCTGTTTTTGTTTTGGTCTGTGTGATCTCACCCACAGCAGTTCACCCAATAGTATTTCAACACCCTGGAATGCCAGTTGGCAGGAAACACAGCGTATTACAGCCAGCAAACAAACAGGGTCAGAGAAAGCAGATTCTACCCAACCTAAAAAGCCTCGGTATCCATCTAAAAATCTCTATGAACGAAAGCATATTATCAATGCGGATAAATCAACTAATTAACTTACGTGTAAGTGTCCTCGGCTTTCGTTGTCAATTGCGCTCGTTCCTGTTGCGTATCCTCAAACTGGCAACCCGTGTGAGCGTCGAGTCTGAGGAGGAGGGGGCGGGGGAAACAAAGATCTCCGATATTTTGAATTTGGACTGCAGTACCTATTTCGACCACTAGCTGTCATTCTTACAGACTGCACCTTTAAGCAAAGAAAGACACACTAATATACTGTCGTGCTGGAGGGCGGCTGTGGTTGAAAGTCTAAATCAATAAGAAAAAATGCTGAATTAATGAGGTTACATCACCCTAAATATCTTCCAGGTTCCATCTTGACTTTTGCTGCCTAGATACTTTTAAACATCTCTGGAGATCCGGAGGCCCTGAGAGGAAGAGCGAGAGACACTAAGAGGATATTTTTAAACAATTCTCCTATTTGTTGAATTACATATTCTCTTTTTACTGGGATTATGAAAGTGGAACAGAGGTCTGCTGGGACAAGCCTTGGGGGGAAACCTGTGTATACACTTCCTTTCTCCAGAAAACTCTCGAAAACCCCCACCCGGGTGATCATTTAAAAGGAAATTGAAAGTTAAGGAGGCACATGAACTACAGGCCAAGACTTTCGCGGCCCTTTTTGGAGCTGGATGGAGATCAATATTGCTGTTTTGGCAGTGGCCTCTTCTCCCCGTGACACCCCAGAAATGTCAAGCAATCCACAATCAATGATTCACAAGAGACAGCTGCCGGCGTGCTAAATTCTCGTGTGCTTAAGAGACATATTTAAGAGGAACTGTGCAGGGAGTTGAATATTAAAATAGCTTTGCTCATCACATTTATACACAATGAATCGAGTTAAGGGCGGTGAGCCTCAGTTTTACAGATTTTATTTGTATTTATGCTGCATAGAGAGGGAAAACAAGAACATAGATGCTTTTAGAAGAATTTGTGTTGTTCATCTGTTTTATTAAAGTAGGTTTATGCCATCTTTGTTTTGTTCTGTTATTTAGTGTCGAATACCCGACAGTCTTGTGGACATTTTTGAGTACATAATATTGTTGTTTTTTCCAAATCCGTAATAATGGTGACATCATTGCTGTTGTGCAATTTTATTATATATATTTGCTAAATTAATTGATGTTTTAATTGTATTTTATGTTACATCATATATGTGGCTGCTGCATTATTCTGTCCCCTAAAAAAATGCTTAAAATGCCTAAATGTATAATTTTCGTTTTAAAGAATATAATAGCTTTTTAATTGCTTTTCTCTTTTTTAATAGTGTCGCAAGGTAAAAAAAAAAAAATAAAAAAAAAATAAAAAAAAAATTGTTTCTAAATTGGGCTCATCCAGACTTTTTAACTTCTGGTCTATACTAAATTTAGAAACATGTTGTTAAAATGTGAAAATTCTACTGTAAAAAGAAGTTAGAAAATGATATGTTTCAGTAATTTAGAGTTTGTGTCTAATGTGAATATTATTAGTATTTAAAAAAAATAATAATAATAGCAATATCTGATATTTTTATGACTGGAAATTCATTGTAGAAATTCACTGAAGAAATTCAACAGTTTAAAAAGTATATGTTCTAGTAATGTTGTAATATACTATAAAGAAATTGCTGCCTTAAAGTTTTAAGTACAATCAACTTGGATGTTTAAGTCATTTCAACTTAAATTACATTAAACTAACTTAAAAAATGAGTTGACTTGTATAACTTACAAAAAAAAAGTAGAAAATTGCTTAACTTATTTTGATTTGAGTTAAAGCAATGTAAAAACATATGTTGTCAATTTATTGATCAAGTGTATGAACATTATTAATATTTTAGTATAGTATTTGTATTTTTTTCAACAAATTTTTTTTTATAACAATTTCTGTCATTTATTATGACAGGACATTCATATTTACTGAGAAAATTCTACTGTAGAAATAACTTATTATAATAATAATAATATCAGTCGGTTAACAGTCAAAATTAACATTCTTAATATTTTTTCAACATAATATATTTTTTAGAATAAATGCTGTCATTATGTGAAGCATTTTCATACATAATTCAAATTTGAATCCTGATATGAATCCTGAATGATATGAGAGGTGGCAGGAACACAAATCTGTCAATGTAGTAGAATTAAAGCCTAAAATGTCATTAGGATTTTACATCATCTGAGAGTAGCTTTATTACAAATTTAGAGTGTCATTACCAAATGTGTATTAAAAAACGCCCCCCATAAATTCACACTTAATTGACTATGAGCCTAATTGACTGAAAAGATGTTGTGTTAGCAAATCCAAGACATATTTAAACTAAACAAAAGTATCATTACCTTCACACATCATTACCGTCTCACTCACACAATATTAAAAATCCACTTTTTGATTTTAACATGATTGAATGTTTTGCCAAATAAATCTAGAAGTAATGAATTGGGGTTCACTTTATTTTGACGGTCCCTTTAACACATTCTGTTAACTATAAAGAACCTAGCCAACATGTCTAACTCTCAATTCATGATCTTTCTGAGTTCAAACGTGAATATACAAAGAGAATCACAATGCTGAAAACACATTTTCGATTACAACTTCTGTTTTGTTTTGTTTTTTATAAAAAATAATGAATAATAAATGTTGTGTTTGTGGTATACATCCGCGGATCATTTGCTATTTGCAAACGCATCATATTACTATATGTGAAAGCACATGAACGCGTGGCGCGTGCTTCTGCACCATACTACAATACAGTATGAGTGACGTCAGTTCAAACGAAGGCAGCGTGGTGGAGCGCACGTGAAATGAGTGAGCGCACTCTTCCACTTTACTAGTTACAACACGAAATAATCATGTACAACATCACAAGGTATGTTGAAAGATGCTGTACAACTTACAGAAATCCATATCAAGTCACATGTTGTCGCTCTATCAGTGATTTAACCTCGAAATGGCGTCAATAAAACTGCTTGTAAACAATGTCACATCTACCGTCACATTTACCTCAGAAAACCATTCAATGTCCAAAAACTCATTAGTCAGCTAGAATAATGAACTTGGAGAGGAGCATTTAGTTAAATATATGCACTATGGCATATTCATTGAATTTTTTACTTAATTTGTTCATCAATATATGTTAGCCCATGTTTTAATAAAACCGTTTTATGACAGCCACCTTTTAAATGTTAAGCCTATATTTTTATTTATTTAAAAACGAGTAAAGACATAATTGTCATTTTAAAATGTATTATAACGTTATTATAAAAACTTCCTTGTGTCATTTAAACATACAGTAAGTAGCCTACAAATCAATCATTTTTAACCTTTAAAGATGTACCAGCTGGGGTTCCCTTCCTGTATAACTTTACAGCATTAGTTGAGAGATTTTGTGAAATTTGTGTCAATTATTTAAAAAAAAAAATTTTTTTTACTTGAAGCAAATGTTGTCTTTTCCCCTTTATTTTCTTGTCAGAGTGGACCAGAATGCATTTTTTTCATGTTAAAATCACAAAAATGTTCTTCTGGGAGAGGATGCACCGCCTAGACCCTAATACAACAACTTAGTAAAAATGTAAAAATTTTCACCTCTTGTGAGTTTGCGGGTCTGTTGAAGAAGTAGAATTTTTAAAGACTTCATTAACCTTCTCTTCTACAGGCTTGCGGCAGGTAAAGGTGAGATGTCCCGTCAATCACCTCCAGTGCCTCGGCGCCCACAGGTGTGTTCACTATAGTAAACTCTGCAACGGAGTACGGGACTGTGAGGACGGATATGACGAGGGTGTGCACTGCCGCGGTGAGTTCCGTTTGATTTCTTTCTGTTCACTATCTTTATAAAAGTTTGGGGTCAGTGCGATTTAAAAAAAAAAAAGAGAAAAAAAATAATAATAAAATGTTTATTCAGCAAGGATACACCATTAAAATGACCAAAAGTTACAGTAAATACATTTATAATGTTGCAAAAGATTTCAGTTTCAAATAAATGCTGTTCTATCTACAATACTATCAAACTATCATGGTTTCCACAAGAATATTAAGCAGCACAACTGTTTTCAACATTGATATTAAAAATAAATGTTTCTCGAGCAGCAAATCAGCATTTTAGAATGATTTCTGATGGATCATGTGAGACTGAAGACTGGAGTAATGATCCTGAAAATGATCACAGGAAAAAACGACATTTTAAAATATATTCAAATCGAAAATATTTTACAATATTACTGCTTTCACTGTATGTTTGATCGAATAAATGCAGCCTTGGAAAGCATAAGAGACTGTTTTCAAAAACGTAAAAAGTTAAATCTTAATGAAATTTTTTAACAGTAGTGGGTATATACATTTTCCCTCTGTCTTTTTTAATGTTTTTTTATGTTTTTTTTTTTGCACCTAAAAGGACATCATCTAATTTTCTAAGGCTATTTTCAACCTTTCTCTGACAATTGTTTTTCTGTGCTTTTAAGACTCTTATGTAAATCTGTCTGATGAAAGTTTTGGAAGTTCAAAAGTCATTTTTTTGCAGCTTAGTTTCAACGTTTTGTTAGTTAAGAAAGTTTTCATAGTTACAGTTATCTTTTATCTTTAAAAGATGAAAAGATAAACCCATAAAACGTTCAGATTATGAATTTATTATGTTTATCCAGATAATTATGAAACTTTAGCTTCAGACGTGGCGTGAATAGTTTTGATAATGAGTTGTGCATCGAACTTGATGTGAACAGTCCTTGTCAGAGTCCTGCAACGGGTCGGGTACCCGCGGGTATCCGCGGGTACCCGCATAAAAGTGGCTGAAACGGGTGGATTGTGACATTCCTAAAATTCACGGGCGGGGACGCGGGCGGATAATGAACTCCTTGCGGGCGGGTAGCGGATGAAAAATATGTGCAATATTTGTCTAAATTACCAGCATTACATACGAAAATATGTGTTTTAGTCAGGCCATCCTTAAAAATAATCTTGTTTGCCGTAACCCGACCGACCCTGTCAATTTAGGACCGACCCAATTTAATTTTTTTCTCCCCTTTTAGTCCGACCAAGTTGCGACATTAAATGTCTCTGTACTGTAGGCTAATAGGCCTATGTGTTGTAGCCCAGTCATTAAAAAACGATTTAGTTTCATGTTTATGTTTAAATAAAATAATATAATTTGTTTTATATATTTCATGTTGATTATATGAAAAGTGAAAAGCATGAATAAGATAAGATGATCCCGAATATTGTGAGACAAATGGAGTGGGCAGACATGATTTTGACCACTTCATTAAGTTTGTTCAGCCTTTCTTTAAAGTGAATTTCGTTTTGTATTAATTGTATCTTAATTTTAATCAATGTTTCATCTACCAAATTCCGGGATTTAATAAATAAGTAAATATAGCAGGCAGGCAATATAATCAGGACACGGCCGGAGGCGCCCGCGCGTGAACTGATGAACTTAAATGAACCGAAACTCAACGTATAAGCTACTTGCCTCACAGACCTGAGAAATAGAAAGCATGAAATGTGTACTTTTAAACAAAACAATTCAAAACGAAAGAAAACAGACTGTTTATAATCCGTATGAAATGTGCATTTCTCTCTGGCGCGTTCACTACTGCGAAGATCGCGAGTCAGCATCGTCATCTTTGACACAGAAAACACTTGCTTATTAATAAACAATTGAAATATCTCATTGATATATTTGACATAGGCCTATTAATAATCATTACTTTTCCAAGTTCTTTGTGACAGCTTTTAGGTGCGTTATTGGCAGCGCACCCTTATGTTACATGAACGCGTCACCTGTGTGGTTTATCGCGGGCACGGGTCGGGTAACGGGCCAAATATTAACGGGTCTGGGCGGGTGCGGATTTAATTTTGATATTATCACGGGTGACGGGTCGGATCTGGTGCTGAACTTTGCGGGTACGGGCGGGGGCGGGTCTCCAAAAATGGACCCGTGCAGGACTCTGGTCCTTGTCTCTCGAATTTAGCTAAAAACATAAAATGCTTTTTGTTGATGGACTAGATGGTCCATCAATATCTATAATTGCAGGTCAAGACTTTCACCTTTAAACTGCAATTCACGTCTTCACTTCCTCGTTTTAAGAGTGTTTGACAGAATTAAACCCACAACAGATCTGCAGTCATTTGAAGTCAGTTCCATGCAAGATAAGCACAGTCGGCTTAATGTAATAATGGGTTTCTGCTAAAAGGCAATTACTGTTTCTCCACATGATGAAGTGAGGATTGCGTTTTGTCACATTGTGGTGAAAGGGAACAAGAAAAGAGGTTTATATGAAAACCACAGCTTAGTTTACGTCGAAAACGTTGTGAGAATTTATGTATTGCAGCTGAGGTCGTTTAACTGTTGAGACGGATGAGCTACATCATGTCATGTCTAGAATGTGTATTTAGTTACGACCATAATAAATGAGCATATGGAAGTATTCATCATCCTCACCTTGAGTTGAACCACTCGTGAGATGTTAGTGTGCATGTGCCAGGCTTTTTAAAGCAACCGAAGACCTCGTTTGGGAGGAAAAATTTGCGCTTTTACATTTTATGTTCCATTTCAATCTTAGTCTTGGTTCGGTTTCAAAGTAAATAAAACTTGGCGGCACGGAGAGGAAGGTATGGATGCACACACTCCTTTGAGGAGCAAGCGCGGGCCGCTTTGTTCCACTGCAGACCGGTTTCAAATTGCTCTCTGCACACCTGTCATAACTGAGCATTCATAATTTACATTATCAGTCCGCATAGCAGATATCAACTCTCACTCCTGGAGGTATTCGAATCTGGGACAGATAGAGAGAAAGAGCGAGAGAAGAGAGGAACATCTTCACAAGAATGGCCATATGAGCTAGACTCACACTTTTTTTTTTGTCATAAAAGTTAAGAAAAAATAGCTTTGTGGGTTGAAGATAGCGTGAAGCTAGCACTGACCCCTTTTATATATTCTTATTGTGTACAATATTGTAGTTCATCATTTAACTTGTCTCTCTTTTCACACTAAAACCATGTTACCACTGTTTATGTTTTATGATCATACTATTGAATAAATTATATATTTATAGGATAGTTTAACCATATTTCTGTCATAATTTTACTATGTTCCAAACCTGTATTAGTTTTTTTCTTCTGTTGAACACTAAAGAAGATATTTTAAAGAATGTTGGTAACCAGACAGTTTCTAGTCCCTTTTTTTTTTCATGCAATGGAAATCAACGGGGTCCAACAATTGTTTGGTTAGTGACATTCAGAAAAATCTCTTCTGTTGTGTTCAGCAGAATAAAGCAAGTAATTCAGGTTTGATACAACTTGAGGGCGAGTAAATGATGACAGAGTATTCATTTTTGGGTGAACTATCCCTTTAATGCTCACTCATTTACTTCTATTGTAAGTATGATTGTAGGTGGTTGCTAGGGCGTTGCTATGCAGTTTCTGGATTGGTTGCTAACTGTCTTAAGTCATAAAAGCCCACCCGCAAGTATCTATTGGCTCTTTTCCGCTAATAACTGTATAACTGTAAAAATATTTTACAGTTGTTTTATGGTTTATGGCGTTGCCATGGTGGCAGAGTTATAAAATTGGATATAACTTTACACAGAAAACATTAGCAATCATGTTGTTTTCCATACTAAAGTCATGCTAACCATCATAATGTTTATGATTTGTTATCATACTATTGAAAAAGTGAAATGCTTACACATTGGCCCCATTCTCTTCCATTGTAAGCACCATTGTGGGTGGTTGCTAAGGCGTTGCTATGCAGTTGCTAGTGTGTTCTGGAGGGTTGCTAACTTTTTCAAGTCACAAGAGCTCACCCTAGTTCTTAACTGTACAAAAAACAAGTGAGTTTTCCCTAACTGTTTAGGACTATGCTAAGCCAGTAGACTAGTTAGCTCGAAGGCTAACTAAAAACTAAGGGAAATGCTTTGACTCCTAAGCGCCGCATACAGTATGTCTCACCTAAGTAGTCTTACTTTTCTCTGCGGAGGAAGCTCTAGTGGCACTTTACTTATAGTCTTTTATGGAGATCCAAGAGAAATTTGACGGCTATAATGTTTTTTTGTTCCAAAACTATCACATTACAGAGGTTTAATACATTGCGAATGGCGTTTCATGTTGTATTTAACTGTGCTAATGAGTTCAGGTTAGCTCAAAACATTCAGCCCAATGCAAATGTGGGTTTCCACGTCGATTAAACTGCGTAAACAGTATTGCAGATATTTGACATCGACTTGAGCAGCTAACTAACCTTGACGAAGTGGTTTTAAATTCTCTTTTATTTTGTTCTCAGGGAAAAATAAAACAAAAAACTAGCGAGGAGCATTGGGAGCACTGCCTTTGGATCACTGTGTGTTATTTTGAAATTCTTTCTTAGCTATTTTTCTTGGTTGTGTGGGGATTTGTTTTGTCATTGAGGAATGGAGCCTGCCTTCAGGTGACCACGGCTATTCACTAGAGACTAAAGAAAAGAGAATAAAGGGATTTCAGCTGTATGTGTGTGTGTGTGTGTGAGAGAGAGCGTGGGTTTCAGTACGATCACTTATCTTACGTTTCCCCACTGTTTTGGTCCTTCTCACACAGATTATATTTAGATCATTAGGGCCTGATAAGGATATCTTTTTTTATTATTATTCAGACGGCGTCTGCCGGTGTCAGACTGACTGACTGTAGACGTGTGAAATGAATAACTTAACAAAGACAGCATAGAGCAATGAAGGAGATAACAGAATTGTGACAAAAAGAGTCACACGTTTAATTAAACTTCCCTGAAAACAAGCACAGGAAAGAACACAGTGATCCGAAGATTTTCTTGATCTGTCGCATATATTCTCGGTTTGTCTCAGATCAGAACAACGTGCCATTTTATGTATAAAATCACACTTTCACGCCCCACAAAGCATTACACACTAGTTCTCCTCTACACTTAAGAAAGTGATCATTTGTATCCTAACTGTTAGCTAACTGTTTTCATTATGTCAAAACAGCTTGTTACCGTGATCTCTTGTTGTAGCTAATCAAAAACATTTTAACCAGTTAGCACTGTGCTAAGCCAGGAGGCTAAGCTGTTAGCTTGCTATCTGACAGCTAACTCGCAACTCAAAGATTGGTAAATGTTTATTTTGGTCATGTTTGCTGCAGTAAAATGGCATTGGCTAATGTGACCATGCTAACTTGCAAAACTTTGATGCCATGATGTTGCATTATGGAGTGCCTCTTTCTATAAAATCACAGCGCAGGCAAAAGGTCTTGTTGAATTTACAGAGCAATCATTTAGTCGTCTGTGTCTAGAGATTGAGGTTGCACATTACCGAACATGAGCGATAGGCTTTCTGCCCTCAGGGCTTGAGAAGCTGCCTTATTTTACACATCCACATTTATAGCACAAAGGAAATGCTAAAGCTCATAAACTTTATATCTTTATGTGACAGGAAGGACTGTAACCTTGGAAATGTGCTGAGTGTCCCTCCTGCACTTGTACTTTTCTTTTTTTTTCTCTCTCTCTACCACTACACAGTTTTTGGCAGTTAGACTAAACCGAATCTACCCTCAAACAATCATTGCACACTACTGTATTTATTGTACTATTTTTGGTGGTATGCAGTATTGTATTTTGGGGCTTTGGTCGCAAAACAGCAAAAAAAATTATATATATATATATAAAAAAAGACATATTTCTAATATTTTAAGATATATTTGAAGATATATTTTTCTAAATAAAAATGCATTTATGCTTCATTCATTTATTTAAAATGTATTTTAAAATTGAACATTTACCTCTTCCTTGAAGTACTTTTTTATATATTTTGGCATTTGGTTCAAATAGAATGCATTTTCATATAAAAAAAAAATTATATTATTATAAAATATGTATTATATATAGGACAACATATTTAAAATGTTTTTATTTTTTACGTTTCGTTTTTTTTTTGCCGTATAAAATTAAGGCTTGATTCCAGCCAAAGGAAGTATTTATTTATTTTATTTATTTGCAAGAGGATAAATGGACGCAATGCAAAACAAATGTGACACAATGCAAATCGTTACACATGCTATTTTTGCACAGTACACATTTATCAGTATGTCAGAGTTGTCTTCTGTTGCAGTTCCTTGGGCAAAAGCGTTTGAGTCTAAACTGAATCTGCTCTCAAACAGCAGAGTAGAACAGATGCACCATTTCTCTTCCATCTCCTGAGGAAAGAAAGTGATAGATGTTTTACCTCGCTTGCAGCCTAACATATTAATAACATTAGCTGGTGTTTCTCCTGTATACAGTATGCATGTCTCTGGAAGTTCATGTATAGCCCTCCTCAGCCGTTCCTTCTCCCTCTCTGAAAAATTCCCAGTACTGAATGTTTATCAAAGCCTACAAAATGAAAAAAACAAACCTCAGAATATGTGACAGTCTTGACAGCTTTTTATTCCAAATCTGAGTTTGTACTTCAATTCCAATGGAAAAAGAGGTCTTGCGTTAGAACCCTCGCTGTGTTCTGTAGTGAAGACAGCAATCAGGAATCTCGGGAAGTTCAAAGGCAAAAAGCGGCGTAGAACATCTGACTAGCTTGAAATTGGCACTTGCATTTCTTGACAAATCCACCACAGAAAGACATGGGAAGCAGGTATTTTTAGTAAATCACATCACTACTTTGTAGTTGTGTCAGGGAAGCATGCTACATTCCATTAAATTCAGAAAGTCAGAATCTTCAACTTGGAAAAGTGCGATAGATTGGTATATGGAACGATTTATCACATTATCTCTGACGATAATCGTATGCAAATGCTAGCATTGCATAGCATCGTTATGCTCAGAAATTTGGTTTGGTTTGCTATCAAACAAAAAGTTGTGACTGAATTAAAATCTTTTTAGCACATGAAAAACTGAATTGTTGATAATTGTACAATTGCTAACATTTGGTAGCATTGTTTACATTCGAAAAATTGGTTTGCTAGCAAATTTCACTGTTGAAAATTGAACAACCGCATTACATGATTCTAAATTCTTTTAGCAAACGTTACAATTACATTATATAACGTCAACATTTTCAGCAAATGTAAAATGCTGCAATGTTTCTCTCTTTTAATCATACACTTGCTAGCATTGTATAGCATTGTCTATGTTTAAAAATGTGGTTGCAAACAAACTTCTTTGTTGACAGTCAAACTGCATTTACATGATGTTACAATATTTTCAGCAAATGCAAAACATGGTAATCGTGTTGTTCATACACCTAAACAATAAATTTTAACATTTGATATCATTGTTTATGTTCACATTTTTTTTGCTAGCAAACTTTTTTTTGTTGACAATCATGATAGCTACGAGCTAATGGTATGATTGTTAATCTTCCAAATTTCCGGCAATGGAAAATCTTTATGGTCGAAATTCCAAGGCCTCCATCCAACTTGGAATGTAATGCAAAAGCCAATGATTTACCAACATCTCAGGAATTATTTGTGGGCTCATTCATGAAACAAAATGTTAGTGTGAATAGTTTGTGAAAAACATTATTAAATCTTGACATATTCTTTCAAATATTTCAAGGCGGCGGCCCATTTGCTTGATTCGTCTCATTTGTACTTGGATAAAACTGGTCTTTTTGCTTCACCTCAAACATGGTAGAACAGCCTTGAACACCTTTCTCTTTGTTGCTCTGTTACATTCCATAATTAACATTCTTAATCCTTTAGGAGCGACGAATGTGCCATGAACGTCTTCTGCAGCATTTTGTTCTGCACCAAAACAGTCAAAAGCATTGGTAGACGTCATGACCATGGTCCCTCTGAAGGTAATGCTTTATCTCTCCTGGGTATTAAGAGATTGGAGCGTACTACATACTACAGGTGCTAGGCAAGAAACAGTGTTTGTGTTGCACCTTTGAACATCCCTGTGGTAATAACACAGTAGCCTCACTTTCCCCATTTGCATTGTCAGTCCCTAATGAATATATGGAATTGAATAAAGCAGCCCACACAGCAACGTGACTAAAACATTTGAAACACACTGGAACTGCAAACAAAAGAGTCTACACCTCACTATGGCTTTTTTATATAATGGCAACACAGTAAACAAAGCGTCTGGATAACAAGAACGCCGTCAGATGCTTAAAGGTACATTTATCTTGGGAACAACAGTTTTTCTTTGTTCTTTTTACAGCCCGTTGTGAAACATAATTGCTTTACTTATGCTTGTGCTTGATTAGGTTAAACATCAGGAACTTTGTATGCACAGAATATCTTAAGCCACCAAAATAAATAAATGAATATGCATATACAATTGATATGATTCATCCATCTGTGCAAGATATCGTTTATTGGTTATTCATTTCTTGTGTATGTTGTAACTAGTTTATGTATGTAACTTTGTGTAAATTTGTGTATATAACTTTGAATTGTTATATTCTAGCCAACTGAAGAAATTTAGGTCAATCATATAAAACTGTAGAGGTAATTAATGGTGTCAAGTTCATTTTCTCATCTCCACATAACAAAAGTTACTTTCTTTTGATCTCAACTAAAAAATATATACCTTGTTATTTCAATACAACAAAAGTAGTTTTTTTCAAAAATGTTTTACTTGTGATTGAAGCAATACGTTTTCTTGTGATGTCAACTTAATTTTCTTATTATCTTGACATAACAAAAGCTGTCATCTGAAGATCTTTTTTTTTTTTTTATGTTGAAATCACAATTTTTTTTAACAAGATTTAGACTTTTAAGATCTTTAAAAGATAATTTTAAGATCAACATAAAGCGTTTTCTAAATGTTCTCATTATCTAGATATAATAGAGGTTTTCTTAAAGGGTTAGTTCACCCAAAATGCAATTTCTGTCAGTAATTACTCACCCTCATGTTGTTCCAAACTCTTAAGTTCATCTTCGGAACACAAAATGAAGATATTTTTGATGAAATCGGAGAGTTCTCTGACCCCTCCATAGGCAGCAATGTTATTGCAACTTTCAAGGCCCAGAAAGGTAGTAAAAACATTGTTACAATAGTCCATGTGACTACAATAGGTCAATCTTAATGTTATGAAGCAACGAGAATACTTTTTGTGCAAAAAACAAAACAAAAAAACCCAGACTTTATTCAACAATCTCTTCTCCATGTCAGTCTGCTACGCTGATCACGTAGTGCAGCGCAACAAACAACTTTCAAGTTTAGTTCTCGAGACAACTTTATGTCGAGATCTTGAAGACTTTTGTTGTGTCATTAAAATGTAATACACATCAATTGAAAATTAAGTTGAGATCATTTAAAGACAAAAACAAATAGTAATCCAGGTATGTTCCATAGTTGGAAGGCATCTTCACTAATAAACAAATACAAATATTGTCGTCATTGTTTTTGCGGTCGATAATATCATCTGACTTTTTTATGGCAAATTTAAGTAAGTCGTCCTTGGGTTGTGTATTACTTCCTTTGTATGTTTCTGACTGCTAAGCAACCCTTACAAACAGTGCAGTTTTGTTGCTTCACAGGGATTTGACAATCCTCAGCTAATGGTTCCAAATGTTAGAATTCATCACATAAATTCAACATTCATCCACCCAGAGAGTCTGCAAGTGTTTGCTCGAGTGCTGAAAATGTAGGCATATTACAGTATGATGGGAGCAGCTGAGGGTTAAGTGCTTTGCCCAGGGGCAAAACTGCAGTGGTCACAGGAAGGGCAGTTTCATGTGCCAAGTTGATGTCCTTCTGTAGCTTGACTAGGATTTGGATGAGCCACCAAGTGCAGAGACTTTACGGCCACATCAATCTGGTTAAATATAGATTTAGACGTTATGCACAGACCGTTAAACTAACCTGTTCATTTGCGTCGGTTTATCTGGAGTTTATCTGAATCCCCTTCCAATGCTGGCAGTCGATTCTGAAGTGTTGATGAAGGGGCAAAATAAACCGGCTCTGCTTCACAGTTACACCTCTGATGTCTCACATCCACCTCCTTTCAGTTTCTCTAGTTGGAAGTGCAGGTGTTTGTGAAGTTATGCAATATTACTTTTTGCTGTAACTGTGAAAACATACCATGCCAGTTTTGTTTTTTGCGATTGAATTTCCATACCATTTTCAGTTTAGGGGGTCGTGGCCTGAAAAAGGACAAAGACCCCTGTCATATAGAGGCTTCTCTGGGCTTGGGCTTGTAAGCAACCTACTATAAAACACACAGGACACACTAGCATGGTGTTCCCTTCTGGATCCAACCTCCATCCGATCTGTTCTAACATAGCATGTTTTTACTCAACTGTCATCTATTTATAAACACTGCCTGGTAGGTGCGGACCCCCCCCGGTCACCTGCTCTGATCGCACAAACAGAAAAATACACAAGCACACTCGTTCCGCTGCAGTGATGTCCTATCTGTCTGAGCCCTTGGGACGGTGGCCGCTGTAATGATGGAGACTGAGGGAAAGACCTGCTGTGAGTGAATAATAGACCTGTCCGGACATATGCCGTGTTCTCTGGACTAGTGATTCCTGCTGGGCAGGGGGCGGGGCTTACGATGCAGCTTTTTGATTGGTTCGTTTAGACTCCTGAGGGAGATGTTGAGATGCTAAAGTCTGGTGAAGCTTTTGTGGAAGTTTTCAATTAAATATGTGATTTAAAAGCAAAATTGTATGTCCAAATAACGAATATTTTATTATTATATATATATATTTTTAATTATTATTATTTGCCTCCCTTATAGAAAACATTGCAGGTCTCTATTGGCCATAAAAAAGGATTTCAGTAAAAAAAAATATTAATAGCATTTGTGAGCCGTTTCATTGGATCTTTTAAATGTGTCGAACTTGGAGGTGGTCTGGAAAAACGTAGCTATGGCATTTAAGTCCGTATAGATTTTCAAGGTCTCGGCCTTCAATTTTTAATGTGGTACGGGACTCCCGAGAGTGATTGATTGTTCACAGCAGCTAAAGTTCAAGCTCTTTGGGTTGGGGTAGCGAAATAGATCCACAGGCATTTACCTTTACGCCCCTGTTAGACTCAGCACCCTTCCTGGACCGCTGCCGTTAGCACTACATCACCCAGTGAGTGTCAGAGAAAGTAGGGCTCCTCACTGAGAGAAAATCACCTTGAGGGAGAGCTCTGGAGTTCACTGGAGATAAATCCTGTTGTGCGGGAGCCTAACTCACAGTGAGAGTCCAGCCATAATGGCCTCCTTCCCGCTCGGAGGAGATTAGTGTGAATCCGGGTGGCGGACAGTAGCTGCACACATTCGACATCACTCGCCATGTAAACAATGATTTTGACCTATTTTTGAAGTTACGTTTGAAGCATAAGCATTGATTTCTCCAAAGAGTAATTCTCATCCGATAATCAACTCTCCCACCAACTGTTTTGAATCGGAAAGGTCTAGGTTCCTTCTTTTGGATCAATGCTTGTGTCTTTGTAAATATATGTAGTTACCCATTCTTATTCCATGATAGATTTCTGTGAAGTTTCTGTTTTGGATATCCTAATGGGCAAAGACTGACATTTAACATTTTCCAGGGTTAGAAAAGTGTAAAAAATATTTTGTCTTTCATTAGCAGTTTTCTTTGCTTCCTTTTTTGCGGATCAAAATTTACGATTGCAGTAACAGCTTTTCTTTTACACTGCCAGAGGCTTTATTTATGCGTTCAATATGTTTGTTTAGATGGGATAATTAGATTGTGAACAAAATAATAGCTTTTCTTTGGCACTGAATCAATCGAGTTTTAATTTATGTTTTATGTCATTTGATGGTGTCGGTTTGGTTTATGAGTTGGGTCATCTTACTCCTTGGGCATAGATTCCACCATGCTTTTGGCATAAATGCAATGGATATGAAGTTAATTATTTATTTAAGTCATGTTGTTTTATTTTTCTGTGTGGTTGTTCTTGGAAAACTGTCTTGGATTGCTTTTAGCATAAATACTGTTTTGTCAAATGTTGTACAGATGACAGATAGTCAAGTCAAGTCAAAGCAAAAACCTGTCACAGATTATCGTATAGGGTTAGTTACCCCCAAAAATCAAAGATTTGTCATTATTTACTATGTCTTTCAAATCCCGAATGACGTGTTATGTGGAAACAAAAGATGTTATTGCTGCTCACAGTTCTTGTGATATGAAAGAATAAAACTACAGATTTTAGTGGCTCAAATGCCCCATCTGCATAAATAAATAAAGAACTCTTTATAGCCAAGATTATGAAATATTTCAGGAACCGTTAGTCGCTCCCCATCGCTAGTCCCACATATAAATAGTTAAACATCCAGCTCAAGTGGATACACATTCCCTGTAATATATAAAAAGCCATTATATTTCACTTTCAGTTAAACTCATATCGTAAAACGCTTTGCATTATCCTTAAACGCTGTGATACATTTTTAAAGAAGTACTTAATTTAAAGCCTTCAGACTCAAGCCATTCCGAATGCATGCCTGGGGTGGGTCGATGAATTTCTCAGTGCGTAGTTATTATTAATGTGGGCTTCTTAGCAAATGCACGCTAGAAATCTCTCGCTTGCGATTAGGCGTTTAGAGTGGCTAAACCATCTCCAATCTTTCTCTTTTTCACACTTTCCTGTGTAATATGTATTGTGACGCACTTAAAACCACCACAAATGGTAAAAAAGGCAAGGTGACCTGTTAGCCACGCCCCCAAAAATGGGCTATGGCTGTTGTAATTGAAACAGATTGCATCCCAAACGTTTATAAATCACTGCTATTTTTCAGCCGATTCTGGTTGAATAATAAATAAATTAAAATAGGGTCATCTTCATGTGGCACGCAACGCGGGCAAACGTGATCGTCAAACATCGCTTATTATGAGGCTGTAAGCGTTTCACAGGTGATAAATATTACACAATGCTCTACCGTTGTGTATTGACAGCGGTTTGGAGCGAGAGCTCGCCTGGAAGGATTGCATCCACTGAAACAGGCCTTAAGTGCCACTTAAAAAGCGCTGAATCATGGTCTCATAATGTGGCTGCATCTGTTCAACTTTTAAAAAATGATTTCATACTGGCGAAATGGCATTGTGCTTTTATGGAGGGTTTCACCGGGTGTAAATGCATGTTCATTGTGAGAGCGAACTCTGCGCAGGATATTAAGACTGTGAATCAAACAGAGCAAGTTTAAATGTGTGTTTGTGTCTCCTCAGAGTTGGTGCGCAGCTGCCAGGAGCGGAGGTGTCAGTTTGACTGTGTGATCATGAGAAACGGGACGTCCTGTTTCTGTGGGGAAGGTTTCGAACTAGACGAGGACGGGAGACAATGTCGAGGTGAGGGTCATTGCCATCCGCAACTCTGTTTAGAAATGTCAGTGAATTGAATTGTACTACTTTGGTAACCATTTGATTACAGTTAGTAAAGCAACCAGACAAAATATAGTCCAATAAAAATATCCTGGGAAAAATGTCCTCTTCCTGATGAAAAATTTCGCGTTTTTGTAATATATTGGTTAAGCTAATCTAAAGAGCTTTTCTAAACTAGTTCAAGCTATGCTAAGCTAGGCCAAGCTGTTAGCTGCCTGAAAATGTTTATTTAGCTTTGATATTTTGATGTGTAAATAGAAAAGTATTTTTTTGTGATTAAGAACAAATCATAAATAGTTTTTTGTGTCAGTTCTAATCAGACACTGAATGGAGTAAAAAGTTAACGAAAAAGTAACATGCTCACAATATCTTGTTTTGGCTAACAAAAAGAGCTTTTCTTAAAAAGGTCAAGTTATGCTAAGCTAGAAGGAAAAGTTTTCTCAGCAAATATGTGATGAAAAACAAAGCATATTGGTGACACCTTGTTTTAGCTAATCAAAAGTTAGAGCTATGCTAAGCTAGTAGGCTACAAGCTTGGGCAATTTGAAAGATATTCGTTGCGTCTGAAATCGCGTAGGTACTGCATTTGAATTTGAATTTACTTCACGACTGTTAAAAAAAGTATATATAGTATATATAGAATCTATATAGTTCGCTCTATATAGTATAAATATGGGTTGTGTGTATGAATGAATGACATACTACATCCGCCATTTTGTTGCTGTCATGGGACCTGCCAGCGTCAGTTTCGTCGCTTCACTTCCATTCATAAATCCTCTCCCGTAACTGAAAACTATTTTCTTTGAAAATTGGTTTCGAAATAATATTGTTTTGGTAGACCAGTTATTTAATTCAGATGGCCTTCTTTTTACTTATAAGGAATTCATGTTCAATGGAATTTGCAACTGTTTTTGGAGCAATTTCTCCTAAAATTTTTATTTTATTTAAACAACAAAAAAGACTAGATTACCAGCAATTTCCACCCCTCTCACCAAATCAATCTCTTGTAGGTAAAATATGTTTCTCCGGTCAATAAGAGCCCTTTTCCAGAAAGATGTTGTTTCAAGACCAAATGTTATTGCGTACTGGAGTCAGTTTGTGAGTGATGTTGACTGGAAAAAAGTCTGGCTTCTACCCAATCGCTTTCTCTTAACAAACAAGGTTAAAGAAGTATCTTTTAAACTCCTTCATAGAATATACCCTGCTAAACACTATTTATCCAGATTTAAAAAAGATATTGATGAAAGTTGTAGTTTTTGCAAAAAGAAGCCAGAGACAGCTGTTCATTTATTTTGGCACTGCCCTCATGTGTCTTTTTTTGTTTTGGCAAAATGTTCTTTATTTCATTGTTGGAAATGTTGATGAAAATTTTACATTACTGTGGAAAGATGTTCTACTAGGTATTGTAAACTCAAAAGATAAACAACCCCACACTTATTTTATAATTTTTTATATTTTGATGGCTAAATTTCACATTCATAAATGCAAATTTTCAGGGAAAAAGCCATGTTTTGTTGCATTTAAAAATGAAGTGAAGCTTTATATTGAGTCAATATTGCCCTCGAAGAAACAAAAAGCTATTAGAATTTTATAAGCATGTACACTCTTTAAAGTATTCCTATAATACTATCTTTACCTCCCCCTAGCATTTGAAATGTATTGTATTTCTATTGTTTGTTTTGATATTTCTTCAATAAAAACAAAACAAATATATCCTCTCCCGTGGCCTCATGGGATAGTGAAGTGTCTATAGAAAAGATAGTAAAGGTCATCCGGGGACTTTTCGTCTACTGTTTTTTGAATAGGCTACTATGTATTCAAACATACTTCTTTTTCGGGGGAATGTTTTTCGCATACTATAAAATTAATTTTTTCATTTAATTCATTTATTTTTAATGCAGCAGAGCGTTTTCAGCGTTTTATGTTTGCAATATCTTGTTTTAGCTAATCAAAAAAGCTTTTCTTATCTGGTTAGAGCTATTAAGATGCTACGTTGTGTTAGCCAACTGAAAGTGTTTACATTTTAATCATATTTTGCTTTGGAAATTTGAAAGATATTATTTCACTGGGCTCCAGACTAACTTTTCCACTGGTTGCACTGGCACTACCAACTTTCTGAGTTGGTCGCACCAGCACATTATTTGGTCACACCTTTTTTTATTTTCTTTATTTGCTACAACATAGGATTAATCAATGCATGCTGATGAATAGTTGTCTCAATCTTTTCATTTTTACATGACTTAATTCCTCAATTTCCTGAATTCCTAATGGACTATATGCACAGTTACTTCCTGGTTTTCGATAAGCCAGCTTGGGCATTTCCGGTGAACATTCTGTACTCACTTTACATCCACACAAAACCATCAATGGTTGACTTTTTAATGTTTTATTTATATTTTAATGCCTTTATCACACTTACCTAATTTGCCAATAAAGCAAATTTTATTGATTGCAATAAAGACTTGAAGCTAATGTGAACATTGGAATAAGAAACGCGATGTCTGTAATTGGACACGCACACGCAACATTTTTTCAGCACTTCAAATGTTCTTTTTAATGTAATGACCAAAAACTATAAATATACCAATAAATATTATAAAATCACTAGGTTTAGAAATAAACTTTGTCAAGGTGAAGTATCAAGTATTCACAAAAGTCTCATGAAAAATAATAACCGTGCCAGCGCAAGCTCACTGATTTCGGCACTTTTGTTCAATAAATCTAACTAAAGTACACACAAAATCTTTCATTTTTACAGTGTGTTGACGCTTTGTTTTCAAACGAAAGTGTGAATGATGATCGAATTTTGCTGAGGAACACGTCTTTTTTTTAATGCCGTCTTACATTTGAATAACTAAATTAATGCTAGGTCTGACTATTTAAGTGACTATGTTCTGATTATAAACTATGTATTACAATATTTATGCTGTTAAAGCTACCTCAGGACATTGAAGACACCAACACACCAGCAAGTGACATTTCACCGGAGGTTTTCCAGCTGGCTTATATGGAGGTTTTAAAGAACGCTCCGTGCATATAGTCCATTGGCGCGTTTCATCATCAGTGTGCAATGCGCGTGTACGTTTGCTTTCTAGCGGTTAATAAACAGAACTGCATGTGTCTTGCGGACACATGATAGTCAGAATATATAAACACTTACTATAGGCGTACCGTAATGATTCATGATGTACTCGTTCATTATATAAATTTTGTTCATTTTGAACACAAAAACTTACGGATACAACGGCGTTCTGTTGCACACGCGCAAATTTAACTGAGAATGCGACAAATGCGACCACATCATATTCTAACTCACACATTCTCAAAAAATGGTCGCAGTCTGGAACCCTGTTTCACATTTTGTACTTTTTTCATTTTTGTAAACTGATTTTGTATCAGTTCTAATCAGGCACCGAATAGAGTAGACTAACCATAAAAGGTTACCTCAGCTCATACCGTTTTGAGGTCTCTAGCAAAGCTAGCTGTGCTTGTTTCTCCAATGCATGAACGTGAAACTCTAGAGATATTGTTGTTGATTTAATGAGAAATTGTGATTGTCAACCAAAACAGCAATTTACTCACCCTTCCCCGTCCAAACATACATTTGCATATTCATATATTTTGAAAGGTTGCTGTGGCGACATTAAGTGTTGGGTTTGCATATTTAGGTCATTTTTGAGCGCATTTAGCGTTTAATAAATAGCCCCGCTGTTCCCCGCAGATCATGATGAATGCAGGGATTACGGGACATGCAGTCAGATCTGTATGAACACGCAGGGATCGTACAGATGCACTTGCACAGATGGCTTCAGCCTGCAGGCCAACAGACGATCCTGCAAAGCCAAAACAGGTGAGTCCATTTATCATCCCCGTTAGTTCAAGTCCAAAAAAATGTGCATTAAGCAACATGTATTTTACTTTGATTTTCAGCGGTGCTTTTAAAGGTACAAGTCTGAAAATAATTTAACCCATGCATAAATCAAATATTTGCTTGATTTACCATAAATGCTGGAGAGATGGATTACCATCCTTTTTTTAATTTTTTTTTAGCACATTGCTCTGTGGTTGCAACAGTGTTCAGGTAGTTGCTGGCTTGTTTGCAATATTGCTATTAGACGCCATATTGGATTTAATGGATGGATGAAAACGAGGTTGTGAGGGAGAGACGCACATTCTTTACAAAGGCATGCGCTGTATAAATGTCCTAATTATGTAATGTTCACAACTCTCTTATGGAGATTTTGTCTACCAAACGTTTTTTTTTTCTGGAAGACGTTCCATCAGCTGAACAATCGATATGTTGTTTAACATCAGTACCATTCATTGAACGCACTGTATCTACCCCTGACAGCCTCGTTTTCATTCCTGTCAAAAAATGAAATATGGCGCTACCCTGACTAAGGTCTATGGAGTTCTGAGAGTTTTTAATGCATTGTTGTTATGTGATTTCTATGGTGTTCTGGGTATTTGTTAGCTACTTGCCAAGGTGTTCTGAGGGGTTTTGGCACATTACTACAGTATGCGGTTGCTGGGGCTCCAGGGTAGTTACTAGCCTGTTGCTAAAAGGTTCTAAGGGTCTTTTATCGTGTGATTATTGTGATTCTGAGTAGTTTGTAGCCTTTTGCTAAAGGGTTCTGGTAGGTTTTTAACACATTTCTGTGTGATTGCTAGTTGCTAGGCAAGTCTAATGGGTTGTTTTAGGGTTAGATGGTTGTTGAAATACTTCATCTAAGTATTGACACATAATAATAGCATTTTCTACAATGAATATCTTTTCTTAGCAAGAACCACTAGAAAATAAGTATCTAGTATTGAAAAACGAAGAAAGGTCAACAAACTCCACACTTGACATTTCACTCAGCATTTAAATTATAGTTGTCTTAACATTTTAAGAGATTAGATGGGTAAACACAATGCCTCAGTGGAGTAGCGTGATCACAGTGGCGATCATCCAGGCGCATTAGTATAGATGACACTGTCATCCGCCTGATACGAGTGTCAGTTACACTTATTGTCATCAATATGCAAATGGACACCGGCAAGTTGGCCTACGAAAGAGCTGTGGGAGAGATAAACAGGGGAAGCCTTAATGGAAAGTCAATCAGAGCCCATCTAGCCCGACCCGCAACTGTCTATCAAATTTAGAGATGATTACATGCTCACAGTTAATTGCTCTTCATGGTGTCTGTTCATTAGTGTAAAAGGGGGGGAAAAACACACATACAAATTTTAAGTTTGGACAATTTGTGTCGCAGCAAGTGCGAGCTGCTTAATCAACCCGTGTTTTATGTTCTATATAGGTAAGCAAAAATGAATGTAAAGACTTATTTACGTTTATGTAACACCTAAATATTTATATTTTGTAAGGGTGTTTTGGATATTTATTCAGCTACATGCACTTTTATGTCCCGGGGCAGATTTTTACAAGTTGGCACTGTTATATTTAGTTAGCAAAAACATAATCAAGAGCATGTTACTGTTAATTCATATCAATCTGTAATTTTGTCAAATTATGCAGAAAATGTAAAATATTATTTAATTGTGTGTATTTATCAAACATAAAAAGACATGAGTCAGCCATTTATTTTTATTTTTTTACAAAAATGTTTTAAATGTCATTGACAGTGGTGGTAATTCATTTTCTAATTTATTTAAATTATTTCATGATTTATTTACTAAGTGTCCACAGTTACGAAATTGCCCAACATGAAGTGTGTTTAAATATGTTTTACATAAATAATCGCTTAATTTATATTTCACAGGAGATATTTATTATGATTTCCTCTAATTTCCTGCATTTTATGTTCCCTCTTTCAGATCCTGGTGATAAACCTCCAGTTCTGTTGACAACAAATATGAATTATATATCAGTTGTTTACCTCAATGGATCATCTATGCCAAATCTCAAGTCCATGGAGACAAATGGGACTCAAATTGTGGACTTTATTTATAGAGAAGAGTCACTCTGTTGGCTCTCAGTGGCGCAGGATACGGGTCAACTGTGGTGTGCCCGCATGACCAAGCTCAAAGTGTTTTCAGAAATACATGAGATAAGGATAGGTCAAAACCTTCAAAGTGAGTATTTACGTCTATTCTCAAAGTGCAAATTAAGGAATGTCTTGTAACTTTGATGTTTTATTCAAAGCAAGTGCAAACTAATCTCCTTTGAAGTTTTTATGAACTTGAGTGTTTTGTTTTTAATGTCCATATAAATTTTCTCATTAGCCTTTTTTTTCCCACTTTCTTTTACCTCTTAAAGTGTTTAATGATCTGCTAATGAAGTGTTTAATGTCAGAAGGTTAAGTGTGTCAAGTGTGCATGTCAAGTCGCTGAATGTCAGTTGTTGCTTCTTTGAAGCATGCATGAATTTTTTATTGTTTCTAACTACCAGGTCCTGGTACTCTGCTGGTGCTCACATGTCTAAAAAAATTATCTCTTCTCCCATGTAGATGTGGAGCATATGGCCATCGACTGGTTAACAGGAAACTTCTACTTCATAGACAGAGTGAACGACCGAATATTTGTGTGCAGCGAACAGGGAGATGCATGTGTCACCATCATTGACCTGGACATCCAGAACCCAAAAGGCCTAGCGCTGGATCCCATCATGGGGTACGATCACTAAGACAACCATTAGGTCCTTTTATTTATGACTGGCCATTTACAGTATACTATACATGAGATGGTAACAATGAGCCTTTGCTCTGGATAACATTTTTTATATATATATATATATATATATATATATATATATATATATATATATATATATATATTTTTATTTATATTTATATAATTATGATTAATTTATAAAAATGACATTTAGAAATGTAATTATTTATTTACAGTTTATGTATACAAATATATCTACCATACTAATTGCGAGTCTGGACTGTTTATTCTAGAATATTAACTTAACTCAAGTGTTACAAACAAACAAAAAAGCTGTTTTACAATTTTTTTGCGTCAGTGTTTGAATAAAATGAGCAAATAATCAAATGTGATAAAGTACCTTTAATTCGTAAATTATTATATTACATTTAACAAATGAGTAATTGATAATAATAATAATAATAATGTTTTATATTTAACTATTACTACTACTACTATTATTATTAATAATAATAATCAATAGTTTAATAAATAATGGAGTTTATATAATAGTAATAAAATAATAATAATAATGTTTTATATTTACTTAGTTTAATAAATATTTTATATATAGTAATTTTATTAAATACAAATTAAATAATTATTTTTAATAATAATAATAATAATAATAATAATCAGTAGTTTAATAAATAGTTTAAATAGAATAAAGAGTTTATATTATTATTTGTAGTTGTAGTAGTAGTAGTATATAAACAATTTGCCTTTACATTACAAAACAAAAGTAACAAAAAATGATGAGATCAAATACTATCATCAAGGTCATACCGCCCACCCTCACTTTCATTACACGGTCACTGAAGTCTAACTGGCCAACTGAAAGAGGTTTACCATCTAGAAAGTCAAATCAAAGTAAATATGACCTTTTAGAACCCTCTCCAAACAAATCGTTCATAATTCTTTGACCTAAACATAGATATTCAGCTATCTTAAAATGATCACACGACACGGAGACTCGTGAATCAGATTTTCATAGGCGTAAATAAATCATCCTTATCTGATGTCGAGTCGTCTTCGCTTCTGTGACGTGAGAAACTCTTTGGTCTCTTGGTAAACATTCATTTGTATGCAGTGCTGAGTTGTGCATGCTGTTTGGAGCAGTTTGCCGCTTTCAGACGGTGTGGACCGTTTCTGTGCCACAGTTGTCGTGTGTAGTAATGCGGATGACCTCCCCCTCTCTCATTCCTCTGTCAGTATGTGTTAGTATAAAAAGCAATAATATCATACTGCGGCCCATTCATTCAGCTCTTGCACAGAGTGGCTCGCTTTAATTGCGCTGTTGCTACTGTGAGCGTTCAGCTCTGACACAACACTGTTTGGGTATGAGTGGATTGATTAAATCTTAAATGGCCTTGACTTTTGATTTCTTTTACGTCAGGTAGATCCCGGTTTAAAACCTGATGTGTTTTAACCCCTAGAAAACTGTTTTTCACGGACTACGGGACTATAGCCAAAGTTGAGCGCTGCAACATGGACGGCACCAACCGAACCAGGATAGTGGAGTATAAAACCGAACAGCCGACCGCCGTGACATTGGACTTGGTCAAGAAGCTCGTCTACTGGGCGGACGCTTATCTGGATTTTATCGAAGTTGTGGATTACAATGGCAAGAACAGACACACGATCATCCAGGGCAACTCGGTAAGACGAACGGTTCCAAAGAAGTGTGACCTCTAAACAACTTAACTATATAGAAAAACTTCAGCAGCCTTAATAGTCAGCAGTAAAGCTGTGATAGATGATGCTTCTTTGAATAACTCTTAAAGCAGTTTATTTTGAAGGCTATAAAGTTTGGCCTCTCTCCATTGCCCCTTCAACGGGCCCAAAAGTATGGTGATACAAAATTCATAGCTTCATAAATTTAGTATACATTTCATCCATTGTTCATAGAACGGGCCAAGGGCGCTGTCAAACTTTTTCTCCAAAACAATAGATAATCCATCCGCGGCTGTTTATCAGTGTTATGAGACATCTGGTGTTAACTAATAACCAGATGCAATACTTAGAAAATCCCTTTTAGAAAGCGCCAGCGTGCAGGTGTTCATGGTTTACGGGAGTTATTACTGTAGTTGAAGAACAGCATTTGTATCAATTTCAGACGTTTTTCATGCTAAGTATCGTCTCGCTTGAGGTGCTGTGGATTCTGCTTGGGTTTTTTAAGTGTTTGGATTTGCTTTTACTGTTGATTAGATGTTGGATTTCATTTTTAATTGTTTTCCTTGACATTTCTGTAACCGTCTCATTGTCCTGTTAGAACTGTTAGCCTGGATGAGCATCGGGTTGTTTTGACCTTGCCAAGTCCTGGCTTCACGCTACAACTCTTTTGTGTTTTTTTTTTTTAGTATTGATTTGTTCATCCATTTCCTGCGAGGTTCAGCTCTGGCAAATTCCCTGGGACCTTTATCGGAGGTTATATTGGTACATTTTTCCTCAAAGCTGGCACTGAAAGATAACCTGAAATGAACTCTACTACCGCTAACTCATTTGTTTTTCACGTCAGTCTTTCTCCTCGAAATCAAAGCCTCAACGGTACCCGTCGGTAGTTCGTAGCACAGATGTGAAATCAAAGATCCCTGTGTATTTCTACTGGTGTCTGACTACTTTATTCAGCTAAAGTAACATCGGATGGATTAAAGAAGCGAATTTAAGCAGACGTATTTGTGTCATGTTCAGAATTAAGTTGAAGAGGTGCCAAGGCCTCTAGATGAGTCTTTCTCTCTCTCCATTCCTGTGTTTCTCTCTCCAGGTGTCGCACCTGTACGGATTAGCACTATTTGAAGATTACTTGTTTGCGACGTGCTCTGAACCCTCCAGAGAGAGCAAAGTGGACATATTTAGGATAAATCGCTTCAACAGCAGTGACACAAACACCGTTACCACTTTGGAAAGTGCCAAAGCCGTCCGAGTTTATCACAGACTGGCTCAACCTACAGGTAAACTTGTCGTGGGAGTGCAACTAATATAATCAGCAATCACTCATATTTAAAAATAGCGATGACTTATTTATACTGAAGTAGTAAATTATACTGAAATGCTACTAGCTTCTGTTATTCATGAATAACAAAAGCAGAATTAATTTGTAAAACGAGTGAACAAATTATTATATTGTGCACACGATTTAGTAAAACAAGGGAACAAATGATTATATCATGTGCACGATTTACTTAAAACGAGAGAACGAATTAGTAAAACGTGGTGACGTATTAGGGGCTGTTTACACAGCACTGTTTTAAAAAAAAAAATAAAAAAAAATGATACGTTCATATATGCGTATTCATTTACTCAACAACATTGTTTTGGGGGCCTGAAAAAGATGATAACGGGTTTCAAAGTGCAAGTTTTTGAAAACGGTGAATTTTGTGAAAACGGTGACGTCATACGAGTATTTACGTGTTCAGTCTATAGGCGCGTAGTGTTTCTTTACAAATGGACATTGCGAACTTCTGGCCTGGCATGAATAAATAAGCGCTTTTAGTCGTTTTTTGCTGATCAGTGTGAATGGGGATCGACAACGTTGTCGTCTGTACGCGAAAAATGCAAAGGAAAAACATTGTTGTGTAAACGTGCCCATAGTAAGTCGTCGGAACAAATTGTTATTCGTGATCACAACACACATATTTAAAATTTGTGCCAAAATATCGTAGTTTAATCTTTGACATAAATCAATATGGAAAGTGTTTTCTTCTCCATTTTTAAAAGTTTATAGGCCTGTTCTCTTTCCTATATACACAATTATTTGTTTTTTAATATTTCGCATTTAGCATTTGGTATGTAGCATATGTGTGGTCGCTGATATTTCGCAATGCTTGCTCCTTGACACTGACCTTTCTCTTTCTCCAGTCAGGACTCACTCATGCAGCCCTGACCCACACGGACGAAAAGGTGGATGCTTGCATATCTGTCTCCTGAGCCACAACTACAAATCACGCGTATGCCGCTGCCGGACTGGCCACGTCCTTGCCAGCGACGGGAAGTCCTGCAAAAGTGAGGGTCACAAAATGCCAATTTCTCTTTCCTCTCTCCTCCTCTTGTAGCTCCTAGATGTCTGATTAGCATCTTGGAGATGGGTTTCTCATGTAAATGGTTTTAGGGGTATTCCCAAAGGAAAGGGTGCTGCTATCTGAAGCCATATATCAGACAGATGGCCCTTGTGGGTTTGTCGAAATGGAAATTTATGACCAACTTTATAGAGGCCCAAGATGCTGAAGAATGGACACGTTTCTGTGATTAATAGCACACGTTCAGCACATTAAGGATGGGAATACATGGGAAATTGATATGTTTTGTCTCTTGGCAGCAGGATCATTGACTATCAGAGAATATGTGTGTGTTTTTGGGTGTACGGCTACATCAGATGGTTTAAAAGTTTCTCCCGAACTTCAAATGGCAGACCACTTTAAAGGTCCCATATTATACACCTTTGCATATTATACACCTTTGTTTTGATGTCCTTAAGAATGCATATTTGCGGTATAAGTACCAAAAACCATCTCAATATATTGTTACAGCTCCTTTCTCAGGAGCTCTGCTAAGAACAGGTCGATTTTGGCCTGTCTACTTAATATTCATGAGCCTCTCTTCTGATTGGCCTGTTGCTTTCTGAGTGACGCATGGCCAGGCCAACCACAGGTAGGGTCATGTATGCTGTAGCCTGCTGTGGCTTGGTGATGCTCACCAGTAAGGTAAATAAAACACCTGTAATGATGGACATTGCTGAGGGAAATGTTATCTGGCCTTATATGTTAGAGCCGGACTCAGACCCTGAATCTGAACCTGAGTCAAACAACCACCTCCTTACTTTCGGCGTTATTGTAAGAGTGTTATAATAACCATTACTTCAATGCTGCACGCAGGTTTAACGTTAACGCTAATTTAAACTGTCTGTAAACAAACTCAGACTTTTTTTTTGTGTCAAATTCGATTTAAATCTCCAAAATATGTACGTTAATAGCTAGTTATATACTGATTTTGAAACACTTAACTGCTTTATAATATGTAACGTTAGCAGACAGACACCTAATGCAGTAAGCTATGTAACTATTGCTTTCCTACTGATAAAGTAAGTTGACGTGCTACAATTTCTTTTACAATGTTACTTTTTTCTGTAAAAAGTGTACTTGTGGTAAACTTGTAAAACTATGAACTGTAGGGACTGCAGCTTCTTTGAAAAAGCGGCATTGAACTGTTCCTGATTGACGAAGCGGTCACTTGTGAACTGTGCAGAACAGATGGTTAAGGTCGAACTAACTGCTGTGGTATTTCTGAATAAATAAACATTAACCACTGTTCTCTTATATTAATGTTGTTCGGAAGCCTGTGCAATGATGTTGTTTCCTGAGGGTGGGCAGCATAGATATTATATAGAGACTATCTATATGATGTCTATGGTGGGCAGTGCTTGGGGTGGTGACTGAAGGCGGTGACTGAGTACTTCTGACATCACATTTTTACGGAAGTCACAACGGCTCGTGAAAAGGCACATCTACTTTATGCAGGCTGTGTGCATTTGTCTGTGAATTTACTGTTTTGAAACTTATATGGTAGTTTCATAGCCCCTAGACCTCTGTTATCATGTAAAAAGCCAGGAAATTTCATTTTTGACAATATGGGACCTTTAACAGTAAAACTGCATTGCAAATCATTTAGTTTCTTAAATATATTACCTACAGTTTTAACGTAGTGTACGAATCATGATGTACCCAGTGATGAAAATACAAAAAATATTGTAAATTTGCTTTGTTTTCTACATCAGTCAAACAATTGTATATCTAAAAGGGTCTAATTAGAATTCATAATAATGCGTTGTCACATTTTAATGGTTTTGGACAGAATTGTGCTGAAATTATGCTACTAGAATTAGTTATTCGTGAAACAAGAGCAGAATGAATTTCTCTGTAAAATGTCATACTTTTTCACCTACCTTTTTATATGCAACAATTTATGTACAACTACAATTTGGTTTGCAAACAATTTAGCAATATCTTCTGCTCGTTCCATGAATGAGGCCCAACATAGATGACTCAAACTAAGAAACTATGTGTGTGTTTTCAATTGAAGATACAATTTTTACTGCGATTTCGGTGAAATCTGCAATATCTACGTTTATTTATTCTATGGAAGCAATGGAAAAAATCAATGTAATTGTATGGTAAAGTTTAAAATAAGAAGTACTAAACCTAGCCTAAACCTAAAGTTCAATCCCTTACCTAAACCCTTAAACCTAACCATGATTATAACTTGAAAAACAATTTGTTCAAGCCAGAATCTTTATCTGACAATTTCGTCAGCTTTTACAAATTATTACGAGATTGTGTCACCAGGTGACTTTCCACATTTACATCCATTGATATTATTCAAAACTGTGATGTGTCACCCAGATTGCAGCAATCATATAATACTCAACTGATGTGCGTCAAATGCAGGTGTGTATCGGCTATTTTATAGTGGCTCTGAATGTAGCTCATCCAGTTGAGTGTTTTGTTTTTATCTCAAGTGTTATAATGTGATGCTGTTTCCAGACTGATTCCAGATTTGTAATTCATTCGTTATGAATGAGTTGAAGTACCATTCATTTGTAAATTATTTAATTCACTGGATTATGCAAGAACATGCATTACGACATGGTTATTTAAAGTACTGTAGTTCTCCCGAAACTGAAATTTATGTCTGTCTTACCCTAGGGGGCATTAATAACATTGTGCATCAATGATTCTCGCGTCTCATAACCGAATTGCATGCAATGAAACCTCAGCCATATTTGTTTTGAGAGCAGCAGAATTGTTGCTTTTGATTCGAGAGTCAATAACGGCTCAAATTCCTGTACGTTCCTCACACAAAGGAATCATTTGGCTTCAGTCCCGTTCAAAGTTATACAAACGCAATTGTTCTTCCTGGGTTCCTCTAAGCCTTCATCCAATTTTCTTTGTCTCCCTGGATCTCACTGCCAGACCTAATAATATTTGCAATCATCATGTTTGTACCATTTCAGCTCGCAAGTAATGCATTTCGAAAACATTGTGCTTCATACACGTGTCCCTCATTTTACTGCCCCCACTTAGGACCCTTTTTGTCCCTGGTTACTTTTACACACGCACACACACACTCAGATACAATTACAAACACAATATAACTGTTATGCACCAAAAGATGATTTATTCGATAGAACCAAATCAGTGGAACTAATTCTGGTTTTAATTAAGCTAATGTAATTAGCTTGAGCCTCTCGCTTTGGATACATTTTTGTCAAAGGCTTTAATTTGCAGAACTGAATTGAAAACGGAGGCTAATTATGTCAATTAATTAAGCTCTGACAGTACTGTGGCAGAAGGCTTATTACGTTCCGCCACTGCATTTGTTTACTTGGGTAATCGTGTCTTCTCAGAACCAAAGAACGAGCTGTTCCTGTTTTACGGAAAAGGACGACCCGGAGTTATCCGAGGTCTGGATATGAATATCAAGTCTGGCGATGAACATTTGATTCAAATCGAAGGGCTTGTGAGTCCCAGAGCGCTGGACTTCCATGCAGAGAGTAGCTACATCTACTTTGCCGACACCACAAGCTTCCTAATCGGACGTCAGAAGACAGATGGAACCGCTCGGGAAACGATCCTTAAGGACGGTATGTTCATCATTCACTTACCCTATGCTTTATTCTGAGAGATTAATGTTTGCTTTTGTGTAGTGTTATTGTGGAAAAAGCAGTTAAATATTCTCTAACGAACTCATTTTCGCTCTGGCTCTGTAATGAATCATCTGTGCAACCATGCGGCATGGTACGGTAGAAGCAGGCCACCTGTACTTGAGCGCTTCTGTTGCCGATGTTTTCCAAATGGGATGTTATTCATCATACATTTTGTGCAATTCAGTTGTCGGGGAAGCTCGCTGGTCGATACCGCATAATTCCACTAGGAAGAATTAGAGGAGGACAGTGATTAATTGAGCTGTCTTTGATGTTATCAAGCAAAAAGAACAACATTTTCTCAATATGTTTCTGCTTCTCTTTCTCCAGAGCTGGATAATGTTGAGGGTATTTCGTTGGACTGGATCGGTAACAACCTGTTCTGGACAAATGACGGTTATAGAAAGACCATCAACGTGGCCGGGCTGGAACGTCCCTCTCAGACCAGGAGAACGCTTTTAGAAGGCAATATGTCTCATCCCAGAGCCATTGTTGTGGATCCTCTAAATGGGTAAGCCCATGATACCTTTCCTGCTTACAGCAGCATTTAAAAGCTTCTTCTGCAGGGATTTCAGTCTGCTAAAGCCTTGGACAAAAAACAGCCATTTAGAGTGCACTGGGGGGCGGGGATGTTTGCCCTTTGCACTTAGAGATTTCATCAAGAAATTTCAATAACCGTGCGCTTTCTCTGTTTTCATTAACAAAAAAGCCCTGAGCTGGTATCATATAATAATATTAAAAACAAATATTGTACTACTATATACCATGGTACTCTCTGGTGTCAACTTCTTTGAAATGATGCCGAGTTAACAAACATACATTTATTCAATATTGTTGTTCATTTAAATGAAAGAGAGGAAGTAGCAGAAGTACCATTGTGTCAAAGCGAGCTAATGCGAACATCCTTATTCGATGTCATTGCTCAGATGGAAAAGCTTAAAGGGAATATGGAGAGACCATGACTGTAAATCGCTGTCTTGGCAGAACGGTGAAGCCTGACTTAAGAGGTTTAAAAGTTTAAAGGCAGGTTCTGGTTTCTGCTTATATTTTAGTGACTTCTTTCCTTGTGCTGTACACTTGACATGTTTATCCTCGTAATGGGTTTTTGGATTGGGTAGCCTGTTTTTAATAGCTTCGATGTCTTAGAATTTTAGATCATTTGCAAAAAAAGACTTGGAGTCTTTGGAATAATTACGAGTAATCAGTTTTAATCTGCAATTAATCTGCAATTGTGTTACTGGAAATTGGTTTAGAATTTCAAACAGTCCAAGTTTTTTTTTAAACGTTGGATCACCGCTTAAGCTTTAGCTGCCGGTATGCTGAATATTCAATACCTATCCCAGCTTAATCTCTCCCCTTTCAAATCCCATTTCACTCTCTAAAAACTGTCCTTTCCATGTCCGTCCTTCCGTATCCCATGTACACATGTCATTTCCTGTCTGTGCTCACATGATAAGATGGAGGATTAGCTGTTATGACTCTGGGTCCTGATCGCATTTGCTCTCCCTCTCCATCACTCGGATGATTTTCCTGTTCACAGCAGGTGCTGTCACTCAAAGCCCTACCTCATGAGTTATTCAACAGGTCACTGCATATGAGTGGGGGAGTCGATTCCCTCTGTCATGTTATGTTAGGCTGCGTTCAAATGCGCAAGGCCGTGTCACAGTGTTAAGTTTATGTGGTGAAATGTGAGAGGTTTGAACTTGGGAAAAATAGGACCTTGTAAGAGTTGCAGAACAAAAAGTTTTGGCTCCCAAAGAATGAAGTATTAATAACATCCAATTGTGAGAGCCTGTTTTTTAGGTTTTTAGGTGGTTAAGTGAGGACATTGTCCTCAATACTTTTGAAGGATTTTTTTTTTTACAGTGACCTGTCTTCTAGACCTGTCTTTTTTACAGTGACCTGTCTTCTAAAGTTTGCATCTTTGAGCAAACCCAGCTTAAGGTCATAGCTGTGTTTTGGAACATGGTACTTGGTTATTGAATTTAGTATGAATATGTTAGCCTTAAAGGTGCTCTAAGCGATGTTGGGTGACGTCACTTCTTGTTGACGTATTGTTGAAAAAATGGAGGCTAGCTTGACCCCCCCTCCTCCTTATCCGTCTCCGTCCCCTCCCCCTCCCCTGTCAAAATTCTCAAGCATGTACATTTTTAACGTTAAACGTCATTGTCGTTGTCTAGGACATCTCTCCTCTAGCTAACTTCCCTATTCATGCTTCTCTCTCCTCCACTCCCCACACCCCCCTTCATGTGCACGCGCACTAATCCCCCAACCCCCACCCCCAAATCATTCTTGTCGGTTATTGTGCTGGAACACTGTTTGTTATGTTTCGTGGTCCAGGCTGGGCCAGTTTGCTTTTCTTGCTGTTTGTGGAGCCTGGGCTGTCTACAAAGACTGCATTTTTTACAGTGTGTTCAGGGGACAGGCAGCTAGCGGATTGTGACATCGCTTAGAGCACCTTTAAGGTTAACATTTACATTTACATTTATGCATTTGGCAGACGCTTTTATCCAAAGCGACTTACAGTGCACTTATTACAGGGACAATCCCCCTGGAGCAACGTGGAGTAAAGTGTCTTGCTCAAGGACACACTGGTGGTGACTGCTGGGATCGAACCAGCAACCTTCAATTTACCAGTTCAGTGGTGTAACCCACTAGACCACCATCTTAAGGTTAAGGTTAAGCTAGTTTGCTCCAAAACAAATTTTCTCACTTTCACCAATATGGATCAATGATATTGATGACATCACTCTGCACTTCAGCTTCTCATTAGATCCCCCCACACTATAAATAGATGCTGAAGCTGCGGTTGAAATCGGTCTCTTGTTCACACTATTACTATTTTCTACATGGTAAATGGCACATAGTGCACTATTTAGGGGATAGGGAACGATTCAGTGTAAATCTGCTTTCCATTATGGTGAATTAAGTTTCATATTACATCTAAAGGGAAAACTATTAGACTGTGGCTGTCTTAAACTGTCAAATGTGACTTTACCAAGCTCAACGGCTCTGGCTGAAATGTAATCTAAACGAAACACTTTTGGCTATTTTAAAAAAAGAGGAGGAGCTGCTTGATATGTCCCGCCCTGTTTTCCTGTTTCAAGGGAAATTACATCAACGCGTTGAATAACGCTGCATGTATCAAGGCACTTCAGTGGGACTTTAAGTATTCCAAACCAGTCATTTGCTGGTCCAACCTAGTCAACGTTCCAAAAACCAACTTTATCACCTTGAACTGGTACAACCAGCTGCTAGCTAGTTTGTTGCTGGCCCAAGATGGTCTACCAATTTATGATCAGCTAGAAACCAGCTACAATCAGGGCTTGAGATTAGCCTTTTTGCGCACCAGCCACTGTGGCTATTGTTTTTCCAAAGTTAGCCACTCAGCATTTTCAATGGCTATAATTTTGACATCGATACCCTGAGGAAAAGCTGTCATATAGATTTTAAATATTATCTCATAATTTGGCAGCAGGCTGATGTCACTTTAAGACCTGACGCATGGATCCATTACAGTATATTACACATGCGTTTTCTTTCTCAGCTGTTTAAGTTCACTTAAAAGTTAACATAACTGACATGTGAATACTCGCCAAGACCGGCATTTTGACATTATTTTGTGTGTATTTGACTCTATTAGTGCAAAAAGCAGCGAAAAAACCCTCAACTTAAGAGTGAGAAGCGGCTTTATGTGTGCGCACAAAATCTGCGGGAAAGAGTAAAATTATGCGCATTGCATGCAATCTCATGACAAAATTCAAGCTCTGTAACACCAACAATATTCATCCGGAGTAGATTAAATGAGTGAGTAAGGGGAGCCGGGATTTGTGTCAACTCACTGTCAGCGAGATAAAAAAACAAAACAGGTATCATGTATCTATTCTGCGGAAATGAGTATTTGGAAGCGTTTCAGATATTTCACTATAGATATGTATTTATAAATCTGTATTTTTGACAACACTTTTGACAAAAATTTATAAATTTAAACCCGCCAAAGTGGCTAGTAGGAGTGACTGTGTTACATTTGGTGGGTGTTAACGTCAAGCCCTGATTACAATGTTCCAAAAAATATCTAGCAGCTGGATTATTCAACAGGGAATAATATAAACATTGCGTCCGTAATCAAATGCTTCTTTACAATATAGAATGCTAAAAAAAAAAAAAATTCCCAATGAGCTACTCAGAAGTTTTTGGGTTTGGTTTCTGGCATTCATTAAATCCACATTAAACTGTCCAGAGCAGCATGGAAATTAATGCCGGTCTAAGCTGGTCCTGTTCAGCAGGGTTTCATGACCTTTAATATGTATTTTCTCACTGGGTTCCTTAGATGGATGTATTGGACAGATTGGGAGGAGGATGAGTTAATTGACAGCAGAGGACGAATAGAGAAGGCCTGGATGGATGGCTCTCACCGCCAGATCTTCGTCACGTCCAACATGCTGTGGCCCAATGGCCTCACCCTGGACCATTCCTCCAGCGTCATGTACTGGTGTGATGCCTACTTTGACCACATAGAGAAAATCTACCTCAACGGCAGCCACAGAACGGTTAGTAAATGAGTGAGTCAGTTCTTTAGTTCTCAGACACCTCCGTTCCACTCTGTTCATCTCAATGTTTCACTGTGACTCACAAACGTGTTCTACTTTTCACAGGTGGTGTACAGCGGGAAAGAGTTGAATCACCCATTTGGGATTGCGCATTATCAGAATTACATATTCTGGACGGATTACATGAACGCCTCGATATTCCGTCTGGATTTGTCATCTAATGATGTTGCACTAATGCGGGCGGAAAGACCACCTCTCTTCGGGATTCAGGTTTATGACCCGCAGAGCCAGAAAGGTAAATATGAATATGTATGCTGTATGCCGTAATGAATTTTTGAAGTCTTGCCAAAGGCTGCAGTGATATAGAACTTTGCTTTCTAGAAGCTCAAGGATTTAAACCTTCAAACTTCTGAGGGGTGGTCTGAGTCTTTATATATCACCATTCCATAGCTTTGCCCAGAGGCCTAACCCTGTTTTGGCGCACACTTGTTATACTGTATGATATATGGAAATCAAATATATCATGCCGCATGTGTTCACCTTTTAAACAGCTGAACATTCTAGAAACTAATGCCACACTGGCAAGTCCCTGAATTTGAATAAATGCTTTGCAACTGATATTCCCAGAGTAGGATACTTAATGGTAATTTTAACCTTAAGACTTCATGATCCAAGCATTTTTGGGGCCTGGATCAAATAAGCCTAACTTCTCTCATATTTTAAAGGCTAATTTGAAGGCATTTGCAGGACTTTTAAATGATTAGGCTTTCTGGGGTTCTGGATCCAGATCCCCTTTTGTCTTCAGCGACAAGCAATTATTCTAAAGAACTGGGCAGCTTTTTTTGGCATCTTTACACAGTGTAGTGATTTTTTTGTCCGTCGCTCTACCATGCAGAAATATGTACATCACAATTATGAGAAAATTAACTAAGGCTAAGTGTACATGAAAACGCATCTTTTTCTCCACTATTGGCTTTCCGTCCACACTGAGACAGCGTTTTTGTTCTGCAAAATGAGATTTTTGAAGATGCTGTCCCAAGTGAATAAACTTAAAACTGTTTTTTTTGTGTTGGAGTGTACACTGTGGAAAAAGGAGATATTTGACAACGATGACATATGTTTAGTCATTGTCAATCACCAAGTGGTGAGATATTTTGCTTATAAGATGACTGTGCCAGTAGAATGGCGTGAGAACTTTATTATGTCTGGTCTCTCTGTACTCTCTCAGTGAGCTTTTATTCGTTTTACCCATGCACAGTAAGATGATTTTAGCATTTTCTGACGTTTCAGTATAGACAAGAAATGCTTGAAAGCGGAGAGTGTATTCCAATGCACCCGGATTAATGTAGACAGATTTGCACCAGCTGATGATGAATTATATTGCTTGTGTTTTGTGTCATGTAAACATTGTACTTTATTTGGTGGCTTAACTCGTTCTTGACTGAGTATGGCATTAATCAAAACTGACCTCCTAGTTATATGCGTCATTGGAGCTAGTAAGGTGACTGAGGGTGATAATGAATGTTTGTTTCTGTCTTCGACTTTTGCTGAAGGTTAATCGCTGTGATGGCTCCTGTAGAGTTACTCATATGTTGCCTCTGGTAGAGATACTAAATGTCATTCTTAATGACACCCAGCCAATAGCAGGCCAGAAATGGCCAAGCCATCTCAAGTACAGTATGAATGTAAATATATAAATCAGCATTGGCAATCTAAATCAGGCTTAAATTGGACTTAAACTTCAATGACCAAGCAGGGGGGTATTGATGACTGCTGGCTGTTTTAACAATATCTTCAAGTGCGCTATTTCCTTGCCAAACAAAGAAACTTATCCGCAAATGGGTCTCGGAAAGAGTATCCAAATGGGACTTTATAATGGGTAGTGCGAACATTTCCAAGGTGGTTGATGGTTGTAATTCGTATTCTTTTATTCTTAACAAGCAGCTTTAAAATCATGTTTACACTACTGATTTTGTCCAGATGTTCTGTGCACCATTGCGGCACCTGTGAACTCAACTGTGCTGAATATATAATAACCTGGCAGAGCATTTTAGCTTTTAGCGGAGATTATGGGGATTTGTTTATAAAAATATCTCAAATCCAAACTTTACTAACCATGTCTGGCTGTTGTAGCAGTACTTGTGCAACATCTGTATGCATTTTAGATATGATAATTAGCGTGCACTCATTAACTCTTTCTTGAGATGTCACTGAATATATAAGGTACGTGTTGACTTAGCATATCAATGCTGCTAAGTGCATGTTTCAAGCATATGGGAAAGCAAATGGGATAATGTTTGCTATTTATCATTTTACGAGCTTCACTAAGCTCTGTTCAGGAGTTGAGTTAGAGTTGTTGTCACGTTATGCTACATTAACTCGCTACAACTTGGGTATCGTTTGCTCAGAACTGTTATTCTATGAAATGGTCAGTGGTTTCAGTTTAAAATCTCATATTCACATAAAATGTTTATCATTGGCCTGAGGACATGTGAACGGTTTTGCCTTTTACTGTAGCCAAAAAAGATCTTTTCATACCTACTCTGCATTATAATATGGTGCATCGTGATATTTTGGCAACTAAAGTTAAAAGCACTGTGTTCAATTAACATGATCTGCTTTAATCCATATTAATCTCTGCAGATGATTCAGTGGACACATGGTCCATAGTGTCCAATTGATGTCATCTTCACTGGGAGTCTATGCCAGATATGCATGTATCATTGATTTTAATGGAGAAAGATCAATGTCCATTAGACAAGAAGCTCTGAGCATGTCTCCCTTCTGGATTCTGTACTTAAGTGGGAGTGCTTTTCGCCTTGGAAAAAGCATTTGATAGTTTATTCGGATTGCTTGGACTCTGAGTTAGTTGAAGTCTATGGTAACAAATTTATTTAGCACTCGTAATCTTGTTTCTTGCGAACTTGTGTAGAGTAATAAAACGCTACAAAAAATATTATACTGCACAGTTATACAACTGAGCGAGCCAATTTGAAATCATTTTAGCTCATTCAGAAGGTTCAAGTACAATAATCAGATTACTGTGCGTTAATCTTGTCCTTACATCTGTCCTTGGTTTATTTGACATCTTCACCTGTGTATAATGTCTCCAAACTGCATTTATCTTTCTTTTTGTTTCCCCGCAGGTAATAACCAATGTTCTGTGAATCACGGTGGCTGCGGCCCCTCGGCTCTGTGCCTCGCCACGCCGGCAGGACGTGTATGCGCCTGCGCAGATGGTCAACATCTGGAGAAAGATAACATCACCTGTTCATGTAAGCTTCCATTAGTATTTTGGGGAAAAGTTATCATTAACCAGGCACAATGTGATATATGAACAATAATTTGCATAATATGAGAAACAGAAATATTACTGGCCACTGAAAAAATTGTTTGTTCATCATAATAACAATGCCATTGAGTATGTGGTAGAACAGAATATGCAGATTTTGTTGGCACCCACAGACTAGTCAATAATGTTGGCGTTTGTGGGAAATATGACTGCAGATCAGATATGTTTGTTAAGCTGAATATGCCCATTGATTTCCAATTCCAGTGGGGGAAATAAATGCCTCGGCTCAACCTGCGGTTTGGCTGCAGCCATCTTTGTGTTTGTGTTTGCATGTGGTTTGGCTTTAAATCCATTGTAAACTCGTGTGGATCCTGTTTTGCTAACTTTTTATTTTATGTGTCATTATAAGTAACAGTGGATGTGTGCGTGTCAGTTTTAAACATAATTCAGAACTGAAGAATTGGCTAACTTTACAATGTAAGTCTACATTTAAGTACTGAGTAATATTAACAACATGTGCTTATGGTTATAGTTAGGAATGGGGTTTTATTTAGTTGCATGCAATGTACTGTTACTAATACAGTAAGTATATGTAACAAGGACACTGCCAAAATTTTCACTGACCCCAACACAAAAAACGAATAAATAAATGAAATTAAATGAAAAGTTTTAGTTGTTTTTGATTCATGTGACCTTAATAAATAAGGTTATGATACCAAAAACTACTAGCCTAACTCATACATTTTAATTATTGTTAAAGACAGTCATTATTAAAATAAGAACAAATTACAAATAGTGTATTATGTGCAAAAATGTGTTAAATCACATTACATTCTAACATTGTAACATTACAATTTAAAAAAACAAAAATAATGATTTTATTTTTAAATTCACTAAATAAAAAAAATAAAAAATACAAACAAAAACACAGACTAATTAACCTGACATTTGATTATGTCTACCCCATTACAATAGTCACTTTACAGTTACTGCCATCATAAAAAAATACACTTACTTGTAGGTTTAAAATTATATTCTAAATATGGCACATTTATTGTTCATCAACAAATATTTTAGCAATATGTATATTTAAGTCAGAATTATTGCGCTCCTACTCTATTGCTCTCCGTCTGTTTTTCGTGCATGTGCGTGACGGCGCTCGTTCACGGAAATCTGTGGAGTTTGGCAGAAATTAAAGGGATACTCCACTTTAAAATGAAAATTCTGTCATCATATACTCACCCTCATGTTGTTTCAATCCTTTAAGAATTTCTTTCTTCTGCTGAACAGAAAGGAAGATATTTAGAAGAATATCAGTAACCAGACTCATTGACGTATATATTTTTTCCTACTATGGAAGTCAATGAGACCAGAAACTGTCTGGTTACTGACATTCTTCTAAATATCCTCCTTTCTGTTCAGCAGAAGAAATAAATTCATACAGGTTTGAAACAACATGAGGGTGAGTATATGATGACAGAATTTTCATTTTAAAGTGGAGTATCCCTTTAACTCCTGACCGCAAAATGGAAATATTTGCACGAGTTTCTAACACAGATGAAGAATATTCCTGTGAAATGTAGGTTATGCACTGTGGAAAGCACAACATCTCAAACACATTACACAGCTGCGCAAGTATCTATTGGGTCAGTAGGTTGTATCTGTCAGAGCATCTGGGGCAAGCCGCTTTAGGGGACGTTCACATAACGCATCTAAAATCGCGTGGAAAGCGTGGCTGCACTTCTTTCCACAAGCGCTTGCCAGAGTCTGCCGTTGCTATGCAACCATGAACTGCGCTCTCCATGTTGACGAGGAAGTGTCAGCAAAGGATTAATTGATTTCTAGCCCTTGCATTAGCTTTACTACTAGATATATTTATGGAGATGGGAAATAAAAACTTTCCCCGAGCTTTCGATGTTGTTACGGAAAGGTCGAAGCTGATTGGTTGGTTTTTTGTCACATGACCTGCGGTGCGCTTGCGGCATTCTGAAAAGTTGAGATTCTGTCATCTCGCTGTGCCTGGAAAAAACTTTGCGCCTACATTCGAAAAAACTAACTTGAGTGTCCAGAAGACGCGATATGTGAACGGCCCCTTAAACGAACGGTAAACGTGTAGTTTGTAGTGAGGTATGTTGTTATGGAAAGGAGGAGGCGGGAACCAGTGAACATTTAATCACTTTAATAAATAAAAAAATAAAAAAACACAAAACGAAAGTAAAGGCGGGAGCCCCTTATGGACAACTGCCGCACAAATAAACATAACATCCGTTTAAGCCCAAAGAGACGTATTCGCGCGCTGTAAGACGCGGCACGCTTTGGATGTGTATTGCTGCGCTCACAAAACTTATCACACATTGAATATTGAATATTTAAATAGGCGAGGGTTAAAAACACTCAAATGATCAACTTCCGTAAAGATGCAGCACTGGCCCGATCGGGCAAGTGACACTTCCGTCAACTGGCCCGAGTGTCTTTCACGCTGGCCCCGGGCCATCGGGCAGTCCTCCCAGCTAGCAAAAAGTCGTCTATTAGACGTTGAATAGACGTAAATCTTCAACGTCTAATTTTTTCAACGTTGAAAACAGGTCGATCTTCAACGTCTTAATGGAATATGTAAAACTCTTAAAATTTATTTGAGATAATAATTAACATTGTTTTTTTTATGTTAATTTTTTAATTTTATTTATTTTATCATGTATGACAGACTTATCCTGTCTTAGATTATCAGTTGAAAACACGTAGTCAAACAGTCCGGCCGAAACTACTTAGTTGAAATCACGTCGTAAACTGGTCCAAAGCAGACCAACTTATTTTCAACCATATTTCAATGTTGAAAGAAGGTAATTATTTACTGGTAATTATTTTATTATTACTGGGCTTATTGTCGAGCCCTGCACTGTAAAATAAATTGTTACCAAAAATATAAATAATACACTTATATTATAAATAATACATAATACAAAATGTTACTCATGGGCGTCGGAAGCAAAAAAAAAGGTGGTTGGGTCATCCTCCAGAATATTTTTTACTTTACAAAATTTTTTACTATATATAAAATATACACTTAAAACTTTTGAGTATACTTAAACTACATTGAAATTGAAATTTTGTTAACATCATCCATTTTACAACCTCAAAATAAAATGTAGAAATTTTAAAATGCGTTCTCAACCCTGGTGTGTGTGTCTATGTGTGTGTGAGAGAGAGAGACTGAGAAAGGAGACAAAGTGTGTGTGTTCTTTCTCCAACATCTTGTTCCTGCCCTTTACAGCCCCATCAGAGGTCACTAACACAAAACACTGCGGCCCAGCGGAGTTTCAGTGCCAGAACCAGCGTTGCATTCAGCTCTCGTGGAAGTGCGATGGGGATGATGACTGCTCAGACGGCAGCGATGAAGATCCGTTCCTCTGCTGTAGGTCTTCTCTCATTTTTGTAATCTAACCACATACGAACAGAAACAAACAATGGGAATTTCCCAGCAATGGGAAGTATGCAATACTAAACATTTCTAGTATGCAAATTATTGTCATAATAGCCTCACTGTTGCATGTTAGCACATACAATTATCATACAAGTATCATATTTGATACATCAAGCTTTTATGGCTCATATATTATGATATAGGAGAATAATGGAGCTCATATTCGAGGAGGGAAAAAAACACCAATTTTTTTATTCAGAGGCCCAAACTGAACAAAAATTTGCAATTGGTGTAATTTAGTGCTGTAGCTGATAGTAATATGACCAAGAAGTAAGATTAAATTCTGATAGCTTGTAATGTAAATCAATGAGATCTTTCTAACAATATAGCTGACTACTTAAATTAAATGCATATAAATATCAGTTGTCAGTCTATATCTCCCAATAATATGCCTTAATGAGATGATATTTAAACGCTTAGTTTTATGATCAAAGCTCTGCAGTTTTAATTGTGGGGGGCAAAACATATAATGCAGTATAATATAATATAATAATATAATGATTAGCCGTGTTTCCACTGTCGGGCCAAAAGAGGGCATGCTAGTGCGTGCCAGGGCCAGTAGTGTTTCCGACGAATACCTTGGTGTAAAGCGGGCCAACTCGGGCTTGAGGAGTGATTTTAAACAGAGGTGGAGTTTACCTGAGTCTGGAGACGGCAGCGCCGCGGATGATTTCATATACCTGCTAACATCAGCATTAAAGACTTTTAAAATCATTTTAGCTCAAAACTCACTTTCAGACAGCAGCGAGTGTTTGAAGTAACTTCTGTTTATGATCTGATGTGGATTCTGATCAACGTATAAGGCAGAAATATGCGTGCTAAACATTACCATTGTAAACTTGGTAAATATGACCGCTTGAAGAAATCAGACAAATCATATAGGCTATCACAATCGTGCATTTATTTGATCTGTCAGTACTTCTCGTCTCTTTATACCGGACTGTCTGATATCCATATTTAGATCCGCATATGTCATAAAATAATATTTCTATTTCTCTGACTGAAAATATAAGCTCCTCAGGTCGTATTTTTGGTGTCATATTTGTAGAAATTATCATTCTTTCTAAATGTGATGTAAACTGTCCTGTGACTACAAATAAACAGAAACAGACGAGACTGAATAAGTAGACTGTGTCCTCTTTCTGTTGTGAAATAATGGTAAAGCACTTTATTTCTGTGGTAAAACATCGATTGCTTGGGTTTGAAATATTTAAGTAAACAACAAAAATGCCAACAAATTTATCACATTCGTTTTGTGAACCAGTGATTTCTTTCTGATTAGTTTTCTGATAAAACTTCCATTTGTTGGTGAAATGATGGGTTTGTGTGCCGTTGTTTCAGAGAGGAGTGTTACAGGCAAGTTTTAGTGAAGTGTTGAGGCTATTAGACCAGCCCGGGCCGTAGCTCGTACCGGGCCGACAGTGGAAAAGCGTCTAGTAAGAGATATACAAATAAACGTTCCTCAGAAGCATGATGTATCATAAACAGAGTTCGGGGTAATGCGTTTCAAGTAACATGCCTTACGTAATCAGAATACTTTTTTAATGTAACAAGTAATGCATTACTTTCCATAAAAAGTAACCGAATAACGTAATTAGTCACTTTTTAGGGAGTAACACAATATTGTAACGCGTTACTTTTAAAAGTAACTTTTCCAAGCGCTGATCATATTTGTTACTTTCTCATGGATAATCAAGTAAACCTAAGTTGCTTCAGTTCAGTAAGTGTTCATCTGGAAATATGACTAACAATATAAAAGTTATTCTTACATTGACTTTAAAAATCAGTAAAGATTTCACAGCAAAAAGAAACATGTTCCACAACCTGATGTGGGACTATTTTAGAATTATACTAAAATGCCTGGTTAAAAATATTATATACCAGTATTTAGATATATAATCAGATTTAAGAACTGATATACACACCTCCAGCTACTTCGGAAAGAGAGGTCAAGTTGAGCACATTGCATTGTGGGATACAGACCACATGGTGTGCTCAGTCTGCATACTACACAATTTGACAAACGTAGCCTAGTATGTTAGTATGCAATTCAGAACATATCTAAAAACTTTTGGACACCCAGATGCTTTCAAATGAATTTGTGTTACCAATTGACAGGCCGTTTTTTTTTTTTTTTTTTTTTTTAGCTAATCGCAGCTGCCCAGCGGACCAATTTAAATGCTTGAACAACCGCTGTATCCCAAAGAGATGGTTGTGCGACGGCACCGACGACTGCGGCAGCAACGAGGATGAGTCCAACCGCACCTGCTCAGGTGAGTTTCACTCTGGAGCCCTGTCCTACATGAAGGGCCCCGTATACATGCCCAACCAACCGAAACAACCTCGCCAACCAGCCCCACCGCTGGGAGACACATTGATCGCTGTAGGCGCCGCACGCTCAAAGCTAGCGCCAATGGAGAATATGTTGCTTTGAGAGGAGAGGAGAAGTCTTACATGACACCCCTGTATAATTTCCCGCCGGTAACGGCACACGTGTCACATGTTCCCTCCGGTGTGCGAGCGAAATGAAACTAGGTTTGCCATCGTAATTCATCATGCACTTGGTGGGATTTACACGTGACACATCTGTTTCGGCTCAGTGAGCTTGAGTCCTCCGTGAGAGTTTCTGCATCTTGCGATGGGCCGGCGGTTGCGAATGAACGATTTGGTCAAGTTTACGCCTCCTGGAAGGATCCGGCATCTAATTTACTTTTAGACTGAACCATATCCTGCAGTCTAAATCTCTAGAAGACATCCCCGGAACAAGCCTCCCTGGGGGTGGGGTTCCTGACATCAGGATAAATCCGTAATCCGAAACATCAATATCCCAGTAAAGATGCTGTGTTTAAGCCACATTGTGTTTTGGAGCTGTATTGCAACACCTGATAAAAGGACTGGTGACAAATTTCACACATTTCGCCAACAGGCATCGGCCAATTTAATTTAGATAGCCTAGAGACAAAGTTCTCCTTTGTGGGTAATACAATTTTCTAATCTAATCGTTAAAGGTAGAATTAGGAGAAAATCAATGACAACTGTTTGGGAGAGTAGTAAAGTGGAAGGAGAATTTGTGCCAGCTTGTAATTTACAGTCGTCTTATCTGTTGAGGGAAGTTCAAGAATTTTGGCCTGAGTTCATTACTGCGGCTTTCAGACAGAAGTAAAATATTATGATTGAAAATAACAGAATATTTTAGTTCAGGGTTTTATTGATTTAAATGAAATGAAATTATATTTTACTCATTTAATTTTGTGTTTATTTATAAACATATATAAATATATAAACACTTTGTAAAAATGTGTAAACACACACACACACACACACACACAATTGTATAATTAAATCTAAACATATATACTAAACATAAATGTTATATGCTTATATTATGCTTAATATTTCAAAGTAATAAAATTAAGATCTATAAATGTATACTAGTATGCTTATTTTATGCTTAATATTTGGATTATTATTATTATTATTATGCATAATATTTCCAGGTAATGAGATTGAGATGAAGAATAGAACATTTTAATATTGTTTATTCTTTTGTGGCAAGAAAATGCCACTTTACATTCAAAACAAGATGCAAGAAATCCTTTATCTTAAGAACTGCTAATTAACATGCAACCAATTAGTTCCCAAACTTGTTGTCATGAGAGACTTAACAATAGTTTTCAAAATTATATATAAAAAATGGTACATTGTAAATGCTCTTTTTTCTTGATTATTTTCTTGATTTGAACTCCATTTTGTCTTCAAAGGCGCCTTCAGTACAAGGTTGCGTTCAAACCTGGAATTTCAAAATAGCATCTTGAGGGATCTAATTAATCGTCTGCGAAGTGAAGAAAAAAAGAAAAAAAAACGTAACTCTTGCTGTAATTAAATTGCCTGGAATAATAAGACTTGTAGGCTGAAAGCAAGAAATAATAAATAAAATAGAAAGGTTTCACACATTTTGCACCCACTGAAGACAGTCTCCTCAGTTAGATCATTAAGATCAATACTTTTTGGCAAGCTGAAGACTCCCAAGATGATGCTCAGATGAAAATGCTCTCATTAACAGGGTTCAAAACACACCTACCAAAAAAAGTGAAATTTAGCGATTAAAATTGGTAGAAATGAGACCCAAAACAAACTTCAGGCATAGCTAAACCATGACGAACTAGCTTTTCTTGCCAAATGACACATCATTCATTCATATCACCATGTGCGTGTTTCATATTTTAATTTGTTACTATTTCTACAGCAATATGCATAAAAATCAGTAAACAACCAAACTTCTAGTAGGTTCAGCTGTACGTTCCAGTTTGCTTCCCTCTTTCAAAGCTTCATAAACAAGCACAACCTGACCTTCAAAGGTTATTGAAACACCTGCAGTCCGTTTACAGCAACACCGGAAAATGCTGGAAAACCAGGGACTCTTCTATTCCTGGTTTTCAATCATTGATTACATTTATTCTTACATCAAACGCAAAGTAGATACTTTGGAGAGTGTTTGAGCTGCTCTTTTACATAAGACTGTCCATATCAAATCTCAGGAGACTTAACTTTATCTTTCTCCCACTATGGATATGTTTTGTCACACACCATTTTAGAGTGTTTCACTTGCATTTGGAACTAAAACTAGATGTGTGTGAAGTATAAAATGTATTTTGTAATACTGGTGCAAATAAAGTCCCAGCAGGTCCTTAAAAACTCAAAAAAACTTTACTTTATCATTTACTGAATGAGCAGCTGCAACAGTAAATCATTGACATTTTAAAATAAGAGTCCCGGTGCACGTTTTTTTATATATTTTTTAATTTTTTAAACTGGTTATTATTGGTATTTTAGTTACACAATAAAATGTATCTGGCATTTAATTCAACGTAAACTATTGTATACTCTTCTGTCTGGGCTTCCCTGTCACAGGAAGGAAAGTCTAAGAACATTATTTAAAGGTATAGTGGAGGATTTTCTTTTTCCGGGTGGATCATCAAGACTATTGGTCCTCCTAATTGTCAATCATTCTGGTGATATGTTTACGTAAGGCCGTCGTACGTGCTCGTCCTTTCAGGTGTATATGTGTGGTGAGCTAGGGTTTCAGCCATTCATTGAAGCTCGCCGTTCTCACCGGGTTTTTTCAAAATGTCTGAGGGTCGCAAGAGAAAAAGTGTCTACGAATTGTATGACAAGAAGAGAAAGGCCTCTGAAGAAAGAAACAAGACCAGAGTGTGTTTGGGAGAATATTTCACACGCTGGCGTGCACTAAAAGCATTTTTTCAAAAAGTGGAGAGGGCGGTTCTTTTCTAAAATTCGGGAAAATCCTCCGCTATACCTTTAATATATTAGTCAATATATATACATTTTACTGGTATCTGCACAACAATCTTTTAATTTCAGTTAAATAACTAAATATTTAAATCATTATTAAATACAGTTTGAATCAGATATATATATATATTTGAACTTTGCAAGTTCTCCCACTTGGAAATCATGGAGGGGTCTGAAATTGTCATCGTAGGTACATGTCCACTGTGAGAGACATAATCTAAAAAAAAAAAAATCCAGAAATCACAATATATGATTTTTTAACTATTTATTTGTATGATACAGCTGCAAATAAGTATTTGAACACCTGTCTATCAGCTAGAATTCTGACCCTCAAAGACCTCTTAGTCTGCCTTTAAAATGTCCACCTCCAGTCCATTTATTATCCTAAATTAGATGCACCTGTTTGAGGTCGTTAGCTGCATAAAGACACCTGTCCACCCCATACAATCAGTAAGAATCCAACTACTAACATGGCCAAGACCAAAGAGCTGTCCAAAGACACTAGAGACAAAATTGTACACCTCCACAAGGCTGGAAAGGGCTACGGGGAAATTGCCAAGCAGCTTGGTGAAAAAAGGTCCACTGTTGGAGCAATCATTAGAAAATCATTTCTCCCTCGGACTGGGGCTCCATGCAAGATCTCACCTCGTGGGGTCTCAATGATCCTAAGAAAGGTGAGAAATCAGCCCAGAACTACACGGGAGGAGCTGGTCAATGACCTGAAAAGAGCTGGGACCACCGTTTCCAAGGTTACTGTTGGTAATACACTAAGACGTCATGGTTTGAAATCATGCATGGCACGGAAGGTTCCCCTGCTTAAACCAGCACATGTCAAGGCCCGTCTTAAGTTTGCCAATGACCATTTGGATGATCCAGAGGAGTCATGGGAGAAAGTCATGTGGTCAGATGAGACCAAAATAGAACTTTTTGGTCATAATTCCACTAAACGTGTTTGGAGGAAGAAGAATGATGAATACCATCCCAAGAACACCATCCCTACTGTGAAGCATGGGGGTGGTAGCATCATGCTTTGGGGGGTGTTTTTCTGCACATGGGACAGGGCGACTGCACAGTATTAAGGAGAGGATGACCGGGGCCATGTATTGCGAGATTTTGGGGAACAACCTCCTTCCCTCAGTTAGAGCATTGAAGATGGGTCGAGGCTGGGTCTTCCAACATGACGATGACCCGAAGCACACAGCCAGGATAACCAAGGAGTGGCTCTGTAAGAAGCATATCAAGGTTCTGGCGTGGCCTAGCCAGTCTCCAGACCTAAACCCAATAGAGAATCTTTGGAGGGAGCTCAAACTCTGTGTTTCTCAGCGACAGCCCAGGAACCTGACTGATCTAGAGAAGATCTGTGTGGAGGAGTGGGCCAAAATCCCTCCTGCAGTGTGTGCAAACCTGGTGAAAAACTACAGGAAACGTTTGACCTCTGTAATTGCTAACAAAGGCTACTGTACCAAATATTAACATTGATTTTCTCAGGTGTTCAAATACTTATTTGCAGCTATATCATACAAATAAATAGTAAAAAAATCATACATTGTGATTTCTGGATTTTTTTTTTAGATTATGTCTCTCACAGTGGACATGCACCTACGATGACAATTTCAGACCCCTCCATGATTTCTAAGTGGGAGAACTTGCAAAATAGCAGGGTGTTCAAATACTTATTTTCCTCACTGTATATATAACTTTTATATTCGAATACATTTAAATATTTTGCTTGTAAATGTCTTTGTATACCTTTGTTAAGGGACAAACACATTTTTTTTTTCAGTTTTTTTATACGTTTCTACATTTTTCAACATAAGTGTCAAAGCCCTAGATTTCCTTCTTTCTGTGACCATAAGTGGTTCTGCCGGTGCATTAAACTTCTGCTAACTTGCTTATAGTGTCCTTTGTTAAATTTTGACCAAGGTTTGTTCAGATAATTTATGCCTCAAGGGCCACATAACTCAATCTGAGCATCCTTGATTCAAGTATTCATGATGTCCCCACTGTTAACAGATATCCATGATGAAAAACAGTTATAATGGCCTTCAAAAAAAGCCCACGGATCAGTGCTTTTTAAGTTCTTTTGTGAAGAGTTATTTAAAGCTGTTTTAAATAACTATCAAAATGCGCCCAGTGTGGTTGCAACTACACGCTTGTCAGTCCTTGACATTCACTATGTTTTTGCGTCTACTATGTGGAGTTTCAAAGTTTTCTCGCTGTTTAGCGCTCCAAGAGAAAACTTCTGAGACATCCATATTTACCAAGTCCGTGTCTTCATAACACGGTTGATTCCAGTTCATAGACGCCAGATGTTGATACGAAACACATTTTGAACACTGCACCTATTCAGGAAAGACACGAACTGTAATATTGGATGTCATGGACTTAGGGGTTTATCTCTGAAGGCGATTACTCAATATTACGGCTTAGACTGGATACAGACCTGGAAAAGGTGAAAACAAATCCAGATGGCTTTTTAAGCATGGAAGAAAAAGACACTGTCCTGGGGTCCAAAAGTTTGAGTTCTCATAGAAAACCTGGGATTTATTTTAATTCATACATCAAATATGTATTAAAAACATTGTTTTATCTTTTATTAAGTACATTTTTAATGTTTAAGTGAATTGTTCACGGCTACAAGCTTTTTATAACACCCTGATGACCTTATTTGAGTTTTGTACAAGATACAGAAGTAGGATTAAACATACATGCATTCAGGTGTGATTTAATATCCGTGTTTTATGCTTCCCACAGCCCAAACCTGCCAGCCAGGCCAGTTTCCCTGCGAGAATGGACGCTGCATCCCGGAGAACTGGCGCTGTGACCGTGATGATGACTGCGGGGATCAGTCAGATGAGTCTTCGTCATGTGGTGAGTCTTCCTCACGTGGAGCGCTTTGAAGTTCTTCCCTCTGTATATCCATATATTTTATCTTTGCCATCATAATTTTGCTGGGCTTTTTCATCATCAAGCCTCCTTATCCTTCAATTAACGGCTTTTTATCAAACCATATTACAGTATTTAATCTTATAATATGCTTTGAGCATGCTATTAATGGGTACTTGCATGGAAACATGATATATGATTCAAAAATCACATGAAGACTGAACACTTGCATTTGGTTTCTTAAGAGTGTTATCAAAATGAGATTCTGCCTTTTATGTTTTATGTACAGAGTTGAATTGAACATAACAATGGTTTTACTAATGTTTCACACAGAAATATGTCTTTGGTTGTTCATAAATGATGCCTACATTGTAGTTTTTCAAAACAGAAGAGGGGTTGTTTAAGGTCAGGTGCTGTTTTGAGTTGAGTTTTATCTGATGGCCCTAAGGCTTTTAACAACAGTAGACATACTATTGAGAGCCCAGACAAAACGATGTCATAGATCTGAAGCGTATGTTGTAGCATCTTCACATAAACAAAGAAAAAGGCCTGTTCTGTTTTCATATTTCCTCTGTTGTTGTCTCTTTGATATCTTTTGATGTTTTTCATGTGTGGAGGTCTCACATTCAGTTCCCACCAAACTGCTTTGATTTGTTTTAAATGTGAAGGTCATTTGATGCTATTATGATACAATCTGAAATGTTACCTTATTGGATCATTTTCTGCATTCTGAAATGAAAATGATCCAATGAGTGAGCAGAGTTATAAACTTTCTTTGTTGAGTGGCAGCCATTAGCAGTGTTGCCAAGTCTGTGTATTTCCCCCGCTGTGATTAGCTATTGGGCTGATTTTGTTGTGCAGACTGGCAACCCTGGCCATTAGACATGAATGGAGATTTTAGTTCATTCAACATGGTACTGTATCTCAAAGAATTTTCACTGTAAAATGTGTCTCAGTGTGAACATATCCAAAGGGAATCCTCAAAAATGGGCATGAGACAATATTTTTTTCTGTATTTTTGATCAAATAAATACAGCCTAAGGGATCATAGTGTGTGTGTATATATATATATATGTATATATATGTATGTATGTATATATACTTTTTATTTATTTATAAAGAAAATGTATATATCAGGGCAGGTGCAGTTGAGGTTACATCAACTAGATTTGGCCAAAATTAATAAGTGAAAACTGTCCTCGGCAAGTAAGTAAGTAAGTAAGTAAATAAATAAATAAATAAAGATAAAAACATACTGCTGTAACTGTTTGCTAAAGAAAATGTAATTTAACAACTTTCACCTCAGTGGAAAATGTCATCAGTTTTCACAGAACCCTATGTGGCAACATGTTTCTCACATTGAGCGGAACAAAATCACAATGTGTCTTTACACTTCCATTTGGTGCATTTGTCCTCAGACACCTTAAAATCTACTCATCTTAAAGATTCCAACAATATCTATCTCTATACTAGCATTTGTGTGCATTCAGTACCGATAGCTCACAAAAGGATGAGACTTTTTATATTTGTTGTGCTTAACGAAGAAAAATGTGCAGAATGATTGGCATTCTGGGATCTTCTCAACATAAATACAAAGATAAGGCGAAATAAATTGTCATTATATAGAGGAAAGAAACAATGAATCACTTTGCATGATAATATGCTCCTTATTACCATGCCTGGAATATCTCAGCGCTCTGCGGCCCGCTGTAAACCCGTTGTGACGGCTCGAGTCGTCTCCGACAGCACCGTTCAGCTCTTGTAAATGAGAGATGAGAAACACCAGCAGATCTCCACCTTCTCTTCCTCAGAGGATGAAGTGTGTGTTTGAAGCTTTCTCCTCTGTTAGTCGTCGCTTCTTATTACCGGTTAAATTTCCTCGGGTACCGTTCCAGGGTCGCTTTGGTCCTCATGCACCGCATACAGAGTAATTAAAGTTTATGCTTGGCTTCCTTAAATCAAACTCAAGCTGGCACTGGAAAGCCGACTGCACGGCGTCTGAGAAACGTCGAGTGTCGCCGCGGAGTCGCGGTACGGCTGCTCGCTCACTTCGTATTTCAAGTCCATGTCAGTTTGCCGCATATTTCCTGTCAGTAACCCGGGAACGTCTTTTCTAATGCGTGTTTAATTTTGAAAGTTGGTGTGACGCCACTGTTGGTTTATTTAGAAACGTGCGTTAGCACTTCTGTCTCCTGAGATATAAGACGGGAGGTGCAAAGTTCAGCAGAAACAAACTCTGTGTTTGTTCTCTGCCATTCTTGGCGGTGAAAAGTCGTTAGTCTCTTGCTGTTCATCATTTTGATTTTGTTCTTCTTATTGTGTTCTCTTTAGATTTCCCGACTTGTGAACCGCTGACCCAGTTCGGCTGTATTAATGGGAAATGCATCAGTGTGAAATGGCATTGTGATTCTGGTGAGCTAAAGCTTGTGGAGATCTGAATGAACTTTACAGAGAGGACTCATACAATCATTTTAGATCACTCTCTCACTTCCCTATTCACTTCTCGTTTTTTTCCCTTTTCTTCTTTTTCCTTTCTTCTTTCCTTCCTTCCATTCTTCCATTTGTCCATTTCTTATCTTTCCTTGATACCTTCCCTCTGTATATCTTCCCATTCCTTCCTTTTCTTCTCTTTCCATCCATCCATCCATCCATCCATCCATCCATCCATCCATCCATCCATCCGTCATCCATGCATTCATCCATCCATCCTTTTGTCCTTCCTTGCTTCCTTCCTTATTTCCTTCATCTATCTTTGTCTAATCTTCCTTAATTAACGCCTTCCTTGCATCCTTCCTTACATTTGTCAATGCTTCTTTCCATCCATCCATCCATCATCCATCCATCCGTCCATACTTTTGTCCTTCCTTATTTCCTTCATCTATCTTTCCATCTAATCTTCTTTAATTCATGCCTTCCTTGCATCCTTCCTTACTTTTATCATTGCTTCTTTCTATCCATCCATTCATCATCCATCCATCCACCCACCCATTTGTTCTTCCTTCATTCCTTCCTTTTGTCCATTTATTCGTCCATTTATTCATCTGTTCTTCTTTCTTTTTTCCTTCCTTGCTTTCTTAATTTCTTCCTTCCTTCCTTCCTTCCTTCCTTCCTTCCTTCCTTCCTTCCTTCCTCTTCCCCATCCTTCTATCCTTCCTTCTTCACCTATCTTCCTTATGTCCTTCCTTCTTTCCCTGTCTTCCTTCTTTCCCTTCCTTCATTCCTTCCTCACCTATCTTCCTTACTTCTTTCCCTATCTTCATTTTTTCCTTATTGTCATCCTTCCTCCATTCCTTCCTTCCTTTCTCACTCTCTTCCTCTTCTTGTCTCTCTAGAGGATGACTGCGGGGATGGCAGTGATGAGGTGGGCTGCGTTCACGCCTGTTCGGTGGCTCAGTTTCAGTGCTCCAGTGGGAAATGCATCCCTGAGCACTGGATGTGTGATGGGGACAATGACTGTGGTGACCTCAGCGACGAGAATGCCACCTGCTCCAGGACAGGTGCCCGCGATCATGCAAAACACAAATACACAGTAACACTGACCTAAAACAGTATCAAAATGTGAACATTTGTTACTAAAATGAGTTCCATCAATAAGACTCTTTCCCCCATCAGCGCTCTCCGCCATTAACGACTGCAGTGAGAAAGAGTTTCATTGCCGTGGCGATGGCACCTGTGTTCCTGAAATATGGCGTTGTGACGGAGACAAAGACTGCGAGGACGGTAGCGATGAAATCGCCTGTGAAGGAGCCAAGAGAATGTGCGACCCCAAGGCAAAGTTCACCTGCAAGGTCTCAGGTAGAAAGCAACATCTATTACATAATCACATTATCACATTACATAATCAGGTTTCATCCTTTGGAAAATTCTCAATAACGTCATCTCTGGGTAAAGAGGGCCGTAAATATGATCATTAATCGGTTGATTATGGCCTAGGGTCTCATGATGAATCAGCACTCATTCAAATTATATTGCATTACCGTTATTCTGCTGAAAATGGGACTGTGTGTGGAAAGTCACTTCCAAAAAGCCATTGATTATCGCTTTGCCTCACTCTAGACTGAATTAATAATGTTAAAGATGCATCATTTTGTTCTGATTGAGGCAGACCAGGAATATTTTATTACCCTTGAGAGTTGGGTTCAGGTCGAATTGTATTTGTGTTTGTTGGTAAATGTGTTTGTGAATTGATCTGTGATGCTGAACTTTAAAAGTTAGAGGTTGGAAAGTGGAGCGTTTGCCACTTAAAAAAAGCTGGAGGATTTATTGGAGAAACTTTTGAGGAATAAAAATGAAGATCTACTTTAATTTGTGACAATATAATATAGGGCTGTCAATCAATAAAATGTGTACTTAAATGTATAACTTAATATGCAGTTTAATTATCTAGCATATATAAATATTTGCTAACACCCAAATGCAGATAATTAAAAGACATTGTGTTATTGTAGCCACTAAAACCTGCTGAAGAACGTCTCAGTACAGACTAAACTGGTTTTCTGGTCTTAGCTGGTCTCTCTAGCCAATCTTGTTTTAGGGAGGTGTTAGATGCTTTTCAGTATAGGTGACCAGCTAGTCACCCAACTAAACACCGCTTAACTGGTCTAGACCGACTAGAAAAGCTGAAGACCAGCATAGGCTGGTACAGATAGTGTTTGTTTTATGTCCATGTCATTTATAATAAGCCTATCATGATAGAATACCCTCCTTGTCTGTCGTAATTGCTTTGTACCAGTGTTCTTTTCTAAAATAAATTTAAGCAAGATGAGAAAATAGGGAGACTTGTTAATGTTTAATGTTCTATTATGTTGGTATTTTAAAAGACTTTCTGATATGAAGGTGTTTATGGGCGAGTTACCATTGTGGTAAAGCAGGGGTCTCCAACCTTTTTTCATTTGAGAGCTACTTTTTAAAAAGGAAAGTGGCCGAGAGCTACTCATGTAATACAATACTTAAATCTCTTAAATAATGTCTCATGACTCTTATATTAACAACTATCAAAACTGTTTTATAAATAAAAGTTTTTGTAGGCCTATGTCACCCTTAAATGTCAGAGAAAAGTGAAAAAATGTTTTTTTGTTTTATAGAAAATTGTACTTTGCATATTATACTGTAAAAACACAATTATAGTTGATTTTAGTTGATCATAACTAGAGATGAAATGGCATGAACATTTCATTTCATGGTTATAGTGACAAAAATGATCACGGTTATCACAGAATCCTGTTCAAAAAGTAATAACACTACACAATGACATCAATTCACCAAGTTTTATGTTGAAAACCAGCAAATAACAAATACAATTAGCATCAATATGCACTTTGTTTACATAAACATTAAAATAATAACATTAAAAATGATAGCCAGATTTTATGAGTACATTGTATATTAACCCTAACCCTAACCCTAACTCTAACCCTAACCCTAACCTAACCCTAACCCTTGCAACATGTTATCTACTAACATGCATCAAGTTCAAATCAAGTTTTGACAAAAAAGGTTTTATAAAAAGATAAACCTCACATTTTTCAGCCTTTAAATCATTTTTTATAAAAAGAATGAGTCATGAATTACTGACATTTACAATGCACATGATTAGCTTATCTTTTATTATTAGTAGTAAGATTTGGTCCGATTTGCCTGTGGCGTCTGTCGTTACTATGCAACCATGCACTGCGCTCTCCACAACGACAAAGAAGTTTTAGTAGCTAATGGATTTGCACCACCGAGAAACACTTGCTGTAGCTCTGCTTCAAGATTTATTTACGGAGAAGAGGAAAAAAAACCTGTAGTGTTTGGGTGCACCCCCATCCTTCATGTTGACTGAGCTTTCAATGTTGTTATGGAGAGGGTGAAGCTGATTGGTTGGTTCTTGTCATATGGCCGCGGTACGTTTGTGGCATTCTGAAAAGTTGCGATTTTTTTCATCTCGCTGCTCCTGGAAAAAAATCAGCGTCGCTTCAATTATGAGCGCACTTGCCGCGCGCCTACATTTTAACGAACTTGAGTGCAAAAGTCGCAAAAGTCGCGATATGTGAACGGCCCCTTGGCGAGCTACCTCCAATCAGGCCACGAGCTACTGGTAGCTCGCGAGCGACGTGTTGGAGACCCCTGTGGTAAAGTGTCGAGCATGTGTTTCGGTGGAGGTCCTGCTAACAAGAATTCAAGGTGCTTTAAAAGCAACTCAATTGGGTGTGCTAGTGATGCAATCAGAACCATCTTTAGACTGCAAACATCTAACATTATATGTATTCAAAGAAAAGCTATATTTAGGTTGATAGTATGTTATTTTAACTCTGTATGTCTATTAAATAGACACACAAAAAAAAAAAAAAAACTCTTTGGCTGAACATAATTCCATCATGGACAGTGGTTCCACATGATGGAATCATGTTATCTCAACTCAAATACTTCATGTTGGATGAACTTAAGTGAAGTGAGTTAAACCAATTAAAATTAGACTCGTCCACATCACTTGATTCAGTCTTGTCCAAATAACTTGATTCAATCATGTTGAAATAACTAGATTAAATCGTGTTGAAATAACTTGATTCAGTCGTGTCCAAATAACTTGAATCGATCGTGCCCAAATAACTTAAATCAATCACGTGGAACCACTGTCCATGTTTAAATCATGTTCAACCAAAGAGCCAATTTTTTTTTAGTGCACTGGCCTATAGAAAACATCCTGCATGAACGGCTCCTTGTTCATTGTGTTGCCTGCTCTCACAATGTGCACTCTGTAGCAACTTGTTAGCATGTTTAAATTAGCATCTTAAAGCACATAACGGTTTCACATTTGAGGTGTCTGTGTGGAATTTATGCTGTGGAATTTATGCTGGAGTCACGAACCTCATTTTACTCTTTAATCTGAAGCCGGTGTTCTAAAAAAACATTAGAAATTCCTGACGGAAGCTAGCGAAAATGCTAATTCATCCCCATGTTGTAGGATGACAAACTGAAAAGCCAGAAGCTATAGAACGACTGTGAAAATGTTTTAGTGGTTTGGACCTCTCATAGACATGGAGGAGATTTTAATGTTAGTTTTTAATCACATTAGAAGAGAAATTCAGGTGAAACAGAGACTTAGCCAAACAAAGTTTCTGTTAAACCTAAAGTAAAGGGAATTACAATCTGATTAAGCGAAGGCTTGGTGAAGGTCTAATGAATGTGAACACACTATTTGGTCTGGGAGGATACAGAAAAGTAATTTATGTACTCATCACCCTGTTTCACCTTCTTAAAGAACTTGTCTGGAAAGATAATGAGGGAATCGCTAATGACTTGTCTCACATGCTCAAAAAGTAAATCGAAACACCTTAGGTTACTCAGTACACCATTAAGAAGAACTGATAAGGATTCTGTATGAAAATTCATTGCTCACATTAAATTGGGAGAAAAAGATATTTAAATAGCCTATATAAAAATAGTAGCTCTCATTCTAGTGTAAACAGTGAATTGTATACCATTTAATTTCATGTCGTAAACTTTTAAACTGTCAGTTTCCCAAACACTTTCACTAAAAGTAACTCTTTGATTTCATTTTTTTCTCACACACTTCCAGAAAGCAGTTGACTGTATTTTTCTGTCGTAAATAATCCTTGGTTTTCTTTTTCAACATAAATAAATAAATAATAAATAAATAAAACAATGATTATGTACCTCATTATCGCTAATGATATGGCAAACAGCAAGGTCCAAAAAGCACTCAGAAACTGTGTGTAGCCCTATGGGAAATTATATGCTTGATATGCTAGAGAAAAAGTGTTTTGGTTAAAGAAAAAGTGTGCAGAAAGCAGATAGCTTTGTAGAGCAACCGCACAGAGAGTTAATGATGTTATAAAAAATTCTGCTTTGTAACGCATTTGTTTTCTCTGCACCGTAGGGAAATGCGTTAGTAAGGACTGGGTGTGCGACGGAGACATCGACTGCGAGGACCAATCGGACGAGGAGGGCTGTGAAGTGTCCATCTGTAAGCCACCGAAGTTTCCCTGTGGCAATGACACGTCAGTGTGCCTCCCGCCCGAGCGAATCTGTAACGGTTGGAGAGACTGTGCGGATCACTCCGACGAGGGACCCTACTGTGGTGAGTCATGGGATTAAGTTTTTTTTTATTTTATTTTTTATGACCAATTAATTTATTTTTCATTTCACAACTCTGCTATCAACCAATCAGATTTTGAAGTTAGGTTTAGGGTTAGACATGATTAGGGATTGAACAGCATTGTTTTAAACCAGTGATTTTCTTAAGATATACATTTTTTATTGATTTTAATTAAGATTGATTTCATTTAAAATAAAAAGATAAAAAATATATATTGTGATAAATTTCATTTATATAAAGTAAAAATTCGCAATTGTGAAATTTAAGTTGATTTTGATTGGTTTTGATTTTGATGGGATTTAAAACCAATTTAAATGATTTTAAATAAGAAATAGTTGTAGTTGTGAAATATAATATCATGTGATTATAAAGTAAAATTTTCAGGAAAGAAAGTCACAAATGTGAAATTAAAATTCACAATTTGGCTTCCATAAACATCTAAACATACATTAAAGGAACCGTATGTAAGATTGTGGCCAAAACTGGTACTGCAATCACTTTCAAATGACTGTAGAGCGGTTTGTCTCGTTTTAAACAACCCTCAATAAATATTGTTTTAAGGGAATGATAACTATTCATTCTGTTACTATGCAAGATAATACTATATATTATTATGTAATTAATTATGTAGTAATGCATTTTATTATTATTATTATACAGTTTCTTATGTTGCTTACTTTTCCTTCTCTCTCGTTTTGATAGATGTTTAGATATTTTTACTGGAAAACGGGCCAAAAATACTCAAACTTTTAATTTTTTCTCCATAGAAGGGGTGTCATTTCCATTTAATTTCAACCTATTTCTTCCAAAACACAAATTTACACTTTATAAACACCTCAATGAATATTTTACTTATAGACTCCTCAATACTTTATTTAAATCTTGCCTCTGTCATTGTTTAATGTGCTATAAATGGATTTGTTCCTTTTTTTTGTGACAAGTGTACCATATGTGTGTGGACGTGAGCCCGAATGCTGTGTGTGGCTCTTGGGGGATTGGTGGATTTTAGTGAGAGTGTATTAAGGTTCATTTAGGAAAGCTTCAGAGAGAGATCTCTTCCCTCAGGTGAGATGAGGTAGTGCTGGAATATAGCTTAGGGCCAATTACATCTATCTGCTCCTCCATACACACACACACACACGCATACACACACACACACAAACACACACACTCACACACACTCACGCACACTGATTAATGCTGGAGTGCACACTGCAAACTGGCCTCTGAGGACATGTGAGAGAAGAGAAACAGACTCCGTATGTTCCTCAGTAATGACTGAGGAATCTAAAATACATATATTATCCACCATCTAGCATGTGAATCACCTTATTTTTGTGCAAAGTATGAATCAAGTATGAGGAATGACATGAGCACAACAAATTCAATATATATCTCATACTCCCCCGCACATGACATTTAGCTGAAATATCATCCAGAGAAGATATTGGACTGAATTTATTTCCTCCTTTCAACCGAAATAATTAGGTTTTGTTCAGAAAATTTGACTTTTAGGCGTATCCGACTCAAAACGGTTTAATTGTTTGTAGCACTTAACCACATAGAATCTGATTTTAGCAAACCTCACCTCAGTCAATATGTGGTTTAAAATCAGATTTTAGTGCAAAGTCTCAGTTTGAACAGTCAGATCAGATTTCAGTTGAAAGTTGAAAGTTGTTAAAGTTAAAGCTATAATGTTGTATACTAACAAAAATCATCCTCAGCTGAATTCACTCTTTTGTGCTCATATGTGCTATTCTCTTTGTAATGAATGGAGAATGGGCAAATGAGTGAGCAATTTTTTAACACAGCATGTGCCAAATTTTCTCTTTCTACAATGACAGCTTCTTTTGTATGTCTCTTGGCGGAAGTCATCACTATGGCAACAAATGTAGATATGCCGGATTTTGAGAACACTATCTGAACAAACGGATCAGATTTTTAAAAATGATTAAATTATTTTAAATTATTATATACACATTAATACACATGTACAGTAAAAATTCTTAAATAAAATTGAATAGCAATTCTTTACCACTTGTTTACTGAGATACATTTCTTAACACATTTGTAAAAAAAAAAAAAAAATTGTTTAAAGCATAAACTCTAAAATTATGTTAATATATTATTAAAATGAGAGAAAACAGTTTGCTTTTAAGTTAAGAATAATAAACTTTATTAAAATATATATTTTCTTGTTTACACTTTACAATAAGGTCTCATTAGTTAACATTATTTAACGTATCAACTAAAATGAAATAACAATGAACAATACATCTTTGTTAAAGTTAATAAGGCAGCTGTTCATTTTTTGTTCATGTTAGTTCACATTCACAGTTCATTAACTAATGTTAGCAAATGCAACTTTTTATTTTAATAATGTATTCATAAATGTTGAAACTAACATTAACTAAGATTAATAAATGCTGCAGAAGTATTTTTATTCTTAGTTCATGTTAACTATAGTTAACTAATTAAACTAATTAACTTATTGTAAATATTTACCATTTTCTTAAAATAAGTTCTAACATATTGTGCAGTTTTGCTTCCTTTCCTTCTTGCATTCCTAAATAGATTTAAATTAAAAAGCAATTGTTTACCACTTGTAACCTTCTTAAAAAAATTTAAAAAATAAAAATTAAAGTTATTTTTTAACCCATTACTACAGTTTTCTTCTTGTTCTAAGCATAAACCTCATTAAATTCGGTTGAATATTTTATTAAAATGAGAGAAAAACAGTGCCATTAAGCTAAGAATAATAAACTCATATCTTTTTTTCTAAAATGATTATGTGCAATTTTTCTTAAATTATATATAACTTATTTAATTATTTTGATTGCATCTTTCTATCTCACTGGCCTTTGAATAAAGCAATAGTGTCATTAATGTTGCCGCTAAATTAAAAAGCCTTAAACCGTAGCCTGAATCCCAGCAAGCACAGGTTCAGCAGGCCTGAAAAAAGCATTTAATATCGTATTTCAGTCTAATGCCTCTATTAATTTTAAAAAGGGCCAATCAAACCCCCATTAACTTTAAGCACACTCTCAATATCCTGCTAAAATATCTTGCACAAAGCTGGGCTGAACACATATTCTGCTAGCCACTGGCAGAGATAAATGCACTCACCCTGGTCAAGCCGTAAGATAAATACGAAATTGTCAAAACCCAATGGTCTAGAAACATTTCAAAAAATTCCAGAGTTCTATAAATATTGTTTAAAACAGACCTAGCCTGCACATAATAGAACTAATCATGATGAATGAGCCTCCGTATCACGTTCCCACTTTTGTTGAGTGAATCTTGGCGAGAAATAGGCCACCAATTTTTTTTCATTGTTAGTATGCAACTCAAATGCTCCAACCAGATTGTCATTGCGTAGCTGGTCATTTACTTTTACTGAAAAATAGTATGTATATATATATAACTCCAGCTGATCCAACTCAACATTAACATGAGACTCTTCATGGAGGAACCGGCTATTTTTCTACTCTGTACATCTCTGAGTTGAACCCAACAGATCTTTCCTGATCTCACTAGGCTTTTTTAAAGTATTACCCTGCGGCTACTTTTTTCAAGGCTACAGAAGATGTGTGAATGAACCTGCTGGCCTGTGCCCTGAAGCCCTCTTTGCTTTGGGACCTCCAAACATCTTCTGTCTTCTAGACACTTTGATTGTGAACTACAGTTCAATTAAATGCAACCTGATGATATTTGACACACAGTTTGACACTTTTGGCCTAAACATGCCCAAATTCTAAATTCCATTGGTACAAATTGTGCTAGATCTATTTTAACCGAAAAATAAGACACAAATACTTACTTTAGAATAAGATATTCCATCCATCCATCCATCCATCCATCCTCTCAGATTTAGTTTATGGATTTAAACCTTTAAATAAAGGCATTCAACATGACAAAACCAAGATGATGAAGTCAGACCTTTTCACAAAGTCAAGGAGTTTTTTTTTTTTTTTTTGAGCATGAGCATGACTCTTGGTCCAGGAAGATCCATTATCGCCCTGTTGGAACTTTTTTAATTTTCTCTACTGTATTAGTTACTTCTCTCAGACCCCACGACTCCTCAGTATCGCTAGTGCCAGATTGTACCGTAGCCTGATTGAATGTTCTTCCATTTGTCGTTTTATACCTTTTTGAGCTCTTTTCCCTCATCAATGATCCATTTCTGTCCCTCTCATCTCCCCTGCCTGTGCTTTGTTGTTTTCCATTTGAGTGTCTGTCTAGCACATTTTTATTCACTCCGCAACTCCACCAATATGACTGCCTTGAGGTTTATGGATGCATTATCCTCTGTCAGTACTAAGCGCTTCATTTAAACCTTGAAACCACTTGCTGTTCAAGGTGGTGTTACCTTGAATCCCTCTGTGGCCTTTTTTGTGACTATGAATGTATTTCATATAGTTGTTGCATTTTAAATTGGGATAAGAGAAAGTATTTTAATATAGATGTTTACTGTTACAGATGTTTAATGCCTGTAAATAGTCACAGACCTTCTAAAGCAAAGAGATTAAAAACTTTTTTTTATTTTTTTTTATTGTGATAACCTTTCTATCCCTCAATAATTTACTAATAATTTACTGTCCGTAAAAAAATAAAAAAAAAATAAAAAAAATTTCCTTCCAAGTGAATTAATGTCGTACACAAGTGGATTAAAAAAAAGCCATTTGAAAGTATTCACTTTATCATCACTGTTAGAAATAGCATTATTGAGCTCATCACCCAAGAGGCTAACATATATACTGCTAGATGAAAACTTCAGCTAATACTCAACAACAGTTTTCCATTTAGCATCTCACCATGGGGCCACTTCGATGACACACCGCCAAATTGCATTGTCCAAACCTACAGCCTTCGGCCATAAATCACAATAAAGTGATGCTAAGGGTGGAAAAAATGTTTGGAGTTCTGTGCCTCTGAGCGTTCATTTTAAGAAAAACTAAAAATAATAGATATACTGGAAGAACATACACAGCAAAACATTTTAGCCATAGTTTTGTGTCCCATTGTTTAGTTGATGCACTCTCAGAAAGAAAATTGTACCTTTAAAATGGGTTCAACAGCTTGTCACTGGGGCAGTACCCCTCTGTACCTTAAAATGTACCTTATCTACTCCTAAAAAGTGCGTATTAGCATAGCACTTTTTGAAACATATCGCGGCATGGATGTACCTAATACAAATAAAGAAATCATCTCCAGATAACTAGCAGATCATTAATTTTGTTTGTTTAAATAAGCGGTGATCTAGATCTAGCGCTGAAACGTGTTTGTTTTTGAAGTTAAGCTGAGTGCTCTTTGTCGCTGCTATCTTGTGGCACGGATACAGTGTTCTTAATTCGGACGCACGCTTCAATCTATCACTTAATGCCGTTGCGGAGACTCTCTATCACAAAACAAACTGCACACAAATGTGTCCCTGCTTGATACAACCACTGATGAACATTTTCAGTTTTGATGAGAAAAAAAAAATATATATATATACGGATGTGGATTAGAACCCAGAACCTCTGACACGCTTGGCAAAAGTTACACCACTAGACCATTAAAGTACGTGCGCAAATTAAGTGGATCTATACATTTATTCACGTGAAAATTATTGGCACTAACAATATATATTAGCAGATTTCATTAAACAACAAATTAAACCCAATGTACTATTGAAATTGATTTCTGCACACCGTAATGTTATTTTTTCCACAAAGTATTTTTTGCACCACCCCCCCCCCCCCCCACACACACACACACACACACACACCTGTCCCACACACTTTTTAAAACAAAGTTACGCCACTGCATATTAGTACCGAGTAGTATGCACCCTTATGTACTACTATGAACCTTTTAAGGGTAAATAAAGTACAGAGGGTACTGCCACAGTGACAAGCTATTGTATTTTAATAACTGGGGAAGTACCCTTAACCCTTGAAATACCCTTATCTACCTGTAAAAGGTGTATATTAGTACATTAGAGCATTAATGTGTACCTTAAGGTACTACAATGGGCCTTATTGAGATATATAATGTATAAAGGTTACTGCCCCAGTGACAAGCCTTTGAAACCCTAAAGGGTACAACATTTTTTTCTGAGACTGTAAACAGCCTTCCTCTAGTGCCTGCATTTATGAGACATATGGAACTATGAAGCGGTAATAGAGACAGTCCACTTGCTTTCAGTTGCTCTTGGACCAAACGGAGAGCACCAAACCCTTTTTTGTTTGTTCATTCTCCGTCTATTTCCTTCGGCTCCTTCAAGCGTCTACGACTCCCTGCTGTTCAACCGTATGTCTACTGAGGAATTCCATCAGTTCTTGCCGTCGTCTCACTGTTCGGACCCTGCTATTTTCTTCTGAAGTGACAATAACGACACTAACCCTCCTCCCTTGCTGTCTTTCTCCAACTTAGATGAGTGTTCAGTTCGGAAGGGTGGCTGCAGTCACGAGTGCTTGGTGGCGCCGGGTAAAGGGGTGGTGTGTTCCTGTCCGGCCGGGTTCCAGCTGGGCTCGGATGGCCGGACCTGCGAGGTTCTGGATTTCTGTACCAAGCATCTACGCTGCAGCCAAGTGTGTGAACAGAACAAGAATACTGTGAAATGCTCCTGCTATCCTGGCTGGAGTCTTGGACTTGATGGAGACAGCTGCCACAGTACAGGTAAACCGTGGGACATTTGCTAACGATTAACAATCTGAATTTATTGCACACAAACTTCAATCCCAAATAGGGTTAAAACCAGATTAGAGTCCAGACCGCAAGGCAATTAACCTCAGGGGAACTGAATGACCCTGCAATTTCTGGACTGTAAATTACACGGATAAATGCCTGGAAAATGACAAGTAAATGAATCAGTGACTCAGAACAAATTTGTTCATATTTTCGGTCCTAGAGAGAGGATGTGCATTTAGTTTAAAGTGTAAAATGCATCTGTAATATATATGCGTTTCATCTTAGCGGTTTGACTTTACAAAAGAGCCAAAGCAACTGTTTGTGTTGGGAAAGATTAGAGAGCTCAGACTCTGGCGCACTTTATGAGAGTGGAGAGGAACATATGCGCAAAGAGCACTAAGTAACACGTTTTAATAAAAAGGAAAACAAGCTTTTACTCGAACACACGGCTCAATTTTCAGACCTGTCAAAATGCTGTCAGGTTTCATCTCCTGTCTCAGAGAAGTAGGCATGAGTTGTTGCTTTATTCATAGCATGGAATGTACTAACATAAAAAAAAAAAAAAAAATCTTATTATTATAATTTCAATTAATTTATCTTTTTTTTCCATTAATAACATTGCTTTACCAGTTTCTTGCCTTTTTGGTCAATTTTGTTGACCCTTTCAAAGCATAGTTTTCATCAAATCTTTTTATTTTTTAATAAGGTACTTATAAGATACTTAAACTACTTTTCTATTTTAACATCACAGCATTGGTCAATGTTAAAATGCTTTTTTACTTTAGACAGTTTTTTGTTCAAGTCAAGTCAAGTTTATTTGTATAGCGCTTTTCACAATACAGATTGTATCAAAGCAGCTTCACAGTATTAAATTAAAGTAATACAACAAAGTTTGTTTCAAGAGGAATTTATTGATTGATAAAATTAAATTAAATATCCCCAAAATATCTGTTCAATTAACAGATAATATCTTGCTTTTTGCCGATTTTGCATTTACATTTATTAGCCTGCAATTTGTTTAAAAAATCTTAAACTACACACAGTGATTTTATAGGACCAACTGGTCAACATTAAACTTTTTAATGCATTTTCACTGTCCTTTAGAGGACATGTTTGCTTAACTTTCACAGTCCTATACAGGACATGTTGCTTAACTTAACTTAAGGCTGCATGCATTCTTTGTTATTTGCTGTCTGTTTTCTGTTGCTTTTGTAGATCCTTTTGAAGCGTTCATCATTTTTTCCATCCGACACGAAATTCGTCGCATCAACCTGCAAAGGGGCGACTACAGCCTGTTAGTCCCCGGGCTCAGGAACACCATCGCTTTGGATTTCCATTTCAGCCAGAGCCTGCTGTATTGGACCGATGTCGTAGAGGACAAAATTTACCGTGGGAAGCTGTCAGAGGGTGGTGGTATGGCATTTTAATTTTTTTACATTGTTTATGACACTGCTATTATTATACCATACAGGCTATACTATAATGTAATGGAACTTACAGTATATCATGCACTGATTCTTGAGTACTGGGACAGAAAAATGCAAAACTGGAAAGAGTTTTTGTCAAGGAATTAAATTGGATGAAAGCGTTCAGAGATATTCACCTACGTTCAAGTGCAGCCTCCTGCTTCTTCCATTTTCTCACAAAATGTGTGTTTTCCTTGCCTGTCACTCCAACACAGCCAGATACATAAATAGTGTGTCAAAAATTGTTTATAAATACTGACAAATCTAGTGTTCACTACAGGATACATTCAGGATGGTTTCAAAGTGCAGTTGACAGCTGATAGTGTTGACAAAATTATTGCAGTAGTCATTTCCTCCCCCCTGACTTTTGTAGTTACTTATATGACCTACTTAAAGTTAGGGAAATTGAATCACAGTCCTAAACAATTTTTACAGTATGTATGATGTAAGTTGACATCATGGTTGCAACAAAAAATATAAGCTTAAAACTACTTAAAATCACAAAACCTGTGAAAATATGATGATGTTAAACTTACAGTTGGTGAATTATGGGAAGAGGACCTTCAGGATGAAGACTGACTTTAATATTATCTGATTTAATGAGTGAAATTAATTATTAATCTCTGAAGGTGTTAGCAACACAATGGACATTTTATTTTATTTAATTTTATTTAATTTTCTATATTTTATTTTATTTGATTTATTATTGAATTCAATTGTGATAACATAATATTTTAATTATTTTTATTATTATTATTATTATTATATTTTATGCTATTGCTTTATATTTTATATTTGTTGTTATCAGTATAGAGTTGTTCTAGAACAGGTGATACAAAAAAAAGAGTAAATCAAATTAAAATTCTACATTTATGTGAAGAAAATTCTAGTGTTCTGTCAAGTTTTTTCATGTTCCTTATCCTTATTGTTCAGCATATTGAGAGCTCTTTCTGTAGCTCTGTTTTACACTTAAAAAGCAAAGTCATTCTACCAACTGTGTTAAAATTTCAGCATCAAAAGCCCCAAAATGTGAGAGAAGTAATTTACACTCGTGTCACAAAGGAACTGATGAGTAGGCATTGAGAGAGAGTGAAAGAAAGTGGGAATCACTTTGTCTTGAGGGCTTTGTTAAAGTTTTTTTTTTTTTTTTCATACACTTCATAGGCTCCAAAATTAACACTCACCAAACACCAAATCCGAGTAATCGTGAACTTGACCGACAAGCTAACAACCGTAGACTGTTGTTTTTCCCCACAGCAAATTACCCGATTGTTTTTTTTGGCAGGTGTTTCTGCGATCGAGGTGGTGGTCCAACATGGTCTAGCCACTCCAGAGGGCCTTGCTGTTGATTGGGTAGCGGGAAATCTCTACTGGATCGACAGTAACTTGGACCAGATTGAGGTGTCCAAGCTGAACGGCGAATTACGGACCACCCTGATCGCCGGGGGAATGGAACACCCTCGGGCGATCGCTGTGGACCCCGGCCAAGGGTGCGTTCCCCAATATGGCCTCAACTTTGAGTGGAAACAATAGCAAGCGGCACCAGTTTTCCAATTACTTCATAGGTTTAATGAAGAACTTCAGTGATTGATAGCTTCTTGCGGTGGTTTGAGAAATGTAATGAACCAGTCTAATCACCCATAAAAGAGCTTTTTAAATGATTTCCAGAAGGGATATTACCATGAAATTGGGCCATTACACATTCTTACCTGTTTTGTAATTGCACTAATGCTGATGCTTTTAATGAGGATGTGGTTTGCAAGTAGCCCTCGTTTTGAAAGTCGTTTAAACACTTGAGTTTTGTCGTCAACAGTGCCCTGTTCTGGACCGATTGGGATGCCACGTTTCCTCGCATCGAAGGCGCTTCCATGAGCGGGAAACGGCGACATGTGGTTTTCAAGGAGATGGATACCGGCGCCTGGCCCAACGGACTCACCTTGGATCACATGGAGAGCAGGATAGTATGGACAGACGCACGGTAAGAAAGGATACGCACACTCTTCTGTTGGGTTATTTTGTGAGGTTTTCCCAAGACAAGATCGTATAGGGAATGTTTTGGCTGTGACGTACAGGGTGGATTTGGGAGGTAATTGGGAACAAGCTCGGATTCAGTCGTTGGTAACAAATTCAAGTGCCAGGTTTTTGTTGAATGATTAATGTGTTTTTTTACCCGTTTCAAATCGAGATCCACCTCAGCTGGCGAAAAAATTACAGGTTGACGGAGAGATGCTATTACTATAGATTATAATTTTGCCCATCAAGTATTTTTTTTAATCTTACAAAGCAGAAGCATGGCAATTTTGCTGTCTTGACACATTCATAAACTCTCATCTTACATTTCTCTCAGCGCTTGTTCAATTCCTCATGTGCCCGGTGGCTCCAAATGCAGCGCAAATTAATATTCAGATAATGAGATTCTTGGATTTAATGAAGAATCTGATCAATTCTCTGCTTTCGATTGCCTCATTTTTGTCTCTGCTACATTCAGATCACACATTCCTTTTTTTCTCACAGTCTGTCAACACAGTTTCTTTCTTTTTCTCTCAGCTGTCTCTTTCGACAAGGCTTCAGTGGACTCTTATAGAATATTGTGACTGTTTTAGACTTTATACTTCTGTTATTTGCAGTAAACTCCTTGTTGTAAACATGTAGAATATATCCTATGTTTTGTTGTTTTATTTAATACAAAAATAAATGTTTTTTTAATCCTTCCGTATTTCACATTTTAGGTCAACAAAAGTTTGTGGTGTCCACAACCCATTTTACTTTTGTAACCTAATGTAACTAATTTAAAATAGGTTTCAAAGTGAAAACAATTATTTATAGCATGATGGTATTCATTTAGATTTTTGAATCGCGTTAATTGAATTGACATAATATAGAGTTTATTTTTATTTATTTTTTATTAATTTGATTTAGTTCAGGTTGATTTGGTTTGATTTTATTTGAAGAGGTTTAATTCAATTGAATCGACATCCTGAAATTTAGAGTGAAACCAGGTTTAGTTTGATTCAGATTTAGATTTGGTTCAGAATTTAGATTTGATTGAGTTCATTTCAGGTTGATTTGACTGTCAGGTAAATAAAATTATGTCATTAAGAGTTGAAATTTGGTCGATTTGATTCTAATTGACTTGATTAAAAATTAAACAAGATTTATAACTTTTTTTTTTATTCGGTTTAGGTTGAATCAATTGGAATTAAAATTAAATCAAATTAGTTCAGTTCAATTAACTGATGTAATTTAGAGTTGAACAAAATGTTTTAAGTTTAGTTCGTTTCAGGTTGATTTGGCTATACTCAGTTAAGTTAACTGAATTGCTGTAATTCAGAATTAAACTAGATTTATGAAGTTTGATTTGTTGATTTGTTTTTACTTGTATTGACTTGACATGACTCGAATCAAATCAACCTGAATTGAATCGAATCAAATGTAATGAATATCATTTACCTCTGTACTCGACTCAATTTAATTTATTGAATTAATGCAGTTCAAAGTGATGTAATTCAAAGATTTACAATCTTCGATTTGATTCAGTTTGACAGTGTGTGTGTGTGGAAGCGTGTGTTAAGAAAGTAAATAAGGCCTGTTTTGATTTCATGTTGACTTTAAAATACTATGATGATGATGATTACTATGATTATTTGTCTCTCCTCAGATCTGACGCGATATACTCCGCTCTGTATGACGGCACAGGGGTGATTGAAATTCTTCGAGGACACGAGCTCCTCTCTCACCCCTTCGCCGTGTCTCTCTTTGGAGGGGACGTCTATTGGACCGACTGGAGGACCAACACATTGACCAAAGCCAACAAATGGACCGGAGCCAATGTGACCGTGATCCAAAAAACCAGCGCCCAACCCTTTGACCTGGAGATATACCATCCCAGCAGGCAGCCACAAAGTAAGAAACCATCTTCTGTCTTTCAAAACTGTCTAGAGGGACTTTGAACAGATGATGATTTGAAGGATCCAAAGAACATAATGAGAGAAATCTCTAGATTGAGCGAAGTTGTCATGTTGGATTAACAGCGTTCAAAGACCCAGTTTTGGCACATTCCCATTTCGCAGTAGAAGATTTTAGGGACTAATTGGCTGCAAAGCTGTCTCGTCAAGAACTCCCTTGATTCCCATCAAGAATCCCCATCATTTCTGAAATAGGAAACAGACAGTCAAACACCACAAGGTCACATTTCTGTTCTTACTTTCCTTCTAAAAACTAAATGCGCTTTTCAAAGATTTTATTTTGTTGTTTATTTTATTTTATTTAGTTCTTTATTCCTTTAAGATGCTGCAAAAACATTAAAAAAATAACTTTTTCTACTGTAAGGTTTATAGTAGAAAGATACTATTTGTTTGTTTATTAATTAAAAAACACTTTCTGTTATGACTTTCTAAATGCACTTTAGAACTATTAGAACAACAACAAAAAAGCTGAAATATAACTTGGAGAAATATCTGTCTATTGGTGTTTTTTTTGTTGTTGTTTTGTTTAATTAAATTTTTTTTTTTTTTTTTTTTTTTTATTTATTTTGAAAAATATAAAATGGATTTTTTGTTCTATTCCTATAAAATGCTGCAAAAACATTGAATTTATTTCAAAATATGTGTATTGGTGCTTTTTGTTTTTGTTTTGTTTGGTTTCTTTTCCATTTAATTTTAATTTTAGTTTTTTGTTTCTTATTTCTTTTGTTGTTTTTTGTTTCTCTATTCCTATTAGATGTTGCAATAACACGGAATAATTGTATTTGTTTATTTATTTGTTTGTTTGTTTACATTTTACTGTGACTGCATATCCAAGCAATAATTCAACACCATGATGCTAAATCAGTCACTAATGTGTTCTGATGGTTGCTATAAGAGTTGCTTGGGTGTTTTCACTGATTTGTAGTGCGTACTGGGTGGTTGCTTACTGGTACACCCCTAATGACCTCTGGGTAATTTCTTGTAGCATGCATCAGTTCAGTCAACACTGAAAATGTGCTTGAAATCTGTCCCTCCTTCTGTAACCTACTTTTAATTGGCCTAATAGAATTTGTTCACCGTTTGGGCAATGAAGTACAAAAGAAGTGCCAAAAAAACACCCCATAAATAAAACACAATTGAATCAGCCCGTGATGGCTGTCCAGCATCTTTCCCCTTGGGTGTACATCTGCCAGATGTTGAAGAATCAGCCTTCTGTCAACACATCGAGCTTGGCATCATCCACCAAAGCAAAATTACACCCTTAATGGCGCTAAGAGGCTCTTTGTTAACTCATGACTCCAGATAAACACTCATAATGGGCTGGCGGAAATGTTCACACAGCGTTCCAGATTGTGATTGGCAGCTATAAACCTAGAAATTGGATGGAGGGATACGCCGCACAGATGTGTAAAGGTTTTTTGTATGATCGTGGGTCTGTTTTTTATGTTCTGATCAAACTTGGAGTCGATTTGAAGTAGTGAAAGAGCCTTTCGACTGCATAGAATCCTTGAAAATGATGATGAAAGTGAATGTTCTTGAGTGAATCATTTTTAGAACAATATATTTAGACTTGTCATCTCTAGCTTTGAGCCAGGTTGTTTTGAAATGTACCTCTCATAGGCTAGTTTAGAAATGTGCGTTTTTAAGCTAGAAGTGTGTTCCTGAGCTTTTTAGACTGAAACGTGTTTAATAGTTGTTATATATTCTTATATTTTCTAGATAAATACACAAGAGGCAGGAGTAAGCGTAAACCAGTGCTTGCCGTTTTATTTCAACACTCAAAGTCTACAGTGTTGACGTAGAAACAATCACGTAACATAGGAGGGTATAAGGAAACACAGAAAGGTCAATTTGCATTTCGTAAATACACAACAATAGTTTTTCTCACTTTCTTTGTTTCTGCTCATCGCTGTTTGTCCTGTGGCTTAACACCCGCGTTGTTTTGAGAGTTTGTTCATAGTGCATTTTTTTGTTTGTTTTTTTTGCTCTTTTTGCTTTTGTTTAATTTGTTGTTGTTTTAAAGCTTGTCTCATCTGTATTTATTTTGTTAAATGTTTTTGACATTTGAAGCATAAAAATGTTTTTGACATTTGAAGCACAAAAATGTTTTTGACATTTGAAGCACTGAAAGGTATTATTATGTATTATTATTATTATTATTATTATTATTCAACCCTCTACACACACCTTGGCAATAGAATTGCCATTGGCTAGTACATTTTTTTAGTTTATATATATATATATATATATATATATATAAACTAAAAAAATGTACTAGCCAATGGCAATTCTATTGCCAAGGTGTGTGTAATTTTTTCGCCAGCTGAGGTGGATCTCGATTTTAAACGGGTAAAAAAACACATTAATCATTCAACAAAAACCTGGCACTTGAATTTGTTCAAGTGAAAATGAAAATGTTGTACATTTTAAAGATAAATGCATTAATCTGGTGCATCTTTTTATGTATAATGACCACTAGAAGGTAAAAAAAAAAAAAACACTTTTTACAAGCATGTATTTATTTATTTTTAGGTATTTTAATAATCAGATTTGATTTTATTTACAGTTCATAGGGGGCCATGAAATTACAAAACAGTACTAGTAAATTACGTGACTGCTACTTGTGATAGCTTATTTTATAAAAACGGCAGAAGAATATCGGCTATTGCTTAAGTCAGGCTGGCTCTATGGATATATTTTAAGTAACCTAACTAGTTTGAGAGCCGAAGCTTAAGAAAAACAGTATCGGTACCTGGCTGTGACAAGTGAAGGCACTTCGATGCTGCAGAGAAGGTGCTTCTTGACTTTCGTGCGTCTGTGGAGGTTGTGATAACTGACAGGTGATGTTGAAAAGGGGGAGGGGCAGGGGCTCGTGCGCTTTCACAGAAATTTACCTTGCTCCGTTTGAGACAAGCACGTTTAGGTGCTTAAAGCCCTGCATTTCAGCCCGAGCCCGACGTGCCAATATTATTATTATTGACTTATTTATGCCCCTAGGGCCGGGCTTCGGGCCAATTCTCACGTCATAATTCACATGCGGGCCGGGCCTCGGGCTTTTTTTGGGTTATCCTTCTTTTTATATTTTTAGACATTAATTTAAAAAATATGAGAAGCTGACGACGACGATAGAAAAACAAACATAGAAAGACATTTCATAACCTCATAACTTTCATAATCTTATAATTACACAGTGACATATGACTGACATGACAGTCTCATGCACGCACGCACACACACACACACACACACACACGCACACACACACAGAAGGTTTCCCATCAGCGCGACCCACGATTCACCTCATGTGCAAATAATTGGTAATATTTAGAGAAAAAATCGCAGATGGCCAACTTAAAACGCAGCGGGAAGAGTGATAGAAGAGAGGAGGACTGGGTTAAAACCTTAGGCTACACTGTGGATGCTATTCTTTTTCTCCACGATGCTCTGTAAAAGACTGCTCTAACTTTTCGTTTCATTGGACTTTATTTTCGTTTAACTGTTGGAAACTACGGATGCTTTTCGTTTGATTGGACTTTTATTTTCGTTTAACTGTTGGAAACTACTGGAAAAAAGAATGGCCATTTTCTGTCGTGCATTTTTGAGGTAAGATAACCTGCAAGTTTATTTAATTTAATTGGTTTAGATAGGCTATTGCTCCTTTCGTTTGCGAGCGCTGGTTCGAGCAGCCTGAGCCTGCCTCAGTATTTCAAAAAAAGTTGTTTTACTCACTGTGGTTTAATAAATAATCATTTGTTAAATTAACTGTCTGTGTGATATGCTTGAAGTGTTTTATAGCCTATATGGATTGTAGCCAAGTAAAGTAGCCTATTAGCGTTGATTTGAGAGGCTAAATTGATCAAACATGTTGTAGGCTATACTCGATGTCGGTTCGGCTGCTTGGTCGTCATTTAAAAAAAAAATGCTCCAAAACATTTGTCTAAATTAACATGATAAAGAAATGAAAAGAAACATAACTAACAAAACTGACCTATTTTAATGGCTGCAAATAGGGCAGGCTGCCGCTGTGTAATAATAATAATTTAAAAAACGGACTCGAGTCGGACTCGGGCTGATAATTCTGATGAGCTGTCGGACTTGTGCTTGAGCGTCTCGGGCCAGGGCCGGGCTCGTGCTTATTCTGATGCAGTCGAAATGCGCAGAACGGTTTGAGAATGGAATGGAACCCGGCCGTGAACCCGCTGCGGAATCGTGTCGGTGGAAAAGAGGTATCTAATCATGTGATTCCGTCTTGAGTTTTTGTCGACAGACGGAGGCGGCCCGAAATTTGACGGAGGCGGCCGCCTCATAATTCTCTATGCAGGAAAAACCCTGTATATATATATATATATTCCATATGGTTCTTTGTAAAATATCACAGCTTTTTAAATATCTGATCTTACACTCTTAACATCAGTCAATCAAGTATTATATTATGATATTATGATAATCAAGCACTATTTAATGATAGAACTTTTAGAAATTAAAACTTGTATGAATGCATATTTGTCATTTGAACTGAACTTAAGACTAGTGTTGTCAAAAGTACCGACTTCATTTTTAAAATGTGACGATTTTGTTTGTTTGTTTCTTTGTTTGTTTGTCCTGTGGCTTAACACTTGATTTACTTGATTTAGGTTTTTGACCTTTGAACTGCTTTTATGTCTGAAAGGTGCTGATAAATAGGGCTCGCTTTGGAAGAAGCCTGATTCCCTCAGCCATCACATACCTTAACAACAGACATCGCTGGGTTTTTTTTTTTGTATTATGTCTTTTTGTATTATATTGGTTATGTTGTGCAGTGCTGTGGAAAATAATTTCCCCCTGGGGACAATAAAGTTAAAAGTTAATAAAAACTTAATAAATAAAATATATTATTATTATTATGATGATGATGGTTCACAAACATTATGTAATTTTATTTTATATTACATTTTTTATATAGCATTCTTATATTTTTTTCCCAACTAATTATGCAAGTTAATAGTCAGTTCGACAAAATAATGAATTAATATATTTAATAAAATTAATAATCTTTAGACTGAACCATTTCTAATAGTTTTTCTTCCTTTTTTTGTTTGTTTCTGCTCTCTGTTTTAGCACTCTGGCTTAGCACCTGCTTTAGGCCCTACTCTTTTTTGGGATTTTGTTTATAGCGCAGGATGTCTGTTCTATGTCCATTTTCATTACCCGTCTGCATTTGAAAAGGTTGGCCCGCATCTCTATCGGTTTTCATGTGTCAGAATAGCTTAGAGAGAGTGGCATAGAGATTACTGTATTCATTAGGCCTGAAGCAACTGTTTTTTATGGACTTGTTTATGGGTTTTTTTTGTGTTACGTATGTGTTTTAAGGTCCCATTTAGAGTTGTGGAGTAACAACCTTGCTCTGAGCAAGAAGAAACCCTGGGATTGTTGGGTTGGGAATAAGGGGCCTAATTACTCAGCACAGCATCCACATATTACACTTGTTAAGCAGAGTGCATTTGGTTTTTCGGTCTACGTGGATAGATGCAAGCCGCATTGCATAATAACTAGCTAAAGAAATCCTAAAAGACTCACAGATCAATCATTAGCCAGCAGAATGAATATAACATATGCAGATGCATGTGTACTCTGATATTCTTTTATTAATGTTTTTATTTTATTTTTTATCTCTTCTCCCATCTCTTCAGCTTCTAATCCATGTGATGGTAACAATGGAAGGGGCCAATGTTCTCACCTCTGTCTTATAAATTATAATGGTTCTGCGTCTTGCTCCTGTCCACATCTCATGAAACTGTCAGCCAACAACCGAACCTGCCAAGGTGAGCTAAAGCGGTCTTCTGGACTGTAGATCTTCCTTTTACAAGACACGTTTGACCCACACACCCAAACTCTTGAATTTGAAGATTTACTGGTCTTGCATGTCTTTTAACATGCCAAGGTTTAATGTACAGCACTGATTTTTTTTCTTCATCCCACTTTTTCACATGAATACATTGTATATATAAATGCATAGGTTTCTTCATCAAAATGTGGGATCCAATTGAATGGACTTGATATAAAGCAGAATGTCTGATATTGGAATAATTATAGCGTGTATCAGGAGACTTACGTGACCTACCTAAACTCATTACAGACTGAAATGGAGATCTCTCTTTAATGGCTGCCCCAGAGATCTCTCTTGAGGTCAAGAAAGGAGAATTTACAGTATGAGTCCTTTGAGCTTTATGTCTTTATAGCGCTGCCTTTGTAAGGACACTCAATTCCCCTTATTATATTTGTCCCCTTAACTGATTTAGGTCATATTTTCACTCCCGGAGATACTAGAGACAGAGAAACTAAATTCAATTGAGAATCAATTTGAATTGAATTATATATTTATGTACCTGAACAGTTGTGAAGAAATTTCTGTTATACGCTCGGAGATCTGAGATTCGAGGAGTGAACATAGACAACCCGTACCTCAACGTCATCATGGCCCTCACCGTACCCGATATTGATGATGTCACAGCGATGGATTACGACGCCATAGACGAGAGGATTTACTGGGCCGACGTGAAGACCCGAACTATAAAACGAGCTTTCGTTAATGGAACCAAACTGGAAACAATCCTGTCTGGAGGTACATTGCAGTCCATTTTGCCAGTTACATTTTCACACGGTTCAAACTGCTTTTAATTTTCCTGCTTTGATTAATAAAGTCAAATGTGTCTTTACAAAAAAAAAAAAAACTTTTATTACATTATACCTTATTATCTTATTGTTGTCATATTGGTTGCAAGTATTTCCAATATATTCCGATTTCAATATTGACCAAAATAATCGCGAATATGATTTTTGCCATAATCGAGCACCCTTGTGTGTGTTTGTTTATATATATATATATATATATATATATATATATATAGTTTTTTTTTATATAGAAGTACCAAAAGTACAAGTATGTTGTATAACATATTAAATAATTATGAACATATAATGTTATATTCTTCCTTTATTAAATTATTACATTTAAATTAATTATTAACTGTATTAAATCAATTAAATTAAACACAATTTAATAAATATATTTTTGACTGTTTAATACTGTTTAAAGGTGCAATGCGCAAGTCTCTGAGTTTTTGCAGAACTATGCCCCCTCTGGCGACAAGCGAAACTGCAACCAGAGGTGTGCACGCTCATTCCGTCCCGAATCCCTCTTATTTATTTTACTGTACAGGATTTTAGAGGCAATCTCAGTGATCAGAGAAGGGCTCATTCAGCCCATCAGGCAATTGTTTAAGCATGTATGGGTTAGAAAAACGGGTATTTTTAACATGAAATGTTGCGCATTGCACCTTTAATGTTAGAAGAAATTTACATTATTTATTGATAATATTTTTATTTACAGACTTATCCAATGTCCGTGGCCTGGCTATTGATTGGCTGTCCAGAAACATGTACTGGATGAGCTCAGACAACGATGAGACCCACATTAATGTCGCCCGTCTTGACGGATCTCTTAAAACCACCGTCGTTCATGGCATGGACAAGCCCAAGTGTCTCGTCCTGCATCCATCTAAGGGGTAACAAAAACCATGCTAACAATGAACCATATCAGTAATGGAGAAGTTATGGGCCGGTGTGTTGCTAGAGATCACTGTCCTATTTTTATTAAAAAGTAATTGCATACTTCTGTCGAAATGTCACCTTTCGTTACCTTGAAAATTGCATGTAAGATACATCAGTTAGGAAGCTAATTACTGAACAGGTCTCTGTTTATATTCAGTGTGCACAATTAACTAAGTTATTAGTCATTTTCTTGGAGTTGATTAAGACTGACAAATTGTTATAGCCATAAACTCTTTAACGATGCCAAACTGGTTGTCAGCCAATCAGAAATGCAAATTTATCTTACCCTTGTTGGACTAGCCAGTGACACCTCTTTAATTAGCATACATTATGATTCCAGACATGCAGCCTAATTAAAAATGGAGCCAGTTCCTCACAAATGTTTGTATGAGATTTAATATAGCGCAATTCTCTAATCCAGTTATGGATTTTAAGCATGGAACAGTGAGCATGTTGTTTTATTTTGTTCCTCGATATCTCTCGTGATCTGCGCCCCTTGTGTCACATTTTTTTTTCCGCCAGCTGTCTGCTCGTTTTAGCTTCTGACCCTGTCGACATTTCTGAAAGTCATCTGTCAGGTAGGTTCATGCGCGCTATCAAGATGTATGAAGGAGATAGAGACAGCTTTATTTGATTGTTTTGTGCTCTGTGGTGATTGTGAAGATAAAGTTCTTTTCTACCTCCCCGACCTTCACACGGGTCGCGTTCCTTACAGCGAAAGTGTCCCATCCTTCATCTTGAAGACTCATCCATCTCTCTGAATGTATCTTGTTTTGTTGTGGTCTACAGGAAGATGTTCTGGATGGATGGCGGCACAATAAATATGGCCAACATGGATGGCAGTAACATCAAGATTTTGCACCAGAACCAGAAAGAGCCTGTTGGTAAATTCAATTTCCAAAACCTAAAGTAATGAGCTTCCTATTTAGTATTTTAATACTAATAGTATTTTAAAATAATTATGGCTCCAGCTGTTGATTATTGCTGCTGCTGAACGGCAAGTATGGACTTGCTACTGCTAATAAATACACAGACAGACTGCTGTGAGAATAAGATATGCTGCTGCTGCATAAACAGACATACACAAATCCTGTAGCAGATCTAGGCATGTGGAGCTGGGGGAGGTGGAGGGTTTCAGAGGAACTCTAAGGCCCAATCCCAATTCTATTTTATACCCCTTCGCCTACCCCTAACCCTTCGCCTACCCCTTACCCTTGCCCCTTGAAACAGAGTGGCAAGGCGTAGGGGTGAAAATATTCCCCTAAGAAATGGGACACCACTACTACACTGTTACACGTCATTATACGTCATTGCTAGCGCCTACGTCACAGGAGATACGGCAGTGTTTATCACAAACTTCCAAGATGCCGTCGTCAGCTGTAGTCTTGCGTGAGTTACAGCTATTTTTTTGTATTTTTCTTCTGATGTTCGCAGAAAACAACGAAGATGACGATATCTTCGACGCCTAATGCTGCGTTCACACCAAACGCGAATAGAGCGTCTGGCGCGAGTGATTTCAATGTTAAGACGTGTTTACGCGCGTCTGGAGGTCTTGCGGATCGAATGAGGCGTTTAGCGCGGCGCGGTGGACGCGAATTCGCCTTATTCCCGTGTCCACTTCGCTTCAAACTTTTGCTTTTTACACGCGTCATATTGTTAACGAACTTTAGCGATTTTTTTTGCAACCGTTTCTTTGAAGAACATGACCGTAAATATGAACACAAGATTGAATGTGACATAAAGAAAATGATTATTGGCAGTCATGTTGCCTCTGTAGCCGGTGTATGCAGGTACATTTCTCATACCCCTTCGTTTGAAGTGTGGTCCCGAAAAAATCTTCGTTTCAAGGGCTATCTGGCCCTTCCCCCTACCCCTACCCCTACCCCTCCCCCTCCCCCTCCCCCTCCCCCTCCAACCAAAAGAGAATCGAAACAACCCTACCCCTTCACGGGAACGCGCAAAACGGAAGGGTAGGGCCAAGGGGTAGGGGCAAGGGGTGAATTGGGATTGAGCCTAAGAGTGCGCTGCACTATTAGCTTACAGCAATCAGTGAACCAGACTATTTAAATGTTGATTAAGCCTTCTCATTGGCTGCATGATCAGCAGAAGCCAATCAGCTTGTGCCATGCAGTAATGATGTGATTGCTTGCAGATTGCTTGTAAAAAACAGCATAGAGAAAGGCTTTAACAACACCTTGGCTATTTTGCTTTGTTTTGTTTCGTCTTGTCTTTCATGTTTTGTTTTGTTTTGTTTTTGCTTTGCTTTGCTTTGCTTTGCTTTGCTTTGCTTTGCTTTGCTTTGCTTTGATTTGCTCTGCTTTGTTTTGATTTATCTTTTATTTGCGAACACAATAATAAACCAAGGCATTAGCAACAGTAGTTGTTTTTTGGTTTTTTTGCTTTGCTTTGATTTTTTTTTTTTTTTTTTTGCTTTGTGCTTTTGCTTTTTGTTTTGGTTTGTTTTGTCTTTCATTTGCAAACACCATATAATGTAAGGCGTTAGCAACACTAGCTGTTTTTATTTACCTTTCTTTGCTTTGCTTTGAATTTTTATCTGTGCTGAAAAAAAAAAAAAAAAGATTTAATAAAGCTATTGTTTCTGTTTCAAACAATCTATTTAACATTAACAAATGGCATGTGTACATGAACATACTGTAACTTCATGGGAGAATAAGGGCGCCATTTACTTATTCTCGTCTTCCTCTGGGCCGTGTCTGTTGAAATCATTATATCTATAGTAATTTGGTCTGAGAAGTAGCCCAGGGTATTATTGTTAGAGCTCTCTGTGATGTTCCCGGTTCTCCCCTCAACTCATAATTAAAACAAAAATATCTCTCACTCGCAGTACATGTGATTATGGCCTGAGCCAAATCTTAAGTAACAGCGGTTATCATTATGATGCGAAGGAGGGATTATTGCGAATGAAGGAAATAAAAGCATAAAACAACCTTTTGAACTCTTTTTGTACACTATTAATGCTGTGCCTCAAATAAACATGCTTTGCTGTAGGGGAAATTGCAGATTTCAAATAACCAGACACATTTTGTAAGCAACTATGTGTTGAGATTCATGAGATGAAACAATTTTCAATTCTTTGTTATTTAAATCAGGAATGTTAAACAGAAACATCTTTTGGAAAAATGATGATCTCAAATAATAAAGTTTTGGATCTTTTTATTTAGTCTTGAGCATTGCGTTTAAGGAATATTCACCAATTTTTTTTTCATACATACTGTTTCATATTTTAATAATTTTCTCTCTCAAGGCTTCATTTATTTGATAAAAAATACAGTAAAACAGTAATAGTGTGAAATTATTACAATTTAAAATAACCGTTTTTTTTATTTGAATATATTATTATCAAATGTAATTTAACAGTTATGCTACTTAATTTGGTGGAAACACCCTTTGAGTAATAAAAATTCATTGGAACAATAACTATGCTTACATGAACAGCATTTTAACATATGTATAACCTATATTATTTAAAATCATTGTTTTCATTGTTGAATGAACGATAACGTTACATGTTTTCATATCATCTTTGTGCTTTTTAGGGCTGTCGATTGACTACTCGGCCAACAAGCTGTACTGGATAAGTTCAGGAAACGGAACCATTAATAGGTGTAACCTGGATGGGAGTGGCCTGGATGTGATTGACAGCTTGAAAAAAGAGCTACAGAAAGCCATGGCATTAGCAGTGATGGGTGAGTGAAGGCTGTTTTCATCAGCATTCATTTAGTAAGGTTAATTATAACCAAGCAAATAATGGAGCTATTGAATTAGTACATTGATAGACAGTATAAATGGTTTCTGAACAGCGGTGTATGAGTGATAAGGAATACTTTTTATGCTGAATGTGGGCTCCAGGGTTTTTGTTAAAGCTTAATTGTGGAGCTGTTTTAGTACACTGCAATTACAAATCAATAGAGCGAGATTATTGTTTCTAAAGGGTTTGGATCGCAACTCTAATCATGTTCTGACATGTTTTTTTTTTTGTTTTTTTTTATTGATGACTCACATCTTTTGATGTCACTCACAGCTGTGTTTGCTGATTGTAGCAGCTCTGCTAGTTTTGAGACTTGGCCAAAGACAGATATTAATTTGTTCTGTCATCTTATGTGTGCCTTCTGACTCACGGTTGGGTTTCAGTACAAATCATAAAGATTTATTATGACTTTTACATTTATTCATTTAGCAGGTGCAAATGAAAAAAGTATTGACAAAGATTTGATGATCCTCTTTTTTTTTTTTCTGTATAGAAGTGTCTGCTAAATGAGCAAATGTAAATGTAAAATGGTATTCAACTCATTTAACTTGTGTAATGTGGCTTATTCCTACATGACTTTCCTGAACAGAAAATGCAGGCGCAAATAATGTCGAAGGGACATGATTTGACCCTTCTGGATTTGATTGGACTGGATTTGCTTTTTTTCTTTGCTTTTTTTTTTTTTTTTTTGCTTTGCTTTGCTTTGCTTTTTGTTTTCTTTTGCTTTATGCAATGCAACCTCTTTCTCATAATAACTGAATTTAAACTTCTATTTGCATTAATTTGCATTCTATTACATTAAATATTATAAACCAATACAAATTTAGATTAAAAAAATCTGTGTTTGTTAGTTTTTTATTGTTAATTCATGTTAACTTATGGAACTATACTGTAAGGTTTTACCGGTTTATTTGACCATAACTGAGGGCAAAAAGGCTAGCGCAAAAGATCACTTTTTGGGCCTTTTATTTAATACTTTCAGAAAATATAATCGAAACTTTTTTCTCTCTGTAAAGTGCACTGCTGGATTGTGCACAATAAGATCAAGTATATTTATTATGAAAGTAAATAGGGTCAGTTTTGACTTCATATTGTCTTTAAAGAAAAACAACAAACATCTATAGTTACATTTATAAACATATTATGTTTTGCCGAGAGCAGATAGTTTCAATTTCATTTTCTTTCTCTCACATAAAGAAACTCAGTGAAGCACTTGCCCATTTGCCCCTCTTGTTTTCATCATTTAATTTCTTCTGACCTGGTAACTCTGTTGAAAAGGGTTCTGGGAGCACGGTGCCCATTTTTCATCATTTGTGGATTGATGTTAATCTGTTTATGAGTGAAACAGCTGGTTCAAAACCAGAGGATCATCAGCTAAAGACATCAATTCTGCTGTTTGAAATATCTAACCTTCAGCTTTCAGGAGATAAAACGTCCTGACTACCAAGGGAGAGAAGATCTGGAAGCATTTTAATTAGGCCTAACATATTATTATTGAGCTTTGTGGTGGTATCCTGATAGGTGTTCGGGACTGTGCGGGAATAGAAATTCAGCTGTATTTTGGATAGAGACTGTATTATAGGGCTATCACTGTTTCACGTTATTTGGGAGCCAGGTCTTAAACATGTTTGTTCATGTGTTTCTTGACATTTCTTTGTAATTAATAGTGAAATTTACGAGCAATTTTTTTAATGTAAATTTGTTTCTATACCATTCTTTTGGGTTGTAGTGTATACGTTTACCAAAAAAAAAAAAAAAAAAAAAAAATTCACAACGGCACATTAATGAAAAATTCAGTTGATTACATAACTTGAAATATGACTCATCCATTTAGAATTGAGAGCTTTTAAATGTATAAATTTAATTCTCACAATTAATTAATGTTTTTTTATGTTTTTTTTTTACATTGTATATATGCATTATATTATTCATTATTCATTTTATATATTTAAAAAATAGTTTTACTTTTACCAAAAAGGTGCATTAATAAATTAGATTTTTTAAATTATTTTAAAACAATGGCTTGAAATGTAACTCATCCAATCAGATTTTTGAATATTTAAATATACAATATGTATATATTATACATTTGTGTATGCAAGTATTTTTTATGAGTACAGTTTATGATTCATTGCAATATCCAACCATAGGCATCACTCCATTGTGTAATATATTAATAATTTGTATTACATTTCCTGAAACAACTATATTGTGAAATGTAATTTTAAAGCCATAGAAATTATAACTGATTTAATTTAGCTTATTCCGCCCACGCCTATTTCTCAGTAGAGGCTGTGTAATATTTTGCACAATGAACCTGAGGTAAAAGGTCTTTAATCTTGAGGACTGTGTAACAGATAAATCATCTACCCAGCCAAGTCCACCGCCAACTTTAATAAAATGCAATTGGAATCCCAAACATGCCGAATGGGAAGGTATTATTCGATTAAACCCTGAGGAGCAACCTGTTCTCGCTTCTACTATATCATCTTCTCAAAGCCTCTCACAATCAGATACTGACGTTGGCAACTTCTAATATAATCAGACTGAACACTATACCAGCAAACAGCAGCTACGAGCTGGTAATGGAGTGATGGTTAAGAAGTGTTTTCTCTGGTTAGCCACACCGAACTCTGTTTATTCCCCTAATTTATGTGGAGCCGTACTTTATAACACCCTTGTTATGTAGAGTCTTATTTAGAAGGCACATACAAGTTATTGAAACAAGACGGAAACTTATATTGAAATTTATAGTGAAATCACACAGCAGAGAAATTCGTGAGAAACACGGATTGACTGTCATTTTAAGACTCATTGTTTTTCTCTCTCACTTTATTTCCAACTTTCTTTTTCCTTTCTTTTCTGTCAGATGAAACAATTCAACCTCGTCCAACACATTCTGGGTTCTCGTCTCATGGCCATTTGATCATTACACTCGTTTGTTTAATATTAATGTCTAATTAACCCCGTTTTACCAGCTGTCCCGGGAGTAAGGAAACAAGTAAAGAGATAATGAATTATTAATGACTTCGCTTCCATTTTCATTTTCTTTGTCATTGTTGTCTTTACATGACATAGTCTGTTCGTTCTTCCATTTGAAGAACTTTTGGACCTTATTTGGGAAATGTTTAATGTGTTGAATGAAAATGAGGGATAAAAGTAACTTAACTTTTATGTACGCTGAAAGTCGACAAATATTAAGACAGGATAAGACAGGATTTTATATCATTTAAATCACAATATAGCTTTTTTTTGCAGGAAGTTCAAGTATCAAACTAGCCCTTATATTCATGCCATTATAGTGTTGTGAATTAAAAGCATTAAAAGTTCACACAACACAAATATCTATGAAATTCAATTCTCTTCTGTGGAAAAAGAAAGTGCACTCTTATATTTAATGTTTTTTTTTTTTTTTTTATCTAACTTGTTCATTTAGTTCAGATGAGGCTATGAGGGATAGAAGTACAGTTTGTTCAATAACTTTTATGTACGATGAAAGTCGACAAAGTCTCAGTGGACAAAAAGACTTCAGCCTTCATTAAACTTGATTTGATGTCATTTTAATGCTATACAAATCACAATATAGCAATATTTCTGGAAATTTAATGAAAAAAAGGGTATCAAATAAGCCCATGCCAGTGCTGTGAAAAAGTAATTGCACCACATTAAAAGGTCGTTTTTAACTTGCATGGATTTATTGACACTAGAACTTAATTTGAACCATTTGAACAATGACTTTTGGAATCTTTCATTCAACATATCTAGAGAAATGTAATTGTCTTATCTGGAAAAAGTAAATTAAGTGCATTTAAACAGCTTATCTTTACATTTAGTTTAGTTTAGTTTTTTTAGGTCTAGGCATAATGGTACCATATTCTTGACCAAATGGTTTACAGAGCTTTAAATAAAGTGCAACCTATTTACCGATGGTCTGTTAATTTGCACTTGATTCTAATTTTAGGTGATATTTACTTAGGGGTGTACTTACTTTTTCACACACAAGAAACTGACATTTCTGCTTACTTAAGCTGTGCAAATCTTTACAAAATGTACATTTGAAATGTAATATGCTTAACTGTGTATGCCCTAATATGTTACAAATAAAACAAAAATGGTGTATGTAAATCTCTACTAGATGACTCATTCCCAGCCCCATTTCATTTGCATCAAATTAAATATGTACTCTAACTCTTTCTCCGTCATGGAGCATCTAAACAATCCTCCGCTGTGCCCTACGTGAAGTATACACTAAGACTGTTCTCCGTAATTCATTTTCCCTGGGTTTTGTGCCTGCCAACGGCTGATAGCTTTAACTCAGGCCGAGCTCTAAGAATAGTCCTGCTTGCTTTTGGCATCTGTATGTAATCCATTAAGGGCTACCAGGGGACTAAGATGCCGTTGCTCGCACCTATGGGATTCGTAAGTGCTGAGAGGGTGGGTAAAACAGAGGTACAGTGGTGTGGTTTGGCACCAAGGGACGTCTCCTCCTTCAATCTAAGACACGACTCGCAAGTAATACGAGCATAGGAATGTGTAGCTCGTCGTGAGCGGTCCGGGTCACCGGGGAAAGGGATGTTGGGAGACAGTGGCACACTTGCAGTCCTTTTTTATGATGTGTAATCAGAGCCGAGTCCTCTGTTTTTCGCGGTTTTGTACCATTTCTTAAAGGCTGAGTTGACACACCATAGGGCTTAGTGGATTTGCAGTGTGCTGTCCGCAGCAAAGAAATACAGCATGGATAAAAACACATTTCAATTTCATCCCAGTTCAGTTTCAGAGAGGATAAGTATGTGTATTTATATAATAAATGCCAAGAAGTACTATATTCCGTGCAGCCATAACCAACTATTGAAACAGCATTTTCAAATTCTTCTATAATTAAAATGCAAGTTTTTATGACCCCCTAACAGGTCAAAAATATTTATTATTATTATTTATTAAATATTTATTTGAATACATTTATTTTAATAATAATAATAAATATATAAGTATTTAAATAATAAATACTACTAATAATATGAATTTAATAATAATAATAATTTATTATAAAAAGTAACACTATATTACTATATCATTGCATTAATTCTATTATTTTATTTTGTTAAAATGTTCATTCAGAAATACTTTAGTTTTGTTTGTTTCCTTTTCGTCTTCCACTTGTTTGACAGACAGATAGTCCCGCCGCAAATTCATGCTATTGGTTTAACCAATGTCATGTTAATCTTAAATATTTTAATTGGATTAGGGGAGGCAAAAGAAATACAGAAATATTTGTGAAAAACAAAATGGTGACACACTGTAAAGTTTTGCCTGAAATCTTGATGTTGGAAAAAAAGTGAATGTGTTACTTGTTAACTAGATATTTTGGTGTTTTTCCAACTGTTCCAAAACATATTTTTCTCTCTAGGTGGGAAGTTATGGTGGGCGGACGATGTTTTGGCTCAGCTTGGGACCGTTAACAAGAGGGACGGAAAAAACCTGACGGTTCTTCGGAATAAGACCACAGGCGTGGTCCACATCAAAGTGTATGACAAAGACAGTCAGAAAGGTAAAAAGAAACATATCTCCAAATTCATCAACTTCACAAGAGTCACTAAGATCAAATTAAGATCAAATCAAAGAACCAACAAAATCAGAGTTCCCACACCATTTTGATCTCTGAATTCCCTTATTGACTTTTTAAACACGTGTTAAACACCTTTTTTTTATAGCAAAAATAACTATATATATGTATATATATATATATATGTGTGTGTGTGTGTGTGTATAGTAAAATTACTCGTATCGTGATATAAGATTTTCGTCATATTGGACCATTAGAAAAAGAAAGATCCTTGTCATTTCTACAAGGTGAGGTTGCACAGGACTTGGACAGCGGTTATGTTTCTACACCCACACGTTGTCAAATCCCTTCGCTCTTTATGAATTATGGTGAGGACCATTCATATCACTGACAGGTCTATTAGCGGAGGAGTGCTTGATCCTCTCAATACTCTATTAGGATAAAAAAAAAACTGGCAATTAGAGGCTCTTTAAGGTAAATCTTTTTGCTTCCTTCTCAAATCTCCTCATACCAATTAGCTCCCTCATTTATCTCTCTGACACGAACCTCATGGGAGCGAAGGCCCGTCTCATTACGCCACTTCAAATAAGCTAACTGGGGTGTTTCTGACAAGGTGTCCGAGGAACAAAGTCAAAGCGCCACCGTTTTTTCTCTTTTTGAGTTTGTGATGTTCCTGAAATTGGTTTAAGAAAGTATACAAGCTAGAGGGTTTTGACAGATTTGCATTAGATACACCTGTTCGCCTTCACAAATGATTAGTTAATTAGTAATTCTCTTCGTAGGCCGCAATCCTTGCGTACCGAACAACGGCGGGTGTTCCCAGCTGTGCCTGCCCACCTCTGAATCCACTCGGACGTGTTCTTGTACCACGGGCTACAACCTTCGTCCGGACCGGTCCACCTGTGAAGGTACGACCATTAGTTCTGACCTGAGCGTATGTATGTAATTAAAGGAACACGCTGACTTTTTGGGACTTCAGCTTATTCACTGTATCCCCCAGAGTTAGATAAGTCCATACATACCCTTCTCATCTCGGTGCGTGCCGAAACTCTGTCTGACGCACCCACCGCTAGCCTAGCTTAGCACAGAGACTGGAGGTAAACGGCTCCAGCTAGCATACTGCTCCCAATATGTGACAAAATAACTCCAACATTTTCATATTTACATGTTGTGATTTGTATAGTCACAGCGTGTACAAATAACAAGGTCACATGAGACACAGCCATCTTCTAACCATATACATACTGGGAACTATATTCTCAGAAGGCGAAGCACTGCTACTTGGGCGGAGTGATTTGCTCACAGCACCTGAGAAGCCCCGTGGTGAGGAGCAGAGAGTTCGCTCAGTAAATTACTTTGCAGAAGTACCAGTGCTTCGCTTATGTCACTTATTGGGAGCAGTATGCTAGCCGGAGCCGTTTACCTCCAGTCTTTATGCTAAGCAAGGCTAGCGGTCAGACAGAGTTACGGCACGCACGGATATGAGAAGGGTATGTATGGGCTTATCTAACTCTGGGGAATACGGTGAATAAGCTTAAGTCCCAAAAAGTCGGCATGTTCCTTTAACCTTTGGATCTCAGAAGTTTTCATTATTTTTAAGAGCAGGGTTCATTTTTTTTATTTTTAATTTTTTTGGATGACTCTTTGGTAGGTCTTCAGTCTTTCTTGATGTACTCCATTAATGAAGGGATAAGAGGACTGTCTCTTGATCCAAGCGATAACTCTGAAGTTTTGATGCCGTTAACTGGCACTCTGTTCACTGTGGGTCTGGACTATCATGCCGGTAAGTGCACTTTTATCTGTTTACGTTGATTCTGAAAGAAAAGGAAAAGGAGAAAAAATATTTTGATTATTATTAATTCTCTAAGAAAAATGTATTTTAATACTTTACTGACATATACAGTATTAGCATTGTTTTAGTATTATTTATACGCTACTATAGTATTTATTTATATTTTGAATTAGTTTTCATTTAAATTTCAGTTTTAATAATTTTAGTATTTCAAGTAAAACATTTGTTTCAGTTATTCACCAATGCAGTTATTAAATCCGAAAAGGAAAATGTATTTTTATACTTTTTACAGATAGGTACAGTATCAGTGTTATTTAATTTTAATTTAATTTTTTTGTGATTTCGTTATGTGGTTTTGTCTTTTTTATTTAGTTTGTTTCTGTTTTAGCAATTTTAGTATTTCAATTTAAAATGTATTGTTTACATTAAAATCGTTTTGTCATTCATCTAATATTCATATTATATTTGATGTCAGCTTTATTTCAATTACTTTATTTCAATTTAATGGCATAAAGAGTACAGTCTTATAGAATGAGTAAGGGTCAAAAGTCATAAATTATGGTGGTTTTGATATAACTTCACCGCTATAATGGTTAAAAAATGACTTTGTAAAAAGAAATGCACACAGATGTACTTATGTACTATATTGTTTTCCTCATTAAAATGTTTTTACCCTCAATTAACAGTGTAAAAAATAATTAAAATGATGAACATTCAAGTACTACTGACTGAAATGATCTATAGTTGTTCTTGTAAAATTAGCTGTTAATGTTTTTGTTTTTTCCATAAACCTTTGAATTGTACTTTGAAACCAAAGCAATTAGGCATTGCCATGCCATGTGTACAACAATATATCACCCCTTGACATGGGAAAAACTTTCATTTGCAGGGAATCTGCCAGTAATTCGTACAGATTTATCCACTGCAGTAATTGGACAGCTGTCTCCGCACTGAGACAGAAATGCCACTCTTTGCATCAGCGACAGACAGTTTACAGCTTCCCATTTGCATGATAGAGCAAATATTGGCATTGCATTGCATGTGTATATATATTTTTTTCATTATGAGATGAGGTGAAGGGTGGAGATATGCTGTTATGACAGATGGAAGATAATCGAAACAGATTAGCTGGACAGATGAGGCGATGTCTCATAACGATGTGAATGGGCTTTCATTGGAATTTTTGTCAAAAGGGATACAGTATAATGTAAATTTTTGAGTAGGCGAGGAGCTGGTTATGCACAAAGCTCCGGATAAAACCGTGCAGCCAAGTCAAAGCAATTTTCATAAAAACGTTTTGAAGAGGACAGACCATGGGAGCCAGGACAATCACGAGTACTTTAGGCTTCTTTTTTTTTGGCCTCTATTGTTTTGGAGAAGAGACGGGTTTGATTGAGATCAAAAAGGGCAAAGACATTTCAGCCAGTTGGAGCAGACCTATTCTTTTAGGTAAAGCTTGGCAGCTCTTCAAAAAAAAAAAAAAAAAAAGGAGCCTTGTTTATTCCAAATTGGCCATCAACATAAGATTGTGCACAGTCCTAATCCGCTGTGACATAAAAGACAAAAACTAATAATCCATTTCATGCTTTTAAGAATATTTCACTTTAGGAATAATTGTTGCTTGCCACTTTTATTTAGAATACATCAAGGTTATTATAGTGAACAACAACTAAAACCATAACATTTTTATAAAAAAAAAGTTAACTGAAATAAAATAACTTATTTGGTTTCAGGGAGTTGACAAAGCAACAAAACTTGATGTACTAAAAGAACTAAAATTAAAGCTGAAATAAAATTTATTACAAATCTAGACATGTTTAAAAAACAATGACTACAAAAATGACAAAAGCACAAGACAATTACAAAATGACAATTACTCAAATGAAAATGAAAACAATACATATTACATATACAAATACAATATATATATTAGTGAGTTGACAGCAAAGGTTATCTAAATGTAAAAATAAGGGTAATTGGCATGCAAAATTAAGTATACAATATCGACCGATAGTCGATATTCCAATATGGAACCGATATATTGTGCATCCCTAAATAAATATGCACTTTGCCCCCATAATAAGGTAGTTTAGGGTCTAATTAGTCTGTGTTAACTATCCAAACATTTGGTTTTGGGGTTTTTAGGAAATGACACATTGTACTGGACAGACATGGGCTCCAACAGAATCTCTAGATCCAGTCGAGATCAGACCTGGAGAGAGGACATCATCACAAACGGTCTTGGACGCGTTGAAGGACTTGCAGTGGACTGGATTGCAGGTGAGTCCGTTTCTATTCTTTTAGCATTTCTATGCTTTTCCAAGTAGCCTTGATGTTGTCAGGCTTATTGTTTCTCTGTTGGTTCAGGGTATTTGTTGCTTTGCATCCAAAGGTAACATTTACTGGACGGACCATGGCTTAAATCTCATTGAGGTTGCTCGGTTGAACGGTATGTACCGTGCCGTGGTGATATCTGACGGACTTGATCAACCCAGAGCCATTGCGGTACACCCAATGAAAGGGTATGTATTGCACTGTGCTTTATTTTCCTCTACTGCTAAGCTTCAATTTCACCCAAGTGTGGCAACACGAATGACCTATAGTCGTCTAGAGAACAGTTAGTGTGTGCAATTAGCACTTCAAAGCTTGTTAACTGCAGATGTACGTCCTCCTTAAAGGCATTATAATTTCTGTAGCATGTATTCTAATATGAGTTGCCCTCCCGTTTGTAATGAGCTATCTCATTAAATAAAGCTTTGTACTGTTGTAGGTTGGAGTTTAAACATTAAGCTTCAATATATTTCCGATCCCTAATATCATGTGGCTTCATCTATTTTGGGGTCCTATCTTACTCAGAAATTGGTCAGTGATATTTGGTAGAAATGTTTTGTAGAAATAATTAGACTCAGATTAGCCCAGATCAAATTTAAAGATTCCTGTTGGAGTTTTAAAACCAATATGACATTGGAAGTGACTTTACTTACAAATTCTTGGTCTTCTTGTGAAATATTCACTGGTGCATGTTATTCCAAAGAAAAAATGTACCTTACAATCTCTCATCAAAATAATTAGCTTCCCCTGAAATAACGTTTCTTCATAGTCACCAAGGACTTAATTTTAAACTTCTACCCTTTAAAGTCTGTCTTATGGAGACCACTTTTAATGATCCACTCGAGTATCCTGATGGATACAATCTAGTATACAATCTAGTTGTGTCATCTAGGCAATTTTCTTTTTACCTTTAAGTGTACAATAACTTGTCACTGGGGCTGTACCCTTAAAGGGACACCTTTGTACCTTATTTACCCCTAAAACATTCATAGTAGTACCTTGGGGGTACATTTTACTACTCTGAGGTACAAATATGCAATTTTTAGGATTAGATGAAAGTTGTGCCTTTAAATGTATTGATCCAGTGTCAAGCTGTTGTAGCCAAAAGGTACAAATGTTTGCACTTTTTTTTCTGACTGTCAAGTCAAGTCAAGTCAAGTCAAGTTTATTTGTATAGCGCTTTTCACAATACAGATTGTATCAAAGCAGCTTCACAGTATTAAATTAAAATAATACAACAAAGTTTGTTTCAAGAGGACTGTATGGATTTCATTTAGAAATGGGCTGTGAATGATAGTGAATTTTTAAACCACTGTCTAATTAGGATTTCTGAACTTCTCAGAAGAGCTTGAATACAGCATTATGCTTGTTTTCATTGTAACTGAAGATAAATCTTGGAATTCAAGCTGTGAAAAGGTCAAAATTCCTCAGGAAAGTATTTTCCCCTAATGGTATTTTCCTTTGAATTCATGCAGGTTTCTGTTCTGGACAGAGTGGGGCCAGAGTCCTACCATCTCCAGGTCACGTCTCGATGGTTCGGAGCAATCCGTGCTTGTTAGCACCGGACTAGCAAAGCCTAACGGTGTCTCCATAGACTACCAGGTCTGCTTCCTCTTCTTGTCTAAAGTGCTTACGTTGCAGCCGGGTGCAGTCTATGTTGATTTCATGGCTTAACTAGCAGCTTTAGGGCACTGAGAACATATAAACCATCATTCTTAATACAATAGATGCATGAGGTTTGTCTTCCAACTGCATTGTAGGAAAATAAATTATACTGGTGCGACGCCCGCAACAACAAGATCGAAAGAATCAACCTTGAGCGGGGTGAGCAGAGGGAGATTGTGTTCTCATCGAGTGGGGTGGATATGTTTTCCATAGCAGTCTTTGGGGCTTACCTCTTCTGGTCTGACAGGTAATTTATTTTTCCATAAATGTTACAGTCTCTACGAATGGCCCAAGAAAGCAGATACCGTCCCACTTTCCCTACAAGGTCACAATGTTAGCGCAAGAAGACACATTTGATTATATCAGAAACTCCCGCAGTTCAATGTCATTCCAAGGATGGGTTACCTCACCTTCTGTTAGACCAGCTGTGTACTGTATTTTAATGAGTTCTTTGGTTTTAATTAGTCGAGGGCCATTGATTAGCGAGTGTCAAACTTTTGGTCTTGTGCCCCCATGACGGTAGAGCCTACGCCAACGGATCCATCCGCCGTGCTTCTAAGAAAGATGCTGTGGACGTGGTCACTATCAGGAGCGGCTTGGGCGTCAGTCTGAAAGATGTGAAGGTCTTTAACCAGGATCGGGAGAAAGGTTGAGGTTTCACTTAATGGCAGTTTTCCTGTTCTTTGAACATTGCACCAATGCACACAAGTACATTCATACATTTATCCCAGATAAAGCAGGGTTGTCCAATCTCACTCCTGGAAGGCCACCTATCTCCAACCTGTTTCAACACAATTTTCTAGCAACCCTGAAGGCCCTGATTTGCTGCTTCAGGGGAGTTTAATGAAGAATAGAGCTAAACTCGATAGAAAAGTGGCCCTTCAGGAGCAGGATAGCAAATGAACACCTGCTGACTGACACGCATGTAAAAGAGATCAATTAGACTTGCTTGAAATAGCAGTAAATGTCTGAGAAAGTTTTAGTTTTCTGAGCATTACAATAAGGAGTTAGTTCACCCTAACATGAAATCCTCACTCCGTACTAAACCTGTATTTTGTTTGCATGCTGAAGCAGTCTCGAAGCGATTGGTAGGTGATATAATTCGTTGAGGCACTTCGTAGGGAGCCTGATCTCTGATTTTTCGACTCACCCAGGTACGAACGCTTGCAGCAGAGCGAACGGAGGATGCCAGCAACTTTGTTTTTACTTGGGGAATAACCAGAAAACCTGTGCTTGTGCCCACGGATATCTTGCTCAGGATGGACTCAGGTGCAACAGGTACGAGGGTTACCTGCTCTACTCCGAGAGGACCCTCTTGAGGAGTATTCATCTCTCGGACGAGAATAACCTCAACTCCCCCATCAGGGTGTATGAGAACCCGACTTATTTTAAGAACATTATAGCTTTGGCCTTTGATCATCGGCAGAAAACGCAAGGAACAAATCGGATTTTCTTCAGCGATGTTCATTATGGGAATATACAAGTTATAAATGACGACTGGACAGGACAACGCATCATTGCTGAGAGTAAGTAATTGTGTCTAATTACTTTTTTTTTTACTCGCCTATGTCCTTATCAATTGCGCTTAGTAGTTGTATTGATACACTTTTCATGTATTTACACTGTGAAGATGATGTAACAAATGTTGTTTAGAAAACAAATTACTTTCGAATAGTGCTGATGAATGGTTTTCAGACATCCTTGACCTTTTAGTTTTTATCACGTATGTGATGGTTATGCATTTTAAACATTTGAATGAATTGAATATTGTTTGTATAAATAGAATACGGTTGTTTTTCAAAACTTTTGGACCTTTTTCCTGATCCCTTCTATTTAAACATCCAGCTTGATGCTGTCCACAGTACTTTCATAACACATTTACATTATTTGCAGTGCAGCTCATATTTGTAGTGGCATCATGTCCGATTAACTGTGGTGAAATGTAAATAAATTATCTGTACAGGGTACAGCCAATTACTCTGATAAAGCAGCATCCCAGTAGCCGGCATTGGAATTCATACCTCATGTGATTTATCAGGCCCTAACCTTGTCAACATTAACACACGTCTCATTTAATCAGTATGCCATTAACCTGCAGAGCTGTCATTTCACAGCTGCCGTGCTGAACGATAGCTTGCCTGAGAGGAATTGTGATATTTGTCAAACGAGGCCGTGGATTGTTACACCTGACCCTAGACGCTAAGCTTTATGCTTTGTCATGGATTTATGCTGATACATTGCAGTTTGGCATTCGGCTGATAAACAGCTTCTCTCCATGTAGCCTTCTCTTGTTTGAGAGCTGATAGACGTGAAGTAATGTGTGGTAGCTCTTTGGTTGAACATATTCTGCACACAGGCTCATCAAGATTTTCTTGTTTTCCGTTGCCATGAAATGTGCTCATATAGGCGATGTAACATTTTTTTCGCAACGAGATCCATCGGTTTTACCTTTCTTCGCGAAGTTCTAATTTGAGCCGGAACATGTTCCGGCACCTCCGACGTTGGATCCGGAACCTTTTTTATTGGCACCTCCTATGTCACTATGGAAAATGAATCGCCTAAATTAAAACAAATACAATTAATATTTGTGTAGTGTTCAATGTTGTTATCGATAGAGATACACAGATGGGGTATTATTTCATCCGCAACCGCATCACAAAACTCATCATCCGCACCACACTGGAAAAAAGGCCACTCCCAAAATAAGCAAAAAAAAAATTAATACAAGATATTTTTGCTTGTAATAAGCAAAAAAATCTGCCAATGGAACAAGTGAAAATTCTCTTGGTAAGATTTCTTGAAATAAGACATTATATTTAAGCCTTACAAGATATGAGTGATCTTGAAATTAGCTGGGAAAACTCATTTTTAGCTATATTTTACTAGTATTGTGATGTTTTGTGTCTCATAATAAGCTTGTCATGCTCAAAAATAGTATTTTCCCCTCAAAAGTAGCATTTTTTTTATAGTCATCCTGTTTGTTTCAAGTGTATTTAACAAATTTTTAGTTCTATAATTGTTACACTGTTCTAGATTTAAGTCACCACCAACTTGAAATAAGATTGGAAACTGGCATTTTGAGACAAAATGTCTTGAAGTTAGCATTCCTGACTCGTATTAGGCAGTGCTCTTTTGCCATAATAAGCCATAATTTACCATCCTGTCATCATCTTAAGTGTATTTACCTTATTGTAAGCTCAACAAAAGTAATACTGTTCTAGATTCAAGACATTTTACCTTCTAGAGTCAAGACTTTAACTACGGTTTACTAGTGAAAAAAAAGTGAAAAATAGACTTGCATTTAACCTTTTTTTTTTTTTTTTTTTTAAACAGCAAAAAGTCCCAGAGTAGGCTACTGCATAAAAGGGAAACAGCTTCATTTTTCTCAACATTTTGGCTCACAGTATTTATGGAACTGCAATATGAAAACACAGTAGAACATTTTATAGATTATAAATGTAAGATCCATTAACCCTACTCCCACACCTAAACATACCCATTTTATAGACAATATTAAAAGGATAAAAAGTAATGGACATATGTGTAGGGAAATGGCAGTTTTATTAACAATATAATAGCATTAAAAGATAGTTTGAGCCACTAATCCTACCCCTAAACCTAACCATTTCTTAAAACTACGTAACTACAATTATAAAGAAAAACAACAGACATAACGTTACACGTTTAATCACAATAATTTATTTAGTGAGAACATGTCAAAACCGGTACCAAAAGTCGTTCACATGACGATGTGTCGCAGTCCTCTCTGGCAGTATAATAGTTGTGTATGAGGTAACGTTACAGAGCAGAATTTAAGTTATTAATCCATGAAAATGTTAATCCGGTTTCGGTTCGCTCTGTGAAGGCGCGCGCGCTTCTCCATTTCAAATGTAGTACACCAACTTAAACACAGCATGTCGCAATCTGTGACGAAACATGCGAGAGCCAATGAGAGTTTGATATCACTGCCGTAAAACATGTCGTAACGCTTCGGGCGCAATTTTTGAATTTGAATTCACCACGAGCGCGGAATGCCGGGATTTAACGTTTAGTTGAAGATCACTGGATAAAGGGCTGAATTTGGATCTGTTTCTTGCAAACAACGCATGGATTCTAAAGATTTGGATTACACCAAGCTAATAAAATTGATGTCTTTTGTGAATTTATGTTGTGTTTTAGTGTATTATGGGTATATAGGAGAAAACGCCTTTTGTGTCTCACGGTAAATAAACCAAATATTACAAAATGGTTAAACGATTAAGGTTTTTTCAAGGTTTTAAAGTGTATTCTTGTTTAACACCATGTAGGCTAATCCTCCAAAACGAGTTTGCAGCAGAAGGCACGAACAGTGCGAAATGTTATTATTTATGAGTAACATTAAACTATTAATAAATGTGACTGAAAATTTTATTGATAAGACAATTGAATGCAATAGAGTCAAAACATTAATGCCACAATATTAATATGCATAAGTTAAATAGGAATACGTACAAATGTGTACGTCGGTAAAGTTGTTTAATACGTAAATAAATAAAGTGTTTTGCTGTCAATACTTAAATATTATACGTACTCACTGTACTCTGCATTGTGAGTTGTTGTGAGTTGGGCATGTTGACCTGCAGTTTTCAATAAAGCAGATTTGTTGTCTTAATTCAAGTAAAGTCTGGTTCTTGAAACAAGACGATTCGTCTTTTACAGATAACACAGCAGCTTAAAAACCTTATGACATGTCAAAAAAGCTCGTTTCATCTGAGATATGACTCAAAACAAGATATTTTCAAGACAGTTTCACTTAACAAGATATTCAACATGCACTGTCTAAAAACAAGCTCCTTTATCTCACTTAAATCTTGGTCTTTAGGTGATTTTGTCTTATATTAAGTGTGATGAGATATTTTGACTAGAAATTAGAAAAATATACTTGGCAAGATTTTGAGTTTTTGCAGTGCAACGTTTTTTGACCAAATTTCAAAGCCGCACCCGCCTGCCATCCGCTGATTGTTTTGCGGTCTATGGACGATGCAATGCTCTGCTGATGCGAGCCACAAGAAAGCCCTTGTCTGTTCTAGAAATGCAGCAAATATATTTAATGCTAATGTATGAGGCATAGGCCTATGCTGAGTTTCATTCATTTACGATGAGATGCGCTCTAGTTCACAATGCAATGCACGTGAACTTGGCGCACCGGCGCCTCCATGTCACGGTTATTATATTGTCTGCTATATTTGCTTTTTTTTATTAAATACATGCAATTGGTTGATGAAACATTTATTCAAATTAAGATACAATTTGTACAAAACGAAATTCGCTTTAAAGAAAGGCTTTCTACAAAGCAAAACTTAATGAAGTGGTAAAAATCATGTCTGACGATTTACAAAACAAAACTTCATTAAGTGGTAAAAACCATGTCTCCCGATATATTGCGCATCTTATGATCCTATCTTTTATTACAATTGTTTTTGAGCTAAAATGTAATACACATCATACCGGCTATATACACACTGTATATGTTTCTTTTATCAAACATGTTTGGGGCCAGTCATGATGGCACATCACTATATGATAGTCATAGCTTTTATTTCTATCTCAAATGATTGGCGGTCGGTCAGGGGGTACTTGGCAAAGAATCAAATACAGTTGGAAACGACATAGACCATTAATAACACAGACTGTTAACAATTGTTTTTAATTAGTCTTTAAACATTCTCTATGACACAATTTTTTTTTTAAAAATATTTTAATAACACGGTTTTGGCGGTTATAGATTTCTAATGACGGTGTTCAACTATAACCGTCGGTCTCACGGTTATATAATAACCGTCACACCCCTACTCCTAAGACCAGCTTTTGTTGACAGGACAGTTCAATACCGATAAACTATTGCTGCTTCTCTAAATCAAAGCCTGTTGATGTCCAGAACGTTGCGTGACTCTATATACCTCATTCACAGCAGCACCATTGACTTTGAACAGGAATGAAAGCGAGGCTGTGAGGGATAGACATTCATCTCTTCAGTGGGTTTGTACTGTTATTTAATGTGTTGTTGGATTGTTCTCTGCTGACAAAACACTGCAAAAATATAATTCTCAGAAATTCTGTCATTGCGCTGCTTTGAATAAGGTCTATAGTTTCCACCAGTGCTGATTATTAGAGACTGCTTTTTTCACACTTAACAATGCTCAAATCTTTTTAGGCAGCGTGAACTTCCCCAGACAGAGGAATCACACCTAATCTTTCTCGCTTTTCATTTGTACGAGCACCCTGCTTCCCTCTCCCTGTGTTCGCAACAGAGCCTAGGTTTCTTTTACACTTAAATTGCAATACTTGTGAGTTGGAGCTTTCAAGATTGTGTTACAATACATTGAATTAAACGTGAAATTTTGAGGTAGAAACTCTAAAATTGTATTTTCTTGTAAAACAAACTCCAATAACCACATAATAAAACAATAAAGTAATTGTGACTTTTTATCCCTCAATTCTGACTTTATATCTTGCAATTGCAAGTTTATATCCCACTATTCAGACTTTATTTCTCGCAGTTCAGAGATTATAAATTGCAGGTCCAATTTTTTTTTTTTTTTTTTTTTTTTAAGTCAGAATTGTGAGATACAAACTCGCCTTATTTTATCTTATTTATCTTACAATTCTGACTGAGCCGTTCAATTTGGAGAGAAAAAAGTCTGCATTATATACACACAATTCGGACTATTTTTCTCGCAGTTGTGAGTTTATAACTTGCGATTTTAAGATACAAAGTCATAATTGCAAGGAAAAAGTTAGAATTGTGAGATTAAAAGTCGCAGGTACCTTTTTTATTTCTTATTGGTGGCAGAAACAAGTTTCCATTGTAATCAATATAGTTAGGTACAAAAAAAGAGACAAGAGCAACACTAAAGTATTAGTCATTAGAGACATGTCTGGTTTATGAATTAAGAGAATGGGCATTGTAATTCAGCCTGAATCTGTGAGAGACTATTAGAAAGAATTAAAGGTTTTACTTAGTCAAGACTCCACAAGCGCACAAGACGTCGAGTCCTTGAAGGCTTTTTATTCATGTGTGAGGAAAATCAATTGCGGTCAGAGGTGAAAGAGAGTTTCTGAGAGAGTATTGGCTTGGCGAGAGAGACGTTAGAAAGACAGTGAGAGTGAACAGTGCCAGAGGGGCTCGATGCCACATGATCAGCCTTCAGATCTTTAGAGAAAGACGATGCCAATGCTGCGTCTCCACAGGGGGGAAATCTGTCTTTGTTAGCCAGAGGAAGGTGATGGATCGCAGACAGGATCTGATCTCTTGACTCGCACATAATACAGGAAATGCACAGGAAACGTTTCCAAGGCAACACGTATGTCTCGGCGTGCAAATATCATGTCACCTTCATTCCTAAAACAAGTCATTTCTGATATTTTCATCTGGAGGGTTTGTTCCTGATAACCTATGATGAACAAATACCAAGTTATTGCTGTTTAAAGTCAAGTTTACTCTCTTAGCACGTTCCTGGTCTTATTGCGAACGATTTTTGTAGTGATGCACTTCAGTACCACATTGGGGATTTTGTTTATTTATTTATTTATTCATGCATACTTCTTTTTCACAATTATTGCATTTTAGATTAGCTTTGTCGTCTTTTAACACCCAACATTAATAATTGAAAAAAACGCTGTCAAATGTAATATTTGACAAATCTCAAAATGAATATCCATTTTTCATACTTTGTTATAATATTGTTCCCATTATAAATTTACTTGTTGTATTTCTGAAAATAATTATTAGCTTATTTGACCAAAATATTATAGTGCTGTCAATCGATTAAAAAAACAATAACTAATTAATCACGCATTTTTCTGTAATTAATCGCGATTAATCACACCTAACATTAAAGTTTTTTGTATATTTTATATTGTAATAAATTCACATGTAATCTCCACATTAATGTAGAAAAATATAAAGACAGTAGCCTATATTTTTTATATATGTTTAATGGCATGTTTTATGAAAGAAGGCCAGTATCACCGATACCAATACTGCCACTGATGTCTCTATGAAATTGATTTTTTTCCCCACAATTTTTTCCATTAATTATAGGCATTCAGCATTACAGTTTAATTGAAAGCTATCAATTTTAACATTTATTTGGCTTTTAAAAATGTAAGTAAATTTAAAACAATCTTCACATAAACCCATTATAATATATTTTGGCTATATATTATCATATAATCATATATCATACTAGAGATGCACCGATATGAATTTTCTCAACCGATACCGATAACCGATTATTCAGAATGATATCGGCCGATACCGATAGTTTGTTTTTTTATTACGGATAAAAAATCTCTCCCAAATAATGCTGTAAACTATACAGATAACCCTCTCATTTGCTACACTATAATATTAGAGGTTAAAATTAACAACAGAGCTGTTATATTCAACTTCTATTTATTTACAGATATAATATTTACACTCAAAAGCTGAAATGTTTGTATACAACTCAGTTACACATATAAGGTAGTTTTCATAAGCATTTGCCTTCATGGCAAATTTATTCAAACATGCATATATAATTAACATGACATTGTTCTCAAGCTTAACAAGCAAGTTTTATTGACATCTTTCCACGGTTGAAACACAGATTGAGTGATTACGTGAGACATGATACGGATTTCGGTAAGTTGTACTGTAACTTTCAACTTACCTTCTGATATTTATGCATGTTTTCCTAGATATAATTTGTATTAAAGTGGAAGAATAGCGCTGCTGCTTGAACTGAGGCACTGTCACATCAATTCTCGTGATAAAGATGACACTTTGTTTATTTTTAGAAGTAACAAAGCACAGAGCTATTTGCGATTAATAGGGTGAGAGGAGCGCTACAAGTAATGTTTAGTTTAGGGAAAAACTGCAGATCTGGCAACCCTGGCTTTAACTACAGGTTAGGGTCAAATAGAGTGTGCTTTTATGTAGCTGTTTTTAGCTGTTAATGCGTTATTGTCTCATTAACTTGGTGTCAGCAAAGTTAACTTAACTTAACTTGCCCTAACTAACTCAACACGAGAGATTTTCTTCACACACAGTGCGAGTTGCAGACCTTTTGATTGACAGGATATAATCGGCACTGATCATCGGCTGTTTTTAAACAAACAGATTTTTACTTGCCCGGTCAAATGCACAAACAGTTATTGTTGTCTTTGTTTTTGACCCATGTAACCTTGTAAACAGTGCTTTAAGATTTTCAGGTAGGTCTTACAGGTAGGATACAGAAATTGTATAAAGTTATCATTGTATAAAGTTATCAAACACTTCACAGTCTTTACTGCTTACATTAAAGCTACAAATGTTATTCAGTCAAGAGTAGTGAGGGATTTTCTCTTTTTCTTTAGTTTTTTCACTATAATGACAGACAGCACAGCAGCAGGTTTATTAGGCTGCTGTCACTTTAAGACCTTCTGCACATGACGTGGATCTGTGTCCTATTTTCTCACAACCCTTTACATTCATTTAAGACTTCATTTAATTAATTTAAGACTGTGCTTTCAAGGATACTCAACAAATCGGGCATATTGGCATAATTTGGTTTGTTTTTGTCCTTTCAAGCGATGTCTGAAGTGGCTTTCTGTGCGCACAAGTGTGTGTGTCATCAGACAGGAGATTCCCAGACGCGCACCAGTACTGCACTGTGTTCTCTTTTGTGTTTTATAACTCTTGAATGGTTTGAAAGCATTTGCATGATTTTTTTTTTTTTTTTATAGATTTTTTTTCTTTTATGCAAATGCCCATTTTTCACCATTCCAGCCTATTATTGCTAGATAACAGTGAGGACAAACAGTGGCCATTGAATATTTTGTGTCTGTGCAGTAAAGAACTTAAATGGTCGCAAAGGCAATTTACATTGACTTGAAGTGTTTGAGACTGTTCACCCAGCATGACGGATTGCAGACTTTAGCAAACCTGCATTTTGTAACAAAGTTTGTTGAGATCCCTTGTGGATCTCTAGAGGAGACTCATGTGATATTACAGGGCTCTTTTCCCCCCAGAAAAGCAGGATATTTAAGTATCAGTTTGCTCTTCATTTGTTATGATTGTTGTTTTGGAGAAACATATTTTTTTAAAAATTTTTTATATATAGTCAATGGCAAATGTTCTAAAGCAATTTATTGTGCTGGTTCTGAAATACCAAGTGTCATATTGTCCTTCATCAGCGCAGTCGGCGTCCTCCTTTACGCTTATTAAGTCCTTGTTATGTTCACTGCAAGTAATCTAGCAGAGCCCCTGTATCCTATTCGATGCCGATCACTTTAACTGTCAGGCTTTACGGGTGTTATGAAGATAAGGATCTGCATCCTGAAATATGTGAAATATTTCTGCAGAGCTAATTAAAAGATGCTACTCAGGTTGCAGTGCAATAAACTTGAACAAGTTATGCAATTGCAACATCAAAAAGACTTGAATGGTCGTTTGATCAATGCATGATTTTGTTTTTCACAAAAAAGCCCTAGCAGGTCATAAAAATGCACTGTACTGTGCGCCGGGTCGTACATGATATGGTTGCATATTGCCAATACATGAGACGACTGTTAATGCAACTCCTGCAGTATTGTGTTATTTTAAAGGAGACTTTTTAAAATAGAAAAATTGGCAAATGAATAGAGAAAAGCAGCTGCTTTTTCTTAAATTAAAAATATATTATTATAACATATTACAGCATTTTAGTGACACGTTAAAATATAAAGAAAACCATGTTTCTGTGAATGAAATTGTTCAAGGATGCAAACTTGTCACCTTTTGGTGAAATTTGCCATTTTAACGGCAACGGCATTTCTGTTGAAAAGCAATGGCCAATCAGACGTGCTTACTGTAGGTAAGTTAAAATTCACTCTGAACAAGTTTTTGTTTAGCTCGAGTTCACCGACTACATTCTACACGCTCACATATCCTCTCATTATAACACCAAATCATAGACACAGTGTAAATAAGAGATGCGTTGTGCCGTGTGTAGTTAGATTAATTGATTATAATATGAGTTTTCACATGAGTGAGCTCAGTCAGTCATGCTATAAAGGGAGCGCACTTTGCTCGCTTTCTGTATAATCCATTTACTATTTGAAGAAGAGTTTTGGTTGTCTTGCTTCCAAGAGAACCAACATTCACGTTTACTGCTAAGTTAAGGAGTGACGAACAGTTTTAATTATCTGAGTGAATCCGCTAAATTGTTCCGCATGTCACTTCTGAAATTACTTTTTATAACCAACGGACAATGACTTTCTGTACAGCCAAAACAATCTTTGTTCTTTATTAGAAATATTGTTTTATTCTCAAAATATGACTTTGATTTTACTGTTACAACTTTATTCTCAAAACTTTGACTTTACTCTATTGATTGAAATTGATATTTTAATTGATTTTTATTTTAACATGGAAATAAAATGCTTTTTAATATAGGCTATTATATAAAAATATTATTAAAATGTATAAAATTAATGTATGATTTTATTTCAATTTTATTCTCAATGTATATATTTTTATATTTTTATGCTTTTTGCTCTTTTTTGAAGTGGCACAAATATAGACACACGCATAGTCAAGCACTTCCCAGTGTTTTCAAGAGCTGTGTCAAAAAGTGTCAATTAGATTTCCACTGCACATCTTGACCTTTGCTGACACCTAACTGTTTTTCACATCAACCATCTGAAAGAACATGCGAAGTTTGTTGCCTGCCATACGGATTTATAGCTTTCAGGTAAAATAGTTGCATTTGTGTGGACTTGGCTATCTTTTATGCTTGATGCAAGGTTTGAAATCCTTTTCAGACTTTAAAGTGTAGTGTTTAAAACCTTGAAAACTGTAAAGGTGTAGGTCACGGTCTGCACGTTCCTTTAGAGTACTTGAGCGTTTAGCACTGACATGGCGTCCTCTTCTGTAGATGTTGGTTCTGTGGAGGGACTGGCGTACCATCGAGGCTGGGACGTTCTCTACTGGACGAGCTCCACCACAGCCACCGTCACCCGCCACAATGTTGACCAGACCAGACCAAACGCCTTCAACAGAGACACGGTGGTCTCTCTGTCCGAAGAGGACCATCCGCACGTCCTCACTCTGGACGAATGTCAGAAGTAAGTCAAGAGTTTGAAGTTTACCGTAGGCATTTCGAAAGGAAAGTTTTTTTTTGTTTGTTTTTTATGCTACTCCATTTTTTCACCAAAATTAAGCCAGTTGGATATAATTTTCATAAATGGTTGCTTGTGAAATTAAATTCATATTTTGTTCAGTAATTAAAATGTTTTTTATCTTTTTTTTTCCAAGTCCAAAAGTACTTTTCATCAAAGTAAAATAAATCTCAAGTGTCAAAATGTTTCTGGACTGACTCCACCTCTCCTCAAAATAACCTGCGTTGATAAATTTGCTTTGATGGCTGTCTTTCCAAAAGGTCGATGAAGGGAGGGATCCTCTAATTATTTCATAGTAATTAGGTGCCAGACCACATACAGTGTATTAATTTTACATCAGTGAGTTATGAGCTTTTTAAAGATTCAGATTTAAAAACAGTGTGACCTGTGCTACAGAGCTTCACGGCAAATGTGGTATTAATCTTCAAACTTGATCTCAGTTAGCCATTTCCTTTCATTTTCAAATTAGAAAACATTAATTAAGTTGCACATTTATGCATTTATTAATTTTTTCTACTTGCACAAATTGCTGCCTTGCTGAACCTTGCTTATCTAGCGCAGTGATTCTTAACTAGGCTTTACATTAGACATCAAGTGTGACCCGTACAAAATGTATTATTATAAGCTGCTAAATTGTTCATAGTTCAAAAACAGCAAAACGGCAAAGTTTGACTGAATGCACATAACTTTTAACATCTAAAACAAAAGCTTTTTTTTTTTCTCGTCAAAAGTTGATAAACGTTTATTTTTTTATATTTTTTTATATTCTTACTACCTGTGATTGTTGTTGATTAGATTTTTCCATTTAGTAATTTAGCATTTAGATTCCTGCTTTCTGAAATCAGGACTTGCAATGGATTTATGGTCACGACTGACCCACCACTTTATGCTAAATTAATTAAGTCAGATGTGGGATATTTCTATTTATGTCTGACTTTCAACATGTTCCATTGCCTGATGCTTGAAAAATTATCAAATGATCAAAAATGATCACTCAGGTGTGTGATTATAAACAGGATAATTTATTACAGAGTAAAATATATGTAAGATATTTTGAGACTAATTGAGGTTATATGAAAGAGATTGTCTGATTATGCATCAATCTACATTTTAAATTGACTTTAGCGTTCCCCACCACCTTATGTTAAATTATATTCAAAGTCAGATGTGAGATATTCCTGTTTATGTCAGCCCTTTTACACTTTACATTGCCTGATGCTTGAAAAATCATTTATATAGATCTTTTTTTTTTTTGCTTTTGTCAAAATGCTAAGAGTAAACAATGCTATGCTAACATTAGCTTGTGCTCTTCAGGTGTACAGTATGATTATAAACAGGATCATTTACTGTGTTTTACATAGTAATTGTTAGTTAAACAGGATTCTACAGGTGTTCTCTTCACTATTCCAAGTAGGAAGTTGGTTTCTGCGAACCATCATATTTCTTCTGCAACTTCTAAATGGTTTAAAGCAGAGTAAGCTATCTTTTATCCATAGCAGGAACACAGCTGTTTGTTCTCGAAGGAACATTTCATCATTTTATGCCTTGACAACACTTAGTTGGACTGTAGCAGTCACCGCATTAGCCTGTTAGAGCATTAGCATGGCAATAAGTGACTGCTGCTGTCAGCAAGAAGTCCCACCAATCCAAAAGCTGCCAAAGATCACAACTAGGAGTCACACGCCGGCACTAGCGGCTAACACTGCAAGGTGCCGTCACATGCCAGGTTAGCACACTCATCTCAAACACAAGGACATGATTCGTCCTTCGAGGGACTAGTCTTTTTCTGCCACATTAAAGAAAAAGGGCTGATGCTATTAGGCTGTAGCCTTCTTGATTATAATTGCAGATGAATACATTTTTAATGAGGCTATTAGCATAGCGTAGCATCAAGGGTGTACATTCTATTTTTAGAGGAACCTCTGTTTTTTTAAAGCGAAATTTTACATTTTAAGATGGCATTCAAAGAAAACAAGTCTGAAATGCAACAGATTTGAAGATGTAATGCCTCAGAAAAGTTATTAGATCTATAAAATGCATTACCATTATTTTGTTAGCAGATGCTGTTATGTTTGATAGAATCTAATGTTAAAGTGACAGCCCTACTTATATATGTAGATTTGTATATGTCTATCATCAGTTGTGTAGTATTTAAGTCACCCTTAAAAATGTCTAAATGTGATTACATTAAATACTTCGTGGCATCTGCAACAAATCATGCTAGTGCTTTTCACAGAACTAACATATAAGCATAGTGAAGTGTAACATCAAGGGTGTACATTCTATTTTTAGACAACCCTCTGTCAGTTAAACATGTTAATTTACTAAAATGAATTATACAAATAATCCATGAATAATGCTATTGATCATACTCGTGTGTAATGTGCTGTTTCTCCCGTTTTGTAATGTGAAATGTCATTTTATTGCGGCATTCAAAGCTAACATTTAGGCTATGTCTGAAATTTTACAATTTTGAAGACCTAATTGCTCAGAAAAGTTATGTTAGTCCTGAGAAAAGTGCTAGCATAAATTAGGTTTGACATCTAATGTAATGGCATTTAGATGTGTTTCCATCCAAAGTCGCGAATTTAACTTATACGCAAAATTGGAATATCAAAGAGATCAAAAACGGGAAATTGGAACAAAATATCTGTAATAAAAATGTTAGAAGCCACTGTGGCTCTTTTTCCTACATCATAAATGTTGCTTCTCAAAGCGTGAGGATAAAACGGAATCAATGCTGGCATGTTATCTTGCGTTTGGATACCTGGTGTTTGTTAGACGCTTCTGGGAAGGATTAACTAAATCATTCTGATGACAGACTTTGTCTCAGGTGTTTCTAAATGATCAAATTAACATTTAAGATGCTGTGCAATGAAATTGTTCTGCTGGTTCATCCATTTATCCAATCTGCTGAGGCAAAGTCATGTGAGTTTTTTGTTGTCATTTTTTTAAAGTTATGTGCATCTTGGCATTTGCACATAAAAATAGGTGTATAGCTAGTGACTTAGGTGTACAAGTACTTTAAGCTCACAATTTTATTAAAAAAATAGTTTGATGTGACGGCTAACAGTGTGTTTGCACTTCCCACAGCCTAATGTTTTGGACTAACTGGAATGAGCGGAGGCCGAGCATCATGAGGTCGACCTTAACCGGCCGAAACATCCGAGTCATTGTTAGCGTGGATGTCAGCACCCCTAATGGACTCACCATCGACCACAAAGCTGAAAAGCTGTATTTTTCCGACGGCAGTCTCGGGCACATCGAGAGGTGTGATTATGATGGCTCGCACAGATACGTGAGTATGGAGGCGCTTTGTGTGACTTTTGAAAAATGCATGGAAGTGCATTAGCTGAAGTAGAGGCTGTGTCTTAAGAGTGCCGGAAACATCTTTCAGCCTTTGTAAAGCTTTTCTGTTTTGTTGAGGTGAGACATTGAAGGAAGACATAAAGAAAGTTCGATCCCATCCACAGAATACAGGTCACTTGGGTTCAAAACATTGTCACTTGAAATAAAATATTTTCTCTGGCCAGGAGGACTGAATAAAAGGTCCTATCGTCGTTAAACAATCATTGAACATTGTCCAAGGTAACATTGTCTTTTCAGCATTTTCCATTCCATTCACCTTCAGGATGCACCAATGTGACGCTCACATCCAGTGTGGGCAAATGTCAGCCATTAAGTGACTGAACACCATTGTGCTGGGCCTATGGTTCGTTGATGTGACCTCACAAATCACACTATATCAGAACGAGCCGTTTTTGGAGCTTGATTTAATAAATGCTTTGTTTATAATGAGGAGGACGGTTTAAGCTATGAAACTTGCAGGATGTACAAAAAGACCCCTTATGTCAAAGATCAGGGCAAATTTGATTTCTTATGCCATGACCCCGTTTACAGTTTTAGTAAAATTAACATATTTACAACTCTGTTAATGGAGTTATTTCAGTTATTTTAATTGATTAGGCTAAAACAAGTTATTAATAACTCTCTAAGTAAACCTGATTTTATGTTTACTTCCAACAAGTGCCAGGAACCGCAGGTAAGAGGGTTTGACAACCGCCAACAATGCCGCGGCGCGCTAAACGGCTCCTAGACAGCTAATGAAACTATCTGCTCGCTAGGCTATTAAAAGGTGAAAATTGATCTGGGCGAACAAAAGGAACATTTGTTTTCTTGTGTGTCAGACAGATACAGAGGATAGAGAGGCGGGATCCTGCCAGAACACGCTGTGGGAGGTAGTGCCATCTAGGTTACTGGTGACAGATCAGTAGCCTTTTCAAACTTCCTCTAGAGGAAATGACACGTGCAAGATCTTCAACGTACATAGTCTGAGCCACACATTCAAACTCCCAGGAGTTCAAAATTAATCATGCAAATTGGATTTTCCCTTATGAAACTTTCTTAATAAAACAACACTTGAAATATGACCTTATTTGCTTTCTTAAAGGTGAAGTGTGCAATTTCCGAGTTACTTGCATCACCCAACGGAATTGTAAAAAACTACTTTTCAAAGTGTTCCAGAAAACTTGCCTGTTTTGTGTTTTGTTTTCCTTGTTCTTCACAGTAGCATAGTTGTAGAAATGTTACATTAATGTTTTCACTTGTAAGCGCGTTCAAATAAGGCTTTTATTTTTACTGGTGACTGTGAGAATCATTTGTCTCAATTCAGATGTGTGGTTTTCACAGTTTTTAATCATGTGTAGTTTAACCATTTCTATAAAGAAAGTAGTGAATGTGTTGTATAAACGTTACAGTGTTCTCACTTTCAAATTAAGCTTTTCATTTTCAAGTTTTGCAATGTTGCAATTTATTTCAGCCCGCACAGAGGCCCGCATAATATCCAAACATTTTTGACCAATTTATGAGCACATTCGATTGAAAATCGATCTTTTTACAGAACTCTCCAAATTTAGTCCTATGGGATGTTCTGTAAGTAAGAAAGGGGCGGGGCTTAACAAGTGGTCAATATAGCTTTAAATAAAACAGAAGCAGCTATCTCCACCTTGACTTTATGTTTGAGTTACACTTCGTCACTTTATTGGGTAGCAAAGTCTAAGTTAATCCCTGCTTATAAGCTTCTTGAATCGTAAGCCTGCGTACGGAGCAGGAATGCCATGTTCTTGTCCACTGGTTTGTAATTCAATGCTAAAAAGTTTTGATCTTAAGAGATCACAAAGAGGTTTTCACCTGTCGAGACGACGGCTCTGATATTAGAGCATCACGCAGATGTGTCTGCCTGCATCTTTCATCCTGTTCCCCCACCTTTAGAAATGCTCAGAGACAGACGTACGGGCGGCGAAGGAACACTTGACTGCGAGAGGGTGAGAACACGTGTTTGACATGTTGTCATCGAGGATTAAAGCGGGAGCCTCGCTCTCCACACACCGAGCCGCCTATTATTACAGAAAGACTCTGGCAATCAAACGGACGGCCCTTCAGAGACATCTGTGTCTGTGTGTGTTGCTGAAGAGCGGTTAATGCCACACTTCATAACAGATGTGTGTGGCTCACGAAGCCTTCGGAAATAACTAGCAGAGTCTGTGAAAAGCTCTTAAGGCTGGAGAAAATGTGTGTAACCTCTTTTTGTGTTGATTGGTTACATGCAGTTATCAGAGAAACTGCAATGAAGAATTTGCATTGGCTTGTTTTGTGGACATTTTAACCTTAACCTCACATGAAGGCTGAAGCCTGATCCCCCCCCCCCCCCCCATCATGTATTGACATGTTTGAAAACTTACATTACATTTACGATACATTTTCCACTGAGTTAAGGTCCTTGCTCACTGAGTCCGAAATTTTCGTAAGCGTTTTTTCGTATTTGTCATTCGGTGACTCTGAATTCAAAATGCTTGCTACGGATGCGAAAAATGCTGAAAATCGAGCCCGGTTAGAATTTTTTTTAGTAGGATGAAAGTTTCAGAGGCAGTGTGTAAACGTGATTGACACAACGTGAGGCCGTATTTATTTCTTAACGCGCGAAAATTTCGGACTCAGTGTGCAAGGGCCTTAAGTCGCGACAGTTTGCTTGTTTTTTATATGAATCAGGTGTTTCAGTGAAAGATTTCAGCGGTAATCAAATGGTGAATTATTTACCAAAGCCTAAAATTGCACACATTTGTAGAGTATTTATTTTGAAACCTACTTCGTTCCCCTCTCTACCATCTCAGCGTTTCTGAGCGATTCTAATCAATACATTTCTGATTTCCGTTCATTTCCTTCAGGCACACGAAGAACAGACCCTCTCTCCACAACTTGGCTTCCTCCCCGAGGCCATGCGTGATGTATACCCGTGTCTGTTATGGCACGGATTCCATTTACACTCTCCGCAGATCTGGCTTAATCATTTATAATGTCAGGGATAATGGAGGAGGGCTGTCCTTCGGGTGTCACGGTGGTTTCCCCCTCCGGCTCTGGCCAGGCCCGTTTGTGTGTGTGTGTGTGTGTGTGTATGTGTGAATTTTACAGTCACTCAATGGAGTTTATTTTGGTCTGTGCACCTTTGTGATGAAGCTCAAAAAGTAAACTGCCTGATGGAACTGTCCTGTACGACATGAGAGATAGTTTGTTTTATTTATTACCGGTGCTTAAGTTATTGAATCATTTTTACAAGGTTCTATCTATCTATCTATCTATCTATCTATCTATCTATCTATCTATCTATCTATCTATCTATCTATCTATCTATCTATCTATCTATCTATCTATCTATCTATCTATCTATCTATCTATCTATCTATCTATCTATCTATCTCTGTGTCTAAAAAGCTAGCTAGCTTTTTAGTATTTTATAAAAAATAAAAAATAAATGCATTTCACGCATAAGCCTTTAGGTCAAAACTTTAAGGTCATGAGAAACATATTCACCCAAGCATGCCGAAACTTTCGACTCTGTCTATAAACTGGAATATTTAACAGGGCTTCTTTTAAAAAATTTTTTTTATTACCAGGTTATTTCTCTCACCTAAATTCTGCCCCTTAAATTTGTAGGTCATTGTGAAATCAAGACCCGGAACGTTCTTTGGCTTGGCAATTTACAGAGACTTCATCTTCTGGTCCGACTGGACTCAGCGGGCCGTGATCCGCTCTGATAAGTTCACCGGAGCCAATACAAAAGTACTCCGTGCGGACATCCCTCATCAACCGATGGGAATCGTCGCTGTTTCCAATGACACCAACAGCTGTATGTAATTCATTTCCTTTGTTTCATCAAATAACTTTTAGCATTGGACTCAAACCAAATGTTTGTACTTCAATTGAAGCTCAAGTCTAGTGACAACAAACCATTGTAGTATATTTCTAAAACCCTTGAATCAAAGAAAGTTATCAAACAGAATGTTCTTGAAAACTAGCATATGAGCATGGTTCTTGGTTGACGTACCGGATGATTTGCAGTCTTGTTTGTATTAGTCACACAAAGCTTGTTTGTATTATTCACACAAGGGGTCTGAGATGCTTACTCTGTGATGACAGCTAATACAATCCAAAGTCACTGATGTTAGATGCGTCACAAGTCACTCGGGGCTTTTTTTGATGGATGCGCAGTGAAGCTAGGACAAAATCAACACATTCTGATATTGGGGTCAGTTAAACTCAACACAGTCACAATATTCTTTGCTGATTCTGCGTATTTTGTGGCAAGCTGGATTTATGTCAGCACGGCATGATAAGTACAGAGACAAATCATATTAATGAGTGACTTTACATCATCAGAGGGGACTTTAATCCAGTAATTAAAGGCTGATATATTTCCATAAGTTAAGTAAAAATAAAGTTCTGTTCAGAGTAAAGGACTTTACTCGATTCAGATTACACCTATACATTCAGATCCTGAATCAGATTATAACCTGTACTCAAATACAGATTGTGAATTATTCCTTTTGCTCCGAATCCATATTCTAAATTGTACATCCATATTGTAATCTAGATTATGTTTGCTTTGAATATATAGATCCAGATTGCGATCTAGATTCCTATTACATGGAACATATAGATTTTAAAACAAGATTTTGATTTAGATTTAGATTACAATCTATATTGTACCTTCATAATGTAGTCTAGATTTGCTCCTTATATATAAATTCTAAAATATAATATAGTGATCTAAATTCAGATTTATGAGCTGGAAATACAGACTGTGATTCAGATTATTTTGGATTTAGATTATGATCTATATTTTACATCCAGATTGTTATCCGGATTCCGTTTGCACAAAATATTTTGATTCATAAATTCAAATTGTGATTTAGATTGAGTTAGATTCAGATTATGATCTAGACTCTAAATACAATTTTTAATTCAGATTAATTTTCTAAATCTAGATTCTAGATTGAGGTTATGATCTATTTTTCATATCTCTGATTATAAGCCAAACTCCGTTTGCTCTGAATATATAGATTCTAAATCCAGATTGATTGGAATTGATTTAGATTCCAATAATGATTTATGTTCATGTTCCTTTTTTTATTAGTCTAGATTCTGGATCAAAACTTTTATTTAAGATTGTACATTTCCCCTCCTTTAAAAAAAATAAGAGATATAGAAATGGCCATCAGGTGTGCATTTTATTTATGATATATTTATAAATATATTTTAAAAAGAAAAATTCAAGTGCATATATTTGCATGCTTTAAATGTGCATTTTCAGTTGTGCATTGGGGGTTCTTTAGACAAAAATCCCACTAAATGCCCAGCCTGGCCTGCACTGCTGGAAGTACATTTACATAAATTCTGTTTAGTGACCATGGTGACTTTTACGTTTATGTGTCCCGACCGCGAAACTTACACCTGCAGTGCTTGGTAATTGCATCTGTTAAAACTCACAAGGAGCACCACATTTCAAGTGCCTTAGGCGCAAATCTTTTAATGCGTAGAAACCAAACTCGATTCACCCGGGGACTAAAACTGCACCATGAAATTTACCGAATTAGCAGAATTTATAGTACGTGACACATTTATAGAATGCCCGCTTTCCACTCCGCTTCTTTCTTGGCTTTGATAGAGACATTTCTTTGTTTGCGGTTCAAGCCTCTGTGTTTCAAATGACTCTAATGGAAGCAGCTTAGATGCTTGGCATCCTTAACCGCAAATGGAGATTTTCTCATCTCAGGCCTCTCTTTGGAGATTTGGACCTCGGTGGCCACCGTTCCTCCTATCTATACACCGCAGATGACTCTATTAAGGGAATTCGTCAGACTGTGATATAAAATGCTGAAAAACATATTTACAGTCATTCCCCCCATTATTTTTTAAGTCATAATTCAAATAAGAGAGTAAAAACTGCTAAGACAGACTCAAAAGGAATGAATATTCTATCATAATTTTTTTCACCATTTTGAATATAATGAAAATTTTTCTTTGTAGGTGAACTGTCCCTTTAAAAGTGGGGGCCATCTGCAATTCCTTTTATTCCAACTAATAAGCATTCCTTTATAATCACCGGCCAACAGAAATCAGCCATCGATGAGTCCCAGCTATTTAAAGCCTCATCCCATAATAAGCAAAAGCCTCCCAGGACTGAAGCCTCATGTCGCTACGGTGAAAGACTCTGGCCCAATGCACTCTTCTGAATCCTCACCATTTGTGCAGGGGAATACACTCGGCCCAAGGCTCTAGAATCTGGCAGTCGTGTGTTTGTAGATAGTGCACGGTTCAGAGACCCGCTCCCCACGCCAGCGTCTGTGCCAAACACAGTTCAAACTCACACCCGCTGAGGAGCCCAACCCTCTGACTGGCACTGCAAGAGTGCCCTTCAAACCATGTGTGTGTGTGTCTGCAGTGCCAGGCAGAATGTGTTGCATTAAAGGGGTCCTATTGTGCCCTTTTATGAAGTCTTGGCTTTGTTTTTGGGGTGTACTAGAATAGGTTTTCCATGCTTGATTGTTCCAAAAACACATTCTTTTTCACATATTTGACATTATTGCAGCTCTCTTCCCAGTTTGTCTTAAACGCCCTGTTTAGTTCCTGTTTCGATGGAACCCCTCCTTCGTAAATACGAAATGTACTGATTGGTTAGCTGGCCCAGTGTGTTGTGATTGGCGAACCACTTTGAGCGTGTTCCGAAAATGTCAGACCCCTTACCATAACTGCGAGTTACATCTGCTCAGGTGGCGTTAATTTTGCCATACCAATTTAAAATGTTTACAAGCAAGAGGATCATGCAGAACCCTTGCAAGCACAGATTTGACAGGACGTTTAAGTATTGGTGAACACCAAGCAGCAACCTTCCGGTCTCTCTCTTGAATCCAACACGGAAGTGACTTAAACTGCAATTCATCGACTGGCCGCTAGAGACAGGCTCCAAAAGAGAGTCGATCCCATATAACCCCCCATGTTAATATGCCCAACTTTACAGCAGAATTTTTTTTTTTACAGCCTGGTGCAAAAAGTGGTTTTGGTCTATATAGCAAATTTTGCCCTTCATGACAACTGTTAGGGGGGTGAATTGTTTTTATAACTCATCCAATTAAATTATATTAAGCCTTAAAGTTCTGCCTAATTAAAGCTGCAGTTGGTAACTTCTGTAAAAATTTATTTTTTACATATTTGTTAAAACTGTCATTATGTCCTGACAGTAGAATATGAGACAGATAATCTGTGAAAAAATCAAGCTCCCCAGGCTCCTCCAAGTGGTCCTATTGCCATTTGCAGAAATACACCGCTCCCGGTAAGAAACAACCAATCAGAGCCAGGAGGAGTGTCTTAGCAGTGTCAATCATGCTTGTGTACGCGCTGATCATCACCCCCCTCTCTCGCACAGCGCGTACCGTCGTTCAAAATCAAGATAGCCGGTGTGCCGCGTAGCTGTGCTAATGGCGGACAAACAACCAAAACTGCCAATATCTCGAGTGGCACCTGCTCATGCAACAAAGACAGGTAAACGGAAAAAGACTGATGACGATAAACAAGCCCGTCGGAGCCCAATGACTCAGTGTCAAAGCTCTAGCCGCATAGCATACAGATAAAATGTCACGCACTGTGCAAAGCAACAATAGAAACCTGCTAATTCACTGGCTTGTCATGTTGCTGAAATAATGTACTAGCAAACCTTATTTAGCATTACATATCGCTAGAATAATTACTTAGATACTGTAACGTTACCATTATTATCTTGCTAGCTATTTATAACTTATAGAAAGAGTGCAACGTTATGAAGTTACATTACATGTATTGCAAAATACGTAATGATTTGAGGACCAAGTTTGTAGTCAAAGTATGGGCAGGCCATAGTCAATGTAAAGCATATTGTTGATGTTTCGTCCCTACCAGTGAATGTGCGATAACTGTTTATCCGCCGTCATCAGTGTCCCTGCATGTTTACTAGCCTGCGCGTTCGCGGCAGGCTCCGTTGTGGGGGAGGAGCTGTGGAGGGAGGGCTGTAGCGCAGCAGAGAGCGAGGGGGAGTGACCTGTAAGCTGTGCTTGTTCCAATTTTCAGGCTAAGTCAACGTTTTCTAAAAGCTCCCTACTGCAGCTTTAAGGGCATGGCCACTTGAGTGACAGGTGGATTGCCGCTGCTGTCACTACTAGCCGTTTGTCTGCTGTCTGTTAGCCGGCACGTCACCTCAGCTAATCCCGCCTCTTTGCCCATTTTTGGTTGCTGCAAAGATGGCGATGGCCGGCTCCGCCCACTTTGGGCTTCAAAAATGCTCTTTAGAAACCTACGGGTGACGTCACGGACACTACGTCCATTGTTTTATACAGTCTATGGTGAACACTGACAATCTTACAAAAGCAAGAGCCCCATAGTTAAACACTACATCGACACTGTTATGTTGGCTAGCATGCTAGCGGAGCCAAACAGCTTTGCCCTTTGTTTACATCGTTGCAACAACATAAAACTTATAATTGGAACTGTTTTAAAACTGTTAGAAAACACTAACAACATAAAATAAAATAATAAAATAAATGGGGTGGAAAAAGACAGCGTCTCTTCGACATGACAACAACTCGCTACTAAAGCAGGTCTTCTTTTTCTTCTCTAGCACAGCTTAACCAGGCATCTCCCCTTTTTTTGTGTATTCCGTGGGTGGGGATTATTTAAATGAGTAACACTGTGACTTCACAAGATCCGGAAGAAACGCGTTGTAGTTCTTCAAGTGTTTTCTGTGAAAGAGAATATCTCCCTTTGGAGTTGACTTTGAGCTTTGTAGCCTTGCAGATCTTTTTATGCTCAAACAACAACATCCAAGTGCCATTTTTTAAATAATATTTCTTCAATGATAAAGTTGTTATTTTTGTAATTTTTTTATTAATTAATTTTTTTTTATTTCCTTTCACCCAAAGAACCTGCCTTGCTTTCTTTATTCCATGGAACACAAAATAAGTTACTGTCCAAGCTCCTTCTTTCCATCTTCTTCTTTCCAAACACATTCAAATGTGGTGCCAAACGTAGGGTTTGTTTAAAGTCGGCATGAAGCGGAAGTTGCGATAGTATTTTTTAGCCTATTGTGACATATATCCGAGTGAAACGGCTTCTCGAACAAGAGCAAATGGAGGAAGAGATGTCCTGTAAGAAGGAGGGGAAGTTATTTACACATGATTTAAAAAATATGATGCGCACGGATAAATCATTTATAAAACAGCAATATTCCATAACAAATTGTCGATTTTGATTTCATGGTGACTTTAAATTCCTTACCCTAAGTATGAGTTATAAAACTTGTCAAACAGTTGGATGTGTCACAATTTGTTACGAGTGATTTGTTATCAAGGATTTCTCTTATTACTTCCAGGTGAGTCGTCCCCCTGCAGCGTGAATAATGGAGGGTGCCATGACCTCTGCCTTTTGACTCCGCTTGGTGTGGTAAACTGTACTTGCCGTGGGGAACGGATATTACTGGATGATAACAGATGTGTATGTAAGTCCTGTACCCTCTCTCTCTCTGTTTCTCTAGCTCATTTTCCTGGACTTTTTTTCAACTCGCCCTAAATCTTTATGTCCCGGTACTTTGAGTTATGTGGCTAAGTCCATATGCTGTGGCCAAACAACTTTATTACTTCACCATCCTTCTGTAGGTCCAGTTAGTGCACTAGTAAGAACTCTAGAAAGATTCTGAATCTGAATTGAATGACTGTGATTGTGATTTGGATTCTACATCAAGATTGTAATTTAGATTCATGTTGCTCTGAAAATAGATTTGAATATAGATTCATATTCATATTCATATCCATATCCATATTCTTTATCTAGATTGTATTTCAGATTTCCATATGCTTTGAATATAGATCCTTGATCAAGATTGTGGTCTAGATTCAGATCCAGATTCTAAATCCAGATTGTGATTCAGATTAAATTTGCTCTCAATATGTAATTCTGGAACCAGATTATGATTTATATTGTATATCCATTTTGCAATTCCAAATCATTCTCACTCTGAATGTAGATTCCAAATCCAGACTGAGATTCAGATTTGTTTGGCTCATAATTTAGATTCAGGATCCATATTATGAAATACAACTGTATATCCAGATTGTAATTCAGATTTTCCTTACTCTGAATATAGATTCTAAATCAAGAATGTGATCAGGATTCAGATTATAATCAATAGTATAAATCATGATTCATTCTGGAACCAGATTATGATCTGTATTGTACATCCAGATTGTAATCCAAATTCATTTTGCTATGAATATAGATTGTAAATCCAGACTGTGATCTAAATTCTTGTTTCAGATTGTGGAATACATTTTTATTCCAGATTGTGGTCCAAATAATTTTTGCTACACTTTAAATGCCACGGGGATGGCAATTTTAGATCCTTTCTGGATATATAGCATTATACACTGCTTTAAGTCTAAATACTTCTATCTTTACACCACAGCTGCATAGTTGATACTTTTGGCTAGATCTAGATATTAGATGTTTTGCTATTCTAGTAATCAAGATAATGGATACCTTAAATTTGGACTTGAGGGTTCTCCTATAGGTCTTGATACTGAAACATCCATCAACCTGGAATGGATCTTTATTTATATTTTTATTCTCTCTCCAAACTTTAAGAATATTAGATGATTTGATGCTTAGATTCAGGACAGCTTTATACAGACACTATACACAGTGACTTTCAGTCTGGAATTGCAACAGTGCTCAACACTCGCTTGGAGAGGATTACAGGGTTTATACACAGATGTGGTTTTGTGTTCTAACAGCTACACATAGTGCATCTGATGGAAGAGAACAGAACACAGGGGACTCGATGAAAAGGCCAAGGAGAGATCACTCTGACATTTGTGTAAATAGACCAACAGTAAAAAAAAAAAAAAAAAAAGTGCAAATGGAATTTGCTCTATTGCCATGTCTGACCTTGAGCCCTTGGCTGATTATTTTTCAAACACTCTAGCAGTCAATGCAATTCCTTAATCTTTACATCAGCACTGCACATCACAACTCTACAAATCTCTTTTACTCTCGTCTTCTAGCCATGAACTCCTCATGTAACATCCACTCTGAGTTCCAGTGCGGAAACGGGGAATGCATTGATTACCAGCTGACATGTGACGGAATCGCACACTGCAAAGACAGGTCGGATGAAAAGATGCAGTATTGCGGTAAGGATCCAATCAGGCAGGATGTTATGTTTGAGCCCTCATGTTTCATCTCTAAACTGAATTCTAAACTCTAATGGGCTAATGTCTCTCTCTACTGCAGTCTGGCGAAAACATAATGAGTGTGAGTGATGTGACAGACTGACTGCTGCTTTCTCTCTCTTTCTCTTTCTCTCTCTCTGTCCTTACATTCTCAAGCAGAGTTTCACATAAAGCAGTTGTTCTTGGATAGTTTTGCTATTATCCACTATTATCCATCCATCAATCCATCTTAAATGGCATTGCTGTTGTTACATGCATGTTATTGTAAAGTCCTATGCCTAATTCTCAACTTTTTCATTCTCTAGAAAACCGGAACTGCAGACATGGCTTTAAATCATGCTATAACCAGCGCTGCGTGGCCAATTATCACTTCTGTAATGGCGTGAATGATTGCGGGGATAACTCAGATGAAGCTTACTGTAACAGTGGGTATTTTTTCTTCTTCTTAAAGATTTGAAACACATGCTTAGTCCAGTGTTGGTCAGTCCAGGAATCTTAGTTTTTCAATGTTCTACACAACTAGAGAAATTCAGACCATTAATCAATACACCCTTGAATCATTGCCTTATTTGAACATCTACACAGATGTTAAATCTAACAGCATTAAGCTTTAATGCAGAAACATCTATAATGTAGACAGTACAAACCACAGATCTCTATACTAAGCATCAGTGAAGGCCAATGAAAGTTGTTCTCTTGGCAGCAATGCAGAATCGAAATGGCAAAAGTTTTGCATTCACACTATCTCTGGACTTGAAAATGGAGTAGATCTCATTTTGCTGTAAACAAGTTTCAATTTAGTTTCTGTTTACACATATTTTTGAAACATTGTCTGCTTAAATATGAATTATTTAAATTTCAATTATTCTTTAAAATGTGGAATTATGCAAATGTATTAGGGAAGTTAACCCATAACACTTTGCGTTCACATTACATACTGAACTGATTTCAATTCAGATTGCTTTAAAGGGGTCTGACTTCATTTAAAGCTTTCTGGTGCCTGGCTTCAATCAGAGCTTTCACACTTGAGCCAAAAATCTCATGAACTACATTCAGAGCCCTGAAATGAATAAAGTTAGAGGTTCTTAAACTATGCCATGATTGAACTGTGTAACATCATTTCTATTTTACTATTTTTGGGCAATCATCATTAAATTGAAATAAAATAAAATCTTAAGGGTAATGCAAAGCATCTACATTTTCCCCTGTGGTTCCAGATTCCTCATGTTTGTCTTCTGAGCGACGTTGTGCAGATGGTTCCTGTATCCCTTCATCATTCTGGTGTAATCAGATCATCGATTGTGCTGACGCATCGGACGAGAAAATCTGTAGTAAGATTAACATGTGAAGGCGCTTGCCTGTTCGCACTTCTGATGGTGTGAGTTTGCGTGTCACTGAGCGTGTGAAACACTTGTCTCACTGCCCACTCTGTGTTTCTAGATAGCACAGACTGCATGGAATACTACAGACTGGGTGCTCGCGCCAGCAAAAGCGAGAGGTTTCTAAGCTGCAATTCCACGTCTCTGTGTGTTCATCCTTCCTGGATCTGTGACGGAGCCAATGACTGTGGGGATTACGCAGACGAAATACACTGCCACGGTAGAAATGCATTTGCATTCTCTCTCTATTTTCTCTTGTTTGTTTGTGTTCAAAGTACAAGATTGTCACGTTCAGAATGGAAAATAGCATTGGGAACAAAGGGAATTTTTTACAAAGTTCGCATTGCGGTGCAGTGAAGGCTCACATCGCTAGTGCCTTTTATGATGCTCTGAAAGATGGACTTTTTTTGACTCAATCACACTGAGTCCTGCCAAATTTTTGACAGTAATATGCTTAGATATTTATGATACATGTGGAAGGACCAGGTCCTACTGGGAATATTTAGTGAATTAATAAGTCCTTTCGGTTAAATAAAACACAACTCTGGAAGTCAATGAATATGTAGAGTTTTTTTGTGCAGAACTTTACGATCCTGTCAGAATTTATGAGTTGAGCAGTGCCTCAATATCGTAATTAAAAGTTGGAAACTCTGGATTTTCTTTGAAACCTGTAAGTTGGGGCATGTCAATGAAATAATCATGGTGGAAAAGGGTTGCTAACGACCATAACTTTAGTTTAATTGTGAATGTTGACTCTACAGTTCAGTAGAGTGTTGATATTGATGAATTATCTCTCTCTCATACACACACACACACATATACTATATATATATTAGGGGTGTAACGATACGCGTATTCGTATCGAACCGTTCGGTACTAGGCTTTCGGTTCGGTTTTCGGTACGCATTACGTACCGAACGGTTCGTTGGACCATTTTTTCTGCCGACCAAAATTTCGTTATTTCAAATGAAGGCGCGTCGCGGGTGGCAAGCGCGCTCATAGAGGCTGGCGCGACCACAACATCAACTGGCAAATGCAATGTAAGGAACGAAACTGAGCTACTCTTATTGTGTTTGTGTGGACCGTTTATCAGTTTTGACCTGTGAAGCGGGACTCGCGAGCCCTATGCGCGAGCCTGATCAAGCAACACCACACAGCGCTAAGAGATCCAGACCAGTAAAGAAAGCATTTGAATTTCAAATGCTTTTTGAATTCGCCACTGAAGTAATAACATCGCTGCGAGATCTAGTGAGAAACATGCACATTTCTCTGTTATTAACGGATCAAACAGCGCTGACGTGGAAACCAGGAAGAAACATCGTGCCATGAATGAACTGGCCGGTGTCCACAGATCAGCAACATTCACCATGGAATGGATTTGCTGTAGTAACACTAACTGCAAGGTATGAAAGTTTGTCAGGAATAGTGGGCTATAATGCTTTCAAGTAACATTACGTCGGTTTTATTTTGACATTATGAATACAATTGCTGCCCTCAAATGTTAATCTGAACTAAAATAAACCTTTGTTTATAACTAGCCTACTACTACAATATTACATTTCATTTTGTCCAAGGAGCTGTTTTGTTTTATATGCTCAAAAGAAGAGTCAAGTATAGCTCCATTATTGCTCAGTAAAAAAAGCAACAAAAATAAAAAAAATCATACTTTATGATGTTAGTTTCATTAAATAAAATAATAATAAAAATAAATAAATTCAAGGAAATTTCTCTGGCATTTATTTATTTTTGCTGTATGGAAAACGTACCGAACCGAACCGTACCGAACCGTGACAAAAGTGTATCGTATCGAACCGAACCGTGAATTTTGTGAACCGTTACACCCCTAATATATATATATATATATATATATATATATATATATATATACGTATATATAAAAGTCTTTTTTTTTTATTATGATTTTCATATTTTAAAATGTAATCTTTGGATCTTGGAAAAGGGCAAAACAAAACATACAGTATATAAGGGCATTTGAAAAATAGCGAATATAAATTATACCATGGTAAACTTTTTCCTAGACAGTTTTAATGTCTTTATACAGCAAAAGAAAAATGTTTTAATAAAAACCAATGCCTTGGGACATAAAAGTGCCTGTAAACACCCATTTATGATTCCCAAACTTATACGGTAGGATCTTCCCTGGAGGTCTTGAAGGCTGAAATACACCATACAAAATATATGATTGTTTGCTAAAGTTGCTAGCACTGAATCTCTGGGAATGTTTGCTCAAAAAACTTAACTGCAGAGGAGTCTTTCAGAATTTAATTGAAATATGAAGACTGTTCAGCTCTTGACATTTGCTGTGGTTTCTCCAGTCAAATCACACTGTTGCAGGTTTAAAATGACCTTGATCTACAAATCAGAAACCAAACACAAATATAAAACCACAGATAACACATTGGATGGTTGAAGCCGAGGTAGACATTCAGAGGTCGAACAATTGATTTGTTTACAGCATGTTCTCATCCTTTTCTCGAAGTGGTGGTGAACCTAGCAAACCCTTTGGTGATATCAGGCAGTGGGAATCACAGATGGTTTATCTAAACCCCTATCCTCTCCGTTTGGCCGTTTCTCTCAGCCTCTGCAGTCCATACGTGTGAGGACGGCCATTTCGCGTGTCCCAGTGGAAACTGCATCTCCAGCGTCTGGTTGTGTGACGGGCAGAAAGACTGCGAGGATGGAGCCGATGAATTTCAATGCGGTAAACGCCACCTCTCTACATTTATCAACTAATCATGCCTGCTGGACACATTCTGCACTCTATATTTCATCCTAATGAATATATTCACTTCTAAAGATTTTATTTATCTTCTAGTCACGCGCAACCATCCACATTAGAGCGTAAGTGCTGTTTTACACTTTTGATCCACTTGTCACGGCTAGTATGTGATAAGTGCTAAATGTGGGAGTTTAGCTGCTTGACATTCCTGGCTTTACAGCATTACAGTTGTTATGCTCTGTTTCTTGTCCAATCTGTCTTATTCTTTTATTTTAAATTCCTGATGAATTACTGTAGATGGCTGATAATCTGGTACCTTTTCACCTCAATAATTCTGACTTTTTTCTCATAATTGCACATTTATGTTAGTTCCAATTATGACTTTATATTTCAAAATGTGCTTCTTTTTTTTCTTGCAATTGCAACTTTTTCAGAATTGCAACCTCACAATCTCGTAATGCTGCTTTATATCTCACGATGTGACTTCATTTTTCGTAGTTATAACTTTGTTTCTCACAATTTGCTAATTTATACCCTTTATATCCCACAATCTGAATTTAAATCCCGCAATGTGGCTTTATTTTTCTTGTTATATCCATTTTTTTTCCCCGAATTGCTGCTTTATCTTACATATCTCACAATTCTGCTTTATATCTTGCAGTGTTCATTTATTTTTCGTAAACATTTTTTTTCACAATTTGCTAATTTATATCTCCCATGGTGACTTTATATCCCAAAATATTTGCAATTGCGACGATATCTGACAGTGTGACTATATTTCATTGTTTTAACTTTATCTCAAAATTACTCATTTTAAATTTGACAGTAACAATTATAGTGTGAAATACTAAAGTCTCTTTATTTTCTTCTTTATAAATCTTAGTAAAGTTATTTTTGAAGTTCATGTCTACATAAGCCAACACACTTTGTTTCCAGGCTGTTCTTTGGGAAATAAACTTGTATAACTTTAGGCGAAGGATTATTCCATCCACACCTTGCTGTAATATATTGTATAAAATATTAATCTTATAGACATTCATGTTTCTCTCCATCTCAAACTTGGTCATGTACCTCCGCGGTGAGCAGAACTTTAAGTTAGGAAGTTCTAGCAAGTTCTGCTTTCCTGCTGCGACCAATCATTACTTTGCTTCTGTCCAGACCCCATGGCAGGAATCCATTTGGTTCTGCTTCAAAGCGTTGTGTTCTGAACAAGAACTCTGATCTGCGAGTGAAGCTCCCGTGTAGCCAGAGCAACTCTGGACCTCGCATCGCCCTCGTAGTCACTGACCCAAAATCTGAAGTAATACGGATTTATTTCCGTGTCCTTGATCTTGACAAATGCACCAGCGCTTTTTCACCTTTTATTTTGGTTATTTGTTGTTTCGAGACTTCCCCTACAGCTGCTTTTGAAGAATCACCCTCATTTACCTATTCATCCTCTTCAGTTTTATTGTCTTCAGCCTTTTGGTGTCACACCTTTCTCTTTCTGACCTTGGTCTCTCTGTTTCAGCCCCTGGTGGCTTTGCCCAGATATCACAAAATCGATGGCAAAAGCAAAAGCAAACAAACTTTCAGACTGCTGAGAGGGGCATATTTGCTCGCACCTTTCATGGCTTGCGTGCGTATGCAAGCGGACAATTACTTTAAAAGTGCTTGCTAGCAGGATCGTCTTCCAAAGTTGAATCTCTAATCTCAACAAGGGCTTTTAGAGGCCACCTACAATTTGGCGTTCACGGACAAACGTATAACTATTGAATGTCTCTTTCATTTTGCTTATTATAAGGTATGCATGTTCTTTTTCTTAGTTTTAAAGTAATGACAAGAATAATTCCCGGGAAATTTAAATTCTGTCATTTATTTATTCACCCTCATGTCGTCCCAAACCCGTATGACTTTCTTTCTACCCTGGACCACAACATTAAATATTTTAAAGAATTTGAACACGATTTACAGATTGATGATCCTTTCTATTTGGAAAAGAGCAGTGTGAACATGCATTCGATAATGTTTTTTTATTTAATATTTTGTATTTTTGGGGGATTTCATGGTACTAATTGTATTTACGCTGTATTTATAATCCATTTATTTACTTTTTGAGCATAGACCTGAAAATTAAATTTCCAATTTAAACTCTCATAAATCTTGAGTGCTTTGGAGCACATACTTAAGTTTGATCTCTTTTCAAAGACGACACTTGGCAAATTATTGCTGAAGTGAAAAAAGTTTTAAAAAGTTACATCATTTTATGTTTATTGTTATGAAAAATGCACATAAATACTATCATTTATTTATTTTAAATAAAAAATATATTTTCAAAAACACATTTTACTTTAAACCTGCAAAGAAATCAAAGCCATAAATCTGAACAAGTTGTGTTCCAAATTTGATCTTAATATCTCAAATAATTAGCTTTCAGTAAGATTTTTCAGTAAGCACCAAAAGTTTTCACTAGATGAAATTTGTCTCCCATTTATTCCCAATGCGGTAATTTTTGACTGCAAGGAGCACGAGTGTGACTATTTTTTTCAGGACCATTTAGCCTTTTCGAATCGTTCCCATGATTTGTGTGTGTGTGTGTGTGTGTGTGTGTGTGTGTGTGTTCACATAGCAAGTGCCAAAACCTTTACCAATTTTTGTTCCATTCCGATGAAGTAAATAATTTAAAAAAAACTAAACGTAAAATTTGTTGGTCAAAAATGCCCGAAGAGCACTTGAGGGTTCGGTCTCCCTTGGGTTTGTTTTCAAAATTCACACTTTTCCCTCTAGATTCATCGTGCCTTTGGAATCAGTTCGCCTGCTCGAAAAACAAGTGCATCGCCAAGCAATGGCTCTGTGACGGGGAGGACGACTGCGGCGACGGATTGGACGAAAGCGAGGAAATTTGCGGTAAAACTCTGAAGCACGAATTTGCATTTAGGCCACACAATGAAAGACTTCGTCTGAGAGGAAGGATATAAATCAACATGAAAGAGGCGGAAAGAAAAATTGGCCTGCGGTTTCATCATAGTTACGAATTTATGGCCAAGCTGTGCTCCTAACAAATGGGCTCTGAAAAGAAAAAAAAAACACTCAGGTTCCGCAAAGGTCAAACACAAGCAGATTGTTGAACAAGTTTTTAAGACAATGCTTAAACCTTTTTTATTTACTTGGAGGACTTTTTTTTTAATTACATGAATATTCATTAATGACATGTTGGCTTGAGATTGAGATTCTCATTCTCTCTCTTACGGATTCTCTCTCTCGACAGGCTCTGCAACATGCGCTCCTGGCTTGTTCAGTTGCCCGGGATCGTACGCTTGTGTATCTAGGAACTGGTTATGCGACGGGGAGAGAGATTGTCCTGATGGCAGTGATGAACTAGCGGTAGCTGGCTGTGGTAATTTCAACCATGATATTTCCTCCCACAAAACCAGCAACTTCCTTGTACATTTCCTGTTTTCACCCCAAACCACATTGTAGGAACAAAATGGCTCCTTTTGGTATTACTAATGAAGCTAGTAAATAAATGTATCAGTTTAAAGTTTGGAAACATTAGATTTTATGAATTTGTTTCTTATATTTATGCATGAATACTTTAAAATGTTTAAATTCCTCGACAATGTTTATATATATATATATATATATATATCATATGTTGTTTTCATTATTTTACTATTTTACCTAAAATGTAAAAAACAAATAGTAATAAAAATCTTTATTTTTATTTATTTATTTATTTTTTTTTTTAGGTCATACATTTTTTTAAATGTTTTACTACATATCTTAAATGTAAAAAAACAAAACAATAGAAATAGTGATCCAGGAATTGTTTTTATATTAATTTATTATCTTTCATCTATTTACGTGATACGTTATTTTCATTATTTAACTTTTTTTTTTCTTAATGTAGAAGAAAAGTAATCCAGGCATCTATTCTATCCTATTCTGTTCTGTTCTGTTCTGTTGTATTCTATGCACACTAATTAACACCACTGTTGTATTTTAAGGTGTCCGATTTTGCCGATATGTCTTCTTTTTATCTGCTGTCCCTGAGTTTTCTGACTCACATTCAAAATAATTGGGGATTTTAGACAAGTCTCAGGTGTCTATTACACCCTCCTCCTTTTATCCTAACACATAACTAACTTCCTGTTTGTTCTTGTTCCTCTCTTTAATAAGCTCCAAACAACACGTGCACTGAAAGCACATTTCAGTGTCGGAACCAGAACTGCGTCCCGCGGCGTTTCGTGTGTGACCATGACGACGACTGCGGAGACGGTTCTGACGAGTCTCTTGAATGCGGTAAGCAGCTCGTGTTTCTCAATCCATTTGTTCATTAGTAATTATGCTGGCATAACATTAATTTGACGTTTCGATGATTGGAATGCATGCACTTAGTGTGCCATACCTCAGTTCTAAGAATAAACATCACAATAATTAACTGAAATATATCTGTTCATTTATTTTATTTTAGTTGTTAGATTGAAGATTAATTTCACAAACCTGTTCAGGCTTACATTTCACTACAAAATTCGAAAGACATAAAATGTGTCTAGTATTCATACCTTTTAAATCAGTATAAATTAAAGTGAGTTTAACAAATTCTGTCATGATGTATTAATACAATATTTTTATCTCATTTAGTGATGAGAATTTGATTGAAAAAACTGTACATAGTTATCATTTAAATAATGCTAAAATGCAACATTTATGTGGTAAAAAATAGGCTTTATTAAACTTATGTAAAAAATATAAATCTCACAATGTGACATTTCATAAATTTTTTTCATAATTGAGACTTAATCTTCTTAATTGTGACTTTGTAAGTCCCATTTGTGACTTTATATCAAAAAATTTGACTTTTTATCTCGCAGTGTGACAATTGTGGATTTTTTCGCAAATAGGTTTTTGTATCTTGCAATCATGACTTTTTCATAATGTGACTAGATCTCGCAATATGACTTAATTTTTTGCTGTTTGCAACTTTTTTTTTCTCCCATTGTGACTTGATATCACAAAATATGACACTTTTCTCTTCATGTGACTTTCTCACAATTCTGACTATTTTCACAATATGACTTTACATCTCGCAATGTCGACTGTCTCCTATTGTGAATCTATGTGAGTATTTCCCATAAGGGTGACTTTTGTGACACATTGTGACTTCATATTTTGCAATTGCAACTTTATATCATACAGTGACAATATTTCTTTCTTTTATAATTATATACAGTATTAACTTAATCTCAATAAGGGTTATCTCAGTGACTTATATATCACGCATACATGTTTGAAACAGTAACTGCTGAAATAGTTTGCCTCGTTGTTTTACATTCACTGTAAAAAAATAAATAATAATCAATAAGTTATGACGTGTTTTTACATTGCTTTAATTCATCAAAATAAGTTAAGCAATTTTCAACTTTTTTTAAATAAGTTAAACAAGATTGAACTCATTTTTAAGTCAGTTTAATGTAATTTTTAAGTTTGAATTACTTAAAAATCCAAGTCGATTGTAATAATTTAAGGCAGCAACTTTTATTTACAGTGTTCCCTTCCTGTCATACTCTTTTTCTCCAGAGTACCGTTTATGCAAAGAGGAGGAGTTCCGCTGTGCAGACGGGCGGTGTTTATTGAGAGCCCAATGGGAATGTGATGGCTTCCCCGACTGTCTGGACCAATCAGACGAGCTGCCACTCAACCCAAAGTGTTCCGCTGCAGGCGAGTCCCTCTCATATGTCACGCACCCCGTTTGACTGACAGGATCCAGGGTTCCGTCCCATATGGGATTTGTCAGAAATCTGGTCCTCCCCGTTTGCGTCTTGTAACCCTGCCAGTACCACCTGAGGTGGGCAGAGAGGTGCTGATGAAACTGCTGCACCCCTGTTCTTTAGTTTTTGGTTTCAGGGCAAACGTATGCCATTCATGTTAACAGATGCCATTACTGTTCCCAGCCAAGCTCATTAAGAAACATTTTATGTTTCTATTTCTGAGGGGAAATTCAATTCAGATGTTTACAACATGTTTACAGTACAACTTTAAAACACTCGTTTGGACAAGGAGGCAATCATCTAGCAACGTTCTAGCAACCAACCTCAACACCCTAGCAAGTGCATAGCAATGCTAAAAACCACCTAGCACCCGCATAGTAACTCTAGGTAGTGCATACACTGTAAAAACATTATATGATCAATAAGTTATGACAACTTATGTTTTTGCATTGCTTTAACTCATCAGTATAAGTTAATATAAGATACGACTCATTTTTACGACTCATTAAAATTTAAGATACGACTCATTTTTTAAGTTTTGGGTTCCTGTTATGATAACAGTAACTTTCTCAAATGTTTACAGAACAAGCGGGAACCCAGTGTGCCTGTATCTTTCTCTATTGCTGTTCTATTACAAGATAGAAAGTCTAAGGCCTTCAATAGCCGTACAGCAAACCCAACTAATCTGGTGCCTATTACATGTCAAACTAAGATTGCTGTGGGGACAAAAAGTAAGACTGTTAAGTTAGCACTTTTAAACATTCGCTCACTTAAAAATAAATCACTTCTAGTCAACGACTTAATAACCACAAACAACCTGGACTTTATGTTTCTAAATGAAACCTGGCTAGAACACAGCTGCAGTGCAACAATCCTCAATGAAACAGCCCCTCCTAACTTTACTTTTATGAGTGTCTGCAGAGCTGTTAAGAGAGGTGGGGGTCTAGCTGCTCTTTTTAAAGATATCTATCAATGTAAGCAAATATCATTTGGGAATTACCCGTCTTTCGAATATCTGGGTACTGTGTTAAAGGGTGCTCCTCGCATTTTACTTATCATTATTTACAGGCCTCCAAAATACTCTCCAGCCTTTGCTGAGGACTTTACAGAACTGTTATCAACAATTACCTCAGAGTTTGACTGTTTTGCCATTGCTGGAGATTTTAACATTCACATAGATAATGCAGAAAATAATATGGCAAAAGAAATCAAAACTGTTTTAAAAACTTTTGATCTGACTCAGCATGTACATGGACCCACACACAATCATGGACACACTCTAGATTTACTTATCAGTAAGGGTCTAAACATTTCATCGATTTTTATTAAGGATGTAGCACTGTCTGATCATTTCTGTATTTTCTTTGATATATTGATCTCTCCTGCCACTGAAGCTAGATCTGTGTCTGTCAAGAAGAGATGCTTAAATGAGAACACTAGTGTACTATTTATGAAGGCCATATCCTTAACACCAAGCATATCTGCTGACTCTGTTGATTTTCTCCTTGATTCTTTTAACTCAAAAGTTAAAAATATAATTGATGATATTGCTCCTGTTAAAGTCAGGAAGAAGAGTGGCAGACAAAAAGCACCTTGGAGAAACTCAACAGCAGTGCAACATATGAAAAGACAATGCAGAAAAGCAGAGCGCATGTGGCGGAAGACAAAACTTGTAGTCCATTATAACATCTACAAAGACAGCCTGCATGCTTTCAATATGGAACTAGGCAAAGCTAGACAGACTTTCTTCTCAAATATTATAAACAGCAATTTAAACAACACACGCACTCTTTTTGCTACTGTAGAGAGACTGACAAACCCCCCAAGCCAGATTCCCAGTGAATTGCTCTCAAACAGCAAGTGCAGTGAGTTTGCTTCTTTCTTCTCTGAGAAAATCAATAATATCAGAAAGGTGATCAGCACATCCTTGAGTTGCACTGGGGTCAGACAGATCAGACCACCTGAGAAAGTAGTTACTATGTCTGACTTCAAAGAAATTGATGGCAAAATTTTGGAAGAAACCGTACAACACCTTAAAACATCAACATGCGCCCTTGACACACTTCCCACATCTTTCTTCAAAATTGTGCTAAACAGTTTAGAAGCAGATCTTCTAGAAGTGGTAAATGCCTCACTTCTCTCTGGGAGTTTTCCAAACTCCCTGAAAACTGCAGTTGTCAAGCCCCTCCTGAAAAAGAGCAATCTGGATAAGACCATATTAAGCAACTATAGACCGATCTCAAATCTTCCTTTCATAGGCAAGATCATTGAAAAAGTTGTCTTCAATCAGCTGAACAAATTCTTAAGCTCGAATGGATACTTTGACAATTTTCAATCTGGTTTCCGACCGCACCACAGCACAGAGACAGCGCTCATAAAGATAATAAACGATATTCGCTTAAATACTGATTCAGGCAAATTATCAGTGCTGGTACTACTCGACCTCAGTGCTGCATTTGACACTGTCGATCATAACATACTTCTTGACAGGCTGGAAAACTGGGTGGGGCTTTCTGGGATAGTCCTAAAATGGTTCAGGTCATACTTAGATGGGAGAGGTTATTATGTGAGTATAGGAGACCATAAGTCTGAGTGGACATCCATGACATGCGGAGTCCCTCAAGGCTCAATTCTTGCGCCACTCCTGTTCAACCTGTATATGCTCCCAATGAGCCAAATAATGAGAAATAACCAAATTGCTTACCACAGCTATGCAGACGACACACAGCTGTACTTAGCCCTATCGCCTAATGATTACAGCCCCATTGACTCCCTGTGCCGATGCATTGACGAAGTCAACAGTTGGATGTGTCAAAACTTTCTTCAGTTAAACAAAGACAAAACTGAAGTTATTGCGTTTGGAAACAAAGATGAAGTTCTCAAAGTGAACGCATACCTTCACTCTAGGGGTCAAACAACTAAACATCAAGTCAGGAATCTTGGTGTGACACTAGAGTCAGACCTTAGTTTCAGTAGTCATGTCAAAGCAATAACTAAATCAGCATACTATCATCTGAAAAATATTGCAAGAATTAGATGCTTTGTTTCCAGACAAGACTTAGAGAAACTTGTGCATGCTTTCATCACCAGCAGGGTGGATTATTGTAATGGACTCCTCACTGGCCTTCCCAAAAAGACCATAAGACAGTTGCAGCTCATACAGAACGCTGCCGCCAGGATTCTGAGCAGAACCAGAAAATATGAACATATCACACCAGTCCTCAGGTCTTTACACTGGCTCCCAGTTAGATTTAGGATTGATTTTAAAGTATTATTACTGGTATATAAATCATTCAATGGCCAAGGACCTCAATACATTGCAGATATGCTCACTGAATATAAACCCAACAGATCACTCAGATCATTAGGATCATATCAGCTAGAAATACCAAGGGTTCATTCTAAACATGGTGAGTCTGCTTTTAGCTATTATGCCAGCCACAGCTGGAACCAGCTTCCAGAAGAGATCAGAGGTGCTCCTACAGTGGTCACATTCAAATCCAGACTCAAAACACTTCTGTTTAGCTGTGCATTTACTGAATGAGCACTGTGCCGCTGTTCGTCCGACTGTTTGTACTGTACTGTATTTTACTCTATTTTTCTAAACTGTTTTAATTATTCTTATTTCTTTTAATTACTTTAATTTCTCCTATGTCAGCAGGGCATTTAGCCCGAAACTGTAAATGCCCACTCAGAAGGTGATAATGTGAAAGTGATTAATGTGGATTTGAAAGTAGAACAGTATTTAAATGACGATATTAAAGTTTTCGTCTGAGAAAGAATGTGAACGCAGTGCTAAAGTGCTAAAGAAAGTGAAAAGAACGTGTGAGTAAATGAGGGAGAAAAGAAAGTTAAAGGAAAGTTGATAGATGGAAGTCGTAAGAAGATTGAAGGTTAAAAGAAGGTTGAAAGATTTAAGTCTTAAGGGAATCCTTTGAAAGAAAGATCTATAATAAATATTCTTTTTTTATTTTTTAAAAGTACTGTATTTTATTTTATTTTTCTAAACTGTTTTAATTATTCTTATTTCTTTTCATTATTTTAATTTCTTCTATGTAAAGCACTTTGAATTGCCATTGTGTATGAAATGTGCTATATAAATAAACTTGCCTTGCCTTGCCTTGCCTAATTGAAGTTGCCATGACTTACAAATCCAAGTTGATTCTACTTAAAAATCTAAGGCAGCAACTTTTTTTTTTACAGTGTAGAAACGTGCTACAGTCCACCCAGAACACCACTCGAGTTCTTTGTCATCTGATGGTTTTGTCCATTTCTGTCTCTCCTTTTTTTCTCTCGCTGCTCCCTGTTTTAGAAAGTTTGTGCAACGGTTCGGTTTTCATGTGCGCAAACGGCCGCTGCGTTCCACTGGGGAGCGTGTGTAATCAGCATGACGACTGCGGGGACCGATCGGATGAGAGGAACTGCCACGTTAATGAGTGTTTAAACCGTAAAGTCAGCGGCTGTACCCAGGACTGTCAAGATCTACCCGTGGGATACAAGGTGTGTGAGAGAGCACATTTTTCATGCTTTACAAGGTTTTTCTTCCCACAAATTAAGTGTCTGGTTCAACTTGAGGTCCGTTCCGCACTAAAAACTTCCACAATTGGAAATGAGAGATGAAACGTCGACCTACGAATGCGAAGGAATGTTTTTGTTTTTCCAGCAAATCTTCGGTAAACCTCATTAGTAGGCTTTAGCGGCTACGACAATATTGGAAAAGTCTATACAAACAAATAGTTCAAAGCAATAATATGCGTTTTTTACATTCCGCAGAGGTTTAATAGCACTTGGCGCCAAATCCGTGGAAAATTGTATGATCCTATTTCCAGTAATTTCACAACTTTTAACTGTTGAATGTAGAAACACGTGTGCTAAATTGTGTATGCTAGATATTTAGAGCTTGAGAAAATCAGTTGATTTAGTGAACAGCAGGAGAATGACATGTAAGGCACAGTGTTTTTTTTTTTGTGTGTTTTTTTTTGGGGAGTGTGACACACATACACACACACACACACACACACAGCGAGTGGCAGATCGAACAGCCTCGTTTGGCAGACGTCTCAGAATACTGGCATGGTCCTTTGACAGCCTCACTGACTTTAGAAACAGGCAGTCAAGGGCACTGCGGCTCCAAACATACAACCATTTAGTTTTTCTTGCTTGTTTTAACTTCTGTTACAGCAAAATTAATATAAAAAGCGTAGTTGTAATGAAGGACTAATGACTAAACTAATGATCTAGAAATGTTGTAAACATCGTTTTGTTTGACTGCTCACTTCCTGTCCATAAATTTCTTATTTTTATTAGAGTGAATCTCAAGACAATTTGCCATGGTCATGTTTTATTCAAAAGTCAATTAGAAAAAATTGATTAAGAAAATAAAAGTTAAATAAAATAATTTAAATACAGTTTTATATACATATATATGTGTGTGTGTGTCTGTGTGTGTGTGTGTGTGTGTGTCTAATATATACATATAATGCAATTGGCTTTTTATTATAATGCATTTGGCAACATTTTTGCAAATCATTTATTTACAATATTGACTATAATAATAATTAAATATTAATTATAATAATAATTGCTATGTAATATAAAACTGTTAATTCTTTAGTTATTTTTTCTTTAATTTATCATAATAATTTGCATATATTTTATAAGAAATTTTATGTAACTAGATTTATGTTATTATGTTATTATTTTATTGTTTTAAATATAAACCAGATGAACAATATTTGTTTTTGAGACTTGCAAACAAATATTTGCTTTGCACTTATTTCATTCATTTTACTTAATTATTTATAATAATAATAATAATAATTATTATTATTATTATTCTGCCGTGCAAAGGCAAAAGACCGTAACTTCGTTTTTGGTCGAAAATGAGTTATTTATATTTTTTGGCACATTCAAGTCCTCCTTTATCATATGGATAAGTATATTGAATCAATTCCGTTGTTTTTTCGAGAAAATAACAAGTTGTCTTAACAGTAACTTCCAAAAGCCCATGAGAAACCAAGGCAGAACACCGTAACACCAGTTACCGCTCTTTGGCTTTGTTTTGGAGCGCTCAAATTGAGTTACGGTGCCCTGCCTTTGTTTAGCCGCGCGTCAATATGAAATTACGGTGCCGGTGTTCTATCAAATAATGCTACCTACCAGATTGTACGGTTATCTGCCTTTGTTTTACTGTCCATTAAAATTTAAATTACAGTGTAGCCTGTGTACTTTGTACAGCTGCCATCAGTCCCTCTAACTTCTGATGTCTTCAGAGCTTTGTCCTGCACAAATGCGCATATTTAGTATGGTCTGAAACCGCTCAATCGACAAACGTGCGATATCGTTCGCGAAGTTACTGCCTTTTGCCTGGGCATGACTTCTCACTTTTTGCCGACAATACAAAGGCAGAGTACAGTAACTTTAAAATAGTGGTCAAAAGTCAAGTTTGAGCTCAAGATTTTTTTATGTATATAATTTTCATTTCTAAAACATCTATTTGCCAGATTTCCAGTGTCCTACCTATAATTAATTTGGCGGGACAACTACAAATCTTTAAAGTCATTTTTCTCAGTTCCACACTCTAGCGACTTAAGGTCTTTTGCCTTTGTAGGGCAGAATTGTTATATAAATACTATTATTATTAATTGCAAAATTCATACTATCTCTCTCTCTCTCTCTCTATATATATATATATATATATATATATATATATTGATGTATGTGTATATGTATATATGCGTATATATATATATTTATGTATGTGTATATGTATGTATGTATATATATATAAAGTATTTTATGGTGAAATAACCCACACACATTCTTGACAGAATCAGCCACAAGTATGTTTTTTGCTTGTTTCTAGTGTGTGTGCTGGCCTGGGTTTCGTCTGAAAAACGACGGCAGGACTTGCATCGACGTGGATGAATGTTCCGAGAACTTTCCCTGCAGTCACCAGTGCATCAACACCTACGGATCTTTTCACTGCCTGTGTGCCGACGGGTACCAGCGTCCCGCCAGTAACCCCCACAGCTGCAGGTCTCTCTCAGGTACGTCTGCTCCATTCAGCAGCACAGGTGTGAATTAGCTCCCGTGGACCCTCACAAAGATTTTACTGTCATATTTGCACAGAAACACCCCACACACCGAGAACACACATACTGAACACACTAGTTGCGACTTATATTTAGAGGAAAGCAACAGGAGGTTGAAGACAATTAGTTCTTCAGCTGGAGATGAGCTCTGATTGGCTAAGAGCAGATCCAGGTGTGACATATGGCATCTGCCTCGAGTTATTTACTGCATAAAAGAAAGACTCATTTAGTGCTTGCTCACAAACACCACTGACATGCAAAGAAGCCAGTAACAAGGGAGAGTGTTGCTATATAGAGTGACGATATTGTATTGCAATAGGTAGCACTTCAAAGTCAATAGCAAATCAAAACTAGTTAGCACACTATTTGTAATTGAAAGGGTTTAATGACAATATATGGTTATGTTTACACTTAACATAGTTACAAAATAGATGTATGAGATGATAATAACTTATACCATTCATTTTACCCAGCATATATGTAAAATGTTAAAAGAGAGAGAGAGAGAGAAGAGAGTAAGAGAGAGAGAGAGAGAGAGAGTGTAGAGAGTAAGAGACAAAGAAAAAAGGCAAAGGGAGAGAGCCCCAAGAAAGGGACCCAGAGAATAAGAAGAGAGCCAGAGCATAAAAGAGACAGAGCAAGAGTTACAATCTTCTTTTATCCTTTCCTTGTCCTAAACCCAAATGTGAGACGTTCAAACTGACCAATCAGATAATTACAACTTCCCCCACCGTACTAAAGATGTGACAAATCATAGACCCCCGAAGTACACATCTGGGCCTACAGGCCTTGATCCCTATCAGCCCCTCTGTGCCTTTAGGAACTCCAAATGGTCATTGGGGAAAGAGGGGGTGGAAAACAGTAAAGAACTGTTGTCTTTGTTCATTTCAAATATCTTGGATAATTTTCAATCCCATGGTAATACCATGTTTTTTGGACATGCTAATATCATAATGGGTCATTCTGCAAAACAAGGTCTATGAATTTGGAAGGAAAAAAATGCTGGGGACAAGCAAAAAAAACAAAACATTAATACATAGACCTTGTTTTGTATAAATATGTTTATTTACACACAGAAGAATGATCCTTCATAGAATGATCCACAGTATTTTTTTTTAATTATCATAGTATATATCAAGTACCATGGTATTACCATTTGAAACCATCTCTGTACCAAGGTACCATCGCAGTACTTTTTTGTCAGTGTCTCTCCTTCACAGACATGCTCCTATAAGCACTCACACACACACGCATACTCAAGTAATAAAGCTCTGTTAGCGAATGACTGACATGTCTAAGTCCCAGTCTTGACAGGAAGAGGATGTTCAAGTGTTGGCAGCTCACAGGAAATCGATTTCAAGTCATCAAACTGAAGTTGCAGTCGTGTCTTGCAGCCAGAATAATCCATAGAGCAACACAAACACTTATTAAAAGGCTTTTTAAAGTATTTGAAATCCAAGTATATCCATACAACGGAATATTACGAATTCCAAAGTACTTTTTTATTCACTTATAGTCACAGAGGATTAAAGTAAGACAATGTTTTGTGGGTAACAAGTATTAATTGCATTTTATATATATGAAATATTTTGGGGGAAATGTTTTATCTTGCATTATCTTTTTCTCTCTCTTTTCCAGCGGAGGAGCCTTTTCTTATTCTTGCTGACCACCATGAAATCAGAAAAATCAGTCTGGATGGATCAAACTACACTCTTCTTAAACAGGTATGACAAGTAAAGCTCTCTAAAACAACTTTCTTCTTATACAATTGTTAAAAATCACTTCTAATTGTCATTTTTGTGCTCACAGATGCCATCCGGTTTAGATTAAACTCATTAGTGTGTTCCCACAACTCCATATTCCCATGTCATTTCATAAAAATACACATGCTCAGAGCATATGGAGATTAATGTAGACATACCATCCAAATGCTCAGAGGGAAGCACGGTATGAAGAGCCACCTGTGATGCTTTATAGAAATTCACAAGCTCAACTTGAGTCTGAAACAGCGTTTTAGACTCTTGATTGGCGTGGATATAGACGCCTGGGAATATTTGCACGCGGAAAAGGTCATATTGTGACGGGAATCATAACTATTCCTTCTTAAATGATCATGAAAAAGTGTAAATTATGGCTCCTTTAATCATTCCTAGCTGGTAAATATATCATCACCGTAGTTGATATTAATGAACACAATCAGTTATAGTCTTTAAATCTGTATGAAGCCCCTTGTCAGTGCAAAAGGAACCATGACGGATATGGCTTTGAAGGGACCGTCGGATAAGAACCCCTCTCACGGCCCGTGTGTGAAGAGATTGAGCGGCTTGCTATCGAAGGAGTAGTTAAAAATGCACGCTTGGGTTGATTCATCAGTCAGAGACTCCATCAGTTTGATTTAAAAGGTCTAGTCCAGCAAATTAGATCTGAACGCGGCGGGTGGTTTAGAGACAACGAGGCAGAGCGACAGGAGAATGTGAGAGACCCCTACTGAGAAAGTGATTGGCTCCAGTCTTAGCAGTGCATGATGGGAAGTTTCTGTCAGACGGAGGAAGTCTCGCTCTTATTTTCTAACGAATGCAGTGAACATAAAAAGCCAATGAGACAGGTATCGAGAAAGCGGCTAGATGATGCTATAATAAGTCTTGGACTTGCTGTTTGATGTTGTTTATTTTATTTTATTGTATTAACTTTTATAAAGGTCTTCTGTTTGCTTAAATGAAATAGTTTGAATGGATTTGATGGATTTGAAAACATCAAATGAGTGCTTTTACATTTGAAGCATTTAAATTCATTTAATAATTAAAAAAAAAAAATTTGTAAAAAATGGTAGACAGTGAACAGAAAAACTGGAAACATTTTAATTAAATTACATGAAGCTCTAAAACCTTATCTAAAATCAAATAAAAATAAATTATTTCTAATTTCCATTAATACAAAATTAATAGTTATGTTCAGTGATATTGTAGTATTATGTATATACTATTATATTATTTATTAATCATTTGAATTAGCATTTACTTTGATATTTTAATTCCAGTTTAAGTTTTAGTAATTTTATGTGCTTTTTGTCATTTTGTTATTTACATTTTTTAAATATTTATATTTAGTCTTCTATACTGTAGCTCTTTAGTCTATATTTAGTACTTTGACTTATTTTCCTTCAGTTACTGTAGTTGTCAATTTAATTTTTTTTACGTTTTAGTTTTTCATCTAATATTTATATTTCAAAGTTTTTATTAAAGACGGATGGCCTGGATCTCACCATTTCAATATTATTATTCAGGTGAAGTGCAAAGTGAGAATGTATCCACTATTCAATTTTTTTATTTTATTCTTTTTAAATCCCCTTACTGAGTCTCTCTTTAAAATCCCATATGTCAATCTCACACTTTGACTGTCTCTCTCTCTTTATCTTTCTCTCTCTGCAGGGACTCAGTAATGTCATCTCTCTAGACTTTGACTACAGGAAAGAGTTGATCTATTGGATTGACACTAGCAGACCCAGCGGACGCCGAATAAACAGAATGCGCCTGAATGGAAGTGACCTCAAGGTACATCCATGAGAATGTGTGTGTGTTTGTGCTAAATTTACTCTTGAAATCTCCCAGAATTGCCCAGGTTGACATATGCAAATACCCTCTGCCCCTGGGTAAATTTGATTCACGTCACCTCTTTACGGGGGCAATTTATATTGTGTAATTGATGGATTCCAATAGGGAAAAAGCAGACACTTTCGCATTACTCCAACAAATAAATAAAAGCTTATTTGATTTTTTTTTTTTTTTCCTTTCTAAGAATAACTGGTATTTCTGGTATGAAATGAGCCAGGTTTGCAATGACAGACAGTGCAATGTGTGTGTATGTGTGAGGCTGTATGTCTACTCACTTCACTTCATCAATGCCCTTGTGTATATTACTCAGGGCAGAAAACGGGCATAGTGTGCCAGCCTTGCCCTGCTGGGCCGCCAGAGCTCGTTATGTTTAATATCGAGCCATAATGGCTCATTAAGCTTGATTGAACTTTGGATCTTGAACTGATTTATGATAGTTTGCTATAGTACAGAGAGAAAAGAGAGAGAGAGAGACCTTCTGCGAAGGCAATGAAGTTAGGTGATAAAAGCCACTCTCAATGTTAGAGTTAAAGGCAAAATGAATCCACAATAGGTAATGGGGCATTTTTTCATAGGACATTGATGAAAAGAATATGATAAATATATAAAACAAAAGATTCAGAGAGTGATTCAATGACATTGCTTGGGGTAGTTTGCGTTGCTTGGTAAAAAAAAAAAAAAAAAAAATGATCTTGGCAAATGCTTTGAATGTATGCAAATGTGTTTGGAAATCTTTTTTTTTTTTTTTTTTTTTTTTTTTTCTTCACATTTTGTCGGCCAAAATGTGTGTGCAGTTTTAATGGTTTCATCTAGAATCGCTTACTTCCTTACTATATAGTAGTCCAAAAACAGTTTGTGACAAAAGTAGTATATTTCCGAATTCACAGTACTCATAAAAGAGTAGGCAAAAAGCACCCTGATGACCTACTACTTCCGGCGAGATTCTGAAGTGTGCATTTGATGGACACTTTACTTTCCCATGATGCCACGGGAGACGATGAATGGAAGCAAAGTGACGCAACTGATGCTGGCAGGTCACATGATAATGACAGCAAAATGACTTATTCAAAATAAGTACCTACTCAAAAGAGAGAATGCAATTTCGGACCCAGCCAATGATTTTTAATAAGATTAGTTTGATTTCAGCGCTGTGAGTATTTTTAGGCAATCATGTCTGTTTTTTTTATTTTTTTTTATTAAGCTTAAATGTTATGTAAATTATGAGAATTGTCCCATGCAAAAAAAAATTTGGGGGGCATGTTTGCGTCATTACCTGATTTGCATACCACATTTTTTGGAAAATAAGTGACTATAAGCACAAGTGACATTTTTTTAATTAAATTCCTAAATAATGTAAAATACCGGTAAATAAAACAAAATGTTTACAAACATTATAAACCGTGTAAACATGTATTTTCGTTCACCCTACTCCACAACAAATTCTTTAAATTTAACGGTATTCATAACAGAACCGGAATGAAAAATGTAAGTATAAAACAAACATAAATTATAGTGACATTCATTATAAACAACTTTTATTATATACGGCAAGCCCAGACAAATTTATTTAAATTGAAACCGAAACTATTCAAATGAACTTGGGCTTATGTACCTCTCTCACTCAGCACAAATGCTTACCATTAATCGCATTACATAAGTCTTTGGAATACAAGTCGCAGAATGTTTCAGATGATAAACGTGACTTATGTTTTAGAAAATACAGTAATTGCTTCTAAATCGTCATTGAATTTGGTGCTAAAACATTATAGAGAGCAGGTGCAAATAATTGACTTCACATAATTGAATTCATCAATCTTGTTGCTATTTGTTGCTTTCCCAGTTCAAAATTATATCCACTTTCACCCTGTGGTGTCCTAACATTCACCTGAAGATGCTAGTTTTCCTGATGAGCACAGCATCAAGAAAAACCTGTGATGTCAAAATTCATCACGGCTAGGCTAGTTTTAATTAGCGCTGATGGTACAACCCAGTCTGAGGCAAAATGTCTTTAATGTTCATCTCTAATGTTCATCAGCTTGCCGAATGTTACTCTTACTCTTAAAGCACTAGGCAGGGGGCACCAGCAACCAAGAGCGAAAATGATTAAAAGCACGGGATTGTCTGCCAGCTGGGAAGAGTATTGTTTATGCCAAACAGGCAGTTTCTGTGATCAGTATGAGAAGTGAAATGATGGGGGGGGTTTTTTGTGTAAAACTTCTTCATTTTGGAACTTTTCTTGTCATTTTCTGGGAGTTTGAAGTGCTGTTAATGAGCAGTTATGTAGCCCGCTGATAATTAGAAATGTTGACTTTTATTTGTTTTGTTCGAGAAAACATAGACTATATTTTATCCAACGTTTATGACTTTATTGAATGCTGTTGTTGTTGCAGTCAAACACTGGCTAATGTGCTAATGGCTAACTGCCATTCTTAGCAAGTGAGTGCCAGAATTGGGATTATAACACAATTTTTTTTTTTTTTTTTTTTAAATAGTAGCATTTCAATTCTATTACTCTTCTTGATTCTACTTAATTTTATAAGACTGTACGTCACCAAGCAAAATACTGTGCACAGCTGCATCTCACACTTGCCATTCTGAGCTTTTCTTCCAGGAAGTGTTTATTCCCTTCGGCACTAGCTGTGGATAAATCCATGAGAATAACCAGCCAAAAGAGACCAACTGTGCTTGACTGGTGTTTTCTCAGGTGGTTCACAGGACTTCAGTCCCCAGTGCTCTCGCTGTCGACTGGATAGGCAAGAACTTGTACTGGTGTGACGGCGAGAGAAAGACCCTAGAGGTGGCGAAAGCTAATGGACTCTACCCGACCGTACTGCTGAGGTCAGGATTGAGAAATCCAACCGCTCTGGCTCTCGACTCTCTGACGGGGTAAATGATGCTTAATATTGCTTATGATCCGCAATCCCACAATACCTTTAAGAAGCATTGCCCCTTTTAAAGCCACTTTTATTCCCATGGGGCCTTAGATATGTGTTCTGGATCGACTGCTGCGAGCAGTCCCAAATCGGACGGATCGGGATGGATGGCAACAAGCCACGTGTCATAATTGATACAGAAATACGTGCTCCCTCAGCCTTGACCATTGACCACATCAACAAAAGGCTCTACTGGGCTGATGAGAACCATATCTTATTTTCGAATATGGATGGGACAAAAAGACACAAAGGTAAGCGTCGTCTCGTCTCGTATCAAATCTCGTCTTGTCTCGAATTGTCCTCGATAAGATTCTCTTAATTCCAATTTCCAGTCCCCATCAAGGACATAGGTGGCGTAACCGGTCTCGCATTGTTTGAGGACTTCATCTACTGGAGCGACCAGAAGTCGAAAACCCTCAGTCGCTCTCACAAGACGTCCGGCGGCCAATATACTGAACTCCTCAGCTCCTGGCAGACCATTCGAGACATTAAAGTCTACCATCCGCTCCGACAGCCTGACGGTATTACAGCGAGAAGCTCTCCTGTCAGCTTGTTTAAGTCTTCAGGGCTTAGAGTCAGGACTTTCATGTTGTTTTGGGCTTGTTTTTTTATTGTTTGTTGTTTGTCCTCAGTGCCAAAGCATCAGTGTCAGGTGACTAATGGAGGGTGCAGTCACCTATGCCTTCTTTCCCCTGGTGGGGGATACAAGTGTGCCTGCCCTACACACTTCTACCTGGCAAACGACAACAAAACCTGTCTGTCTAACTGCACCGCTAGCCAGGTGCGACTTACTAATTACTTCAGGAGCCGGAATTTCACTGTAGCTCGACTACTCTTGGCACCACTTTCAACTACCAATTATATCCAGTGTGCTACTCGATAGTTGTTAGTTGTTCAAAAGATTATTTCTCTGTGTGTAGTTCCGCTGTGGTACGGATGAGTGTATTCCCTTCTGGTGGAAATGCGACACAGTGGACGACTGCGGAGACGGATCCGACGAGCCGGCAGATTGCCGTAAGTAACCAAACATGGTGACAAACAGCAAAACTGAGCAATACCTGTGAAAAATACGTCATTATAGCACATTGTAGTGTCGTTAAAACTCACAATCTAGAAAGCTGCCTACCTAGAGAGCCTTTTAAGGGATAGTTGTTTATATTAATTGTATGTACACTACCTCGCAAGGTATTTTCAGACAAAAGACATTTAGCAAGCTAGGCATAAGACATGCCAATCATGTATTTCAATCAATAATGTTCAGCCTAATCGAAAATGTACTGTTTTACAGTGTATTAATGTTGCGTTATTATCTTAACAACATGCTTACATCGCACTCTGTTGGAATCGGTTCTGATTTGCTTCTTTGTTGGTAGTAGACAGCGAAAAAAGCTCTCAAGGTTGAGATTGTTAACAGAAAGGAAAATGTGAACCTTTAAGTGACTCCACAATCAACCACCATTTCTTTAAATTCAGCTGAAAGAAAGAAATCCTTTAGACACTTGAGGCATTTCTTTCATGAGTTGAGGACAGGAACATCTTTTTGTCACAACTTATTCCTGTAATTTTCATCGCCGGTTCGTGGAGCGATTTATTTTTGAATAAAGATTAGTCTGTCATCAAGGTTATATTCAAGTGTATTGAATATCCCATTGAGTGAGTCATTTGTAATTTAGCAGGGCTTGTTTGATTGAGAGGTGAATTGTCTAATTTACTGCGAAGAGCTGCAGAAATGGATCAGGTCGTAAAGAAGTTGGTATCTCAACTAGCAGTTTATTGCACATTGAGATGCTATAGAGATGTCAAGGCTGACATCAAACAAAAGACATGCATGTGTTCCAGGAGAAAACAATTTTTCTGTACAATATGTCTGGCTTTTTGCCTGTTTTATCTCTGTCTTTCAACTTTGTTTCGCTCATTTAGCTGAGCGGGTGCACATTTACTCGTTTATTCACTTGTTCTTTGTTATTACTTTGTTCTGTTTGTTTGTCTGTTCATTCGTTCATTCTCTGTTTCGCTGTCTTTCAATTGTTCCGTTTGTTTGTTTGCTCACTTTTTTCTTTTTTGTTTATTTGTTCATTCTGTTTGTCTGTCTTTGAATATTTGTGTTTGTCTGTGTCATTTGTTTATTTACTTGTTTGTTCGCTTGTTTGTTCTGAATTTTTTTGTTTGTTTGTTCATTTACTCAGTCTGTGTTCTTTGTTTGTTATCTTTCAACCTTTTTGTCTTCATTTCATGTAGTCTTAGTTTTGTTTGTTTGTCTTTCTGTCTTTCATTTTAAACTTTTAGTTGTTTGTTAATTTTTTGTCTTACCTTTTCTTTCTTTCTTTCATTTATTTTTTTTACCCTCTTTCTTTTTTGTTTGCTTGTTTATTGTTTATTCTTCTGTCCATCTTTCTTTCATTAATTTGTTTGTTCATTCAGTCATTATGTGTTCTTTCTTCATTGCATTTGTTTGTTCATTATTTTCCTTTCTTTCAACCTTTTTTTTTCTTTCAACCTTTCTTTTGTTTGTTTGTTTATTCATTTGTCGTTTCTTTCGCTCGCAGCGGAATTTAAATGCCAACCCGGAAGGTTCCAGTGCGGAACGGGTTTGTGCGCCCTCCCTCCCTTCATCTGTGATGGAGAGAATGACTGCGGAGACAACTCAGATGAAGCCAACTGTGGTAATTATAGATTGATGGATGGATAAATGGAGACCAAGCATAATGGCGTATGATGTACAAAGATTGTTTGCATATGCTTTCAGACTCCTATATCTGCCTGTCTGGCCAGTTTAAGTGCACACAGAGACAGAAGTGCATCCCTATAAACCTGCGCTGTAACGGACAAGACGACTGCGGAGATGGTGAAGATGAAACTGATTGCCGTAAGAGACAATAGGACTCATTCTTTCTCTCTTTCAGGTTTGAAGTGGACCGACCGTGAACGGCAGTTGTTTGCATTTTCGCTTGTTCCTTAAAAAACCTCAGCAAAGCTAGATTTCGCTTCAAATCTCTTTTTGTATGTCCTCAGAATGTATTTATTGGCCTGTGAAGGTCAAAGTCAGACAGATTCAACAACATGTTTGAAAAGTTTGAATCAGTTTATGAGCTTGGTAAACCTTGCCAGAAGTTTTATTTTGCTTTCTGATTACTTTCCGGCAGAGCGCTTTAGATGCAATTACTTGAAGGAAATGTAGGACTCTGACAGCAAGAAGAAAGGAGTGAAATGAGTAAAGAGAAAGCAATGTAGACTTGCTAACCAGAAGCTTAGAAGCTATCTTGTGTCACCTTCAAAATTCAAGCAGGAGTAATCGTTACTTTCTACGATGGTGATCGAATCCATGTCCAAATGCAAGTCTTATTTTAGGTGGCAGTATAGAAGAAGGAGACTGACAGAAGTTAATACTCTCGCTCAGATCAGAATCCTTCATTTGATGCCACAGCAGGGGCCTAATTTCTCACTCCTCCCCGGAGTCGAGCATCTGGCTGGGTTTTGATAAGACGCCCGGCTCTGGTACGCCCCTTATGGGGGAGCGAAGAAGAGAAGCTGTCTGTCTTCTCCGAGAGAGAATCAGAAAGATAGAAGTTAAAAACGAGGAAAATCATTAACAGCATTGCATGGGACAGAGCCTGGAGGGTCCCCAGAACTCTAAGAGGCTTTTGAGGGGGTCTGACAGTGTCTTGGATCCAGGGGAGCTGAGCTCAGCCCAGGGCACTGATTAGCCAAACAGAGGGAGGGTTTAACAGGGATAATCGCATATGGAGCATGGCATTAGAGGCCGGCTTTAGACCTCCCCCCTCCAAGGAGGGAGAGCGCTGTGGGTCAGGATTGCCGCTTGTACCGCCGGGAATGCCGGATCTAGGCTTAGCTTAGCACTCTGAAAACAGAGATGTGAGGGGAAAGAAACTGCGGTTAGTTAGACCACCTGGGCACAATCTTGTTTGACTTGTTTTATCATGAATTAATCATGCTTTGCAATGTTTAAAATGTTAAGAAATGAATCCAGGTGAACCTTACAAAAACTCTCCAGGGATATGTTTTATATTTGAGCCATAATTGAACCTCAAATTCAAAAGAAAGCAAGCAATAACATGCATTATGTAGAAAATAATGGCCATGTTCATGAACCGATGTATCATTATGTAATTAAAAGAAAAAAAACACGATAAAGTTACAAGCACCACTAACTTCTCAAGGAGCGAGTGTTTTACAATGCCGAGAGTGTTGTGTTTTTCCATATTAACAGTCAGCACCAAAAACCCTCTCTAAGAAATCCTTACTCTTAATTCCTCTCATTTAAAGCTTCACCGCTACAGCCATCAAAGCAGCACTTGTGTGCAAATTCACCTCCTTATATACAATCAATTGCAAGACAATCACTGTCGGACTTCAAACCACCTGCTGCGAGCAATGTTCCTGCTATTACGCACAATCCATGAGTTTATTTCTGAGGTGTTGTGGGGAGATTAAAGGACCATATTCTGCAGTCTGTTACTGATTCTTTATGGTTCTACTCCCTCCTGGTGTGTCAAAAAGTGTTGAGTAGAATAAAGGCTCAGTAACTTTCGAATACGAATTAAACACTTGAGATTATTCTGTGGTTTATCTTCTCAAAGTTTTGATCACATGATGTCCTTATTTCTCCAGCCGAGAACACTTGCTCGCCGTCCCAGTTTCAATGTAAGACCACAATGCACTGCATCTCCAAGCTGTGGGTGTGCGACGAGGACCCCGACTGCGCCGACGGCTCGGACGAGGCCAACTGCGGTGAGTCCGTCGACGTCATTACCTCACGCTCATCATCACGTCCAGAAATATCCTCGTTAAAATGCAGTGCAATTTTCTGCAAGTCAAAACTCCTAAAACATTCCATTTGCTTTAATTTTGCACCGACTGTTTACCCAGAGGGCTGACTCAGATGAATAAAGATAGCTTTCATAACTGAGTTCTTGGAGTTCTTACTCTAATCTTGAGGTTTTGTGGATAAGCTAGTGTGCTAAGAGACGTTTTGCCGAAAACTGTCCAACCAAGCGCTAATGTGTTCTCAGGACGAGGGTTGTCAGGTTGCATTGTGTTTGCTTTATGAGCAGCTAACTGATTAGCCTTCTCCATCGGGCCCAGAATGGAACATTTAGTGTACTATAATTATGCAGATTCTTTGGTTTTCCTCAGTTTTTAAAGAGCAGTGTTCCTCTGTAATGAGAACTGGATTCAAGTAAAGCAGCTGCTTTGGCTTGTAGACAAAGTGTATTGTTCTGGGGAAAAGGTTCAATGATTGGATGTTGCTCCTTGAGAAGTGTCAACTTTAACTTGATGCATAGTGCTAAACTGTAGATTTGAAACTCATGCTTTTCCCCATTATTTTTGAATCACGGAAGCTACACCAGATATTTTGCCAAGAGATCTCTATTTATTATTATTTTTATACATGTGTCAGACTGAGAGAAACATGCATATAAGAATAAGGCTACATGAGAGGTGGTCTTCATTCCAGATTTCTCTGTTCCCCATTTCTCTATCCCCTCACCCCATCATGCCAGCTGTAAATGGTTTCTTGGTGTTTCTCTTTCCTTACCCCCTCATCTCTATGTTTCTCCTTCCTCTCACTCCGTCATGCCTCGATGTTTCTCTGAGTCAGTACAGTAAAAATGTAGCTTATATACACCACTCTGGGACTTAAAACTTCTTTTTAAGTTAGAAAAATATGTTGCTTAGTTTTAAAAATTGAACGTATACCTCATGCTTACACATGGTACAATCCACTTTCCATATTAAGAAACTATCCTTCTGTGTATACATTTGTGGTACATTTGCATCAGTTGAAACATTAATTTCCTTGTAAAGAACAACCAATTTCATTTACATTTGATGTATCATCATCAGTGGAACATCTCTGCTCAGTGAACATTACGTTGCACACATACCTCTAAGCAAAATATATAACTCTCCCATATCTCTCATCAACACACATGTACAACATACTCTGACTCATAAAATACATTATGAGATTATTATGAAAATGAATAAAGAAAAATAATCATAAAAGATTACATTAAACAGTCATTTTTTAGTCTTCATAAACTAATGATGTGATACTTTAATAAGCATAAAAATACATGCCACACATAAATATTGTGTAATATTTTTTTAGTTTGTAATTAATTACTATGAATAATTTGATTTTTAAAATTAAATAAACTATATTACAACTATATTAAAAGCAATACATACAATAAAATATTATAACTATCATATTTCATGTAATTACTTCAATAAAATAATGAAAATATGTTTTTACATATATTTTCATCATTTTGTGGCAATTTATTTTGTCTTCATGTTATTGCTAATAACGTCTCTCAATTCAGGTTTGTAATGCCAAGTATGGCATCTTGTCGTGACAAATTGTCTTGTAAATCGTTTTAACCTTATATCAATCCGAAATACTTTTCATAAGTGCTGTCCATTTTGTGTCCAGAACTGATTCTTACCATTTACCTCTCCAAGAGAACACTCTGGCTTTCATTACAGGGAACGTTTAGTGCACCGCAAGAAGAATATTAGCTGAAGTTTGTGATTTTGCCATTTGGGACTTTCAAGAAAGTTTTCTTCAGAATTCTTCTTTAAAGCATATCAAAGTCACCAAAATATACATTTAAATTATATATTATACATAAAGTTGCCTGGTAGGGTACAATGAGACGAAAATTCACTGCAAAATTGTATAAATATATATAATTGTATCTAATATACCTATTGCACTATTTTAACTAGTTTTTTATTTATTTGTTTTTCCTATCATAAAGTTTTTATTTAAATTAATTATTTTAATCATCATTTTATTTTTTTTTATAACTGTATACTTTAATATTACAATATTTTAATTTGTTTTTATTTTTATTTTTTTATTCAAAAATAACCCTCAAAAGGCTTTAGTCCTCAATGAGGTTTTTTTCTTCTGTAACGATGAATGTTTCTCCGTGTGCGCTGGAATAACGTACGGAAATCCTACGGAATTAAATCTTGGACGATATTGTTATTCTGGAAGATGTATTTCCCTAGGTACTCAACACACTTGTGCACTTTATATCATTGAGAGGATATAATGGAATATTCACATTTACCCAGCATAATACTGTATTGATCTTTAAACATGAGGATCTTTTCTAAGTGCTGAATGTCTATAAGCTCAGTGGAGCTTCATCTTCTAAATAATCAATAACTTACTTACATCTCATTGAAAACAAGTCATTTCCTAACAAGATATTAAGATGAAAAGCATTCACGGGGGAATGCATGAGATTCAAAGAAGACATCAATAGGGCGTATTGATAGGTTGACTGAGATGGAAAGGGGACCAGGACTTTTAATGGACATCGACATTGGAAATGTTTTTTTTCTTGATTAGAATCCAGGGCTCTTGAGACATTTTTCTTTTCTTTTTTTCCCCTCTTTTTTTCTCTCTCGTAATTTCGCATAGTAATTAAAATAATTAATTGAAATATTGAAATTTATTTTTATATTATTAAACAATTATTAAAGTAATCAGACAAATTATGTAAATATGATATTATTGTTAAATATTAATTATTAATACATTGTATTATATTTTTATATTTCAGTAATTTTGAGTATAATTTTGGATTTTGTATCTTTTGGATTTTTAGTAAATATAAATGTTATTAATCTTAGGTTTTAGCCTATACTAAAATTTAATAATGATACAAAATGGTATTAGCATCAGTCATTTAAAAATATTTAATACAATTATTATTATTATTATTATTATTATTGTTGTTGTTGTTATTTGAAGTATTATTACTAATTATTCACATATTAAGAAATGTAGAAATTTTGATGTATTAGTAGTAATAATAATAATACAAATACAAATATTACTTGTATTGTTCTAATAATTAAATATTTTATTGAAATATTTTTTTTTATTGTTTCAGCCTGTACTAGTTTTAGCCTATACTAATAATATTTTTAATAATTTAAAATAATTAAAATATTCCAACTAATTATTCAAACATTTAATCATTATTAAATATTACCTATATAATATTAATAATAATAATAATTAGTATTAGTATTACTATTATAAAATTTCTCAAAATATTGATTAATTCACGTTAATGATTTTTATTTACATGTATTATTAGTAGTAGTAGTAGTAGTAATAAAGAATATAATATATTTGATTGTTCTAATAAAAAAAAAGTCTAATATAAATGTAATTCAATTTTAGCATATACTACAATATAAATAAAATATAATATCAGTATTTTTTTTTATCACCTTCTCTCTGATTACTGCTATTAGCATTGGTCATTGAAAAATGCATATTACATAATACATGCATAAATACTTAATTTAGTACATAATACTACAAATATTTAGTTGTTCTGTTTGTATCAACAGGTTGTATTAAGAGGGTTATGACTGTCCTAATTCAAAAACATGTTTTTATTATTTCGTTTTGCATTAGTTTATCGTAGTAGGTTTGTAATCAGAACAAATTTTTTTTTGTCATTGTGTTCCAGCACATTACTGCATGCTCTCATTGGTTGCTCTGGCTTGAATGGCTGAGAGCTGGTTGGATGTGTTTTCCTGTGTCACAACTAAAGATCCACATTAATGTTGTTTCAGAAGAATGGATCATTGGATTGAGCTCTCATGAAACATTCAGCATGCTGCCTCGCTCTGACGTATTGAACACCGCTCTTATTTTGTTGGATGTGGCCTCTCACATCACAGCATGATCCTATTTATTTATTTTGAATTATTCACCATGATCTGCCTCACGTTGGCAGCACGTCGGCGCAATCTAATTAGCCAAACAATGAATTCATAAAACATATATTGGTATAATCATTCTCTATTTAGTTATAATGAGCAAATCTCTCTAATTTGACCAACCTGAAGGTGATTTGAGCCCTAAAGCTATATTGGGGACAAATCTTAATATTCCAGCAGTGTTCTTGTCAAATTAAAATTCTCTTAATGTCATTTTAAATCGGGGAATTAGCACTCAAACACAGCATTGTGATTGTCAATTAATCATGCATTATGTTCTCATCATCTCTCAAGATAGTTGGATTAGTCGTCGCCGACATTCAGATGAGGGGAAATTGCATTCCTGATTTCCTGTCCTCAAACGAGCTCGGATTAGCATGTTGATTATTTTAGAAAAAGGAAGATGTGATTTACACCATTGTGCTTTTGATTCAGCCTTGTGAGATCCTGGGGGGGAGGAGTGTTAAATTTATGGTAAAAACCTGGCAGATTGCCGGAAAAACATTAAACGTTAGTAAACATTTACTAATAAAATATTAATATACCAATCTATGTGATAAGCTGAAAACCATCACAAAAAATCCTCATTTTCTATGAAATAATTTAAATTGAATTACATTTAAATTAAAATTAATTAAATGTAAGTGTTTTACAGTCTGAATATTGTGGGAGAAAAAAACTTATTTTTAAGTAAAACATTTTATAGTTTAGTCTATCTAAGCTAGTTCAGGATCCCTATTTATTTTACACAGTAATATTAAGGAGGAAATTCAAATGGACTGTTTGTTTGTTTGTGTATGCAGATGAGAAGACATGCGGGCCGCATGAATTTCGCTGCAAGGACAACAACTGTATACCGGACCACTGGAGGTGTGACGGCCAGAGCGACTGCAGCGACAATTCAGACGAGGAGAACTGCAGTACGTGCTTCTCATTTAACTTTTACAAAGTTATGCTGTGAATAGTTTAACAAACACTTCCTCTGCAGAAGATGCTGTCTATAACTTCAAAAACATTAGGAAAGCTAAAGAAAGCAATTTCATACAAATTGTTGAATAAAAATCCAAATGTGTTTTGTTTTGTTTTATATTGTTTGTATTTTGTTTTGCTAAGTGTAATTGTGCTGTGATGTGTATTGTTTAGTTTAGTTTCATTGTTTTGTTGAATTGTTGTCTTATTTAGTTTTGTTGTTTTGTTTTGTTTTATAGTTTAGTTTCTTTGTTTTGTGTTTAGTTTCATTTGTTGTTCTGTTGTGTAGTTTCACTGTTTTGTTGTGCTGTTGTTTAGTTTGTTTTGTTGTTCTGTTGTGTAGTTTCACTGTTTTGTTGTGCTGTTGTTTAGTTTCATTTGTTGTTCTGTTGTGTAGTTTCACTGTTTTGTTGTGCTGTTGTTTAGTTTCACCACTTCGTTGTTTAGTTTAAGTTTGTTGTGCTGTTGTCTAGTTTGTTTTGTTGTTTAGTTTAGTTTTGTTGTGCTGTGTTTAGTTTCACCACTTCGTTGTTTAGTTTAAGTTTGTTGTGCTGTTGTTTAGTTTCACTATTTTGTTTAGTTTTGTTGTGCTGTGTTTAGTTTCACCACTTCGTTGTTTAGTTTGTTTGGTGTGCTGTTGTCTAGTTTGTTTTGTTGTTTAGTTTCACAGTTTTGTTGTGCTGTGTTTAGTTTCACCACTTCGTTGTTTAGTTTAAGTTTGTTTTGCTGTTGTTTAGTTTCACTATTTTGTTTAGTTTTGTTGTGCTGTGTTTAGTTTCACCACTTCGTTGTTTAGTTTGTTTGGTGTGCTGTTGTTTAGTTTGTTTTGTTGTTTAGTTTCACCACTTCGTTGTTTAGTTTGTTTGGTGTGCTGTTGTTTAGTTTGTTTGGTGTGCTGTTGTTTAGTTTGTTTTGTTGTTTAGTTTCACCACTTTGTTGTTTAGTTTAAGTTTGTTGTGCTGTTGTTTAGTTTCACTATTTTGTTTAGTTTCGTTGTGCTGTGTTTAGTTTCACTGTTTTGCCGTTTGTTATGCAGTGCTGTTCAGTTTATTTGTGCTGTTTAGATAATTGCATTGTGCTATGTTGTTATTTTAGTTGGTGTTTTGAGTTTTTTCGCCTAATTTAGTTACATTGTGTTGTTATTTTGTTTCATTGTTCTGTGTAGTTTAGATTTGCTTCGTTGTGCTGTTCTGTTTGGTTGTGTGTTGTTTAGATGTTTGGTTTAGTTTTGCTTACTTCATTGTGCTGTATTGTTTAGATTTAGTTTAATTGTGCTGTTTGTTTGTTTTTTATAATTCAGGCTAGTAGTTTCACTCTGCTCTGTTTAGTTTAGTTTCATTGTGCGGTTTTGTTATTTATTTTAGTTTCATTGTGCTGTTATGTTTACTATAGTTCAGTTTAATGCAGTGATCATGCCACAATCTGCTTGTCGTCTTTGACATCTGAGTACTTTGACATTTAAATACATGCAGCTTTCACATATTCCTCTTATCACACTTGGCAACTAGACATACTGTACTGCACAGCAGGGTTTCTGAAAACAACAAAATTGGATTCATATCACGCTCCGCAGTGTGTGCCACATAGATGTTGGGTCTTCAGAGAGAGACTTATAAGCATAGGGTGATGTGGCAGTGTGTGAGTCATCTTTGTATTTAGTACATAAGTCTCAAACAGTGTCCAAATGTGCTTCATCATTGCGCTCTTGAGTGTGTGTGTGTGACTTGTCTCAAATTTCCATGTTTTTTCCCTATTTCGTTCCCTGATGTCTGGGTCATTATGTAGACACAGAACAATACTCCACTAGTCAAAGAGCTCCTGAAGCCCAGTGGATCTCATCACACTTCAGCTGCGTCTCAAGCCTCTTGCCTCACACTTTCAAACGCGAGTGTGAGAGAATGAGATTGTCTGTTGATTGCTGTGGAAGTTTATGTGTCGGCCGAGGTAGTGATTATATCAATTTTCCTGAAATGCAGACAGGTATTTTTCTTGTCCTCTTGGTACGTTGCTAACTAGCGTCCACTGGAGTGCAGCTGTATGTTTTTGTCAGCTCTGTGACGTTGATTGACAGTTTAGCGGAGGAAGTGTCCCACTGAATGGCAGATTCGATCTCTCACCCTGATCTGCAATTTGTTTTTAATGGTTGCGGTCCTGTTGCTCCCGGCGTCGGCTCCCGTGATAAACAGCGATGTTTGTTTGCCATCGCTGTGGTTTGTTTTTTTCTCCGTGTTTGGGCGTGAGCTCTGTCCATTCATTTACTAGATTACTGAGCCTCTGCCATCATTTCTTCAAAGTTTGATGATGTAAGTCACGCTCGTTCTTGAAAACATGAGCATGATTGCCAGCTCAGTGATACTGCTTCCCTTTCCTTTTCCCTTGCTGTTCCACCTTAACTTCCTGGTGCTGCTCTTCCTCTTCTGTTTTACCTTTACTTCCTTTTCTTTTTTTTTACTTTTCGTTTTATTCCATTTTCCCTTTCCCTTCCCATTCCCCTTCCTCTTCCTAGTGATCATCCTTTTCCCCTTCCTTTTCCTATTTGTTTTTCCTTTACTGCATTTTACTTTACATTTCCTTTCTTTTTCTTTTTCTTTTTCTTTTACATTTTCTTCCATCCTCCTTCCCTTTTCTTTTCCAATCTCTATTCTCTTTCACCTTCCTTTTTTCCATCAAATCATTCTCTTCCCCTTCTGTTTCCCATCTGTTTTTCCATTACTTCCTTTACTTTCTCATTTCCTTGCTTTTTCCTGTTCTTTCTTTCTTTCTTTCTTTCTTTCTTTCTTTCTTTCTTTCTTTCTTTCTTTCTTTCTTTCTTTCTTTCTTTCTTTCTTTCTTTCTTTCTTTCTTTCTTTCTTTCTTTCTTGTCTGTACTTCATTTTCTCTGTCTATCTTTCATTGTTTCATTTGATCATTTTTATCCTCCTTTTTTATGTTTCCATTCATAGTTTGCCTCACTCTTTGTTCATGTTTTTTTTCATTCATTTGTTTGCTTATTTGTTTGTTCTGTACGTTTTTTTTAGTTCATAGGGGTAATTCATACATGTTCTTTCTTTATTTCTGTATTTTATTCATTCTATCTTTCTTTTGTTTGTTCATTCATTCACTTGTTCTTTGTTTTTCCTTCTTTATCTGTCTTTTGTTTGTTTGTCATCTGTTTTTAAAAATCTCTTTTTCAAATTTTTCTGTTCATTCACTCATTTTATTTTACAGTTTGTCTGTATATCTAGCATTTGGTATTTCTTTCTTTCAAATTTTTTTTTTTTTTTGTCTGTCTGTCTTTTCATGCCTGTTTGTCTGTTTATTTGCTTGCTATTCTTCCCCTTTTCCTTTCCCCTGTTTTTCCTTTTGTTTTGTTTGGTTTAATTTTCTTCCTTGTTCCTTCCCTTCCCATTCCCCTTCCTCTTCCTAGTGATCATCCTTTTCCCCTTCCTTTTCCAATCTGTTTTTCCTTTACTGCATTTTACTTTACATTTCTTTTACTGCATTTTTCTTTACATTTCCTTTCTTTTTAGTTTGACTTTTATTTTACATTTTCTTCCATCCTCCTTCCCTTCCCTTTTCTTTTCCAATCTCTATTCTCTTTCACCTTCCTTTTCCGTCAAATCATTCTCTTCCCCTTCTGTTTCCCATCTGTTTTTCCATTACTTCCTTTACTTTCTCATTTCCTTGCTTTTTCCTGTTCTTTCTTTCTTTCTTTCTTTCTTTCTTTCTTTCTTTCTTTCTTTCTTTCTTTCTTTCTTTCTTTCTTTCTTTCTTTCTTTCTTTTTGTTAATTTTTATCCTCCTTTTTAATTTTTCCATTCATTGTTTGCCTCACTCTTTGTTCATGTGTTTTTTTTCTTTCTTTCATTCATTTGTTTGCTTATTTGTTTGTTCTGTACGTTTTTTTTTAGTTCATAGGGGTAATTCATACATGTTCTTTCTTTATTTCTGTATTTTATTAATTATATCTTTCTTTTGTTTGTTCATTCATTCACTTGTTCTTTGTTTGTTTTTCCTTCTTTATCTGTCTTTTGTTTGTTTGTCATCTGTGTTTTAATATCTCTGATCTTTTTCTCATTTTTCTGTTCATTCACTCATTTTATTTTACAGTTTGTCTGCATATCTAGCATTTGGTCTTTCTTTCTAATTACTTTTTTTTTTTTGTGTCTGTCTGTCTGTCTTTTCATGCCTGTTTGTCTGTTTCTTTGCTTGCTATTCTTCCCCTTTTCCTTTTGTTTTGTTTGGTTTAATTTTCTTCCTTGTTCCTTCCCTTTCGTCTCTGTTTTTCCTTTACTTCATTTTCCTTTACTTTGCATTTTATTTTTACCCTTAACTTTTCCTTTCATTCTCTTTCTCTTTCCTCTTCTTCCTCCTGTCCTTCTTCTCTTTCCCCTTTTCTTTTCCTTTTTAATCCTATTTTGTCCTCCTTTTCCACTTCCCTTCCTTTGTCCTTCCTTTCATTTGAAGTTATGCTTAGACCTACTAGTTGGTGTTTGTTTAAAACTTTAGAGGGTACACAAAGTACTCGTAACAAATCAATGTCAGTTTAAAGCAACTGTTGTCTCAGCATTATTTACTAAATATCAACAATGTCTTGAAGGTTTCCCAGCTGTCACGTCAGAGGTGTAGATTTTATGAGCTGTGGGTTTGTGTGCAATTCAATTTCACATTCAGCTCGTGATCTTCTCAGTCTCCCTACTTCCTTTTTCCTCTCTCTCATCCTTTCACTACCAGTCTCTCCATCTCTTTCAATTAAGAGCAAGCTCTCAGATCCCTCGCTGATACATCACAACAGACGCTAATACAAACATGTTATGTATTCATGCACTATCAGCGTGCAGCGTTTCCCTAGAGGACGTTTTTAACAATCTTAATGAACACGGGCTACTGATGAGTGTTTGTTAGACTCAAGCTTACATTTCATCTATCTGAAAGTGTCTATTTATGTACAACAGGGTCTATTTTTGCATGGATGAGATAGAAAATAAGACTCAAATATTGTCACCTACTGATCTAGAGATGAATATCCACTCTGAAGTGTGTGTGTGTGTTCAGCCTGGTGTATTTGCTCACTTGCTGAATGGGAGTGAGAACAGACAGGCTGTATTTCTCTTCCTCTGCTGGATTCACCTTGGGAGCCTCGCACAGAAACATCAGTGGGAGATATAAAGGCTCTGATTGGGTCGTGGAGTGGTGATGTCAGGGCTGATAATAGAGTTAGAGGAGTGACACAGCAGCACTCACTTTACTGTTATCGAGGGGATTTGTGCTGCCCCTATTCTTTCTTTCTTTCTTTACTTGTTTAATTTGTTTGTTTTTCATTTTTGTATCTTTCATTTGTTCATTCTGACTCTTTCATCTTTCTTTCTTCTATGAATCTTTCGTTTGTTCATTCTGTCTGTTTTTTGTTCTTTCATTTGCTTGTTTCTTACTTTTTTGTATCTTTCATTTGTTTGTTTGTTCTGTGTATCTTTAGTTTTTTTATTTGTTTGTTTATTTAGTTTTTTATTTGTTTGTTTCTTTATTACTTTTTATATCTTTTGTTTGTTTCTTTTCTTTTTTTACTCATTCACTTTCAGTTTCATTTATTTCCATGTTTGTTCTGTGTGTTGTTACTCATTCTTTTTCTTTCTTTATTTCTGTCATTCACTCGTCTTTCTTGTACTTGGTCTTTTCTTGATCTGTAATTTATTTTCTTATTCTGTCTTTTGATCTTTAATATTTCTTTAGTTTTTTGTTACTTACTTTTTTGTTCATTTCCTTTGTTTCCTTTTTTTGTTTTTCTGTCATTTATTTGTTCGCTTCTTTTGCTCATTTAATTGTTCTGTATGTCTGTTTTTCTTTAGTCATTCTGTCTGCCTTTTATTTGTTTGCATTTATTCACTTCTTTTTCTCTTTTTCCTCCTTTTGATGTCTGTCTTCCATTTCTGTCTGTTGTTTGTTTGCCAATTCGGTCTGTCTTGTTTTTAATTTGCTTTAACTTTCTCATTTTCACATTCTCTCTGGCATTTCTTAGGCTTCCTGCCAAATCTCACCAAAGGAAGTCTGGATGTGTCTATCTGTTCATAACAACAGAAAAAACTGTTAGCCATTTGTTTGTTTGTTTTACTGCTGCCAAATGCTTATTCAGCTTGCACAGCCCACACTCCAAATTTCCAAATCCATTTATGTCTTTCTCTTTTTAGAGCCAGTGACATGTAACTCGAAAAATTTCATCTGCGCCAACGGAGAGTGCATCTCCTCACGCTTCCGATGCGACGGCGACTTCGACTGCACCGATAACTCTGACGAGGTTTCAAGAACCACATTCGTCAATCACACCATTAACACACATGGTTCATCTCATTCCTGTTAAAGTGCTGACATCCTGCACATGTGTTTTCAGAGAGGCTGTGAGAGCCACTGCTCAGAGGATCAGTTCCAGTGCCTGAATCATCTCTGTATCTCAGTCAAATGGCTCTGTGATGGACAGGAAGACTGCAAAACCGGGGAGGACGAGGCCAACTGCAGCCCTGCCAACACCGCCATGACAGGTTAGCTGCTTTCACACGCTCTTTAAATAATGCAAACGGATCCAGAGCCCATCAAAGCTGGTCCGAGACAGCTCCTATAATCACATGTCACCAAGAGGACATCTTTTATCCAAAGGGAATCACAGCTCTCCAACTATACAATAGAGACTGGAAATCTCTGCACGACCTCAAACCCTGTGACGCTGCCTTCATTTATAACCGCTAAGCCTCTACCGCTTAAAACTAACAGCAAAATGACCCCACATTTGTCATCCGCTGTTACCAAACCGCATTTAAATGTCACGCTAGGATTTTCGTCCCAGGGAACGCCGTGTTCCTCCCTCATCGTCAGTCCTTTGAGTCTAAGAGTGCTGCTTAAGTACACTTAGTGCAAGTACCGTACACCTGCTAATACTCCAGCCCAGTTTATATTTTATAAGAGGTTGCTAGAAAGAAGTATGTATGTTTTTTTTTAAAGTGCCACCAGAACATCGACAGTACCTGTACCACTTTCACTGCAAAAATAAAAGGCAACATATCTTCCTCTCATCTCCCTTTTCATGTCTTCTTGAGGAACAGATGGCAAATCCACTTACTCAAGATGGATTTTTTAATATTCACATCCTCTATGGTATCAATAGCCAGATACGCTCCTCCCCAGAGCTTTCAAGTCAAAATCAGATCTATTTAAGACAGAACCACAGCCTCCAGACATGTTGAGCTATATATACAGTAGTCAACATTTGAAGTGGATCAAAAAAGTTCATCAAAGTTGTCCAAAGACAAGAACGGGTATTGTTCAAAATTCATGTATAACTTTGATGAAAGGTTTTGATCCACCTCAAATGTTGACTACTGTATGTTATATAGTGTTGAGTTATGTTACTTTTGCTTTATTTTCTCACCTGGGTAGAGCTTGCTTGTTTGTTTTTTAATAACAAAAAAAAAAAAGTTCTATTTTTGGCAAATGTAAAAGCCCTTTGACACCAAAAGTGAAATGAATAAGCCTCGGGCTAAAGGAAATGCAAATTCACGCCAAATTAAAATGAACTTGCGTTATTTATTTGAAAAAGTAACTCAAATATTTTGTTGTGCAAAACAAAATGCGTTACTTTAAAAAGTAATCTGATTACGTATCTCACGTTACTTGTAATGTTACCCCACCACTGTGTGTGTGTGTGTGTGTGTGTGTGTGTGTGTGTGTGTGTGTATTCCTTTTTCAATTCATTAATTTATTCTAAAACTTCCAAAGCTAAAGAAGTCAAGAATACTCAAGAACTCAGAATTATGCATTTTCCAAACCTCAACTTCATCTGTTATTTTAACCCCAAGAGACTTGAAGTGTTTCTCTTTTTTTTTTTTTTTTAAGTTGAGGTCTCCCTCCACTCTTTCTTGGCCCACGTCGTGAATATTTCAGCGCTGTGTGCTGTGCACAGGGTACCTGAGTACATCCACGCCTGCAACCGCAGTGAATTATTCTGATCGTAAGGACCACTGGAGATGCATCCAGAAAGCTCTCACACTCTCTCCCCTTCTTTTGCTCTTTCCCTGCGACTCAAAGCAGGTCAGGGGAATTTTACCCTCCGATTAATATTAATGCGGCTGAAAACACTTCAAAAAGTGCAGCCAGAAATCTCTCACAACCTCTTACTGACCGAATCTGCAGCTCAGTTCATTTCAGACTATGCCGCTCCACAGCAGAGAGTCACGTGTGCGATACAGAAGCTTTCAAGGAACGTATTGTCCCAGGACATGTAGATTGACATGTCTTATTATAGATAGCATGGACTTGAGAGGATTCTTTGATAGAAGATATTTTTGTGTTTCTATGCAGCTCGGCCTACGTCATGTGGTCAGAACGAGTATGTTTGCGTTGGAGGGGGCTGCGTGTCGGCTAGCCAGCGCTGTGATGGACAAAACGACTGTTCGGACGGATCTGATGAGGTCAGTGTGGTACACACACAGAATCTTCACAGACTGTTTCAGCTGTGTTGGTCAATACAGTGGAAGTCAATGGGGTCCAAAAAACTTTGAAGTCTTGTTGCACAAACTTAAATTAATTGAATAGATTTGTCATATTATTTTTGTGTGCACGCAGTTAAAACTAAGCTTTCAATGAATTAATGAATAAATGCTATTCATATAATACAATTAAAAATAATAATTTTTCATTATTATTATTAATCATAATAACATATTTTAAATACTTTTTTTACTGTACAGTTACAAATAATCTTCAAGTTAGTTAATTATTTTCTACATGAATATAATATATATAAAACGATGAATTATACATTTACATTTATATTATTTTCCATAATAATAATTTTTCATTGTAGGCAGTTATAATCAATCTTAAAGTTAGTTAATTATTTTCTACATAATAATAATTATATGTATTATAATCGTATATTTAATTATATATTGTATTATATTACATAATTATAATAATCTATATGATATAATGAATTGTAACAGTTATAGTTAACATTTACATTAGTTAATTATTTTCTACATAATAGTAATTATAATAAATGTATTATATTTAATTATATAATTATAATAATAATCTATATAAAAAATAATTATAATACATATTATTATGATTATTATTATTATTAATAATAATAATAGTGGTTTTTATCAATGTAATGGAAGTCAATGGGGTCCAAAATTATTAAGTTCTAAAAAAGAACCAAAAAGTAGCTTGGAATTAATCCAAATGATGACAAAAGGCTTATTTTTGATGACAAAAGGCTTATAATTCCCTTTAACTATGATGCAACGTTGCACAGCATTGCTCCATTGTTTCTTGGTGGTTCCAGGCTGCTTCCTCAAGACTACGGTCTCTTTTCTCGAGAGACTTTGGTTTAATTACACCCTTACTCATAATGCAGTGTCAACAGTTCAACGGAGTTTGCCTGTCCTAATAAGGACCATTAAAACAGACCTCTTTTCCAGAGGCCCCTAGAGAGCCAAGGCCGCATTTCTTCCATGCATTATATATATAAAGCAATTTCAGCTGTATGAAAAGATCAAAGGTCATTGCTAAAGAGGACACGCCTTTTAATTCAGCCAATCATTCAGTTGTGTTATTGAAATAGTCGAGCCTGTGCCTTTGAGAAAAGTGTGTGTGTGTGTGTGTGTGTGTGTGTGTGTGTGTGTGTGTGTGTGTGTGTGTGTGTGTGTGTGTGTGTGTGTGTGTGTGTGTGTGTGTGTGTGTGTGTGTGTGTGTGTGTGTGTGTGTGAGCAGGTGGACTGCATTCTGGAGTGTAAGGAGGACGAGTTCCTGTGTCGTAATCGAGCACACTGTGTTCCCGCTCGCTGGAGGTGCGACAGGGTCTTCGACTGCCTAGATCAAAGTGACGAGGACAACTGTGACCAGGGTAACGCTCCTAAATCTGATAGTGGGCGGTGCATGTCCGACTCCCAATGTAAATGTTGAACTTAAGTGCTATTTGATGTATTTTTGAGGGAAGGGAAAAACTTATTAGTTTTGTAATGTTCAGTAACTTATATTTAATATGTTATTAGCTAGTATATAACAGGAAGTTTTTATCTATTTATTTATTTATTTATTTGCTTCAGTTCAGTTTCCACTACAACAAACATTATTTGTGTGAATGGACTTGTTTAAGTCTTGTTGTACAAACTTAAATAAATTGTGTGGAAGCTGATGATGATTATTATTAATTATTTTAATTATCATTTTTCAAATAATTTTTATTACACACAGTTATAACTAAACTTTCAGCTAGTAAACCATTTATTACAAATAATTTATATAATACAATTAAAATGATAAATATTATTTCTAATTTAAAAAAAATATCATCTGCATCATCATTTATCATCATCAATTAGCTGATTGTTCAATAAATAAAAAATAATTATATAAAATAAAATAATAAATATAATTATTTATGGTAATAATAATGATACTTTTTCAAATTATTTTGAGTGTTCAGTTATAACTAGCCTTTCAGCTAGTTAATTATTTAATAAATACAATTTATATAACACAATTTAAAAAAAATCATATCATTATAAATGAACAATTAATTAAATGTCAAATTATGTTTGTATATAGTTATTTTCATTTCAGTGAATAATATAATTGATTTAAAATGATTAAAAATAACATATCACTATTTATTATAATAATATATTTAAAATTTTTTGAGTGTACACAGTTTTAACTAAAATTAATTTACACATGTTCTTATTTTAATAAATAGTGTAAAACAATTAAATATAAAAAATATGATTGATTGATTGATGTACACAGCTATAACTAAAGTTTTTTTTTCTTTTTTGTTTTTTTTTCTGTATCTTTATTTCTTTGGTAACTTTATGAACACATTTGATGGAGAACCACAAATAAGCATATAAATAAATTGGTACAAATTAAACCTAAGGAATGAATTAATTCACTCAATCATTCACTATGACATCCCTAAATAAAGTCATTACCATTAAAAAAAAAAAAAAAAAAAAAAAAATGCTAAGTGTTCATTTCTGATGTTTCCATTTTTACTACAGACCTACAGTATATGTTTTTGTATGCATTACGTGTCTGCAACTGCCATGTATTGCGTAAATAGCAAGTAAACTAAATGTAACTTTTACATCAGCCGTAAATCCTCAATTCAGCCGGACAAGCCCAGTGACGGACGTGTGACTGACTGACATATTTATGCCGATGCCTTTAAATATCAGTTTCAACCCATGAAAGACTTGAGGGATTTTCGTCCCTCATCTCAAGAATACATTACGGAGGATCAGCCGAGCCGTGTGCGGCGCAGCACGGGAAGAACAAAATCCCCAGCCTCACGAGAGAAGTCATTTCCCCAATATTTGTGAAAATTGGCGAGGATGAAAGGTTCCGTGTTGCCACTTGATATCTGACAAGCGAGTACATGAAAGGCCTAATTTCAGTGTTTTGAAAAATTGCGGTTGTTGATATTGTTGTGAAGACAACGCCAGCCGTCATGCACCTGCGGCTCTTTAGAAGTGTTTGCATCAAAGATAGAGTCCTGCTTCTAAACGCCATGTTTATTTATTTGCCGTTTTCAGTCTCCTGAACATCTTTGTGGTTTCTAGTTTGTGTTTCTTTCAGATGGCCTTGAATCAATGGATGTGTATTGACTTCTGCCTTTGATCTTTTCCGCGTTACACAGTCTCGACACTGATGCCGGGTTTGCTTTTAACGCTCGAGAAGATCTGGAAAGATCCTTTGTTTTTCTCTTGCTCCCTGTTGAACTTAATTAATAGATTGAATTACTGCAATTAGATTAAATGAAACGTAATTAAGCATTAAATAAACATACATTTACTAAAAATGGGTTTTGTTTTCGTTTTTCCATTCGTTTGGTCTCTGTTCTACTTATTTCATACAAAATTAAATAAAACAAAACATTGCAAACAAATTATATTATATGATTAAGTTGAAAAGGACGAAGGGTGAAATAAAAGACAATTTTATTATAATTTATTTTTCTTTAAAATATTGACTTATATTTTATTTATTTGTTAGTTTATTTTATTTATTTATAAGTTTATTGGTGTAGTTTTTTTCGTGAAAGTCTTTTAGTATTTTCATTGTTCGTTCTTTTCATTGTGTTGGGCATAATTGAAAAATAAAGGACAATTCTATTTAATTTTCTTTGATTCATTCATTTGATTATTTGGGCGTTCGGTTATCTCTATCTATCTATCTATCTATCTATTTATCTATATATCTATCTATCCATCCATCCATCCATCCATCCATCCATCCATCCATCCATCCATCTATCCATCTATAATATGATTATTTTCTTTGTAGGGTATCAAATTAGAAAAGCTGATATAAAGGACAGTTTTATTATATTTTCTTTGATTTATTTCTTTAGTAATTTATTCATATACAAAAATACAATTTTAATTTATTTGTGTGTGTGTGTGTATATATATATAATTTATTATTTTTATTTTTGTTGTGCTTTTTTCCCCCATCATTCAAGTTTTTATGTGCACTTCCAATTTAACTTTAGCTTTAAGTGCACTTGTTTGTGAGACTTGCATTTGCACCCTTGCGTCCTGCTTTGGTCCAGTGTCGGGGCGTCGTGTTTTATTCAGGGAAACTCTGTGATATTAATGTCCATTTCTGTCAAACACATACTAGAAACCTCTCTGGCTCAGAGCTGATGACAAAGAAAGAGGGATCAGGGTGAGAAAAGCAGGATGTATTTTCAAAAAAAGCAACGCTCTTAGTCTGGCAGGCTCTTTAAGCTGGTATAAAACATGCTCTCTGAGCTGACATCCAAACTTAGGTCTTTAAACACCACAAAAACTGATCTCAGGTCATTTTATAGGATACAATCATCCATATTTTCCCTGGCTGATGCTTTTGCTTTGACAGTCTCCATAATGCTTGTGCTTCACTGTACCTGAGGACTAAATGGGCTCCGTAAATTTCATCATCAGGGTTTATAGAATGCTTTGTCGCTTGTTGGAAAGGGAAGTCAAAGTGCCTTTTCAGCTGCTGATGATTAAAAGCGTCTCAATGCCAGCTGGGGTTTATTTATTTAAAAAAAAAAAAAAATTGCTTTTAGATGTTTGCTTTACAAACAGTTTGAATGGTTAGGCATCTTATAGAAATCTATATGAATGCACAAAGTGCTCGCGACACAAACCAAATGAATTTCTTAGCAAAAATTCAGCCTGTAAAAATTACATGTGAACCCGTTCATTTCAATATTTAATTGTAGATTTAATTCATATTTATTTTAAAACCATCAAAATGCTTAAAGATTGTACTTGTGAGGGAATGTGGAAGGTTGCTGATAAGAAACAGTTCAATTGCTTTCACAAGTCATATAAAATAGATACACTTTCCCTGAATAGGGTTCAAATTAGTGTCCCATTGCTTTTTTGAAAGCAGTATGGGCACAAATCTCTGGTCTTTGAAGTGAGAATTATTATATATCTTATATAAAATGAACATAGCATGAAAAATAATGTTAAACGAATTGAATGCCGATAGAATTGCAAAAACCAATACGCAACATAATTTGCATACTGTCTACAGCATGGCGATTTGTTCATCTCTGTCAATTTTTACACTCATTGTAGTGTTAAAATATGTCCTCTACCTCAAGTCAAAGCCTTTTGTTTGCAGGGTCGTTGGCTTGCCGCTCAGACGAGTTTGTTTGCAACAACACGCTGTGTAAGCTGACGGTCTGGCTCTGTGATGGTGAGGATGACTGCGGCGACAACTCTGATGAAGATTCACACATGTGTGGTATGTCTTTGAATAATTAGCTTGGTATTATTCATTTCCCACTGAATTCACATAATAGGTATGTGTTTGTTTGTTTGTTTGTTTGTTTGTTTTGTTTTTATTTGTGTGTGTATGTTTGGGTTTATTCAGTTTGGTATTGATTGTTTGTTTTTATTTCGTATTGCATTTGTGTTTAGATTTATTTACTAATTTATTTGGGTTATTTTTATGTGGTTTGATGTTTTTTATTTTATGTGGTATCTGTGTGTTTTTGGTTTGTTTGGTGTTTTCTTTTCATTTTGTTTGGTTAATTTTTGTGTATTGTATTTTGTTTTGATTTATTAACTTATTTAGTTTGCTTATTTTTTTATTTAGTTTTATTTGATTGATTGATTTATTTGATTTATACATTTTTTTTTCTTTTTTTTTCTATGTATTTATTTGGTAACACTTTACAATAAGGTTCTATTTTTTAACATTAACTATATTAGTTAACATGAGCTAAATCATTTACTCTAGTGGATTTTAATGTCAATCTTATTCATGCATATTTAAAATCTGATTATATTATTTTATTGACCTGAGCTAACATGGACTAACACGTAAGAGTTGTATTTTTATGAACTAACTGAAACAAAGATGAATAAATACTGTAACATAATGTATTACTCATTGTTAGTTATGTAAGGGATAATGTAGAGCGAGGCGGTTGTTATAGCGAATACAACCCCGACAGGCTGATCGCGGAGGGGTCTTGAATCAGCCTGAAGGGGTTGTATTCGCTATAACAACCTCCTCGCTCTACATTATCCCGCTTATTACATGGCTACCCACCAAATAAATCAATAATTTGACACAAAATATTTGAAAATAGACGTTCCGTCTCTACGTTTAGAATCCTGCGTCCATAGCAACGCTCTGTTTTTCATGGCAACGGTGTGTTATACTTCGCAGCGGTCTGTTATCAAGAAATAACAGACCGCATTCTACACTGGAATTCAACCAAGCCATGTAATAATGTTAGTTAATGCATTAAGTAACATTTACTAATGGAACCTTATTGTAAATTGTTACCATTTATTTAAATATTATCAATTTATTTATAATTTTTACTTTGATTTATTTTTCTGTTTTTTTCTACATGCGATTAATTTCCCATTGAAGTTACACAACAGTTAGTTTGTTCATTCGTTAATTTATTCAGTCATTAAAATAAATTAAAGTGAATTAATTTACGCAAAAATTATTTACGTTTTGTCCGCTTAAATAAATAAATGTGGTAAAATAATAATAATAATAATACAAATTATATATATATATATATATATATATATATATATATATATATATATATATATATATATACTTTGGTGTGCAAGTCAGCTCAGAAAGTTTCTCATAAGTGTGTACTTGATGTGCCCTTGAATCGTAAAATAAAATGTTAGAACTCACACAAAAAAACTGAGCTGAAAATCAATATCGGCTGTTTGGACCATCCTGAACTCACATTAAACCTTAAACTGTACTTATGAACTGTAGTAAACAACAATTTTCCTCTTTTTTTTTTTTGCTGAAAATGTTTTTCCTGTAGAACTGACAGTAAAATGTCTGAAAAATTGCTCTTTTGGACCACTTTTCAAACACTTCTTCCACATTTGAAATGGTACAAGCCACAAAAAAAGCAAATCACTTCTCTGAGGAAAACGAGGTTATGATTACTCTGTGTGTGTGTGTGTGTGTGTGTGTGTGTGTGTGTGTGTGTGTGTGTGTGGCCCCGCAGGAAAGTTGCCATGTCCCCCAAACAGGCCGTTCCGCTGTAGGAATGACAGAGTGTGTCTGCGGACTGAACAAATCTGCAACGGGGCGAATGACTGCGGCGACAGTTCTGATGAAGACGACTGTGGTGAGTAGGCAACTTCACTTCCTCTATTTCAATCTATTTCCTTCTCTAAACGATCTCTCTTTCTTTCTTTTCTCTAGTGTTTGTGGTCAGAAGGCCGAGGCCGTGTGGAAAGTCTGAATTCTCCTGTGCCAATCACCGCTGCATCCCGGCCGATCTGCAGTGCAACTTCTTCGACGATTGTGAAGATGGCGGTTCGGATGAGCGCGACTGCAAGGCATGTAAGTGTACTTCCTTCCATAATCCTTCATCCATCGCATTTTCTGCTTCTGCGCTTCTCAGTTTGTGGCGTAAAACCATTACAGTGTGTCTCATTTTGTCCCTTTTGGGTCACAGATTCCGTAGATGGTGCATGTCGAGGACGGCCGGACGTGTGCGGAGACGACGCTTTCTGCAACCATACCAAAACACCTTCCATCTGCCAATGCAAAGACGGCTTTCAGAGGAATCAGAAGACCAAGCAGTGTGAAGGTAGAGAATTTGTACAAAAAATAGACAATAGTACAAAAAAGACAATTTCATGTCTCTGAATATTAGAATTTATTGTCATCATTCATTCAGAACCCACGTTATTACTTTATTGATATAAAGCAGGGTTTTTAAACTGTGGCACCAGTGGGACGCAACACAACTTTCAAATTTACTTCAGTTATTTAATTTTATTACATTATTTATATTTTTAAATGAATAAATAATATTTATTATGAATGTTTATATTGTAATAATAATAAAAACAAATGTTATTATTAATAAATCTCATTTATTATTTATTCATTTTATTTAAATATTGTATACTAATAAGATTTATTTTATGTATTTTTAAATTATATATATATATAATTTTAATAACTATATATATATATATATTTATTTATTTTATTTTATAGTTATTTTATAGTTTGTATTATTTATATAAATGAGTAATATAAATATTAGTCAATTTTTTTTTTAAATACACTTTTTAGTAAAAAGAGTATTGCAAGAGAAAAACCAGATGATTTCCAAAAAGGATAAGATTATATATATATATGAATTCAATTCAAAAGAAAAAAAAAACATATATATATATATATATATATGTATATGTTTTTTTTCTTTTTCTAAAAAGCAAAAATTGAAATAAATAGTTCTTGGCTTGACATGTTTTAGAACCGCTGTTATTGATCAAACCGAAGAAGGTACATCAACATTTACAACTCCCTTTTAAAGTTGAATTCAGTGTAACTCTGTGGCTGAAGAGGTTTTGACTTTGATGCTGCAATATATTGATATTTGCAGAGCATTTTGAAGTTTGGAGTGATTAATAATGGGTCAATTTTCTTTTTCACAACAAGGTTCAAAGATTTGAAGTGTAGTGACTTTTGCACTTGGCTTTTAAACAAGTTAAAATTCTTAATTTACTATAGAATAAATCATACAATAAAAGCCTTGCATATGTTAACATCCATTGATTTATTAGTTATAAACTAATGCACTACTTGAAAAATGTGCTGGTACAATTTTTCTTTAAAATAAATGACATTTGGTTTGGTATTTTGTAAAGACACAGTGCTTAAGTGTCCATATAGTTGCCCCTAGCTCATCCCCAGTAGTTACTTGTCTTTTGTACAAACCCCACAATGCGAAAGTCTCTTTGTATTCAGTTCCAGCGCTGGCGTTAAACTGTTGGAGGTATGTCAGCGGTCGCTTCAGGGTCAACTCACTGAGAATAACAAGAACTCCAGAAATCAGCAGGCGCTGAACGCAGATAGCCAAGCTTCAGCTCAAATCCCAAACAGAGTGACATCCCTGCAGCATTGTTAAAAATGTCACTGGAGAGTGTGTGGGAGAGGCTGATGGATGGATGCGTTCATCTTTCTTTCTCTCCTCAGAGGTGAACGAGTGTCTGCAGTTTGGAACCTGCTCACAGTATTGCACCAACACGAAGGGCACGTACAAGTGCACTTGTGACCGAAACTTTAAGGAGATTGATGGTGAATGCATCACTAAGGGTAAAAATGATTATTGTGTAATACAAATAGACAGCAAAAGGATTCAGTGTTATGACATTCTGTTCCATTTTTAGATAAATAAACAGTGTTATGTTCTGGTTTAAAGCTAACATTTAATGCTTTTGGTACTTTTCTAGTTTGTCTTTATTTTGTCTTTATTTGTATTTCTTTTTTTGGTATATTTGTTTTGTTTCACTATTTTCATTTGCTTTGTTATTTATTTTGTTTTGTTAGACTTTTACATTTTGTTGCTTGTTTTTTGTCTTTGTCTGGTTGGTTTTGCTCTTTTTGTTGTTTAACTTTTTGTTTGATTTATTTTTGCTTTTTTTTGTTTTTTGTTTTTTGTTTGATATGGTTTTAGTTTAGTTTTGTCTTTTTGTTCGGTTTTGTTTTTCTTTTATATTTTTCTTATGTTTTGCTTTTTGCATGATTCATTTTTGACCCCCCCCCCCCCCCCCCCCCATTTTTGGTTTTGTTTGATGTGGTGTTCACTTTTATGAGTGTGTTGCTTTTTGTATTGATTTATTAGTTTGTTTGCTTATTTGTTTGTTTTTTCTTTTGTTTTGTTTTTTGCTTGAGTTTGCTTTGATTTATTGTTTAATTTATTTTATTTGTTTCACACATGTATCTCTGTGGTCAGGACCAGAAGATCAGGTCCTCTATGTGGCCAACGACACCGAAATCCACAGTTTTGTGTATCCATACAACCAAACTCATGGACATACTCAACTGGCCCGTATCTCAGACAGCGCTCGCATCATCGGCATGGACGCACTATTTCACCATCACAAGTTTGTATGGGCCACTCAGTTTAACCCCGGGGGGATTTTTTACAAAGACCTCCAGGACAGAAGTCCAATCACGTCAAACAGTGGAATCATAGTAAGTCAATAACAACCAATTAGACAGATTTAATCAGATTTCTTTGAATTATTAAGTCACAATATCTCTGTTACAAATTATTTTTGATATTCTCCTTATGAAACCTCAATTACCTCAGAAACTAGCTTAGAGATATCTTATTAAGATTGTTTGAAACTTCACAACATTATATATTTGCAGTGTCCAGACTTCAGGAGGCCCAAGGACATCTCAGCCGACTGGGTGACGGGGAACCTGTACTGGACGGATCATTCCCGAATGCACTGGTTCAGCTACTACACGGCACACTGGCGCCGACTTCGATACTCCATCAACGTGGGGCAACTGGGGGGTCCTAACTGCACCCGGCTCATCACAGACATTGACGGGGAACCTTTCGCTATTACTGTTAACCCTGTACTAGGGTAAGTGACCATTAAGGTCATTTTAGAGTCCTGGCCCCGCCTATTATTTGCGACAATGTGTGTATTTTCCTTGCCATAGGATGGTGTACTGGACCGTGATTGGTGACCACTCTCACATCGAAGAGGCGGCCATGGACGGGTCCTTGCGTCGCATTTTGCTGGAGAGGAACTTGCGAAGACCAACGGGTGAGGTTCTTGCATGCCAGTCAAAATATTTGTAAAATATTCTCTTGTCTTAAACACGTGACTCACAAAATGCATGTGCAAATGTTATGCTAAAAGGGATCATTTTAACATGTCACTCTGCTACATAAAATGCAAAAAAATGACACAGTAAGAAGGTAATTTCAGTTGTCTGAAAGTGAAATGCATTATAAACTATAAAGTTTGAGTAAAACTATTTAATATCTACAATTTTCAGGTTGAAATTCTTGTTTCTCTTAATGGAAAGGACAATCATTTTTAGTTTTTTGGTAATAGAAAGATAAATTAATCTTTTCTGAATAAATGAAAGCCAAAATGTTATTGTTAGTTTATTTTACACATGAGATATTATTTTATTAATACTATTGAATGTTTATAATATACTATATAATAATAAAATAATATTATAACAAATATAATATTATAAATTATAATATAATACAAAATTGTCTCTGTCTTTGCAGGACTTGCAATTGATTATTACAACCAGCGGCTGTACTGGGCGGACTCTGAGCTGTCTCAGATCGGGAGCGTGCGTTTCGATGGCTCTGATTCTCTGGTGGCCGCTAGCAGTCGAGATGGTGAGTTTGCATGTGTAGGAAATTGTACAATGTTCAGAATCTGGTTCCAGATTTTCATTAACATCTTCCGCTCAGGGCAACGCTCTGTCCCATAATTTGGAGACCTGTAAAGCTGAATATCTGTGACGGCTTGAAGTTTATAAAAAACTCACTTCACCAGATTTCCATTTCGATTTCCATTTCGATTCCCTCTCAAGCTGTGATTGAAAAATGCTATTTTAAAGAAACATCAAAGTTGAGAATGAATAATGCAAAACCTAATGAACTGTCTTCTGCCTACATAGACAGCTACTTTAAGCTAACTTTGAGGGAAGTGTTTGATTAGGCAGCAGAAAATCAATGGACAATTGGTATTAATAGAGCATGATGGATATGATGGATAATATGGATATTAGCACCATGTTGCTAATCTAATGGTGTTATACAAACATAAACATAAGAAATATATAATACATTTATAAAAACATAAGAAATGTATAAATGTTTTGGACTAGATTGATTGAACTAGAGTTTGATGTTAGGATGTAGCTAAGCTAAAAAATGAGATGGTGAGTATATCACAAAAGGTAAAAATGTATGTAATATAAATAGACATCAAAAACATTAACAGTTTTTAGTAGCCTCAAATCAAAATATTTCCAACTTTAAGCTAACAACTTTATTGTTTGTTTGGTTCATTGTTTGGGTTTGCCTGTTTTGATGTTTTGTTTTCATTTTGTTATTTTTGTGTTGCTTTTTGTTTTGTTTTATTTGTTGTTTTTGTTTTGCTTTACTTTGAAAATATATAAATGTCTAGGAAAATAGTAAATTTTCTGTTATACTGAACCATTGTTTGATGTTAGCATGTTGCTAGGCTATAAAAATATCTACACAAATATAAAATTGTCTATTTATATTATTACTATGAGAGACTCAAAATGATTCAGAGTTTGAGGTTAGTGGGATGCTAAGCTAATAAAGTGATCCTCTAATAAGCTTAAAAACATGCAGCACAAACAAATGTGGATTAAAATAGTGTTATTTTATTGGTGATTGAATGAAATATTTAAAATCATAATTTCTCTACTTTTCTCTAACTTTCTTGACTAGGCTTATTGCTGTGGATTCTGGGATTGCTTTCTTTGCGAAGTATACATGCAATGCTCTCAAAAACTGGGCAAAACAGGGTATCTTAGAAGACAATCTTTGGAATGTAGGGAGCATGTCTATGATGCCTTAAAATGCTGTCTACATAGGCCGCTCGCTATGTTTTTTGCTTCAGTTCTGAGCCTTTCTTTTCATAAATTGGATTGGGATTGTGTTTTTCAGCTTTGTGACATTTTTAAATAACATTCCGGTTTTGTTGTGCATTATTGAATCCGGATCCCTTCTCACAGTCGTACATGGATCATGTATTATGAATGAATTTGTGACTCTTTAGTTTACGTCATATTTGGTTTCGTTCCAGGTATTTCTCAACCCTTTCGAATCGACCTGTTTGAGGACTACATCTACGGGGTTGGCATGAAGCACGACGTCTTTAGGGTTCACAAATACGGGAAGCTGCCCGCCGAGAAGCTCAATCTGGGTGTGGAGAGAGTGGCCAGCATCTTGGTCTTCCATCGGTACAAACAACAAGAGGGTGAGTCTCAAAACGTGTCTCCGATTCAACCGACAAGGAGAGTTCACAACAAATAAGACTTTTGTCCTCATTTACTCACCCTCATCTCATTCCAAACCCTTACAACTTTGTTTTTCTTAGAGAAACACAAGCTAAGGTTTAAGTGTATAAAAACAAAAATATACAAATACATGTTTGGAAGTGATTAAATCATGACATAATTTAAATGTTTTTGTCAAATACTCCTTTAAAACCATTGTGGATGTGCATCTTCCAGAGGACCGTTCCAGTGTGAGTTTTCTTGGCAGTCGTCAGAGTTTAATTTCATGTTTAGATGATTGAAATCTGATTGGACTTCTCGCCTGCGGCCAGCTAGAGCTTATTACAATCACAAATTTCTGTCAAATGTTTTTTATTATACAATCACCGCCTCTAATCTGATGAAATGTTTAGTTTTGCTAGATTTGTGGAGAAACAAAAGAAAACATATTTTGAAGTCATGAAATAAAAAATTGGCCTTACTGATTTTCTTATTTTGCATTGTTTGCGCACATTAAGAAAAATCCTTAATATTCTCTGCTAATGAATCAAAAATATTATATTCTAGAGTCTTTTTAGTTTATTTTCCTCTTTCATGACCCATGTGGCCCTACTTCCAATTATCCATTAGTCTCCTTGCATATATATTCAGTCCTCTTCTTTCCATTATGTTTTTTTCCACTGTACTCTCTGTCTCTTATCCTCCTCCGATCTCTCCCTCTCTGTTATAAAGAAGGAGGGATGGAGGGATCTTTGCTCTTTCTGTTGTTTGTCTTCGTGCTGGTATAATGGGAAGTGTCATCGTTCCCTGATGTGCTTTTACACTGGAAGGCTTTATTAAAGATGGTCTTCAATACAACCTAAAAGCTAAAATAAAAAAGGCAAACAAATAATGTCTCACATACACTACTCCATGAACTAAAAGGTTTTAGATAGATAGTGTGTAATATGTTAGGAGAATTTCATCTTTCAGCGGAACATACTGTATATAGTGCTGGCGCTATGAAAGATGCAATATTCTGCTCTTTTGTAGCATTGTGCTTCTCTGAACTCTACGTATAATGTCAGAGTTTTTTCATCCCTGTATTTATTTTATTTTTTTATGACTATTTTCCACCCTCTCTGACTTTTAGAAATACACAGCCTGTTTTGTACCTTTAAGAATTATGCAAATTACCTCTGTTATGATAGGCTAGACTCTACAGAGTAATTCACACTTGATCATGAGGGCATTATATGATGTGATAGTGTAAGAAACATCTACATATATACAGTTTATTTAAATACACTGTTTTATTTGACTATATGTGATGCGATCTGGGAAAACCCGTCGGATGTCGAGCTGGGCCGTTTTCAGTAAATTCCAAAATAGTTTGAATGTCAGTTTTTTGTCAATTTTATTTTTTTTTTCATTAAATTATTATTCTATAACATCTTTTCTCTTATCTCTGAAAATATCTTGGCAAAATTCCCTTGTTTAGTGCTGAAAAACAGTGATAGTGTCAAGCAGAAAATTCTCTCTTTCTCTAATGCATTCTATGCAACCATTTTCTCTAACGCGTCTAACGCCCAGCAGAGGTGAAAAAAACAAAAACAATCGCCGTATATCCCATACACCTGTCCGTCTCTTAACACTACAAAGATAGTTTACCTATAAAATAAACCGCATTTTGTGCCAATCCTGTTTAAAAAAAAGAGTGCCAAGCGTCCCGACGGTGACAGTTATAAAACCTGTTTTTCTCAAAATTCTGTTCCAGAAAATCATAGCGATCGGCCGACTTAAAGGTATAGCGGAGGATCTTTCCAAATTTTAGATAAGACCCGCCCTCTCCACTTTTTGAAAAGTTTGATTGATTCACCAGAATGATTGACAATTAGGAGGACCAATAGTTTAGACTACCCACCAGGAAGTAAAACATCCTCCGCTATACCTTTAAGATAAACATAACTTTTACTACCAACAAGCTATGATAAAAATAAAAACAGATTTGGAAAGGGCTTGAATACCAGCTTCCATGTGATATCAAAACCTGTAATAGGTAAAATTTCACCATGTGGTGGGTTTTCCCAGATCGCATCACATATATGCTACGTTAAAGATTCACGGATCAGATTTTTTAGCCAGACTGTGCATATTTTATTTTAATTTAACATAATTTACCTAAATATTTTGCTACACTAAAGATTCACTGATTTTTGAACTGGTTTATTTACATATTTTTATTTTATTTTATTTTATTTTTTTAGGGGTTGTAACCATTTAACTACATTTTGCTTTTTGATATTTTGTTCTTTTAATTAAATAAATATTTAGATTTTTGAACTGGTTTATAAAAAAAAAAAAAATCACAGTTTAACCGTTTGGACCATAAAAATTCACCGATTTTTTTTTAACAGGCCTGTTTACGTTTTGTTTTGTTTTGTTTTGATGATAGCATCAAATATCCCATTTTATGTTTGTTTTCTCTTCTCTTCCTCTCTCTCAGTGTCATTCATTTTATTTTATTTTTAACTTACCTCAACACACCGGTCTGAAAGTTACTAGTTTACCCAGTAGGACCATGATTAGCTGGATTTGGTGTGTTTAATTTGGGTTGGGACCCTCCGGGATCAAGACTGGACAGTCCTGTAATAAAAGCATTTAAAACAGGAAAAAAGCATTATATATCCCATTTTATGTTGGTTTTATCTTCTCTTCTTCTGTCTCTCAGTGTCCAACCCATGTGCAATGATGAATTGCGCTTTCCTTTGCCTGCTGAACCCCAGTGGGGCCAGATGTGTGTGCCCTGAGGGGAAAATTCTGGTGAACAGGACCTGCACGGACACCAACATCTCAGGTACATCTGTCAAAACGCACATGGCAGGATGCTCCTACATCCCTAACAGAGTGTTAGTGTGACCCTGAGAGGCCCCAGGCGTTCGGCATGTCAAACTCGAATGTTTCACTTGAGTGATTTTGACTGAAGTGTTTACTATTCTGGGTCCTTTGCCCACACCCTCAAACACCTAAAGCCTACATGCTAGAAAAGACAGGGATCGTGTCGCTAGGATTCATTCAGTCAGAGTAGACGGCTTGTTTGATTAGCAGTGAGAAACAGTGTTGTGATTGCTCATGCTAACAATATTTGAACTGGTCTTTATGTTTTTTAAGGTCCGTTCACACCAAGGCAGATAAATATAACGATAAACAATAAAGATATAGTTTTAAAAGTCATTCTAAATGTAAAAGAATAGCTGAGTCTACACCACAACTATGACGATAACACAGAGGAACGATATTGTTTAGAACCGCTTTCAGAATGATTTTTTCCAGAAGATGAACAATAAAAACAATGACAGCCAATAAGAATCCATCCTGTTTTAACAAGCTTGAGCATTTAAAGCTGCAGTCGACACAACTATAGCGTGTTATAATAAACATAACAAACAATAAACGTTTAGAACCACCCTAGCAACCATACTGAGCACCCTAGCTACGAAAATGAGAAGTACTTTAAATATATTTATTTCAAAATGTACCAATATACACAACAACCGAGGCAAAACAAGATATAAACTTGCAGAACTTATATAACAGCATAATTATACAACTTTTGATACAAATAAAAAAATAAATGAAATGCCAAGCCTGATCAAAGAAATCTCAAATGCATACATGTACCATGCACATATTTTCATGCTTCAAATAATTGAAAACTTTTAATAAATATAAATAATAAAAGATAAAATAAAAAATAAACATGCTATATTAAACTCTCTTAATTAACTAATATTCAACTTCAGTTCACTTAAAATGACTGAAAAGATGTTGGGGCATGACAAATTTGCCTTTATGTACAAAAATATTGCAAGAATGAATATATCATTTATATAATATTTTACAATATAATCTCTATTTGTAATCTCCAAAATTCTGTCAACTAATGTGTTTACTTTCTAACAAAGGCTCATCAATAAATAACATTTTAAATGCTTCCCTCAAAGCCTTGTTTTGTTTTTCTAAATATGCCGTCTTTTCTAACTAAAGCCTTTTATAACTAAATTAGCTTAGCTAAAGGATTGAAGGATAATTTGCATGTGCATTTCAGGAGATCTTTGTCGTCCAGCTTGTGAGAATGGAGGTCGGTGTATCACCAACGAACGAGGGGAATCGCGCTGTTTTTGTTGGCCGAACTACTCCGGGGAACGCTGTGAGATCAGCCACTGTAAGGACTACTGCCTCAACGGAGGCACTTGCACGGGATCACCACTAGGTAGGCGCTATTTCCTGCACGATATTTGTAAATTGTTTGGATCACGAACATTTTTCCGCTTTATTTCTACTCATATTTTGCCTCAAGTATATTTTCACTGATGGTAACCAAGCACACTAACTTTTTTGAAAAACTTCATCAGTGACAAAATTGTTGGTTGTTGTGCAGTTGACACTGAAAATTGTGTCAACATTTTTTTTATTCTACATATAAATATTGAAGCATTTGGGGATTTTTTTTACTCTTTGTTTTTAAAATGTAATAATTCATATTTTATTATTAAAGTATTGTGCATGTGTATTGTGCATTTCTAGAGAAAGGGTCAAGTTCTACAAACAAGGCTTTCGTGACGCCTCAGAATTCAAAGTAGGCCACAGGCAAACATCTGATACAGGAGGGATTTCTCATTCTTTTTGGTTTCTGTCTTTTCAGTAAATAAATGCAACAGAAATATACAGCACCTGTGTTGCCTTGGGTTGCTTCAGGTCATCCTAAGTTCTCTGAATAGTGTGAAATGAAAAACAAGCAAGGATATTGTGAAGTTTAATGTTTCAAATCGGACCAGTGTTTCCTGAAGGCATAAACTTTAGACTGAATAATAGTCTTTTCTTAAGAAAGAAACCTAACAATGACAATTCTGTCATCATTTACTCACCCTTGTGTCATTCCAAACCTGTATGACTTGCTTTTCTCTGTGGAACACAAAAGGAGAAGTTTAGTAGAATGTTCATGCTGATCTTTTCCCTATAATGAATGGTATTGTACACCTTTCTGGAGTTTTATTTTAGGTTTTGATGTCCTTAAGAATATATATTTGTGGTGTAAGTACCAAAAACCATCTCAATATATTTTTACAGCTCCTTTCTCAGGAGCTCTGCCAAGAACAGGTCGATTTTGGCCTGTCTACTTAATATTCATGAGCCTCTCTTCTGATTGGCCTGTTGTTTTCTGAGTGACGCACGGCCAGGCCAACCACAGGTAGGGTCATGTATGCTGTAGCCTGCTGTGGCCTGGTGATGCTCACAAGTAAGGTAAATAAAACACCTGTAATGATGGTGATAAATTATTTGTTATTAGCCTAAAGCATAAACATTCACAAACCACTGTTCATTTAACATAAAAGCAAGCATAGGCTACTGCGTGCATGGTTTGGCATGACAGAAATAGCGCAAAGTGTGCTCCCTCAATAATTCCTAAAAAGCTGACATCTCAGTTCATCACGATTTCACAAAGCTCCGTTATTCTCAATGAAGCTGACTGCACAATAAATCTTTCACAATGTCAACACTTCATTTGTTATAATAAGAGGATTTGCCAGCATGCAGAATTCAGCACTAAACAAAAACTCAGTTTTGAGCGGTGAGTGGATTCTATCTTAAATGCATCTCATTGGCCATTGCGTTCAAGAAATCAACACATATGCCTGTGATTGGCTACACTGCTCAATGCTGCAAACATCTTATAAATAGAAACTCGTTCTGGCCTGTAAATCGTTTTTATTTAGTTATTCTTGTTGCTTTTGTGCAACATATGAATAACAATTTATTTGTTTTTAGATGTTTTATTTTGAGATATTTCTATTTTGCGGGAGTCCCGCGAATCGTTTTATTCTCCCACAACCCGTTCACACGAGTACCTTACCGCCCGCGCCTGCACTCGGCCATCAAATCTAGTCCCATGGAGTGCAGGTCTCTACATTCATCGACTGAACAGCATTTTCTCTACATGTTTCCGTGTTGTTGCTCAACAACGATGTTGTCTGGGGGTTGGGCAAAAGGAGGGAGTGACGGTGGGCAGTGCACAGGGTGGTGACTGAGTAGTTCTGACATCACATTATACGGAAGTCACAACGGCTCGTGAAAAGCTGTGCCTTTACTTTATGCAGGCATTTACTTTATGTGCATTTGTCTGTGGATTGACTGAGTTTTCAGTTTTGAAACTTATATGGTAGTTACATATCCCCTAGACCCCCTGTTTTTATGAAAAAAGCCAGGAAATGTAATTTTTTACAATATGTGACCTTTAAAAGCTGTCAAGTTAAAAAAAATTACAAAAAAAGAAGAATAAATAAAAGTACCATTGAAGTGATTCATACGACTTTTGTCTACTGAAGCCAGATTTTAGTCTATTAGTAATGAGGTTTTTCTTTGTTTCTTTGTTTTTAGAGCTTAAATGGTCATGGTATACTTTCATTAAAATATTATTATGTTATGGGGAAGATATTTAAATAAAAATAAATGTATGTAATAATAAATAATATTATTATAAATAAATCTATGTCATTTTAATGTAAATATAATTGTTTTAATTTAAATTTGATTTACTATGTAAAAAACAATGTGTTTCATCTAAAGCATGTTCTTATTTGTGTAAAACATATAAACATATACTATATGTTTATATATACTGTATGTATAAAATATATATATACACATATAAACTACCTAAAGACTAAATCTTTTTCTTAAGAAATTAATTTTGATATAACTTAAGAATTTGTACAGACCCATAAAAAAAGTTTACAGTGTAAAAAAAGAAATTGATCTGGAACGTCATGAGGGTGAGTAAATGATGACAGGATTTCCATTCCTTAATTTACCAAGCTGAAAGACAGGGTACACATGGACATCAGGGTTTTGGACAGGTAATTAGATAGTTGGTAATTGTTCCAGCAAACAAACGCTATTGTAATTCCCCTGACACATACACTCACATTCTTGCACACTAACTCCCAACAGCCCGTTTCCCCAAAGTGCAACATCATGCTCACTCAATATCTGTTTGTTATTGGCTGTTCAACCACGAGAATCCACCAGACGCTCCTCTGCCAATTTGTTATCGTTACCTCTACGGAAAATGTATCACTGCTAAAACATTGCGTAAATCACTGCTCCCTGTTTTGCCTTCTTATTCCGAAAGAATATTTTGGCAGGGACCAAAAGCTGGAGGAAAACCAGTTGGAGCCCATAAATGTCTGAGAAACAGCCAGGAATTGTTTCTGTTGGCGTCTTTGTGTTAAAAAACTGTCATTCGCACCAGCTGGCAGATGGACCACCAACAGTAGACAGAATATCCCTTGGCTTTGAGTGTGTGCTGAACGTGCGCACGTACAAAATCAATATCCAACAGATGTACGTCTCATAAATCCCCGCTAGAATGCCTTTTGTCTGTCACAGTAACTCAAATAATCGAATCCTGTTGGCTAAGAAAGCAAAGAGAAGCATAGCACACTGTGATTTACACGATTAGCCTGCAAATGAAGTACCATTTTTACATCCTTAGACCTGCTCAGTTTAGCACGTCAAATATGTTCAGGTCAAATCAGAGTTGTTTATGCAATTTATTCAAATCTGGTAATTGCATAAACATGATCCAGTCCAGATTTAAAGTCACTAAAATAGTGTGTTTCTACTGAAGGAAAGCCCACGTGTCACTGCGCTCTGGGGTTCACCGGCCCTCTGTGCGAGAAACGTGTTTGTGACGGTTACTGCCTGAACGGAGGCACATGCGACCTGACCCTGGGTAACCAACCCGTGTGCCACTGTCTGGCGGAGTACACCGGGGAACGCTGCTTACACCGTGAGTATGAATCTGTTTTACCATATATGTTTTTGCTGTACAGTAGATCAGTTCAAATCTAGTGCACTACCCGGGCAACATTGTAGGCATCATAGGCCTGTTCAGGCTGCTTATAAGATCTCATTTTGTCTAAAGTCTTCAGCGTGACAATTGCCCTTTCTCAGATAATGCAATCCCAGAATGCATTGCAACAAGCTTGCTAGAAAAAATATATATGGTGAAAAATGTTGATTATAAATAATTAGTTTAATATTCATTCATCCTAATTCAAAATGAAAAAAAGGAATTGCCATATTTTGGATTCTTAAAGTATCACACTGTTAGCTTAGCAACATGCTAATGCTACGTAGGCCAGAGTCCTGCACGGGTCCGATTTTGTAAATCCGCACCCGCCCGTACCCGCAGTGCTTAAAGCCGCATCCGACCCGTTTTCCGACAGCAGCACTAATTCAAATCTGCACCCGACCTGCTTAAAATAGAACCGACCACCCGACCCGCACCCGAAATAAAATCAGTTTAGACTATCACATTATAGACACACTTACAAAAATGTTTATTGCCAGGTCATACAGAAGTTATTACACAACCATTAACACAAGGACAACTTCAGCCGAAGCTGTCAAAAGGCCGGTACATGAACAACATGGCTAACGTTACCACAAAACTGAGTAGCCTTATAACTTTTTACCAATCGGACAGACGCGGCTACAACACTACAGTATATGCCACGCAATTTCATCTAGCCTACATCTGACAATTTTGGGTTCAAACACGCCCTGCACACCACACATACTTAACAGTGTTACATTTGAAAAATACTGTTCGATAGAACTGCTTGGTTTGTTACCAGAGTTATCTGCGTGCTTCCTCAGCGATGAAGTTCCACATTTGTGGCTATCCAACACGAAAATGCATGCAGCAAAGCCTTTCACAATACTGTTTTCTTCAGATAACTCCAAATTTCTCCCACACACTCGACTTGATTTTTGATGACGTATTGTCGACAACTTTACCATCTCCACTAGCTATTCTTTTCTTCAACTCCTCAGCATCCATCTCGACGACTGCAAGCAGATCGCGCGCGCGGTTATGATGAATTTTTAAAAGTGAAAGTAGGTATAGAGACTCCTGGGAGGGCGTGGGCACAAATAAACTGATGTGGATTTTAAAATATTTTATCAACTTAAAATACAGGCATATTTTTGTAGGTGTGTTCCTAAAAATATGCATATACTGTATTTTTACGTTTGCACGTATTGTTTTAAACCCGTGTTTAGACCCGTGTTTAGCCCGTGTCCGACCCCACCCGCACCTGTATCCGACACAGTTGGGTATTTTTCACCCGTTTGAGCAAAATTTTAAACAAAGCCGTGCAGGACTCTGACGCAGGCCAGTAAGAGCTGTGTGTAAACCTCACTTCCCTGATCCTAAGAGGCGCACTAGAGGCTGCAGTCTTTAGTGTTCTTGTTATTGTGCCCGCTTCCCATGCCAGAGACCCCGGTTTGAATCCCACTCGTAGTGGGTCGAGTAGGACTGGTTACATTTGGTGCCATGACCCAGATGGCAGTGAGGTTTAGGGGGGTGAGTGTAATGTAGGCCAGTAAAAGCAATGCGTGTGGACCTCGCTTCCGTGGCCTCAAGAGGCGCACTAGAGACTGATGTTAGGAACTGCGGTCTTTAGTGTACTTGTTAGTGTGCTTGCCTTCTATGCCGCAGACCCCGGTTCCAATCCCACTCGTAGCAGGTCGAGTAGGACCGGTTACACATGCATGATTCCCTCTAGAATGAATTATGTACACTGTACCCTAGTATAACTAAGAACACAAATATAAAAGCACAAAAAAAAAAAGTTTAGATGAAGTTCCCTAACAATATTCATTACATTTTATAATAATTGAACCATCTACACTAACATCAAACTCTGTTGGAATAAATTGCGAGTAGCACTATTTACACACTTAGAGCTGCTGCCTATGTAGAGCACTTAAAACAAGTCACTTATGATTTGTTTACAGAACAGTTTAGTTGCTGTTAAGACTAAGATTTAATATGTGACAGGAAGTTAGCATACATTCAGATTAGTCATAATAATGGGTTTTCTTTCTGTCTGATCGCAGATATTTGTCACCATTATTGCGTGAACTCCAAAGGCTGCACGCTGTCCGGCTCGGGACATGTGGAGTGTGTGTGTCCCACCCGCTACGAGGGGCCGAAATGCGAGTCGGACCGATGTCTTCGCTGCCGAGGTGCCCCGTGTATCGTTGACGAAGAGACTGGAGACGTCACCTGCAAGTGTGTATTTAATAGTTACATTAGCACTTTTGTGTGTATCAGTATCAAGAAAAACCAGATGGAATTTCGTCCTCGTTGTTCACGTGTGTGTTCGCAGCTGTACGAATGGCAGAATCGCAGCCAGCTGTCAGTTGTGTGACGGATACTGTTATAACGGCGGAACCTGCCACCTCGACTCCGAGACGGGCCTGCCGTTCTGTCAGTGAGTAATTTCTTAATAGCTTTCTATGGCAACAAATTGCCTGTCGGTATTTAGATTCATTCATTTTAAATTACTCCCTCCGGCAACCACTTTAATAGGATTTTTTCTGCTCGTCTGACTTGGGAGGATGAATGTTTTGTAAAGGTGAACAAGAGAGAGGGAGTATTATAGCAAAAGAGTGAATTATCACAGCAGGGGTCCATAATCGGCCGCTTATATCGACCTCTATATTTGTATATTAGAGAGAGAGGCAGGGAAACCAGTGAGAGATGTGAGCGGAAAAGAGCACAGTATACAAGTACGAAAAGACAAAGAAGAAAATTGTAAAACTGAAGGGAAAAAAGCATTCATTCATTCCATAAAAATCCCTTAAAGCTGCAGTAGGTAACTTTTGTAAAAATGTATTTTTTACATATTTGTTAAAACTGTCATTATGTCCTGACAGTAGAATATGAGACAGATAATCTGTGAAAAAAATCAAGCTCCTCTGGCTCCTCCCAGTGGTCCTATTGCCATTTGCAGAAATACACCGCTCCCGGTCAGAAACAACCAATCAGAGCCAGGAGGAATGTCTTAGCAGTGTCAATCAAGCTCGTGTACGCGCTGATCACACCCCTCTCTTGCACAGCGCGTATCGTCCGTTGTTTAAAATCAAGATTGCCGGTGTGCCGTAGCTGTGCTAATGGCGGGAAAACAACCAAAACTGCCAATTTCTCGAGTGGCACCTGCTCATACAACAAAGACAGGTAAACGGAAAAAGACCGATGACGATAAACAAGCCCGTCGGAGCCCATTGACTCAGTGTCAAAACTCTAGCCGCATAACATACAGATAAAATGTCACGCACTGTGCAAAGCAACAATTGAAACATGCTAACCAGTGAGGCTTGTCATGTTGCTGAAATAATGTACTAGCAAACCTTCTTTAGCATTATTACATATCGCTAGAATAATTACTTGCATACTGTAATGTTAGTTACTGTTATATTATCTTACTAGCTATTTATAACTTATAGAAAGAGTGCAACGTTATAAAGTTACATTACATTTATTGCAAAATACGTAATGATTTGAGGACCAAGTTTGTAGTCAAAGTATGGGCAGGCCATAGTCAATGTAAAGCATATTGTTGATGTTTCGTCCCTACCAGTGAATGTGCCATAACTGTTTATCCGCCGTCATCGGTGGCCCTGCTTACTAGCCTGCGCGTTCACGGCAGGCTCCGTTGTGGGGGAGGAGCTGTGGAGGGAGGGCTGTAGCGCAGCAGAGAGTATGGGGGAGTGACCTGTAAGTTGTGCTTGTTCAAATTTTCAAGCTAAGTCAACATTTTCTAAAAACTCCCTACTGCAGCTTTAAAGGGACAGTACATGCACAAATTTAAATCTCATTTCATTCAAAAGTTATTTTAAGATGTGTCTAGCTTCATTTCTTTTGCAAAACACATGAAAAGATTTATTCTGAAGAAGAAATTCAGTCTCTCTTTTCCATGAAATGACAATGAACAGGAAGTGAAGCTTCAATCAAGGATACAGACGTGCCGTGAAAGTATTGTGATGATTTGTACAACTTATTTGCTATATTATAAGACGTCTGAAGCCATATAATAATTTTGTGTGAGAAATTGAGGTCATTAACTGCTCTCTCCGGATTCAGTGACTGATTCATTGAAAAATTCTGTCTCTGACTCTCTGATTGACAGTGGCTGCATCCGAAATAGCATACTTACCTAAAATATAGTTGGCGAAAAACAGTGTGTGAGCCGAGTAGCATGTCAGAATTAACAACATTCATACTCTATAAAACGTACTTTTTTTACCGCTTGCAAAGTAATTACTTATTCAAATAAAGTAAAGCTATTTCGGATGCCGCCCAGGTGTAAAATAATTATTTATTCATGAATCAGACTTTGATACAGTTCTCACAAACACATCAAGGTGAGTTCATAAATGGTTAGCCAATCATTACATAGCTCATTTGCATATGGTCTTAAAGGTACAGTAGCAAAACAGCCTGTTTCATTTAAAGTTTGGAAAATTATCGTGAAGAACTAAATTGTGTTTTTGGTTCAAGAAACCTTGACAATATAAGACATACTAAGTATGCTTTTTGTAGCGTCACCAAATGGATTTGCAAATATAATAATCGCTTTTAAGTGAGAGAAACCGACCACAGTGAAATGGATGGAAAGTGTAACCGTTTTTCAGCTAATAGCGGCACACTCATGTGAATGCTTTTTGAAAATTGCATGTGAAGAAAGAATTTGATAGACAGACGGCATAAGAGAGCGACAAAGCGATTGAGCCATTGTACAGATCCTGAATGCGGCAGTGGACGTACTCCATCTCTCTGCTGAAATGATTCGGGTTTTGTCTGGCCGATGTGATGGAGCTTTTACTTTTCTCTTCCACACACAATAAACCCCACCAGACTATATTTTTTTACCTGCTTCCACTTTTCTTGCTTGCCAAAGGCTTTTTATCTGCAGTGAAAAGGAAGACGGTGCATCCTCCATCCTCCATAAAAACATTTAGATGAGAAAATATGCCTTTATTTTCTACAGTAAATGAACCTGAATGGATCACACTAGTAGAAATGAAAGGTATGGTAAAGATCAGGCCTTTCAGGAAGAATAAGTGTTCATAGAAGTATGCATCACCTTCTTAAAGTCAGGTTTTGTTTGGTTTCCTTCCTTTCTGTGTTATCAAAGAAAATCTCGTTGAAGATGGACATAAATTCTTTATTGTGACACCTGGTCTTCGTTTCCACTTCTTTTTCCATCTCTTGATGGTCTGATAACGCCATTGTGCCCTTAGGGAACGAATCAATTTGCATGCAGATGATTCAGTCTTGTGTTTTTCTTTGGTGTTTGAAGGTGAAGGGTTGGTAATGACAGTGGCCAGACATTCATATATTACCTGGAAAATGAGTGTATTAACGTGAAGATGCAGTGCGTCCTGCTCATTCAGACCTGCTTGATATCACATCACCCCATCAGAGACTTTTTTTTTTTGTGTCTTTTGTTTGTCCTTCCTCTGTTTCGTTATCTTTCTCCAGCAGCATTTCATTAGAGCTTATTTTAGTGGGTCTCAATAGAGGGCCCTGCAGACACACTTGTGTTAGATTGGAATTAAACAAAAAGGCTCGAGTGTCCAGCAAGTCTGTGGTTTGCGTGACTTGAAAAGTAGTCTTTCGTTTGATCATTTCTGGTTCAAATCTGCTGTTCTTCCTTTGTGTTGCATGCAGATGGCCATGTGTGGCACACTGTAGCTATTTTGTATTATATAGTGGTAGGGTTGGACGATGGTTTGAATATTTATGATATTATGAAATGCTCACAAAGTGCAATACAAAAGTAAATGATATTCTGGCGAGCCACAATTTTTGAGATTTTTTTCCAGTGTGATTTTCCCCCATATTCTCATTACCGCAATGCATCGGACCGTGTACCATTTCACTTTTTTTTGTAACTCCCATTATTGTCAATGGTCATTGTCATCACTGTAAAACAACTGTTAATATACTTAAAAAATGCATTATGGTGATGGAAATTAGAATATTTATTTATTTACTGAATTTATTTAATTAATTAATTTGCATTAAGATAATGAGAATGAGGTTATTTTTTATTTTTTTTGCATTACTATAATTTATTTCTTATTTATTTTGCATTACACTCATGAGAATGATAATTTATTTTTGTTTACGTGAATGTAATAAGAATGAGATTTGTTTTATTTATTTATTACAGAATTGAAAATGATATTTATTTAATTTTTTGCATTAATATAAAGAGAATTTAATGTTATTTACGTAGCTTTTTGCAGTATGATAATTATTTATTTGTATTATTTGTTTGTTTTGCATTACTGCTGAGCATTAAATTGTTTTTGCATTATAATAATGAGACTTATTATTTTGCACCACAATGATAAGAATGAGTTTATTATTATTATTTTTTTTTTCAATAATAATGACAATTAGATTTTTTTTCCCCCCTTGATTTATTTTGTATTATGGGCATCAGAATGAAATGTCTGGTCCACCCTTTTCATCAGAATGAAAAAATGATATTTTTCTTTTTATATTATGGTAATGAGAATGAGATTTATTTGTTTATTTATTTGCTTTATTATTGTAATAAGAATGATATTAATTAATTCATTTATTATACATTACATTACAGTAATGATAATGAGATTATTTTGTTTGTTTGTTTATTGCATTATTGTAATGAGAATGAGATTGTATTTTTTTTTTACATTACATTACACAACTTTTTTACATTATGACAATGAGAATGAGACCTTTTTTTTTCTTTTCTTTTTTTTAAATAATTGTCATGCAAATAATGTCAAAAAGCAAAGTCTTTTTTTTCCCTTTTTTTTTTTAAGAATAGTCTTAATAGTAGGCTTTAAATGCTTTATGTAGAATACAGTTTAATTAGTGAAATATTTCCCAGCCATGTACTTGACAGGATTCATGAATTAATGTCCACGAAGCGGCTGAACTGTAATGATAATTAACTGTCATGTTGACGTCGCCCAGTCTTTTATAGAAAGGCATAATAGCCTCCAGCTGTTTGCACTGTGTGTAAGTGTATTTCAGGCCTATTTTCTTTTCTGTTCTCCTCATGTGTCTCCTTTCGTGTCGTTGCGTTCTCCTCAGTTGCCCGTCCGAGTTTAAAAGCCCGAGGTGTGACGAGAGAGCTAACCTTTGTGATCACTACTGTCAGAACCAGGGCGTTTGTTTCCTCACCGCCTATAACAAACCTCGCTGCAAGTAGGTCTTCCTGGTTCATTATATTTGCAAAACATTCCCACAATCCCATCCGCCAGCATGTGTCTGGCCTGTTCGTGGAATGCCGTCACACACAGACATCGCTAACCGACTCGCACAGCTTCCAAGAGCACGTTTCACACACATTGCACTCGCTTTTCCCGGACACACGCAGCCATTTCTCCGCACCATGCTGTTGGTGTATGTTTCTCAGTGTGTTTCATTTCTGTGTTTGCCATGACTGGAGTGATTATATAGTGATTATAGCCCTGCATATGCTGAGGACGACGTCTCTTTGATTGGTCTTCTTGTATCCATTATTTATCATCTTATTTTCTTTGCAGTTTTCATGAAGTCCTTTATTTGTTCTCTGTCCATTTTGCTGCTCTTTTGTTTTCCCATATTTGACACATTTTGTTTTTGAAACATTTGTTTGTGTTTAAACAAGGCACTTTTCATTAATATGGTACACTTTGGTGTCCTGTGACTGTTTGGAATGAAAAATCCCATGATTTTTGGTTGTAAAACCTATATTATAAATGTTAGACCTAGCATAAAAGTACAATATATGTAAACGTTCAAAAATATCTGTATCCTATTCTTAAAATACGTATTTTTGGCCTGTCAGAAGTCTTGACCTTTTTGACTGTGCCTTAAAATTGAAATCTTACAAAATAGTTTTGAGTCAGTCTAATTGTCATATGTATTATAATAGTCATTATGTAATATTTGTATAGCAGAGTATATTATAATATTAATGTATTATATTATTTACGTCATTCATTTATTTATTATTCATATACTGCATATCTGCAAAATCACTGTAATTTGTGAATTTACTGATATTGAAATTTATTTCTCTCAGAACCACAAATAAAAAGAAATAGAAAACAGCTCATAATAAGAGTTTTATAATCCTTTCACTGAGTATTTGTTAAAAATAAATTGTACCCTATCCTGGAAAGCCCCTCAGACAGTTCCAAGAATTGCAGAATTTTATTTAGCAGGATGTTCCCACCCTCCTGAAAGGAAACTTTCCTGAAAAAAATCCCTGTCAGCAGGAAGTTTGGTTAAACATAGTTTTCTAACAGTTTCATTCACGCCACCATCTCTCATAAGAGCATTATCTCTCACATCGGTAGAGTTCTGCTGTGGACGCATGCCATTTAGATCCAGGAAGTCAAACACACATATTGCATGTGTCTCAAGTAAGAATAATGCATCCCTCGGGCTGGATTTATACCTCCCCCTGTGATTTATCCTGCGTTTATCATTGAAACGTGTTTTCATGCTTGTCAAAACCAAAATCAATATAACAAATTATACCATCAAAATGAATAAAATTAAGGAATACCAGAGTGAAAAATCTATTTATTGTGGTAAAAGTGGTACATTTGAACCTTTTTAAAATTTATTTGATATGATGATTTGGGTAGTCAACGCATTGTAAATTTCACCAGCTGTGATTTGTTTTTGATTCTCTTTTCACAGGTGCTCTGCAAACTGGTCAGGAACACAGTGCGAAAGACCCACAACCAAGACCAACCGCTCAGAAAACGTCAGCGGGAGTGAGTTTCGCAAACACACGTACATGTTTTCTAAAAAAAACTTCATTGCAATCACTGTTGATTCCAATTGAGTTTGGTGTTAGCACATGTTGCTAAGCTAACAGCACAAAAGAACAAAAAAAGTTTCGCACAAAAATATTGGGTGAAATGTTCTGTTTTCAATTAGATTAAACTATTTTTCACCAATTGTTTTCATAATTTTTTTTGTGTGTTTGTATTTATAGTCAACACTTCTCTTGTCCTCCATCTTGAAGCCTAATGTCACGTTAGTCAGTCAGGAGAGAAAACGCAACTGCTCTGCCCTTCTGTCCGAGTTTGTAGTGATGACCTTTCTTCAAGTCTTCACTCAGACGGTTGCAGACATTAATTTTATTTCTGCAGAGAAGATCTGACATTTGAGGACATATCTCAGCGTGACATTTTAACTCCTGCGCATGTCTAGCCATGTTAGCTAAGAGAGCATTAGCATCATCGCAGAACAACTCCCTCATAAAGTATTTTATGGATGTGTTCGTGATAAATGATTATGTTAATGTTTATAACTGTGAAATCAGAAAACTAACACACACTTTTGTATAATATATATATAATTTTTTTTTGCATTTGCATTTGCATTCATATTACTCCATTTTGATGTATTTATGTAAACGCTGTACATGTAAACACTGTAAATGTAATTCATTTTTTGTTCTGTTGTTTTTTTCCAGGAAGTATTGCCATAATAGTGCCTCTAGTTCTTCTTGTATGCATCATCACTTCTGTTACAGTGGGACTGCTTATTTGCAAAAGATGTCGAAGGTAAATATATAAACAGATCTGTTATTAGCTGTATTAGATGCCTAATCAGAACATTAAACATGATTTATTGATATTGCTGTAGCAAATATCATATACCAGCTGTGATTAAGTGTTAAGCTGGTGTGCTAAATGATAGTTACAAACATAATAAACCTAATATACTTTACCCCTTCACAGAGGTAAGCAGGTTCAGCGGCAGCCCATGGCGAACGGTGGCTTGAACGTGGAGATCGGAAACCCATCCTATAACATGTACGAAGTTGAACACGACAATCACGTAGACGTCGGAAGCTTTCTTCACCCCAGCTTCACCCTTGACCCTCATAAGGTACTAAACGAGTAGGAATTCGAAGTGCTTGGCATCACTTGCTGGACTTAACTGTCGTACGCAGATTGATTGTAAACAACGTAATTTGATTCGTTATTTCATTGTTGCAAATAGTCTGTTTTTGGGGTTTAGCCAATACAATTGCTTGATGACAAGTGTCAAAATCGGTGGGATGACAGCAATTTCTCATGAATTTCAGTATAAAATATTTCTCTCGCATTTAGTTCAGATTGGCATTTAAAGAAGTTTGGCAGTTTACAGAAGAATAGTTCTACGAACAATTCTTCCATGAATTTGTTCTGCTCGTGTTTCATAAATGAGGCCCGTTAAAAACAAAACACCTGCTAACACATATACCAATATGTGACTATACCAAAGAAAAGTTACGAAAATTTTGCGAAAAACAAAACAAAAATCAAAACGGACACCAATGTCACCATGTGTTTTTTGTGTGTTTTTTTTTTATTCTATAAAACTAAGTCTGGTTCATTGTTCTTTTAGTATCATTGATACACTATTATACTATATATATATAATAAATATTATATACTATTATAGTTTATTATTATTATTATATTCCATCATATTTACATTTTTATTAAAACAATTTTTTATTGTCTATTGTTTTTATAAAGTTTTAGTTGTTATTTTATTTTATGTTAGTATTATTTTTTTTAAACCCTGGTTTGGGTACCTGAATGAATTGTTTGACATTTAAAGTCAAACAATAAAATAACACATGACATGATGGTACGAAATTTGTAAACCAATCTCATGGGAAAATGTAACTATTTTACAAGGTGGTTTATCTTACGATTTTGTATGAATTCACATGATTATATGGGGAAAAGGCCCCTAACCCCAGCCTTAAACCTAACTGCTTCTGGGGCATAAGCAAATCCTACGAAAACGTATGAATACAACTGTACGAATTAGCCACCAATTAGCCAAACCGTAAAATAGTTACGAATTGCATTGCGTTGAAATTTCGGATTCTGTGTCCAAAAATGTGCTGAAACATTCAAGGTGATGTAAAATGGTCTGTAGGTTTATGTCTCTGCCCAAATATAAACTCTATTTTTCTTAGTTTTTGCTTGGTTTAGTAAAACAGAATATTTTCTTTGTTTAATTTAGCTAAAATCCCACAAGGACATTTAGCTTTGATTTCTTTGCCTCAAATTAATGGAGTGCGTAAAAGCAGAAAAGTTATTCTAACCAAAGTAGCAATTTTAGATTTAAACTCTTGCTTTATATGTACAGTAATTTGGGTTGCATTCCCCAAATGACTTTGTCTTAGGGGTGTGCGATATGACGATTTTTGATCGTGGACGATTAAAATGTCTCCACGATCTGCTTTTGAAGAAATATCGTAGTATCGCGCATTCTCAGTTGCTGTTCTGGCGCCTCTGTCCCAACATACTGAACAACGCGACATATATTCAGAATTTCAGATCAAATGTTAACGCAGCGGAACGGGACACTACAGTTCACAAAAGTTCATAATTTGCATGTGCTTTAATGCCTTGTCGGTTAAACATTTAATTCGCGTGCTGATGCGCTGTTCTAACGTGTGCGTTTCTCAGCGCGTACATGCGAAGCTCACATGCACTAAAAGCCTGTCTACCAGCACCTGGATACTGGACTAAGGGCGTTTTTCCACTGGGTTCGTTTGCTGCAGTCCGACGTTTCCGGCGCAGCGTTGGTCTGGTTTCACACTCAATTAGTTGTATCGAACCCAGGTGCGTTTGCAGTGATCTTACGTCATCGCAAACGCACACGGAAAATGCATGGATAATACAACTCGACTGAGCATAGCTGTAATTTGTCTGTTTTTTTGGTGCTATTATGCACAACATAGTGAGAGACATCACCTCTTCAGTGTCCCACAACGTTCCCCTGCCACTCATGGTTGTCGTGTGTGAGGAAACAATGATATCGACAGTGATACGCATGCGCGGGATACTATACTTCCTGAACAAGCGCGCACCCGAGTCCGTGTTGCTTGCACATTAACGCGAACCGCGCCACGGTTCGGGAGCAACCGAGCTCAGACCACCTCCTCCAGGTAGTCTCGGGTTCGGTACTCTAGTGCGCACCCGGGTCCGATGACAGCGTTCACATTAGCGATTTTTCATGCGAACCGTGCCCCGGTCCGCACTAAACTGCCAGTGTGAAAGCGCCCTAAGTTATCTTTCGAGTCTTATTGTGCTAATACTGTCAAATACACACAAGGTTTACATAAACAAAGTCGGTGATGTATAAAGTGAAAGCAAACTTGAGAAAATTGAGAGAAAATCTGCTTGTCAAATGCGTGTATAAAAGACGCGTCGAGTGCAGCTCCTAAAGAGACAGTAGTAATAGTAGACACGCTGCCGTTTGTCCTTAAAGGGATAGTTCACCCAAAAATGTTTCCCTTTATTGTTAATAAAACAACAAAATGCAAAGAGAAAATCACTCACTGCTCTTGACTGATAACTTTAATAGTAGCTTTAATAAGTATCAATTTATAATTTATACAGTGAAGTCTATGTTTTGTTTTATTTTCATATTTGTTCATTTAATTACTTTCTTCAATGCTACTGTTAAATACACCTGTAGCTGAAAACAAAGCACTGTTTATTTAATTTGTATATTAAGTTGTGTGTGTAATGTGTATCTTTGATCTTAATATTTAATAACAAAGAAAATAATGACAAATATTTTTTATCTTCGCCCCTTCTGCCATTCTTTTTTATTTAATATTTTGTTACCTAAGGCTTTGTTTTTAAAATATGGACATTAGTTTGGCTGTAATGCTAAGTCACAAAATAGTAAAACCAACATAAAAAAGAATCGTGATAAAATCGTTAATCGTGATTTTCCTGAAAAAAATCGTGATATGATATTTTTACCATATCGCCCACCCCTACTTTGTCTAATTTATTATTTTAATCTGTAAGTTTGTTAATGTGTACAGTGTTTTGGTGCATTCCGTTTAAATTGGATGTTGTTTTTCAGGGCTGGTGTGTGAAGTCAAGCGACCAACGCAATTTGCCCCCCGCCCGCCCTTTGACTGCACACACTTTACCTATCCAGAACGTTCCAAAGGAGCTCATTCCAGGACAGGTGGACTCCCATTATCCAAAACTACATTAAATGAAGAATTTTAGGGTGTGTTCACACTGAGCAGGTTTGGTTCGATTAAAACAAACTCCGGTGCGATTGCTCTGTTTGAATGAGTGTGAACGCTGCAATCTGAACCCTGGTGCGCACCAAACAAGCGGACCAAGAACCCGGAAAAGATGGGTCTCCGTCCACTTCCGAACGAACTCTGGTGCGGTTCGACTGAAATATGAACGCAACGCAGACCAAAAACATGACATGATGTCACAAGATGCGACCTTAAAAAAGAATGCTCAAGCATAATTGTTTTTAGTCGCGATGTTTCCCATCACAGTTCGGTACAGGCGTCAGAAACGGCATCTCCTCGCAGTAGATCTTAGTTTGTGTGTGACAGAAGGATTCCTGATGCTGTTTTGACTCCATTACACATTTTATAAGCTCTTCATGAGTTGTCAGCTGATAAAAATCATCATATGTACACATTATTTTCCAAAAGAATCAAGACACAAAGAATCAAAGTGTGAACACACCCTTAGTTTATGAAGTAAATACAAACCAAACTAAAACATCATTGTGTATTCACAGGCCATGAACTATTCAAACCCCATCTACTCAAAGATGTATCATGACGGACAGCACTGTCGAAAGCCAGTCATCCACCTCGACATGAGACGCGATTTACTCCCAAAGAGACTGGACACGACCATTCGAGAAACGGCGGCGTAGCCTAGCTTTTCCTGCTTTGTTTTTATATAGATCTGTATAAAATGTATAAAACAAAGAACTTTTTATGTCCAGTCAGGTTAAATCATCTCACGTTGTGTCCCACATATATGTGCCAATTTCCTTTTTACAACTTTTTTTTTTCAGTTGCAACCAAAATGTCTTTTTTTATAAATGACAAATGCAGTGTTTTTCTTTGCTTTGTGACTTTGTAAATGCACTACACAAATACGAAAAAATGAAACGAAACAGCTGCTGAATCTCAAAAGGCTTTATACACATTTAAAGAGAATTTTATATAGGTTTATTTACATACTCACTATGTATATGTTTTCCTGTTGGTGGTGTGGTCACCAATGCCTAGATATTCCCAAGTTGCCTCTTACATTTAGCAGTATTAGAAAAAAGAGACACCTATTTAATAAATGCATCATATGCTCATCACAGATTTTATTTTTGATATTTGTCATTGATGTTTCTCTTTAAGTTGACCAGATGCTTCAAATATGCAGTCAAAACCGAAAGTGAAACCAACCCACGATGTTTTTTTTGCAACTGTACTACAACTTGAAAACATGTTATATTTCATTTGCATATTGCAAAACATATCTTTCAGCACTTACAAGGACTAAAAAAAATATTTTATGTCACTCACCTTCACTCACTGGTTGTGAAACGACATGCGTGGGACTCTTGTAATGCCATGTTTGATGAAAATACACATTCTCTGTGCAAATGTACACAACTATAGGAAGAGAAAAAAACGTTTTATAATTTTATAGTTGATTTGTACGTCCGGTTTGCTTGTATTTTCTGGAAATGTATTAAATGTAGACCTTTTATACAAAACGATGTACGCAGTATATTGGTCCATCTTCACTTTGAGCTGCAACTGGAGTGTTTTTTTAATAATGAAATTAAATAGCTTGAATATTGCACTGCGCAATCGTACAGGTTTCTATTGTATAAAGGGAAATGAATTGGAATACATATAGATACACCTAATGTGTTTTTGGACCAAGAACTGAAATAAATGGTTTTTCTTGCCATTTTAAATGTGTTTTTGTTGTGATTGAAGTGTGCACTCTTGCATAACTCAGGCTATTTGCAAACTTAACATGGCTTATTTGTGTTGCGTGTAGAATTATTAGATGTTATCTTCCTTGTTTAACCGGTTTGCTCCAGAATAATTTACATTTCAGGAGAAGCGGATGCATTTTCCATAGAACAGAAGGTAAGAGATGTGGAAACCCTCATAAAAGTAACTGTGTTTACATTGGAAGATGTCGCTGCCAGAACAATTTGCGAACAATCTGGAAAAAACACTAAGAAAAACTCCTGGATTTGGCACTTTACCATTTACTGTGATATTAATCGGATTGGAATTATTAATGGATCGGGGATTTTCGTGCCCATGTACCCCGAGTCTTAATATGACACTGATCAGCTTCGTCTTTCTTGGACCTTCTCTTCTGGCTCTGACTGTCATGATGTTCATTCGAAGGCCTTGTAGACGTAATTCGAAGAATTTTGCAGTTTTTTTTTTATTTTGTCTGATTCCACCTTCAATTTGGATGTTTCTGTTGTTGTTTGAGGGTGAATATGTTGCTTGTGGCATGGTACACTGGGAAGGAGATTACGTGCTGGATGAGAAACTCCAGATTAAATGGTGTAAACCCAATGGAGTGAACGCAACAGACCTGCTAGAACTGACCGAAAAACTCATTTTCTACTCAAGGGTGAGTGTACTTTACAGTTTTTAAACCTTTACACATCAACTAAACCATTTAAAATCACTGTAGGTTTTTAGATAAATTTGCTGTTTGCGAAGGAAATACCAGCTCGTACAAAAGAATGTTAATGTAACTTTTGTAATTTAATTAAATTTGTCATTTAAACGTAAGAAAGAAGACCCATCACTGTTCAGTATACGAATGATCATGATGACCAACATTCTAACGTTCTATATCAGGGTTCCTCAAATCCGGTCCTGTAGGGCCACTGTTCTGCAGAGTTTACAGTAGCTCCAACCCTGATCAAACTCACCTGTAACTCTGTAGAACCTGACTAGGTTGTTCAGGTGTGTTTGATCAGGGTTGGAGCTAAACTCTGCAGAACAGTGGCTCTACAGGACCGGATTTGAGGAACCCTGTTCAATGTAATAGAAGACAATATTTAAACTGTAATTAATCAAAAAATTGCCAATATTACAATAGCTAAAGATTCAATTATCTATATAACATGTTGTAAGTTAAATGTAAGTTGTATATGGTTTAAATCCATAAATTGCAAAAACCAATAACAAAAAACAAAATGGAAAAGAAGGCATGTTTGATGAATATCAGTACTGTTATTCCATCTTATCACTGTATGGTTGTTTGTTTGTTTGTTTGTTTGTTTGTTTGTTTGGTTGTTTTTTTAGCTTTCAGCTTTAGCTCTACTGTCAGTCCTGTGTGTTTCCGTCATGGCTGCCGTCATTTATAACGACTGTAAGAGCAGAACTTTGGAGCAACTGAATAAACATGATGAACCAACACGACAAACATCTCTCAGCAGTTCGGAAGAGGAAGTACAGCACCCGTCTGCCTAAATACAACATGTCAAACAACTGTTTAAGGTTATACATATTAATAAATAGACATTTAAACTTTCGCCAAGGTACAACTTTAATTTCTGTTTAGATGTATGTTGTCTTGTTTCTTTGTAATAACATGATATGTGGTTTACTGCACTGTACAGAGCAAGCTTTTCTCATGCGTGCCTATAGGGCTACACACGCACTGCAAGATACTAATGCAAATACATGACACCTTTGAAAGATAATGAAACATTACGGATGCTATTAAATTTCTATGCTCTTGATAGTTTCTATGTTCTTGAAAGAATTAAATAGAAATGCTGAAGTTCAAATTGAGATGTCTAACTTTTGTTTCGATTAACCATTATCATCTCTGTTGTTGGATGTAGTTTTCATAGTTTTTGCATACAGTGGATATAAGTCAACGCATTCCTGTTAAAACTGCTTTTGAGATGTAAAAAAATTAAACAAAGATAATTATATCAGAACTTTTGCAGGTTTAATGTCGAAATTATAACCTATGTAATGCCAGTGAAAACCACAGTGACACATTACAAAGAAAAAAATCTTGAAAGGAAGATCTAACTGCATAAATGTGCACACCCATCCATCCATCCATCCATCCATCTTCTTCCGCTTATCCGGGGCCGGGTCGCGGGGGCAGCAGTCTAAGCAGAGATTCCCAGACTTCCCTCTCCCTAGACACTTCCTTTAGGTCCTCCGGGGGGACACCGAGGCGTTCCCTGGCCATCCGGGAGACATAGTCCCTCCAGCGTGTCCTAGGTCTTCCCCGGGGTCTCCTCCCTGTGGGACATGCCCGGGACACCTTCCCGGGAAGGCGTCCAGGAGGCATCCGGAACAGATGCCCGAGCCACCTCAGCTGACCCCTCTCGATGTGGAGGAGCAGCGATGCTACTCTGAGCTCCTCCCGAGTGACCGAGCTTCTCACCCTATCTCTAAGGGATCGCCCAGCCACCCTGCGGAGAAAGCTCATTTCGGCCGCATGTATCCAGGATCTTGTCCTTTCGGTCATGACCCACAGGAACGCAGATTGACCGGTAAATCGAGAGCTTCGCCTTGCGGCTCAGCTCTTTCTTCACCACGACAGACCAGTAATCGACCGCATTACTGCAGAAGCTGCACCGATCCATCTGTCAATCTCCCGTTCCATCCTTCCCTCACTCATGAACAAGACCCCAAGATACTTGAACTCCTCCACTTGAGACAGGAACTCTCCACCAACCTGAAGTGGGCCAGCCACCCTTTTCCGTCTGAGAACCATGGCCTCGGATTTGGAGGTGCTGATTCTCATCCCAGCCGCTTCACTCTCGGCTGCAAACCGTCCCAGTGCATGCTGAAGGTCCTGGTCTGATGGGCCAGCACGACAACATCATCCGCAAAAAGCAGAGATGAAATCGTGTGTTCCCCAAACCTGACACCCTTCGGCCCCTGGCTGCACCTAGAAATTATGTCCATAAAAATTATGAACAGAACCGGCGACAAAGGGCAGCCCTGCCGGAGTCCAACATGCACCGGGAACAAGTCTGACTTACTGCTGGCAATGTGAACCAAGCTCCTGCTCTGGTCGTACAGGGACCAGACAGCCCTTAGGAAAGGGCCCCTGACCCCATACTCCCAGAGCACCCTCCACAGGAGACCGCGAGGGACACAGTCGAATGCCTTCTCCAAATCCACAAAGCACAAACTCCCATGAACCCTCCAGCACCCTGGAGAGGGTATAGAGCTGGTCCAGTGTTCCACGAACAGGACGAAAACCGCACTGTTCCTCCTGAATCCGAGGTTCTAGTATCGGCCGTATTGTCCTCTCCAGTACCCTGGCATAGACTTTCCCGGGGAGGCTGAGAAGTGTGATCCCCCTGTTGTTGGAACACACCCTACGGTCCCCCTTCTTAAAAAGAATGTGCACACCCCTGAACTAATATTTATTTGAAGCACCCTTTGATTTTGTTACAGCACTCAGTCTGTTTGGATACGAGTCTCTCAGTTTGGCATATCTTGACTTGGGAATATTTTCCCACTCAACACTCACGGTTTAACTAAACAAAACTGTATTGTGAAACCTTTCAGAAATCAGAATAGTGAATTTAATCACAAAAGAAAGGGTTAACTGAGCAAAACACTACTGTGAAAGATTTCACAAATCAGAATAGTTAAGTTAAGGATTCAAGGAAGAAGTTTAGACTGTCACATTTCTTCTCTCTGTGTGAACGATGGTTATCATTCAAAAACAGGATGTGTGTTTGTTCTGCACCTTAGGTACAGTGCCAGCGTTTCTCATCTGCAAGCTTTTCTGAAGTGCTGTAGTCTATTTCAACTTGATGAAGGTTAGAGATGCAGCCGTCATTTGATTTTTATTTATCTTTTTATCCCCATAACTCCTTCTTTTGTTTGCATATTGCTTAATAAATCGCAAAAAAAAATGTTCTTCTAACACGTGAATTTCCATGAAATTATTGTGCATGTGTAGCCTGGGTTTCCCCATGCTGCCTTGAGCGCAGCGCGATTTTATTCACGCTGCTAGGCAGCCTGGATACCATGGACCAGATTTTCGCCTCAGCGAGGGGACCAATCACAGAACGGGGAGGGAGCAGCAAGACGATGACGACGTCTATGCGACACACCGAAGCAGTTTGTTTATATCTATGGATCCAACATGGCAGCAGACGTGAAGTTACCTTTCGATGCAGCCTTAGATAGTGTTCTAAGTAGTTTAGTCTTCTTCAGCCATCGTCTTCTTCCTCGTCGAATTTCTGTCGCTCTACATACGTCATCTGGTATAATTGAAACGATTGGCTGTGAGCTACGTACAGGCGCATTTGATAGACATTCGTAGCGCCCAATAAACAGCTCTGGGCATTCGTAAACCACGCCTCAAATACGAGAAAATTAACATGTGGTTCCCAGACAACGTCTCAATGAGAAAGAGGTCTGACGTTAGCCAGGCTAGTGCATGTGGTGATATTTTAGCAAAATATGATGTTGCTTTTTGCACATCTTGGTCAGTTTCAAAGTGAAAAATCTAAAACGTGCATTCAGTTTTCTCCAAAACAGATAAATGTGACTGTGCCAACATTTTATTGCTTTTGTTCACGTAGCGCGTAAATCGAAAACTGAAAAAAAGTGTCCTGTGAAGCAAAAGAGAGATACAACTCTTTTTTTTTTTTTTAAAGAACCATTTTCCATTTTGTATCTTCAAGGCTTTGAGCTATTTTGTGGAGTGTTGTGACTCGTGTTTCACTGGACTTGTACATGATACTGTACCATGTTAGCTTGAACAAATCGTTCTTTTCAAATGGATATTTAGTTGACGGCAGAAGATGCACATCTGAAGTTTAATGCACAGTTCTTGCACTTGCTCGGATGAGCCAATGAGCATGTCCAAATGTGTCCAGCCAATAAGCATGGCCAGAAATGAACAAATTAAACCTACAGTACAGGCAGATGTGAAAGTCTGCTTCTCCCTCATGTCTGACTCAAAAAGAACCAAATGAGACAATTCTGATAGTCAAAGTTTTCAGAGGATAACCTCATTCGGTTCTTTTTTATTTTTTCAAACTGGTTCTTTGGTTCAATAACTAGGTCTAGAAATGCTAGAAATGCTCATTCGGTTACAGAAACTATTTTGTACAGGTTTTTAAAAAATCATTTTAAGTGCAAACTGGTAATTTTTTAAGCATATATGTGACCCTGGATCACAAAATCAGTCACAAAGGTCATTTTTTTTAAATTGAGATTTATATATCACCTGAAAGCCGATTAAATAAGCTTTCATTGATGCATGGTTTGTTGTCCATTTATGTTTGTGATTTTGCTGCATCCACTCGCAAAAATATATATTTTTAGATTTACGGTAGGACATTTACTAAATATCTTCATGGAACATGATCTATACTTAATATCCTAATGATTTTTTTTTTCTTTTTCTTTTTTTGCATAAAATAAAATTTGATAATTTTGACCCATATAATGTATTTTTGGCTATTGCCACAAATATACCTGTGCGACATGTGACTGGTTTTGAGTTCCAAGGTCACATATTTGTACCCAGAACTATATGTTCCCTGTCATGTGAAATATTGGGATCTCGTCTGAGAGCCTAATCACCTTCAAGTGTAAACTAAACGATCCTATGGACATTGATATGTGAGATTTGCATCTATTCCCTGCTAGTTGTGCCGAGGCCATTTTCCCTGTGCGCTTCAGCACTGTGAGAGAGCTAAAATTTCCCTGAAAGGGCAAGCACAGACAGTGTGTCTTTTTAATGCTATCATTCCACCCATGCATTTCTGGATGCGGTTGTTGCCTATCCTCGTTTGACGGCCACAATCACAGTCTCACATGTTTGGGCATAAGTGTGCTGAGACTACGTTCGTTGGTGGCTCATGTTCTCACATGAGAGCATGACCACGTCAGCACTGTGTGCCGTCGGGCTGCCGGCTGACAGTGCGGGTTGTGGCAGCAATCCAGTGTGTCATTCGGCGCTCTAGATGTGCCGGTTGAGACTCGAGTTCATTGTACCCAAGAAAGGCGGTGGGTTATGGCCAATCTTGAACCTGGAAATTTGAATCGAGCCCTTCACAAGCTCCCATTCCAGCAGAGGTGGACAAAATACACAACTTCCTTACTTGAGTGAAAGTACAGATACTACTGGTCAAATATTAATCCGTTACAAGTAAAAGTTGTAAAGAATGATTTTTACTTAAGTAAAAGTACAGAAGCACTTGTTTTTAAAAGTACTTAAGTATCAAAAGTAAATGTCAATGCTTTGTTTTACTATTGTTGCATTGTTGTGTGTAATACTTAAAGTACCTTATGCCTCTGAATCTATGCCTGCCTACCTACCCTCATATCAATATCATATTTATTTCTAGAACACAGTTCTAGTAGTGGGATTGAATGTGAGATTGAATAAGTGCACTCAATAACATCCACAATGGTTTCGGACACCCCTCAGATATTGCTCTATTTAAAGTTTTTTGGCTTTTAGTATGAATATGTTAGCCTTACTGTTATCTATAAGCTAGTGTGCACCAAAACAATGACAAAATTTGCATTTAGAAGACCAAACCCAACGTCAGAATCTAACGCTAGATCGACAATAATCTCCAACGTAGGACAGACGTTGTATTGTGGTTGTATTGTAGTACCAACATCGGTCGGTTTCTGACATCAATCCGACTTTCATTTCCAACCAAAATGCAACCCCTGCAACCAAAATCATCCCCTGACTGACGTTACTTTCTACACAAGGACCTTGACAGAAGAGTAAACAGTACGATATTTGTCTTTAAAATGTAGTGAAGTTAAAGTAAAAAGTTTCCAGAAAAAATAATACTCAAATAAAGTACAGATACTCAAAAAGTGTACTTAAGTACAGTACTAAAGTAAATGTACTTTGTTACTCTCCACCTCTGCATTCCAGACGCTAAAAACTTATTTTCGAATTCATCCGTCCCAGAGATTGATCTGCAGCGATCAACCTGACCTGTACTTTCATGTCTTGTCTTGATTTCTTTCATGGCACCTTTGCATAACATTCACATTCACATTCCGGGCCTGTTCCGTCGTGCAGCCGACGAGCTCTCACTACAGCCTGCGCTTCCAGGAGAGTGGAGACCCCCCAGGTCCAGCTGATCTGGACAGGAGACCTGTTTGCCTCTCTGTGGTATGCTAACTTTTACAATGCTTTGTCCTACAGTATAAACTTGTGTGGTTCGTTAGGTGGGTGAGTTTCTCTGCTGTGAAGAGGTTCCTGCTGGTCGTGAATAAAAACAAAGCAAAGGAAACACTGGAATCTGTTTGTGTTACTGATTTGCAGCAATGTAGGGCACTAAAGATTCTTGGTTCTAGTACTGTCCATAGGGGACTGGATGCCGTTTAAATGTGGGTGAATCCCACAAATCAAGCTATGAATTTTAACTAAGTGGGGTTCTAATGGATGTACTATTAGTTATATTTGTATAGACACTGAAACATATATTGACATAGGACAGCATATAAAAACTAATCAATTAACATATGAAAAATAACATGAAAAATCCTCTTGAACCTATGAATATGTTTAATTTATGAAAAATTATTTATAATATATATGACATAATATGTGTGTGTGTGCAACAAGCAAGATGTGCATTTGTAAATCCGGTGACAGGCGTGCATTACTGTAAAAAAACGGTCAAATGACTGGCAGCTACGGCTGCCAAACAAAAACCATAAATTAAAGTAAAATATCTTAATTCCAATAAAGTGCAAAAACTGTAATTTTACTGAATTTTTCATTAAAAGTTTTAGAAAAAAAACACTGTTATTTTACAGGTTTTTCCTTGTTTGAATTAAGATATTTTAAGAGACATCACCCAGAGAGGAGAACAGGATTTTCCTAAGTTTTCAATCTTTCTCATTAAACCAATGACTGCAATGAAATTAAGACCATTTTACCAATCGCACTGAGACCCTTAAAATGATACCAAACACGAAAAGGAAAAACAATAGATTCACAAGATACACCATATGTGATATATAGACATTCTTAATAAACTTTCAGTGACTTAAAGGGATAGTTCACTTTGAAATAAAATTTTGGTATGTTATAGCTTACCTCAAGGGCATCCAAGATGTAGGTGTCTTTTTTTCCGCAGTAGTTTCAATTTTTATATTTTTAGGTCAAACTGTTCTTGTCTGTCAGTCATATAATGCAGGTCGATGGTCACTGTCTCAAAGAGCATGCACAGAGTCCAAATTAAAACAATTCCACATCGTCCAAATTAAACAATTCCCCATCGTAAGTACACATTGATGGCCCAAGACACGAAACGAACGGTTTGTGTGAGAAAACGAACAGTATTTATATGGTTTTTACCTCTTGAACACAGCCACGTCCAAGTGATCTGAGAGCGCGGGCGGGTATAGATATATACACTAGATGTCGCATTGGCTACGGTTTCGCAGTAGCCAATGCGACATCTAGTGTATATATCTATACCCGCCCGCGCTCTCAGATCATTTGGACGCAGCTGTGTTCAAGAGGTAAAAACCATATAAATACTGTTCGCTGTAAAACATACCAAAATTTAATTTCAAAGTGAACTATCCCTTTAAGGAGGGAGAGGGCGGATGAGTTGAAGTCAAACAAGGAGACAAAGAGATACGTTTGGACAGGACAATCCTTTCCTGTGCTCTGTTTTTGCTATCTTCTGTGGGTGCGTTTTATGGCTTTATTGCAGGGTGAGTTTTTGTTTTAGCAGGAAAATCAGTCCTTACAAGTTCCCTTTCGAAAGGGAAACAGCATTTTTCATGGACAAGGAAAAGGTAGCCTACTCCTCTCAGAAAATGCAGAAATTAAGATACTTTTAGATGTTTAATTGCTATTTTTGTGAAGACCTTTATTATATTATATTATATTATATTATATTATATTATACAGTATAAATAAAATATGATCATGTAAAAATAAAATGCTGCTTTTGCATAGTATGTGCTTGCTGTTTAGCTCCAGTAATAAGATGAAAATATTTATCTTGAACTCAATTAAACCTCGATTAAACAATTTAATAATCAATCAAAAGGTAATTTATACATGTATGATATTATGCTCTAGACACATTGGATGGATGGAAGATTCAGAATGGAGATTCTATAGCCATTGAGTGCAGTTGAGAGTTCATCGGTTGTGCACACTGTAAAAAATAAAATCGTAAAAAAACGGTCAATGACTGTCAGCTACGGCTGCCAAACAAAAACCGTAAAAATAAAGTAAAATATCCTAATTTAAATTAAGTGCAAAAAACTTTTACAGAAATTTTCCTTAAATGTTTTACGGAAAAACAGTGTTATTTTACAGCTATTTCCTGAATTATTACGATCAAATGCCTTCATTGTAAAAAAATCCCATAAAAAACAGTCAAATGACTGTCAGCAACGGCTGCAATATAAAAAACGTAAAATTTATGTAAAATATCCTAATTTAAATAAGTGCAAAATACTTTTACAGAAATCTTCATTAATCTTTTTTAACAGAAACACACAGTTAAAACACTGTTAATTCACATTTTTTCTGATTTTTTACTGAAAAACATGCAGTTAATTATATGCATGATTTGGTGTGACTATACGTCACTGCATCAGCAACTACACAGTTACTGTCTGTTACATAAAGCAACATACAGCATTTCATCAGTGTTTCTCTGCTCATCCTGGACTGAAGCTCAGGCTCTACTCTTCAACACAATGGTGACACACGAAACACACCATACAGAAACACTTTAAACCCCAAAAGAAACATTAAACACTACCAGATCTCTCAGGATCTCAACATCTTCACTTATTACAATCCAGACTTTATTTCTTTCATACTAACATTCTTATTGAGAATTAACAGAGGTTTAGAAGTTGAAGCTTTATTGAAAAGAATAAAGTTTGATGTCACCATGATGGAGATCAGTGTTTGCTTTAGTTGGGCTCTTGACCTTTTAGTGTTTAACTTAAGTTTTTCTCTGGCTGCTTCAACTGTGTGTATTTGATGCATATTTGTTATGGTAGGAATCCAAGAGAAACTCAGATCAGATGATGTTGGTCTCTTTTTAGTGATAATAGTCATCATGTAGTGTCCTGCTTCATTGATACCTCCTGAAGTGTAAATCTGATTAAGTAATTAAATATTAGTTGTTAATTTTTGCATGATAAAACTGCTATAGAAGATCCTTCAGTGCTGTGATACTCAGATTTTATGATGTCATTATACAGAAAATGTTTTGACAGGATCATATAGACTCACTCAGACATCAAGAATCAGCGTATGAATCACAACAATGGTGACAACGAAAAAAAATCTGAACTACTATAAAGTCACAAAAAGGCTTTGTTGGTTGTCACCATTGTTGAGGTTCATATGTTGATTCTTGATGTCTATACTACAAAAAAAAATAACCAGCTCAAATTTTTTTCTATATAATATATATCTTTTTAAATTTCAGATTATTACAATATTGTTGCCAAGGATCATGTGAGAAATTATGACATTATAGACTTTGTATAAAGCTAAATTCCATGTACATATTATGAAATCTAAACTAATATATTCAGAGATTTGACTATCATATCAGTGAATCAGATCATCACATGATGACTGTAACATCACTGATGAATGACCAAGATCATCTGATATTTCTCCTGCATTTATTGCTATAACAAATGTGTATTAAATACACAGTTAAAGCAGCCAGAGAAAACTCAAGTTAAAAACTCACGGGTCATGAGCCCAACTAAAGCAGACACTGATCTCAATCATGGTGACATCAAATTTATTTTAAAGCTGTCAGCTGCGGCTGTCAAACAAAAACCGTAAAAATAAAGTAAAATATCCTATTTTAGAAGTGCAAAAAACTTTTACAGAAATTTTCCTTAAATGTTTTACAGAAAAACACTGTTATTTTACAGCTATTTCCTGAAATATTACAATTGTAAAAAAATTATGTGCATGTGAGAAATTATGACATTATAGACTTTGTATAAAGCTAAATTCCATCTACATGTAATCTAAGCTAATATATTCATATTTTTGACTGACATATCAGAGAATCAAGCCATCATATGATGACATCATCAAAGAATGACCAAAATCATCTGAAATTTACTCCAGCATTTATTACTATAACAAATGTGCACCAAATACACAGTTAAAGCAGCCAGAGAAAAACGTAAATTAAAAATTGAAGTCATGAGCCCAACTAAAGCAGACACTAATCTCAATCATGGTGACATCAAATTTATTTTAAAGTTTTTTACAATTTATTTAAATTAGCATATTTTACTTTAATTTTAGGGTTTTTGTTTGGCAGCCGCAGCTGCCAGTCATTTGACCCTTTTTTTACGATTTTTTTACAATGAAGGTATTTGATTATAATAATGCAGGAAATACCTGTGAAATAACAGTGTTTTTTCGGTTGATTTAAATTACCATATTTGACTTTAATTTTAAGGTTTTTGTTTGGCAGCCGCAGCTGCCAGTCATTTGACCCTTTTTTTATGATTTTTTTTACAATGAAGGTATATGATCGTGATTATTCAGGATATACCTGTAAAATAACAGTGTTTTTCAGTTTATTTAATTTAGGATGTTTTACAGTTTTTTGGGGAGCTGACAGTCATTTGACCATTTTATCATTTAACTGTTTTCTTTCTGTTAAATTACAGATTATATTTGTAATTTTACATACATTTTTATGTAATTTAAGAAAACAGAAAAAATACTGTATGAAAAATACAATAAATTTTCTGTATAAAAAGTGTGAATTACTGTAATTTGTCATTAATGTCACAATACCTAAAATAACAGCTGAATTTTTATTTTACAGATATTATTTGTAATTTTACAGTGTTTTGAGTACAATTTAAAATTAAAGAAAATGATCGTAAAAAAATCACAATTATTTTCTGTAAAATTAGGATTTTTTTTTACAGTGCAGTGCATTATGGGATTGAATGAGTGCACTCAATATCTTCTACAAATGACTGTCCCCTCAAATAGTACCCTATTTAAGGGTATAGGGGATGATTTTGGACACAGCCTATGTTCTGTCTTCTGATCGAGAGAGATTGAAACTGAAAGAAACCGCAGATTTTCTCCCGTTTCTCTTTCGCAGACACACTGGGTCATTGACCAGTTTCAAATCACAAAAAGTGTCAAAAGCATCACGAGAGATGTGTTAAATTAACTCATGTCTCAAAGCACGTAACATTACAATAATAATGAATGTAAACTACTTAAAGGGTACTGACCTGTACCACCTGACTGCTGCATATTAATTTCAACACTGATAGTGCTGCCAGAGAAACGCATAAATCTGAATCTGAGGATGTGAACAGCTCCATAGAATGTCACAGGTTGCCATCTCGTAATTATGGTTACAACACGGCGTGAAGACCACATGAAGCTTGTTGTTTTAGTTCAGGAGGAACTGTAAAAACTGTTTGTGGTAATCGGTGACTGTACAACTCTGCATAGTTCAATTCAATTCAAATTGATTTGTATAGCGCTTTTCACAATACATATTGTTTCAAAGCAGCTTTACAGAAAGTGCATTTCAGAAATGTACATAGAAAAATTAAGTTAGTTAATCATGTATTAATTTAGGGCATAACATATCGCCAGCGTTGAGTCGTCTCTTCACAGGCGTCGAGTCGTCTCTTCATGGATGTTGGGGCATCTGAAGTTTCCATGAGAGGCTGGATACAAACTGGAGCTGACAAACTCTATTTACCAACAGAGATAACAACAGAAAAGCAGATAGGAAATAATTTGCATAGCTGCTGTTCATAATATGAATGCATTCGATCTGATTCAACTGTAGTATAAAAGGTAAGTATTATGTGAATGCTTGGCTAAAGAGATGCGTCTTTAATCTAGTTTTATACTGGGACATCGAGTCTGAGCATCGAACAATATCAGGAAGACTATTCCAGAGTTTAGGAGCTAAATGTGAAAACGCCCTCCTTCCTCCATAGCAATTGTACAACTCTGCATCATGGAACTCCATTGTTAAGTTGGGTGAACTCAAAAACAAAGAAGAGCTGGATCCAAATGCAGTGAGTTTATTGATAAAATAAACATAACAACAAATCGAACACAGAAATCAGAGAACCAGGGAACAGAATAGTTGCACAAAAACATAACATACATGAAGGCCAAGACTCGACCAGGAACACAAGAAATACTGGGGTTTAATTACACAAGGGCTGAATCCGAACTCGCCACCGATACCCTCAAATTGAGCGTTATTTGAGGGGACAGCCATTTGTGGTGTCTGAAACCATAGTGGACATTATTAGCCGCGTTTCCACTGTCGGGCCAGTGCGAGCCAGGGCTTTAAACGGGCCGTGCCGGGCTAATAGCCTCGGGCTAATAGCACCGGGCCTGCGTTTCCACTGTCGGGCCAGAAGCTCCACAGCGTTTCACTAAAACACGCCCGTAACACGCCTCTCTGGAACAACGTCACACTAACCCATCATTTCACCAACAAATGGAAGTTTTATCAGAAAACTAATCAGAAATCACTGGAAACAGCGTTGAAAACAAACATGATAAAAGCGGCCGTTTGCTGGCATTTTTTTGTTTACTTGAATATTTAAAACCCAAGCATCGATGTTTTACCACAGGTTTACAATAAAAAGAGATACACTGATCATAATTAATTAATTTATGTCAAAACTGCACATTAGTCACTCAGAAATAAATTACCGTTAGGTCTATTTCACAAAAGAAAGAGGAGGTAGAGGACACACTTACTTCTTCAGTCGCGTCTGTTTCTGTTTATTTGGTAGTTACAGGACATATTTACATCATATTTAGAAAGAATGATAATTTCTACAAATATATGCCACCAAAAATACGACCTGAGGAGCTTTAGCACTCTCTCGACTCCCATACAGATATTTTCTTTCAGAGAAACAGAGGAAGCTCCCGAAAAAAAAGTTGCTTTATTTTATGAGAGTCCGGTATAAAGAGACGAGGGCTACTGACAGATAAAATAAAAACATGACTGTGATAGCCTTTATGATTGGTCTGATTTCTTCAAGTGTGTTCACTATGTTTTTTTTACTATGCGTATCTTCAAGCGTTTACTATGTTTACTATGGTAATGGTTAGCGCGCATAACTTAGTCTTTTGCATCACAAACAGAAGGCAAACATGAACGCGAGTTAAATTATTTTAAAAGTCTTTAATGCTGACAGAATCAATCGGCGCTGCCGTCTCCCGACTCAGGTAAACTCCGCCTCTGTTCGTAACCACTCCTCTAGCCCGAGCTGGCCCGCTTTGGCCCAAGGTATTCGACGGGCCAGAAATCCTGGCCGTTGGCCCCGAGTAAGCCCTGATCAAGGCCCGGAAGTGACAGTGGAAACGCGACTGGCCCTGGCACGCACTAGCACGGCCCGGCCCTGGCCCGACAGTGGAAATGAGTGCACTCATTCAAACCCACATTGCACTGCAATAACAAGTGTACAACCGATGTACCCTCAACGGCTGTCCGAATTCACTCACTCTTTTTTTATTCACTCCTTTAAGTGAACAGTATTAGTGGACGAATGTAGGGAATAGAATGAGGATTTAGGAGGCGATTTCCAATTCAGCTCCCCTTCTCTATTCCCTCAAACTCGCCAGTTTTCCCTATGGCAGATTTGGCATGTTCGGGGAAGAGCAGCTGTGGTTTAGATTCAGTAGTATTTTATGGTGTTACAATGGTGAAATTACAGACAAGAAATTAAAATTCTGAGGCATGAAATGAAACAATAACTGGGAATTGTATTAACATTAACATCTCCTTCTCCCATTTTCCACCTAAAAATTGTGTATGTAGGCTGTGACTTCCTTGCCTCCACTCCACTCCTTCCTTGCCTCCACTCATGAGCTGCCACTGACGTTTAGTGACTAGAGACTTGACTCTGACTTATGACAAAATATTCAACACTTTACTCGTACTCCAGTATCACAAACTTCAGACTTAACTTTGAGTCCAGCTTAGGACTTGACTCAGACTTGAACTGAACTCGTCCCCTCTCAAGTTTTCTGATATTTGAAGATTCATTACAGCGATCTGACCAATAATTTATTAACTCTTTCTCTTTTTTGTGAATCTTGTAGACCAGACCAAAGACATTCCAAACCGGAGAAACCAAAAAGGTCTTCAGTCTAACTTCCCGTGCTGTCTACAGACCTCAGAAGATGTCTTCTATCCAGTTTTTAAGACTGTTTGCGGCCCCGCTGTCCAAAATGAGTATTATGACCTCAGTTTCAATGATCTTTTTGTTAGTGGGTTTGCAGGCAATTATGGATGTCAAATTTTCATGCCCCTGCAGAGTTGAGAGGAACCATGCTTTAATAAGCTGCATCTTGTTTGCTCCCGCTATCTTTGCTTTGGTAATAATGCTCCTATTGTGGAGACTTAAATATAAAAGTAGATTTTGTTCTTCTCAAGAACAAAACAACAGTGGAACATCTCAAGGAAAAGACAACAGTGGAACATCTCAAGGAAAAGACAACAGTGGAACATCTCAAGGAAAAGACAGCAGTGGAACATCTCAAGGAAAAGACAACAGTGGAACATCTCAAGGAAAAGACAGCAGTGGAACATCTCAAGGAAAAGACAGCAGTGGAACATCTCAAGGAAAAGACAACAATGGAACATCTCAAGGAAAAGACAACAATGGAACATCTCAAGGAAAAGACAGCAGTGGAACATCTCAAGGAAAAGACAGCAGTGGAACATCTCAAGGAAAAGACAACAGTGGAACATCTCAAGGAAAAGACAGCAGTGGAACATCTCAAGGAAAAGACAACAATGGAACATCTCAAGGAAAAGACAGCAGTGGAACATCTCAAGGAAAAGACAACAGTGGAACATCTCAAGGAAAAGACAGCAGTGGAACATCTCAAGGAAAAGACAGTAGTGGAACATCTCAGTGTGAAAAAAAGTGTGGAAGGCTGAAAGAGTTTGTGGAAAATTTAAGAAAAGCTTTTGTAGTTTGTATTCCATGTCTTGTGTGGATCTGTATGTTTTTCATTGATGGTGATTATCTTGCATGTGGATTCACAGACTGGAATGGACACTATGCCTGTGATAACGAACTGCATCCAAGATGTGTGAATTGGTGCAAACCCACCAAATTAAGCCCAGGAAAAAATGAGACTGAATGTTACGAAAGAACACTGGAGTTGATTTGGATATCAAAGGTAAGTGTCATTACGTCATTGCGTCAGTAATTTAAGCGTTAAATTATATTTAAAAATAGAAATGCATGTACATTTTCTTCAGACAGCAGTAATTCATAAAATGCTGATCAAATGATAGAAGAGTGTTATAACTGGCATTTGTCCAGACACAGAGTTTATGTCTGTATCCCAGTGGTGCAATAATGCTTTACTGTCATAGAAAACATACACCAGATCACAGTAGTCATTTGTTCTTTGCAAAAAATAAAATAATAATTACATCAAATCATATTAAAAACCCACAACACACCACCTAAACCAACAGCTACACACACTTCAAGCTTTGTGAATCTAATAGTTACATCTTCAAGTGCTAATATACTCAACATATATACCTGAATTTATTAATATGTATATATCTTTTTTTATATCAAGATTACAGGTTATGGTCTGGCTGTTATCTTCTGCATCATTGCAGTTATTTTTGTCACTTGTTGTGACTGCTGCAAAAGTAAAGAGAGTAAACAGCAAGGTCCAGGTAATGAGGAACAGCCTGAGCAACACACTGATAACCTTCTGATGAGGGGTTCTGCTACAGCCAAAAATGGAGAGAAAGGACCAGAGAGTTCTGATACAATGGAAATGAAAAATCTACTATCAGACCACCAACACAAAGACAGCTGTTAAACAAGCTTAAACCCAGTGACCAGCAGCTGTGACAAAGACCAGCTATTTACACATTTACTCTCTTCCTCAACCAAAGCTTTGCCATCAGGTTACTCTCAAACTTTATAAAACTCTGTAAAATAATTAAAGTTCTTTCATATTTCAGTTGGTTGTTTCCTTTACCTTTGCTTAATGCCTATTTGAATCTTAACTGAGTGTTTAAATGGATAGTTCAGACATTCTGTCATCATTAATCACCGTCATGTCATTATAAACCTGTGTGACTTTCTTTTCTTTTTCACTGTGAATAAACCCATGCATTTTTGTAGTTTTGGATTAACTACCCCTTTAAGAATCATATGTGAAGATAGCCATAGTTCTCATTTTTCTTTTCTTTTTTATATATTTTGTAACTTCGCTGTAACTTCCTAAAGACTGAATTATATTGTACCCTTTTAAACCTTAATTTTGCATTAAACCTTATTTCAACTACATCACATGTTCTCAATTTCTCAAATGACAAGAGCCTACAGATATTATTTTGGTGTTTAGATATTGTTTGATTCATAACTTTTTTTGTTTTAACCCTTTCACACGTAAGTTTAAAATATTCTGGCTGACCCCCCAGCGTGAGTTTTTCAAGGCGACCGTTATTTAGAATGTGTCACTTTATGGTTTCCGTGGTGACGCGTCATTGCTTGTCACGTGACACACTGCAGCAACAACAGAGCTGAATGAATGAACTTTTATGTCATTTTTCCTTTTTTATTCAAAATATTCACAAATTTGTTAGATATGGCATGAAATATCTGATATTCCGGTTGTCAAATATATGCAAGTGGAAGTGTTTTGTTGTTTAAACACATTTATAACGATCGCGTTAGTTCAGCTGTATTCGCGATGGGCGCCGCCATGTTAGTTTGTGCCGCAGACGCGCAGTTCAGAGAATCGGATCTGTTGGATTTACAACACGTTAATTCATCCACTTCTCCCGAAATACATACAAGTAAGTGGCAGGTGAACTGGGAGAAGAATAGAGTAAACTTATTTGCCTCAAATTAATGATAACCAAAGTAGCAATTTTAGATTTAATCTCTTGCTTTATATGTACAGTAATTTGGGTTGTATTCGCCAAATGACTTCGTCTAATTTATTATTTTAATCTGTAAGTTTGTTAATATGTACAGTGTTTTGGTGCATTCCGTTAAAATTGTGTGGTGTTGTTTTTCAGGGCTGGTGTGTGAAGTCAAGCGACCAACGCAATTTGCCCCCCGCCCGCCCTTTGACTGCACACTTTACCTATCTATCCAGAACGTTCCAAAGGAGTTCATTCCAGGACAGGTGGACTCCCATTATCCGAAACTACATTAAACGTACAGTATGGAATTTTTCGCCACTAGGGGCCGCTAACCTATTTACAATAACAAAGGCGTAGTTTGATGACGCAACATTTGCTAAGAATTATGGATCTTGTCGTCAACGTCAAGCCGACCGATCTAATAATGTTTATGGATGACTGAATACATTGATGCTTTTATCATGACTGTGATATGAAGCAGTTCGGGATTGCTAAGAGACAGCTATCAGCTCCACACGCGACGCGAGTCCCGCGGATATAAAAGGAATATGGACATTTCATTCTACCGAACTACACGCGAGTGCAGAATTACTACTCACAGGTCAATTTATTAGACAAATTAAACTTGTGAGGTAACGCAGCGCTCTTTCACTTGGTCTAACATTACACTATCACACTAAACTGCATTTGAATGTGTTGAAATTAATGTGTTAGTTTGTCTGTATGAGACTAGCAGTAAGCTAGATCAACATTAGAATAACATACAGATCATATTCTAACATTTTATCATTGTTGAACTACTGTATATAACATTGATTAGTTTTATGTAAATGTACTGTTAAATGGAAACGGCGTGCACCGGTGTGCAACGGGGTTTGAGATACGTTTTCTCTTGTTTGGTGGGTGTGTCAGGGTTAATGCTCTGTTTGAATAAGTGTGAACGCTGCCATCTGAACCCTGGGCTGCGTTCAGCCCCGACAAAACGTTGCACAACGTTTTTTAAACAGAAACGGTGATGCGTTGAACACACTGTTCTGATGACGCAAGAGTTGCAACTATGGCAGCTGAGAAGGCCATTCTTTGTGTTCTTTGTGAAGAGTTTTCAGAGCCTGATGAAGTCAGTATAAATATGTGTTTAATACTACAAAATATGCCCAATGTTACAGTTACTGCACTTGCCACCCAGAACAAAAGAGAACATCCCAGTCGAGTGAAGGGATTGCTGAAACTGAAATGGAAGCACACATTTTACCTAATTCAGAATAAAACACATCTATTTAGCCTCACATACTGACTTTATTTGTAGTTCATACTGTTTTAATACCCTGTATTTTCTTTCTCATTTTTAGGAAAAGCACTTAATTACCATTGTTTATTTCTATACCAAATGTCATACACTTGCAATGAAGCTAAAAATATAAACAACTACATCATTATGTTGATATCCTATATTTTTACAATAAAACTTACGACAAACATGTCTTCTAATATCCTCAGTTGTTGCGTATACCGAGCTGCATCGAACACATTGTTCGAGTTCACTTTAATACCGCGTGCTTTATATACATGTTGCTGTTGATTGGACTGCAGTTCTGACACACCCACCAAACAAGAGAAAACGTATCTCAAACCCCGTTGCACACCGGTGCACGCCGTTTCCAGGAAACATGACGTTCAACCTATGCGTTCAACCCGGAAACCGTAGCAAAACGTTGCGCACCGTTTTGAACTTGAACGTGCCCCTGGTGCGCACCAAACAAGCGGACCAAGAACCCGGAAAAGATGAGTCTACGTCCACTTCCGAATGAACTCTGGTGCGGTTAGACTGAAATATGAACGCAACGCGGACCAAAATGATGTCACAAGATGCGACCCTAAAAAAGACAATGCTCAAGCATAATTGTTTTAGTCGCGATGTTTCCCATCACAGTTCGGTACAGGCGTCAGAAACGGCATCTCCTCGCAGTAGATCTTAGTTTGTGTGTGACGGAAGGATTCCTGATGCTGTTTTGACTGCATTACACATTTTATAAGCTCTTCATGAGTTGTCAGCTGATAAAAATCATCATATGTACACATTATTTTCCAAAAGAACCAAGACAACTGAACTTTAAGTGTGAACACACCCTTAGTTTATGAAGTAAATACAAACCAAACTAAATCATCATTGTGTATTCACAGGCCATGAACTATTCAAACCCCATCTACTCAAAGATGTATCATGACGGACAGCACTGTCGAAAGCCAGTCATCCACCTCGACATGAGACGCGATTTACTCCCAAAGAGACTGGACACGACCATTCGAGAAACGACGGCGTAGCCTAGCTTTTCCTGCTTTGTTTTTATATAGATCTGTATAAAATGTATAAAACAAAGAACTTTTTATGTCCAGTCAGGTTAAATCATCTCACGTTGTGTCCCACATATATGTGCCAATTTCCTTTTTACAACTTTTTTTTTTTTCAGTTGCAACCAAAATGTCTTTTTTATACATGACAAATGCAGTGTTTTTCTTTGCTTTGTGACTTTGTAAATGCACTACATAAATATGAAAAAAATGAAACGAAACAGCTGCTGAATCTCAAAAGGCTTTATACACATTTAAAGAGAATTTTATATAGGTTTATTTACATACTCACTATGTATATGTTTTCCTGTTGGTGGTGTGGTCACCAATGCCTAGATATTCCCAAGTTGCCTTGGGGAAAAAAGAGACACCTATTTAATAAATGCATCATATGCTCATCACAGATTTTATTTTTGATATTTGTCATTGATGTTTCTCTTTAAGTTGACCAGATGCTTCAAATATGCAGTCAAAACCGAAAGTGAAACCAACCCACGATGTTTTTTTTGCAACTGTACTACAACTTGAAAACATGTTATATTTCATTTGCATATAAAAAAAGGACTAAAAAAAATATTTTATGTCACTCACCTTCACTCACTGGTTGTGAAACGACATGCGTGGGACTCTTGTAATGCCATGTTTGATGAAAATACACATTCTCTGTGCAAATGTACACAACTATAGGAGGAGAAAAAAACGTTTTATAATTTTATAGTTGATTTGTACGTCCGGTTTGCTTGTATTTTCTGGAAATGTATTAAATGTAGACCTTTTATACAAAACGATGTACGCAGTATATTGGTCCATCTTCACTTTGAGCTGCAACTGGAGTGTTTTTAAAAAAAATGAAATTAAATAGCTTGATATTGCACTGCGCAATCGTACAGGTTGCTATTGTATAAAGGGAAATGAATTGGAATACATATAGATACACCTAATGTGTTTTTGGACCAAGAACTATGAAATAAATGGTTTTTCTTGCCATTTTAAATGTGTTTTTGTTGTGATTGAAGTGTGCACTCTTGCATAACTCAGGCTATTTGCAAACTTAACATGGCTTATTTGTGTTGCGTGTAGAATTATTAGATGTTATCTTCCTTGTTTAACTGGTTTGCTCCAGAATAATTTACATTTCAGGAGAAGCGGATGCATTTTCCATAGAACAGAAGGTAAGAGATGTGGAAACCCTCATAAAAGTAACCAGGTTTACATTGGAAGATGTCGCTGCCAGAACAATTTGCGAACAATCTGGAAAAACCACTAAGAAAAACTCCTGGATTTGGCACTTTCCCATTTACCGTGATATTAATCGGATTGGATTTATTAATGGATCGGGGATTTTCGTGCCCATGTACCCCGAGTCTTAACGTGACACTGATCAGCTTCGTCTTTCTTGGACCTTCTCTTCTGGCTCTGACTGTCATGATGTTCATTCGAAGGCCTTGTAGACGTAATTCTAAGAATTTTGCAGAGTTTTTTTTTTTGTGTGTGTCTGATTCCACCTTCATTGTGGATGTTTCTGTTGTTGTTTGAGGGTGAATATGTTGCTTGTGGCCAGAGACAATTTATATAAGAGACATGCCACTTCCTCAATCCTCAATACAACTATATAAGGAAAACCCGTAACGGCAAAGATGCCGGTTGTATGCACATGTCCCGCCCCTCCCGCTGGAAAGCCAATCATCTGCTTTTAACAGTCAAGCCGGGAAACATTTAAGCCTATCGTCTGGTTCCACTGATGCATGCGCACAGTTGAGGTTTTGCGACAGCGGAGACGATTTGGCGACAGCGAGTTGTGGTGTGTGCAAGATCAGATGGAATCCACATGGAAGAGGGTGATAACGCGAAGGCACCGGACTACCAAGGTAGTTAAAGCATTTTATATCGACCACAAATATGTTACCTTACATTCTAAGTAAAAGACACAAAATATGTCTTATTTGATCAGTGAATAATGTAGATGAACTGCTGCGCTTGTGACAGGGCGCATATTTAACTGAAAGAACAAGCAAAGAGAGAGAGCCCCGGTCGCGCTCTCTCTCTCTCTCTCTCTCTCTCTCTCTCTCTCTCTCTCTCTCTCTCTCTCTATCTATCTCTCTCTATCTCTCTCTCTCTCTCTCTCTCTCTCTCTCTCTCTCTCTCTCTCTCTCTCTCTTCGGTACACTGATAAAACAAATGACATTGAGCATTTGGTTTAAGTGCTTGGCACAACACCGGCATTCTGAATAGAGACGTAAATGAAGTTGGTGTCGTGAACCCTTGCGCATGTGTAGTAAAAGTATAACCTCTGGGGGAAAAGGCGTTTTAAACCTTATTTTGGGGCAAAGTCATCAAACTTTTTCAGCGATTTTTATCATATTTTACTGCTGTTTTTATACATGCAGGTTTTATGTCCCGATGACCAGTGCAGTTCTGACTCTCTGCCCATTCATTTAGATAGGAGCCTGGTCAGGGTTTCCGCGGTGTTGTAAAAGGTAGTAAAAGGTAGTCAATTAAATTATGCCAAATTAAGGCCAGTAAAAAGTAGTAAAAAGTAGTAAACGTCATCTGACGAGGTAGTACATTTTCGAAGCCCCATCTTACTGGGTCTATATCATGGGTGTCCAAACTTCGGACTATGACGAACGGTTAGGCTACATGTTTTTTTCCTCAAATGCAAACACGAAATAAAAGACAAAATACTTTTTAAAAAGACAATTTTTGGGGAAAAAATATGGATTTATAGCTTTTGAAAAAAAAATCTGGATGGATTAATAGCGTTTTGGAAAAAAATCTGGATGGATTTATAGCGTTTTGAAAAAAAAATCTGGATGGATTAATAGCGTTTTGGAAAAAAATATGGATGGATTTATAGCGTTTTGAAAAAAAATATGGAAGTTATTTGTTTATTAATGAAATACTGTTATTATAGTGTACAATTGCACTTTATTATTACACATTGTGTAGCTGTTCATTCTAAAGGTCCAGTCTGTCTTCAATTTTTTATGTAATTGTTACTCTTTGACATATTGAGTAAATCCTATGGACCAAGGCCTGTTGTGATATCTTGATTAATCCAAGTCCTATGGTAGAGTTCCCTCTTACTTGAATGTAGCTCACTCACTTGCCCTAACACACATGCACACTCACATACACCTACAGAACCTCTCCTGACTTTTTCTTTCTCGCTCTCTCTGGTTCTCTATCTCTCCCTCCCAGTGTTGTAATTAAGTTATAATTGCCTCATTAAATTGTGATTAAATATGTTATTAATTCATTTTGGAAAGATATTTCATGTCTTTACTTGTCACTTTACTTAACACTTAACACTGCTACAGTTGAAGTTTAAAGCCGTGTTGGTAGTAAAAATATTGTGATGGTAGTAAAATAGGTGGTAAAAAGGTAGTAAATTCAATTTAAGTATCTCTGTATAAACCCTGCTGGTCTTGTTAGTCTGAAATAGCTGCCCGGAGGCGTTGCCAAGAGTGCGGCCGAGTGGCACGACTTGCCTTAAAGGACTTTGTTGTGGCATGGTACACTGGGAAGGGGATTACGTGCTGGATGAAGAACTCCAGATTAAATGGTGTAAACCCAATGGAGTGAACGCAACAGACCTGCTAGAACTGACCGAAAAACTCATTTTCTACTCAAGGGTGAGTGTACTTTACAGTTTTTAAACCTTTACACATCAACTAAACCATTTAACATCACTGTAGGTTTTTAGATAAATTTGCAGTTTGCGAAGGAAGTACCAGCTCATACAAAAGAATGTTAATGTAACTTTTGTAATTTAATTAAATTTGTCATTTAAACGTAAGAAAGAAGACCCATCACTGTTCAGTATGCGAATGGTCATGATGACCAACATTGATAAAGCGACGAGAATACTTTTTGTGCGCAAAAAACAACAAAAAAAAACGACTTTATTCCACTATTCATTTCCTTCTCTCTGGGCCTCGAGTTTTTTCACGTAGTGTAATAGCGTAGCGCTTCTGTGTTGTGCATCACAGGCATCACACACATGACCAGCGTCGGCCAATAGTGAGCCTACGTGTGACGTATAACACAGACGCGCTACGCAGTTATTCTACGTGAAAAAACTCGAGGCCCAGAGAGAAGGAAATGAATAGTAGAATAAAGTCGTTCTTTTAGTTTTTTTTGCGCACAAAAAGTATTCTCGTCGCTTTATAAACTTAAGATTGAGCCACTGTAGTCACTTGGACTATATTAACGATCTCTTTAATGCATTTTCTGGGCCAGCAAGTTATAGTGTCTTAGAAGCCTATGGAGGAGTGAGACAGCTCTCAGATTTAATCAAAAATATCTTAATTTGTGTTCCGAAGATGAACGAAGGTCTTACGGGGTTGGAACAACATGTTCTTCTAACACGTGAATTTCCATGAAATTATTGTGCATGTGGTGATATTTTTGCAAAATATGATGTTGCTTTTTGCACATTTTGCGTCAGTTTCAAACTGAAAAGTCTAAAACGTGCATTCAGTTTTCTCCAAAACAGATAAATGTGACTGTGCCAACATTTTATTGCTTTTGTTCACGTAGTGCAGTGAATCGAAAGTGTCCTGTGAAGCAAGAGAGAAACAACTTTTTTTAAAGAACCATTCCATTTTGTATCTTCAAGGCTTTGAGCTCTTTTGTGGAGTGTTGTGACTCGTGTTTCACAGGACTTGTACATGATACTGTACCATGTTAGCTTGAACAAATCGTTCTTTTCAAATATTTAGTGGACGGCAGAAGATGCATGTAGAAAATCCTGCTGTGATCTGATTGGCTGACTGAGTCTTGATAAAGAGCACCTGTGGCCCCTTACTAATTATGTTTCAGTCTCCTCTTGGTTGAACCAAAAGCTGTTGTTCAGACATGGCTTGTGTGGAATTGTTGTGTTGTTGACCATGTAAGTTTCCTTTTTGATTGTTTGTTTAGTTTAAAGGATTATGTGTTTTATATGATATATTGAATTCTAGTTACGTTTAGTAGCTCTTTAATGTTATACTCATTTGATTGTTAAAGCTGATTTCAGATGTATGATTTAAGATTTGCAATTGTGTTTGTATTTATTAATGGTTTTGTTTATGGGTTTTAGAAACCAACAATTACCATCACTGCCATCTGTGAAATGTCTACTCCTATATGTCACCACAAATAAACTGGGAAAAGTACTTGATGACTGAATGAGTTTTAATGGACCCACCATTCCAGTAGCAACAGCCAAATCAGCCTAGAATTTCTGCTAAATTTCTACAATGCACATCCGAAGTTGAATGCACAGTTCTTGCACAGCACCGGATGAGCCAATGAGCATGTCCAAATGTGTCCAGTCAATAAGCATGACCAGAAATGAACAAATCAAACCTACAGTACAGGCAGATGTGAAAGTCTGCTTCTCCCTCATGTCCGACTCAAAAAGAACCAAATCAGACAATTCTGACAGTCAAAGTTTTCAGAGGATAACCTCATTCGGTTCTTTTTTATTTGTTCTTTTCAAACTGGTTCTTTGGTTCAATAACTCGTCTAGAAATGCTTATTGGCTCATTCGGTTCTGCACAAGGAGTGTGTGTGCTACTTCAAATGTGCGTCTTGTGTCATCAACTGAGACTGCATTTAACATTTATTTGAACAAGACAACAGAAATAAATCCAGGTAATGAACAATGTAATTCAGACATGAGATAACAAGAAACTCCATGTAAGGACAACACCAGACAAGGAACATGAGAAAAACTGGGGTTTAAAAACACAAGGGGTAATTGGCAAATAAAACACACTTGAGAACAATACAGAACTAATCAACAACAAAAACTACAAAGGACTGCAAAACATGCCACAGAACAGGAAATAAGTCCACAGAACAGGAAATAAGTCCACAGAACAGGAAATAAGTCCACAGAAGACCAAGGGAACACAAGACAGGAACGTGACGTCAGCTTCCTATTTCTCTCTGTATTCTCTGCAGTGTCTCATTTGCTATTTGTGAATTTCTCTGATGTTTTAATTTTTAACTGTTATTAATGACAATGACCAGAGTGGGACCCATTTTCAGCCTGGGATTTTAATGGCCAAGACGACCCCCCACAAGCCCCCCTTGGGACTGATGGACAGAGGTGGAGATTGCAGCGAAGTCAGTTGGACAAAAGCCTGGGCCAGTATTGCAGGCCCGGAAGTCCAAGGCGATGCCAAAGACGGGGACCTTGCAGAGTGGAGTGACACTGTAGGTATTTTTTTTTTTTTATAAATGAAGCCCTAGGACACCACCTGAACTACAAAACTAGAAAAGCCAGACACAGTTAAATAAAATATCTGTGTGTAATGTGAACAAGTGCTGATATTATGCAATAACAGGATGTGTGGTAAATTGCATTATGGGTACAGTGCAAACTTTTCTCATGAATGCCCAGTGTTACACACTTGCAGCAAGACGCTAATGTTAAGATTTGATCACAGATGTGCCCAGACATCTCTATGACGTGCATGTCTCACCTTTATGAGTGAATATGAATGTGTGATTTTGTGGTATTATTTTAAGTAGCGTACAGTGTTCCTGTCCATGCAATTTGCTAATTTGACTGGACTAATTAATTGAGTCATTTGTTACAATGACCTTTGGCTTGTTGCCTTTGGCTTGCTCATTTGGGGATTTTTTTGGGGATATTTAATTTTATTTTATCAATCAATAAATTCCTCTTGAAACAAACTTTGTTGTATTATTTTAATTTAATACTGTGAAGCTGCTTTGATACAATCTGTATTGTGAAAAGCGCTATACAAATAAACTTGACTTGACTTGACTTGACGTACAGTGAGACGCATCCATAAACTTTAAAAATACTCAATTGTACAGTATAGCCACACAATTGATGATCCCAATCTTTTCTGTGTAACATTACATCTAATTTTACAGCTTTGCTGCCATGACAATGTCATAAACACAAAAATTACAGTAAAATGATTTAAAGCTTTATGGCCTGAATAATACAGGAGTTTTAACATGAGAATGTTACGTAAAGTATACGCAAGTAAAAGATCTCTTTATTGGGATTAACACAAAGTCCAACACGCTGCAGACAGCAGGAGAGTGGTGACGCAGGGACTTCGATGGGCAACCCCGGAAAGATGAGTGATGATCTGAGTGTAGAATTCCCTGGAGTGATTATCAAAGTGTAGAATCCACAACAAGACTGGAAACAGGAATCAGCACAACACGATGAACTCAAAATCAGAATAGAGAACACACGAGGAGAACAGGAAACGACACGGGAAGCTCCAACAACAATCTGACAAACAAAAGACAAAAGACAAGGCATTAAATAGGCTGGCTGATGGAGTGCAATGAGAGAATCAGACAATCAGCGTTAGCGCCCACACACACACACAAGACGAGAGAGAGACAGCGGATCTAACATCTGTGACAGAGAATCAATGTAAGTGCTTTTATTCCATTATAAGCTTCACATTTCTGCTTTTAAATCCTCCAGAATTTGGCCCCATTCACTTCCATTTTGAGTAACTCACTGTAAAAAATATTTTTGCAATTTAGTTATTTCAACTTATTTTTTTTTGTAGAGAGAACTAGATTTTCCAGACAAGAAATTTTAAGTGTTCTTGTCCTCAACTAGACTGAAAGTTGAATAAACAACTTAAATTGTTATTTTAACTAAAAAATGTATGTTTAAACAACTGCACTAGATTTTCTGTTGAATTAACAAGTATAATTGTTATTTTAACTAATAAATGTAAATTGAAACAACTGCACTACATTTTCTGTGGGTTTTACTTCAATTATACTCTAATGCTTCAATAGCAGTAAATTTACTTTATAAACTAATCTTAATAAACTAAACTTAATTTATCTATATATATTGCTGTCTGGTAGATTGCATTAAAACCTAAACTTAAATTTTATTTTAGTGTATACATTAAAAACATAACTGTTATTTACAATTATGAGCACAGATTAATTAAATTACACAAATTTGTCTAGCTGCTTCAGTTTTTATTCCTGGTCAGATTCAATCCATCATGGGCAGATTTGGGCGATTCATGAAAATGAACAGCTCAAGATGATTCACTGAATCATTTTTTTCTCTGAGAATTTTCGAGAGAAGCCTGCGGAAACCGGATGATTTTTCCATGTTGGACCTTACACGTGTCTTCAGAAGGAGTGATACAGAGTAAGTGTGACATTTTATATTGTGAAAGTGGATGCAAGTTTTTAGTTTGTAATAAGCGTTTTATAGTTTTGTGTTATCGAATATTAAAGATTTGTAAAGCACACAATTAAATGTTTGTTAGTCAGTGTAAATATTGTTCACAAATCCGTCATTTCTGACAATAAATCATATATTAAATAAGTGCAAATGACAAATAGTAAGCAGATTTTCAGAATTATATTATCCATTTCGAGTCAGAGTTTTGAAGAATCGCTGATTGTAACGTACTTCCTTGTGTTCACTTAGAGCTTCAGTCAAGCTGCTCGGTCACCAACCGGACCAAACCGGATTTTATTTTTTTACCTCAGTTTTATCTCAGTTGCAGAGCGCCAGATATAGGTAAGTTCTCTTACGAGAGGTTCTCTCGTATTGCGTAAGTTGCTTACGCTATGGGTAAAGTCATATTTTCTCGAGATATGAAGCCAAAAAATTATCCTTAATTTTTGTATTTATTGTCAACGCAGTGCAGCAGCTAGCAGACCTAGGGCGAGCTGTCTAGCGCGCTCATTGGCTGCCCTGTGGCAACTGCAGCAGCCTACCACTGAGCCCCGCGTGACATAACGCCCAATGAGGGCATCCTGCCAGAATGGGAGTGGCTTAGCGTATATAGGGAAAGGCTCGGGGGCTGCTTCCCTGATTTTCATCTCTTCAGCGAAGCTCTTCGCATCACTGAATCCTGAGAGAAGCCACCGCCGTTGAATTAAGCAACTAGCAAGCAGAGGAAAGCGTCTGAAGAAGCCAGTCGTCTTTGCCGCCTTCAGCCATCCATGCCTGCCGCGCTATCCGGCGACAAGTATCCTTTATTGCTCTGCTGTGTGTGTGTTCGCCGCTGCGTCGCCGTTTTTCTAAAAATGCCTCGCAGTTCCTGTGGCTCTTACCGAGCCCCGCTCAGCGCCGGAGACCACCACGTGATCTGCGCTCCCTGCCTGGGTCGAGAACACGCAGCTCTCGCTTCGGGAGGCTGCGTTCATTGCGAAGAACTTTCAATGTCGACCCTGCGGGCTCGACTTGAAGTGTTTGACGCCGAAGCTGCCACTCCGCCCCGCCACTCTGCTGGACTGCGCAAGAAGAAGCGCCGCTCCCAGAGGCCACCGGAGTCTGATGTGGCATTCAAGAGCTCGCCAGAACCCTTCCCTCGAGCCTCTCTCTCTCCTTCTCCGCCCCCCCCCCTCCCGGACGCGCAGCTGCCGGCTTCGGCCCTCACTGCCGTCGCCTCAGGGGATGAAGCGGAAGGAACCCGCGCCTAACAGACTCGACGGCTGCTTTCTGCATCGCCGCCGCCAAGCGCCCGCATCCAGGTCTGCACCCTTCCTGCCGGAGCTCCACGCGGAGCTTTCTAAGTCGTGGAATGCACAATTCTCCGCGAGACTCCACTCACATGTCTCCTCTGCGCTCTCCCAGGTTGACGGTGCCGCCGAGAAGGGATACAACACTATCCCCCCAGTGGAGGAGGCGGTAGCAGCGCACCTTTGTCCGCCCTCTGCGGGATGCACACAAATGCACCGCTCTCCCCCACTGGTCTCTTCGGCCCAGCGGTAAACGGGATTGTCGACCGTTTCTCGGAGGTACAAAAGACCACGCAGGCCATGAACCTTTTCCTGCCTCGACGCTCTAGCTCAGCTGCAGGCCGCTCTCGAGATTAGCCTCCTGCGCGAAGCTCTAACCAGCGTCCAGATCGGCCACCCTAGATCGCGCTCATCCAGCCGTCACAGGCCCCCTCCCCCGCGGGGACCCCGGCCTAAGATCGCGTTGAAGCCTGAGCACGCAAAGTCCTCCTAGCGGCCGCAAGGAGGAAGAGACGGTTGAGTCCCGTCGCGGCGTCCCGCTTTGTCAGTCCCCTTAAGAAATGCTGCTGCAGAAGTGTATTTTGCAGCCAACGAGCCAGTAATACTACCCGCTCGCCTGCACGCAACCGCCGTTTTCACGGCGACCCAGAGAAATCTCAAAAAGAGTATAATGTCTGGTTATCCGGCTCACGCTGTTGGCGTTTTAAGTGTAGGAAATGTGCCCACGTCTCAGTGTTCACCCCTGCACACAAGCACGATAACCCCAGTGTCTCTCACAGAGCCCACTCTGTTAAATGTAAGATATGTGCCCACGAACCTGTGCCCACACCTATTCACTGCCCGCTCTGTTACACGGCCAAAGTTACCTCTTACCGGTCATGTTAGAATGTAAGTCCTGTGCCCGCTCACGAGCGCTCACACTTACTAAAAAACACTTTACCCCCGGCACTGCTCGCGCGTCCCGGTTTTCCCACAAAATGCTCCCCGTCCAAAGCAACAGGGACATCGTGTGTAAAACGACCAGCCATCGCTGTCAGCGAGCCGCCGTATTCAAGCACCGAGAGCGCACGCTCCACGCCCATGCCTCTGATTCAGGTTCTCGACCCAACGAAGTGCGGCGATCGAAACCCGGAGGCCATTCTGCCCTTAGCTGTACATGCAGAATCATGGGAAGCTATTCCAGGTGTGTCAGAATGGGTGCTGAGCACAGTAAAACAGGGCTATTCACTGCAGTTCGCTCGCCGCCCCCCGCACTTTCGAGCACGGACCGAGACGAAAGTGAATATGGAAGTAGCACACCTACTCCGTGCAGAAATAGTGAAACTGCTGTGCAAAGGGGCCATAGAACCGGTACCTCCTTCTCTGAGCGAGTCAGGCTTTTACAGCCGTTACTTCCTCGTGCCCAAGAAGGATATTTGAACAAATCTCTCATGAGGAGACCGTTCAAAATGCTCACAACCAGACAGATACTCGCGCAAATTCGCCCGAGGGACTGGTTTATTTCTCTCGATCTGAAAGACACGTACTTTCAGATTCAGATAATACCCCGTCACAGGCCATTCTTGAGATTCGCCTTCGACGGTCAATATCAATACACCGTCCTTCCGTTCGGCCTGTCTTTAGCACCCCGTACATTCACGAAGTGCATGGACGCGGCCCTCACTCCCCTGAGAAATCGGGGTATGTGAATTTTAAACTATCTGGACGATTGGCTGATTCTGGCACAGTCAGAGATAGAACTTATATCTCACAGAACAGTGCTTCTCAGCCATCTGGAAAGCCTGGGTCTTACGGTCAACTGGACCAAGTGCTCATTACTGCCCAGTCAGTCTCTTTTCTGGGAATAGAGCTGGACTCTGTGGCAATGCCGCGCCTCTTGTTGACACAGCGTGCGCGCGCCATGTTCGACACCTGGCCGCGTCTTTCCAGAAGGGCAGCATCGCTCCTCTGAAAACATTTCAGAGAAATGCTGGGCTGTATGGCGTCAGCTGCAGCAGTGCTTCAGCTGGGCTTACTGCGTATGCGCCCGCTGCAACGCTGGCTGAACGCTCGAGTGCCTCACCGAGCTTGGGCTTCAGGCGGCATACAAATCAGAGTGACCCAGAGCTGCGTTTCAGCCCTGGAGCTCTGGTTAGCGGCCGACTGGTACCAGCGAGGATTGATGATGGGAGCTGTCTCGTACCGAAAGGTCATCTCGACGGACGCCTCCAACTTAGGTTGGGGCGCCCTCTTCGAGGGCAGACCGGTCTTTGGCCTGTGGTTAGGCAGAGAGAAACGCCTTCATATAAACTGTCTGGAGATGATAGTGGTCGAGAACGCGCTGAAGCGTTTCCTCCCATACATACGGGGCCACCACGTTCTAGTCCGTACGGACAACATGTCTGTGGTGTCCTACGTGAACCGCCAGGGCGGTGTCAGATCCAGGAATCTCTGCGATCTAGCAGAACGCCTCCAAACCTGGCCCAGCCTCCCACTTTATGCTTTCCCTCCAATCTCGCAAGAGAATCAGGGAGGCGTGCCACTCGGTGCTCCTCATAGCCCCGCGATGGGAGAACCAAACCTGGTTCCCAGAGCTGATGCGGCTGTCACACGTGGCCCCATGGCCGATTCCGGTGAGGAGAGATCTTCTCTCTCAAGCCGGCGGCTCAATTTGGCATCCCCATCCACAGCGTTGGTCTCTGCATGCATGGATAATCAACGGATACCTGTTGCCTTGCCAGAAGGGGTTGTGAACACGATCACGCAGTCTAGAGCTCCTTCTACAAGAAGGCTATACGCGTCTAAATGGTCTGTGTTCTCCTCATGGAGCGCCGACAAAAATCTAGACCCACGAACTTGTGGGGTCTCGTGGGTGCTTTGCTTCCTTCAAGAGCTGTTGGACGAGGGCAAGTCCCTCTCCACGCTCAAAGTGTATGTTGCGGCTATTGCAGCGTTCGCAGAGTCGACGCGAGGCCAGTCAATAGGAAAGAACGAGCTCATCATCCGCTTCCTTAGAGGAGCCAGGAGGATGAATCCCCCGCGGCCCCCGTCGGTTCCTATTTGGGATCTTTCTTTGGTCCTAGAGGCCCTGAAAACAGATCCCTTTGAACCATTAGATTCCGTGGATCTAAAATACCTTTCGCTCAAAACCGTTTTTCTGATAGCCCTGTCATCAGTCAAACGTGTGGGGGATCTACACGCCTTGTCTGTTAGTGCCGCGTGTCTCGAGTTTGGACCAAATGACTCTAAAGTCATCCTCAAACCGATACATGGTTATGTCCCCAAGGAGATTGGCACTCCCTTCAGAGCGCAGGTCATCTCTCTATCGGCTCTGCCAGCATCCGGTAGCGAGGGCGATAATAACCTCCTCTGCCCTGTCAGGGCGCTGAGAGTTTACATTATGCGCTCCGCTGCCTTCAGGCGCTCGGAGCAGCTCTTTGTTTCGTTTGGTGGGCGCACCAAGGGTCTCGCCACCTCGAAACATAGCCTGTCCAGATGGATAGTGGACGCTATTGCAGCAGCTTATGCGTCTAAACACCTGCAGTGCCCTCTGGGCATCAGGGCTCATTCCACTAGAGGCATGGCCTCATCGTGGGCTTGGTCTACCGGGATTTCAATTCATGACATTTGTATGGCGGCGGGCTGGGCCTCCCCCTCTACATTTGTTAGGTTTTATAACCTGGAAGTTCCCGCCTAGCAGGCTAAACTTTTGTCAGTCTAGTGGTGTGTATGGTCTGCCCAGATTGTTTGTGTGCAGGCTACTCTCACGTGACTTTAGCTCTCCTGGTTGAGCTGCACTATAAGGGTTGATATTCTTTAATTTAGACCGGCAGCGCCGCTCTGTATCCCCCTACGGTGTTCTTATGTACATGCGCTGGCCCGCGTTGCTGGCCGCCTGATTCCCACTTATCTGTGTTCCCCGGGCTTCCCTTGGGACTCATGTAGTGGATACTTGGCGCGCACGCCGTTGACAAGGGGTTCCCGTAGCGTAAGCAACTTACGCAATGCGAGAGAACCTCTCGTAAGAGAACATACTCGGTTACCTAATGTAACCTCATTGGGCATTACGTCACGCGGGGCTCAGTGGTAGGCTGCTGCAGTTGCCGCAAGGCAGCCAATGAGCGCGCTGGACAGCTCGCCCTAGGTCTGCTAGCTGCTGCACTGCGTTGACAATAAATACAAAAATTAAGGATAATTTTTTGGCTTCATATCTTGAGAAAAGATGACTTTACCCGTAGCGTAAGCAACTTACGCAATATTCGTTCCCTCTTCTAGAGAGAACCGAGGTTACATTAGGTAACCAAGTACGTTTTCACCACAATCTTTGAATTAAAAAAAGTAAAAGTCAAATTGAATCAATATGGGTGATAAAAATAACAAGTAATACGTCTGTGGTTTGAAATGTCACGGTTTTCATTATTACTATTCATTGTTTGGATTTTGCCGGTCCCGTGCCATTTCGTTGCGCTTTTGTTCATGGTTTTAATAAATCTTGATTATATGGTGAATTACACACGATGTTGTCACGAATGTAAGATTATTGAGTGTATTTCTGCACATAGAAGATTCGCTCATTGTACTTCCTCGTGTTGACTCACAGGTTCAGTCAAGTACGTAACGTTGACTAAAAGCTTGTTCATCAACCGGATTGTTTTTACCTCAGTCATTTCACTTCAACTCAGTTGGAGAGCGCCAGATATAGGTAAGCTTTGACCATAATCTTTTCATTAAAAAAGTAAATGTCAAATTGAATCGATATGGGTGAACTAAATAACAATTAATACGTCTGTGGTTTAAATGTTTTCATTATTACTATTCGGAGTTTGGATATTGCGCCATGTCGTCGCGCTTATGTTCATGTTTTAAGAAATCTTGATAATAGGGTGAATTATTCACAATGTTGTCACGAATGTAAGATTATTGAGTGTATTTCGAATCAGAGTGTTTTGCACATAGAAGATTCGCTCATTGTATTTCCTCGTGTTGACTCACAGGTTCCGTCAAGTTGACTAAAAGCCTGTTCACCAACCGGATTTTTTACCTCAGTCACTACATCTCAGTTGCAGAGCACCAGATACCTACAGGTGAGTTTTCGCTGCAATCTTTGGAATTCTTAAAATTAACTATCAATTTGAATTGATGTGGGTAAAATAAGTAACTTAATATATCTGTACTTTTAAATGTGACTGTTTTTATTAATATTGGAAATGGTTGTGATTAACACACACTGCATGTTTCAGTGTTTGAGTCACTTGTAATTTGAGAACACATTTCAACTATCTTCCTAAATTCATCATGTATCGTTTATAAACCTGCTGTCTTAAGTTTTAGGCATTTGAAAGTAAAAATATTAAAGGATTAGCTCACCCAAAAATGAAAATTCTGTCATGCATTAATCATTTCTTGTAAAATAATTCTGCAATTGCTCACCCTCATGTTGTTCCAACATTTTCGTTCATCTTCGGAACACAAATTAAGATATTTTTGATTAAATCTGTGAGCTGTCTCACTCCTCCATAGGCTTCTAGGCAATTTCATTCTGCCGGTCCAGAAAAGTTAGTAAAAACATTGTTAAAATAGTCCAAGTGACTACAGTGGCTCAACCTTAAGTTTATCAAGCGACGAGAATACTTTTTGTGCGCAAAAAACAAACAAAAATAACAACTTTATACAACTCTTCATTTTCTTGTGCTTCTGACGCGAGTTCACGAGAGCGCAATGACGCATACGCGAGAACTGAGAAGATGACGCAGATGGGTCTCGATGTAGTGTTCAAAATGGTTCTAAAGTGTGCATTTCCTGGATGTCCGAATCGTGAGAAACCAACGAGAAAACGTAAAAGTGCCTTACCAGTGCCGCAAAATGAATGGCTTACCTTTCACACTTTCCCATCAAATGATCGTGAGGTTCATCTCAGTTCTCGCGCATGCGTCGTGGCGCTCTCGTGAACTCAATCAGAGGCCCACACAGAAGAAAATGAATAGTTTTTTTTTGCACAAAAAGTATTCTCGTCACTTGATAAACTTAAGGTTGAGCCGCTATAGTCACTAGGACTATTGTGACAATGTTTTTTCTAACTTTTCTGGGCTGGCAGATCTAGATTGCCTAGCAGCCTATGAAGGAGTGAGACAGCTCTCAGATTTCATCAAAAATATCTTAATTTGTGTTCCGAAGATGAACGAAAGTCTTACGGTGTTGGAACAACATCTTTAATGCTTTTCAGAGTTTCTTTTTGAAAGGAATGTTGTGAACAGGATGTTTCATTTGTTGGTATGTTGTGGGAGTGGCATTTTAGAGTGTTTAGTTTAATTGATGAATTTGTTAATTGGTAACTTAGTTGATATTAAAATGGCATTTAAGCCAATTCATAGGTCTTTTATGTGTTTAACAATGTTTTAACTGTTTCTTTTGGAACAAAGGATTTTACTATATTGAATGCTGTGGGTTGATCTTGTCAATGTTATGTAACATTAATCCACAAGACATGCATTGAGACAGGTGTAAAAACCTTTCCATGAGGGAATTGTTTTCTGCAATTTCATTGCAGTTCATTGCAATACATTTTGTATTATAACACCTGATGTATTCGTTACTCGTACATCATAAGAAGAATGGATATCTAGAATATCTATGCTAATGTTAGTCTTTCTGTTTATTCCAAGGTTTACTGAAGTCAGCCGGATCCGGGCCGTATCCAGATCAGGTGGTGGACCTGCGCCTGGACTCATCCACGACACATCCCTGAAGTGCCAGCCTCATCAGCCCTGTGAAGGCCTCATCGACACGACAGCCATCAGCACTGATCCTCAACAAACTCGTCTATACCGGCGTGACTCCCACTTCCAATCAGATGGAACTGGATAAATATTCTGAATGTTCTGCCTGAATCATAATCATACACTGTTCGCTCGTTGGCCAGAGGAGAACTGGCACCCCGACTGAGCCTGGGTTCTCCCAAGGTTTTTTTTCTCCATTCTGTCACCTGATGGAGTTTTGGTTCCTTGCCACTGTTGCCTTGGCTTTTGGCTTGCTTAGTTGAGGACATTTAATATTCAACAATATTATTGATCTGCCTTACTTGAGGTGCAAGATGATGCAATTTTCTTCTAGAATCAAACTTTGTTGTATTATTTTCATGTTATCACTGTGAATCTGCTTTGATACAATCTGTATTGTAAAAAGTGCTATATAAATAAAGGTGACTTGACTATTGTAAATTGTATCAGTGATCATTTCCCATAAATTTTAAGTTTAAATCAAATGTATTTTACAAATTAATGTTCTAGTAGTAATTAATTATTTGGTACTGCTGCAGGTTGCAAAACACCTTTTTATTTGGATGTTGTTCAGAAAACTTAACTTTAGTTGGCTGAACATATTGGATGTAGTTTAGAAAACTATATATAATCCAACTTTAGTTGGCTGAACTTAAATTCGAAGTTTACTTAAAGGTAGGGTAGGTAGGATTTTTATAAAAAACTTTTTTTCAAATTTGTTTAAACTGTCTTTATATACCAATTAGTGGTGGGCCGTTATCGGCATTAACGTGCTGCGTTAACGCGAGACTCTTATCGCGCGATAAAAAAAATATCGCCGTTAATCTATTCTCTAAATTGGGTTGGGAGATGGCTCTATACTACACAAGCTATGATGACGCAATCTACCCGCGGCCGCGAGGTAAACCCGGCTGCAACGCATATTCGTCGTCATCTTAAGTAAACACGGCTGAAAGTGAAAGCTGGTGAAAAAGATCGGTGCAACATCCATTTTTTGGACTTGGTTCGGGTTTAAGCCGTCAGACGAGCAGCAGCAAACTATATAACGTTACAGAGTGTGTGGGGTAACAGTTCGGTAAGTTAACACACGACTAATCCGTTCTACCACCTCAAATTCAAAACGAAACATGATATCACTGAATACCAGCGCGCGCGTATTATTCCCATTCCAATATATCTTAGTGGTGTAGCACATAATCTCGATTTTAAGAATCGTTGTGTTTCTTTTTAACTGAAAAGACATCAGTTAGACAATATTCTAATTTTAAATTTGGGGTTTCATAAGCTCCAAGCCATAATAAACATTAGACCTACTTAAGTCTCTGCAGCTAGTGTACTTAAATTTTATTTATCTGCAAAATTATGTTGTATACTTACAGTTTTGCACAATATATGTTCTCAAAACTACATACACCCTTTAAAAAAAAATACATTTAGCAGTTGTTTAGCATGGGTCTGTGTAATCTGTTCTGAAATGGTTTTATTATAATATACTGTATATCGTTATCGCAAGAGGCTGCAATGTATATCACAATATAGATTTTAGGCCATATCGCCCATTCCTAATTGATAGCCTATAGTAGTTGATAATAACATAGGCCTACCTAATGTTGCCTACGGACGGTAACAGTACAGTAGTAACGAAATGATTCTCTGATAACCAAGGCACTCCTTAATTAAAATGTCTTTATTACAAATTTGACATGTCTAACTGGACAACTTTAAAAAGCCCACGCGTAGGCATGCCCTGAAGAAGGCTCCATGCCGCTACGCGTGGGCTTTTTAAAGTTGTCCAGTTAGACATGTCAAATTTGTAATAAAGACATTTTAATTAAGGAGTGCCTTGGTTATCAGAGAATCATTTCTCTACACTACCTCTTAGATGTCCTACCTTGGACCAAAGAGCACCCAAATCAAACTCAAAAGGAATTGAGCACGCCATTCATCTTGAATCCAAACAGTACAGTAGTAACCTTTTACAGTCTATGAGTAGAACAGCTTTCTCAAGCAGTTTGTGATGCATTTTGGAAACAGGAGATGAGCCCCTGGTCTAATGCGCCACCTGGCTTGAGAAACCCGTTCTCAAAGACTTACTTTTATAGTCATTATTTGGGTAGCACACATATTCTGAATGCCTTCGGCAGAATTCAAATGAGCCATTTTAATCTAGATTAAAAAAATTAATCTATGCCCACCTCTAATACCAATACATAATTAAAATGTAAGTGCTCTGAAAAAGAGAGTATAAAAATCGAGTGACTGTAGACCTTTTAATCTGCAATAAACACAGCTCATTATTTCCATTCGGGACGAAACAATTGATTGGTTTGGGCGACTGTCCCTCACTCTCGCAACCATGGCTACCACCACTGTTGCTACAAGATATGCCCATATGCGCGCACCCCGTTTGATTTGAGGAGTGCAAGAGAGGCGCGGAACCTACGAAGAGTTAAACTATGGCAGAGAAAGAGAATTCAAAATTCAACGCACCTGCATAATTATGCAGGCAGCGAAGGCAAACAAGGCAAAAACTACTTCCTCGGACCCTGGTTGCCCGCACTCTTGAACGACCTCCTCTGCTTCGCCCTCGACCCCGGACCTGTCCTCGAACCGACGATGCGGTACTTGTCACCGGAGTGTAACGTTAGTCCTCATCAGAGTCAACAATGTTTTCATCATGGAAACTCTTACATGCAAAACACCGTATATGTTATGAATCTTACACGAAATTCACCTTCATCACAGTGTAACTGATGGTAATGGAAAAACGTGTATCAATGCAACCTGTTTTTAGCTTTGCCTTATAAATATAGCTCGTTACCGAATCAAACAAAATATATTTTAAACTTGACCAGTATCGATATGCTAGCTTGATAGTGAGTACTAAAAGCCATCTTATTTGTTTATATTTATAGTGATAAAGTTAGGTATTTTATTACATGTGATTCTGACATGATGTCACTGCATGCACTGCGCTCCTTCCTCTCCACTCGTCTCAGGTAAATAAATGCGTCTTCCAGCTGAGCCTGAGCGTTTGGCGTCGCGCGTTCATGTGTTTTGGGGGCGTGGCTTTGGAAGGAATGTGCATGACCTGCCGGCCCATTCACTCCTTATTCGTTACTTCCAAAGGGGTTGCAGGGAAGGGCTAAGAAGACCCCACCCCTAAAACCGAATGTGCTACCGAGATTCTGGTGACATCCAGCCGGTAGTAACGCACAAAGGTATGAGGAGAAGCCCAACTGGCAGCGGAGCAGATGTCTTGCAGTGACACGCCCCTAAACAAAGCCCAAGAGGCGGCTATGCCCCTTGTGGAATGAGCTCTGATGTCCCCTGGGGGCTGCACTCCCTTTGATTCATAAGCCAAAGCTATAGCATTCACAAGCCAATGTGAGAGGCGTTGCTTAGATATGGGATTCCCTCTATGAGGGGGCGCCCATGAAATAAAGAGCTGGTCGCTCTTCCGGAAAGCACTGGTCCTGGTCATATATGTCTGTAAAGCACGGACGGGACACAGAGCATTTACCCTCTCATCCTCCGGGGAGGAAAAGCATCTTTCAGGTCGACCGATGTGAACCAATCGTTCTGATTTATGGCGCGGGCAAGTGAGCCATGAGTTAGCATTCTGAAATTGTATTTCCTCAAATGTTTGTTCAACACACGAAGGTCCAAGATAGGGCGGAGAGAGCCGTCCTTCTTTGGGACCAGAAAATAACGAGAATAAAATCCCTGATTCATCAGACTGGGGGGCACCACCTGAATCGCTCCCTTGTTTAGGAGGGAGGATATTTCCTCTTTCAGAATGTGTGAGGCGTTCGGGACACACAACGTTCATTAAACACATGGGCTGGGCAGCCTCGAGAGGAGGGGAACCGACCCATCCGTGGGAGACCCTGCATCTTTTGGACAGGGGTTCTGGGACAGGAAGAGAGTCCGAAGGGCTTGTGGCCCATGAACGCGGACTCTATGCCCCCATCGGCCGAACATCAGGCAGGCCGCTTGCGTTTCGAGTCGGTGGGGGTAGGGTTAGATGGTCTTCCAGCCGCAGCCGCGGCGGGAGTCGATTTTCCGCAGTGCTTAGCAGGCAGTGGGTTATTCTGCCATGAGGGGGTTTGTTACGGGGCCTTTCCTTGCCCTGGTGGAAATGTCGTCCCATGGCAGGTGGGTTAGGCAAACGCGCAGGAGGTGCCTCATCCTCCTTCTTTTTGTCGTCACACCGTTGTTGCATCAATGCGACGGCGGTGCCACGACGCGCCCGCGATGCGCCACTTCTCGCTGTCAGGAAGGCCCGACAGGTTAAGCCAGAGCGCGCGCTCTCCCACCACAGAAAGCGGCCAGCTTGGACGGCCTGCCGAGCGTTACGGAGGACGAGGTCGTTCACCGTGAGGATCTCCTTCCACAAGGGTAGAGAAGGAGTTCCCTTTTCCAGCTGTTGCCCTAATTCATCCAAAATCTCCGCCTGGTAAGCGGAGAGGAGTGAAGAAACGTTCAGGGCCCTGACAGCCAAGGCCGAGGACTTGTATGCGGCCTGGTGAACTGAGGCAGAAAAACGGTCCATCTTGTTGGGCAAGACCGGCTTAAGGTGACTGGCGATGGAAGGCTCGATAGCGGGGGGGTCACCCATACCATGAGCTGCCATATCCTTCACCTCAAGGCCCGTGAGACCGTGTTTGAAGTCGAGCGGGTCGCTCCAATTGTGCCTCATGTGCTTCGCGCACGCTGGAAGGACGGGGAAGAGTTGTTTCCTCGGACCGGGAGGGGATCCCAACACTTTCCCGTCGTAAATATCCCTCTCCTGGTCGGTGGCGCTCTGTGGAGCCGGCCACTCAATGTTGAGGCGAGTGGCCCCTCGCTCACAAACTTCCAGGAGGATGGACTGAGGCAAGGCCACGTGGGCGCTAGCCTGGGGAACGCCATGGGGATGGATGGCCTCCTCGTCCTCTGAGACCCCAAGAAGGGCTTCTTGAGCGTGTTTAAGGCCCAAGCAGACCACGCAGAACGGGTGAAGGTCCTTAGCGGCGATGAGCACACCACACGCGGCCGGGCAGGCCCGTGATAGGCTGTTCCCCGAAGAAGCGGCAGGTTAAGACAGCGACATTCCTGAGAAGAACTCTGAAAAAATCCGTGGCGGGCAGCCGTGGAAGGGGGAGAAGGTGAAAAACGGCGAGAGCGCGGGCAGCTCCGAATGCAGAACACAGCAGAAGGCTGAAAAGACGACTGTCACGTCTGGCAGAGGCTGATCAGGCGATATGTCCTCCTGAAGACACGAAAGTGAGCAGCGTAATCCAACCGAACTGTGTCAGTGCAGAGATCGCGAGAAGCGAATGTCAACTGGAGAATAGCAGCGCTTGCAGCCGTTATATGCCCCTAGGTAAGGGGGCGGGGCCTTACCTGGCATTGGCTGCGCGCTTCTGTCTGTCTAGCCAGACTTGGTGCAATTGGATGCATCTTCAGAGTTCAGGTACGGATGCCCTTCCCATAGGTGGATCTCGAACACGAGATGATGAAAGAGAACCGCTCCATCAACAAACGTGCGATATCGATCGCGAAGGATTATGCAGAGTTGACAGAAAAATGTTACACATGCCGTACAACAAAGAACTAAAGCCCCGCCTCACCCAGTTCGGGTACCGGACCTGGTTGAAACACTCATGCATCTAGCTGGCAGAGTGCCAAAACTTCGCCGGCGCCTTCAGCACCGCCCTAAACACGGTCGAGCCAACGCTGGACTAATAAATCTATGGAGGTATTTTGTCATGTCAAATGTATTAATAATGCCATCAGAATGCAACCAAAGCACAGGATAGCAATAAATGGCTATAAATAATTGTAAATCATACAAAATAAATGCCATGATCACTAGATTTTATACAGGTGTTACTATAATGATTTTGTTAATGGTGATCAGCAACCAAATATTGATAATGTGGAAGTTAGGCTACTGCCTTTTGCCTTGGCATGACTTCTCACTTTTTGCTGACAATACAAAAGCAGATTACAGTAACTTTAAAATAGTGGTCAAAAGTCAAGTTTGAGCTCAAGATTTTTTTATGTATATAATTTTCATTACTAAAAGATCTATTTGCCAGATTTCCAGTGCCCTACCTATAATTAATTTGGCGGAACAACTGAAAATATTTAAAGTTATTTTTCTCAGTTCCACACTCTAGCGAGTTAAGGGGTGTTTCTCAATATGCGTTCTTCAGCGATCTTGCGCCCTTGTGTTCTCATTTTACGTCATCATTAACCGTCGAAGTTCAGACCCAATTCTCAAGAACGCAAGTACAGAGGACGCATGAAAGAACCCGGATGTGTTCTTGATACCGAGGATGCATCGAATGCAGACTTGAGCTAGTACTCGCCTGGTGTCCCAGAAGTCATTGCGGCCGGTTCGGAGTTCGTTCTTCCAAGGAAGCTTGGCAAGACCGGTCTCCACGAGAACACAAGTCCGTTCTCTGCGTTCTTGGAATTGAGAAACAGCCAAGGTCTTTTGCCTTTGTAGGGCAGCATGGGGTCCTCCTTCTGCTGCTCAAATGGTATCTTGGTAAATTTGTTGGCGATCAAATATTTAATAACTCTACTTTTCATAATTCAGGGGTTATTTATATTTACTCAACACCGTTTTCAACTAAAAACTTACAACTTTTCATGCGTTTTGGGTGCCTGAAAACGCAAAGTTTTGAAAACGGGTTTCAAAGTGCAAGTTTTTGAATGCGGTCTCCATGTAAACAACATAAACGCAAATCTCTGGAGACAATGGGTGTTTCTCAATATGCGTTCTTCAGCGATCTTGCGTCCTTGTGTTCTCGTTTTACGTCATCATTAACCGTCGAAATTCAGACCCAATTCTCAAGAACGCAAGTACAGAGGACGCATGAAAGAACCCGGATGTGTCCTTGATACCGAGGATGCATCGAATGCAGACTTGAGCTAGTACTCGCCTGGTGTCCCAGAAGTCATTGCGGCCGGTTCGGAGTTCGTTCTTCCAAGGAAGCTTGGCAAGACCGGTCTCCACGAGAACACAAGTCCATTCTCTGCATTCTTGGAATTGAGAAACAGCCAATGGCGTCATGCACATGCGTATTACGTGTCTATAGTGTTTTATCGCCATCTAATGGCCTGACAGCAGAATACAGCGTTTTTAGTTGTTTTCGCGGATCCGTTTGAATGGGAATTATTTTGACAATGTTATTTTGTCTGAACTTTGATCTCAAAGGAAAAACTTCTCAGTTTTAAGCATATCATTGTTGTGTAAATGTACTCTTAAAGGTACAATATGGAAGATTTTTGCAATAAAATATCCCAAAATCTCAAGGCCAGTGTTATATATTTTGTTAAAGGGTTAGTTCACCCAAAAATGACTCACATGTCACTCCAAACCCGTAAGACCTCCGTTTCTCTTCTGAAGACATCTTAAGATATTTTTGATTTATTCCGAGAGCTTTCTGTCCCTCCATTGAAAGTGAATGTGAGAAAATAATTATTTTCTGGTCCCGTTTGAATTGTGCCATGAATGTGAACATATGTTGTCTGTGATTTTTTTATATAATTTTTCATGTTACGAGTTTGACAGTATGATTCTTTGGCTAGCAGTTGTGGAAAAGACATAATGAGAAAGACTACATGTCGCCTATGTGACGTCACCCCATAACACATTTTCCCTCCACTTGTCAAATCACGGTGCTAATGCTGCGATAATCTATGGAGACAGATCGAGATGCCTGTGTGTTTTGTACCCAAATGTCACCATTCAAACCAAATGGGCTGTTCTTTCTTCAGATTCCCGTCGAAAGCAGCGAAGAGTTGTAGTCCACAAAGTGCTCTCACACAAAGTCTAACCGTATCAAACTTCTACCCGCTAAATTGTAGCATTCTTCACACGAAAAATTATATAAAAAATTCACAGACAACATATGTTCACATTCATGGCAAAATTCAAATGGGACCAGAAAATAATTATTTTCTCACATTCACTTGCATTGACGATTTTTCAACCTAGAGGTCCAGTGGGGTTAGCGGAAGGGGCGGGACTTACCAGCTCTATAAGACACAGGTGTTCGTCATTTGCACTTGATTGATATGTCCCGCTCGTCTCGTTTCTTTCTCTCCCCTTACAGACCGCGCTGAACCACGCCCCCCTTGCCACAAAAAGCATGTGATTAAACACAACATTTATAAAAATAGAACTTTACCTCATCCATGAACATGATTTTTCGATTCCTCGATTGTACCTTAAGGCAGTTGCTAGATTATTAGCAGGAGAAGTTCAGACTAGCCTAATATCACATAATTTACGTATCTGCAATGACTGGTTGATACCAAAGCCAGCCCTCCTTTTTTCTCAACACTAACCGCTGAAAATTTTCTGTAATACTAAACACTAAGTAAGTACTCGATGGTTTTTTTATGGGCATATCTGCGGTAACATATTTTACCAGAGGGGTGCTGGGGGCAGGACTTAATGCTTGGGGCTTGATATTGCGGGGCGGTGCTATGGTAGAGTTTTTTTTAAACAAAATCCTAATATTAAACAGCCCAAACAAAAAGATGAACATACCAGTGAATGAGTACAGAGTTGTGAGAACGCTCAAAACTCATGATACATTTTAAAAAGCACAGTACACAAATCTGCATATTACCTTATGATACTCACTCAGGAGTGCCGGTTCACAGAAAGCATATAATTTTTCAAAACGAAAACGCAAGACGCCAAATGCGGGCAGTGGAACGGGGGGGGAACGCAAGGTCTCGAGGCGCGTTTTAGTTGAACTTATTTTAACTTGAGTGCTGCGTTTTGAGAATGCTGTGTCATGCACGAGACGCGGGCACAACAGTTTAACACGAGTAGTACGTTCACACTGAAAAACAATGGAAAAGTAGCAGAGTGGAATGGCTGACGTTCTGTGTGAACAGCCCCTAATCAATACATCTATAATCAATACATCTATATTTAGTTTTTTCACATGCATTAAATGAGTGTCAAATCAGTTCTGAGATGCTGGTTCTCAGTGTCACGACACTCACTGCGAGATCGGCTTATTGCCTTATGATATATTCATTTCTTTTAGTCATAAAACCCTATTCGACAACATATAAAAACGAAATAATCTTTAGAGTAATTTTATAAAGGTTGAATGTGTTATTAAAAAACAGGTTGAAAAACAAAAAGTTATTTAAAAGTCATGTCATCTTAAATACCAAGTGAAACAGCTGTTGTCAGGTTCCCGCGGCCATGAATGGAGGCAAAAGTCTCCAGCTATAGATTTGCCCCCTCCCCTTCTCTATTCCCTCAAACTCACCTTTGCACAGTTTTCCCTATGGCAGATTTGGCAGATTTGGCATGTTCGGGGAAGAGCAGCGGTAGTTTAGTTGTTAAAATGCTCGTTTCGAAAGGGTTCAGCAACATAAAAGGAGACGCAAGGCAAAGAGCAGTTTAAAACATTTATTAAGACTAATAAATGACTGCACAAACTCACGTCTCTCAATTTTTCTCTCTCCACATGTAACACACATTTACTCTACACTAAAGTCAACATAGACATAACAAACACTAACAAATAGAACAAAATAGTAGCACAGTACAAAGAACACAGCTTGAGTTGATCAGCGGCTAGGCTTCATGACGCGCACGGAGTTCACCGTTGCGTGTCTCACCCTCCTTCACACTCCACTTTTGCACGAGCCATCAGAGCAACAGGCCACAGGTGCGCAAGGGCGGAGCCTACACTCAGAAAGAAACCCCAATTAGAAGACGAAACAAACACACACAAAAATACACATGCAACACCCATAAGGCTGAGGCCGTAACACATTAACATCGTTCTTCTCGCATTTTCCACCTAAAATTTTTGTATGTAGACTGTGCCTTCCTTGCCTCCACTCATGAGCTGCCACTGACGTTTAGTGACTTGAGACTAGACTCTGACTTATGACAAAATGTTCAACACTTGACTCGTACTCCAGTATCACAAACTTCAGACTTGGGGCCCTATCTTGCACCCAGCGCAATTGACATTGTACACCGACGCATGTATCATTCCTATTTTGCACCCGCGCACAACGGCCTTTTCCCTCCACAGACGCACGTCGGTTAACTAAGAAATACACTTGCACTCCCGGGGGCGGTTCAGCGCAAAGAGGAGGCGTGTTCCGGCGCAAACGTTCCCTCATGCTATTTTGCAGGTTTAGAAAACAATTCCACCATTAACCGAAAAAAACTAGTTTAAAGTCAGTGGTTATTGTTATTCATATGCTATTTTAAGGGCGCATGCTTGGCCATAATCAATGTTGCGTGTGCACAACGCGCATACACTTTGATTCTCTCACACAGAAGCAGCCGTTTTCATTTTTTCAAATCATACATTATTAAGATAGATAGATAGATAGATAGATAGATAGATAGATAGATAGATAGATAGATAGTTTATTATAAAAGCATACATCTAGCTTACACATTTACCCAAATGATCATACGCCTGTTTAACCGAAGCTAATTTGGGCGTGTTTCTCCATCCCCCACGTCATTTCTCTGTCTTTTACGGCCCTGACGAGAACGTCGGTCTCCTCGGCTGTGAACCGCTCCTGGCAAATCCGCCGTTATAATAGGAATCCGCTATAGAACAAGAGCGCCTGCTCTTAAAGGGAATGTGAGATGTCGCTCTGATTGGTTTATTTCACGTTACGCCCAAACCACACCTATGAATAATGAAGCTACTTCAGACCAACCCATTTTAGATTTGCGTCAGGCGCAAGAGTCATTTATCCCGCCGGTATAATAGCAACAGCGCCCAAGACCTGCCCACAAAGTTACTTGTGTTTTGCGCTTGATACTTGCGTTTCAGATCGTTAAAATAGGGCCCTTGGACTCCAGCTTAGGACTTGACTCAGACTTGAACTGAACTCGTCCCCTCTCAAGTTTTCTGATATTTGAAGATTCATTACAGTGATCTGACCAATAATTTATTTACTCTTTCTCTTTTTTCTGAATCTTGTAGACCAGACCAAAGACATTCCAAACCGGAGAAAGGTCATCAGTCTAACTTCCCGTGCTGCCTACAGACCTCAGAAGATGCCTTCTTTCCAGTTTTTAAGAGTGTTTGTGACCCCGCTGTCCAAAATGAGTATTGTGACCTCAGTTCCAATGATCTTTTTGTTAGTGGGTTTGCAGGCAATTATGGATGTCAAATTTTCATGCCCCTGCAGAGTTGGGAGGAACCATGCTATAACAAGTTGCATCTTTTTTGCTCCCGCTATCTTTGCTTTGGTAATAATGCTCCTATTGTTGAGACCTTGTAAATATGTACGTAGCTATTGTTCTTCTCAAGAACAAAACAAATTTAAAAGTAGCTGTTGTTCTTTTCAAGAACATAACAACAGTGGAACATCTCAAGAAAAAGACAGCAGTGGAACATCTCAGTCTGAAAAAAATGAGCTTGTGGAAAAATTTAGTTGTTGTAAACTTTTTGTAGTTTGTTGTATTCCATGTCTTGTGTGGATCTGTATATTTTTCATTGATGGTGATTATATTGCATGTGGATTCACAAACTGGAATGGACACTATGCCTGTGATAACGAACTGCATCCAAGATGTGTGAATTGGTGCACACCCACCAAATTAAGCCCCCCAAAAAATGAGACTGAATGTTACGAAAGAACTCTGGAGTTGATTTGGATATCAAAGGTAAGCTTCAGGATTTTGGCCAAATTTTCCCTTATACTGTATGTGACAGGTTAAGACTGCATTATCCTGTTCACAACTATTTAATTGTTCTACATATTTTTTCTATATTTCTTAAAGAAAGCTACAAACAAATGAAGTATGCTGAATATTTAAAATGTTTTTATTGCATTTCAGTTAAGATAATCATCCGCATTTCTAGACAGTAAACAAAGTTTTAAACTGAAAGAAAGCAACTCTTTTATCAGCTTTGATTTAATTACATTTAAAAATAGAAATGTGTGTACATTTTCTTCTGATCATGACAGCAGTAATTCATGAAATGCTGATCAAATGATAGAAGAGTGTTATAACTGGCATTCGTTTAGACACAGAGTTGATGTCTGTATCCCAGTGGTGCAGTGATGCTGTACTGTCATAGAAAAAGTACACCAGATCACAGTAGTCCTTTGCTAAATAAATAAATAAATAAATAAATAAATAATTACATCAAATCAAATTAAAAACCCACAACACATCACCTAAACCAACAGCTACACACACGTCAAGCTTTGTGAATCTAAAAGTTACATCTTCAAGTGCAAACATACTCAACATACTGTATGTACCTGAAATAACTGCATAGAAATTGTTGTTTATTTAAATGTTCTTTAATTATTGATTTTTATTAATATGTATATATATTAATATAATCTTTTATATATATTTTCTTTATGTATCAAGTTTACAGGTTATGTTCTGGCTATTATCTTCTGCATCACAGCAATTATTTTTGTGAGTCTTGACTGCAAAAGTGAAACATCAGCGGACCGCACAGACCAAGAGAGTCAAGGACAGCAAGGTCCAGGTAATGATGAACAGTCTGTGCAATGCACTGACAAACTTCCGATGAACAAACCTGAAAATGCAACTGAGGATGTAAATCTCTTAAACAAACCGGCTACAACACCGCCTTGATGTTAATGACATCAATGCCATCAGCTTTTGTGTGTCTTGTGACCTTACAAAGTACTGTATAATCTGAGAATCTTATTAACCCTATTGGAATTAATGAAATTTGATTTAATTGCTTGATCAAATTTATAACTCATGATTGCTCAAAACAGTCCACATTTATGAAATCTACATATTTATTTTTAACAAAACAACATTAAACAACATAAACAAAATCAAACAAAATAAACTTGCAATCTTGCAAACTTGGTAAATGTTTCATGCTGCAATGGTTCGTAAATTTTTTTACACTAATATAACTTTATAGATTAAACAAAACCATGTAACTTTTTTTAACGATTATATCTTAATAAATTACCTTAAAAAAATTGCATTTCTTTTTAGAAAAGTTATGTATGTCTTCTGAGGCAAAAAGGACCCAAATGTGTTATGAGGGTTAAACGTAAATTTTAAAACAAATTAACTGGAAATGGCTGGAAATGATCATGCTTTATTTAATGCAATTTTAATATTTATGATTTTCCTGTGCATGTTTAACAGGTACAACTGGACAACAAGGGTCGGGGGGTTCTGCTACAACGGGACAGCAAGGGTTGGGGAGTTCTGCTACAACGGGACAGCAAGGGTTGGGGAGTTCTGCTACAACGGGACAGCAAGGGTTGGGGAGTTCTGCTACAACGGGACAGCAAGGGTTGGGGGGGTTTGATATAATGGAATTGAAAGAGCTACTGCCAAAACCACACCACCAACACAAAGACAGCTGTTAAACAAGCTTATAAAAACCCAACAGTGACCAGCAGCTGTGACAAAGACCAGCTATCTACAGATTACATATTTACTCTCTTCCTCAACCAAAGCTATACCATCAGGTTACTCTCAAACTTTATAAAACTCTAATCTAAATCTAAATAATTAGATTTCTTTCATATTTCAGTTTGTTGTTTCCTTTACCTGTGCTTAATGCCTATTTGAATCTTAACTGAGTGTTTAACCCTCTGGGGTCTGAGCTGTTTTCTGGCCCTGGAGGTGTTCTGACATGCTCTGACATTTGTGCTTATTTCTGTTACTTGTGACATTTTCATGGCTAAAGTCTGATTACACTGTATTCAGCACAAACTCTGCTACAATAATATATCAGCAGCATGTATGTAAAAGTTTGTAGTTTTGAGATGACATTTATGCATGGATTGTGAAACCCCCCCCCCCCCCCCCCCCCCCCAAAAAAATGTCACTGATATAAGGTCATAAAACCCATATTGATTATTTCTTCAAAAGACTTTTGAAAATTGTAGGATAGTTCAGACATTCTGTCATCATTTATTCACCGTCATGTCATTATAAACCTGTGTGACTTTCTTTTTCACTGTGAATAAACCCATGCATTTTTGTAGTTTTGGATTAACTATCCCTTTAAGAATCATATGTGAAGAAAGCCATAGTTCTCATTTTTTTCTTTTCTTTTTTATATATGAAGAGTTCAGATGCAAAAGCCTCTAAATGCCATCTGAAATTTTCTTATAGAATGATCATTTTTATCAAGTTCATATATTTAAATTCAATAATTTCACTTAAATGGCAATAAAGATTACCTATTAATTGTAATTTAAGTGAAATTACTGAACTTAAATATACAAGCTTGATAAAAATGATCATTCTAGAAGAAAAGTTCAGATGGCATTTAGAGGCTTTTGCATCTGAACTCTTCATATATTGTGTTTTTCACTGTAACTTCCTAAAGACTGAATGATATTGTGCCCTTTTAAACCATCATTTTACATTAAACCCTATTTCAACTACATCCAGTTCATTCTCTTTTTCTCACTTTCCTACGACAAGAGCCGACAGATATTGTTTTGGTGTTTAGACATTGTTTGATTCATAACTTTTTGTTTTAACAGAGCTCAGACATTGTGTGGGGAAAATTTTAAACATTTGTAAAAGTAAAAGGCCCTTTACACACAACACCATTTTCAACTAAAAACTGAAAACTTTTTATTAGTTTCTTACTCCCAAGGCCGCAAAAACTGAAGCATGGTCAAGTGCCCTCAGCGTCACAACGAAGACGCCCCTTTGCGTCACTCTATGGACAAATTAGGAACTCCGTTGCTTTCAGTGGGAAACCTTCGGCGTCAACAACAGACGCGAGTTGTTTGTTAGTTTTACTGTGATGGGTGTAGTAAAGGACAGTAATCACAAAACTTTCCATGCTTTTACCTCATTATTGGTAGTTTTAATGTGATAGTGATAAAAATGTAAAAAAAAAAAACACCAGTGTGCTTTCTCTCTTCCAGTCCAAAATAAAATTAAAACACACACATGTCAGTAAAATGTGCACTTTCTCAGCACTTTCAGCATTTTTATTGGCTATTGCTACTCTGATATAATAATAACGACAGTGAAGAGGAAAATGATTAGGGACAGAGAGAGGAAATAGAATCACGGCCCAGAAACTGGCTATGTTTCACTTTTAGGAATAAAGATTTTCCACTCTCTCCATCTCTGCTGCTTTCACCGACCTTCCACATCCTTCCTCCAACATTCCCTTTTCTTTCATAACTCTCTTTATTCATTTTATTGTTTTGTTAGCTTGAATTATTTGAGTTATAGCATGTAATGTAATTGTCCAATTGTTAGTTTAAACAAATGTACATTTTCACCACCATCATGCTAACTTGTTAGAGGTCTACCTCAGCGAGCATAAAAAAAACAAAAAAAAAACACATGAAAATGTTTCATGGTCAAGCAAATATCTGTGGCAATAAAGACAAAAGACAAATTTACTTTTCTTGAATCAGACCATAAAATAAGGAAAAATGGCCTACCTGCAACCAATTTGATTTCCCTTCGATGTGAGCAACTTTCTGAGCCTAAGCACAGAGCTTTATACATGTTCTTGTTTCATTTCCAGAGAACAACCTCACGGGCCTGCTTTTATAGCCTGTAGCCACGCCCATTCTGGCGGGACGTGACGCGCACGGGCGCCCGCGCCCTCATTGGTGCTTTGTCACGAGCAGGCCCTGGATAGGTTGCAGCAGTTGCTGCTGAGCAACCAATAGGCGCGCGAGTCGCTCTGCCTAGGTCTGCTTACGCAGCAATGCGTTTTAAATTAATGCAAAATTAAGGAAAATTTTTGGCTTCAGTATTCTCGAGAAAAGGGTTTTTCCCGTAGCGTAAGCTAGCTTACGCAACACTCGTTCCCTCATCTAGAGAGAAACCGAGGTTACGTTAGTAACCAAGAGCGCTTTACTCGAATAATGTTCGCCCATCTTGACTGAGAAACTCCTATTTGTTAGATATGATCTTAACCATTTTAGAGCTGTACCTCTTACACCAACATAGTGTTTAAGACGATCAACAAGAACAGTATGATCAATAGTGTCAAAAGCAGCTGTTAGATCAAGAAGCACAAGAACTGCAAAATCACCAGAATCACATGAAATTAAAATATCATTAAGAACTTTAACCAGTGCGGTCTCTGTGGAATTACATTTTCGAAAACCAGACTGAAATGTTTCAAACAATGAGTTCTCGACTAAAAAACTCTGTAACTGTGAAAACACAATTTTTTCAAGAAATTTGGAAATAAAAGGCAGGTTAGAGATAGGCCTAAAGTTTATCAAAACAGATGAGTCCAAGTTCAGTTTTTTAAGCAGTGGATGGACCACTGTGTGTTTTAAACAGTCAGGCATAATGCCAGATTCTAGACTGCGATTTATTATAATCAGAAGATATGGAGCCATATCCGTAATGATTTGTTTAAATAAAAAAGGGGGAAGACTGTCCAGTGAGGAGCCAGAAGACTTGAGCTGCTTAGCTATTTCTAGCAATTCTGACTCAGTAATTGAGCTAAACTCACTAAGAAACACAGCGGCATTCGAGAAGTAGTTAGTAAAATTGAAGGTAGTTGTAGACGACGAGGGAATTATACTCTGTCTGAGATCCCTTATCTTGTTTTCAAAAAATTATAAAAACTCATTACACGATGGGGACGAGACCCCAGGAGAGAGACCGGCCGATGGATTTAAAGTAGCGTTAATGATATTAAAAAGAGTCTTAGGTCTTGAGTAGTTCTTGTTGATAATGTTAGACAGATGTCAACATTTGGCTTTTTTTTACTTCCTTCAGGTATTTGTGAAGAGAGTCTTTTAAAATCTCAAATGAAACCTGAAGCCTGTCCTTTTTCCACTTTCGTTCCACTCTTCTGCAACATCGTCTAAGGCAACGAATGGAGTCATCAATCCAGGGTTCAGAATAGGATTTACGTCGCGGGGACCTTAGAGGGGCCACAGCGTTTAAAACATCAGAACAGGTGGAATTAAACCTGGAGAGAAGTACCTCAGCGCTGGTGTCACAAGAGAATTCAACAGGGGATGGCATCACTTCGTGAAAGGTAGTTAGGAAAGATGATTTTGTAACATGATTAATATAGCGAGAAAGGCTGCCACGAGATAAAACTGTAGGTGCCTCCGCAGGGCAAGGTACAGTAAACATAACAGTCTTATGATCAGAAAACCCATTTTCGCACACTTCCAAATCAGTGATACAAACTCCATGCTGGAGCACTAAGTCAAGAGTGTGGCCACCTTTGTGTGTGGAAACATCAACCCCAATAATAAAGTCAATGGCATTTAGTATGTGTATAAACTCCTTAGCTAAGTGATTATTCATGCAGCATACATGCACATTGAAATCACCTAAGATAAGAAGCCTGTCGTATTTTGGAGTCACATCACCAAGGAACTCTGCAAAGTCTGTTATAAAGTTTGTGTTATATTTTGGTGGTCGGTAGATTACAACAATCAGAAGCGGATCACCAAGTTCTAAGCAAAACACCTAAAGTTCAAAACTGCTGTAGCTGTTACTCACCACCGGACAACAGGTGAAATGCTCTTTGTAGATAGACACTAGTCCGCCACCCCGACCAATTATCCGTGGGGAGTTAAAGTACCGACATTTAGTTGGCAGAAGTTCAGAAAAAGGACTCAAATCTCCAGGACAGAGCCAGGTCTCAGTAAGAAATAGAAAATCCAATCTCTGCGCAGAGAACAGATCGTTTAAAATAAAAGTTTTATTTGTGACCGATCTGGAGTTTATCAAGGCCATCCTCACTTTCAGGGGATTTGAGGTAAATTCCTTTCCATGCACTGCACGAGGTATTGAGCGAAGATGATTCAAACACACTCCTCCACGACGAAAACGAGGAGAAAAATTAGGAGTGAGAGCACTTGAGAGCGGAGCCAACTCAGTCGGAACCAAGGGGATTATCCATTGTCGAATCGGATCCAAGGAGCGTCTCTGAACAGCTCGACGTAAAGTGAATGGAAACTCTCCATGCCTCAGCAACGCTAGCCTCAGCTTAACCGCGATGCCAGCCCGTCTTCCCCAGCGTCACCTCCGCCTCCAGGTCGGAAGAGAACAAGGCCAGCGGCGCAGGTAACCAGGTATGGATGATAAAAGCGGTGGAGGTGTGTAGTGATAGCCATCCTGTAGTTGATATATGGCTGCACATTTGATGAGATTTGCAAATTTAAATTTAAAAGAGTTTCTCGATTGTAAGTCAGCAATAGTGAAGCGCAACATTGCTGCACGGTAAAACAAGTTAAAACATATAAACAAACAGACAACAAACGGTGCGACAGATGGCGTGCCACACACATCGGGGCCATCTTGTCCAACCGTATCCTAGTAAAAGGATAGTAACCACAAAACTTAGCATGCTTTTACCTCAGTATAGTTTAAAAGTGATATTTGTTGTAAATGCACAGTAACCACAACACTTACCATGCTTTTAATGCCTAATAATGTACAATTATTTGTTATCCAATAGGTAAATCAGTCATTTTTCCTTTAAATAATCCTATATATGTCCTATATTATACATAATGATATTTTATTTTCTCTTTTTTTCAGCTGAAAAGACCAAAAGGGCCTTTCGAACTTAGTCAGCCCATTATTGTTTGAGGAGAAGTAAACGGAGGAGACTGAAAGCTAATCAGATGTAAATGTAACCCGGGGGAAAATTGGGTATAATAAATCAGACCTGATTCAGTGGTTTGTTAAATTTGTTTATTTTCATATTGTATATTTTTTCAAGTTCTGTAAAAAGAAATGTACATTGTTATTGTTACTTGACATGTTAGATGTTTACTTTATTTTATAAAGTGAGTTACATAGGCTTACTGGTTGTGTGGTGCGAGTGCCGAAGAAGAGAGGAATGACGTCAGACGAGGAAAAGAACAGAGAGAGCAGTATGAATAGAGACCGTAATATGTGAATAACATATAATTTCTCTTATAACATCTGGTAGATTAGGGTGACTAATCCTGACGAATTATCGGGTGATATCTCAATGCTGAACAGTACGGTGACCGGGAGGGGACATGTTCGGTTCACTTATTTTTGTCGTGGCCACAACATATAAACTCGTGGGAACGTCATAATATCTTGTGGGAACGTCATATTAAGTCGTGGCCACGAGATCATTTTGTTGAGGTAACGACATCATTATGTTGTGGCCACGCGATGCAAAGTCGTGGCCTCGAGATCATATGTTGAGGGAACGATATATTTTTCTCGTGGCCACGACTTCATATTTTGAGAAAACGACATCTATTTGTCGTGGCCACGAGTTGAGGAAGCCACAGCGGCCAATACTGTAACCGTACCATAGCATAGACTGGGCAACAGCAGAGATGGAGATGACAGAAGAAATAACATTTTACTTTAAATTAGGAATGTCATATAAAGATATAGTGCGGTCTTTGTTATTAAGTCATGGGTACGTTGTAAGTGAAAGACACATGAAGCGCATTCTTATACTTTTTTGTCACACTTTTTTGTCACACGTCTCACAATTACATGCGACATTGGCAAAAACGTTTCTAACTTCAATAGCATTTGAAGACAATGACTTACAGTCATAAAACCAACTGTAAATTGTTCACCCAGGTCTCATGTATGAAGCACACCTTTTAGATTTTTGATATGTATGACAATAAACTGCTAAATCATATGCAAATATTGCTATGTAGGCCTATTTCACTACTGTATGGGATCATACACAAGATATGACAATATTTAAAGCTCAATATCATTTGAAGACAATGACTTACAGTCATAAAACCAACTGTATATTGTTCATATAGGTCTCATGTATGATGCACATTGCACACCTTTAATATTTTTGATATTTATGACAATAAACTGCTAAATCATATGCAAATATTGGTATTTCACTACTGTATGGGATCATATACAGAATATGACCATATTTAAAGCTCAATAGCATTTGAAGACAATGACTTACAGTCATAAAACCAACTGTACATTGTTCATCTAGGTGTCAGGTATGTGGCAGTGGTGAAATACATAGCAATATTTGCATATGATTTAGCAGTTTATTGTCATAAATATCAAAAATCTAAAAGGTGTGCATCATACATGAGACCTGGGTGAACAATGTACAGATGGTTTTATGACTGTAAGTCATTGTCTTCAAATGCTATTGAAGTTAGAAACGTTTATGCCAATGTCGCATGTAATTGTGAGACGGTCCCTAAATATGCGTGCGACAAAAATGTATAAGAATGCGCTTCATGTGTCTTTCACTTACAACGTACCCATGTCTTAATGCCAAAGACCGCACTATATCTTTATGACATTCCTAATTTAAAGTAAAATGTTATTTCTTCTGGCATCTCCATCTCTGCTGTTGCCCAGTCTATGCTATGGTACGGTTACAGTATTGGCCGCTGTGGCTTCCTCAACTCGTGGCCACGACAAATAGATGTCGTTCTCTCAAAATATGAAGTCATGGCCACGAGAAAAATATATCGTTCCCTCAACATATGATCTCGAGGCCACGACTTTGCATCGCATGGCCACTACATAATGATTCCGTTACCTCAACAAAATGATCTCGTGGCCACGACTTAATATGACGTTCCCACGACTTAATATCACGTTCCCACGAGTTAATATGTTGTGGCCACGACAAAAATAAGTGAACCGAACATGTCCCCTCCCGGTCACCGTAGTAGAGCTCAACTCAGTTTGTTCACATCACGGACAGTTTGAAGTTTGACGCGAGCTGCTGACTGCTAGTACGTACGCGGCGTGGGACGAAAGACTGCCTGTTTGTTGACTAAACGGACCGGAGCTACAGTCTGGGACATTCGATTGCATCGAGAGAGCTGCATCGGGACCGAGACACGCACGCGATCGACGGGGACGGTGCTGCACATGTGGTGAACGCATTCATTTTATTTTATTTTGCTCTATGGAGTGAAGCAGCCACAAGTTTTAGGCTACAACGAAACCGAGCGTCGATTCAGGCCTGCTACGAGAACTGTGGTATTTTTGGTATTGGATTATTAGATTTTTGCCGGCTATTAGTTTTAGGAATTACACTGTCAATCATCTTTTGGTTGTTTACTAATTCATATTCTTGTGTGATTATTTTATTTTATATTCAGTAAAGGGCTTGGCCATTTGTTTCAATTGTTATTGCTATTGTTATTTCATTTTCATTTTATAACTTTGGGTTTATTTGAGAACAGCAGCAACCAGATTAATCATTTGCCCTTATTAAAATAATATAGAATTTGATTGGATATTTACGGTGGCCGAGAGAGCTCAACGCGCTGCAACTGAAGAAAACACATGCAAATAGAAAAAACACCCGCAAATTAAGAAAACATCTTCATCAGTTTCACAACACATGTGTGCTCCAAATACTCACAACACAACCAAATACAGAAACGCGCTGCAAAAGTTCACAACACAAACAAATACAGAAACGCGCTGCAAAAGTTCACAACACAAACAAATACAGAAAAGCGCTGCAAATAGGACAGAACACAACGGAAATGTTTCCGGGGAACCCAATAAGTGACGGCTGGGACGTGCTTATTGCTCGTGAGCTTTACCTATGCCCTACTCTCTTAAAAGGGCAGACGGCAGAGCCCTTGAATTGGGCACTTTGGAGGGAGCAGGGCACTTGTGTGCCATTATGTTGATGAAGGGAGCAACGAAAGACAACGTAATTTCCTCATTATTTTCACCTGGGATGTTCCCATGACAACGCAGCGCGTGTCCATCAGCTGAATAGCCGTTCTTACCAGAAATATAATTGTATTGCTGTTAACATAACTGTTGCAAATAAATATACATTTTATACAACAAAGTTTTTAAAATATGCGTTATATCTGTGTGTGAGTGTCTCAACTTTAAAACTTGCCGTCTCATATTTGGACCCTAGCTGCATTCTAACATTTCTTATGAAACTTATTTTAACATAACATGACAAAATGTGTACAATGTAACTGATGTATAGATTAATGTCTTTCCCTCATGTTCTTTTTCTCTATCTTTATTTATTTATTTATTTTAGTCTTCAGTTCATTGTTCTTTTTAGTATTCTTATGACATTGAACATATTGTATATACATTTTGTATATTGTATACAAAGTTGTATGCCATAAACGTGTCATCTCTGTATGTTTTGCAAAAAAAATTTATAATAATAAAAGTAGACAGCTGTAAGCGCGTCCTAGCCAGGTCCGTCACTTATTGGGTTCCCCGGAAACATTTCCGTTGTGTTCTGTTCTATTTGCAGCGCGTTTCTGTTTTTGTTTGTGTTGTGAACTTTTGCAGCGCGTTTCTGTATTTGGTTGTGTTGTGAGTATTTGGAGCACACATGTGTTGTGAAACTGATGAAGATGTTTTCTTAATTTGCAGGTGTTTTTCTATTTGCATGTGTTTTCTTCAGTTGCAGCGCGTTGAGCTCTCTCGGCCACCGTAGATATTAGATCTAAAAGAACTCAGGTTAGCCTTCCCCCATAAACAACTGTTGGGGGCGCTACACAAATAATAATCATTTGCAATGGTATATGTGTTGGTTTTAACTCTTAATCAAACACTTTTATCAAGCATTTGTTGTTTCTTAAACCTTTTCTTACAAAACCCATAGCCCAATCAGTACGAATATAGTCTCAGAGTCTTACTAATTCACAAGATTTAACAAGTTGTCAAATTGTACTACCGTAAAACTTCAAATAATAGCCGAGTCCCAAATAGACGCCTGTCTCTTTTAAACGCCTGGTGTGACGACAGGTTTGGGTAAATAAAGGCCGGTCTCAAATAGAGGCCTGGTCTGTTTTTTAGTATCGGGTTATACATGATATTCTAAAACCAGTCAGATCGTCTGTTCTATGTTTTGATTAGATTTCACGTGACAGACGCAACCGTTCATGAACGACTCATCACTATTCGCGCGCACGCGCGCGTGTGTGTATGTGTGTGAGGGAGAAAGAGGAGATAATATATTTCATTAACTTCGGGATGTTATCCTTAGGTATGTGGCCTGACTAGCTTCAGCGAGGATCACCTTATCCATTGTTTCAAAGAGGGAGAGCCGTGCGCATCTGGGCGGGAGCTGTTAGTGCAAGCAAGGCAGGCAGAGTTAGCGGAGGCCGGAGAGGGAGAAGTGGAGGAGAGCGACGTGGAGGAGGAATTCGCCAATGAACTTGTAATTGAGGATCGCGGGGATGATGATAGTGATGAATAGAGTAATTTTCTATCACATGATTGCAGTTGTTTTACAGGGTAGCCTTCATTCTTTCTTGTTGATGTGTTTCGGCAACAAGTTCATATGCTCGATGGATTTTAGTGGTAACTTGTGTTCTGCCCATTGCTGTCACATCGTTTCGTTTTTTTTTTTTTTTTTTTTATGCTGCTAATAGCCAAAGACATTTCTTACATTAAATGATTTGTTACACACATTCGAATTACTTATAAATAAAACATAATATAATGTGTTAACCTCCTACTGTCATGCTTGAATATCTCAACACTAAATTAAAGGCCTGTCTCTTATAGACGCCTGTCTCAAATACAAGCCGGTGCAGTTCGGCGATTTGGGTAAATAGAAGCCCGGGCTATTATTTGAAGTTTTACGGTACTACTATACTATACAGTAATTGTATACTCGTACATTATCCTACAGCTTTTACTCCTACTGCTGTCATTGGCTACTACCTCAATTCCTGTACTTATCACAATATTTGTAAATCCCCTTCTTGGAAAGTAGTCGGATGTCCCACACACTATCAGAAAATTTATATTAATTGCATTGTAATCTTTAAAATTATTACAAATTGGACCCTGTCTGTTCATGTTCCAGTGATGATGTCTCACCACACCTCATAACCTACCTCTCTTTGCAAGAGTGGAAAAGCTCATTTGACTTGTCACATGACATCAGATATTCGATTATTTTGTCATAATCAGATCAGTTACACTGTTGATAACTGTCCTGTTTGCATTTAAATCATGTTATTTTTAAACGAGTTATGATTATTGCTTGCTATTAATGACATACTTTTAATCATGCCCACATATCAGGGAATTTAACATTTAATTATGCAACACTCTTTACAGAAAAATATCCCACAGTTATGTATAAACTCACAACATCATCATCAAGTCCTGTGCTGGGCACATTGGGCAACAAGTGTCCTTCAACGTATTCGATCCGTGGCCAAGTTCTCCACATCTTCCCATGGGACACTGACATTCTTCAGATCTTCGTGAAACATCTGTCTCCGTGTCTTCCTTGGTCTTCCCTGTCTCCTGCATCCTCCTGGTGGTCTCCACCTCTTAACTGTCTTTGGGTGTTGTTGTTTGGGCATGCGTAGGATGTGTCCAGCGAGGTGCACCCTTTGCTCTGTCAGTTTCTGAAAGTCTTCATGTTAAGTCCATAGACTGTAAAAAAATATGGACGTAGTGTCCGTGACGTCACCCGTAGGTTTCTGAAGAGCATTTTTGAAGCCTAAAGTGGGCGGAGCCGGCCGTCGCCATCTTGGCCTCGCGTCACTCCCGGATAACAGAAAATGGGCAAAGAGGCGGGGCGGGTGGGGAGGTAATGCTATGCTATATGCTACTGACAGTACCAAGTCTGCGACTGCACAGGGCCTCGCGCTAAAGTGACAGTTGATGATGTAAAGCCAATTAAAAGTTCCTTTTTTTGCCCTTCGAAATATTATAATAGTTAAAAGACATGGCAACAAGTGAGACTGTGTATCGTGATTCTGTACTATTCTGCTAGTTGAAAATGTATATGCAGTAACTAAATATTACTCTGAGAGAGTGTGTGTGACAGTGATTTATGTGCATACATGTCAGTCACTCTTTTTTTATAGTGTATGGTCCGTCAGCGCGGCATCGCTCGTCAAGTTCGTAGAGAGCTTATTCAGTCCATTTTAAATTCTTATTTTGGCCGCCTCTCAAATGGGTTAAACCATAGATATATTAACGTTACCCATGAAGTTCAAGTAAATGCGCTGGAAATCCGCGCTCATGTAAGGATGTGCATTTATTGCATGGACGGAGAAAGCGCCGACACCTGCAGGATTTCATCTGACGGTACATAAGCATATTATAATCTATCTGTTCCGTGAGAGCAGAACGAACGAGCCTTTATTGATGTTTTTAAATCTGAAAACTCCAAAAAGCAACGAAATTGTCATACATCCATTAGTGCATGTTCACAGAGGAAAACAACTGAAATACAGCGCTGGTTGTTCTCTCGAACGATACTCGACGACAACGACGGAATCCAATGGGTGTATTAAAATAATGGGTGTATTAAATTGTATGAAATAATCCCCCAAAAAAGCACAAACACTGCAGAGATGGCAAGTTCAGCAGCTAACATTTGCTGAGGTGAAGTGAGTAGTGACGCGGCTAACAGCAAACAAACGGCTAGCATTGACATCAGCGGCCCACCTGTCACTCTAGTGGACACACCCTTAATTATGCAGAACTTTAAATATTAATCAACTAAACGGATGAGTTATAAAAAAATTCACCCCCCTCACAGTTGTCATGAAGGGCAAAATTAGCTATATAGACCAAAGCCACATAAAGACACCAGGCTGTAAACACGTTTTTTTCTGCTGTAAAATTTGGCATTTTAACATGGGGGAGATACAGATTTGACTCACTTTTGACACCAGCCTCAAGCGGCCAGTCAACGAATTGCAGTTTAACTCACTTCCGTGTTGGTTTCAAGAGTGAGACGGGGATGTTGCCGCTTGGTTAAGTCCCACTCCTCCTCAGGATCTCTTTGATATATGCAGAACCAATATTGAAAATAATAATTTATCTTTTTCCATATTGTTAAAGCATTTTGTTTTCTCTTTTCAGCTTCATAAACTGTACTTGAGACACCTAAAGGCTCGGTTATACTCAAGTTTGGACGCGTAGGCTACATGGACAGCGTGCACGCGGACTACTTGTTTTTACTGTCTGCTGAGGTCCGCTCGGTGAACGCGTTCCACACATGCGCAGTAGATCGGCTTGTGCTGTTCCGCGCGGTCATAAAAAATGGGAGGCACGCGGATGTCCGCAAGGAGCCTCCGCGCACACCCTCCGATAATGATTTTTACGTCACGCGGTCCCTCGCGCACTCGCGGACGCGGAAAGTATAACACTAGCTTAACGCCTTTATCAAAAAAGCGTCAGTGCTCATCAGGAGTTTTGCTAAAGGACATATTCATTGCCATCCATTAGCTTCATTAAACCTTTTATTACAGTGGTCACTATAGTAAATGTCCACCATAACTGCATCTATGGTCTCATTATATCACTACCTGGTTAATGTAAATGTGATATAGGTCTACCCGTGAATGTATTTTATAGAAGCATTTTCTTGCAGACATTTATAATTAACTATTTAATTTGTCTTTCATTTAGTTACAATAATCACGATATATAATTAAAGTTGAGAATGTAAAATGTTGTGCTTAGGGTTTTGCCTATTTGTTCTTTAAAGGGAAGAAACAAATATATTTTCACATAACAAAGTTGAATCTCATCTCTTGGTTTGCAAACATATTACTTCATCATAGTGATTTTTTTTAACATTACTGTATGTCACTATAATAGATTGATTGCCTCTGTATCTGGCTAATTTTTTGTATATAATTAACTGATTGTTATACTGTTGTGCAGTAGTTTTGGCGCTACATTTGTCTTTAAACAGTTTGACATTAAATATTGGAATATGCTTTCAAAATTGTGTGCATTCATTGTGCTTTTGTGTATTTGGGTTTGATAGACATCTCATTGTACTGTATTGTAGTTTCACAAAATTCCCAGTAAACTTCATGGAAATCAATCAGCTGTGTCCTGGAGTTTCTTGGGAGTGTTTAAGCTGAATGAAACATAGCCCATGACAGTGAAAATATGGCAAAACAGCTAACGAGGGACACAAGGATTGCCATCCTACGGAGCAACTCAATACCAAGAGAAAAGCGGCTAACGCTACAGCTCCTTGTCAGCTACACACTAGCTTCCTTCTACTGAAATTGAAAACCCGGTGAGTCACAACGTAGCAACAATAAAAAAGGAAATGGAGATAACCAGTCTGAGACTGTGCGCTCAAGAAGCAGTCGCTCATCTGGTACATCGTCCAGCTCGAAGATTAGCATGGGCGTCACCATGGCAAAGGCAAAGGCTGAAGCAGCACAAGCTAGAGCGGCACATGCGCAAAAGGAAACTGAACTTAAAGTGGAGCAGGCATGAGTTCAAGCTAATCTTGATGCATTAAATGATGAAAAAGAAAAGGATGCTGCCATAGCAGAGGCAAATGCTCTTGTGGCTGGTTTACAAGATATGGGCTTTGAAGTATGCAGTAAGGCTAACAGCCCAGTCCCTCAATCGGTCAAAGACCAGCGCATCGCAGCCTATGTGTCGACACAAGCCAGCCTATGCAGCAGGGGTCTATCTGTCAGAAGAGGGAGTGACTATGCCTCAGGCATGCCTACTACCTCAGGCCTCACCGCATATGATGACCAGCCAATGAACTGTTGGGCCTGGAAAACATCGTTCCTGAACGCTATCGCCGATCTAGACCTGGCTGCTGCAGGAGAACTCGACCTCCTCACCAAGTATCTGGGAAAAGAGTCATCAGAACAAGTAAGAAGAATAAAAACAGTCAACATTAAGGATCATTAAAGGGATACTTCAGGATTTAGCATTATGCTTTATATTAGTAGAAAACCTGTAGTATTTTCGAATTACCGTGTTTTCCACCCTCTTATTCCCCTGAGATGAGAGATTTATGTATTTTTTGTCTGGAAAAAATCCTCAGATGACGCAAAGATTTTTTGGCCAGAGGCTAAAGACTACAGCCAGTAGGAGGGGCTGTCCCTCATGTTTTCAACCCTCCCACAGAGGGTGGGATCTCACTCACAGAAATGTACACATAGTGTCATCCATCTTTTTTTGGAAGCTAAGCTAGCAGGCTCTTGTTCTGTGGAGAAAGCTGAGTAGTAGGAGAAAGCTGAATAGCAGGAGTTACCATCCTCTTTTTCCCGGACATGTCCGGCCGTCGAGATCGTCCAAAATGTCCGGGATTCAGCTTTTGCTTTCTGCAGTCGCCATTCATTGTTTACATGCACACCTTTTGTTTTAATCGAACTGAATTCATTCCAATTGGTGAATCTGAATGTAGTGTTTACATGAACGCTAAACAAGTGATCGGTTGATGTGCGTTTTAACATTGCTAAGAAAATTCCCGCTCCTCCGTGAGAGATACGAGTCTGGCTCATCAGTAATCACGCCACCAGCCGCGCGCCGTTCCCCCGCGGTCCTCAGCCTCGTCCTGCTCTCCACAGTAAACATAATGAATGGCGACTGTAGAACGTAACAGCCGAATCCCGGGCATTTTGGGCGATCTCGAAATCCCGTGCAGACTCGTCACAGAGACTCACTAGTAGCCTAGCCTTGTTGTTGTTTGACTGCGCGCTCTCTTACCGGTAGGCGCGGCTTGGGAGTGGCCTCCTAGGGCAGCGAGGCAAGTGCATTCTGGGAGTTGTTGTCTTTCATCCACATAAGCCAAAAATAGCTCCAAATTCTAAAATAATTTCATATTTCTTCTACATAAATGACCCATTTTAAATACACATTCATCTTTCCAGAGGTGAAGTATCCCTTTAAGGATGTTCAACAAACTAGAAAACTTTCCAAAGGTCACAACAAAAGATCCACAGAGACTCAGCGAACTAGCCGACCTGTTGTTAGAGCTACAAGCCGCCAAGGAAGACGGCTACCTTGCAGGCTTGTCGTACTTGGATACCTCCAGAGGAATTAAGCCTATCATTGAGAAACTCCCATACAACGTACAAGAAAAGTGGCTTTACTTTGGTACAAGATACCAACAGGAACATTTCGTTAGCTTCCCACCTTTCTCCATGTTGGTAAACTTCATCGCTATGGAGGCAAGGGCTCACACTGACCCAAGCTTTAACCTCTTCATGCAAGCTCCAGCAGAGAGAAAGAGTAAGTGGGAGAGGTCTACAAAGACATCTGTTTATGTTCACAAGACGCAGGTCTCAGGAACTGCTAAGGCAGAGTGTAGAGAAAGTACAGAACGAATTGATCCAAATAAACATTGCCCTCTGCATGAAAAGCCCCACCCTGTGGGAAATGCAGAGGGTTCCGTGAGAAGAGCATAATGGATCGCAAACAGATTTTGAAAGAGCATTACATCTGCTTTCGATGTTGCTCCTCCACAGAGCATCTTGAGCATCCACAGAGCTCATGTGACAGCGCGTCACCCCTGCCCACCTACCTGGAAATCTAAGTCGTCCCCTTCCACTTCAGAGGAAGGCGGGGAGGAGGACAGAGCAGACATCCAGGAGGTCAAGTTGAGTGCCAGAGCATGTGCTAAGATCTGCCTCGTCAGCGGTGTTCCCGAACGGATGCAGGGAGGCGTCCAAGAGAATGTACGCCATACTGGACGAGCAGAGAAATCGCTCCCTGGCGCGGTCGGAGTTCTTCGAGGTTTTTAAGATCTCTGGAAGTTCCTACTCATATACACATATACCTGTGTGGGACATTCAGAGACAGCGGGGAGGAGAGCCAGCGGTTACACTGTGGAGCCGGTGGACAAGAAAGTAAGCATTCCTCTGCCTACACTCCTCGAGTGCAACCAAATCCCTTACGTTCGCGCAGAGATTCCAACGCCAGAAGCAGCCTACCATCATGCCCACCTGAAGCACATCGCCGACAAGATTCCGCCTCTGGATCCGGAAGCCAAAATACTCCTCTTACTGGGCAGGGACATCTTACAGGCACATAAGGTCCAAGAGCAGATAAGTGGCCCAGGAGATGCACCGTTTGCTCAAAGTCTTGACCTAGGTTGGGTCGTCGTCAGTGATGTGTGCCTTGGAGGGGCTCACAGACCACTTGAGGTGAGGAGTTACAAAACAGCCATCTTAGAGAACGGTCGTACGAGTTATCTTCAGCCATGCAACAACCTGAAAGAGGTATTTGGTCAAGTGCCTTAAACCTCAGCATCATCCAGAACCAACCTCCACCCGTGGCTCAATGATGCTCAGTGGAGACCGTCTTGTCTCACTCCGGCGCTCATTCGAAAAACGACCACAGATGAAAGCCGATTTCCTAGAGTTTATGGAGAAGATGCTCAAGAAGGCACATACAGAAGTTGCCCCGCCAGTGCAGCCTGGACAAGAGTGTTGGTACTTGCCCCTGTTCGGTGTGTGTACCATACTAGGAAGCCAGATAAGATCCGTGTGGTCTTCAACAGCAGCGCGTCATGTGAAGGAGTGTCGCTCAACAATGCCTTGCTCACTGGCCCTGACCTTAATAATAGCCTGCAAGGTGTTCTTATGAGGTTCAGGAAGGAACAGGTGGTGATCACCACCGACATTGAGCACATGTTCTACTGCTTTGTCGTTAAGGAGGACCACCGTGATTTTCTACGCTTCTTGTGGTATAGGAACAACGACCCTACCTCCCACATCGTGGACTACAGAATGCTGTTTCAACTTTTTGGAAACAGTCTCTTGCCTGCCGTTGCAGTGTATGGTCTGCAACGGGCAGCTAAGGAAGCAGAAGTCGACTATGGCAGTGATGCAAGAAGATTCATCGATCGCGACTTCTATGTTGACGATGCTTTAAAGTCCTTCGACACTGAGGAAGAGGCCATCAGCGTCCTCGAGCGAGCACAGAAGATGCTTGCAGCTTCTAACCTCAGGCTGCACAAAATTGGACTCAACAGCCTAGATATCTTTGTTGATGATCTGCCCATCCAACGTAGCCTTGGATTGCTCTGGAACATGCGCACAGACACCTTCATGTTTCAAATCAATGATGACCTGAAGCCATTCACTCGCAAAGGGGTACTCTGAACCGTGAACAGCCTCTACGATCCTTTAGGGTTCCTTGCACCCATCACGGTTCATGGTAGACTGATACTCAGGGAACTCACCACGCAAGCAGAGGACTGTGACTCATCTCTTTCCAAAGACATGGAGATTGAGTGGACTAGATGGAAGCAGTCACTCCAAGACCTAGAGGGGCTTCAGATACCACGCCCTTATACGTCCTTCTCCACCGCAGGCGTGCTAAGAAGAGAACACTGTGTCTTTGCAGACGCATCAGTCAAGGCAATAGCAGCCGTTGCCTACATCAAGGTGACAAGCCACCAAGAACAGACTGAGATTGGCAAAGTTGACCCCCCAGCCTGGCTTAACTATCCCGAGACTTGCGCTCTGTGCGGCTGTACTGTCACAGAGATGGACACAACATTCGACAACATCACCTACTACACAGATAGTAAGGTTGTATTGGGGTACACCCAGAACCAGTCAAGGAGATTCTATGTCTACGTACACAACAGGATCCAATGAATCCATTAATCACCTTGTTCCAACCAGTGGAAGTACGTCTCAACCAGGGTGGGAATTATGTAATTTTAAGGGCAAGGCCATTTGGCCTCCACCTTTTCTTTTTTTTTTAGGGGCACCAAGGCCAAATGACAGGGCACAAAGGCCATCGAGTACAATTCGATGGTTTTCCCATTCAGATTGATACCATAACATCCTAATTTGGAATAAGACATGGATTATGACTTTTTTAATAAAAAAAAAAACATTTTTTTAATGAGAGAGAGAGAGAGAGAGCGCCATTACATCCAGAAGGTATACACCCTCACACAACAATAGAAACAACATAAATGCCAATAAAAGCATTCAGAAACACCACAAATGCCAATAAAAGCATTCAAAATATTCATTCAGTCCTCTATATCATGTGAGTGTGAGAGAGAAAACCATTTCATCCAGAAGGTATACACCCTCACAACAATAGAAACAACATAAATGCCAATAAAAGCATTCAGAAACAACACAAATGCCAATAAAAGCATTCAAAATATTCATTCAGTCCTCTATATCATGTGAGAATGTGAGTTATTAATTATGATTATCAAAGTTTACATTCAATATAGGCTATAAACAAATTTTGTGTAAACATGTTATAATTTGCCTATATATATACATACATACATATATATATATATATATATATATATATATATATATATATATATATATATATATATATATATATAACATAAATTGTAAGAATATGACTAATAGTAAAGACTAGTACTAATAAATAAACATTAGGCCTATGCTAAAGTTATTAAATAGCAGTCCCAAACTAGTTTTTGTTGTTGGTATGAGCCACTAAAGTCATTTAAAAATATAAAAAATAACACAAAGAAAAAATAGTGGCATTTTGGGGTTAATATGGAAAGGACATTTACCATGGTGAATACACAATTTTAACAATAACTGTTAATGAAACATGGAAACTGCTCCTGGTGAATAGAATGAAAATCATACCTGCATTACTTTTATTTCGTGTAATTTACAACATAACGGCGTTGCATGCTCGTAGTTTATTTTGCACTTGATCAGTGAGGCGATACAGCGCGCGCGCCGCCGCATTTGCGCGTGCAATTGAAGAGTGTGCGCTACGAGTACAGGATAACGGCTGACAGGACAAGAAAGTCAGTTTTTCTGAGGTGAAAAACTTTATCTCAGCGTACACTTATGTCACTCACTGCCTGATAGTTCCTATTGTGCTGGGTTTTCTGAAGTAGTCTTGATTCGCCTCTCATAACATAACATGCTCTAAACACGCACGCAGAGTGGAAAAGGAGGCGCGGGGAGCAATGATCGCAAATTTGAACTATATCAATATGCAATATGGTCTAATTCCATATCGCATTTCAAAAATATATCGATATATTTTTTATATCGATATATCGCCCAGCCCTACACTGCACCTGCGCGAATCCACGAACTAATTGAAGTTCAGAGACTGCTTGGCTCGCTGTAATTCAAAGCAAGCCCACTATGCCGCACTGGCGCTTTATACATGGAACTTGGACAGGGCCAGGGCACACAGGCCACTGTGGCCGTACGATGATTTTTTTTTCACGGGGCATGAAGGCCAAAGTGTAGGGCAACGGCGGCCATGGCCGCGTGGCCGCGGTATAATTCCCACCCTGGTCTCAACGCACCTCAACCCAGCTGACATTGGGTCAAGAACTGTGACACCAGCCTTGCTTAGCAGCACAACTTGGTTCAAAGGACCAGCCTTTCTCCATGATGCATCTTCGCATTCACCTGAGTTTCAAGAGACTTAAAACCTTATTGACCCTGACACTGACTCTGAAGTGGATCCCCAGGTGGTGACAAGTCTCACACATGTTACCAGAGATGTGGTACACCCACAACGCTTTGAACGTTTCACCAAGTTCAGCACTCTCCTCACAGCTATAGCGCACCTCATCCACGTGGCTCGTTCCTTTGCCCACTCCACCCAGAATGAATGTCAGGGGTGGCACATCTGTCGCTCTACAGAGGAAGAGTTGTTGAGGGCCAAAGTGTGCATTGTGAAGAGTGTCCAGAATGAGTGCTATACAGAGGAACTTAAGTGTATCAACTCAGGTTCCAACATCCCATCTTCCAGCAGCCTGTGGAAATTGCACCCCACCATGGACCAAGATCAACTTCTTAGAGTGGGAGGTCGGATTGGACAGTCAAATCTGAGCACGAACGAGACTCACCCCATCATCATACCTGGCCGACATCATCTCGCAACCCTGCTTGTGTCTCACTATCATGAAGCATTGAAACACCAAGGAAGACATCTGACCGAAGGTGCCATTCGAGCAGCGGGGTTCTGGCTGGTTGGAGCTAAACTGCCAGCAGAATGGTTATAAGTAGCACCTGTGTAGGTGTCGACGTCTTTGGACCATGGGACATTGTCTCACGCCGCACGAGAGGAGTCGTCTCCAACTCTAAACGATGGGCTGTGATGTTCTCATGCATGTGCTCAAGGGCAGTTCACATCGAGGTAATTGAAGCAATGAGTACCAGCAGCTTTATCAACGCCTTGAGGAGATTCTTTGCAGTCAGGGGCCCCGCAAAGCAGATCCGCTCTGACTGCGGAACTAACTTCATCGGCACCTCTCGTGAGCTGGAGATGGACAAGACTAATCCAGGCTTCAACAGTGTGGAAGAGTACCTGAACACACAGAGCTGCACCTGGGTATTCAACCCACCCCACGCATCTCATATGGGTGGCGCGTGGGAACGAATGATTGGTATTGCCCGCCGTATTTTGGACTGCATGCTGCTTGAGCAGAGATCTCACCTTACACATGAAGTTCTGATCACACTCATGGCCGAGGTAGCTGCAATCATAAACGCTAGACCGCTCATCCCAGTGTCACCTGATCCGGAATCTCTTCTCATCCTCACCACAGCAATGCTCCTGACTCTCAAGACAGGCTCTGCACCTCCTCCTCCGTAAGGAAGCTTTGAGGAGGCGCATCTCGTCAGAGAGGAGTGGAAGCAGGTTCAGGGCCTAGCAGACCTGTTGTGGAACAGGTGGAAACATGAATATCTCAAAACATTGCAGCTTCGGCACAAGTGGCAAGGAAAAAGGCTGAACCTCCAAAAAGGAGACATAGTTCTCTTGAAAGACAATCAGGCAAAGATAAATCAATGGCCTAAGGGCATCATCACAAAAACCTTTCCAGGAGAAGATGGACTGGTCCGGAAGGTTCAAGTGGAAGTCGTCAAGGATGGAACCAGAATGACTTTTTCTCGGCCCATTACAGAAGTGGTTCTGCTTCTCTCTCCAAAGACTGATTCTGTTAATTAACGTGGGCTCTTTAAAGACCCCAAGCGGGGAGTGTTATGCCGCTTGAAAATGTGTTTCTACTTTGTTTCAGCAGTTCAGTGTGGTTTGTTAATCTTTGTAACCATAGTAACGTAGTACCAGTGCATGTTGGGAAACAGGAAGTACAAATTGCCATGCGGTAATCATCTACAGGAATGCGTGAGCTCTACCAGTCATCAGTTTCTGAGTCGATCGCTTTTCCTTCTCCCTTTTTGCTAAGGCAACTTTTGTAAGTATTTCTCATCGTGTAACATTAGGTAACTGCTTATTTTTTATTTTGTAAGATTATTGAGACGGCTAAGTTAGCTTTATGTTTATTGCTGCTGGTTGTTTTTACTAGCTTGATTGTGTTTATCATGTAGGCTACACTGTTAGCTAAGCGGTGCTATTTACACTGTTACTGTGTATTTGGGTTTGATTAATAATATAGACATCTCATTGTACTGTATTGCAGTTTAAAAAAATTCCCAGTAAACTTCATGGAAATCAATCAGCTGTGTCCTGGAGTTTCTTGGGAGTGTTTAAGCTGAATAGAACATAGCCCATGACATTCGGAATGAGACTTCTTCAGCGCGATTTCCTACTGATAAAATTTGCGTCTGTTGTTGACGCCACAGGTTTCCCATTGAAAGCAATGGACTTCCCAAGTCGTCCAAAGAAAGACGCAGAGGTGCGCCTTTGGCGTCTTCATTGTGACGCTGGGGGCACTTGCCCATGCTTCAGTTTTTGACGCCTTGGGAGTGCGAATGGGTTGAAAATGTGCTGAAACATTCAAGGTGATGGAAAAAGGTCTATAGGTTTATGTCTCTGCCCAATCTAAACTCTATTTTTCTTTGTTATTGCTTGGTTTAGTAAAACAGAATATTTTCTTTGTTTAATTTAGCTAAAATCCCACAAGAACATTTAGCTTTGATTTATTTGCCTCAAATCAATGGGTTGCATTGCCCAAATTACTTAGTCTATTTTATTATTTTAATCTGTAAGTTTGTTAATATGTACAGTGTTTTGGTGCATTCCATTTAAATAGGTGTTGTTTTTCAGGGCTGGTGTGTGAAGTTAAGCGACCAACGCAATTTGCCCCCCGCCCTTTGATTGCACACACTTTACCTATCCAGAACGTTCCAAAGGAGCTCATTCCAGGACAGGTGGACTCCCATTATCCAAAACTACATTAAATGAAGAAGTTTAGGGTGTGTTCACACTGAGCAGGTTTGGTTCGATTAAAACAAACTCCGGTGCGATTGCTCTGTTTGAATAAGTGTGAACGCTGCCATCTGAACCCTGGTGCGCACCAAACAAGCGGACCAAGAACCCGGAAAAGATGAGTCTCCGTCCACTTCCGAACGAACTCTGGTGCGGTTCGACTGAAATATGAACGCAACGCGGACCAAAAACATGACATGATGTCACAAGATGCGACCCTAAAAAGGACAGAATGTCGCAATGTTTGCCATCATAGTTGTCAGAAAAGGCATCTCCTCGTAGCAGATCTTAGTTTGTGTGTGACGGAAGGATTCCTGATGCTGTTTTGACTGCATTACACATTTTATAAGCTCTTCATGAGTTGTCAGCTGATAAAAATCATCATATGTACACATTATTTTCCAAAAGAACCAAGACAACCGAACTGCAAGTGTGAACACAACCTTAGTTTATGAAGTAAATACAAAACAAACTGAAACATCATTGTGTATTCACAGGCCATGAACTATTCAAACCCCATCTACTCAAAGATGTATCATGACGGACAGCACTGTCGAAAGCCAGTCATCCACCTCGACATGAGACGCGATTTACTCCCAAAGAGACTGGACACGACCATTCGAGAAACGGCGGCGTAGCCTAGCTTTTCCTGCTTTGTTTTTATATAGATCTGTATAAAATGTATAAAACAAAGAACTTTTTATGTCCAGTCATCATCTCACGTTAAATCATCTCACGTTGTGTCCCACATATATGTGCCAATTTCCTTTTTACAACTTTTTTTTTTTCAGTTGCAACCAAAATGTCTTTTTTATACATGACAAATGCAGTGTTTTTCTTTGCTTTGTGACTTTGTAAATGCACTACATAAATATGAAAAAAATGAAACGAAACAGCTGCTGAATCTCAAAAGGCTTTATACACATTTAAAGAGAATTTTATATAGGTTTATTTACATACTCACTATGTATATGTTTTCCTGTTGGTGGTGTGGTCACCAATGCCTAGATATTCCCAAGTTGCCTCTTACATTTAGCTGTATTAGAAAAAAGAGACACCTATTTAATAAATGCATCATATGCTCATCACAGATTTTATTTTTGATATTTGTCATTGATGTTTCTCTTTAAGTTGACCAGATGCTTCAAATATGCAGTCAAAACCGAAAGTGAAACCAACCCACGATGTTTTTTTTGCAACTGTACTACAACTTGAAAACATGTTATATTTCATTTGCATATTGCAAAACATATCTTTCAGCACTTACAAGGACTAAAAAAATTATTTTATGTCACTCACCTTCACTCACTGGTTGTGAAACGACATGCGTGGGACTCTTGTAATGCCATGTTTGATGAAAATACACATTCTCTGTGCAAATGTACACAACTATAGGAGGAGAAAAAAACGTTTTATAATTTTATAGTTGATTTGTACGTCCGGTTTGCTTGTATTTTCTGGAAATGTTTTAAATGTGGACCTTTTATACAAAACGATGTACGCAGTATATTGGTCCATCTTCACTTTGAGCTGCAACTGGAGTGTTTTAAAAAAAAATGAAATTAAATAGCTTGATATTGCACTGCGCAATCGTACAGGTTGCTATTGTATAAAGGGAAATGAATTGGAATACATATAGATACACCTAATGTGTTTTTGGACCAAGAACTATGAAATAAATGTTTTTTTTTGCCATTTTAAATGTGTTTTGGTTGTGATTGAAGTGTGCACTCTTGCATAACTCAGGCTATTTGCAAACTTAACATGGCTTATTTGTGTTGCGTGTATAATTATTAGATGTTATCTTCCTTGTTTAACCGGTTTGCTCCAGTATAATTTACATTTCAGGAGAGGCGGATGCATTTTCCATAGAACAGAAGGTAAGAGATGTGGAAACCCTCATAAAAGTAATCGCGTTTACATTGGAAGATGTCGTTGCCAGAACAATTTGCAAACAATCTGGAAAAACCGCTTCGAAAAACTCCTGGATTTGGCACTTTTCCATTTACCGTGATATTAATCGGATTGGAATTCTTGATGGATCGGGAGTTTTCGTGCCCATGTACCCCGAGTCTTAATATGACACTGATCAGCTTCGTCTTTCTTGGACCTTCTCTTCTGGCTCTGACTGTCATGATGTTCATTCGAAGGCCTTGCAGACGTAATTCGAAGAATTTTGCAGAGTTTTTTTTATTTTGTCTGATTCCACCTTCATTGTGGATCTTTCTGTTGTTGTTTGAGGGGGAATATGTCGCTTGTGGCATGGTACACTGGGAAGGAGATTACGTGCTGAATGAAGAACTCCAGATTAAATGGTGTAAACCCAATGGAGTGAACGCAACAGACCTGCTAGAACTGACCGAAAAACTCATTTTCTACTCAAGGGTGAGTGTACTTTACAGTTTTTAAACCTTTACACATCAACTAAACCATTTAAAATCACTGTAGGTTTTTAGATAAATTTGCAGTTTGCGAAGGAAATACCAGCTCATACAAAAGAATGTTAATGTAACTTGTCATTAAATTTGTCATTTAAACGTAAGAAAGAAGACCCATCACTGTTCAGTATACGAATGATCATGATGACCAACATTCTAACGTTCTATATCAGGGTTCCTCAAATCCGGTCCTGTAGGGCCACTGTTCTGCAGAGTTTACAGTAGCTCCAACCCTGATCAAACTCACCTGTAACTCTGTAGAACTAAAATTCACCTGTAACTCTGTAGAACTAAGGTTCTACAGAGTTACAGGTGAGTTTGATCAGGGTTGGCCGAGGTTGTTCAGGTGTGTTTGATCAGGGTTGGAACTAAACTCTGCAGAACAGTGGCCCTACAGGACCGGATTTGAGGAACCCTGTTCAATGTAAATGTAATAGAAGACAATTTTAAAACTTTAATTACATTTCCTAAAAATTGCCATTATTATAATAGCTAAAGATTAAATTATCTATATAACAGGTTGAATGTAAGTTGTATATGATTTAAATCTATTAATTGCAAAAACCAACAACAAAAAAACTAAATGGAAAAGAAGGCATGTTTGATGAATATCAGTACTGTTACTCCATCTTATCACTATATGGTTGTTTGTTTGATTTTTTAGCTCTCAGCTTTAGCTCTACTGTCAGTCCTGTGTGTTTCCGTCATGGCTGCCGTCATTTATAATGACTGTAAGAGCAGAACTTTGGAGCAACTGAATAAACATGATGAACCAACACGACAAACATCTCTCAGCAGCTCGGAAGAGGAAGTACAGCACCCGTCTGCCTAAATACAACATGTCAAACAACTGTTTAAGGTTATAAATATTCATAAAAAGTCATAGATTTAAACTTTCACTAAGGTACAACTTTCATTTCTGTTTAGATGTATGTTGTCTTGTTTCTTTGTAATAACATGATATGTGGTTTACTGCACTGTACAGAGCAAGCTTTTCTCATGCGTGCCTATAGGGCTACACACGCACTGCAAGATACTAATGCAAACACATGACACCTTTGAAAGATAATGAAACATTATGGATGTTAAGTTTCTATGCTCTTGATAGTTTCTATGTTCTTGAAAGAATTAAATAGAAAAGCTGAAGTTCAAATAGAGTTGTCTAACTTTTGTTTCGATTAACCATTAGCATTTCTGTCGTTGGATGTACAGTTTTCATAGTTTTTGCATACAGTGGATATAAGTCAACGCATTCCTGTTAAAACAGCTGCTTTTGAGATGTAAAAAAATTAAACAAAGATAATTATATCAGAACATTTGCAGGTTTAATGTCGAAATTAGAACCCATGTAATGCCAGTGAAAACCACAGTGACACATTACAAAGAAGCTTGCAGCTCAGCTCTTTCTTCACCACAACAGACTATTACATCGACCGCATTACTGCAGAAGCTGCACCGATCCGTCTGTCAATCTCCCGTTCCATCCTTCCCTCACTCGTGAACAAGACCCCAAGATACTTGAACTCCTCCACTTGAGACAGGAACTCTCCACCAACCTGAAGTGGTTTTCCGACTGAGAACCATGGCCTCGGATTTGGAGGCGCTGATTCTCATCCCAGCTGCTTCACTCTCGGCTGCAAACCGTCCCAGTGCATGCTGAAGGTCCTGGTCTGATGGGGCCAGCACGACAACATCATCTGCAAAAAGCAGAGACGAAATCGTGTGGTCCCCAAACCTGACACCCTTCGGCCCCTGGCTGCACCTAGAAATTCTGTCCATAAAAATTATGAACAGAACCAGCGATAAAGGGCAGCCCTGCCAGAGTCCAACATGCACCGGGAACAAGTCTGAATTACTGATGGCAATTCGAACCAAGCTCCTGCTCCGGTCGTACAGGGACTGGACAGGCCTTAGCAAAGGACCCTGGACCCCGGACCCCATACTCCCGGAGCACCCTCGAATGCCTTCTCCAAATCCACAAAGCACATCCACAAGCACAAACTCCCATGAACCCTCCAGCACCCTGGAGAGGGTATAGAGCTTGTCCAGTGTTCCACGACCGGGACGAAAACCGCACTGTTCCTCCTGAATCCGAGGTTCTATTATCGGCCGTATTCTCCTATCCAATTCCCTGGCATAGACTTTCCCGGGGAGGCTGAGAAGTGTGATCCTCCTGTTGTTGGAAAACACCCTCCAGTCCCCTTCTTAAAAAGAATGTGCACACCCCTGAACCAATAATTATTTGAAGCACCCTTTGATTTTATTACAGCACTCAGTCTGTTTGGATACAAGTCTATCAGTTTGGCACATCTTGACTTGGGAATATTTTCCCACTCATCACTCAGGGAAGGTTTAACTAATCAAAACTGTATTGTGAAACCTTTCAGAAATCAGAATAGTGAATTTAATCATAAAATAAATGGTTAACTGAACAAAACACTACTGTGAAAGATTTCACAAATCAGAATAGTTAAGGTAAGGACTCAAGGAAGAAGTTTAGACTGTCACATTTCTTCTCTCTGTCTGTGTGAACGATGGTTATCATTCTATAACAGGATGTGTGTTTGTTCTGCACAATAGGTACAGTGCCAGCGTTTCTCATCTGCAAGCTTTTCTGAAGTGCTGTAGTCTATTTCAACTTGATGAAGGTTAGAGATGCAGCCATCATTGATTTTTATTTATCCCTTTATCCCCAAACTCCTTCTTTTGTTTGCATATTGCTTAATAAATCTCAAAAAAAAAATTATTCTAACATGTGAATTTCCATGAAATTATTGTGCATGTGGTGATATTTTTGCAAAATATGATGTTGCTTTTTGCACATCTTGCGTCAGTTTACAAAGTGAAAAATCTAAAATGTGCATTCAGTTTTCTCCAAAATAGATAAATGTGACTGCGCCAACATTTTATTGCTTTTGTTCACGTAGTGCAGTGAATCGAAAGTGTCCTGTGAAGCAAAAGAGAGATACAACTTTTTTTTTTTTTTAAGAACCATTTTCCATTTTGTATCTTCAAGGCTTTGAGCTCTTTTGTGGAGTGTTGTGACTCGTGTTTCACAGGACTTGTACATGATACTGTACCATGTTAGCTTGAACAAATCGTTCTTTTCAAATGGATATTTAGTTGACGGCAGAAGATGCACATCCGAAGTTGAATGCACAGTTCTTGCACAGCACCCTTATGAGCCAATGAGCATGTCCAAATGTGTCCAGCCAATAAGCATGACCAGAAATGAACAAATCAAACCTACAGTACAGGCAGATGTGAAAGTCTGCTTCTCCCTCATGTCCGACTCAAAAAGAACCAAATGAGAAATTTTTTTTTTTTACTGGTTCTTTGGTTCAATAACTAGGTCTAGAAATGCTTATTGGCTCATTCGGTACTGGACAAGGAGTGTGTGTGCTACTTCAAATGTGCGTCTTGTGTCATCAACTGAGACTGCGTTTAACATTTATTTTAACAAGACAACAGAAATAAATTCAGGTAATGAACAATGTAATTCAGACATGAGAGAACAAGAAACTATAAAACATGCTCACGATACATCCATGTAAGGACAACACCAGACAAAGAACATGAGAAACACTGGGGTTTAAAAACACAAGGGGTAATTGGCAAATAAAACACACTTGAGAACAATTACAGAACTAATTAACAAGAAAAACTACAAAGGACTGCAAAACATGGCACAGAACAGGAAAGTCCACACAAGACCAGGGGAACACAAGACAGGAATGTGACGTCAGCTTCATATTTCTCTCTGTATTCTCTGCAGTGTCTCATTTGCTATTTGTGAATTTCTCTGATGTTTTAGTTTTTAACTGTTCTTAGGGTGTACTCACACTAGGCACGGTTGCCATGAACCGGGCCCGAGTACGATTGTCCCCCCTCCCCACTCCCCCTCTGGCCTGCACTCACATAGGGTTTCAGCATTCGTGCCGGAGCACGCTTACTTCATTATGGTGCGACGGTTTCGGGATAAACAGGAAGAGCGGCGTTCTCACTGAACACAATGGAGTCCAGCACGGTTAGCGCTCACACTGCATGTGAACCGCGCCCGAGTCCAACTGAACCGTGCTCTGGCCCACCTCTTCCAAGCGGGCCAGGGCCGGTTAATCGAGCCGCGCCCGGGCACGGTTCGGAGCACTCACACTAGTCAAACGAACCGCGCTTTGGTGGTCAAACGCACTCGGGCACGGTTCAAACTGGCTAGTGTGAGTACACCCTTAATGACAATGACTAGAGTGGGACCCATTTTCAGCCTGGGATTTTAATGCCCAAGACGACCCCCCACAAGCCCCCTTTGGGACCGATGGACAGAGGTGGAGATTGCAGCGAAGTCAGTTGGACAAAAGCCTGGGCCAGTATTGCAGGCCCGGAAGTCCAAGGCGATGCCAAAGACGGGGACCTTGCAGAGTGGAGTGACACTGTAGGTATTTTTTTTATATAAAAAAAATATTTTATAAATGAAGCCCTTGGACACCACCTGAACTACAAAACTAGAAAAGCCAGACACAGTTAAATAAAATATAAGTGTGTTATGTGAACAAGTGCTGATATTATGCAATAACAGGATGTGTGGTAAATTGCATTATGGGCACAGTGCAAACTTTTCTCATGAACTCCCAGTGTTACACACTTAGAGCAAGACGGTAATGTTAAGATTTGATCACGGATGTGCCCAGACATCTCTATGAAGTGCATCTCTCACCTTTATGAGTGAATATGAATGTGTGATTTTGTGGTATTATTTTAAGTAGCGTACAGTGTTCCTGTCCATGTAATATGCTAATTTGACTGGACTAATTAATTGAGTCATTTGTTACAGTGAGACGCATCCATAAACTTTAAAATACTCAATTGTACAGTATAGCCACACAATTGATGATCCTAATCTTTTCTGTGTAACATTACATCTAATTTTACAGCTTTGCTGCCATGACAATGTCATAAACCCTAAAATGACAGTAAAATGATTAAAAGCTTTATGGCCTGAATAAAACAGGAGTTTTAACATGAGAATCAATGTAAGTGCTTTTATTCCATTATAAGCTTCATATTTCTGCTCTTAAATCCTCCAGAAACTGGCCCCATTCACTTCCATTTTGAGTAACTCACTGTAGCCTCCATCTTTGTCATTTTTAAAGAAAAAGAGGAAAAGTTTAAAGTAAATACACATGTACTGTTGAATTAGTTTAACTTTTCTGAACCTGTAATGTTGTATTTTCTAAAATTTATGGCCGTAACTATTTGCATATAATTGCATGTTGTGTTCATTGAAAAGTGTCAATACTCAAAACCCTGATCAGCAATGCAGGTCGATGATGAAACGTAGCCAAGACAGACATCAAATGCAAGTTTGATTCTGGGTGGTGATTCTATTTCCTCTCTCTGTCCCTAATAATTTTCCTCTTCACTGTCTTTATTCTTTTAAAGTATAGCAAAAGCCAATAAAAATGCTGAAAGTGCACATTTTAATGACATGTGTATGTGTTTGTATTTTATTTGAGTGCAAGAGAGAAAGCACACTAGTGTCATCACATTTCTTTTTTTTTCTTTTTTTTTTTCTGAGAACACAGAAAGACACTTTCTTTCCTGTTTAAAGTTGCTACATAGCCACCTTCAAATGTTGATACCAAAGCACAACAATGCTCTAACACCTTCTCGAAAAAGACAAGACGAGCCGAAACAGTAAGTAAAATTTTTTTTAAAGCCATAGAGTAATCATTCACAGTGCAGTCTGAAAAATGCAGAAATAGGCCTATACAAACTTTTTCTTACAAATTTAGGTCAGAGAAAAGTTAATTTCTTTATTACAGAAACTATTTTGTAAAGGTTTTTAAAAAATCATTTTAAGTGCAAACTGGTAATTTCTGAAATTGAAATTTATACATCACCTGATAGCCGATTAAATAAGCTTTCATTGATGTATGGTGTGTTATCCATTTATGTTTGCGATTTTGCTGCATCCATTCACAAAAATATATATTTTTTATATTTACGGTAGGAAATTTACTAAATATCTTCATGGAACATGATCTTTACTTAATATCCTAATGATTTTTATTTTTTTTATTTTTTTTTGCATAAAAGTAAATTTGATAATTTTGACCCATATAATGTATTTTTGTAGCCTAGAAATCTAGACGCACCCTAGCGGCAGCAAAATGTATTTTGCAGCCAGGGCAGTCTAGCAACTCTCCATTGACTTTCGAGCTGCAAAAACCTAAATTGGGTCAGGCCAATCACGTTGTGTATACAGTAGGCGGGGCGGGCTTAACATATGACGACAGAGTGAAAATGCGAAGGTTACCTGCCACTTGAAAACAAAGAATGGTTGCTGCTGGCGAACATCTTTCGAATCGGCTTTGTCCGCGACTCTGGAGGACTTGGAGTTAAGTTTTTCTTTGAGAAAAGAGCATAGAACAGCACTGAAGTCATTCTTAAAAAAAGGAAGATGTGTTCGTACACTGCAAAAAATGATTTTTTGGTGAAGTAAATACTACTGAAAAAAAACAATGTAATTTACATGAAAAAGTTAGTTCAGGCAAGAATTAAAAAAACTAAGTAAATTCCATATCAGTACTTAATTCAAGCGAGTAGAAATGAAAGCGTAAATATCAACTCAATAAAATTAAGTAAAAATTACTCAACTTTTCTGATAAAATTAAGTAAAAATTACTCAACTTTTGATGGGTTCCCATCATGCACTGGACCTTGAATAATTAATATAATTTTTCACTGGTTTCCAGCTGTATTTACACTGTTTTATCATTGCTTTTGTTGTCAGGATTAGTAACTTGCCATTTTGTGACATTTCGAGTAAATTTTCTGCTCAAAATTACACATTCAAACACAAAAACGATCCATCAAATGTTACCGTCATTGTTAGGCCGCTGTCGGTAGCCTAAAAGAGGCCTAGAAATAGGATTTCGTTCCGACCAATGGGGCACAAATTTTTCTTTTGCTCAATATGTTCAACGTTAATAAAAGGTATCCAAGCAAAAAGTTCTCCACGCATTATCCTGCAGTTAATGAGAAATTGTAATTTATGCAAAAAACTTGCATCACAATAAGTGTATTGTGATTGTCAAAACATTTTAGTAACTAAACTGAATTGTATTAGGTTTAGTGACAACATGTTACAATGTTTATATGGTACAATTTCTGGTAAGCTAGGTTTTTTTTTTTTTTTTTTTTTTTTTACAAATTTCTTGAAACAAATTTCACGATTTCAATTCAATTCTTGTGATTTGATTTAATATTGACTCATTTGAATACATATTAGGTACACAAGATAGGCGTTAATTTTTCTAGTGCCCCACTTGGTGGGACGAAACCCTCTTTCTAGGCCTCTTTTAGGCTACCGACAGCGGCCTATCTCTCTCTCTCTCACACACACACACACACACACACACTAACCCGACCCCTAAACCTACCCATCATACACACAAGTCAAGCGTCTATAAAACGCCGATAGCAGGCCGGTTGAAACCCGTAGTTGTTGGGACATCAGAGACCGGTTTGTCCAGGAGGGCAACATGTTTATTAGCAATAGCTAACGTTAGCTCCGTAGTGTCCGACGTTTTGAGCCATTCCTATGCTTGATTTTTTCCCATCGGACTTCAGTAAAGGGCTGCGGACCTTTCCCACCATCTTTTCCGACATGAAGAATACACTTTACGGGTGTTAATCGAGCTTGATCGCCGCTATCAGATGAAGATGCGCTGCTTACGTCCTCCTCCATGTTTACATGTGCGTAGTGATATTGGCTTGATTTCGGCTGTGACCTACTTACATTTTCGATGCTGATTGGTTGAAAATCTAGCTCAACAGTTTTACATGTCTCAATACGCAGTCAATATAGTGCGCCAATAAATTACAATTTCTCATTAACCCCCTGAGGTCTACGGTATCGCCGGCGATACCAGCTCGCTTTTTTTTTATTAGTGTAAAAGAAACTCATAAATACTCTGTTGACTCTGATTTTCCATAGGAGTTTCATACATCAATCGATTCTGTTAAATGTGTATTATTTTTGTGTATACTCACAATAAAAACAAAGTGTTGTGCTTTTTGCCAAATAAAGAAAAATAAACACGAAGCGAGTTCTGCCTTCTCTCTGCCAGTGTAGTCCATTCTGAAACGCGTCCGAAAATTAACAATAACTCAGCGAATACTCAGTCAAACAGACATACAGACACACAGGCATGAAGCTTGAATTCTCTTCTTTTAAATGAAGTAATTTATATAAAAAACAAATATTCTCATCTTGTGAAATCTGTATTAAAAGAGAGCGATTCCAGTCGACCTAATTACAGCTAATTCAGATGTAATGTGACTCCGCCCACGGAGAGCGCGCGCTATTCAAACGCAAATGGCTGAGGCAATCCTGTGAACGCCCCCATCAGCTCGAGAAAACACACAAGTTTATTTAGATCATTACTTGTTTACACCGTCTTGCAGCGCTGTGAGGAATAATACTAATGGAAAATGTCCCTCAGAAGTGCGGGTATATCGAGGAGCGAGCTGAGGAATACTAGTAAGTTTTTTCCTTCTCATGTGAATTTCTTCACGTGGGTTTCTGTTTATGAATGAATAAACGGCAGAGATGCGCGCTGTTTACCACAGCTGGCAAAGACAGTTTAAATTTAAATCGCGTGTGTGAATGAATGATGACGTTTTAGCAAACTGCATTGCTATACTGAGATAAGTAAACATCGACTGAATGTTGAAATAAAATGTAGGCTATTTGTATAAGCAACGTATTAAACTGCAAATTAACAATATGCCCTAATATTTCATGAAAACAACGTTACAGTCAGACGAAATATGAAAGACAACATTTTGTTGACTAGATTTGGGTACAGTATTTACTGTAGAATATACTGCCACATCAAATAAGCTTTTGTTTAGCAATTTCTATATATAAAATACTATTTTTGTCAAAAATAAAGTCATCAACTAAGATGTTAGCTGTTCCAATGTTGGTTATATTCAAACTAATGAATACATAGATAAAATGTAGGCCTATAATCATTTTTTTTACAAAGAAAGAGTACACTTGAAATATTGTTGAAATTGTAATTATTGTTGTAATTGTAACCGTTTTAATAAAATAGCAAAACATATTTACAAGATAGATGTAAGCAAAATCTTAAATGGTCAATATAAGTCTTCTTCTAAATATATCTTTTGTCCTTGCATTGTGGCTCAGTCAGTGTCACACCTGAGTGAATGGCTAATTATGCAGAGTGGGTGTATTCTAAGGTGTAAACCACTCCTCGTTCACGCCCCCCTCGCATATTGGCTTTCCAAGCAAAACCTGTTTTACATCAATTTAAATCAATGTATGGTTTTATGTGAACGATAAAGCAAGACTATTTTCACATAATTTGGAAGAAAAAACTAAAGGCGATGACATCCATTAGTCAAAAGTCTTATTGCCACATATTTAGTATGTGTTTTGTGGCCTTATTTCAAAAACTTTAATTTTTAGTTTTTTCGATAACCACGCATAAACATTATTCTCTCAAAAATGAAAACATGTACATACATGTGGCTCACATATTATTGTAGTCCTGTTTGTGCTTTATAGAGTGAATTTACACCTTTGCCATTAATATGTTTATAAGCAACTGAAAAAAGCACAAATGTCAGAGCATGTCAGAACACCCCCAGGGCCCAAAAAAACGCTCAGACTCCAGAGGGTTAAACTGCAGGATAATGCATGGAGAACTTTTTGCTTGGATACCTTTTATTAACGTTGAACATATTGAGCAAAAGAAAAATTAGTGCCCCGTTTGTCGGAACGAAACTGAACGATACAGCTCACGTACAGCGGCCTATGTGCATTGTCTACCAAGTATTGAGGTCTTTGCATTCACATGATGCTTAATATCTGAAATGATATAGTATAAATTACTTAGATAATCTAAGTAAAACGCATACTATAAATGACTGGTATAATTCAATATTATTGTTTGAGTGAAATGTAATGCAAAGGCAATTTCAACTAAATCGATAATAATCAACATTTTACTAGCCAAGTTAAAATGACTTATTTTCTTTGTTACTTTCACTTAACTAGATTAAGTAAAGTTTACTTAATTCCATATTCCAAGTACATTTAACTTAAAGATTTCTAACTAAAGCTACTGATAAATATGTTTAGGTTTTTACTTGGCAAATCTTTGTAAATTTACTAGCATTTTCTGAGTGGAAAAAGTTGCCTAGCTTTTTTCAAGTAAATCCTACTCCAAATTTTTTTCAGTGTAGTTTTGCCGGCCAGATACGGCAAAAGTTGAATCTATCAACTAGCTCCGCTGTTGGGAAAACGCTCTGGTTGGTTGAAGTGCTGTCCTATTGAGTGCAGAGGGAATTTTAAAGACAGCCGTTTATCCCGCCCCTGAGTGTGTCTATGGTGAGTTGCCAGACCTAACATCTTGATGTTTTTGAATGCGGTCTTCATGTAAACGACATAAACGCGAATCTCTGGAGACAATAGGCCTTTATCGCATCACATTAGAACGTCGGAAGTAGCCGTGAAAAATTGCTAAAGCAATGTACGCTGCGTCTTCCGGTTATTGTGTTCACCATGGCTGCCTGTTAATTATGACTGTACTACTTCACTCTCGCATCTCCCAAAAGTTTCTTTTTTCTTTCTTTTTCTTGATTCCATTTTAATGGTTTAATTAAATTGCTATAACCAATTATTTAAAATGTAACGATTTAAGCAAAACTTTCTTCAAAGGTTAAACCAAACTTTTATTTTGACGGTATCGGTGTAGACCTTTGAGTCTCTCTGTGTTTTATGATATGACGATCGTTTTTCTCAAATGAAGCTAAAATGCTGCTGAAGTGACTCTCAGAGCGGCTGTGTTGATGAAGTGCATTAATGTCCTCATATAGGCTGAAAACATCGCGAGCGTCATGCCTTACGGTGCGTGTCCACTACAGCGGCAAAACTCCGCTCAGTGCCGCTGGCAACGCTGTAACGTCTCCGCTTTGGGGTGTGTCTGTTGCGAGTGTGTTTAATCTAAGTTTTTTTCAACACACGGTCAGTATAATCATCAGCGATGCACGCGATTACATTTAGAAATACACAAGCTTTGTTTCCAAATGCACCAAGCAAAGATCCTTTCAATTTTATAAACTTTTATAAACCCAGCCAATATAATCACAATGAACACATCCAAAATAAAATCTTTAACATATAACAACTGCAAAGTGTCTAATTTGTAAACAAAATGATTTACGCACTAAATCCAGCATAAACTCCGGCACAATTTGCATATTTTTAAACTCTCAAAACAGACGTCACATCCCGAACCTCACAGCAATTGGCTGCCGACCGCGTTTTTCGCTTGATATTTGCATAAAGTCGAGAACTGCCCAACCTTTTGACGCTCTCGGTCGCTCTCAAAGCTTTCTCCGGTCCGCTGTCAATCCCAAAATGCACTGCGCGAGCGTGAAGCTCGACTTCCATAGGAATGAATTGAAAACGCTCGCTCCGCTCCGCTTGCACCGTGCTAGTGGACACGCACCGTCAGGCCGTGTGTCCACCAAAGCGTTTTTAGCCAGCTGAAAATGCTAGACGCTCTGCTGAAAACGACAAGCTGTGGGCGCTTGAGGGCGTTTTGGCAGCGCAGCGTTTTTTCAGTTGAGACTCTTCGTTGCTATGATACAGAATATCTGCAGCACAGTTTACTTGCAACTGAGTTCGCAGATAATTTTTCATACTAAATTATTTTTCATCCATTTTGTTCGGTTAGCTCTGCTGGTTTATGTTGTTGTACAGAAAGAATGTTGTGACAGTTGGTCGGTGTGGTATTTGTCCCGCCCCTCCTCCACTGTGATTGGACGGCTAGGTAAAAAGTGACAGTGATGAGCGCTGCGTTTTACCCAAAGTTGAACATTCTTCAACTCTCGGCGACCTGTAAAAAACGCAGAGCGGTCAGCGCTTCGGCGTGAAAAAAACGCTCAGCGCCTCGTTACGCTCATGGCGTTTTAAATACGCGGCGCTCCCATTGAAAACAATTGAAAAAACATGTCAGCCGCGTGAAAAAACGCTTTGGTGGACACACGGCCTTAGTGTGTGTGTAGTACCTCTGAAGAAGAAGTAGTACAAAAAGATTAAAGAAGAATAAAATAAAAGAGAGCGCTGCAGTGATTGCTTCTTTAATAGTGTATTGATTCTGAATGGCAAATAATAAAAACATACATGTATAACAGATGCTCAGTACATTACATTATCAGTGCATATAACACTTTTCTTACAAAGTAATGACTAGCTGTAAATATACGTAACTTCAAGCATGTCTCATCACACTAGAGACGTGTGGCATTTACAACTGACAGTGACACTTGTTCTTTACAAAGAGAAAACACATTTTCAGACTAAATATTTACCCGAACCCACTAAATGACAGTATGAAATTGATGACAACAATGCAGCTGAAATATCAATTACATGCTCATGTCTAACCAATGTTCACTCCATCGTCCAATGTATTTCCTACAATGAAGTCACTTACAAGATTGATGAAAACTACTGAAATGCATAACTCAATTCACAGAGATGGAGTTAATTACCCAAATGTGCAAGTTTCAGATAACTCATAAAACTGAAACAACATCATAAACTCTTATACATTCAAACGATGTTGACATACATAACTCTCTCTTGTGTATAGAGGGCTAACGCGATAATCGCGAGGCATCCAGGCTAACCATGTGCTCAGAAATGCTAACACATGACACACTATCACTAAACTAAAATTAAATGTAAGCTTAGCGTTAAGTTCTGCTCAATCAGCGCGTCATGTATTAACTCACTTCTAACCAATCATGTGTTAACACTCTCAGTATAAAAGAATGGTACTTACATTCGTATGAGTTCGCAGATACTGACGGCGCCAATTACCTCCATCCTCCCCAACCACCTCCTAGATGGTCCTTTCCCTCCATCCTCCCCACCACCACCAGGATGGTCCCTTCCTTTACCTCCAGGGGGTCGGCTGCGCCCCTGCCTTCATCTTCAGGCGGGATTTGCAGATTCCGTTACCCTCGCATTGCTTGCTAAGGACAGGGCCTACGCCAAAGACTTTATAAAATTATGCTTGCTGAGCTATTAATAAATTTACACTTGTTATATCATTTTATCTCCCGAGTCTTTCTGGTAGAACTACTTTTTAATCCGTACAACTCATCAGTGTTGCATTAAACAATGTTACTACTCAAGACCAAAGTGTTTTAAGTTACCTGAAGAATAAGTACAAAAAGATTAAAGAAGAATAAAATAAAAGAGAGCGCTGCAGTGATTGCTTCTTTAACAGTGAATTGATTCTGAATGGAGCGTATCACGGGCGCGCGCCACATACCGAAGTGTGCGATGACGTCATCACGCTGGTATGCCAAATAAAAATAATTAAATGAATGAATGCACATAACGCTCTTACTTATTTCGTTTACCTAAAGCACAAATAAACATTCAAACAATATTAGCAATATCAAGAAAATAACATTGAACAATTCTATAATGCATTTGAAGAAATTAATAAACATAAAAATCACTATATCACACTCTCCCCCACAGGATAAGATGTCGTCCCGACATCTACCAATGCCCTTATAACTTTCTCTTTCTATTCATACCCATAACATAAAACATCTCTTTTTTTTCACATCATGTTTCTTCTATAATGACACTTAAGTTCACATCTATTGTACCAACAGTCCTTGTCAACCGATTAAGTCTTTTTGTACTCAACTGTAATAGATCATACCCCATTTCAAAATAATTACAAGTTCAGGGATTTCATCCAGTGTCCAAAAGAGAAAAAAAAAACAAAAACAAAAAAACACAAAAGTCCATTTCAGCGCACAAAAATACTTAAATCCCAGGCCGAATGCCATGTAGAGAATTGCAAAAATAATGATTCAAAGTCTGTGCAAAAAGGTTTCAAAAACTTTTTCCAAAGTGTTCACTCAATGTTTTTATAGGCCTTGCAAAACAGTCCATGTCCCTTTGGCCTAGAAACAGTCCCGTTATACGTGCATATGTGTGCAATAGTTCTTTGTTTTTCAAAAGTTCTTTCACAGTCCATATGAACAATTAGTGTGTGTTTTCAATTTCTGTTTCAGTTTCAGTTCAAGTTTAATACACAGATGGTGGTCTCGGGTAGGGAAATGCTGTTGGCACCCAAGGTGTAAATGTAGGTCTCCACATGTTAGGAAAGTGTGGATCATACCCAGAACCAGTTACTTAAGTCCCTAAACTATCATAGGTGAACTTCTTTGGTGGATGTCGTTGCCTCCCTGAGTACTGGTATTCTCTTTGCACCTCAACAGGTCTGTCACTTGACTCAATTTCCTCTGGATCTTTCACAGGTAAGTTTTCATGTGCACTCACTGGCTCATTTTCCATTTGTCTTCCAAGCAGTTCAAATCTGTTCTCTTTCACAGGTACATGAGCAGGTGAGGGAACATCTTGTTCCGCTTCAGCTGTAGGTAACGGTTCTAGTTCAAGCTGTATCAATGGAGAACTATCTGATGCACTCTGATGAGCAGGTAACTCAGGAGGTGAAAACTGTATTAGTGCTCCCTCTCGTCTCTGATCATAACAACTAGGCTGCTTTCTCAACTGGCAAGGCTCAACTGGTAAATAATACTCAGAGTCACTTTCACTTTCCAACTCACTTTCTTCCATTTGGTTTACAGGTATGCTGGAGTTCCCCTGTGGCTGTCTCCACCGTGATTTGGATTTCGGCGTTGGATCGACTTCAAGAGGTAAGTAATCGCATGGCATCAGCAAGTTTCGGTGTAATACTCGTGACCTCCCTTTTCCTCGCTCAGGCTTTATCTCATAAATTGGCACATCCGCAGCAACTCGGCGTACAACAACATGAACTTGTTCTTCCCAATAGTTCCGAAGTTTACCCGGTCCTCCCCTCGGAGTCAGATTTCTTACAAGGACTCGACTTCCTGAGTCAAGGTCTGTGTATCTCACTTTTTGATCATAATTTATTTTATTACGCTCGCTTGCCTTTTTTGCATGTTCTTTAGCGATCTCTTGTGCTTCTTGCATCCCTTGTTTCCAAGTCTCCAGGTACTCACTTTTGTTTGTGGGCAGGCTGTCTGCATTAAGCCCGAAGAGAACATCAATGGGCAGTCTCGGGGAACGACCAAACAAGACGTGAAACGGGGAGAAACCAGTCACTTCACTTTTTGTGCAATTGTAGGCATAGATCAACTTGTTCAATGAGTCTTTCCAACTTGATTTCTGTTTTTCAGTGAGAGTTTTCAACATTTGCAACAACGTCCGATTAAATCTCTCAACTTGCCTGTTTCCTTGGGGGTGATAGGGAGTAGTACTTGATCCAGTGATCCCACTATACTTTTGCAATTGCCCAAACAGCTGATTTTGAAATTCTCCCCCCTGATCATGGTGTATCCTCAACGGGAATCCAAACTTGAGAGCGAAATCGTTAAAGAGTCTGTCTGCCACAGTCTTGCCAGATTTTGACGTTGTCGCATATGCCTGTGCGAATCGTGTGAAATGATCGATGATGACAAGGATATATTCATATCCTCCTCTGCATTTTTCTAAGTGAAGGAAGTCCACTGACACAAGTTCGAATGGGCAAGTCGTCGTGATGGGTTACAGGGGTGCTCTTATTTCTCCTCTCGGTTTCTTTTGCTTAATGCAGGAGCAGGTCCTCAACACATAATGCTCAATGTAACGCTGAATGTGGGGCCAAAAGAAGTGGTCTCTCATTAAACTTGTGGTCCGATCGACGCCTTGGTGTCCAATTTTGTCATGCAATTCCTCCAGTGCAATTTTCCTGAATCCTGTTGGCAATACAAGCTGAGTTCTCTGTGCTGTTTTTCTTTGCAGAATGCCATCCTCATCCAGCATCAACTTATCCCACCCTCTCATCAAACTTTTCGCTGCTGAACCCGCAGACCCCCACTGCTTAGAAGAAGGCTTTACTCCTGACTGTAAGTGACGAATTACCAACTCTATGTCGTTGTCTTCCCTCTGAGCTCTTCTGATCTCTTCTTTTTACAGGGGTCCTGCTGATGTTGTACTGGTCTCTGCACATGTTGGTGAACTCTGGCAAGCTATAGCAAAGGACCATGGTATCCCTGATTCAGACAGGACTTCCACCGCCTGTATCATGGCTCCTATTAAATCTGACGAAAGCTCCTCTGTGTATTCTGGGACATTTTTTCCTGAGAGTGTTGTCAACCTGGATAATGCGTCAGCATCAATGTTTTCCTTTCCAGGCCGATACCGTATAGTGAAGTGGAAATCAGCAAGCTCTGCGACCCATCGGCATCCCGTTGCATTCAACTTGGCGGATGTCAAAACGTAGGTGAGGGGATTATTGTCACTGTATGCTGTAAATGTGGGCGCATAATAAAGATAATCTCAGAATTTTTCAGTGATAGCCCATTTGAGAGCCAAGAACTCCAATTTACCACTGTGCAAATGGTAATTCTGTTCTGCTGTCGTTAATGTCCTCGATCCATAAGCAATCACTCTTAATTTCTCTTCCTGGTGTTGATAAAGGACAGCTCCCAGTCCCTGATTTGATGCATCGGTGTGCAGTACAAACGGCTTTGTAAAGTCTGGGAACACCAGCACAGGCGGCTTAACTAGACAATCAATCAGTTTTTCGAGTGTTTCCTGATGTTGATCTGTCCATTCAACCAACTGACTTGATGGAACCACATGACTCTTGAGGTAAGTCCCTCTTTTCCCTTTATCTTTTGTTTGTACCTTGTTATTGTCACTTTTCAGCAGGCCATACAGGGGGCAAGCAATTCTCGAGAAGTCTTTAATGTAAGGCCGGTAGTAACTTAACAAGCCTAAAACCTTCCTCGATTCTCCAACTGTGGTGGGTCTCTTTTCCTTCAGGGCTGTCACTGCTACAGTATCTGCTGGATCCATCCTGCTCCCTTCTTTTGAAACTATCCTTCCCAAGTAGCGGACCTCATCTTTGAACAACTCACATTTCTTTGGCTTCAATTTCACCCCATGCGACCGCAGCCGCTGTAAGACTCTTCTTTCCGCCTCAACATGCTCATCAAAGTATTTAGTGAAGACTAAGATGTCGTCGAGGTAAGGTACACAAATGTCATCTCTTAGTCCTTCCAGGCATCCTTCCATGAACTGCTGGAATGCAGCAGGAGCATTCATGAGCCCGAAGGGAATACGGACCCATTCATATAACCCCCACGGTGTACAAAAGGCCGTCAACGGTCTACTTTCTGGTGTCATAAAACCTTGATGGTACGCCTTTCCTTGGTCCAGTAAAGAGAAACACCTATTTCCTCCCAAGCCATCCAGTATGTCCTGTACTCTGGGAATCGGTTGACGGTCAGGCACTGTTTTCCAGTTGAGGTCCCTGTAATCAATACACAACCTCAGGCTGCCATCTTTTTTTCTGACACACACAATTGGAGATGAATAAGGCGAATGAGATTTTTCAATCCACCCCTGGGCGATCAAATCATGAAGATAGTCTTTCATTTCTTGGTTCAACGGTTTTGGAACAGATGTATACATTCACACAACAGGTGTCTGATCTGTTAAACTGATGCTCAATTGTAGGCCTTTAACACATCCGATGTCCTCATCTGATTTTGAGAAGGAATGACATTCCTCTCGCAGCATTTGTCTGACTTTCTGTTGCTGCTCCAGAGACAAATAACTCACGTCCACAGGCGGGTCCCACCCACCTTCACTGTCAGTCTCACACTCACTTTCTGGCTTCGCACTTTCATTAACACAGGCTGTTGTTAGAAAGGATGACGCTGTTGTTGGTAACACTGACTTTATTGTTTGTACTGTCCCAAGCTCAGTCTTTCCTACCAGAAGGATATCGTGTTCGGTCACATTCTGGACACTGATTTGGATCACAGGTCGGCTCCCCTTTTTCAGAGTCAAGAGTGTTTCAATGGGTTCCAGTCCATCAGGGTACTGTAGATTGACAGATGGTTCAAACAACATGACACTATCCTGCTTCATACATGGCGCTTTTACTTGACACTTGACCTGCATGATAGCATGTTTTGGCGCAGTCACATGGTCTCTTGTCGTCTCAACTAAATACTCACTTGACCTTTCAGCTGTCAAGTCAAGTCAAGTCAAGTTTATTTGTATAGCGCTTTTCACAATACAGATTGCATCAAAGCAGCTTCACAGTATTAAATTAAAATATTACAACAAAGTTTGTTTCAAGAGGAATTTATTGATTGATAAAATGTAATTAAATATCCCCAAAATATCCCCAACTGAGCAAGCCAAAGGCAACAGTGGCAAGGAACCGAAAAACTCCATCAAGTGACCTAATGGTGTCCTAAAACTCCATCAGGTGCCTTAATGGAGAAAAAAAAAACCTTGGGAGAACCCAGGCTCAGTCGGGGGCCAGTTCTCCTCTGGCATTGTCAGCTGTCACAAGGTTAATTAATGTTTGGACTTTACTTCTCCTCAAACTCGGAAAGGCACATCTAACAGTCTTATTCAACAGTCCTTTGCTCACATCACACTGTCCACTTGCTTCACTCTGTTTCATGACCTGCTCAATTGCGTTATAACCAATGATTGGCTTGGACAACTGCTGGCCTCTTAAGACGAGTACAGGGATGACTAATTCTTTCATTTTGTTTGCAGGGGGGGGGGCAAGTTATAATAATAATAATAATAATAAGTTTTATTTGTATTGCACTTTACACGTGAAGAACACATCTCAAAGTGCTACAGGTGCACAGGTAAAAAACACTGAACATAAAAACAGTCAAAACAGCAAGAAACTAAATTATATTAAGAAAATGCAATACAAAATAAGTGAGTCTTTAAATTATTTTTAAAAACCTCAATAGATTGTGGCGCCCTGAGGTGGTTGGGGAGGGTATTCCACAGACGAGGCGCAGCCACCTGGAAGGCCCTATCTCCCATAGTACGGAGTTTGGACTTGGGGACCTGGAGTTGGTGGCTATCAGAGGAACGGAGATGTCGGGTTGGGTTTTGCCTATTGATGAGGTCTTTGAGGTACACTGGTGCGCTACCGTAGACACACTGATAGGTCAGGAGACAGATCTTATACTCAATCCTGAACCTAACAGGAAGCCAGTGAAGTTTATGTAGGATGGGTGTGATGTGCTCAGATTTACGCACCCTCATCAGGACCCTTGCAGCGCAATTTTGAATGTACTGCAGTCTCTGCAGGCTACTGCCAGGGATCCCGATGAGGAGTGCATTGCAATAGTCGAGCCTGGAGGAGACAAAGGCATGAACCAGCTTCTCTGAATCGGAAAGGGAGAGGGAGGGGCGGAGTTTAGAGATGTTCCGGAGATGAAAGAATGCAGTCTTACAGATAAGTTGGATGTGGGTGTTAAATGATAGGTGGGGGTCAAATCGAACCCCCAGGTTTGTAATAGAGGATGTGAGAGAAATGTCATGGCCAGCAAATGAATAAACGGTCAGGGTGGAGGATCGGAGTTGGTGTGGGGTCCCAATGAGGAGACCTTCAGTTTTAAAGCTGTTTAGCTGAAGGAAGTTGTCAGTCATCCATGACTTTGTCTCCTCCAGGCAGGCAGTTAGAGTGTGGAGTGATGATGCAGGGGATGTGGGGTCCAACCTGACATTGAGCTGAGTATCATCAGCATAGCAGTGGAAAGCAACTCCATGCCTGCTTATGATGTGGCCCAGGGGGAGCATATAAATGGAGAAAAGGGTGGGGCCGAGGACCGAACCCTGAGGCACTCCACATGTGACTGTGTGGGGCCTCGACCTGGCTCCCCCCAGGGCCACATACTCAACTCTATCAGTCAGGTAGGACTGAAACCACTGAAGTGCTGTGTGTGAGATACCGATGAAGTGTTGCAGACGGTGGAGGAGGATGGCGTGGTCAACAGTGTCGAAGGCAGCTGAGAGGTCCAAGAGCAGGAGGAGGGATGGAGAGCCCTGGTCAGCGGCCACAAGCAGATCGTTTGTGACCCTGACCAGGGCTGTCTCTGTACTATGGGCGCAGCGGAAACCAGACTGGAATTTTTCATAGAGACTATGTGAGTGAAGGTGATTGTGGATTTGGGTGACAATGACTTTTTCAATGACTTTGGAGAGAAATGAGAGGTTAGAAATGGGCCGGTAATTTGATAAAACATCTGGATCGAGGGAGGGTTTCTTAAGTCGAGGATTGATAAGGGCAGTTTTTAAAGAGATTGGAAGATGGCCAGATTGCAGGGAAGAGTTTATAATGGTGGTGATGAGAGGGCTTAGGAAAGTCATATTTGATTTGATCAAAGCAGTGGGAAGGGGGTCCAGTGAGCACGTTGAGGGTCTCATGCTGTGTATGAGAGTCTCAACCTGTCTGTGTGTGGGGAGAATGAAATCAGAGAATGTTGGTGCTGAGGTTAAGGGGATGGATGGAATGACATTGCTGGGTGTCAGGTTAGAACGGATGGTAATTATTTTTGTGGTGAAAGAATCAAGGAATTTATTGCACTGATCGTCTGTACTGTTTTTTTGCCTCAAGATCGGTGGACTAAGAAGATGATTTATTGTTTTAAAGAGCTGTTTTGAATTTCCTGGATTATTGTTAATGATGTTGGAACAATATTGTGACCGTGCCTGACTGAGTAATTTGGAATATGATCTTTGGTGCTCTCTATAAGCAGTTTTATGGACAGTCAGCCCAGAGGCAACGTAACGCCTCTCAAGGACCCTCCCAGCCGCCTTCTGTCTACGCAGCGCACCAGTGTACCACGGGGCAGAGCGTATAAATGTTACAGTCCGTGTCTTGAGGGGTGCATGGGCATCAAGTATCTCTTGCAATCCGGTATTGTAATGATCGACAAGTGCGTCAGGAGAGGAGTGATTGGCGGATATGGCCAGGTTTTGTAGGTCGTAAGACAGATGTTCAGGGTTAATTTCTTTTGTTTTGCGAAAGCAGATTTTATGTTTAGGCTTATTGAGTGAAGTCATGAATGAAAAGTCTAATGATATGGCATTATGATCAGATATTCCTAAATCATGTACATGAACATTGATAACAGGAAAATTTGTTATAATAAGGTCCAGTGTGTTCCCTTTTGTATGGGTAGGGACTGTCACGAGTTGTCTGAGATTGATTGTATCAAGAAGTTGTAATAGTTCTGTAGTATATTGACTAGTGGGAGAATTAACATGGATATTAAAGTCTCCAAGAATTGCCACATTGTTTGATGTGGTGCACACTGACAGGAGTAGCTCAGTTAATTCTGAAATGAAACGTGGGTGTGGTTTAGGTGGCCGGTATATGAGGATGGTTGTAAGTGGGATGGATTTTTCGCACGTAAAAGCCAAGCATTCAAATGATGACAGCTTTGGCAATGTCACAGGGAACAGGTGCAAATCAGAGCGATGAATAACCGCCAAACCCCCTCCACGTCCTTTACCCCTGGCTTTTTCCAGATATGTATAGCCAGAGGGGCACGCTTCATTTAGTGCAGAATACACTTCTGATTTGTGCCAGGTCTCAGTGAGACACATAAAATCAATCTTCTGATCAAATATATAGTTGTGGATAAAAGATGACTTATTGGTAAGTGATTGGCAGTTTAACAGTTCCATTCTAATCATTGAAGATGGAATCCACTTTACCAGAGAGCGCAGCACAGAATGGTCCACTCCACGTTTCCCCGGGCGCGCAGTGCGGGGTTCCTCCAGCAGGGGGCCTGGGTGTGGTCGGTTATGGTTTTTTAGACCTAAACCATGAGCGCTCTGATGACGCTTCCGATGACGTTGTTGGTGTGCGCCGCTAGAAGCAGTGCACAGGCTTGGAATTGAGCTCTCGGAGATGCTCTCGGAGTAAACAAAACGCCGCCGCGACCCTCTATGGACGTAGCGGGGTCGGCGAAGAATGCCCAATTGCTTGAGAGCAAAGATGTTTGATGGGGCAAGACGAGTGTTAAGTTCCAAGATTTGGTTCGGCAGGTACCGGAGCATGGTGGATGGAAGAGTCGCTGTCATGCTACAGTTAGCAGCTGTCCATGGATTCGGCAAACGTGAATGAATGATGGCTATGCACACCAGGACAAGTGGCAGTGCCCGTAGTAACCCAGGGGACAAGTGTGGCATACGTTGGAGGTGAGGGGAGCCCATGCGGACTATAGAAGATTTGGTTTCAGGACAGTATCTGTTGGTAGCAGCCGGTTAGCCTAGCCACGGACCAATGCAGCTCAATAGGCGAGAAAGCTTCAGCCAGCTACTATACTATGAACTGTCCGAGGGTCCACGCCATCAATATGTTCGATTTACTGAAACCAATCCGACTGACAAGATCCCCAGCTAAATCACAAGGTGATGAACAGCTCCAGATCACTCACCACTCCAGCAGTAAGGGCAGCTCCAGGTAAGAAGTGTCAGAGCCTAGATGTTTTTAATATCCAAACAAAGCTGGACAAAGCTCAATGTCTGTTATCAGTAGAACAGATAAGTTTCACAGAATAGTCATAGCAGTTTTAGCAGGCTGAGAAGCGGCGAACACACGACGCCAGCGTCCTCTCACACCCGTTGGTGAAGACTTTGAACGTGATTTCTACCCATCCTTCATAGGGCATGATGGAACCATTGGCTGCAACAAGATTCAAGATTCTGTGGCCTCTGTCGCTTCGGAAACTTCTCGTATCTTTACTTCAGGTATGTACTGATCCTTCCACTGTCGATCTACAATGCACACTTGGGATCCTGTGTCCCACAATGCCTCGGTTTTGTGTCCATTCAGATAACATGTCACTAAGCATTGTTTACCAGCCAGGGAAGTCACAGGTGAATGTTTGTTGACTTGACACTCAGAAATTAGATTGCACACTCATAAGGGATGATCTCTGGCTCCAATCCCACTCTTTCCACTTGCTGATTTGGATACGAAGGGGACAATTTCACTTGATGGGTCACTCCCTGTCCCGTGGTGGTAACCCGTCCTCGTTTAACTGAACTCTACGCTGTGTTCGAGTACCTCTCTCTTTGCAACCCGCCAGGAAATGTTCATTGCTGCCACAGCGGTAACAATGGGTGCACAGTTCCATCGATCTCGCTTGCTGACAATGAAAACACTGTTTTGGCCTCGGGGGGCATGACTGTCGGTATGGCTGGAAATACTGTGATTGTGGCGTTGCGACGTATGACTGTGACTCTGCGTGAAACTGCTGCGGATTGAACCCTTGAGCTGCATACTGAGATGAATGAGTTGGGTGGAAATACTGCACTAGCATCGGACTCAACTGCCGTTGATATGGTTGGTGTGTGAAATGAGAAACTTTAAATGGGTACTGCTGTTGTTGCTCACCTCCGTTTTGACTCTGCCTCCAGGCCTGGCTTTGCGGCACCTGATTCTCCTCTGAGATGGATTGATGGACTGTTCTTAAAGTTGAGACATCATTGTTGACAGTGCAGCATTGTTGCGGCAGAGGTGAGGGTTGCTGCATGGATTCCTTGATCTGCTTAACTTCTTCACTTAAAGGTCCCGTTCTTCGTCATCCCATGTTTCAAACTTTAGTTAGTGTGTAATGTTGTTGTTATAATAATAATAACATAATAAATAATAATAAATAATATCTGTAAAATTATAAAGCTCAAAGTTCAATGCCAAGCGAGATATTTTATTTAACAGAAGTCGCCTACATCGAACGGCCGGTTTGGACTACATCCCTCTACTTCCTTCTTTAATGACGTCACTAGAACAGTTTTTTGACTAACCTCCGCCCACAGGAATACACAAAAAAAGGGGGCGTGGTCTTGTTGCTTTCCCACGGAGAAGAGGAAGAGTTGCGTTTGTAGAGTGTGTTTGTCGCCATGTCGTCGAGATGCTGTTATTTTCATCCCGGAGTCCAATCACCTTTGTTTGGCCTTCCCTGAGCGCATGCATCTCCACTTTATGGTAAGAGGCGTGACCTTTCCGGGCAACGTGCGCTAAGCTGCTGTCGAATCTCTGCTGTCGAAGCTGCTGTCGAATCTTCATATTTCAACCCTGACTCGTCTTCTTGTGACGCAAAGAGAATTTTCTGCCTCAAGTCAAGCACACGTATGAGGAAACTTTGGGGTGTTTCTTTTGCACGTTGTGATTCTGCAGTGACTTGCTTGTACAATTCAGTGGCATTTTTCTCTTGGTAATGGGACTGAAGAATTCGTCTCAGCATTGGTAAGGTCAAATCAGTTTTCCCTTCTAAGTAGCTACGAAATTGAAGGCCTGGTGTAATGGCTCGAATAACTGAATCAACAATCTCGTGCTCTGGGTAGCCCTTATTTAGTCCGCTTTCAATTTGACGTGCCAAACTCGAAAAGGTTAATCTGTCTCTTTGGCCAGGCTCTCCGATAAAACCAGAAATCTTAAACTCCCGGTGCCACATAGCCGGTATCATTTGTCCCTGAGGGAGCAGCGAAGAGTTAACTGCTGCACTGTCTGCTTATGCTGGCCTCAGCCTCGTGCTGGGTGAAACGGTTGGATGTGTTTGCACAGCAGGAAGCAGATCAGTTGTGTGCTTAATTTCTCCTGGTTGTCTTTGTACTACATTTTCTCTTTCCTCTACCTGTCCCGGCTCTGGGCTTGGTTCACTCACGTTTATATCAGTTAGCATTATTTCGCTCAATTTATCATTTATGCTTAATAGTTCAGCCATGTCTCCATCCTCAAGTTCCTCCAACTCACTTCGTAGCAGATGATTACTGAGAAGACTAACTAGAGAAAGGCGTGTGACATTTGCTTCTAAATGAATTTCAAGGAACTGACTCAGTTCAATTAATTTTCCTCTTGGCAATGTACACAGTCTCTCACCGATTGTTTCCTGAATACTTTGCAAGTCATCCATTGCTGCAGTGTTTCGCAGTGTTTCACAGTGTTGTACGTGAAATTTGACTTATCTGATTTAACTCAGCTGCCTCTGTACCTGAAGTGCATGCTCCGTTCAATCAGTTCTGCCTTGTCACTTTACTCAACTGATATACATCTGAGTAGTTAAGGGATGAATGTCGCTAGGCGGTTCCCTGCCGATCAAGGTGGATAAACCGTCTGACATCTATCCCAGCGGTGCCTCCAAAATTGTAGTACCTCTGAAGAAGAAGTACAAAAAGATTAAAGAAGAATAAAATAAAAGAGAGCGCTGCAGTGATTGCTGCATCACGCGCATCACGCGCTGTGTGTAGGGCACCAAGTGCTGAGGGGGAACCCAAAATAGCCTAATGAAAAAATATATATAATGCCGATATTATTTCATTAGCCTATAGAAATATTATTTCAGGCACATTTTAGCCATGTATATGTATCAAAAAAGGGGGAACAAGATCATTTAATTGCTCTAGTCTAGAAAGTACCAAGCTGCTAATCGTAATGCGCCTCGAACTTGCCGACGTTAATGTTAGCAAACTATGTTATTATAACTTATACCTTCTGTGCAAGCTAAATTGAGATTTTACTGTTAAACATTACCTATTTTACAAATAACTGATGCCAGCTAGCTGTTACTTTCTTTACTATCTTTCTTTAGATACTGAGCAGTAGTTTATGGTTTATTTTGACGTGACGGTGTTTAATACTTTCTCAGTAACAGTTAACGTTAGCAGTCAGTGCAGTGCACATGGTTGACTAACAATTCCTGAAAAAAAAAAAAAAAAAAAAAAAAAAAAAAAATATATATATATATATATATATATATATATAAAATATAAAATGTCATTATGAATGATATAAAGCAAACATTACTGTTGAATTGTGTGCATTATTGCACCTCATTCTATTATGCTTTTATATTATATTATATTAGATTTATCAAATAGTTGATAAATAAGGAATAAAGGGGGAGAACTCCTTGGCTGCCATGCTTTCAGTTTTAAATGTTTATAATTTTTTTCCGGTATAAGATTCTTTGTTTGAATATTTTGTCTAATAAATGTAATTTATTCAAAGTGACATTGAATTTGGGAAAATCAGGGTGGGGGGCATCATAAAGGAATTATGCTTAGGGCACCAAAATGGCTAGCAGCGGCACTGCTCTGACTTATGACAAAATATTCAACACTTGACTCGTACTCCAGTATCACAAACTTCAGACTTAACTTTGACTCACTCCAGCTTAGGACTTGACTCAGACTTGAACTGAACTGAACTCGTCCCCTCTCAAGTTTTCTGATATTTGAAGATTCATTACAGCGATCTGACCAATAATTTATTTACTCTTTCTCTTTTATGTGAATCTTGTAGGCCAGACCAAAGACATTCCAAAGTTTTTTAGAGTGTTTGTGAACCCGCTGTCCAAAATGAGTATTGTGTCCTCAGTTCCAATGATCTTTTTGTTAGTGGGTTTGCAGGAAATTATGGATGTCAAATTTTCATGCCCCTGCAGAGTTGGGAGGAACCATGCTTTAACAAGTTGCATCTTTTTTGCTCCCGCTATCGTTGCTTTGGTAATAATGCTCCTATTGTTGAGACCTTGTAAATATAAAAGTAGCTTTTGTTCTTCTCAAGTACGAAACAAATTTAAAAGTAGCTGTTGTTCTTCTCAAGAACAAAATAACAGTGGAACATCTCAAGGAAAAGACAGCATTGAATATCTCAAGGACAAGACAGCAGAGGAACATCTCAAGGAAAATACAGCAGAGGAAAATCTCAAGGAAAAGACAGCAGTGGAACATCTCAAGGAAAAAGACAGCAGTGGAACATCTCAAGGACAGGACAGCAGTGGAACATCTCAGGGACAAGACAGCAGAGGAACATCTCAAGGAAAAGACAGCAGTGGAACATCTCAAGGACAGGACAGCAGTGGAACATCTCAAGGAAAAGACAGCAGTGGAACATCTCAAGGAAAAGACAACAGTGGAACATCTCAAGCCCCCCAAAAAATGAGACTGAATGTTAGTGGAACATCTCAAGGAAAAGACAGCAGTGGAACATCTCAAGGAAAAGACAGCAGTGGAACATCTCAAGGAAAAGACAGCAGTGGAACATCTCAAGGAAAAGACAGCAGTGGAACATCTCAGGCTGAAAAAAATGAGCTTGTGGAAAATTTGAGTTGTTGTAAAGTTTTTGTAGTTTGTTGTATTCCATGTCTTGTGTGGATCTGTATATTTTTCATTGATGGTGATTATCTTGCATGTGGATTAACCGACTGTAATGGATACTTTGCCTGTGATAACGAACTGCATCCAAGATGTATGAATTGGTGCACACCCACCAAATTAAGCCCCCCAAAAAATGAGACTGAATGTTACGAAAGAACACTGAAGTTGATTTGGATATCAAAGGTAAGCGTCATAGGATTTTGGCCCAATTTTCCCTTATACTGTATGTGACAGGTTAAGACTGCATTATCCTGTTTCACAACTATTTAATTGTTCTACATATTTTTTTCTATATTTTTTAAAGAAAGCTACAATCAATGAAGTATGCTGAATATTTAAAATGTTTTTATTGCATTTCAGTTAAGATAATCATCCGCATTTCTAGACAGTAAACAAAGTTTTAAACTGAAAGAAAACAACTCTTTTATCAGCTTTGATTTAATTACATATAAAAATAGAAATGCGTGTACATTTTCTTCTGATCATGACAGCAGTAATTCATGAAATGCTGATCAAATGATAGAGGAGTGTTATAACTGGCATTTGTTTAGACACAGAGTGTATGTCTGTATCCCAGTGGTGCAATAATGCTTTACTGTCATAGAAAAAGTACACCAGATCACAGTAATCATTTGTCCTGTGCAAAAAAATGATAATTATATCAAATCAAATTAAAAACCCACAACACATCACCTAAACCAACACACACTTAAAGCTTTGTGAATCTAATAGTTACATATTCAAGTGCAAAATACTCAACATATGTACCTGAAATAACTCCAACGACAATGTTGTTTATTTAAATGTTCTTTATTTATTGATATTTATTAATATGTATATATATATATATATATATATATATATATATATATATATATATTATTTTTTATATCAAGATTACAGGTTATGTTCTGGCTATTATCTTCTGCATCCTAGCCATTATTTATGTGAGTTTTGACTGCAAAAGTAAAACATCAGTGGGCCGCACTGACCAAGAGAGTCAAGGACAGCAAGGTCCAGGTAATGAGGAACAGCCTGAGCAACGCACTGACAACCTTCCGATGAGCAGCATTGAAAATGCAACTGAGGATACAAGTCTCTTAAACAAACCGTCTACAACACAGCCCTGATGTTAATGACATCAAATGCCATCAGCTTTTGTGTGTCTTGTGACCTTACAAAGTTTGGATGCATCTATTTGAATGAGGCCTGACTTGACTTAGAGAATCAGTGGAAAGATTTTCAGTGATTGACGGATACAATTTCACTCTCTTCCTCACACAGAGTATGCTGTCAGAGCAACTGGAATGGAGCACGAGTTATTTTGACTGTTTTTGTAAAAAAATTTTTTTATAAATTACCCCATAAAAAGATAAATATATTTTGCAAGCTACAGAAATACATAATAATAGAGGAATTCAGGTTCATACTGTATTTATGTTGTCTTTCAAAGATTCAATTTTTGTTTTTTAATTAACTGATTTGTGTTTTAATTTCTATTTCTTCAGTTAATTGATTGTTTGTTGTTTATAACTGTCCTTTATGAATATAAAACATCTCAGTTCTTATAAAATGTTAAAATTTCTTACATTGTTTGTTTGTAAATTTGGAAATGATACTGTAAAAAACAAACAAATATCAGACTTCTTTTTAGACAAAAATGAATGAATCGCGTCACGCGCCCCCGCAGCGCGGGTATAAACAGGAAGCGGGCGCACGCACACATTGTCTTTCACTTCGGAGCCGAGCTTGTGAGACTTCTGTCTGCAAATCAGCCATTGAAGACTTCCTCTCTGCCTACAGTGCTGGTGTGACGGCGCGATCAGCGGTGGCCGCGAGCATTGCAGCTCTCAACTGCTGTTCTCACAGCACTATTGTTCTGTGTCTGTGTGTGTGTGTGTCGGTTTGGTGGGCGTTTCCCTGTGTGTTCATCACACCGCGGCTACCCCTGGGTGCCTCAGCACTGAGAGAGTATTTTTCTACCTTTTTTAATTTACTAAAAGAGCAACACAAGCGTGACCCTGCGTCTTTTTCAAGATGTCATTCCGCTTGTGCGTTTCTGGGTGCCGTCGTTCACTGGCGCCAGCAGATGGCCACAGTAGTTGCCTCTCGTGTTTGGGCATTCAACACGCTGAGGCAGCTTTTGTGGATAGTTCATGTTCCCATTGCGGGAATATGACTATCTCAGCGCTTAGATCGAGACTCGCTTACCTCAAGGGAGGTGCAGTCCCCTCGCCTATGCCCCGATCTAGTGTTTATTCTGCCCCGCAGAATAGACCTACTTCGGTGCATGACCAGGGTGATCTGAGGATTACCGTGAGGGCTTCCCCGTCGAGTCAACCTCCGCGGGCGGAGATCGTGATCCGATCCCGATCGCGTTCCCCAGGGCTCTGGTCCCGCCGCTGCCGAGGCACGGCGGTAATCACAGACCTGGGGTTCGCAAATGGATCTATCAGTGGATGTTGAGACGGGCTCTGCCTTATCTCAGCCTCCTTCTAATAGATCCAGTGCCTCTCATCAGGGTGTGGAAGCACGCGTTGCGGTTTCTTCCCCCCCCGATGGAGGCACCAATACTGCAATTGTCCAGCTCTGAGGAGTTGGACGTTGTTAGTATTGACGCTGAGTCTGAGGATTCGCCACCTCAGTCTCATGCGTTTGAAGAATTGCTTGATGTTATACACTAGAGCTGATGTTATCACTCTAGCACTTTTTGATTTCGCTGAAATGTAAAGTGCATTACTAATAAAATGCACTATTCATCCATTCACAATTATAAAGAGCATGGTTATGGGGAGATGCCGAAGGTGGAAGAGACGCTCGCGAGCTATCTCTCTCCAGCAACGGCATCTTCTCTGAAGGCTCCTGCACTTCCATCCAAGCCAGTAAAAGTTACATCTTCCCTGGTTCATAAAGCTTATGCCGCCGCCGGTCAAGCTGCAGCGTGTTTACATATTATGTCCATAATGCAGGCTTACCAGGCTGAGTTATTGGGTGATTCTGAGGATGGCGGGGGTATTAGTGCTGATACGGTGTCTGAACTGCGTAGAGCCACAGATTTGTCTCTCAGGGCCACCAAGGAGACGGCTAAATCCATCGGCCGCTCTATGGCAGCCCTGGTGGCCACTGAGAGGCATCTGTGGCTCAACTTAAGTGACATAAAGGACAAAGAAAAACATGTTCTTTTAGATGCACCAGTATCCACGCAAGGGTTATTTGGAGACGCAGTTAATAGTGCTGTAGCGAAGTCACAAGAAGCTTCAAAACAGGCAGCTGCACTTCAGAAACTTCTCCCCCGCCGTTCTTTCTATGAGGCTGCTGAGCGGGAGCAGTCTAAAAAGAGCGCTGAGCACCGCGCCACTCAGAAACAGAGCGTTTCCTCCCGTGCTCCCCCACAAAAATCTCGGGGACACGGAGGGCGCTCTCAAACCCAGCAGTCTTCGAGGGGTAAAACGGATCTGCGGACCGTTATTACCGCCAAGAAGGCTGCTGGGGAAAAGTCCTGATGTCTGAGGGCTCAGGACAAATGAGGGTAGTCCCCCCGAAGCAGAGCGGTTAACACCTCTTTTCACGGTGCCCGTCTCTCTTCGGTGCCCTCAGGGGACCGTTCTGCCAACCCTGCCGCCTCCGGTGTTACAGGGCGCAGCGGTCTCCGGCGAGCACATATCTCAAGGTCCACCCGGAAACGTAGTGGCCTCGGGATGCCCGCCCCCTCTGAGGAGGGTGCTAGAGCAGTCTGTTCGGTCGTTCCCTGCCGGTGCGCCGTTACAGGGCGACGAACCGACTACTCAACAGCAGGAGAAAAATACGGTGCCGTCTCTTTTCGGTGCCCTCAGGGGACCGTTCTGCCAACCCTGCCGCCTCCGGTGTTACAGGGTGCAGCGGTCTCCGGCGAGCACATATCTCAAGGTCCACCCGGAAACGTAGTGGCCTCGGGATGCCCGCCCCCTCTGAGGAGGGTGCTAGAGCAGTCTGTTCGGTCGTTCCCTGCCGGTGCGCCGTTACAGGGCGACGAACCGACTACTCAACAGCAACACAATCCAGAAACCAGTCTCGAGAGGCTGGTACCTTTAGTAGAATCTTTGACAGCGTGGAAGCTACTGTCAAATGTTTCTCGTTGGGTCCTGCAGACCGTGGGAATGGGTATCAGATACAATTCTAGAAACGCCCACCTCGGTTTATGGGGGTCCCGCCCACAGTGGTGGGCCCCGAGCAGGTTCTGGTTATGGAACAGGAAGTAAACACTCTGTTAGAGAAAGGGGCCATAGAATATGTACCTCCCTCCAACAGGGAAACCGGGTTTTACAGCCGGTACTTCATAGTTCCAAAGAAGGACGGGGGATTGCGTCCCATTTTAGATCTTCGAGTTCTGAATGAGTCAGTCATGCAGCTCAAGTTCAAAATGTTAACATTGAGTTAATCGTGCTACAGATCAGGTCCGAGGACTGGTTTGTCACGATAGACCTCAAGGACGCATATTTCCATCCGTCCGTGTCATTGGAAGTTCCTGAGGTTTGCTTTCGGGGGCAAAGCATACCAATATTGAGTTCTTCCATTCGGCCTGGCTTTATCACCCCGCACTTTCACCAAATGCGTGGATGCAGCTCTGGCGCCTCGGCGCCTCCAGGGTATTCGCATCATGAACTACATCGACGATTGGTTGATTTTAGCTCAGTCGCATCAGATGGCGGTTCAACATCGAGATGTTGTTCTCGCCCATATGAAAGAGTTGGGGTTACGGCTGAACGCCGAGAAGAGTGTGCTTTCTCCATTTCAGAGGACCACTTTTTTAGGCGTGGTTTGGGATTCAGTGTCGATGCAGGCGCGCCTGTCACCGCCACACATAGATTCCATCCTTGCAGCTGTGAAAAGTGTAAAGCTAGGCCAGCTACTCACTGTCAAACAGTTCCAGAGACTGTTGGGTCTCATGGCAGCAGCTTCCAACGGGATACCTTTTGGACTGCTGCACATGAGGCCCCTGCAGTGGTGGCTCAGGACCAGAGGGTTTTTCCCCGAGGGGCAACCCATTTCGCACAATCAAGGTCACGCGGTGATGCCTACGTGCCTTGGTTATGTGGAAGAAACCTTGGTTCCTGTCCCAGGGCCCAGTGCTGGGAGCTCCTTGTCGTCGCAAACTGCTAACGACAGATGCTTCCCTCACGGGTTGGGGAGCGATCCTGAGGGTCGCTCATCTCAAGGTCTGTGGGAAGACCATCATCGTTCCTGGCATTCTATAGCCTAGAGATGTTAGCTGTCTTCCGGGCTCTGAGGAGCTTTATCACAGGTCTCAGGGGACACCATGTGTAGTACATACGGACAACACGTCGGTAGTCGCCTATATCAAGGGGGTTTGCGCTGGCATGCCATATCCTCCTGTGGTCCCAGGGGAAGTTGCTGTCACTCAAGGCAGCCTACATCCCCGGGGTCCAGAATATAGGAGCAGACACTCTGTCGAGACAGGGGCCGAGGCCCGGGGAATGGTGGCTCCACCCCCGAGGTGGTGGAGCTGATATGGAAATTATAAGTGGATCTGTTTGCGTCTCGAGAGACGTCTCACTGTCCACTTTGGTTCTCCTTCAGGCATCCAGCTCCTCTGGGACTGGATGCTTTGGTACAGACGTGGCCGAGGCTACGTCTGTACGCCTTTTCCCCAGTTACTCTGCTCCCGGGAGTTCTGGAAAGAGTTCGCAGGGACCGGGTTTGCCTGCTTTTTATAGCCCCGCGCTGGCCGGGCAGAGTATGGTTTCCCGATCTTGTGTCCCTCCTCGACGGGCATCCTCTGGAGCTACCCGTCAGGAGGGACCTTCTGTCCCAAGCAGGGGGCTCAATATTTCACCCCCGCCAGAACTGTGGAACCTGTGGGCTTGGCCTCTGAGGGGGCCCAGCTCATAGAGTCAGGTCTCTCAATTGAGGTTGTTGAGACCATTCTACAGTCCAGAGCTCCCTCCACGAGGAAACTTTATGCCCTGAACTGAAGAGTATTCACCTCTTTGTGTAGTGACCGTCGGTGGGATCCAGTCAACTGCCCAATTGGTACAGTTCTGGAGTTCCTGCAGGACCGGTTCACTGCAGGTCTGACCCCGTCCACTTTAAAGGTTTATGTGGCGGCCGTAGGTGCTTACCACAGTCCTTTGGGTGGAATGTCTGTGGGGAAAGACCCTTTGGTATCTCGTTTCCCTCGTGGCACTTGGAGGTCCTCCTCCCTTTCGAAATCGGACCAGGAGGCGAATAATTTGCTTTGCCCTGTTCGGGCGTTAGACGCGTATGTCCACAGAGCTGCCCTGTGGCGTAAAAGTGACTTTTGCTCCCCTAACAAGGGAGGTCCAGTGTCTAAGCAAAGGATGAGCAAGTGGGTGGTTGAGACTATCTCACTGGCTTATGAGGCGGCTGGACAGCCTTCTCCTTTGGCTGTCCGGTCGCTCTCTACTAGGAGTATGGCGGCCTCTAAGGCCCTTATATCAGGAGTATTGTTACAGGACGTCTGTGATGCGGCAGGCTGGTCCTCACCGCACACCTTCGTCAGGTTCTACTCTCTGGATCTAGACTCTGCTCCAGGGTCTCATGCTTTGTCTTCCTAGTGCTGCTCTACGGATTTCACACAGGACAGACATTTGTAGCTATGGAGGCGTTGGTATAGACGTTCCCCATAGCGTCATTTCTCGACGCAATGGGAGTTCCCTTGAAAGGGAACGCCTCGGTTACGACTGTAACCTCGGTTCCCTGAAGAGGGAACGAGCGTTGCGTCGCCCTGCCATATCTCCTTCATGCCTGTCAGCTCGACTTCAGACTTTTACGAAGCTTTCGTTTTCTGTTTTGGGCCGGCTTTTATAGTTTCCTGGTACGTGACGTCACCCGCCTCTGACGTTCCGCCACACCATTGGACTGATTTTACATGTGCTTCAAGACGTCATCACGCAAAGCGTTCCCCATAGCGTCATTTCTCGACGCAACGCTCGTTCCCTCTTCAGGGAACCGAGGTTACAGTCGTAACCGAGGCGTTATATTTTGCTTAGAGGTATGCAATGTTCACTTAGTCTTAGCAGATATGTTCCAATGATGATGATACTTCAAATGTGTACAGTTGGTATGCTCTTTGCAAGAAAATGAATGTTTCAACTGATGCAAATGTACCATATGTATACCACTGCATTAAAGGGTTAGTTCACCCAAAAATGAAAATTCTGTCAGTAATTACTCACCCTCATGTTGTTCCAACCCCGTAAGACTTTTGTTCATCTTCGGAACACAAATTAAGATATTTTTGATGAAATCTGAGTGCTGGATCACTCCTCCACAGGCTTATGGACACTATGGGCCCTATTTTAACGATCTGAAACGCAAGTGTCAAGCGCAAAGCGCAAGTAACTTTGTGGGCGGGTCTTGGGAGCTGTTGGTATTTTCCCGGCGGGATAAATGACTCTTGCGCCCGGCGCAAATCTAAAAGGGGTTGGTCTGAAGTAGCTTCATTATTCATAGGTGTGGTTTGGGCGTAACGTGAAATAAACCAATCAGGGCGTCATCTCACATTCCCTTTAAGAGCAGGCGCGCTTGTTCTAAAGCGGATTCCTATTATAACGGCGGATTTGCCATGCGCGCGCCAGGAGCGGTTCACAGCCGAGGAGACCGACGTTCTCGTCAGGGCCGTAAAACACAGAGAAGTGACGTTGGGGATGGAGAAACACACCCAAATTAACTTCGGTTTAATTTGGGTAAATGTGTAAGCTAGATGTATGCTTTTATAATAAACTATCTATCTATCTATCTATCTATCTATCTATCTATCTATCTATCTATCTATCGTAATAATGTATGATTTGCAAAAATGAAAACTGCAGCTTCTGTGTAGATGAGAGAATCAAAGTGTATGCGCGTTGTGCACACGCTACATTGATTATGGCCAAGCATGCGCTCTTAAAATAGCATATGAATAACATGCGCAACGCGCCACTGACTTTAAACTATTTTTTTTCGGTTAGTGGCGGAATTGTTTTCTAAACGTGCAAAATAGCATGAGGGAACGTTTGCGCCGGAACACGCCTCCTCTTTGCGCTGAACTGCCCCCGGGAGCGCAAGTGTATTTCTTAGTTAACCGACGTGCGTCTGTGGAGGGAAAAGCGCGCTTTGCGCGGGTGCAAAATAGGAATGATACATGCGTCGGTGTACAAAGTCAATTGCGCTGGGTGCAAGATAGGGCCCTATAACTTGCTGGCCCAAAAATGTATTAAAGACATTGTTAATATAGTCCAAGTGACTCCAGTGGCTCAATATCAAGTTTATAAAGCGACGAGAATACTTTTTGTGCGCAAAAACAAACAAAAATAACGACTTTATTCCACTTTTCATTTCCTTCTCTCTGGGCCTTGAGTCTTTTCACGTATGTTTATGCGTAGGTGACGTACAACACAGACGCGCTACGCATAAATACCAGGGACGGACTGACAATCTGTGCATTCTGGAAAAGTCCACAACGGCCGTCCAACCGAAGGCCGTCGGCAAAAAAAAAAAAAAAAAAAAATCTAATAAAGCAATACAGCCAACAGCAGGGGCACTAATATGATCACTTATATGCTACGTGTAAAAAACAACAACTGAGGAAGAAGAGTCGGCCTATAGCCACTGACAGAAAGTTAGTTCTCTTACGAGAGGTCTCTCGTACTTGCGTAAGAAATCTTACGCTAGGGGAAAACCTCTTTTCCTCGAGATATTGAAGCCAAAAATTATCCTTAATTTTGCAATAATGTAAAATGCATTGCAGCAGCATGCAGACATGGGCGAGACAGCTCGCGCACCCATTGGCTGCTCTGCGGCAACTGCACCAGCCTATCGATAGAGGCTCCTCATGACGTCAGAACCAATGAGGGCGCTTCGCGCCCATTACGTCATGTCCCGCCGAAATCGGGTGGGGCCAGGGCTATAAATACGGCCCAGAGAGGCTGGTTTGGTCAGTTTTTCATCTCTTCAGCGGACTTCGCATCGCTGGATCCCGAGAGGAAGCCACGCCGTCTGAGTCAAGCACCCAGCGGGATTAGTGCATCTGAAGCAGCTGGTCGACATCTCGCCGCCTTCAGTCGCCGTTTCTGCTGACGCTATCCTTTTATTGCTATGTGTGTGTTCGCCGCTGCGACACGCACATTCTCTCCTTCTAAAAGAGCACGAAGCGTCTTTTTCAAGATGCCTCGTTCTTCCTGCGGCTCTTGCCGAGCTCCACTCAGCAACGGGGACCACCACGTCATCTGTGTTTCCTGCCTGGGTGAGGATCACGCAGCTATCGCGCTCGCCGAGGGCGGCTGCCCTCACTGCGAATTAATGCCTATGGTGACTCTGCGGACTCGCCGAGCATTCTTCCTCGAAGCTGCGCCCGCGCCTTCGCCCGCCGAGCTGTGGGCCACTTCACCGCGTGGGCCACGGCCGAGGATTGAGGTAAAGCCCGAGGCCTCTAAGTCTTCCTAACCAGCCTACGGAAGCGACGGTGTTCAAGTCCCGCTGCGGCCGGACTTCCACCAAAAATTTTCGCTCGCTCAGTTCCAGTAATTGCGACTGTTCCAGTGTATTTCGCAGTAAACAAGTCGGCAGTACAGCCCGCTTGCCTGCACACAAACGCCGTTTTTACGGCGACCCAGATAAATCCCAAAAAGAGTGTATTTTCTGGTATTCCGGCCACGGCCGATGGTGTTATGAGTGTAGTAAACATGCCCACTGCCCAGTGCCCATTCCTACACACAGACACGGCCCGCCACACACGGCCCGCACAAATAAAACCGACTCATGTCGGTTGTGCACCAAATGTAGTGATTGTGCCCACGCCCCAGTGCCCGCAAACACTACATGCTACATGTCTCACGGTTTCTGTAAAAACGAAACCAACGCACATACAGTCTGCACAAACAGACGGTGTTCTCAGCGTTATGCATGGGCCCGTTGTCCCGCGCCCTCATTCGCTCACAGACATATTAAACCCCACGGGGCTCACCACGCTCGCTCTCCCTCAGCACACGGCTGCAGGAGAACTGAGCACGGGCAGACTGCTCGTTGTGATCAGCGCGCCCCCAGTCTCGCACGCTGCAAACGCGGCGCTCATGTTACAGCACACTGTTGCTCTCCGCTCGCCACTAGATCGCGGCCAGAGCCCAGATATCATTCTACCCCTAGCCACTCACGCGAAAGCGTGGGCAGAGCTCCCCGGGGTATCAGAGTGGGTGCTGAACATTATAGAAAGAGGCTATTCGCTACAGTTCGATCGACGCCCGCAACGCAAAGCGGCGCGAATCGAAACTACGGTGAAAAAGGAAGTAGCACACCTACTTCGAGCCGAAATAGCGAAGCTACTGAGCAAAGGGGCTATAGAACCCTTATCACAAGCTCAGAGCGAAGGGGGCATGTACAGCAGATATTTTCTGGTACCCAAGAAAGACGGGGGTCTCAGACCCATTCTAGATCTAAGACGGCTAAACAAAGCACTTCTGAAACGACGGTTCAGAATGCTCACGACCAAGAAAATCCTCTCGCAAATTTGCCAAGGGGACTGGTTCATGTCGATAGATCTGAAAGACGCTTATTTTCAAATACAAATAGCGTCACGTCACAGGCGATTTTTGAGATTCGCCTTCGAGGGTCAGGCATATCAGTACACAGTCCTGCCATTTGGCCTATCCCTGGCACCTCGCGTATTCACGATGTGCATGGATGCAGCGCTCGCACCCCTCAGGCTGCGAGGCATACGAGTGCTGAATTATCTGGACGATTGGCTGGTTCTAGCTCGATCACAGTCAGAGCTCATAGAACACAGGACCGTATTACTCGATCACCTCGAGAATTTGGGTCTCACAGTCAATTGGGCGAAGAGTACGCTGTCTCCCAGTCAGAAAATATCTTTTCTGGGCACAGATTTGGACTCGCTGTCTATGACAGCACAGCTGTCGCTGCAGCGCAGACTAAGTATTCAGCGCATGACAGAGATTTTTCGCCACAATGCTTTGGTCCCGCTCAAAAAGTTTCAGAGGATGCTGGGTCTCATGGCTTCAGCATCCTCAGTGCTTCAGCTGGGTCTGCTTCGCATGCGCCCGCTGCAGTACTGGTTGAAAGCGCGCGTGCCGCGCAGAGCTTGGACCTCCGGTCTCGCGCTCCTCAAGGTCGATCAGAAATGCGTTGCAGCTCTGAAACCTTGGACAGTGACCGACTGGTACCGGTTAGGTGTAAGCCTGGGGACTTCCTCGAGTGTGAAGGTGGTGTCTACGGACGCCTCAACCTCGGGATGGGGAGCGCTGCTCGAGGGCAGACCGTTATTCGGCCAGTGGTCGGAACGGGAGAAGCTTCTGCATATAAACTGCCTGGAAATGATGGCAGTCGACAACGCGCTGAGGCGCTTTTGTCCCCAGATAAAAAGACACCACGTCTTGGTCCGTTCGGACAACATGTCAGTGGTGGCTTATATAAATCACCAAGGAGGTATCAGATCCAGAATCCTTCACAGGCTGACGGAACGCCTCCTGATCTGGGCTCAGCACAATCTGCGCTCGCTCAGGGCAGCGCATGTGCCCGGCCTTCTGAATGTGGGGCCAGACAGACTGTCCAGAAACAATCTTCCAGCAGGAGAATGGTCTTTGCACCCACAGACAGTCAAACTGCTGTGGAATACATTTGGCAGAGCGGAAATAGACCTATTTGCGTCTCAAGAGAACGCATTTCTCCAAGAGCAGAATTTCTCCAAGAGCAGGGACGCGCTGGCTCACGTCTGGCCCCGCTGCCCGCTCTATGCGTTTCCCCCTGTCACGCTCCTACCCCAGGTGTTGCCCAGTGCTGCACGTCGCCCCATTCTGGACAAACCAAGCCTGGTTTCCAGTCCTGATGCAGCTGACGAGTACCACCCCGTGGCCGATACCGGTGAGGAGGGATCTCCTCGCGCAGGCGAACGGCTCGATCTTGCATCCTTACCCGGAGCGTTGGTCCCTACACGTGTGGGCCATCAACGGGTACCCGTTAACCTCCCAGCGGGAGTGTTAAACACGATCACACAGGCTAGAGCTCCATCTACGAGGCGGCTCTATGCCTCAAAATGGTCTGTGTTCACTAGCTGGTGTGCAGCGAGTGGTACTCCGCCCTCACGCTGTGGGGTGACGGAGATCCTCTCTTTTTTACAAGAGCTTCTGGATAAGGGCAGAACCCCATCCACGCTCAAAGTTTATGTGGCGTCCATAGCAGCGTTCGCTGAACCACCGCTCGGCCAGTCATTAGGAAGGAACGATCTGGTCATTCGCTTCCTTAGAGGAGCTAAGAGGCTGAACCCTCCCAGACCCCCCTCAGTTCCCGTTTGGGACCTTTCCACGGTTCTGGAAGCCATGAAAGGTGCCCCATTCGAGCCAATACAGTCAATAGACCTGAAACTCTTGTCTTTCAAAACAGTGTTTCTTCTGGCTCTCGCTTCAGTGAAGCGCATAGGGGATCTGCAAGCGCTCTCAGTGAGCGCGACGTGTATGGAGTTTGGGCCTAATGACTCGAGAGTCATACTCAAACCAAAGCACGGATATGTTCCTAAATCCCTCAATACACCGTTTAGGGCACAGGTTATCTCCCTGTCGGCCCTGCCGGTATCTGAAGAGGAAGGGGACGCAGGCTTCCTTTGCCCGGTCAGGGCGTTAAGGGCATATGTGTCTCGCTCATCTGTTTTCAGACAGACGGAACAGCTCTTTGTTTTGTTCAGCGGACGTTCTAAGGGACTAGCTGCGTCAAAACAGAGTCTATCCAGATGGATAGTGGATGCTATTGCGCTAGCTTACACATCCAGGGGCCTGCAATGCCCGATAGGTGTCAAAGCGCACTCCACAAGAGGCATGGCCTCGTCATGGGCTTGGTCCAGTGGGATTGCATTGCAAGATATCTGTATGGCGGCAGGCTGGGCCTCCCCGTCTACATTTATAAGATTTTATAACCTCGAGGTTCCCGCTTTACAAGCTAAGTTGCTCTCGGTTTAATTTTTCAGTATTGCCCGCCCGATGCTATCGGCTCAGGATGCTGAAACTGCTAGAGCGTCGATCACTGATCGTCTGTATACTTCTGTGGGCAGTGCGTAAGTCCCCCTTATTTATCAGTCCAGGCCGAGTTCGCCCTGGCTGTGTGGAACACTTGATATAATATGCTCTTATCAGAGCTTTATATTACAGGAATGATGCTATTCTAGCCCCTCTTCCCGGATTCTCTGTGAGTCCCTTGTGATTAGGCACTGTATGAGCCCCGGGCACCTGCCCTTGGGACTTTAGTGTTATGTCTCAAGCACGCAAGGCATTTTACATTGTGTTCCCCTAGCGTAAGATTTCTTACGCAAGTACGAGAGACCTCTCGTAAGAGAACGTACTCGGTTACTAACGTAACCTCGGTTCTCTCTAGAAGAGGGAACGAGTACTTGCGTATCTTGCCGTGCATGCGTCATGTTCTGATTCGCTTCAGCGATGAAAAACTGACCAAACCAGCCTCTCTGGGCCGTATTTATAGCCCTGGCCCCACCCGATTTCGGCGGGACATGACGTAATGGGCGCGAAGCGCCCTCATTGGTTCTGACGTCATGAGGAGCCTCTATCGATAGGCTGGTGCAGTTGCCGCAGAGCAGCCAATGGGCGCGCGAGCTGTTTCGCCCATGTCTGCATGCTGCTGCAATGCGTTTTACATTATTGCAAAATTAAGGATAATTTTTGGCTTCAATATCTCGAGGAAAAGAGGTTTTCCCCTAGCGTAAGATTTCTTACGCAAGTACTCGTTCCCTCTTCTAGAGAGAACCGAGGTTACGTTAGTAACCGAGTACGTTTTATAAGGCTGCACTTTTAAATTTGCTTACATTATATTTGAATAACAGTGGTCTCCAACGTGGTGCCGGTGAGTTGCCCGCTAAACACATTCTATAAATAGCCCCAACTTGCCGTCGGGGTTCCAGGCTTCGAATAAATGGTATAATTTTGCGACCTTTTCAACTAACGTTTCAATTTGAATTTTTGCCTCTACAAAATTACCCAACTCTCTTTGATTATACACTGTCATTTGCATTGCGTATGAGAAACATCAAATGGCAAACGCTCAAAAAGCGGAACAAAACTTGTTTGATCTGAGCAGCGCAGAGCATTATCAGATCGTGGACAAAGCAGCTGTGCGGGCTGATCTCGCTATTATACAGAGCTGTGCGATCCACTGAGTGAGAAGCATTTCAATTCAGCGCAGAATTCTCCATCTCTATTATAAACCCACAAATGACTTTGTGATTTAAGCTTGTAAAAAGCCAGATGAAACAGCGCTGATATTCTCAACATATTGACGCAAAAAAAAAACAAAAAAAAACAGGCGAAACATTGTTCCGAGAACAAACCAGCTAGAAGACATTTCACACCAAAACTTATAATGCCTAATGCAGTAGGCCTAATGTTTTGTTTAGAAGTTATGGCAGTTTATTTTTATTTTATTTTTCATTTATATTTATACTAAATGTTTGGGCTACTGTTTTTGATAACACATACAATAGGTTTATAGAAAATCAACAAAAAAAATCAATAAATATTTTCATAATTTTTCAGGAATAGTTTTTTTTTTTTTCGCTTTTAAGTCTGAACCAGAATATCAAGATATTTTATTATTTCCCATGTGATGGTGAAAAGTAAAAAAGCGTCAACATAGGCCTATAATAAATATTGGAGTATAACAAATAAAAATTCCTTCTAGATTATTTTATCCCTTGAGGTAGCCCTCACACACAAAAAGGTTGGAGACCCCTGGTATAGCTGTTTTATAATTACAAGTTTGTGTAATTTGGGGTTTCTGTAGCCAGTGACATTTCATTATTTGTATTTTATGGCATTGTACATTTTTTGTTTTTATTTGAAGGCTGAGGCTTCATTAATAAACACAACCCCAATAATCATCATTAGTTTTGAGATGTTACTTGCTTTGAATAGCTTGTCTGATAGGCTACAGTAGTGTGGCATAGTATCAGAACATCCTGGCTAGTGTCTGTTGCACACGGCTAGGTGAATGGGATGATGGGCCTATTTGGGAGAAAGTCCAGGGCTGTTTTTTAGCCCCAGTCCGTCCCTGATAAATACTACATGGCTGCCAATAATAATTTTCTTTATTTCACATTCAATCTTGTGTTCATATTTGTTCTTCAAAGAAACGGTTGCAAAAAAATCGCTAAAGTTCGTTAACAATATGACGCGTGTAAAAAGCTAAAGTTTGAAGTGAAGTGGACGCGCGAATGAGGCGAATTCGCTTCCACCGCGCCGTGCTAAACGCCTCATTCGCGCCGCAAGACCTCCAGACGCGCAAAAACGTGTCTTTACATTGAAATCACTCGCGCCAGACGCTCTATTCGCGTTTGGTGTGAACGCAGCATTAGGCGTCGAAGATATCATCATCTCCGTTGTTTTCTGCGAACTTCAGAAGAAAAATGCAACAAAAAAAAATTGCTGTAACTCACGCATTTGAGATGACTACAGCTGACGACGGCATCTTGGAAGTTTGTGATAAACATTGGTGCATCTCCTGTGACGTAGGCGCTAGCGACGACGTATAATGACGTGTAACGGTGTAGTAGTGGTGTCCCATTTCTTAGGGGAATATTTTCACCCCACTCTGTTTCAAGGGGCAAGGGTAAGGGGTAGGCGGAGGGTTAGGGGTAGGCGAAGGGGTGTTGTGCCGAATTTCGACCCCCGCAAAATTATTACCCCCCTAGTATTGGTAGGTTTAGGATTAGCTGTGGGGGAGGGGTTAGGATTAGGGGTGGGGTTAGGATTAGGCAATCAGGTACTGACTTCAACGAGGGGGGTAATAATTTGGCAGGGGGTCGAAATTCGGAACAACAGGGGTATAAAATAGAATTGGGATTGAGCCTTAATCTACAGAAGTAAGAGGGACATCAGCCTAGGCCAGTATTGCAGGCCCGGAAGTCTAAGGCGATGCCAAAGACAGGGATCTTGCAGAGTGGAGTGACACTGTAGTTTTTTTTTTTTTCTAAATGAAGCCCTAGGACACCACCTGAACTACAAAACAAGAAAAGCCAGACACAGTTAAATAAAATATCTGTGTGTTATGTGAACAAGTGCTGATACTATGCAATAACAGGATGTGTGGTAAATTGCATTGTTGGTACAGTGCAAACTTTTCTCATGAACGCCCAGTGTTGCAGCAACGCCCCACTTGCAGCAAGATGCTAATGTCAAGATTTGATCACGGATGTGCCCAGACATCTCTATGAAGTGCATCTCTCACCTTTATGAGTGAATATGAATGTGTGATTTTGTTGTAGCGTCCATGTTCCTGTCCATGTTATTTGCTAATATGACTGGACTAATTAATTGAGTCATTTGTTACAGTGAGACGCATCCATGAACTTTAAAATACTCAGTTGTACAGTATAGCCACACAATTGATGATCCCAATCTTTTCTGTGTAACATTACATCTAATTTTACAGCTTTGTTGCCATGACAATGTCATAAACCCTAAAATGACAGTAAAATGATTTAAAGCTTTATGGCCTGAATAATACAGGAGTTTTAAGATGAGAATCAATGTAAGTGCTTTTATTCCATTATAAGCTTCACATTTCTGCTTTTAAATCCTCCAGAAACTGGCCCCATTCACTTCCATTTTGAGTAACTCACTGTAGCCTCCATGTTTGTCATTTTTAAAGAAAAAGAGGAAAAGTTTAAATTAATTACACATATACTGTTGAATTAGTTGAACTTTTCTAAACCTGTAATATTGTATTTTCTTAAATTTATGACCATAACTATTCGCATATAATTGCATGTTGTGTTCATTCAAAAGTATCAATACTCAAAACCCTGATCAGCAATGCAGGTTGATGATGAAACGTAGCCAAGACAGACATCAAATGCAAGTTTGATTCTGGGCGGTGATTCTATTTCCTCTCTCTGTCCCTAATAATTTTCCTCTTCACTGTCTTTATTCTTTTAAAGTAGCAAAAGCCAATAAAAATGCTGAAAGTGTTGAGAAAGTGCACATTTTAATGACATGTGTATGTGTTTGTATTTTATTTCGGAGTGCAAGAGAGAAAGCACAATAGTGTCATCACATTTCTTGAAAGACACTTTCTTTCCTGTTTAAAGTTGCTACATAGCCACCTTCAAATGTTAATGCAAAAGCAGAACAATGCTCTAACACCTTCTCGAAACAGACAAGACGAGCCGAAACAGTAAGTAAATCAATTTTATTTATTTTTTAAAGCCATAGAGTAATCATTCACAGTGCAGTCTGAAAAATGCAGAAATAGGCCTATACAAACTTTTTCTTGGCAATTTAGGTCAGAGAAAAGTTAATTCTGGGTACAAATATGTGACCCTGGAACACAAAACCAGTCACATGTCCCACAGGTATATTTGTGGCAATAGCCAAAAATACATTATATGGGTCAAAATTATAAAAATTTCTTTTATGCAAAAAATAAATAAATAATAATTATTAGGATATTAAGTAAAGATCATGTTCCATGAAGATATTTAGTACATTTCCTACCGTAATTATAAAAAAAGACCATACATCAATGGAAAGCTTATTTAATCGGCTTTCAGGTGATGTATACATTTCAATTTCAGAAATTACCAGTTTGCACTTAAAATGATTTTTTTAAAACCTGTACAAAATAGTTTCTGTAATAAAGAAACTATGGGCCCTATCTTGCACCCAGCGCAAGTGACTTTGTACACCGACGCATGTATCATTCCTATTTTGCACCCGCGCAAAGCGGACTTTTCCCTCCACAGAAGCACGTCGGTAAGTTAGGAAATACACTTGCGCTCCCGGGGGCGGTTCAGCGCAAAGAGGAGGCGTGTTCCGGCGCAAACGTTCCTTCATGCTATTTTGCAGGTTTAGAAAAAAATTGCGCCACTAACCAGGAAAAAAATAGTTTAAAGTCAGTGGCGCGTTGCGCATGTTATTCATATGCTATTTTAAGGGCGCATGCTTGGCCATAATCAATGTAGCGTGTGCACAACGAGCACTTTGATTCTCTCATCTACACAGAAGCAGCAGTTTTCATTTTTGCAAATCATACATTATTACGATAGATAGATAGATAGATAGATAGATAGATAGATAGATAGATAGATAGACAATTTATTATAAAAGCATACATCTAGCTTACACATTTACCCAAATTATCATACGCCTGTTTAACGGAAGTTAATTTGGGTGGGTTTCTCCATTTCAATGTAACTTCTCTCTTTTACGGCCGTGACGAGAGCGTTGCTCTCCTTGGCTGTGAACCGCTCCTGGTGCGCGCCTGGCAAATCCGCCGTTACAATAGCAATCCGCTATGGAAAAAGCGCGTTTGCTCTTAAAGGGAATGTGAGATGACGCTCTGATTGGTTTATTTCACGTTACGCCCAAACCACACCTATGAATAATGAAGCTACTTCAGACCAACCCATTTTAGATTTGCGCCTGGCGCAATAGTCATTTATCCCGCCGGGAAAATAGCAACAGCGCCGAGACCCGCCCACAAAGTTACTTGCGCTTTGCGCTTTGACACTTGCGTTTCAGATCGTTAAAATAGGGCCCTATATGTTCCCTGTCATGTAGGGATTGGGATCTCGTCCGAGAGCCCTAATCACCTTCAAGTGTAAACTAAACGAGCCAATGGACATTGATGTGCGAGATTTGCATCTATTCACTCCTTTAAGTGAACAGTATTAGTGGACAGGGCTGGACTGGGACAGAAAATCGGCCCTGGCATTTTGGCCCAGACTGGCCCACTATATATGATCATAAACACCACCCATCTTTGCATGCCCTTGAATATGTTTTTGTTCAACTCCTATTCATTAAAACCACTAATGCCATGTAATGAGTGAGTATAAACGAGTGAGAGTTAACAGATGAAAAAAGTACAAAATTGTCATTTATTGCATTGGCATAGCAATACCAGTGTTTTTCACAGGAATTTTGGTAAAACTGTGGTGGGTGGACCTAAGTCTTTCTAGGGGGGTTTGGGGGCATGCTCCCCCTAAGAAAATGTTGTGCATTTTAATGTTAAATTCATCAATCTGGTCAGTTTGAGGGTTCAAAATTAAAAGCTCCAACCCATATTCAGTGTGCAAATATAACAAAGAAAAAATCAAACCTCTTTTAGTAACAGTGTCTGTCTATATTACACTACTAGTATAATAATAGTTATAATATTAATCTCATGACAGTAGCCTAATAGCCATATATTGTAAAACAAATGCACTGAAAAATAAAGAAAACTTTCATAATTAGTTTTGTACTAATTTCTAAACTTGAAAGAGATAAGCACATGATCTTTTATTTTGACGGAAACTGTATCAAGCTTTTATTTTGGCGGAAAACATGGATAAAAACGCGTCTCATTAAACTTCTAGTAAATTTAAGTAATCGTCAACTATGCAGATGTGGAAATAATGCGTAACTGGGTAATGGGTTCCTACACTCATAGCCAAAGTGTTTTGAAAGTAGTTCTGCTTACCGCGCGCGGACTCTACACTTTCTCATCTCTCTCCTGATCCTCCTCACTATCCTCCTCATCAGCCACGGGAGCTGATGAAGGTCCTGCTGCTGCAGAAAACGTATATATTTTGACACATTTTACAGCGTCTGCTATTTCTATTACACGCTATTTATCTGCACATTCCTTGCGTTTCTTCTCCATCTCTCAGACTATTTTGACAGATACACACTTGACACTGCACGCTCACTCAAAGCCCAAAGGGGGAGATTTTTAAAGCTGTGATTGGGCCAGCCCAGTGTCAATCAAGAAAACAACCAATGGGGCGCTGATCTACGCGTTTCATGGGCCGGTCTGTCAGTGGAAAAAAAACTAACGCTTACTTTTTTTTTTACCAATGCATTACACCGGCACTAACCCAGCGCCGTCAATTAAACAAAACAAAACGAATGGGCCGCCGATGTACGAGTTTTATGGGCCGTAAAAAAAAAAAAGTAATAAAAAAAAAAAAAAAACTATGAGATGTATCGGCCCAAAAAGCACGTCGGCCCACCGGGCATTTGCCCGGTATGCCAGATTACCAGTCCAGCCCTGTTAGTGGACAAATGTAGGGAATAGTGAATGAGGATTTGCAGGGTGTGCAGAGGTATGAAAACAGGTAGACAAGCAGGTAGGACAGTATATTATCGGTCCTGAGCTATATGTCATTTCTATATTTAGACCACTTCTTTTATTGATAGGTATCAGGATGTGATACCCTAAGCATGGGGTCCTCCTTCATTTGTAACTGCTGCTCAAATGGTATCTTGGTAAATTTGTTGGCGATTAAATATTTAATAACTCTACTTTTCATAATTCAGGGGTTATTTATTTTTACTCAACACCGTTTTCAACTAAAAACGTACAACTTTTCATGCCTTTTGGGTGCCGGAAAACGCAAAGTTTTGAAAACGGGTTTCAAAGTGCAAGTTTTTGAATGCGGTCTCCATGTAAACAACATAAACGCGAATCTCGGGAGACAATGACGTCATGCACATGCGTATTACGTGTCTATAGTATTTCATCGCCATCTAAGGGCCTGGCAGCAGAATACAGCGTTTTTAGTTGTTTTCGCGGATCCGTGTGAATGGGGATTATTTTGACAATGTTATTTTGACAATTATTTTGTCTGTACTCTGATCTCAGAGGAAAAACTTCTCCGTTTTAAGCATATCATTGTTGTGTAAACGTACTCTAAGGCAGTTGCTAGATTATTAGCAGGAGCAGTTCAGACTAATATCACATAATTTACGTATCTGCAATGATTGGTTGATATACCAAGGAAAGCTAGCCCTCCTTTTTTCTCAATACTCTAACCGCTGAAAATACTCTGTAATACTAAACACTAAGTAAGTACTCGATGTTGATTGGCAATTTTTTATTATTAATGGAGGCAAGTCTCCAGCTATAGATTTGCCCCCTCCCCTTCTCTATTCCCTCACTCACCTTAGCACAGTTTTCCCTATGACATATTTGGCGTGTTCGGGGAAGAGCAGCAGTGTTTTAGATTCAGTAGTATTTTATGGTGTTACAATGGTGAAATTACAGACAAGAAAATTAAATTCTGAGGCATGAAATGAAACAATAACTGGGAATTGTATTAAAATTAACATCGTTCTTCTCCCATTTTCCACCTAAAAATTATGTAGGCTGTGCCTTCCTTGCCTCCACTCATGAGCTGCCACTGACGTTTAGTGACTTGAGACTTGACTCTGACTTATGACAAAATATTCAACACTTGACTCGTACTCCAGTGTCACAAACTTCAGACTTAACTTTGACTCCAGCTTAGGACTTGACTCAGACTTGAACTGAACTCGTCCCCTCTCAAGTTTTCTGATATTTGAAGATTCATTACAGGGATCTGACCAATAATTATGACCGCCGCTAGCGTAGCTAGCGAAAGCGGTCATTTAGGGATTGTCAAAGTTTTTTTGACAATCCCTAAATGATCCCCCCCCCCCCCCCCCCCCCCCCCCCGCGCTGGGCCCCCCCAAACCCAAAAAATGCAGTTTTTCCTAAATAACTACCTGAACCGTGGCACCGAGGATGAAGACATTTTTATGGTATGTTGGTCTTAAGGGCCCACATCAACCTAGCCCATAATCACTCATTTGTGATTTGCACCCCTCCCATAAAAAATGAAAATGCAATATTATTCTGCTTTAATCGCCCCTATCTTCAGTTGAGATGTTCAGAACTGCACCATATTTCATGTGGGGGGTATAAAATAAATTCATTTATGTGCACATTTAGTGACTGTACACTCATCGGCCTGTAGATGGTGGTGTTGAGCGAAGGGTTGCTGGTTTAGGATGATACTGTCACACACACACATGCAGGAATACAAACAAACGCAAGCATGCACACACACTGACATCCACACGCACAGACACACACCCATACACACACATACAAATCCACATGCACAGACACACACACACAAACACACACTCGCACACACATGTACTGTACGCACGCATACATACACGCACAGACACACACACACACACACACACACACACAGACACACACATACACATACACATACACACACACACACACACAGACAGACATGCACATACTACTACTTTTTTTTAGGTATATACATAAACACGCAATACAGCCAAATTGTTCCACGTCATTTATTTTTTTGGAAAGCCAGTGCAGGCCTGAGCGACGGTCATATTTTGGACCGCCATGCGGTACATCTAGTTTATTAACTCTTTCTCTTTTTTGTGAATCTTGTAGACCAGACCAAAGACATTCCAAACCGGAGAAACCAAAAAGGTCATCAGTCTAACTTACCGTGCTGCCTACAGACCTCAGAAGATGTCTTCTTTCCAGTTTTTAAGAGTGTTTATGAACCCGCTGTCCACAATGAGTATTGTGGCCTCAGTTCCAATGATCTTTTTGTTAGTGGGTTTGCAGGCAATTATGGATGTCAAATTTTCATGCCCCTGCAGAGTTGAGAGGAACCATGCTTTAGCAAGTTGCATCTTGTTTGCTCCCGCTATCGTTGCTTTGTTAATAATGCTCCTATTTTTGAGACCTTGTAAATATAAAAGTAGCTGTTGTTCTTCTCAAGAACAAAACAAATTTAAAAGTAGCTGTTTTTCTTCTCAAGAACAAAACAACAGAGGAACATCTCAAGGAAAAGACAGCAGAGGAACATCTCAGGCTGAAAAAAATGAGCTTGTGGAAAATTTGAGTTGTTGTAAAGTTTTTGTAGTTTGTTGTATTCCAAGTCTTGTGTGGATCTGTTTATTTTTCATTGATGGTGATTATCTTGCATGTGGATTCACAAACTGGAATGGACACTATGCCTGTGATAAAGAACTGCATCCAATATGTGTGAATTGGTGCAAACCCACCAAATTAAGCCCAGGAAAAAATGAGACTGAATGTTACGAAAGAACACTGGAGTTGATTTGGATATCAAAGGTAAGCGTCATAGGATTTTGGCCCAATTTTCCCTTATACTGTATGTGACAGGTTAAGACTGCATTATCCTGTTTCACAACTATTTAATTGTTCTACATATTTTTTCTATATTTTTTAAAGAAAGCTACAAACAAATGAAGTATGCTGAATATTTAAAATGTTTTTATTGCATTTCAGTTAAGATAATCATCCGCATTTCTAGACAGTAAACAAAGTTTTAAACTGAAAGAAAACAACTCTTTTATCAGCTTTGATTTAATTACATATAAAAATAGAAATGCGTGTACATTTTCTTCTGATCATGACAGCAGTAATTCATGAAATGCTGATCAAATGATAGAGGAGTGTTCGTTCTACATTCGTTTAGACACAGAGTGTATGTCTGTATCCCAGTGGTGCAATAATGCTTTACTGTCATAGAAAAAGTACACCAGATCACAGTAATCATTTGTCCTGTGCAAAAATAAATAAATGATATCAAATCAAATTAAAAAAACACAACACATCACCTAAACCAACACACACTTAAAGCTTTGTGAATCTAATAGTTACATATTCAAGTGCAAATATACTCAACATATGTACCTGAAATAACTCCAAAAACATTGTTGTTTATTTAAATGTTGTTTATTTATTGATATTTATTAATATGTATATATATATATAATTTTTTTTTTTTATATCAAGATTACAGGTTATGTTCTGGCTATTATCTTCTGCATCCTAGCCATTATTTATGTGAGTTTTGACTGCAAAAGTAAAACATCAGTGGGCCGCACTGACCAAGAGAGTCAAGGACAGCAAGGTCCAGGTAATGAGGAACAGCCTGATCAACGCACTGACAACCTTCCGATGAGCAGCATTGAAAATGCAACTGAGGATACAAGTCTCTTAAACAAACCGTCTACAACACCGCCCTGATGTTAATGACATCAAATGCCATCAGCTTTTGTGTGTCTTGTGACCTTATAAAGTTTGGATGCATCTATTTGAATGAGGCCTGACTTGACTGAAAGATTTTCAGTGATTGACGGATACAATTTCACTCTCTTCCTCACACAGAGTATGCTGTCAGAGCAACTGGAGTTATTTTGACTGTTTTTGTACTTTTCGTACCCATAAAAAGATAAATATATTTTGCAAGCTACAGAAATACATAATAATAGAGGAATTCAGGTTCATACTGTATTTATGTTGTCTTTCAAAGATTCTGTTTATGTTTTTTAATTAACTGATTTGTGTTTTAATTTCTATTTCTTCAGTTAACTGATTGTTTGTTGTTTATAACTGTCCTTTATGAATATATAAAACATCTCAGTTCTTATAAAATGTAAAAATTTCTTACATTGTTTGTTTGTAAATTTGTAAATTATACTGTAAAAAAACAAAACAAATATCAGACTTCTTTTTAGACAAAAAGAAAACTTTTACAATACATTTACAACTTGATTTAAATATGACAGCTTTTTGGATTTGAACAGGGATTTCTTCAGATTCATTTAGTTGGACAAGACATCCAATACATTTTCCACAGAATTCCCCAGACCAATTATAAATTATTCCAATTAGAAATAATAATTTCAGTGCTAGCTCATGTACAGTAACATTGGAGGGCAATGAGGATGTGGACCACCTGGACAAACAAGCCAAATCTGCATTAACTAATGTTATTCTGTTGAAAATGTTTTAAATTCTAAGATGTAAATCTTGTTTTGACTTCTGCTCTAGCTTTCGGTTGAAAAGTGGCATTGCAGTACAGTGCAGTATTGGTGGCTCTTTCAAGGATAAAAGATCTGTTAAAAGTCTAAATGTGAATAGATTACACATTCATTCCTTTTTTTATGTACTCCTGCCTGCATGATTCTTATGAAACCTCTTTGTTGATATTTTTTAAGAATTTTTGTGTAAAGATCTGGCATTGTATATGGCATTTTGTCATGATGTATTATGCCGTTTTCTTTTTGTTGGACAAACAATATAAAAGTTAGTTCTGATGGATGATTGAATTTAGTTCACTGGAACATTTCTGCATTACTCAAGGTGTTCTCAAAAGGAAAGATGTAATTCGCATGAATAGCCCATTGTTCCCATTATCCTTTTTCCAAGTTCACTTTCTCATCTGTTATGATGAGACAGTCTGAGACGATGAGACATCTGCTATAATGTAAACAGATCCTTGTAAATCGTTAAAAATAAAGATCCTAAAGTGCCACAGAGATCCACTGTTACACATAATTCGGTCAACAAATATTGATGATCTTCATTGCTTGCTTCCCATTTTTACTCTGTCTGATTCCACCTTCATTGTGGATGTTTCTGTAATTGTTTGAGGGGGAATATTTCGCTTGTGGCATGGTACACTGGAAAGGAGATCTTGCATGATGAGATAAAGATTAAATGGTGTAAACCCATGAGACAGAATGATGATTTCTATTTGACAGTGAGTGTACTTGACCATTTTTAAAGATTTTATTTAACAAATAACGAAGCCGTTATTACTCATTATTCATATTATTATTATTATTTTAAATAATCTATAATATTAAATATAGGGGAGAGTGTGACACAACCTAACGCGGGGCTAGTTGTAACACCCTTGTTTTAAATACTTCCACACATGCTAGAATGACGAAACTAGTGTATTTACTAGTTGCCATATCAACACTCTATAGAGAAAAAATTACGCCAAAATTCAGAAATCTCTGGAAGATATCACTGAACATTTATTTAAACATAGCAAAAGCAGAACACAAGTAATTGTGTTAATTTTTTATCTCTATTTTTGGTGTTTATTTTAACTTAGGCAAATCTGATATTATGATATGTGTTATTTAACAGTTGAAATGGTTCTTTAATGGGTTTAAATCCCAGTTGTGCAGGCGGGGGCATGTTGTAACACTGCGTTACAAGGAGCCCCTATTATAAATATGCTATTCTATTCTATACTTTTATGAATTCTATTGAGAAAACATGAGAAAAAGGTGAATAAAGACTGAGAGTCAATGTTCAGAAATTATTCATTATTATTATATTTTGAACTATGTTGTATAGCTGTGTTTTCCGGTGTGGAAACTCAAAAATTATTTTATTTTTAATTATTATTTTATATGAAAAAGTTATTTATCGAGGAAATATTTTAGTTTGTTTTGTATATATATATATATATATATATTTTTTTTTTTATTGGATCAGATAGCGTTTTTAAGCTGTCATATGGTCATGTTACAATGTGCCCCTCACATGTTAATGTACACCACCTATGGGGCAAGTTGTCACATTTCACTTCTATTCTTTCGGGGTATATATATAAAAAAGTATACACTGTATTAATAAAACAAAACTTGGGAAATTAATGTGGGAAAAAATAAATCGTCTGAACCCTAAGTAGATTCACACAAACTGAGAAAGTCAAAAAGCGTTCGGTTTAGAAAGTCAAAAAGTGTTTAGATATTGTAACTTTTTGTTTCATGTGCATTTGTGCAACCTTTGTTTCCACAATTTTAAAAGTCTCTTTTGTAATATAAATAATGTACAGTAAAAAAAATTGAAAATGGAAGTGTTTTATACAGAAAGTTTGAAGAACAGCCTTTATTTGATTATTTGAAAAAAAAAAATTGTAACATTTTAAAAGTCTGTAATGTCATTTTTGATCATTTCAATGCCAAATAAAATCATAGTGTTCTCAACCCTTTGAACAGCAGTGTAAAGGCTTTTAAAAATGTAAAACCAAGATTGAGGTTTTTCTTAAACTATTACACCATTATATAACATTAAAACTGCAGTGTAAAAATAAAACGTATATCTTTAATAATTTCAAACCACCTGTGCTTTGTTTCAAGCAATAAAATATTTGCAAATATTCAAAACGCTGTACAAGATTATTTCTATAGATTTCATACATATGGCAAAAATTGTGCCAATTCATTCACAAGTAATAGTCATAGGGGGGATTACACTCATCTTCCCATGGGACACTGGCATTCTTCAGGTCTTCGTGAAACATCTGTCTCCATGTCTTCCTTGGTCTTCCCTGTCTCCTGCATCCTCCTGGTGGTGTCCACTTCATAACTGTCTTTGGGTGTTGTTGTTTGGGCATGTGTAGGATGTGTCCAGCGAGGTGCACCCTTTGCTCTGTCACAGTTTCTGAAAGTCTTCATGTGGAGTCCCACTCCTCCTCAGGATCTCTTTGATATATGCAGAACCAATATTGAAAATAATGATTTATCTTTTTCCATACTGTTAAAGAATTTTGTTTTTCTTTTCAGCTTCATAAACTGTACTTGATGTCTGCCCAATGCCTTTATCAAAAAAGCGTCAGTGCTCATCAGGAGCTTTGCTAAAGGACATATTCATTGCCATCCATTAGCTTCATTAAACCTTTTATTACAGTGGTCACTATAGTAAATGTCCACCATAATGGTATCATTATATCACTACCTGGTTAATGTAAATGTAATATAGTCTTACCCGTGAATGTATTTTATAGAAGCATTTTCTTGCAGACATTTATAATAATTAACTATTTTAAGTTGCCTTTCATTTAGTTACAATAATCACAATGATATAGAATTAAAGTTGAGAATGTAAAATGTTCTGCTTAAGTTTTTGCCTATTTGTTCTTTAAAGGGAAGAAACAAATGTATTTTCACATAACAAAGTTGAATCTCATCTCTTGGTTTGTAAACATATTATTACTTCATCAGTGATTTTTTTTAACGTTACTGTATGTCACTATAAGCCGCTAAAGTACCCGTATGTTCCTGCGGTGCGAACACGCCGACTAGGAACGACTTTAGTTCTAGGAACTCCATTTGGAGGAACTAATTTAGCTCCTCCTTCAGAGTAGGGTCTAAACCAGCACTATAGGAACTACCCGTGACGTTAGTGTACGCTGATGACCGAACGCACGCAAAACACCAGCACCTGCCATTTTTAAAACAGCTATATGTAAATACACAGATTATAGTGTAAGGCTGCTGCCAGTATGTCTGATCGAACCCTCGATGAAACAAAAGGCTCTCCTGGACATTAACACTTGAACTATCTCCTGCATATGTAACAGGGATTTCGAGGCGCTGCACACAGTGCAGTTCGCACTTCACACACACATCTCCCCTTCATCCCCCCTCCTCCTCACCAGAAATACACTGAAAACCTATGCAATGTAAAGTATGTACAAGAAGTATCTAGGCATGTTTGATATTATTTAAAGTGTCTCAGTGCGTCTGGTAAAATGGTCTCATTCTCCCAACCATAATAAAAAGCTAAAAGAAGTTATAAAGTATGAGAAAGTGATGTGCCCCTTAAAGGTGTTTTTCCCTCCCCCAGATCCTCCATTCAGACTGTACCTCCTGTATGTAAAACAAGAACCTATTCAAATACAAATTCTGATCTCCCAGTGTAAATCCCTGAATAGGGAACCAAAATCTAATTACAATGACAGACCACCATTTGGTAAGAATATTGAATTATCTGGGTATATAAGGAAAAGGTGTAGAAAAGTTCGAGGAGTCTGTAGGTTGACTGCCCACACAACCGCATGTGTGTAATTTTCGTTGCCAGGTAATAATCCTTACAAATTCTTCGATTCCTGAATTGTTGTTATGTTATGATTAACTGATGATTCTATTCTTGCGAATTGGATTTTGAATTATTGCTTCATTACCTGGTCAATAAATTGTAAACGTTTGATTTTATTCTGAACGACTCTGAGACTTGTTTTTCCCAAATAAGATTAACGGATTCGTATATTGCCACAAGGTTACGTCAGAGATTAGCGACGGCTAAAAACTGATATCAGGAAGTGTGCGTGCGACTTGGATGAGAGGATGTGTTTGTCCGACTAGGATCAGCACGACACTGTTTGGTTAACCTAGCTTGGACGCTTCCGATGACTTCTGTTCTAATTTAATGTTACTTTAGATAAATGTTCGGGCTTGGCTAATCCAAAGCTATTAAAGAGCCAAAACTTACTAAAGTAAAACGATTGAATTAAGTTCCTGAAGGGCATCCGAGGGGGCTATTGAATATATCTTTGATTGTTGCGCGTGTACGGCATAATCCTAGATATTTAGCCAATTGCCCCAGCTTCTGATCTTCGGGGCTGACTACTTGTGTCGGAGACCTTGGTAAGGATCTCGAAGCGATATAGTTTTCCTGATCTAAGCGGGTAAAATATAAACAGAGTTTAAGAGAATAATCAAATATTCGTTCACGTTTAATGATGCACAGATATCATTAAAACCTTTTCATTTATGGAGTCAGATGAAACGAGCTATTGCATGTGAGAAAATATATTGCATTTAATCTTGTTGTGTTGCGTAAAAGGAAAGACAGTAACACGCAGAGAAACCTTCCCCGTTTCATTGGAGACCTTCTTTGGACCAATAGACGGGCTTACAATAGCCTATATATTTACTCCAGAAACTAGATATAAACATGGAAAACAGTGATAGATGGGCCTCTAAACCTTTATGCTGAAGAGAAAATCCAACGCAACTTTGAGGGGACCAAGTCAAACATGATTATGTATTTCTGCTCAGCTAGCAACACTGGACATCAACCACACGGCATAGGCTAATAACTTTTTTTTCATATACTGTGTACTTTCTATAACAATTATATCTAATAACATGTTAAACAGTACTGTTAGACAGATCGCTAACTAATGAACACAGAGAATGCGAGCATTGTTTGCTCTGGCGTTCTCAGCGCCGTCAAAATAAAGGTCGCCGTGCTTGTGTCACCCCCTGACCCCTCCTACCAGTTCCTATGGCCACTTGGCCAGTGCGAACCAGGGGGGCAGGGTTTCATAAAATATTGAAGCTTCCCCGGGCGCCGCCATTGATTAGTGGACCCCCACCTGCTGTTAGCATTCCATTGACTCCCATTCATTTTGGCGTCACTTTGACAGCGAATAACTTTACATCTGAGGCGTTTAAAGTCTCCATTTGTCCATTGTTTATTTCTAAAGAAACACAAAAATGTATAAAAGGCTCCATTACCTTGTAGCTTACGTTATGGCCCCGTAGAAGCAATTTTTGTAAAAATAAGCTAACGATTGCATCATAACCACGCGACTCTCTGTCGCACAGTAGAGAATTACCATATGGACAGAAGGAGAAGCTCGCGGGCAATCGGGGGAACGTGGGGGCAAAATGACAAAATAATTAATCAGAATACCTAGCAAAAGTTTCTCTTGCTCCAAGCTCATGGACACCTCCTACTCACACTCTCCGTCTCTGCAAGTTTCGGAAGGGAATGATTCAGATTTCTCTTGGCACAGCTACTAGAAGACAGATGGGTTGCTCACGTCACATCTACGTCATCAAGCTCAGTTTGAGTCTGCGCAGTACGCTCGACCCCCAGGAAGTAAGTGCTTCTAATTGACTTCACTTGTCTCCGTTGAATCCAATGGGTTCGCTGTGTCCAGTTTATATACTGTCTATGGTGCGAACGCAAACAGCAAAACCGAGTTTGGGGGAGAGTAGTTCATAGAATTGTTTAGAAGTGGACAGCTCCTATAACTAAGTTCCTGTAACTACTTGATCGGAAAGCGGCTATAGATTGCCCCTGTATCTGGGTCTTTTTTTTTTTTTTACCACACACAGGAGTCTTTTGTTTTTTAAATGTGAATTGTATTATTTAATTAATTGTTTAATTTAATTACACGGAATACGTGTTTAACAGCCAAAATATTAAAGGTATCTATCCCTGCAGCCGGAACCAGAAGAGATCTGTCATCATTTACCATATATGGGCAAGTAAGTGTGACGCATTTGTTCAGCTGGGTTGTTATTGGCTGTGACATTATCACAGAACTCACTGTGATTGGACTATCTTTTAACCCACATAAAACGGCGCTTCATGTTACAATATGTTTTGGTGTTATTATTACGTTAGTTATACATTAAGTTAACTATAAAGTATGTTATTCTCTATGTTTTGAGAAATTACTCCTTTACCAAGATCCCAACCCTTACCGTAAGCATTTCTCCACATTTCAATGAACTACAGCACAATGTTTCCTGTTCCATTGATAGAATGATAGAGATATGTGGGTAATGTAGTTTAAAACGTTTAGTAATGAAACAATAAATGTTAAATAAATAATACCTTTAATGGACAACTGGATATCTAAATATTTTTATTGAACAAACCTTTATGACATATGTGACAGGATGAAAAGTGATATTTTACTGTGAGCACTTTTGATAAAAACCTTTATGCCAGCTTTCCATATATGTCTGAAAACTGTGCCCAACATTATTTAGAAAACATAGCATAAGCAGTTGACCTGCTGATTTTTTCTTTGATACACTAACCAGACTTACACGACGGAGTTACAAGCCATTTGAAATGTGCATTTTTTTTAATTATTTTTTTTCTACACAGATCTATTCTCCTCATCATGGACAACAAACTTTATTGAGTCACATTTAAATATACCCCATATTGTATTAGGTTTTGATGGGAATTGTGAGACCATCTGATATGGAAATATTTTAAAGAAATGCTGTAATATATAATAATAATTATTATTTCTCTGCTTTTTTGTATAAACATCAATAAATATAATGGATGAAAGTGAAACAATATGCCATTATACAATTTCCAGTGTCGGAAGTAAACAAAAATCAATTTATATATTTACACTTCAGTATTACTAGTACACAAGGATAATGCACCATTCAGTAAAACAACAAAGAAACAGTGCCAAAATTTCCTTTTCACCCCCTGATTGCTTCTCATATGCCTGACATCAGTAATATCTATGCTTTCATTTTAAATGCAGTAGTAGATGTACTAGAATGATCAACATGGATCATCTTCAATTGTGCTTGAAGTAGTTGTAGCAATGTAGCCCACTGCAGCCTCTAGTTATTCACATTGTTACAGTAGAGGCTTCCTCTCCGCTTCATCCGGATCACCAGAGGGCGCTCTCACCAGAATATTGAGTATTACTATTCAGACTACAATTCCCATAGGCCCTCATACCTGGGACTGATTACACACACACCCCTGCAGTTCATCACTCAAACACTATTTCAACACTCCATACACACACCACTGTTGGTTGCGAAGTCTTGATTTGCATCATATGCTCATCACAGATTTTATTTTTGATATTTGTCATTGATGTTTCTCTTTAAGTTGACCAGATGCTTCAAATATGCAGTCAAAACCGAAAGTAAAACCAACCCACGATGTTGTACTACAACTGTACTACAACTTGAAAACATGTTATATTTCATTTGCATATTGCAAAACATATCTTTCAGCACTTACAAGGACTACTATGCAGTTTTTAATCGTTGAATACAAGTGTGTTTGATCAAGGTTAGAGCTAACCTCTGCAGAACAGTGGCCCTACAGGACCGGATTTGAGGAACCCTGTTCAATGAAATAGAAGGCCATTTTAAAACTTTAATTACTTTTCCTAAAAATTGCCAATATTATAACAGCTAAAGATTGCATTATCTATATAACAGGTTGAATGTAAGTTGTATGGTTTAAATCTATTAACTGCAAAAACCAATAACAAAAAACTAAATGGAAAAGAAGGCATGTTTGATGAATATCAGTACTGTTATTCCATCTTATCACTCTATGGTTGTTTGTTTGTTTGTTTTTTTTAGCTTTCAGCTTTAGCTCTACTGTCAGTCCTGTGTGTTTCCGTCATGGCTGCCGTCATTTATAATGACTGTAAGAGCAGAACTTTGGAGCAACTGAATAAACATGATGAACCAACACGACAAACATCTCTCAGCAGCTCGGAAGAGGAAGTACAGCACCCGTCTGCCTAAATACAACATGTCAAACAACTGTTTAATGTTATAAATATTCATAAAAAGACAGATTTAAACTTTTGCCAAGGTACAACTTTCATTTCTGTTTAGATGCATGTTGTCTTGTTTCTTTGTTATTACAGGATATGTGGTTTACTGCACTGTACAGAGCAAGCTTTTCTCATGCGTGCCTATAGGGCTACACACGCAATGCAAGATGCTAATGCAAATACATGCCACCTTTGAAAGATAATAAAACATTACGGATGTTATTAAGTTTCTATGCTCTTGATAGTTTCTATGTTCTTGAAAGAATTAAATAGAAATGCTGAAGTTCAAATTGAGATGTCTAACTTTTGTTTCGATTAACCATTATCATCTCTGTTGTTGGATGCACAGTTTATATAGTTTCTGCATATAGTGGATATAAGTCAACGCATTCCTGTTAATGCCAGTGAAAACCACTGTGACATTACAAAGAAAAAAAATCTTGGAAGGAATAACTAACTGCATAAATGTGCACACCCCTGAACTAATATTTATTTGAAGCACCCTTTGATTTTGTTACAGCACTCAGTTTGGATACGAGTCTATCAGTTTGGCACATGTTGACTTGGGAATATTTTCCCACTCAACACTCAGGGAAGGTTTAACTAAACAAAACTGTATTGTGAAACCTTTCAGTAATCAGAATAGTGAATTTAATCATAAAAGAAAGGGTTAACTGAGCAAAACACTACTGTGAAAGATTTCACAAATCAGAATAGTTAAGTTAAGGACACAAGGAAGAAGTTTAGACTGTCACATTTCTTCTCTCTGTCTGTGTGAACGACGGTTATCATTCTATAACAGGATGTGTGGTTTTTCTGCACCTTAGGTACAGTGCCAGCTTGTCTCATCTGCAAGCTTTTCTGAAGTGCTGTAGTCTATTTCAACTTGATGAAGGTTAGAGATGCAGCCGTCATTTATTTTTATTCCATATACTTCCCTTTATCCCCATATCTCCTTTCTTTTGTTAATAAATCTCTAAAACTTGTTCTTTTAACATGTGGATTTCAGTGGTGCTTTTATAAAAAAAAATAAAAATAATTAAATGATTATATTGTGCATGGGGCGACATTTTTGCAAAATATGATGTTGCTTCTTTCACGTTTTGCTTCAGTTTAAAAGTGAATTGTCCAGTGAGTGCCACTAAAACGTGCATTCAGTCAAATTTAAAGGTACCGTATGTAGGATTGTGGCCAAAACTGGTACTGCAATCACTTTAAAAATACTGTAGAGCCGTGTATCACCTCCCCCTCCCCCCTGACTCGAGGTTGCCAGATAAGCTGCAGGATTCAGCAGAAACGTATGCTGCTTTCAATGAGCTTCCAATGGCAAGTGACGACGAGACGTACACAGTAAGTTTTTTTCTGTTAATTGTGTTTATGCTTCATGAGAGATATTTTGATGAGTCATTATTTATTTAAAAAATGTACTAATTGTCATTAGTTAAATATAATCGTAAAGATTTATGCTTGTATGTGACAGTATAATCATAAAGATGTATGCTCGTATGTGACAGACAGAACGGTAGCTGTTAGTCTAATCTTTTGTTACGTTATGTATCTGTCATTAATGTAAGTACAAGCCTATGTCACTATGTGTAACCAATACAATAATATGTGTAACGAAAAGAAAAAAAAAAAAGAAAAAAGTTTATGTCATAAGTAGGCTAAAAAATAACCAAAACATTTTCCACAGCAATTATAACGCGGGACAAAGTCAATATCACCAATGGCTGTCACAGGGTTGTTTTCAGTCCCATCAGAATATATTGTTAGAGTAACTACATTACATTAGCAATGGTCATATAGGTCAACTTGCAGCATGTGTAACTTAGAAGAACGAATGACGAATAATTTTTTTCTGAGGTAAAGTTAGGCTGCTGTCTCAATTAAGTTACGTTTCAAATTGCCATAAGTTAATGGGTGTGCTAATGTTGTTTTCCTCAGCGTCTCAGCATAAGTACAGAGAAACGGGCTCCTATAATGCATTGCTAATGTTAGCATACGTCCATGTGAGCTGTTACGTTACTTTGCACGAGCATGCATAACTTTGTTCGACTGTCATGAATAACGTTATATGAAATGTCCATTGACATCAAGTACAAGTTATCCAAGCATAGATGAATCTTACCTGTCCAGGAGAAAATTAGCAACGTTGGCGTCTGTTTTAAAATTCTTCTCCGTTTTCAGCCGTCTCCATCTGTCAAAAGCATCTCCAATACAAATTCTGGTTTTATTTCGGACTTTGTCACGAAGAATTTCTGAATTGTAACGAGGTCTTTTGGATTTATTAACGTTAGACATTTTTATCCGACTAGAGTTAGGGTAGGTTAGAGCAAAGCTGGCAACCCGGATCCCGAAACACTACTGACTTCGTGATTGGTAGATGGTGGAGGGAGGCGCTTCAGGCCAAAACACAAAATGACAACATCAACATCAGTTGAGGGCTGCAAGTCCACTTTTTAAATGACAATATCCTAGCCATACTACTGTTGTCAGTGATATAAGTATTTGAAATGAACATGATTTCTTAATGTCTAGTGACATATTAGGGCAATTTTATGATTAATTGAAATATATTTCTTACATACGGTACCTTTAACTCAAGGTTGTTTAACTGAACAGAAAACTAAACCAAACAAGTGCGAAATGTAGCGTCAGTAAAATCAGTAATGTAGAGTACGATGTAGGCATGAAATGTAATGTAATGTGGCTCCAGTGTAAGTGTAACAAAGGAAAAACCAACAAAATAAACAAACAAAAAAATGAGGAGCCCTGAAGAGTAGTAGAATGGCTCCTTTTAAAGGGCATCATCTAGATAAGGGGCGTCACATCAGAATGATCATTAATGATCATCACAGTAGTAACAAAGAATGCTATTTTATAAAATGATATGATTAATATCATATTTTTAAATATGATAGTTTCATTATAAATTATATTATAAGTTTAATTATAAGTGAGTATCTCTAAGGTGGACACCCATCTTGATATATGATATTTACCATCTGAATCTAACCATCTCATGAAAAATGGAAAACTAAATCTATTTATTATGATGTTAATTATTAACAATAATAACAATAATTCTTGGGGTCGTATGCCCCTAATACCATACTTTGACATATTCTTCTGTTATTGAAAAACCGATGCTTTAATTAGCTTAAACAAAACTGAAAGACCTTTGTCTCAAAACATATTAAATCATTTCAGTGAATCTCATTTGCTACTTAATCTACAGCATTTAAAAAAACATCAAATATTAATCAACTTTGCACTGCATGCTGGCCGTGAATGCGTCAAGGATCAGCTGAATTTCCACGTGCATCTTACAACACTTACAACAGTTACAAGTATACTTCTAGTACATTAAAATTAGTACTGCATAAAGTATTCTTAAAAATACACTTGAACATTACTTAAATATAATTAATTAAATTAACTTAAAGTATACTTTTTTGTAAGGGTAAGAGAATGTCTCCATTTAAAGGTTTTTAACGTCACATGATGATATTGTGAAGCAGTAATATTTTATTTATTATTTCCTTGTTATATTAACACTTGTGGGAATTGTAACGGTTAGCCAAAGTCAGAGCACTGAGTAGTGTAACATCTAAATGAAGTCTGAGCATTGAGCATCGAAACCTATGCCACTAAGATTATTCAATAACCTATGCTCTTTTTTATTATCATAACTTTGTCTCATTTTTTATGTAATTTTTTGACATTTGGAGACAAAATCAATGTTGGAGGCCCCCCAATTTTTTTGATATGTCCATATTAATAAAACTTTAACTAAAGTAATCTCTTATTTGTTTGAGGATGCAACTTTTTTTTTTGTGTGTGATTTATTTCCTGGACACCACCATTTTTCCCTCCTATTGAACCAATAGATATTGCAGTGCACTATATACTCAAATCAATTGCTAGTGGAAGTGAAAAAGACAAATATGGAAGTAAAATAATGACAAATGTTTTAGAAACAAAAAAGCTTGTTGAATTGCACTACTTGAAAAAAAATATGAATTGCATTAACCCTTCACACACGTTTTCATTAATACAAATTCAATAATCCATATTCACCATTCAGATTTAACTTCCAAATAGGGATGGGACGATTACCGGTTTCACTATAAACCACGATAAAATGTCCTGACGGTTAGTAATATCGTTTAAAATTAAATTATCATTAAAACCGTGTTTGATTATCGCGATTTTAGATCCTGTTCAGCCAACAACAGTCTGACGCAGGCGCAGCGCGCAATGTTGTTGCAGCGGTAGGCAGTGACCGTGCTCGGGAGGTTTTTCCGCCTTTTAAGAGAACCAATTCTGAGGTGTGGTCATATTTTGGCTTTAACAAAAGTCCTGAGGGAAACTTAATCGAGGGTGGTCACCCTGTCAGCAGAACATGCACAAGAAAAAGTCGCTGCAATAGGGGGAAACTAAGATCTGCCGAGCCGCTTGTGTGACCATTACCCACTGTTGTATAGTGAACGCAAGGCAAGTTAACTTTGACCTCAATACCAAAACTACGTCTGGGAAATAATTGGGCATAAAATGTTGTTTTAAGTTGAACTATTTTATCTCACTCACTTGAAATAAACGTGAAGCTTCCGCGAAGAAAAGTTCGCAGCAAGTGGCTTTGGCCAAAGACGAACGAACAAGTTAAAACAAGACTATTAAGAGTGGCATTTAAGGGATAATAATTTATATTCATTATACACTTATTAAACCGATTTTTTTAAGTGTTTTTAAGTGTATTACGGGGACATTGAATTGAGATTAATGTTTTAAATCTTACCTGTTTTTAAATCCATTATGTATAGCGTACAAAACAATCGTTCAGACAAGATGATCACAACAATATTATCAAACTCTGTAAACAATAAATCAACTCTTTGATTTCATTTTCAATACAATTAAAAACGGACACGCAAGACGGCAAGTTGTATTTGAATGAAACGAGAGAGCGCGTCCATTGTGATACATGGTGTAACGTCTGTCAGAGAGTTTGAAGTCTGCCCAGATGAAGAATACAAGACAGTGCAAATGAACTGGTAGTTCCACGAGACTTTTATAGATGTTTTCTCTCAGTTAAGCACACTCTTCACATACATGTCGAAGAGCGAATGTTAAAAGGGAAAATAAAACACGCTACAAATCAAAGTGGAAGTAAACACATTATAATAAAACAACGGTCAGTAGAACGGTCATCTTCCTCTTTGGGCGAGCAATCTCACTCTCACTGTGCGTGTGCGCTCACATAAAAACAGCATGCATACAATAACATACGCAATAGAAGAAGTTATCTTAAAGGCACATCAACATTCATGTCATGAACACTACTTAACACTAGGTGGCCGTTACAATAGATGTGCGCGGTGTTATAATGCGTTGCTATTGACGACCGTCATTATAAGGAAGGAAATGCTTCAGTGTGATCAACTCTTTTTGAACACTTTCATCTCGTTTGAACAAAACCGTGATAATATTGATAATCGCGATAATTTTGGTCACTATAATCGCGATATTAAATTTTCATACCGTCCCATCCCTACTTCCAAAATATTCATTCTGTTTAAAAATACAACCTATAATATTCGACAGGCAATTGTTGGTCCATTTTATTTCGCTTTACAAATTTGCTTCCACAAATTCCGTGGTTCAAATTCGACAGAAAATTCAACATTTCACATCCGGGAACAGCAGGAATTTTAGTAGATTGCCGATTGATAATCTCCATAGATGTTAGTCGACCTCACCAGCAGGGGGTGCAAGTGTGGCTGTTGATGAAGAAAACTATAGAGCAACGGGTGAGAGACTCATTCATTCATAAAAACGGATTTACAGAAATGGAGCAAGCAGTACGCTTTTGTGATGATTATCAGGGCCAATATGTATATATATATATATATATATATATATTTATATTTATATTTATATATATATATTGGCCCTGATAATCATCACAAAAGCATATATATATATATATATATATATATATATATATATATATATAAATATATATATTTATATTTATATTTATATTTATATATATATATATTGGCCCTGATAATCATCACAAAAGCGTACTGCTTGCTCCATTTCTGTAAATCCGTTTCCATATATATATGGAAAAGCTGATAAAGACACAAAAGCTGTGTAAACATTTAAGTCTTCACAGTTATTTTTGCACATGTAAGCAGCTTTCTCTACCGTGATTAAGATTATAAAGTTATTTCCCGATGCTGATCTACAGATAAAACGTTAAATCTGAGGTAATAGACATATTTCTCTCGGTTGTTTAGTTATCTTAACTTTCACTGTGCTGCAGAACTGGGGATTCCCTCAATATGTCATTCTCCGGGATTCTGGACTAATATAAAAGACCAAACTCACACCTTATTGGGATGTAGGCTATACTAGATAAGGGAACAGGTAAGCGGACTCAGAATATGAACGTAATGTGCAAAGTTTCACGCTGAGCCATTCCCAGTGAAATACTGGCATAAAGTTGGCTTGACAAAGGATATTCGATATTCACACTTTAGGGACCGTCTCTAAAGTTACATATATGACATTGGTACACGTTTCTAACTTCTAGCATTTAAAGAGAATGACTTACAGTCATAAAACCAACTGTAAACTGTAAAATTTTGGAAGTGAAATCTGAAAGGTGAATATGGATTATTGAATTATTATAAATGAAAATGTGTGTGAAATGTTTTGAATTGAAATATTTACAGCTTAAATATACAACCATGTTGAATTTCAGCCCATAAAAATGCATGCAGGGTTAATGCAATGCATATTTTTTAAGTATTTAAGTAGTTTTTAAGCTTTTTTGTTTTCAAAAACATTTGTCATTATTTTACTTCCATAGACAAACTACTAAGCAGAAAAAAAATTTCCTTTCAGACGGTCACGTTCGACGTCGTGTCGGGAGTGTGAACCGACGAATTGGAAATCTTGCTAGAGAGACCAATCTACTTTGAGTGTAACTAAACAAGCCAATGCACATTGGCATGCGAGATTTGCATCTGCCGCTCCGCCCGCAGTACGGGTATAAATGAGCAGCAGGTGCATCACAAATCAGCTTTTCGCTTCGGAGCTGCAACAATTTACAAGAGTCTATTCTATCAGCCAGGGCTGGATTTCTGGTACAGGAAGCTGTACCTTATCATTAACCCTCTGGAGTCTGAGCGGTTTTTTGGGCCCTGGGGGTGTTCTGACATGCTCTGACATTTGTGCTTTTTTCAGTTGCTTATAAACATATTAATGGCAAAGGTGTAAATTCACTCTATATAGTACAAACAGGACTACAATAATATGTGAGCCACATGTATGTACATGTTTTCATTTTTGAGAGAATAATGTTTATGCGTGGTTATCGAAAAAACAAAAAATTAAAGTTTTTGAAATAAGGCCACAAAACACATACTAAATATGTGGCAATAAGACTTTTGACTAATGGATGTCGTCGCCTATAGTTTTTTCTTCAAAATTATGTGAAAATAGTCTTGCTTTATCGTTCACATAAAACCATACATTGATTTAAATTGATGTAAAACAGGTTTTGCTTGGAAAGCCAATATGCGAGGGGGGCGTGAACGAGGAGTGGTTTACACCTTAGAATACAATGTCCCACCCACTCTGCATAATGATGAGCCATTCACTCAGGCAACTGACTGAGCCACAATGCAAGGACAAAAGATATATTTAGAAGAAGACTTATATTGACCATTTAAGATTTTGCTTACATCTATCTTGTAAATATGTTTTGCTATTTTATTAAAACGGTTACAATTACAACAATAATTACAATTTCAACAATATTTCAAGTGTACTCTTTCTTTGTAAAAAAAATTATTATAGGCCTACATTTTATCTATGTATTCATTAGTTTGAATATAGCCAACATTGGAACAGCTAACATCTTAGTTGATGACTTTATTTTTGACAAAAATAGTATTTTATATATAGAAATTGCTAAACAAAAGCTTATTTGATGTGGCAGTATATTCTACAGTAAAAACTGTACCCAAATCTAGTCAACAAAATGTTGTCTTTCATATTTCGTCTGACTGTAACGTTGTTTTCATGAAATATTAGGGCATATTGTTAATTTGCAGTTTAATACGTTGCTTGTACAAATAGCCTACATTTTATTTCAACATTCAGTCGATTTTTTACTCATCTCAGTATAGCAATACAGTTTGCTAAAACATCATCATTCATTCACACACGCGATTTAAATTTAAACTGTCTTTGCCAGCTGTGGTAAACAGCGCGCGTTTATTCATTCATAAACAGAAACCCACGTGAAGAAATTCACGTGAGAAGGAAAAAACGTACTGGTATTCCTCAGCTCGCTCCTCGATACCCGCACTTCTGAGGGACATTTTCCATTAGTATTATTCCTCACAGCGCTGCAAGACGGTGTAAACAAGTAGCCTAATGATCTAAATAAACTTGTGTGTTTTCTCGAGCTGATGGGGGCGTTCACAGGATTGCCTCAGCCATTTGCGTTTGAATAGCGCGCGCTCTCCGTGGGCGGAGTCACATTACATCTGAATTAGCTGTAATGAGGTCGACTGGAATCGCTCTCTTTTAATACAGATTTCACAAGATGAGAATATTTGTTTTTTATATAAATTACTTCATTTAAAAGAAGAGAATTCAAGCTTCATGCCTGTGTGTCTGTATGCCTGTTTGACTGAGTATTCGCTGAGTTATTGTTCATTTTCGGACGCGTTTCAGAATGGACTTCACTGGCAGAGAGAAGGCAGAACTCGCTTCGTGTTTATTTTTCTTTATTTGGCAAAAAGCACAACACTTTGTTTTTATTGTGAGTATACACAAAAAGAATACACATTTAACAGAATCGATTGATGTATGAAACTCCTATGGAAAATCAAAGTCAACAGAGTATTTATGAGTTTCTTTTACACTAATAAAAAAAAAGCGAGCTGGTATCGCCGGCGATACCGTAGACCTCAGGGGGTTAATATGTGTTTCCCGAAACATTCTTAGTTAAGTATACCTTCTGTAAGTCATACGTTCGGAAGGTTGGTCTGGACCACTCTTAGCTTTACCTTAGCTTTTTCACTGTTGACCAGTGAAAGCAACGTTATTGGGAAATCATTGAATCATACACTCGGCGCAGTAAAAAGTCACGCCTGATCCTCTTCCCACTGAGAGGAAGAGGATCAGGTGTGACTTTTTACTGCGCTGAGTCGAAGTACTCCCAAAAGTGTTATTCCGCCATACATTATAGTTATCCTTTTTAACCCGCTTAGAAAAGCGCCACGTTTTATTTTGTGTCACCATACTTGGTCGTGTAACTACTCGTGTAACTGTTTTTAAATAGGAAAAACGTTGATGTGTTTGGTCACTTCTAAATTCATTGCTGTTAGATACCATTGAATATACTGGGGTAAGCTAAGTGCTATCAAAGTGTCGCCGCGCGCCTGAGCGATTAAGTACACGCACTGAGACGAGAGAGGTATGTATCAACTCGTCTTAGTTAAGGAAATAACATAGTTTAATATGAGAAAACAGTGGAGTATCCCTTTAAAGGCAATCCTCCGGGTTGAGCTAGGCTTTTAGCATTTTAGCTAATTTAGTATCCCGGCTCCCTAGAGTTCCATCATGTGGCAGGCTCCACAGGAGCCTCCCTGGTACTAGCTCTAGAGCTTGGTCGGCACTCTACTCGGTCAAGCCTAGGTAGTACTCCCCTCGTTTAGAGGGTCGTTCTGTAGAGTACTTCGCTCCCTGAATCTGGTCAGAAGGCTGAAGGACTTTCATGAGATGTAGATCAGTGTTTTAGATTTGTAGGTACTCCCTTGTTTGAGAGGATCGCCCAATAGAGAACCTCGCTCCCTGAGTTTGATCTAAAAGGTCGGGAGATTCTTGTGAACCCCCTTAGTAGATCAGCTCCTGATAGAGCTGGAGGTACTCCTCTCATTAGGGACCCAATGTAGAGTAACCACTCTCCATAGTCCTTTGAAAAAGAAGCACTCTGTAGGTCCAGGGTTGAGCGGAGTAACTCCCCTTGTAAGGGTTTGGAAAGCGCTATGCTGATTCCTGCACCCCAGGATGCCCGTCTCTTTGTCTGGTCTGAGCTGGTTACTGCCTCTTCTGCAGTCCCTCTCATGAGGCAAGTATGGTAGGAGGCTTTAGTAAGGAAACAGACAGATTGTTTGTTATAGGCCACAAGTCAGAGCGGGACAGCCTCCCTGGTGGCTCTGGGGGTTACCACGAAGTCCACCTAAAAGTGACTGGCCAGGTCTCCTTTCGGCCCCCGGCCCTGTTCCCTCAAAGGAACTCCTTCCTAGTGAAGATGCTGGTTGACAACTCCTTCTGTTACTATACGAAGGTATTTCTTCAGTGAGGCGTGATAGCACGGGCAGTGGCCGTAGGGAGTACTGTCAATGACAGCCTAGTGTGTGACCAGTAGGGGTGAGTGTTTTTTTTTTGTTTGTTTTTTGCATTTCTGTTGAAACTGTCATTATTTATAGTCACAGCCATTTCTTGGCATGAAATAGTTCCCCAATAGTGTCTCAGGACGCAGTGTCTTGTTCCCTGTTCTCCGGGAACCAGGGTTAAGGGCCGTTCACACCAAGAACGAAAACTTTAAAGATAACTTTAACGATATTCGCGTCCACACCAACAAATGATAATGGTCTGTTTATACTAAGCTTGCGTGCTGCGGTTTCAAAGTGTGTACAACGTCATTAAACACGTTTTTCATGTACTCAGCATGCCATGTTTTGAGTAAAGCTAGTGTAATTTATCTAATAATCTAACAGTGAATTTAGCTGATGTAGTCAATATAGTGGAATAAAAACAACACCTTTTCTTTTTCACCGCAACTTTAAAGGAAGCAAGGCAGTGTTGTCGAAACGAGCGGTGGACACCTGAGGTAATACTTCTCATCATTTATTCAAAGGGTATGAACGATTGTTTTCCATATTCATTTTCTTGAAAAGGGGCTTGACTTGTCAAACAGTGGTGGATTTTTCTGGACTTCTGCAATTAACTTCTCTGCAATGTCGTCTGCCATTTTTAATTGCATTTGAACGGCCATGAATTAGAATGGATTCTGATTGGCTTTCAGTGTTTTATCGTTTAACAGCTGGGAAAAAAAATCGTTACGAAAGTGATCCCAACGATATCGTTTCTCTATATCGTTATCGTTATAGCTTTGGTGTCAACTCTACTATTCTTTAATACTGAGAAAGATTTTTAGAACTATATCTTTATCATTATCTTTATCGTTATCGTCCTTGGTGTGAACGGGCCTTTACAGTCATAACCCGAGAAGTTTCATGGTCCCCAGAATATTTTGTTGTATGAATATCTGAACATGTATATTTTTGTTTCTGCTTCTTTTTTTGCCTATTCTTCGATCAGGAGATTCAGTACTCTTTTGCATCTATACATTCGTATTTACTTTTATATATTCACAATTTACATGTATATATTCCGACTTATATCTATATATTCGAATTTACGTGTATATATTCAGGCTTATAATATATTCACTATTTATCAGTAGCGGCTTGTCAATAGAGGGCGCTGGGGCGCCGCCCCCATCAAAATTCCAGAAATATACAAAAATTATATAAAAATTAAATAAAAATAAAAAATAAAATAGTTTACTCATACAATGTAAGTAGTAAGAGCCTCAGCATTTAATAAAAACTGGCTTTAATCGGTTAACTATTTTCTTTATTATGTTTTTCAATAAGTTTCATGCGGTTTCATGTGAGAGGGACGCCGGACAAATGGATGTCTATGGAGTCTTTAAATTTTCGGGCAGCATGTGACCTGAAACTGGTCTCTAATTGGTTTCTGAAAGATTCTCCTCCGGACGCAGGTCGCTGCGTCCCTGGCGAATCAGAATTGGATACATGTTATTTTATCCAATCTGATTGGTTCTCGTCACCTGCCATTCAACTCAACACTCTTTGCCACTTCTGCGAGTGCGAGTGCGCGGGCGACACCGTTACTCCAACTCCGTCAAAACCTTGCTAGGCTGATCATTTTCGTAGAGAGAATGCCAGAAGTTAAACCAAATTCTGTCATTGATTTACAAATAAAAACCTTTCACAAGGCGTTCGCTGGAAGAAAAAAAACGATAAAGGATCTCCGACCGGACCAACCCGATTTACAGGCCAGTGACAGAGGACGAAGCTAACGCTACACCCGGAGCTTCACCCGCGCTTGTTATGAGAAACGGAGGTGGCTGGCTTTATTTGCTTATTTGTTAACTTATGCTGTTCAATTCATTGCATTTTAATGTTCATGTCATGTATTTGTACTATATAATCTAACTGCACATATCTGTTCTGTTACAGTTAGTAACTGAAGTGTAGATCACATTTGTACAATTATATGAAAAAAAGATGATTGAAATAAATGATAAACTCTAAAATTTCAACTTTTATCATTTTCAGGTTTGATTCTAATCATAAAGTAACATTATTTGAAAAAACTAAATTTCAGTACAAAAAACCTTTTTATTGTTAGAATTGTGATTTCATAATATTTAGATATGAATCCAACTGGAAAATCTTATGAAAATATATCTTTCAGTTAGTCAAATAGCATATAGTGGAGCTCTATAGCCATCTAGTAGCTAAAATTATCAATTTTTACTTTTAAAACTACATTTTACAAAATATGGGCAAAAAGTTTACACTAAAATTATCCATGTTATCCCCATGAATGAAAGTTAGAAATATTGGTCTTTTATAAAGTGAATTTTACATAAAATGCTGTTTTTTGTAAAAAGCCTATTTAAATAAATATTTATTTTTTTAAAGAAATTTTAAATATTTCATAAATCTTACAAAAACTGCACAAATGTTGAGTAAAAACATTAATAAACAAAATTACATTTGTAAAAAACAAAAAAACAAACTATTATTCTGTTACAAAATTAAATGTTATTGTCTGGGGACCCCAAAGATAACTAGTGTCGTCCCAAATGAAGATAATCAGAGGGTTAAATACCCCCCCCCCCCCCCCCCCTAATAAGTAACGGCTGAAGGGCAGGGGCATGTCACATGCAAGCCAGTCAATCTGAGACGTTGCAATTGTTTTCTGACGGGTGATATGGATCATGTTAGGAGGGGTCAGGGGGTTTCTCCCCCTGAAAATTTTTAAATTCTGGCTGCTAAACATACCATTTCAATGCAGTTTGGGAGGGACAGAAATACCTTAACGGAGCTAGCAGCAACCCTCCTCTATCTGAGGACTAAGTTAAAGTATCTATTTTGTAAGTTTATGTAAAAGACAGGTTGATGAAAGAACTGTAAGCTCAAATTCAAAAGCTTTTGAAGTCTACTTCATTAAAGCATGTTTACACACACACTTACTGTACACTTAAGCCTACTACACATGATTTTAAAAACAGTACCATTGCAGTTTTTATGTTATGATAATTGGTATGTGACCTAAGAACGATCTTACATTAAAGGTACATAAAGGTGCTGAGGTCTGACTTTGTGGTGCTCTGAAATTAAGTTATTTTAATATTAATATGTGATGAAGGACTTTGAAAGAAGTTTGACAGATTTCAGTGCTGAATAAGGTTAACACTACCCCGTTTATTTGAAAATGGTTAATATTTGACAGAAATGTAAAAAAGTAATCAAAACCGATCAGATAACGTTACTATGGCTTTGTATGGTAGTAACGTTAGCCAACTAGTTAACGGTTAGACTAGGCTAGCTATCGATAACGTTACACTGACACAACTTAAGTTAATGCTCTGAATTCGCAGCTAATATCAAATCCATAACTTTTTGATCCAGGTCAACCACAAATAATCCCACTACCTTTTAATATTATCCGATAACTAATTCAATGCCGATTTGTTGCTTTGCCCACTTACCACTTCAAGACCATCTGTAAAACATTGCCAGCTCAACGTGCGAGACGAGTGAGTTGCTTGAACATACACAGCAAAGATTCGCGTAGCGCTCTAGATTTGATATACACAGACACCATATTAGGAAAAAGGGGCGGGCTGATGCATTGCTGACCGATTTATTACTCATCCAGAAGAATACATTTGAGTCGTTATAGGCTCTGGTATATTATGGAGCATAATAGGAATAAAGTTGTGACATCAAAATTATCAGGGAGGAAAAATCTGAGGGGGCACGTGCCCCCTCACTTTGAATGGGCATGACGCCACTGTCATTGGTATTATTAATGTAAAAAAAAAAAATAAAAAAAAAATACAATACAAAAAGTTGTGAAAAAGTACTTAGAAAGTACATAATTATTCTTATTTATGTAGCCTACACATTTTTTTTTTTTTTTTTTACCTCACTAAATATGATAATAGATCAATAATAGATATGAATCTTCTGCATTTAAAACAGGAAGATAATATTTATTTTTCCTCTTTCGTACCTGCCGATAAAATCACAACCAACAGAACTGTCAATAAAAGCAATAAGATTAACCACAGAAATCAGTCTAGATACTTTATTTGTCTTCACAGATTATTTTTCTTTTTAACAGTATTTCTTACACATTACATATTCGCATGTTCCATATATCTATAACTTCTATAGATATACTATAACTATACTATAATCTATAGTATGACAATATAAGAAGAATCCACAGACTTGCGAACTTTCTCTTGCGAAAGAGAAAATTTGTATGCCGAAAGTAGTTACGGAAAGCCACGAAGAGCGTCGTCATCCAGATGACGTCATCCGTCATCCGTCGGAAAAAGCCGAACTCAACTCGTGATGAATCTCTATCAGGTGTAGCCCATAGACATTAGGCTTGTTTGAGATGAGCAAAATCTGCGCAGAACCGATCACCGGTGTTTAGCGCGAGAGATGCATGCCGGTTAGAAATGTGTCCGAGTGCGGTCCGCCTTGCTCTGATGTCATGCTGACGTATGTCAAAAATCTCTCGCGAGCGCAAGGCGCACGTGTCGGATTCTGCAGTTGCGCGCAGTTGCTCTCCACTGACTGCGCTGATCAGAAGCATGATGGGAAACGACTTGCTGACGACACAGCTTAAATGCTCATTGGTTTGAACAACTGTGATGTATTGTTCTCTTTTAAAATGTTTGATTTTAAAACTCCAATATCATGTTTTATGTAAATGTTATGTGTGAATATTCCCAAACTATCTGACAGTGCGATCTCTTTGGGTTATGCAATTTAATTTTTATAAAAAATAAATAAAAATAAAAACACATATGTCTGTATTAAAGAATTTTTTTTTTGATAAACATGTATTTGGAATGGAATTAAATAACAAGTACTTTGGGTGTCTTGTTCATTTTATTTATTTTCATATAAAAGCAACAGAACTTGAATTACATCCAGTTTATTAGCAACACTGTGCACGAGCGTGAATCCCGCGATATCCATCTTTGATCTCGCAGGTGTCAGATCCACTGCGAGAAGAGAGATCTGTCCGGCTTGCCTGCGCTTTTTTCACTCCTCCTCTCACTGCAGCCGCCTACTCTCGCATACATTTCAGGCGAGGCAAGGTGCATCTCAAACAAGCATATTATTGGCTCCCTATTGGCCGTTTTGGAACGTTGAGCGATACGTCAACGCGTCCGCCATTTTGCGGAGGGCAAGACTGCGCTGTAATCACATGCAAATAAACAGGTGAGCTGCGGTTTTTCTGGATAAAAAGTTCCATCCCTAGTTATTTAAAATCTCGATAGACTTATAAAATATTTTTTTTAATAAGGAATGGCCAAAGCTCAGGCTTGTCATGTATTTGGCTTTTTATTCTTGGATAAGAATTGTGAACACCCCCATACTGAGATATAATTTAATTTCACATTAAATTAAATAAAGTTTTCTTATTGTGGAAAAAGCATATTCTGTCATTGACCCGATTTTAGCAACAACAAAGATAACTGATGGTAATACATATGATATGGTACAACTAGTGCAATGAAAATGGTAAATATAAGATAAAGTGAGAAGTAGGCTAATAGTAAATAGTTCAGTCAATAAAATAAACAAACAGTATACAGCAAATAAAATAGTAATGAAAAGTATAATTATATAATATCATAAGTACTATAATATAATAATAATAATATATTGATTATAGCATATATGTATAATACTATAATAATAGCAATAGAATATGAAATATCAATTACAGAATATAGACGATAAAAAATAATAAGTTAAATAGTTACTATGAATAGTACAATAATTTAACAGCATAACTATAATAGATTGATAATCGCAAGTGGTATATTATTATAATAACAATAATAAATAATGTAAATTTATATATTTTAAAATATTCTTACATAGGCTATATAAAATAAAATGACTCAACCCTGTCTCTTTTTGTTAAATTTCAGTTTTTAAAAGGTATAAGAAGCTATACAAGTCAAGAAATAAAGTAAACGATTCAGTCAAACATACAGCAGGCTACAATGTTAAAGTTAAATAGCTTAAATATAAAGTTATGAAACTTCACTTTGCCCTCAGCCAAAACGATTTGCCAAGGAACAAATTATAGATTATTGAGACCAAAGATCGCTCGTTAGATATACACAAGACGAATTATTCTCATGTTTAACCACTAGACTAAAGACATCAGATCCAGCGGCGAACGTCAGAAGCACTAGCCGAGGTAAGGCTGTTCTCGGCGGGGTACATGAGCGCTGAGCGCCCGGTGATCGCTGGATCTCACAACTCCGAAACCGTCAGATAACATTTTTAAATAGGCGCTATCTTTATAAATAAACCACAGATTTGAGCTTTAAACAACTACACTGTCGACTGAAAAACTCTTAAAACTTAGCCTGGCAAGCCAGACCTACATCAAGATGTTGGGTCTGGCAACTCACCATAGACACGCTCAATCCGAGGGGCGGGATAAACAGCTGTCTTTCAAATTCCCTCTGCACGCAATAGGACAGCGCTTCAACCAACCAGAGCGTTTTCCCAACAGGAGCTAGTTGAAAGATTCAACTTTTGCCATTTCTGGCCGGCAAAACCACGAACACATCTTCCTTTTTTAAAGAATGACTTCAGTGCTGTTCTATGCTCTTTTCTCAAAGAAAAACTTAACTCCAAGTCCTCCAGAGTCGCGGACAAAGCCGATTCGAAAGATGTTCGCCAGCAGCCGCCATTCTTTGTTTTCAAGTGGCAGGTAACCGTCGCAAGTTCACTCTGTCGTCATATGTTAAGCCCGCCCCGCCTACTGTATACACGACGTGATTGGCCTGACCCAATTTAGGTTTTTGCAGCTCGAAAGTCAATGGAGAGTTGCTAGACTGCCCTGGCTGCAAAATACATTTTGCTGCCGCTAGGGTGCGTCTAGATTTCTAGGCTACTTAAAACTACATTTCGTGACACAATAACAGTAGTATTTTTAAATTTCGCTGCCTTTCTCCTCTGAAAATAAAAATAGTAAATGAAATACAACCAGAAACAAATTTTCAGTTTTGCTTGTGAAAGGTAATTCCCTGAGACCTGTTTTCAATTGTGTGGCGCGATTTGTAAAGCCCCAAGCAGCACACGAAATAGGCATTTTTCTCAATTCTCGTTGAGAGGTATGGGAAAGTTGCCCTCCGCAGTATGGCGGCGCCGTTGACGTACGATCCAGCGGCCAATAGGGCGTCTATGTATTTATTATGTCTATGGTGTAGCCTGACTACGTCAGACTTCGTACTTCCGCTCGATTTCATTTCGCTTCTGTACTCAGTCTGAGACCGTGTCATAGCTTTCCGTTTTCCTCCGGCCTGAAAACAGCCGGCCAATCAACAAACAGAGGGCGGGCTGAGAGCCGTGGCCCGTGACGTAGACGCTGATTGTACCGTGGATGCGTAGATTTACTTCACATAATCTGCAAAAGTCGTTCACAGCCATGTTCACTCCAGTATTTCGCTCGATGGTTTTGTTTTCGCATCATACATGTGTTTACAGTGGAAGTTAGATGCGGCTGAGCCGGCGCATAACACACGCCATAACCAAACGTTATGTGATTGGCTTTCGGGTAACCAATGATTTTAAACTTCAGACAAGCGCCCCCCCACGAGAAAGAAAACACTTTTCAATTATGCCATGCCAGACTCTGGGTGCTTCTCAATTCTTATTTGTGCATCCTCGTTTCCTTTCCTCTCTTCCTTTCCTCGCGTCTCAGCTCCACCCCCTGTAGGATGCGAGGAAATGCTGCAAGGAAAAGACGCGAGGACGGAGGAATCGAATGAAAGCTTTTTTTTATACATTGGAATACTTGATCACTCGAGCGTCACTCCACAGTGTCATTAGCAGCGCTCAAAGGAACTGCCCTTATGTTGTTGAAGTTTGTTTATTTAATAAATTCATAATAAATATTAATAAAGCAAGATACCCTGCTGTTGAAATATGTGAGATGTGAGATTTATATAAACTGCAAAGGTAAAGTATAAATCTGAATTATTGTGACCAATGTGAAGGGGGAGGTGAATTTATACGTGCGTCACGTTTAGTCCATAAAACTCTTCCGCATAGATTCCACATTTTTAACAGACTTTTTAAATTCATATATGAATCGTATGCACTCTAATGCAGCTTATCATACTCAAAGTAAAATGTCTCAAAACATGTAAACATTACAAATAACACAGAAGATGGCAATTATCTGAATATAAATGAATTGAGCTTCAAACAGTCATCCTACCAGAAGCGTCTCGGGTTGATTAATCACTGACGTGCATCCAATTTCTGTCGTGCTCATTCACCTGTGCATCCTCGCTCATGACTCCTCAGGAAGCCTCCTTACTCCTCGATCCTCGACTCCTCGCGGTGCAATTAGAGAATTGAGATGTCCTTCAAGATGGCTGTGCTCGATCGGTTTCCGGGTCATAGGATGAAGGAGAGAGGAGAGAGGAGACGAGGAGGGATATTGAGAAGTACCCTCTGTTTACGAGGCAAAGCGAAGTAGCAGAGTTTGGTATTACCAGGCTATATCAGGTGCACTTGTAATTAGAGCACATTAAACGCCAAGCACGGGCAGAAACAAATTGTCAGTGAGAGCGCTTGTCCTGTGGTTTTATCCAGCTTATCTCTTTTTGAGGAAAAAACTTTGTGACTGAAAAAAGTTATGAGGTATAAGTGAATGAGCACGACAGAAATTGGATGCACGTCAGTGATTAATCAACCCGAGACGCTGCTGGTAGGATGACTGTTTGAAGCTCAATTCATTTATATTCAGATAATTGCCATCTTCTGTGTTATTTGTAATGTTTACATGTTTTGAGACATTTTACTTTGAGTATGATAAGCTGCATTAGAGTGCATACGATTCATATATGAATTTAAAAGTCTGTTAAAAATGTATTGTGTTAATGCATAGGGTGTCAAATATTTGATTGTAATTAGGAATTGTATTCTTTTTTCTTCTTCTTCTTTAAAGGTTATCGACCTAATTTGAGCTTGAGCTTTTCTACTAAATGACTGTTTCAAGACTAATCTAACTGCAAAGTTCATCTGTTCCAATCTATTGTGATATGAATGAAGAGAAAGTAAAAGCCATTTTTTGAGATGATTCCTGCGTCCGTGGTTGACTAAGCCCTTTTTCAAGTTAGAGGCAGAACTGATGTGTGAAATCCAAGAAGTAACTTCTAGTGACACTATTAACTAATAAGAAACTCTGATTAATGACTATGAGTAACAGCACTCAGTTGAATGTGTATTACGATAAGTCTAGGTTAAATTGTAACAAAAGGAAATAGACATGACTCCCACGCTCAGTCGTCAGACCAAAAGATAACAATGAGTGCAAAATTCAAGAAAAAAGATAAACGTTTTATTAAGATCAAGAAAATAAACATATGTAAAATTGAGTATTTCCAGAGTAACATAAACCAGTGGGTGTATAATCTTCAGGAAGACCCAAGGCCCAAAATAACAAACAAAACAGATAATAAACATAATATCAAACTAACTTCCCTCAAAGTATCCAAATCAAAATCCAGCAAATTACCCTAAATACACTGACAAAACAGAACGAACGTGATTTCAAAGAAAAGGGCAGGTCAACCCTACAAAACACCATCACTGAAAATAAAAGACATAACAGAATCTAAATCAGGTACAATAATGGTCTGACTGGAGAGGAGACAGGAGAAGCGTGACCGGCCCGGAATCGCAACAGCTCAGCTTCAGAGAGCGGAAGAGATCGTTTTAAACCTGCGTCAATCAAAGGGGTGGAGCCATCCCGCAGCTGATCAGGGGATCCTGCTTAGAACAAACAGCAATACAAAAAACACACACAGAAATAACTACTGATAGAGGACATGGCAGAGTTGGATCACTTAGTCAAGCTATATTTTAGACATTCTTTCAGTAACAAAGAAATACTATCAACTTTAGCTAATTATGACAGAATAATAATTAGCATACGAACTTTAAAGAGAATTTGCAAGCGGCTAGGTCTTTTTAGAAGAAAAAATCAGTCCAATTTGCGCGATGTACTCGCTTTTGTCCAACATGAAATGACAACCAGTGGACAAATGCAAAGTTATCGCTGGCTTCACCTACGCACAAATAATTTCATTGCACATAAAATTTAACGCGTTCATTCTCGAAATGTAATGAGTTTATTCTCAAGATTGTATTTCGACTTTTTTCTCGAAATTTAACAAGTTTTTTCTCAAAACACAACAACTTTATTCTCGAAATGTAATGAGTTTATTCTCAAGATTGTATTTCGACTTTTTTCTCGAAATTTAACGAGTTTTTTTTTTCTCGAAACACAATTACTTTATTCTCGATATTTAATGAGTTTATTCTCAAGATTGTGTTTCGACTTTTTTTCTCTCGAAATGTAACGAGTTTAATCTTGCATTATAATGACTTTAATCTCGAGATGGTTTTATTTTTTTATTATTGCTTGGCCCTAATCCTCTTCTGTATTTTGGTACTGGATAAGCCTGTATGAAAAGAAAATGTAGCATTTTAGAAATGTGCTGATTGACTTAATTGAGAAAATTACATCATTGCTAAAGTGTTTTAAGTTATTATGATTTTCACTTCTCGACCATCTTTTTTGTGGTCTATGGTACACAGTAATTTATTAAATTTTTTAACAGAATGCTGAAATTCATACCCAAACAAATAACAATTATATTTATATAAAAAGTGACATTTATTTATTGTTTTTCTTATAATACAAAAAACAAGAATTTAAAAATGGAACATATGAACCTGAAGTGATCATATTCACCTTATGCAGTTTGCGGTCTGTCTGTCAAATTTGAGCCCATTTCTTGAAGCTCTGTCTCCCCTTGATGTGGATTTATAATCACTCTTCTGCTGGTGCCTTTAGCTATTTCTCTCCTTAACCAGCAGCAGGCAAACAAGGCAATGGCAAATCCAAAAACCTTTATAAAAAAAACATTGAATATAAAACTATTATAAGATATGTAAGTTAATGTTTTGATTTGGTTTGAAAACGGGTGTAATTCACTAAGACTGAAATGCCAACTATTTGAATGTGTCTGTGTTGATTGTGGCAATGGCAGAGAAGACACCCAATACTACACCCAATGACGACTTGTGTCACTCTTGGAAATTCCCTAATGTTTTGAGGTGAAACTTTGTTTTGCTGTCCAGAGATTTAAATGTCTACCTTTGCTTACCTTATTTGAAAATGTAATAAAAACATTCTAAACATGGCCTTTCTGTTGAATTCTATCTGTAATAATATTTAAAATGGGACAATAAATTATGAAATTATATTGTTTTGTACACTTTATTTGATTTATTTTTATTTCAATTTAAATATTATTAGGACTGTTGAATAACTGCTGTTTCATACCTGACAAAACTAGACATTTGTATAGTAGGGTAAAAAATACTTGGTATTTACCTTTGACAAATGATTGACCCAGAATGTGTAGCCGTAAAAAACAGTCCCATTTTTTCCATCAGGTTTGCACCAATTCAAACAAATGGGACGGTCTGTATATCACAGGCATAATGTGTATTCCAGACTGTGAATCCACATGCAACATAATCTCCATCAATTAAAAATATACAAAACCACAATACAGGTGGAATCTTGTTAATCGTTCTATTTAGTTTTTTATTATTGTCTTGTGCTGATTCTCCACTGTTATTCGATTCTGCAAATTTAAAAAATAGGTACATCATTACCCAAGCAAAGGCGGCAGGCACAAAAAGGATTAATAATGCAATAATTTGGTTCCACACAAAATAGCATGGGCATGAAACTTTCATCTTCAAAATCACTTCAAAACCCATTATAAATAAGCTCACTGGAGCAGTGCTCTTAATAATAATAATGCTGGAGTTGAGAAGTGAATGAGACATTTTCTGTGGTTTATAAACAGCACAGTAAGTATCTCCGATGATCTTTTTGGTTGCTTCTGTTCCTCTATGGAATGTGATCTGCTCCAGAGGATCTCTGCAATGAATCGAATAATCTGCATTATTATGAGCACATAATAACTCCAACCGTCTCCATTGACTTTGCATTGCTATAACCCAGCTAACAGGGAATGTTCCCATAACTTTCACTAACGTTATGGAAAAGTTATGTAAATGTTAGTAAAAAACTTTCCTGAAATAATGTTTCTGGAACGTTCTTATAATTGTCACAATCACTGTCACTGTCACTGTCTGTGTCATCGTCACCGTCATCGTCACTGTCATCTTTTAGTCTCCGTTTGCACTACAGTTCCCAGCATCCTCCTTGTCCCACACCTGCAAGTCTTTCATCATTACCCGCACCTGCCAGTCATCATCGTCGTCGTCATTGTCTTCAGCTGTTGTCTCGTTATCTTCTGTGTATTTAGTTCCTGCTTGTTTTCAGTTCATTGTCGGTGATTGTTTGTGGTTTGTGTCACACTTACTGTTTTGCATTCTGGATTACTATCATTGTTGAAATAAATATTCTTGTTATTTTTGTATGCCCGTTGCTTCCATCGTCATTGAGAACCAGCGTTACAATAATGTATATAGAGTTAAAATACATTCTCGTAACGTTGAGAGAAAAACGTTCTTAGAACAAGGTTCATGGAACGTCCTTGTGATGTTATTTGTACTTGACTGATGTTCTGATAATGTAGAGTAGAAACGTTCAGTAACACTTTACAATACGGGTGCACTAATATGCATTCATTCATGCTTAACTAATGCACAGATAATCATGTGTTAATGTATGACTCATGAAGAACTAAACCATTAATTATTGATTACTGCATCAGTAACTAATAAAGATTCTAAATGATTAATAGATTAAGTAATATATGAATTGTTATTAATTAAATGTGTCATAATGTATTAATTCATAAATAACATTTTATAATAGTGTAAATTAATGAGTTAATTACCTGAAGCCATGAAAATAACATTTTCAAAATGAGTGAATGGAATGTTCCTTTAATGTTCACATTAAAACAACGTTCTTAATACATAAAAAAACCTGGATGTTTCCAACGTTTAAAAAACATTCAGAAATAACGTGTTGATAACATTTTCAAAATGAGTGAATGGAATGTTCTTTTAACGTTCACATTAACCAAGAAAAAACGTTTTCAATGTTTAAAAAACATTCCTATATAACGGTTTTCTAACCTAATGGGAATGTTAGCAAAACGTTCTAACAACTTATTTTTGTTTGCTTAGTGTATCCTAACCCTTACCTAACCCTAACCTAACCTAGCTGGGATGCTACCTCCTTGTCATTTATGAACAAAACAATGTCTAAAAGCTGCTATGTGACAAGGTGTACAGCAAACAAGCTAAACAACCCAGAAATAAGCTGTTGACCCCCCCTGTACAGAAGTGTTCTCTGGTGGAATATGACTGTTTCAATCAACTCTGTGAAGGCGCTTTTATCTTATCCTGAGACACGCATAAGCATTTGACATCACTGATGTAAAACCTTTGATGTAACACTTCTTGAGGCACCAAATTAGATTTTTTAATGAGCACAGGATTTGATTGTTACAGTCATGAGGATGTAAATGTATGACCCACAGTAAATAAAAAATATATATATGATGAGTATTGGTTACAGATACTGCATTTGTTTTAAAGTTTGGTAAACATATGGACATGCCTTGATATTTTAATGGTTTACATTTTAGATGCTGTCTTACGTCAAAATACATTTCAAAGTAAATATACCTAGAAATACACTGATTTAAAATGCATATCTTTATCCATAGGATGCACCCCACATCTGAACAGGACGGGAAATTGCCCCCTACACTATCACTTGAACCAAGAATCTTTAGTGCCCTACCTTGCTGCACCGCAGTAACACAAAAATATTCCAGTGTTTCCTTTGCTTTGTGTTTCCTTTCCTTTGTTGGCCTGCAGGAGCTTTCTCAGTCACAGCAGAAAGACTCACCCACCTAAAGAATCACACAAGATTATATACTGTAGGATAAAGCATGGTCAAAGTTAGCATACGTCACAGTGATTGGCTCTATCCTTTTCATAAATAAGCAATCTCTGTTACTAAGCAGATAAAAATTGCATATTTAGCACATATTTTGCCTAAGTTATTGCACAAGTATCATTATGCAAAAGCACAGCTAGTTTTTGTACCCCTTATTAGATCCTCTTTATGTCCTCTTTATGTCCTCTTTATATTCTCTACATTCCTCTTTATCAGAGTTCTCTTTTCACCAAAATATGTCTTCTGGGATGCCAGAAACATCAAGTTTCCTCCATGTTACAGAGATGCGTTACCATTTCAAAATATTGAGTGTTGTGTCACTTTTCTTTCGTGATACATTTAGTCTTCATATAACCCAATCTAATGAATACAATGGGCAGGGCCTGAACCCATGTTATATTGGTCTCTACCATTATCTTATACCACATGTGTCAAACTCTGGTCCTGGATGGCCAGTGTCCTGCAGAATTTAGCTCCAACCAGCTCTATAACACCTGCCTGGACGTTTCTAGTAATCCTGAAGACCTTCAGGTTCAAGTGTGTTTGATTAGGGTTGGAGCTAAGCTAATCAGGACAATGGTTTGCCAGGAACTGAATTTTACTCCACTGTTTTATACAGTTTGGTCTTTACTGGTTGATTTGCGATAGTGAGTTTTTAAATATATCTATTTTCAATTGCAACCATGCTCACCACCACCTGGTTGATTTTATTGCCCAGTCAAACACCCTCTTCATACCATGATCTTCCTTTATTTCCCAAATGAAACATGGGACTGGACTGGAGGACAGGAGCAGATTGAGAATGTGTTACTTTAACAGAGAATGAAGAGAATTCTGAACAAAACAAAAAAGAAGTTTCACCCAGTGGCTCCTCAAACCACTCCTCTTTATATCATGGCCTGCAAACCATAAAGTACAATGCAAATGTTTTCTTTTTTTCAATATCTGTAGATAAACTGAATATGGATCAAATAATGAAAATAGGGCCCAATTATTAAACCAATTTGGCGATTTTTGTGCAAAAATCCCTCATGACCCTCTTGATGTCTATCTGTAAATTTTAAAGGCTCAGTCAATCTTGACCTGTGGTATCCCATGCAAACTGTTGCTACAGTGTATCCAGAATATGTTAAAATCAACAAAGGCCGGGTGCACACTGCACGATTTATAATAGACCTTTATGATTGTTGCTTGACTGTACGAACATGATCCCAGCTTTAAGCCATGACACAATGTAGGATCTCAGCTGTCAGCATGGAAAACTGTATGACAGTCAAGACGTGTTAAAAATGGACGTAATCAAAAAGACTTGTCTGGACTTTTACATCTTCAATCCACCACACATTCGGTGTGAGCTGCATTACGTGGGGGACTGAAATGGTGACTATCAAAGAAAAAATAAATTACATCTGATCACAATGTTCATTAATCGGCTGTCGGTAATCATATCAAACTAGCAATCAAAGACTATAGATTTTGGCCTAGGATTATAGGAATCTTTTAGGATTTAAAAGATTTGTCTCAGACAACCAAAGCGTGACCAAAATTGTACAGTGTGAACCCAGCTTAAGTGAAGGCGTCTCTACCGCTATTGTTGAAAATTGTTTGGCCCCTTTTCCACAAGGAATGAGATGGAATGTCTTTTTATTTGGATTATCATCACTGGATTTAACTTTGGATCATAGGTTAGTTGGGTTGGTTGAGTGTCACCCTCCTCATCCTATGCGGTCATATAGTGGTGGTGACCAAGAGCTTTTGGGATGGAAGGAGGTGGATGCAGTTGTCCTTCATTTGGACAGTCTAATGTCCTCTTTGTCCACATTTGCTTCACTTGTCTACTTAGCACTTTTTTGGTTCAATTCTTTGGCCTCAGCCTCTCTCAAAGTGTCGGCCCTTCCCTCGACCCCTGAACCAGATTGGTCACCATTTCTCTGTACTAGTTTTCTCAGTATTCACTTTAGCATGTTTGGTGTGTCACAACAACAGCCCTGTCAACCTCATCGTTCATCAGATTAGGAACCTCTCTGCTTCCCATTCTTGCTTTCAGTTTTACTCAGCAAGTGTTCTTTTTCATCTCACTAATGAAAACACCATCAGGCATTTTAGGAAGGCATTTCTTCCATTTTAATTAGGAAGAAAAACAGTTGAAGAAATTTCTTTTTTTCTTCTTTTTTTTATAAGCTTCACAGAAACATGTTGTTACAATAAAACTATATCAAAAAAGGATACAACAACATTCTACATTTAAATTATCTCCCTTATTAAAAAAATCATTCAGTCTTTAGAAAGTTATAGTAAAATACCAAAATATAAAGAAAAACCAAAAGATGAAAACTTTATTCACATACAGTATGATTCTTAAAGGTGCTATATGTAGTTTTTCTACTAAAATGAATCCTTTTTTTTATTGCCTGTGTGTGAAGGGGTTGTAATCTCACATTAAAATGATCCACTTTGCAGGTTTTGCTATTACCTCGGAAAGCAAGTATTCTTATTTTTATGTGAAGGTGCCGGGTCGGATTTACCGCAGAATCCAGTGACGTGACCTGCATGCGTGCTCCCGAGCCTCTCGCCTCGTCTACTGACTTTGCACTCAACAGCGACGACACTGCAACTTATGACATGGACTTATGACTTATGCAACTGATAACACTAAGAAACGACCTGCTCCCAGCACAACACAGACTCCAACACAAACTCCACATATTGATAAAAAAAAAAAAATTCTGCTGAAGCTCGTAAGGCCAGACATGAATCTGATGAAATGCGGGTGAACTTCGGGTTAAAACACGGATCAACATCAGCAGGGCATTTGAATCATGGAGAAACCTTATCTACAAACCTAGAATGTACATTTCCTGAAGAAAATGTGAAGTGGTGCTTGCAGTGGCAAAATTCGGCACGGTTGCTAGGGTTCCATACTTCTCATGGTACTAGCATGGAGCATTAGTTCAACGTCAAGCTGATAAAAGTAGCCTATTATTGTAACGTTGCAGTGGGAGTTTACCTGAGTTTCCAGCATGTTGTGTGATGCTTTCTCCGGTGTGTTGCGTCTCAGTCTGGCCAGTACCCAGAGTGCTCGTTCATGAGTTCGAGCATGCGCACGAGCACTCGCTTGTAAACTTATGGTTGCAATTTGAAACATCACCGCTAGAGCCCGCTGAAAACTACATATAGCCCCTTTAAAGGGATGGTTCATACAAAAACGAAAATCATAGAGATTTATACACAGAGAATAAAGGTTTGGAATGATGTGATGGTGAGTAAATGATGATAGGATTCTCATTTTTGAGTGAACTAACTCAGTGTTGATTTAAATGGCTACTATGCATAGGATGCATATCCTTAGTCGGAAAAGGGTGGCTTGCCCACTTCAGGTTGGTGGAGAGTTCCTGCCTCAAGTGGGGGAGTTTAAGTATCTTGGGGTTTTGTTCACAAGTGAGGGAAGGATGGAACAGGAGATTGACAGATGGATCGGTTCAGCTTCTGCAGTAATGCGGTCGATGTACCGGTCTGTCGTGGTGAAGAAAGAGCTGAGCCGCAAGGCGAAGGATTTCGGATTTACCGGTCAATCTACATTCCTACTCTCACCTATGGTCATGAGCTTTGGGTCATGACCGAAAGGACAAGATCCCGGATACAGGTGGCCGAAATGAGCTTTCTCTGCAGGGTGGCTGGGCGATCCCTTAGAGATAGGGTGAGAAGCTCTGTCACTCGGGAGGAGCTCAGAGTAGAGCCGCTGCTCCTCCACATCGAGAGGGGTCAGCTGAGGTGGCTCGGGCATCTGTTCCGGATGCCTCCTGGACGCCTTCCCGGGAACGTGTTCCGGGCGCGTCCCACAGGGAGGAGACCCCGGGGAAGACCTAGGACACGCTGGAGAGACTATGTCTCCCGGCTGGCCTGGGAATGCCTCGGTGTCCCCCCGGAAGACCTGGAGGAAGTGTCTAGGGAGAGGGAAGTCTGGGCATCTCTGCTTAGACTGCTGCCCCCGCGACCCGGCCCTGGATAAGCGGAAGAAGATGGTATGGTATGGTACTATGCATAGGTAAAGGGAATGAAATAAATAATAATATTTTTTTAAAAGCTAACAGGGATTCTTGAACTATAGGCCAAACTATAGCCTAGCCTACATATTGTAATATTGTATCATATATTGCTGCCACAATAACGGCCTATTTCAAATGTTTATGTCCGATTCACTGGCCTGTGATTTAGCACAAATATTCGCTGTATCGCCGCCATTGTTTGAGCAAACTCCCCACCACAATCATTCCATTTAAATAGAGTCTTTTTAATATAATTAAAAAGCTAACAACAATCAGTGTAATGACAATTTTATTCTTTGCGTGAAAACACTGGGTGTATTACAACTTCAGAATTAAATTCATATAGACCAAGATTTTTGCAGTGGTGGCCACTAGCGGAGTGAACTGTCGACCGTGATAAGGTAAAGCTAAGAGTGGTCCAGACTAACCTTCCAAACTTATGACTCAGATGAGGTATATTTAACGAAGTACGTTTTGAGAAACACGTATTAACGTGTTATAGTGTACATAAAATAGTGTGATCAAATGTTCAGGTAATACAAAAACTGATTTATAATTTATATGATTTGTGTGTCAGGGTTTTAGACTTATGTTTGGCCACAATTGTGTCTCTTGTTGGTTTTCAGTCTCTGTCATTATGTCTTATTGTTGTCACCTGTTCCTTGTTCCCTGTTTGTGTATTTAAGTCACCCTTCTCCTGAGTACTTTGCTCAGTGTTTCCAGTGCCATGACCAGGTCTCGGTCGTTCTCTTGCTGTGCCCTTTTGGAGTTATTGAAATCTACTTTGTGTACCTGGAGCCTGTACTATGAAGGTATCTGAGCAAACACGGGGTTACAGGATTAGTTTTGAGTTGACAAAACCATCATTTATTGGTACCATGATGTAGTTCAGGCTGCATCTCAGGCTTTGATCCTTAAGCTATGATTACTCCACGAGCGCGTACACATAACAAAGTGACGTTGGCACCGAACAACCAATCGCGCTCTATGGATAGAGTGAGAGCGATATATTTTTCCCCGGAGGAGCAAGATATAATAATTCAGAATAAGATGAATTTAAACATGTATTTCAAGCTCGAAGCAATACGGTCTCTGCTGCCAAAGCAAGATAAGACTGTTGGAGAAAGATTGCTGATTGCGTTAATGTGCAAGTAAAACAAATGCGTTATATATTCATGTAAAATTATGTATATATGTATGTGTAATATAATATAGCCTATATTTTATAATATATAAAAAATGTGCATGTACATGTAACATGGACGCTGAGGCGGCATTAGAATCCATATGCGGAAGTTTATTGAAAATATAAAACAACAAACACGTGGAAACAGGCAGAGGGTCGATAACAGTAAAGCAGTCTGATCTTTCGACAATCCAAGGAATAATCCAAGAGACGTTAGTGAGAAACCAGGCAGAGAAGTCAAACCTTGAGATCAGTCCACACAAGCAAACAATCCAGAAAGGGAAATCCGTAAAATCAATGGTCAGAGAACTAGGCAGAATCATACACATGCAGACAATCAGAATATCAGGAATCGCCCCAAATTCCGTGATACGGCCACGGATATAACTCCAACGCAAGTCAATGACACTGACCTTCCGTGGTCCACACACGGATACCCGTTTCAATGACGGAGTACAGAACTCACTCAACGGACGTGCTTTCTCATTTGGAAACGCAACATTTGAAGTATTTGTTTCTTTTCCAACATCAAATGCCATAATGACGTTAACCTGACTGTTAATGTAGCTATTGCATTGTCCTGTCATCATAAAATTTCAGTTTGTTTCAGTTAGCCTAACCAAAGTCCCGTGATGGCACCACGGACCTCAACAACCTGACCTCACTCACTGGACGTTGTAATGTTGCTGGCTTGTTTAGGAACTTAAAAGCTTTATGTCGACTGTGTTGCAATGGCATGTAATTAACTTGACATTTTTGTCTCGTCCTGTCATCATAAAATCCAGTTTGATGGCGTTTTACACCTATTGCTCGCTTGGCTATAGTCAGATCTAAAATCTGTGATAGGAGCACGGAGTGAGTCTGTGGTGAGACCACGGATAACTCCAATGCACGTCAGTTCGTGATATGGTCATATAATTTAATCTATTGATTCGTGCCACGGACACGTTTATTTCGTTATTTTCGTAATACCAGCACGTTTTTTAAACTAATGTATTTTCAATGGGAAGCGTCTTTCGTGATCACAGCACGATTCTTTCTGCCTGTCGGCTGCAGCAGAGAAGCTGTTTAATCAACATTTATTCACGGGATCTTATCTTATGGTTTATGTATTTTTTTAATGTTATTATTTCGGTCTTATTGCCAGGGAAGCTGGATTGCTTTGCTGTTTATTGATATTTTTTAAATTATATTTTATCAGTAGGAAATCGCGCTGAATAAGTCTCGTTCCGAACACATCGTGATATTTGGCATCAGTTCACGTGTGTCAGATGTTGGTAAGTAGTAAATACTGAAGGGTTACAAATTTAAGAATCTATTTCAGATATGCTTCCTTACATTACATCACGGTGAAGCATACTGATTTTAGCTTTTAAAGGAACACTGCACCGTTTTTTGAAATAGGGCTTATTCACCTTCTTTCCCACATTTAGATAGGTGGGCAAATGCATTTTTGTCTCAGTGCATGCATTGTTTTAGTTTGACAGGGTCGGCGTGAGCTTAGCTTAGCATAATGAATGGAATCCTTTGTTGCCAGCTAGCATGTCCTGAATAAAAGTGATATATAAAAAAAAAACCCTACCTAATTACTTCTTGTGGCCTGCGTATTCACAACAAGTACAAATAGCGATGCAGATTAACACTAGGCGATTTCCTAGGCAGATATTGACTTATATATTAAGGACTATATTAGGGGGAAGCACAGGCGAAGCACTGCTACTTGGGCGTGATATCTCTGCGCCCAAGTAGCAGTGCTTCGCCTGTGCTTCCCCCTAATATAGTCCCAAGTCAAAATCTGCATAGGAAATCGCCTAGTGTTAATCTGCATCGCTATTTGTACTTGTTGTGAATACGCAGGCCACAAGAAGTAATTAGGTGGGTTTTTTTTTTTTTTATATCACTTTTACTCAGGACATGCTAGCTGGCAACAAAGGATTCCATTCATTATGCTAAGCTAAGCTAGCGCCAACCCTGTCAAACTAAAACAATGCATGCACTGAGACAAAAATGCATTTGCCCACCTATCTAAATGTAGGAAAGAAGGTGAATAAGCCCTATTTCAAAAAACGGTGGAGTGTTCCTTTAAGGTTAAGATGTCAGCAAAGTTGCAATCTCTATTGTGTTTTAAATGAGTCAGATCACTGAGCTTCTCACCTTTCGGAGCCCAGACATTGAATCGTTAGGTTGATTGGATCAGCTGTAGGGGAGACTTTCACCTTTGTCTTTAATTGCTCTGTGATGGCCCTTGGAACCGGAGTTCCTGGCCAGTATCAGCATTTGAATAGGTATGCTGATTAAATTGAGACTGCCGGTCTGGGGCGGGTTCCTTAACCTGTGTACTCATTTACATGCTTTGTTTGAATTTGTCTCCACCTTCAAAAGTCCCTCCTCCTAAAATGCCTATAAGATCCCATGTAAAGTTCCCTTAGTTAGATAATGTTGGATTCCTGCAGCCACGTACAGCGGAGTTCTCAATAAAGAATAACTTCTGTTGAACGCGATCCACAACGTCTCCTGGTCTCTGCTTCGATGAAAGAAAACTTTCCAACAGATAAATGCGCTGTCCTAATAATGTGTGATATAATGTTTTTTTCTGTTTGTCGATATTAATCTGCCATTATATCTGCCATCTCCACGGAGACTTTGCGTTTCATTGCTTTCTAATTCAAAATAGGGTGATTAAACACTGCCTGTCACGTGACGTGCTATAGGCCTAGATATTCATATCAGATTAAAAATAGTACAATTAGTTCCAAAGTGGTATTTGTACTAATAGCACAGTAAAAACAACACTTACCATGCTTTTACCACAGTAACATTAGTTTTACTGTGATAAGTGTGGTAAAAGGACAGTAACCACAAAACTTACCATGCTTTAAACCTCAGTAACCTTAGTTTTACTGTGATTGGTGTAGCAAAGGACAGTAATCACAAAACTGACCATGCTTTTACCTCAGTATTGATAGTTTTAAAGTGATATTTGTTGTAAATGCATATTAATCACAACACTTGCCATGCTTTTAATGCTTTATAATGTAACATCCAATATTTGTAAGGTAAATCAGTACTTTTTCCTTTAAATAATCCTATATATTATACATAATGATATTTTCTTTTCTCTTTTTTCAGCTGAAAAGACCAAAAGGGCCTTTCGGACTCAGTCAGCCCATCCGAAGCGGGTGATTAAACGGAGGAGACGGACAGCTGCAAAGGCAAATATTCACAATGGTATGTATGTGTTGGTTTTAACCCTAAATCAAACATTTTATCAAGCATTTGTTGTTTCTTAAAACTTTTCTCACAAAACCCATAGCCCAATCAGTACAAACATAGTCTGAAAGTCTTAATAATTCACAAGATTTAACAAGTTGTCAAATTCGTATGATACTCGTACATATTTGTATACTCGTACACAATCCTGCAGCTTTTACTCTTAGTGCTGTCATTGGCTACTGCCTCAATTCCTGTACATATTTATCGCGATATTTGTAAATCAGTTGCGCCACTTCTTGGAAAGTTGTCGGATGTCACACACACTGTCAGAAAGTTTATATTAATTGCAAATTGGTCCCCGTCTGTTTATGTTCCAGTGATACATGATGTCTCTCCACACCGCATAACCTACCTCTGTTTGCAAGAGTGGAAAAGCTTATCTGACTTGTCACATGACATCAGATACTTGATTATTTTGTCATAATCAGATCAGTTACACTGCTGATAACTGTCCCGTTTGCATGTAAATCATTTTCATATGATTATTGCTTGCTATTAAAGACATACTTTTATTCATAGAAATGCCCACATATCAGTGAACTTATAACATAAAAATGCTTTTAACATTTAATTATGCAACACTCTTTGCAGAAAACATATCCTACAGTTATAAACTGACTAGTTGCTAGTAATGTATTAAAATTACCTTCCTTTCTGTTTTGCAGGATTACTTAGTCCTTTTTTTTAAAGCTCTACCAATATCAAACTCAACAGCTCTTTTAAGAGCCAACCATTACAAGAGCTACTAGTGAGTCACAGCGAATCTTGCCGTGATCAGCCCTTCCCAGGTAAAGTTTCTAGAAATATTGCAATCAGTATTTACTCATCAAATGTTCTCTCCTGAATCATATGGTAAATTAACTTATTTATAACTGTCTTAATTTATGTTTCAAGAACAATAGTAATTGCACATAGAGTAAGTCGAGACTTTCTTGTTTTACAGCAGAGAAGGAAGACCAGTCCTTATATCAACGCAAGCTAATCGAATAAGTCCTTTGTTTCGGGTGAGGAAGGAACATCTGGTGCCCAAAGAAGACCGAAAAGTGTGCGAGTCCATTGGTAGCCTATGTCTTGTATTGAAACAATGCTGTAAAATGTAGTACATAATTTGATGACAATTTTACATTGTACAGGTTATCACTTGGTTTTTGACCAAGTGAAGCTCTTGAAATATATATATGAAGAATTCAGATGCAAAAGCCTCTAAATGCCATCTGAAATTTTCTTATAGAATGATCATTTTTATCAAGCTTGTATATTTAAGTTCAGTAATTTCACTTAAATGACAATTAATAGGTAATCTTCATTGTCATTTAAGTGAAATTATTGAATTTAAATATACAAGCTTGATAAAAATGATCATTCTATAAGGAAATTTCAGATGGCATTTAGAGGCTTTTGCATCTGAACTCTTCATATATATATATATATATATATATATATATATATATATATATGAAGAGTTCAGATGCAAAAGCCTCTAAATGCCATATATATATATATAATATTTAGGTTTATATATATAATACTTCAATGTGTATATTATATAATGTACTGACTGCTGCTTTGTAAATGTATGTAAGGAACAGGCAACTCTGGCCCTTTGCATTCTACTTTTTGAGGTTAATTAAGAGTTAACCTCCAACCCTAATCGAGCACATCTGAAAATTTTAACCAAAGTCTTCAGGTTTATTTCTAGACAATAGGCAGGAGGGTTTGAGGTCAGAGCTAAATCTGCAGGACAGTGGACGCTGAGGGCCAGAGTAAACCATCACTGCTTTAAATAACGCAGAACATAAGCTGACCCGACTGTCCATTAAACAACTTTATTTGAATTGTTTGTATTTTTTGTTTTACTTTCAGACCAGGACTGGAGAACGCCTGACAATGGGATGTTGAGACTTCTTCCTCTGGTTGAGAAAAAGCTCCACCACATCAGTGATCACATCTTCTGTTCTTCAACTGAACAAACTGTTTAGACGAGGAAGAAGAACACGAACACGATTGAGACGTACAGGGAAGAGCAAGAAACCAGTTTAGCTGTGATAATGAATCATTATTTTCCAACACAATATCAAATCTGTTTTCTGTATCATAGGTGACTGAATATTATTCTCTGGCACTCGTGTTGTGGCTTCAGCAGCTGTGAATGGATTCATATGATGTTAACGTATTTTTGAAGACACATTTTTATTTATCTTGAATCTCATTTTTCTTTATGCTACTTTATCAACTTTATGCTTTGTCCTCCAATAAAGTGTTGTTTAATAAAGTATGGTGACTATTGTGTATTGAAAGTGGTGTTTGGTACAGTAAATAGAAATTTTTATTTGAGACATTTTAATTTCTTATTTCTTTAGTTTAATTAATTTAAAAATAACTACATATAATTAATAACTTATAAATAACTACATATAATTAATGACCATGATTCTTTTACTTGGGACATAAAAAATGTAGATCTGGTTAATGATATTTGGGACAACAATACAACAAAAGTTGCACATACTTGCATATATGCCAGTTTGCAGTGAAATAAAGGGAAGCGATGTGAATAACAAGAGGCTGCAGTGGGCTATCTTGCTATAAATACTTAACGCTTAATTGAAGATGATCCATGTTGATCATTCTAGTACATCTACAACTGCTTTTCGAATGAAAGCATATATCACTGATGTCAGGCATAAGCAGCAATCAGAGGGGGTGAAAAGGAAATGTTGGCACTGTTTTTGTTGTTTTACTGAATGGTGCATTATCCTTGTGTAATAGTAATAGTGTGTGTAGATCTGTGTAGATTATACTGCCCTTCCACCCCCAGGGGCCAAGCAACGGCCCCCAGAAGAGCAAACAAATGCACATTTCAAATGGCTGTAACTCAAAGTCCGGTTTGTGTATCAGAGAGAAAATCTGCTGGACAACTGCTTATGCTATGTTTAATAAATAATGTTGGCCACAGTTTTCAGACATATATGGAAAGCTGGCATAAAGGTTATTTTTAAAGTGCTCACAGTAAAATATCAAATTTCAGCCTGTCCCTCATATATGTCATAAAGGTTTGCACAATGAACAAATTTAGATATCCAGTTGTCCATTAAATATATTATTTATTTAACATTTATTGTTTTATTACTAAACGTTTTAAACTACATTACCCACATATCTCTGTCATTCTATCAATGGAACCGGAAACATTGTGCTGTAGTGCATTGCAATGTGCAGACATGCTGTCATGATTCTGCCTTCGTGTCCCAGATCTTCTCTTGTCTTGAGGCAGGATCATGACAGACTCATGTTTTATGTGTAAGCACATGGCCATTTGTTTGGGCTGTGTGCTTGCGTTGTCTTGTCACCTAACCCCGCCCCCTTGTTATCTCATCTTGTAATTATTATCATAGCTTACACCTGTGTTCCTGATTAGTTTGCTCCCTATTTAATCCCCTCATGTTTTCTGTCCTGTGTCGGTACATTGTCAAATATTGTGTGTTAAACTCTGTGACAGTCCTGTGAGTACTTTGTCTGAATCCTGTTTAAAGTGAATTGTGAGTTTGTGTTGCTGTTAGTTTCCTGTCAAGTCAGAATCTAGTCTTCGTTTATTATCTTGTTTTAGTCAAAGGTGTACACTCCTCCAGTCCTGTTTTGCCCCCTCGTGGGTTTTGTTTTCTGTTTTGTGTCGTAATAAACCTTGAGTGTCTGCATATCGTCTGCGTTTGGGTTCTCTCCTTCAACCTCATGACACATGCTTAGGGTTAGGATCTCGGTAAAGGAGTAATTTCTCACAACATAGAGACACTTTATAGTTAACTTGATGTATAACTAACGTAATAATAACACCAAACCATACTGTAACATGAAGCGCCGTTTTATATGGGTTAAACAATTGTCCAATCACAGCGAGTTCTGCGATAAAGTCACAGCCAATAACAACCCAGCTGAACAGATGCGTCACACTTACATGCCCATTTATGGTAAATGATGACAGATCTCTTCTGGTTCCGGCTGCAGGGATAGATACCTTAAATATTTTATATTTAGGCTGTTAAACATGTATTCCTTCTAATTAAATTATAAAACTCATATTTAAAAACAAAAGTATGAGTTTTGAGAACCACATTGTGTGGTTACCATCCAAAAACGAGTTCACATGATCAATGACACAAATTTGCTTATTTGATTAGACTGATGCATAAATGCATTTAAAGCAACACTATGTAACTTTTCAACCTTCATAATATATTTCCAAGATCCTTGTGATGGTACATCGACTTACAATAGGTTGAATGACACGTCTGCCATAGCCTGACAGGGTCTGTATCGCTTTTACTGGCACTATAACTTCGGGGTTCGGGTAGTAACCAGAGCACAAAAAGAACTACAAAATTCGACTGCTTTACGGCATACGTCACTTCCCCCACCACTTCGTCAAATTTGGACGTGAGAGGCCAACCAGCGTTTGTTTTCGGCTTTCGTGCGTATGTTTTTGTCATGGGGGCTGTTTACACCTGGCCACTTCATGCATTTTCTCAGATCGGATAGCTATCCGATCGTGAAAAGTCCAGGTTTAAATGCCCTCCGAAACGCATTTGAGACGGATTTGAATCCGATCCCTCAAACCACTCCAGGAGGAGATCTGAGACGCATTCCAGACGAAACTGGACAAGTGTAAATGCATATGGTTTTTGAAACCACATATGTAAATTGTACTCCTCCCAAAAATGCGAAAAAAAAAATTAAAATAAAAAAGTGTGAGAGCGTTGTATAGGCTATATGTTATATCCAGATATGACGATGCGCTGGAACACGCATCACCGCAGATGAGCAACTGCATCAAGCCAACGTGCAAACTATCGCAAATCAAAGTGAAAGTAAGTCGCAGACGCTTAACACACAATCTTCATCATTAAAAGTAAAGAAACGAAATGATCTTACCAGGGCTGTTACTGCTCTCTCTTATTGCGGTATTTGATTTTGAAATTTTAGCTGATGATCTATAAAATGCAGTTCATATCTGTTGCTTTCGGTGACGTGAACTCCATTAAATCTGCATATAGCGCGAGAATTGAAGATCGAATTTAAATCCGTTTCGCAAAAATACATTTATGTGACCAGGTGTAAATGGAATAGTTTTGATAAATCAGATAGCTATGCCTCACGAATTAGTTTTCCAGCTGAACTCAGGTGTTGTGAGGTGTATTTATCACGTAGTCCCGAGGGATATCAGATGACGCTGTTGACGTTGATTCCTGCGATTATCATGAGAACAGCTTTCAATATCTCACATAATTATCATAAATAAGCCTAACGTAGAGGTTGTAAATAGTGTAAACGAGCACAATTTGCAAACTATTATGATAAATTGCAATAATCATGTCTAATGACATCATAACGGCCAATATTATGAAATAATGCGACGTACATTTAACTTAATTGATGTTATCTGGAATTTTGTAATGTTTACATTCCAATAAAAACAACACAAATTAAATTATACAGTAGGCCTAGACTATAGACTATTTACTTGTGATTTAGCTGCAATCATGTAAAAACGTTATAATATAATATATTTACGACAGTGCAAGTATTCCACAGCGACTCTAGGGGTCGCTGTTTGACAAAAACACAATTTCTACTTAGTGTGGCTTTAAAAGAGAAACTTTTTTCAAGCTATGGCCTACAGCAGAGGTAGTTTTGCAGTATTTTAATTAAAGATAATTACATGTACTAAAGTACTTTTAACATTTACAGTGTATGTATAGTATATTAAAGGTATATCAATTATATTCAAATAAATGTAACAAAAGCACAATGAATGGACACAATTTTGAAAGCTTATTCCAATATTTAATGTCAAACTGTTTAAAGACAAATGTAGTGCCAAAACTACTGCACAACAGTATACAAATCAGTTAATTAAAAATATCCAGATACAGGGGCAATCTATTATAGTGACACATACATTAACGTTAAAAAAAAATAAATGCTATGATGAAGTTATATATTTACAAACCAAGAAATGAGATTCAACTTTGTTATGTAAAAATACATTTGTTTCTTCGCTTTAAAGAACAAATAGGCAAAATCATAAGCACAACATTTTACATTCTCAACTTTCATTCTATATCTTTGTGATTATTGGTCACTTTTATTGTAACTATGCAATGAATATGTCCTTTTGCAAAACACCTGATGAGCACTGACCCTTTTTTTATAAAGGCATTAGGCAGAAATCAAGTACAGTTTATGAAGCTGAAGAGAGAAAACAAAATGCTTTAACAATATGGAAAAAGATAAATCACTATTTTCAATATTGGTTCTGCATATATCAAAGAGATCCTGAGGAGGAGTGGGACTCCACATGAAGACTTTCAGAAACTGAGACGGAGCAAAGGGTGCACCTCGCTGGACACATCCTACAAATGCCCAAACAACACCACCCAAACACAATGATGAAGTGGACACCACCAGGAGGATGCAGGAGACAGGGAAGACCAAGGAAGACACGGAGACAGATGTTTCACGAAGATCTGAAGAATGTCAGTGTCCCATGGGAAGATGTGAAGAACTTGGCCATGGATCGAATACGTTGGAGGACACTTGTTGCCCAATGTGCCCAGCACAGCACTTGATGATGATGTTGTGAGTTTATCCATAAGCGTGGGATATGTTTTCTGTAAAGAGTGTTGCATAATTAAATGTTAAAAGCATTTTTATGTTATAAGTTCACTGATATGTGGGCATTTCTATGAATAAAAGTATGTCTTTAATAGCAAGCAATAATCATATGAAAATGATTTACATGCAAACGGGACAGTTATCAGCAGTGTAACTGGTCTGATTATGACAAAATAATCGAGTATCTGATGTCATGTGACAAGTCAGATAAGCTTTTCCACTCTTGCAAACAGAGGTAGGTTATGAGGTGTGGAGAGACATCATGTATCACTGGAACATAAACAGACGGGGACCAATTTGCAATTAATATAAACTTTCTGACAGTGTGTGTGACATCCGACAACTTTCCAAGAAGTGGCGCAACTGATTTACAAATATCGCGATAAATATGTACAGGAATTGAGGCAGTAGCCAATGACAGCACTAAGAGTAAAAGCTGCAGGATTGTGTACGAGTATACAAATATGTACGAGTATCATACGAATTTGACAACTTGTTAAATCTTGTGAATTATTAAGACTTTCAGACTATGTTTGTACTGATTGGGCTATGGGTTTTGTGAGAAAAGTTTTAAGAAACAACAAATGCTTGATAAAATGTTTGATTTAGGGTTAAAACCAACACATACATACCATTGTGAATATTTGCCTTTGCAGCTGTCCGTCTCCTCCATTTAATCACCCGCTTCGGATGGGCTGACTGAGTCCGAAAGGCCCTTTTGGTCTTTTCAGCTGAAAAAAGAGAAAAGAAAATATCATTATGTATAATATATAGGATTATTTAAAGGAAAAAGTACTGATTTACCTTACAAATATTGGATGTTACATTATAAAGCATTAAAAGCATGGCAAGTGTTGTGGTTAATATGCATTTACAACAAATATCACTTTAAAACGTATCGGTTACCTAACGTAACCTCTGTTCTCTCTAGAAGAGGGAACGAGTATTGCGTAAGTAGCTTACGCTGCGGGAAAAGTCATCTTTCTCGAGATATGAAGCCAAAAAATTATCCTTAATTTTTATAAATTTGTCAACGCAGTGCAGCAGCACGCAGACCTAGAGCAGGCTAACTAGCGTGCTCATTGGCTGCCCTGCCGCAACTGCAGCAGCCTACCAGTGAGCCTGGCGTGACGTCACGCCCAATGGGAGCGCTCAGCGCCCCCACGCGTCACGGCCCGTAAGAGGGGCGTGTCTTAGCTTATAAAAGGAGGCTCGGAGGCTGCTTTCTCTGGTTTTTGTCGCTTGAAGCGAAAGAGCTCGTGGCGCGAGCACGGCAGGTTACGCAATACTCGTTCCCTCTTCTAGAGAGAACAGAGGTTACGTTAGGTAACCGATACGTTCTCTTACGAGAGGTTCTCTCGTATTGCGTAAGTAGCTTACGCTGCGGGAACTCCCTTGTCAACGCCGTGCGCGCCCAGCATCCACTGAATGGGTCCCAGGGAAGTCCGGGGAACACAAATAGTGTGAGCCAGGCGGCCAATATGATGGCTAGCGCGAGTACACAAGCACACAATAGGGCACACAGAGCGGCGCAGCCGGTCTGACTGACAAACCCTTGTATGGTACAGCTCAACCAGGAGAGCTAAATCAACAACAGTAGCCCGCGCACAGAAGTGGGCCGGCCTACGCGAGATTTAGACTGATAAAAGTTTAGCCTGCAGGGCGGGAACTTCCAGATTGTAAAATCTAACAAATGTAGAGGGGGAGGCCCAGCCCGCCGCCGTACAAATGTCATGAATGGAAATTCCACTAGACCAAGCCCACGACGAAGCCATGCCTCTGGTAGAGTGGGCTCTGATGCCCAGGGGGCACTGCAGGTCTTTAGACGCGTAAGCAGCTGCGATAGCGTCCACTATCCATCTGGACAGACTGTGTTTCGAGGCGGCGAGACCCTTAGTGCGCCCACCAAACGAAACGAAAAGCTGCTCCGGGCGCCTGGCGGCGGCGGAGCGCGTAACATAGTATCTCAGTGCTCTGACAGGGCAAAGGAGGTTACTGTCAACCTCGCTGCCGGTTGCCGGCAAAGCTGAGAGGGAAATGACCTGTGCTCTGAAGGGTGTGTCCAAAACTTTAGGGACGTAACCATGCCTTGGTCTGAGAATGACTTTAGAGTCATTAGGTCCGAACTCCAGGCATGAGGCGTTAACTGATAACGCATGAAGGTCACCCACACGTTTGACTGAAGACAGAGCTATCAGAAAAACGGTTTTGAGCGTGAGGTATTTCATGTCCACTGTTTCCATGGGTTCAAAGGGATGCGCTTTCATGGCCTGTAAGACCAGGGAAAGATCCCAAATAGGAACCGAAGGGGGTCGCGGGGGGTTCATCCTCCTAGCTCCTCTCAGGAAGCGGATGATGTATTCGTTTCTCCCTAATGCGCGGCCCAGCGCCGAGTCGGCGAAAGCTGAGATGGCCGCAACATATACTTTGAGCGTGGATGGGGACCTGCCCAAGTCCAGCAGCTCTTGGAGGAAACAAAGCACACGCGACACACCACATGCTTGTGGATCCAGCCCTTTGGCGGTGCACCATTTATTAAACACAGACCATTTAGACGCATAGAGCCGCCTCGTAGAGGGGCGTATCCGTTGAGCGTCCATGCATGCAGAGACCAGCACTCTGGATGAGGATGCAAGATCGAGCCGCGGGCTTGAGAGAGAAGGTCTCTTCTCACCGGTATCGGCCAGGGAGCTGTGTCTGCCAGCCGTATTAAATCCGGGAACCATGTCTGATTCTCCCAATACGGGGCTATGAGGAGCACCGTGTGGCGCGCTTCCCTGATTCTCCTGATGACTTGTGGCAACAGAGAGACCGGGGGAAAAGCGTATAGCGGGCCGCTGGGCCAGGCTTGGGCCAGCGCGTCCTCGCTTTTTGAAAAGAAGCTTGGGCAGTGCGCGTTGTCTATTGACGCAAAGAGGTCGACTTTCGCTCTGCCGAAACGGCGCCACAGTGACTGGACTGATTGGGGATGCAAAGACCATTCCCCCAGGGGAACATTGTCCCTGGACAGTCTGTCTGGACCCTCGTTCAGGCGACCCGGCACGTGCGCGGCTCTCAGCGAGCGCAGTGAGTGCTAAGCCCACACAAGGAGGCGTTCCGCCAGGGTGCAGAGCCTTTTGGATCTGACACCGCATTGACGGTTCACATAGGCCACCACTGACGTGTTGTCCGTACGGACTAGTACATGGTGACCCTGTAGGTATGGGAGGAAGTGCTTGAGCGCGTTCTCGACCGCCAGCATCTCTAGACAGTTTATGTGAAGGCGACTCTCCTGGTCTGACCAATGGCCAAAGACCGGTCTGCCCTCGAAGAGCGCTCCCCAACCTCGGTTGGACGCGTCTGTCGAGACAACTTTCCGGTGTGAGACAGCACCCATCGTCACTCCTGTGCGATACCATTCGGCCGCCAGCCAGGGCTGGAGGGCTGAAACACAGCCCTGATTCACCCTGACTCGCAGGCTGCCGGCAGTCCAGGCTCGGTGAGGCACTCGCGCTTTCAGCCAGCGTTGAAGCGGGCGCATGCGCAGTAAGCCCAGCTGGAGCACCGCTGCAGCTGAAGCCATATGCCCCAGGATTCGCTGGAATGTCCTCAGCGGAGCCTGACTGCCCGTCTGGAAAGACGCGGCGAGATGTCGAATGCGGCGCGCGCGCTGCTCTGACAATCTGGCCGTCATAGCCACCGAGTCCAGTTCTATCCCGAGAAAGGAAATTGACTGACGGGGCAGTAATGAGCTCTTGGTCCAGTTGACTGAGAGACCCAGGCTTTCCAGATGGCTGAGAAGCGCTGTTCTGTGAGACAAAAGCTCTGTCTCTGACTGCGCCAGAATTAGCCAATCGTCCAGATAGATCAGTATCCGCATCCCCTGCCTTCTCAGGGGAGAGAGAGCCGCGTCCATGCACTTCGTAAATGTACGGGGTGCCAAAGATAGACCGAACGGCAGGACGGTGTACTGATAAACCCGACCATCGAAGGCGAATCTCAAGAATGGCCTGTGACGGGGTGTTATCTGGATCTGAAAATATGCGTCCTTCAGATCGAGAGAGATAAACCAGTCTCCCGGGCGAATTTGCGCGAGAATTTGCTTGGTTGTAATCATTTTGAACGGCCGTCTCATGAGAGCTTTGTTCAAATGTCTCAGATCTAAAATAGGTCTTAGCGCTCCGTCCTTCTTGGGTACGAGGAAATAACGGCTGTAAAAGCCCGACTCGCTCAGAGAAGGATGCACCTGTTCTATAGCCCCCTTGTGCAGCAGCTTTGCTATTTCTGCCTGAAGCAGATGCGCCACTTCTTTGTTCACTCTCGTCTCGGTCCGTGCTAAAAAGCGCGGTGGACGGCGAGCGAATTGAAGCGAATAGCCGTGCATTATAGTACTCAGCACCCATTCTGACACGCCCTGGATAGCCTGCCATGCTTTCGCACGCATTGCTAGGGGTCGAATGGTCTCTGGGTTCAGATCGCCGCGCTGCGCGGGATGGGGAACCTGTATCAGAGAAGATGGGGCGGCGCGCGTCACTGTGGACGGAGCACATTTTGTTGCCATAAACCCGTGGCGCGAGAGCGGCATGGGGGTAAACGTGTTTGTTAGTAAGCGCGCGCGCTCGTGAGCGGGCACAGAGCTTACATTCGCAACACAGCCAGTGTTTGGGAGCTTTAGAGGATCTGCGTCCCGGGATAACTGTGTGACAGAGCGGGCAGTGGGTAGGTGTGGGCACAGAATTGTGGGCACATTCTCTACACTTAGCACTCGAGCGGCGCGTGCCCGCTTTATGAGAGTGCGCTCTGTGAGCGTTACCGGGGAGATCGTGTTTGTGTGTAGTGGTGAACACAGGGGTGTGGGCACATATTCTACACTCATGACACCTTCGGCGTGAGCCGGAAAACCCGAAACAATACTCTTTCTGAGATTTCTCTGGGTCGCCGTGAAAACGGCGTTTGTGTGCAGGCGAGCGAGTTGTGTTACTGGCTCGTTGGCTGCGATGTAAGCTGCTGCAGTAGCCTTTTCTAAGGGGACTGACAGAGCTGGGCGCTTTGATGGCGGTCCGGCCGCGGCGGGACTCGGCCATCTTTTCCTCCTTGCGGCTGCTAGGAGGACTTCGCGGGCTCAGGTTTCAGCGCTATCTTGGACCGGGGTCCCCGGGGGGGAGGCGGTCTGTGGCGGCTGGTTGAGCGCGATCTAGGGGGCTGCTGAGAGCGGCCTGCAGAGGAGCTCGAGCGGCGGGGCAGGAAGAGATTCATAGCCTGCGACGCCTTCTGTACCTCCGAGAAACGCTCGACGATCCCGCTGACCGCTGGGCCAAAGAGACCGGAGGGAGAGAGCGGGGCGTTGAGGAAAACGGAGCGCTCGGATTCGCTCATATCCGCCAGCGTCAGCCAAAGGTGCCTTTCGGTGACGGTGAGCGAGGCCATAGATCTTCCGATGGCTTGTGCAGCGGACTTGGTGGCGCGAAGCGAGAGGTCTGTCGCGCTGCGCAGGTCCGTCAGAGCATCTGGATCCGGGCCTTTCTCGTCCAGCTCACGGAGGAGATCGGCCTGGAGGATCTGAAGCACAGCCATGGAGTGCAGGGCGGAAGCGGCCTGGCCGGCGGCAGCGAAGGCGCGGCCGACGAGGGCGGAAGTGGTCCTGCAGGCCTTGGACGGCAGGGCAGACTTTGAGCGCCATCTGGCGGATGGCGGGCAAAGGTGCGTTGCCACAGCTTCCTCAACCGGGGGAATTTGTGTGTATCCCTTCTCGGCGGCTCCGTCCACCTGGGAGAGAGTCGAAGAGGCCGGAGAGCGGAGTCTAGCGGAGAACGGGGCGTTCCACGATTTGGAGAGCTCAGCGTGGAGCTCGGGCAGGAAGGGTGCTGACCTAGAGGCAGGCGCTTGGCGGCGGCTAGGCAGAAAACACCCATCGAGCCTGTTGGGCGCGGGCGCCCTCGGTGGGGACCAGTCGAGTCCCAGTTGTTCGACCGCTTTAGTGAGGAGGCGGAGAAGTTCCGCGTCGACACTGGAGCGGGACCGGCTAGACTCCTGTGTTGAGGATGAGGAGCGGTGAGAACCCGACCACTCCTCGCTGTCCGAGGCAAGGATTGAGCAGCTGTCTGCGATAGCAGCGTGGTCCGCTTCATCCTCTGAGGCGACGGCAGTGCGGGCAAAGGCCGGCCGCTGCGCGTCGGGAAGGAGAGGAGGAGAAGGGGATAGCGAGGCTCGCGGGAGGGGCTCCGGCGAGCGCTCAGCTACTGCTGCAGGTTCCGGTGGCCTCTGAGAGCGGCGTTTCTTCTTACGCGGCCCGGTGGAGGCAGACGGAGAGACAGCGGGGGCGTCGAACAAGGCGCGTCGAGCCCGCAGGGTCGACATCGGCAGTTCTTCGCACAGTTCGCAGCCGCCTGAAGTGAGGGCGAGGGCTGCGTGGTCCGGACCCAGGCAGAGAACGCAGATAACGTGGCGGTCTCTGTCGCTGAGCGGAGCTTTACAAGAAATGCAAGGCATTTGTACAGTAATAATAGAAAGGATATAATCGCCGGATAGCGAAGCAGGCAGGGACGCTGAAGGCGGCGAAGACGGCCGGCTTCCTCAGGCGAATCCTCGGCTTGCAGGTCGCTAGATTCGACGGCGGCTTCCTCAGAGTTCAGCGATGCGGAGAGCTTCGCTGAAGAGACAAAAATCAGAGAAAGCAGCCTCCGAGCCTCCTTTTATAAGCTCTTACGGGCCGTGACGCGTGGGGGCGCTGAGCGCTCCCATTGGGCGTGACGTCACGCCAGGCTCACTGGTAGGCTGCTGCAGTTGCGGCAGGGCAGCCAATGAGCACGCTAGTTAGCCTGCTCTAGGTCTGCGTGCTGCTGCACTGCGTTGACAAATTTATAAAAATTAAGGATAATTTTTTGGCTTCATATCTCGAGAAAGATGACTTTTCCCGCAGCGTAAGCTACTTACGCAATACGAGAGAACCTCTCGTAAGAGAACTATCAATACTGAGGTAAAAGCATGGTCAGTTTTGTGATTACTGTCCTTTGCTACACCAATCACAGTAAAACTAAGGTTACTGAGGTTTAAAGCATGGTAAGTTTTGTGGTTACTGTCCTTTTACCACACCTATCACAGTAAAACTAGAGTTACTGTGGTAAAAGCATGGTAAGTGTTGTGGTTACTGTGCTTCTACTACAAATACAACTTTGGAACTAATTGTACTATTTTTAATCTGATATGAATATCTAGGCCTATAGCACGTCACGTGACAGGCAGTGTTTAATCACCCTATTTTGAATTAGAAAGCAATGAAACGCAAAGTCTCCGTGGAGATGGCAGATATAATGGCAGATTAATATCGACAAACAGAAAAAAACATTATATCACACATTATTAGGACAGCGTATTTAGGTATTTACTACTTACCAACATCTGACACACGTGAACTGATGCCAAATATCGCGATGTGTTCGGAACGAGACTTCTTCAGCGCGATTTCCTACTGATAAAATATAATAAAAAAAATATCAATAAACAGCAAAGCAATCCAGCTTCCCTGGCAATAAGACCGAAATAATAACCTTAAAAAAATACATAAACCATAAGATAAGATCTTGTGAGTAAATGTTGATTAAACAGCTTCTCTGCTGCAGCCGACAGGTAGAAAGAATCGTGCTGTGATCACGAAGGACGCTTCCCATTGAAAATACATTAGTTTAAAAAACGTGCTGGTATTACGAAAATAACGAAATAAACGTGTCCGTGGCATGAATCAATAGATTAAATTACATGACCATATCACGAACTGACGTGCGTTGGAGTTATCCGTGGTCTCACCACAGACTCACTCCGTGCTCCTATCACAGATTTTAGATCTAGCCAAGCAAGCAATAGGTGTAAAACGCCATCAAACTGAATTTTATGATGACAGGACAAGACAAAATGTCAACTTAATTACATGCCATTGCAACACAGTCGACATAAAGCTTTTAAGTTTCTAAACAAGCCAGCAACATTACGACGTCCATGAGTGAGGTCAGGTTGTTGAGGTCCGTGGTGCCATCACGGGACTTCAGTTAGGCTAACAGAATCAAACTGAATTTTTATGATGGCAGGACAATGCAATAGCTACAATAACAGAGAGGTTAACGTCTTTATGGTATTTGTTGTTGGAAAATAAAGAAATACTTAAAATGTTGTGTTTCCAAATGAGAAAGCACGTCCATTGAGTGAGATCCGTTCTCTGTAATTGAAACGGGTATCCGTGTGTGGTCCACGGAAGATGAGTGTCATTGACTTGCGTTGGAGTTATCTGTGGTCTCACCACAGACTCACTCCGTGCTCCTATCACAGATTTTAGATCTGACTATAGCCAAGCGAGCAATAGGTGTAAAACGCCATCAAACTGGATTTTATAATGACAGTACGAGACAAAATGTCAAGTTAATTACATGCCATTGCAACACAGTCGACATAAAGCTTTTAAGTTCCTAAACAAGCCAGCAACATTACAACGTCCAGTGAGTGAGGTCAGGTTGTTGAGGTCCGTGGTGCCATCACGGGACTTTGGTTAGGCTAACTGAAACAAACTGAAATTTTATGATGACAGGACAATGCAATAGCTACAATAACAGTCAGGTTAACGTCATTATGGCATTTGATGTTGGAAAAGAAACAAATACTTCAAATGTTGCGTTTCCAAATGAGAAAGCTCGTCCGTTAAGTGAGTTCTGTACTCCGTCATTGAAACGGGTATCTGTGTGTGGACCACGGAAGGTCAGTGTCATTGACTTGCGTTGGAGTTATATCCGTGGCCGCATCACGGAATTTGGGACGATTCCGTGAATGCTCCACGGATTTTGAGTTAAGGGCCCGTGGACATTTCACGGAATCCTGTGAGACCAGGTTGCCAGGAGATTACAGTAAAATGTATTATTCTGTGTGTACCATCTTTCTGGGTAGAAATGACGAATTCTAAACGCCGTCATAAACTATGTAGATGAACCGTTCCGACAGGACAAAGGAACTTTTCCCGCTTCAGATTCTCGGACGGTCATTGTTTGTTCGAGGGAACAGAGGCGTGAACCCATCCTCTCCATAAGAGACTGACACAGAAAGTTTCTCAGAGCACTTCGTCAGTGAGAGGTTTCTGGTTCCATATCCTTAAGGAGTTTCTCCGTTTTTCTTTTCTTTTCTTTAATCTTTGTCTTTATTTTCGTCTTTGGACTTTTCCTACGTTCAGTGAAGTGAACAGCCGGCAACTTTAACTTTGAGTAGACTTTTTAAACTTCCCGCGAACTCCGTTTGCTCCAGAAGTACGAGAAGAATGCCCAGCTCTAAAAGGAACAAACGCACGCTGCTTTCGCAGTCACACAAAGACTTTAATGCAAGTATCAAACTTTCATTCTAATTCTAAGGCTGTGTTACTCTTATTTTGGGTATTCTAATATTCTGGCGCGGATTAATGCACAGGCTTACATAGGCTGCAGCCTAGGGGCCCCACGTGTTCAGGGGGCCTCGGATTGGCCAGACAATTTTTTTTTTTTTTGGGGGGGGATTCCAGTTTGGATGGGCCAGAACGTTAAATAAAAAACGTTATCTAATCACTGTTTAACCTAATAAAAATTACTGACTAATATACTGTTAAATTATCTGTGACTATACAGATTTTAATAGCTTTGTTGCATTGTAAAAAAGTTTCGGTGCATAGGACGGACCTATCCGCGATCGCTCTCCGTGGTTCTGACCAAAGAAGAGCGCTTTGGAATCTCCATTACGCATCATAAGCATCATTCCTGGGCTGCGTTTCCCGATAACGCTCGCTGTCTCTTAGCGCGCTACGAAGACTCTTAAGGTATAACTTAACTAAAGGTTAAACCATTGCTAGGCATCTTCAGGGCTATCATCCACTCGCGAGGCAGAGGCGCTGAGAGGCAGAGGCGCTGGCGCCCTCCCAGCAATGGCGCTGGTCGCGCTAGCATCCTGGGGTGGCAGAGACGAAGATGTAGGTGATGATGTGGGTCTCAGCTCTCTTCATTTCCTGGTTGCAGCGATGACTCCGAGACTGTACGTGCGCGTTTAAGGTACCTAAACAACGACTGTTGCAACAGGGCCGAGGGCTGGGTTGGAAAATATGTGACGTAATTATGTTTTTTAATTTAATCAATGTTGATTATGAAAGTGAGCATGCAGCATGAGAAAGATATGATACATCATGAGATGTGCAATATGTCTGGAGACATGGGTAAAACATTTTGACCACTTCATTAAGTTTTGTTTTGTAGTCTCTTTTTTAAAAGATTTTCGTTTTGTATAAATTGTATCTTAATTTTGATCAATGTTTTATCAACAATTTGCCTGTATTTATTAAATAACAAGCAAATATATAGCAGACAGTGTAATAAGGCGCCGACACGATCACTTGCATTGCATGTGAACTGGAGGGCGCCGAAACTCAGCTTGTGCCTCACAGATTTGAGAAATATAGGCTATCTATTATAGAAAGTTTGAAATGTCTACTTTTAAACGAAAATATTAAAAACTAAAATAAATAGGCTAGCCTACTCTCTGAATATGTAATATGAAATGTGCATTTCTTTTTGGCGTTCATGGCGAGACCACATCATCAACTTCATCTTTACTGCGACACAGAAAACACCAGTTTATTAATAAATAATTAATAAATGTCTCCTTGTGGTCGTGCGCTTGAGTGCGGCTATATTATGTAAACGCTCATCTATCTGGTATATAGCCTAAGTAATTAAATTAATATAAATGGGCGATTTGTCCACGAATGGCTTAAATGAACAACTACTAGTCGACTAGAAAAAACTTTAGTCGGAGGCAGCCCATATTCCACATATTTGCAGGCCATTCTGGGTTGAGCGAGCGACCCTGAGCGGAATGAGCAAGCGGAATATTCAGAAATGCGCTCTCCGCTCACATGCTCTGATCGGAACAAACCCGAACCACTGTCTGCTGAACTTGCGCAGAAACATCAAAGACAGGTTAGACATAACCAGCTTTTTAAAATTATTTTTTTTAAACTAATATTTAGACTATTTTAGCACAAATTATGAGCTTATTGCCGATTTTTTATAATTCTTGACAAAATTAGAACATATTAAAAATATATATATTTTTTTTTTTGAAGAAAAGTTTTGGAAAGTGGGTGGGCCTAAGCCCGTCAGGGCGCGAACAAAAGAAGACCCTAATTGGCCCATAAGAAACATTTAAAAAAACAAGCAGGTGATTGGGTAGATGTGAATTGGTTATCCAATCAGCTGCTGCTGGTCAAATCATGTCAATCATTTTCATTTACGTCACTGCTATTGCTGGACGACATAGTGGCAGAATGGCTGAAAGAAAGCATGAAAGTGGAGCACAAAAACGTAAATTACTAAAGTTAAGAGAACAACGGGACCAAGATATATTGAAAAAAAATCCTAAATTGACTGGATATTTCAAAGCTGCTGAATCTTCATCCAGTCAAAGACAAGATCCACCGCAGACTGCCGGAACGGAGCAAGCTGAAACGCCTGCAGCTAGCTCATCATGTTATAGGTAATATTTCAGGGAATTTGGGGAGTTATTCCACAATGCAGTGTTTCCTCTATGTTTATTTTATTGTGGCGGTGCGCAATGGCAATTTTTTTGTCAAAATGTTCGCTTTCTTCCGAGTCGACTATTAAACGAACAGCTCGCGGGACGATTCGGGTGCTAGGCTATCATCCACTCGCGAGACAGAGGCGCTGGCGCCCTCCTAGCTTAAAAACGTCACCGCGTCCGCGGGAGATGGCTTTGAAACCCAGACACCAAAATCAAGAAATAAATAACTATGGCTAACATTACAAGAAACATCAATGCTCGAAATCAAAGCCATTTTGGTCGCATATGCTCCTGAAATATAATTTCAAAATAAAAATATAATTGAAAAATAAAAAAAATATATTTGGGAGCTGACTACTGCGCGAAATTTAAAAGGCTGATTTGACGTTTACTTGACTGACGGGACAGCTGTTTTGGTGGTTGCCTAGCAACATAAAAAACGCAGCGCACTGCTCGTTCTGTGTTATCGAACCTGAACAACGCGTGTGATCGGCTAGAGAGAAGATGAAACGAACGCTGACAGATTTATTTTGTAAGCCGTCACCTAAAGAGGTGGAACACGCCAATGCCGATGGTGAGGATTTTTTTTTTATTATTATTAATATTAATACATAGCTTATTTAGTTTTATATAGCAATGATTAATATCATCAACAGCTGGCTAAACTATCCATCATCTGCTGGAGCATTTATGGATGTACAAGACCAAAACAAACCAATTATGTGGCTATTTAATGTGCACGTGAATGACGCAATCTTTATGTTCACCTCTTCATTCTTGATGATGATGCTGGTTGTATTCTGGCCCTCATGACCTCTGACCTAGGACTAGGTATAAATTAAGTAAATTTGCACTAGAAAATATGCTATTAGGCCTAGACCTAATTTGTTAGGAATACCAGTTGTACCATAAAATAGGATGAGACATAGTATAGTTTTATTACAATTCTATATGGGGGGGCGGGGGGGCGGGGGGTTGGGGGGGGGGGGGGGCTGCCCCCACTGCTAAAACAAATCTTAAAGGAAACACTGCAATGACATTCATATTACACACAGGTTGGTTTTTAAGGCTGGTTCTATTTATTTATTTTTTTACATTATCAGTGATAAATGTAAAGACACCACCACCGGTCAAGATGACCTCCACAACAAGGCCGCAGCCAGACAACCTTCTCACTCTAATAGGAGGGAGACAGAGGGATTGAGTCAGACACTTCAGCCACCCGAAGCACCATGCTACAGACAGAGTTCACCTGCTCGTGGGTCAGTCGAGCCCCTGGCAGAGATGGAGGGAATTCCTGGCCCCCCTCCACCTGTTGCTGCAGAGGAGAGACCACAAAAAGAGGCCGCAAATCCTACTTATAGCTCGGATCCTGCATGTTGGGATAAAATTGATGAAGACATGAGGGCATATTGGATTAAAATTGGACATGAAAGTTGCAAGAACAAAGACGCAGATGTTGCTGCCTCTGAAAGACAACATAAACACCAAAAGAGATACTTTTCCAAAACCCTGTTTAATAGAAAGCTGGCAAATGGTGAAACTCAGCCAAGAGAATGGCTGCTTTATTCCCCCTCAACAGGCACCGTGTTTTGTTTTGCGTGCAAATTATTTGGGGACAGTGATATTCAGTCTGCATTGACAGCAGGCTATAGTGACTGGAAAAATGCAGCTGTCCGCCTAGCTGAACACGAAGGATCAGAGAGCCACAGAAAGGCAATGCTCGCGTATGTTACACGCTGTGCAGATGGTGGGTGTATAGATTCAGAACTAAAAAAACTATTTGACAATGAATGCGAATATTGGACCGAGGTTTTAAAGAGGGTGGTTGCGGTGGTGAAGTTTTTAGCAGAGCGAGGACTACCACTTAGGGGACATAGTGAAGTTTTTGGGAAAACGGATAATGGGAACTTAATGGGTGTGCTGGAAGTTATCAGTGAGTTTGATCCCTTTTTGAAAGCACATATAGAAAAATATGGCAATGCTGGAAAGGGAACTCCATCATACCTCTCATCGACAACATGCCTAGAATTTATTGAACTGATGGGGGAACAGGTCCTCGCAGAGATCATCTGTCAAATTAAAGTGGCAAAGTACTTCTCGATCAGTGTTGATTCCACTCCTGACGTTACACACACTGACCAGCTCACATTTATCATGCGATATGTGACACCTGATGGCTGCATCACAGAGCGTTTCATCAAGTTTCTGCCAATCCAGAGTCATACAGGAGAGTCGCTTTGCCAGTCTGTGCTTGGTGTTTTACAGGACATGGGCATTGATATAGGTAACTGCAGAGGCCAATGTTACGACAATGCAGCCAACATGTCTGGTGTTTACAGTGGCCTACAAGCTCGTATCAAACAAGTAAACCCATTAGTCGAGTGGGTACCGTGCGCTGCACACACACTAAATTTAGTCGGTGTTAATAGTGTTAACTGCTGCCTTGAGACGGAGGAATTTTTTAATTTAGTGCAGACACTTTTTAATTTTTCCTCCAAATCCACATCCCGTTGGCAGACAATCACAGCGGGTTTACTGCCAAATGACAACCAAAGGATCGAAACTTTGAAAAGCCTTTCAGACACTAGATGGTCAGCTCACGTGCAAGCGACAAAAGCACTGCAACAGAATTATTCCAGAATCCAGGAGTCGCTGCAAAAGATCAGTAATGACACAACTCAATGTCTTACTACACGGGATGAAGCCAGGACACTGTATATGAAGATGGACAAACTAGAGAATGCCATTCTGTGTAATATGTGGAACAACATACTGCAGCGTTTCCACAAGACTAGTACTGCTTTACAGGGAGTTGACCTGGATTTATGCAATGCTGTTAGTTTGGTCAGCTCGTTGAGGGATTATGTAGCCAGCCTCCGAGAAGATTTTGACAAGTTTGAGACTGATGCAAAAAACATGTCTCCATCTTTGTCCCAAGACTACAAAGTGGACACGCAGAGACACAGGAAAAGGAAAAAACAAGCGGATGAATCCAGTGAACCGGACTATGTGCGGTCAGGCCGCGAAAAATTCAAAACAGCTGTTTTTATTGCCATCATAGATCGTCTAGTTGCCGAGCTGGATAGGAGGTATCACTCCTACAAAGGAATTCAGCAGACATTTGGGTTTCTGAATGAGATCACATCCATCCCCCTACAAGATCTACGTATAGGAGCAGCAAATCTGCAGAAAAAATATGCAGGTGATCTAGAGGAGGATTTTGTGGACGAAATTGGACAATTCAGACAATTCCTCAAAGAAAAAGAGGACACCTCAGGAAGGTCACTACTGCAATTTATAAGAGCAAGGAAACTACAATCAGTGTTTCCAAATGTTGACATAGCACTCCGGCTATTTATGACTTTACCTGTAACCAACGCCAGCGGGGAGCGCTCTTTTTCAAAACTGGGACTAATTAAAAACAGACTCAGATCCACCATGGGCCAAAACCGACTCAATCACCTGTCTCTGATGTCCATTGAAAATGACGTTCTGCGCAAATTGGATTTTTCCGGCCTCATTAAGGACTTCTCTGCCAGAAAATCAAGAAAGAAAAAATTGAAATGAGAGAGACAACAGCAAGTGATGAGAGAGAGAGAGAGAGAGAGAGAGACAACAGCGCAAGTGATGAGAGAGAGAGAGAGACAACAGCAAGTGATGAGAGAGAGACAACAGCAAGTGAAGAGAGAGAGAGAGAGACAACAGCAAGTGATGAGAGAGAGACAACAGCAAGTGAAGAGAGAGAGACAACAGCAAGTGATGAGAGAGAGACAACAGCAAGTGATGAGAGAGAGACAACCGTGATGAGAGAGAGACAACCGCAAGTGAAGAGAGAGAGACAACCGCAAGTGAAGAGAGAGAGACAACAGCAAGTGAAGAGAGAGAGACAACAGCAAGTGATGAGAGAGAGAGAGACAACAGCAAGTGATGAGAGAGAGACAACAGCAAGTGATGAGAGAGAGACAACAGCAAGTGATGAGAGAGAGAGAGACAACAGCAAGTGATGAGAGAGAGAGAGAGACAACAGCAAGTGAAGAGAGAGAGACAACAGCAAGTGAAGAGAGAGAGAGAGAGACAACCGCAAGTGAAGAGAGAGAGACAACCGCAAGTGAAGAGAGAGACAACAGCAAGTGATGAGAGAGAGACAACAGCAAGTGATGAGAGAGAGAGAGACAACAGCAAGTGATGAGAGAGAGAGAGAGAGACAACAGCAAGTGATGAGAGAGAGACAACAGCAAGTGATGAGAGAGAGAGAGAGACAACAGCGCAAGTGATGAGAGAGAGACAACAGCAAGTGATGAGAGAGAGACAACAGCAAGTGAAGAGAGAGAGACAACAGCAAGTGAAGAGAGAGAGACAACAGCAAGTGATGAGAGAGAGAGAGACAACAGCAAGTGATGAGAGAGAGAGAGAGACAACAGCAAGTGATGAGAGAGAGAGAGAGACAACAGCGCAAGTGATGAGAGAGAGAGAGAGACAACAGCAAGTGATGAGAGAGAGACAACAGCAAGTGAAGAGAGAGAGAGAGAGACAACGGCAAGTGATGAGAGAGAGACAACAGCAAGTGATGAGAGAGAGAGAGACAACAGCAAGTGATGAGAGAGAGAGAGAGACAACAGCAAGTGAAGAGAGAGAGACAACAGCAAGTGAAGAGAGAGAGAGAGAGACAACCGCAAGTGAAGAGAGAGAGACAACCGCAAGTGAAGAGAGAGACAACAGCAAGTGATGAGAGAGAGACAACAGCAAGTGATGAGAGAGAGAGAGACAACAGCAAGTGATGAGAGAGAGAGAGAGAGACAACAGCAAGTGATGAGAGAGAGACAACAGCAAGTGATGAGAGAGAGAGAGAGACAACAGCGCAAGTGATGAGAGAGAGACAACAGCAAGTGATGAGAGAGAGACAACAGCAAGTGAAGAGAGAGAGACAACAGCAAGTGATGAGAGAGAGAGAGACAACAGCAAGTGATGAGAGAGAGAGAGAGACAACAGCAAGTGATGAGAGAGAGAGAGAGACAACAGCGCAAGTGATGAGAGAGAGAGAGAGACAACAGCAAGTGATGAGAGAGAGACAACAGCAAGTGAAGAGAGAGAGAGAGAGACAACAGCAAGTGATGAGAGAGAGACAACAGCAAGTGAAGAGAGAGAGACAACAGCAAGTGATGAGAGAGAGACAACAGCAAGTGATGAGAGAGAGACAACCGCAAGTGAAGAGAGAGAGACAACCGCAAGTGAAGAGAGAGAGACAACAGCAAGTGATGAGAGAGAGACAACAGCAAGTGATGAGAGAGAGACAACAGCAAGTGAAGAGAGAGAGACAACAGCAAGTGAAGAGAGAGAGACAACAGCAAGTGATGAGAGAGAGAGAGACAACAGCAAGTGATGAGAGAGAGACAACAGCAAGTGATGAGAGAGAGACAACAGCAAGTGATGAGAGAGAGAGAGAGAGACAACAGCAAGTGATGAGAGAGAGACAACAGCAAGTGAAGAGAGAGAGACAACAGCAAGTGATGAGAGAGAGAGAGACAACAGCAAGTGATGAGAGAGAGAGACAACAGCAAGTGATGAGAGAGAGAGAGAGAGAGAGAGAGAGAGACAACAGCAAGTGATGAGAGAGAGAGAGACACAACAGCAAGTGATGAGAGAGAGACAACAGCAAGTGAAGAGAGAGAGACAACAGCAAGTGAAGAGAGAGAGAGACAACAGCAAGTGATGAGAGAGAGAGAGAGAACAGCAAGTGATGAGAGAGAGAGACAACAGCAAGTGATGAGAGAGAGAGAGAGAGAGAGAGAGAGAGAGAGAGACAACAGCAAGTGATGAGAGAGAGAGAGACAACAGCAAGTGAAGAGAGTTGAAATGTGAAGGTATTTTGTTGCTTTGATGATTATAGTTACATTAGTTTTGGGGCTGTGGTGGCAGATAATACTATCTGACATTCTTTCCACTTACACCTCTGTTTATGTTAGTTTTGGTTGTACTGCCAGTGTTTCTTGATCATAATTAAATGGTTGATTCTAAGCACTGGGCCTTGTTTGTATTTGTGGTTTGTTTGTAATGTTACATTTTTCATTTTACCTACGTGGTGTGGTGGTAATTGTCTTAATTGGGGGGGGGGGGGGGGGGGGGGGGGCTCAGACAAAGAGCAGCCTAGGGGCCCCTGACAACCTTAATTCGCCCCTGCTAATATTGGTGTCTCTTAGAGGTAACTGTGAAAATTGCCATCCTGACATTTAGTTTCACTTTCTCTCGCTCATCCTCTCTCACTCTCATTCGTTATTCGTTTGTCTTGTATTGTTTTACTGGTTGTACTCTGTATAGACATTTATTCCGTGTGTAATTGTAGTATTCTGTATTCGAAGTTTCATTTTATTAAAACCATATATCCCTAATTGCTTCTGTTTGCTCAACATTTCAAGGTCCCTGAAGCGTTACGATCTAAAGCTACAAAGCTTTACTTGTTACTATTTCAGAAACTTAAATTTTATAAGAACAGGAAGCTGGTTTTCTTGAAGAATGGCAAGATTACAATCAGTTAACCACAACCTACGAGAAACATCAGAGAATCAGGGTCACCTTGAAGGGGCACAATAACTTAGGAACACATCTAAAGGCTGCGAACAGGTACTTGCATTGACTTTGGTTGCTGAACAAGTCCAGATGCAGGATATTCTTGAGATTCTTGATGATTTTGCCAGGAGTGCACTGAAGCGTTCGTTTGGGTTCTTGGGGTGGTCCACGTTGAATCCAAAGAAGTTAACTTGACGATGAAGTTGCCGGAAGAAGACAGGAGAATGTTGTCTCAAAGAGATTGAGCAAAGATCTGACCTAATCAGATAAGGTCCTATCAGTTCACACCCATTTGTTGAGGTGACCAATCTAAGATGACCTGGAGAAAGTCGTTGTTCCATCTTATCTCCATTTGCATGTTCATGCTAGCATGGGAAATTTGTGCAGTCTTTACACAATAGTATGGTACAAAATATGATGTAATTTATCAAAACATGTTGTACACCATTGATTATAAAATCAGAAGGGTATTATTTTGATACTAAGAAATAGATACTATGAAGACGTATCATAGTTATTAATAGTCATAAAAGCAGTGATACATCATCTTTGGATATCAACATTGGAAGTTATTCTGGTTTTAGGGCCGATGACAACAGGGGAGAGGGGGAAGGTTTTCTGATGTATAGGTCATTTTGATTAAGGCCATTCGTTACACTATCGTAAATCTTGGGCGGCCCATTACTCTGTCAGGGTGTGGTGCAGGCTATTGATGTTACATTTGACACTGAAGCTTCAAAGCGCGATATGATACACAGCACAATTTCTCATGAAGCTCCGTGCCGGAGCGCGTATTGTTCTCAGAGAAACACGTGATCAACGAAAAACGAAGCCTCACTTTCTTTCCAGTCACGTACATTTTTCACTTTGCGTGTCGAAATGTTTATACCCAGACCACTACTCTAGAGGTTTTTGGAAGTTTAAGTCCATTTACTAATTTTTTTAATTTTTTATTTTTTATATATATAAATAAGCCTACATGTTACATGATCATATATTCTGACACATAAACAGCATAGAAACCATACCATAATTAGACCAACATTTACTTGCATCAAGCAACTCTGTTGGTATTTTTATTTCTATATAGTATTAATATAATTGTTACATTTATTTTATTGCTACAATTTAATATGTGAATTATATTATCAGAAAACTGAACATTTAGCGTTGTCAGGCTTTCATTTGCGCTTAATGGATAAAACAACAGCGCTCAGCTGCTCATAAACATGGCTGCTATAAATTTGACCTGCCACAAGATGGCACTGTATTCGACACTCTTGGTGCTTCGAATCATTTCCCGAAACATTCAGGGGAAAGCCTCAGTGCTTCATGAGGCTTCATTTGCCCATCCCTAGTGCAGGCAGAAGAAGACAGAGGCAAAAGGCTCCAATGCAAACTTTCACTTAATACAAATTCCAACGGGTACAAACCATAGACTGTAAAAAAAGATGGACGACGCCCCTTCGCTCTCTTCCATTGATGAGAACTGAAGCCGCCAGCGTCCCGATATGGCGCTGACATATTGGAACTTGAGTCTGCGCAGTAGCGATCTCGGGACCAGACCTGCGCAGTAGTGAGCAGGAAGTAAAGCTGCGAAATCAGCGCTCCGCCCTCACTCTCAGAATGCACTCAGGGAGAGTGGATTCTGCACACTTTTTTAAAAATTGATTGCAGTAAGACAAGAGGCTTGTTAAAATAAAGTAAATACAATCTCCTCAGTCCTCCGAAGATCCCGAAAAAAATGTCCGTTGGTGCTTCAGTGACTACTTCGCTCAGAGAACCTGTCAATCACAGCTGTCAATCATGACGTTACACAACCGCATCACGTAACTAACTAAAAACCAACTTATTTTTGAAACAGACACTTGAACTTACATCAGCATGATAAAAACGACAGCAAATGAAAGAAACCACCATTGGAAAAAAGATATTTGAAGTGTAATTTAATTGTTTAGTTGGTCTCACGTCCCGTTGATTAACACGGGGAGGCTGGACTTATGACCTATACTAGGACCAGTCACCGGGGGGCGATCGAGACGTTTTGGCTTCACTTTTCAGGGCTTGTGCGGCACGCTTGGTACAAACAGGCAGGATACTCACACACACTAAAGCCTGGTTCACACGGCAGGATAATTAGGCCGATTTTAGCCCCGATTCACCCCTTCCGACAATCTTAAGGATGCTCCGATTATCGTAAAATAATCTGATCAGATATTCCTGCCGTGTGTGGTGTGTTAAGGCTGCTCTCGTCTGCTCGGCAGGACGTCGGGACCGCTCCAATCTCAAATCGGGGATATCCAACATGTTGGATTTATTTGGCCCGATTTCTTCTCGTGTGTGGTGTCCCCCGAGCACGCAGCCTGTGGACTGTGGAGTGTAGCCAATCAGAAAGCGAGGTGACGAGGTGGCGAGGAAACACCGGGAAATATAATCAAAACAGCTGGCGGCATGGCACACCAGAAAGTCCGGTGGACGTCAGAGATCATCGCCTTTTCTTTTGATAACGTTTTTTTTTTCGGTTAAAAACAAACTACAAACTATTGCCACTGCATCCTCTTCGTCCGCCATGATTGTTTACTCTGAAGTCACGTTTGATCTCGAGGTATTTTGCGCGATTTCCCGTCTGATCTGGGAATGCTCGGGAGTCAAATCGGTTCGTGTGTGATGTGTTGATTTTGCCGTGTGGCTGCGCACCACACACTGTACGACCAAAACTATTAGACCCGTGATTTTTTATCCCCGTGTGTGGGGTCTCTCAGGTTTGGAAAATCGGGCGACAATTTTAAAATCGTCCCGTGTGAACCAGGCTTAAGTACAACAGGTAATGGACAAAGACTGACTAACTGAACACAGATGATGTAGATGATGATGATGATGATTAACTAAATCCAGGTGATACAGATGAACGGATAATGATGAAGACACGTGACAAGAAGACAGGCAGACAAGTCCAATGAAAAAAAACTCAACAGAACACTACTGTGACATAAATGTACTAACTATGAAATCAAAAAAATAAGTTTTCTCAACTTAATTGTTTGTGTTCATTGGACAAAAAAGGTTAAATAGTTTTTATAAGTAAACTCAACATTGCACTCAAAAATTTGCCCACTCAACTTAAAATTTTAAACTAAGTTAACAATTTGCACGTTCGATTTTTTTACAGTGTACTCACGGTGATTCATAAATTTGAGGTTGAACCACTCGAGTCACATGGATAACTTTAATGATGTCTTTACTTCCTTTCTGGGCCTTGAAAGTGGTAGTTGCCAATGGAGGGACAGAAAACTCTCAGATTTCATCAAAATGATCTTCGTTTGTGTTCCGAAGATGAACAAAAGTCTTACGGGTCTAGGATGACATGAGGGTGAGTAATTAATGACAGAATTTTCCTTTTTGGGTGAACTATCCCTTTAACAGCAGGTGTAATGACTAATTAGGGTAACCATATTTTAATTCAGTACAGCACTGCTTTGGTGTAACTTTTACATCATTTAACACTGTTGATGTTGTCACAGTGCATGCCAACTGAACGTTATTTATTATTTTAAAAGTAGTATATTGTAATGATGTATCTTACCAGAGAGGCTTCATTTTATAAATGCCTCAAAGAGCACATGCATACTATTTGCATGTGTACCCTTATATGCAATAACATAAGAGTTGAGTAACAACAAAAAACTAACCTGCTCTTGCCATGCTAGATCAAATTAAAGACTGAAATGTTCTGAATAAAAATAAGAATGAAAAAAGAAGAACATTTTGTATTTTGTAAGAACTGATTTTCCTGCTAAATCAAAAGCTGAGATAAAATTCACCCTGCAATAAAGCAATAAAACGCACCCTGGACAGAAGATCACAAAGTAAGAGAACAGGACATTGTCCAGTGCAAACTTTTCTCCTTCCTTATCTCTGCATCCCCCTCTCCCTCCTCCCTTCCTCTCCCCCTGAGTCAAGTCACCAAAAGTTCACTAAGAATGTCTATATATCACATATGATGTATCTTGTGAATCTATTGGTTTTCCTTTTCATGTTTGGTGTCATTTTAAGTGTCTCAGTGCGATTGGTAAAATTGTCTTAATTTCACTGCAGTCAAATGGTTTAATGAGAACTTAGGAGACCTGTTCTCCTCTTTGGGTGATGTCTCTTCAAGATATCTCCCCTCTCCCCCGAAACCAGGTGTTAACCCCTGGGGTACATGAATTGATTCAAAACAATTCAAAAACATATTGGTATAACCCTTTTGTTCTGGTCTGGGTATTTAAGGGTAGTGACAGAGCAGTCTTTGGGAACCTGTAACCAGGGAAAAACCACATGCAGTGCTGTGTCAGTGTCTTCTCAAGTCTTACACTTGGAACACACTCACACACCACTGCATGTCTCTGTCAGGAATGCATTGCTTACTTTTAGACTCATCTTTGAGTAATTGATGTCATATATTTATTATTTCTGAATTGACTTTTAATCACTTGTGTAATTGGCATGATACATTTTTACCTGACAAATAAATGTTACATCTTGATTTATTCTGAAGTATTCTGAAATCATTTTTCCTAGTAGATTAAAAGTGTAGTCTGGTGTTTTCGCAAATCTCTGTCCAGGATAGATCAAACCGAAGGCACTAATGAATGGAGCATGGGGCATATCATTAAGGAGACCTTCCGATTTCTGACTATAGCTGACTTAGCACGTTGCAAGCTCGCAACTATTAAAAAAAATTACACCTTTGTTATGAGTCAGCAGTGAGTTAAAAAACTGTGATTCGTGCAATCTCAGAATAAGTGTATCTCAGTCACTTGACCAGAATGTGGACTGATTCTTGTTCAAGGTAATGAAGTCTGAGACTTACCTTTACAGGAGTGATGGTGGAACTGAGTATGGGCCCTTGTGGAAGTTGGGCCCAACAAGCAGCCCCAAATAGATTATTTATTTTGGTTGTTCTTCACTTGTTCTTCTTGGCTCTTCATCGCTGCAGAAGCATAGGTAATAGGCAACAAGGGCTATACTAAAGAAACACTATCTTTCATGACCAACATGAAACTTGCCACTTTGAAGATCACTGGCTTACTTTAGATCCACTGAAGAACTGAGACCTTTTAAATGGAAAAGATCATTAATATTTGTTCACTGAAAAATGTGTAACAGGATCTCACTTTGAGAAATTTAGGATCTTTATTATTAACTATTTACAAGGTCATTGATCATAAACCATGAGACATGGAACATTAAAAAAGGAAACTATTTGTGCAGTAGTTCGAATAAATGTATGAGATGTTTATGCTTTTTAAATGATATTTTTATTTGGGTAAAATGTACAATTATTACAGATTATTACACTATTTTAAAAAGTATAATCAATGTAATTCAAATTCAATTTAAATGAAGCATAACATACAAAAGTTTGTAGGCTGAAATGAAAAATAGGAGAACAAGGGCTATAAAGAAAAGTAACTATAAAGTTTATAGTCTAGAAGTGGTTTTCTATGCAGGTTTCAAATATATAGTTAAAAACTCTCTTAAAGGGATACTTCACCTCTGGAAAGATGAATGTGTATTTAAAATGGGTCATTTATGTAGTAGAAATGTGAAATTATTTTTGAATTTGGAGCCTTCTACAATGAGAAAAGCCAGAAAATGTATTTTTGGCTCATGTGGATGAAAGACAACAACTCCCAGAATGCACTTGCTTCGCTGCCCTACGAGGCCACTCCCAAGCCAGGCCTTCCGAGAGCGCAGTTAAACAACTAGGCTAGGCTACTAGTTGACTCGAAACTTAAAAGACGCCGTTTTATCGTGAGTCTCCGTGATGAGCCTGCCCGGGATTTCGAGATTGCCCGAAATGTCCGGGATTCGGCTTTTGCGTTCTACAGTCACTATTCATTATGTTTACTGTGGCGAGCAGGACGAGGCTGAGGGCCGTGAGAGAACGGCGCGAGGCCAGTGGCGTGATTACTGATGAGCGACACCTGTGAGACGCACCGGTCTCGTATCTCTCACGGAGGAGTTTTCTTAGCAATGCTAAAATGCACATCAGCCGATCACTTGTTTAGCGTTCATGTAGACACTACATTCAGATTCACCAATCGGAATAAATTCAGTTAGATTGAAACAAAATGTGTGCATGTACTGTAAACATCGAGTGGCGACTGTAGAAAGCAAAAGCCGAATCTCGACGGCCGGACATGTCCGGGAAAAAGAGGATGGTAACCCCTACTACTCAGCTTTCTCCACAGAACAAGAGCCTGTTAGCTTAACTTCAGAAAAAAGATGGCTGACACTGTTTGTACATTCTGTGAGTGAGATCCTACTCCCTATCAGAGCATATGAGCGGAGTAGAGCGGTGAGAATCTCAGCTCATCGCTCACGGAACTGTTCACCCCTCCGCTCCCCCGCTCAAAGCTACATCAGGCCGCTCCGCTCATTATCGCTCAGTGCTCAACACAGTTTGCTTCACGCTCCACTCAAATCGCCCCCCGCACGCTCCAAAAAAGGAAAAAAAATCTACATGTATATCACTTTTAGCTTAGACCACAGCCTTACCTCCTAAAGAACTAATGAGCAACAACAACATTTTTCAAATATAAATGTTTTATTTCAAATTACAAATTAGGCCTATGTAAGAAGGAATATAGCCTACACAAAAAGTATTGTAAAATTAAACGAATAAATGGGCCTAATAATATAAATAAAAATTATATAAACAAATATATACATAAAAGTTTTAAAAGTAAATTAACTATTTGGCCAGCATTTTGATAAGTGAACTTTTGCGCAACCCGCACGATTAAACTTTAAATTGGGTTATATCCACTGTACACACAAACTGCTGTAAAATTAAACGAATATATGGGCCTAATAATATAAATAAAATGTATATAAACTAAAATATATATAAAAAATATATACATAAACGTTTTAAAAGTATAGGCTAAATTAACTATTAGGCCAAAATTCTTATAACTGAACTTTTGCGCAGCGCGCAGGATTAAAATTAAAATTGGCTTGTATCAATTGTTTGAATATTACACTATATTTAATTTACACTTTGTTACAAGTTACCGTATTCAATTTGCTAACCTTTTGCTTTCTTCCCAGCGTTTTCACGAATCACACTTTCATGTTTTCGAGAGATGTGTCTTTTTAGATTCCAAAATGAATCTTTACTGACTGAAACGATGTCTCCACATTCGTTTTCTTGTACCACATTATCATTGTTAGTTAGTTTTATATTAATAGTACACCTGTATGACTTCTCATTTTCCTTTTTGAAGTACTTTTTGAACTCCATTATTGAGCCGAGTTTTGACTGAAAATAGTCTACTGTTGATGACTGTGCAAGACAGATGGATTCTGGGTCAGGCTTGACTGAGTATGCTTCAGAATCATGGTGTGAGCGGAGCGATATTGGAGCCGGAAATAGGGCGATGCTCTGTCCTTTTAAAAATGCCTCTCTGCGCTCTGTCCAAGATCCACCCGCTTGCTCCCGCTCCACTCCGCTCACATGCTCTGCTCCCTATGGGCGGGTTGAAAATATGCGGAACTAGCTCCTACTACTGACTGTAGTTTCTAGCCTCTGGCCAAAAAATCAAATTTTTGCATCATCACAAAAATTATGGAGGATTTTTTCCACACAAAAAATACATAAATCTCTCATCTCAGGGGGATATGTGGGAGGGAAGCACGGTAATTCGAAAATACTACAGGTTTTCTACTGATACTAAGCTTAATGCTAAATGCTGAAGTATCCCTTTAAATTTGTGGAAAAACATTTTTATAACTTTTTTTTGTAGTCAAAGTTATGTCTATACAGAAATTGACTGAAATAAACCCTGAAAAATATTGAGGGAAAATATGTGAAAACTGTTCTACCCTACATGAAAAACACACTGAAATACACTTTACATTTGCAGATGTTAAAATTACATTTTATGTAGCATAAACATTTCCGTTTAAACATTACGTATAGGCTTTACGTATAAATTTAGCAATAACAATCTTACACTCTTATGATATGATAGCTGACAGATACATATAAAAGAATAAAAGTCTATTATTGGACAGAAATAGCATAGCAATTAATTAAAACCAGCAAGCATCAGGATAACATATTTGTAAAGCAAATCAGAAAAATCAAAAATTAACGCTATGAGACTTAAATATTTGTTAATATTTGTATTTGTTAAATATACTAATATCTGTGCCTTGCGGACAGAAAGGCTAAATGATGACTGAATTTTCTTTTTTGGGTGAACTTTACAACCAGTGTGAACCACTCAATGAACTACTGAACATGAAAGGCAGACATTATGGCACATATTGTGTCTAATGTGCCAGCTTTTGAAGATCCAAATTAAAGATCCACATCTTTTTCATGTTTTCTTAATTTATGTTTCGAATTAGTAGATAGGCTATCATTACCAACATTTTTTTTAATGTGTGTTCAGGAACCTCTTTCAAACATTCTGTACCTAAATAGGTTATAACATCGGTTGAAGCTCTCTTCCGTCATTATCTTGTCTCTCACTCCGTGTCTCTGCTGTTCGTCTCCAGCATGATAACAGTCGACTTGGGCAGCACTCACATTTTCCACTAATGCAGCAGTCATAAATACCCACAAAGAGAATCACCAAGGCACTGAAGACAGAGATCAAGACATAACCTGCATACTGAAAAAAAAAAAAAAAAAAAAAATCACTTAACACAAGAACGAACCTTATTGATTCTCACATCAAACAAGCACATTTGGACACAGTGCAGTTCAAACCGGAGTCGGACAATAGGGGCTTTCGCACCGGAGGAACCTTTTCATAGTTCCTAGAACTATTGGCAGATGTACCCGGATTTTGGCGCGTTCACACCGCAGGAACTAGGAACGTCTCGGTTACGTATGTAACCCTCGTTCCCTGAGTAGGGAACGGAGACGTTACGTCGGATGACGACGAATGGGGTTTCGCTTAGAAAGCCTGTCATCTTCGAGTATATAAAATGAGCCTATGGCAATGAAATGCCATGGGTCTGCGGAATTTGCATTGCGTAACTCCGCCCCACCCTGGGGGTATATAAGGAAGTACGCTGCAACATGCAGATATGTCTTCGCTGAGGAGCCGAGACTGAACTCAGGCGTTCCAGCGGTACAGCGGAAGTGGCAGGGAGACGTAACGTCTCCGTTCCCTACTCAGGGAACGAGGGTTACATACGTAACCGAGACGTTCCCTTTCGTTGTCACTCCGAGTTACGTCGGATGACGACGAATGGGGTTCCCAATGAAATCACGCCACCTCTCGACTGTCTTCCAGTGCCCTGCGTAAGTCTGAGCTCCCTGTCGTGAGACTGGCACGGACGAAGGACTCCTACTTAACACAGGAATACCAAGGTACACTGGGAAGCATATCTCAGTGGAAATATGCCATCATGCCCAACCCGAAGGGGGGGACTTGGAATACACATATGACCCCGAGGGGCTGCATATGGAGAAACACTGGGGTGTCCAGCCGCAGGTGGAATATTTCAACCCCAGGGGTGGCAAGGTGGCTTGCCGAGGGAAAGACACATGCTCAAGGAGGCTTACAGTGGAAATACACATGTGGGGGTCGCCCAGAGGGGGAACCATGCACATGGAGGCACCTAGCCAAGCGCGAAAGCTGCTGGTGGCATAACTCTGGCGTTGACATCGTCAGTGCTGGAGGAGACTCAGGGCTTATTAGGCTCACCTGAGGAATATATCGCACGTATCCCGTCCGTGGAGAGGAATGGCGAGCAAGCGAAGACACCTGAGCAGAATCTATTACCGGCTAGTTGAAGCGAGTACATGAGAAGAAACTGGCTCCACTCGGAGATTATAGAATCTCGCGAATGTGTTAGGTGTCGCCCAGCCTGCAGCTCTGCAGATGTCTGTTAGCGAGGCGCCATGCGCTAGAGCCCAAGAGGATGCCACACTCTGAGTGGAGTGGGCCGTCACACCAAGGGGGCATGGTCGACCTTGCTGCTGGTAAGCCAAAGCAATGGCGTCCACTATCCAGTGAGACAACCTTTGCTTGGAGAGAGCCTTTCCCTTCAGCTTCCCACCATGACAGACAAAGAGCTGGTCAGAGGTCCTGAAACACTGCGTTCTGTCTACGTAAGCACGGAGGGCGCGTACTGGACAGAGCAGTGCCAAGGCTGGGTCTGCCTCCTCCAAAGGCAGCTCTTGCAGGTTCACCACCTGGTCTCGAAAGGGAGTGGTGGGAACCTTGGGCACATATCCAGGCCGGGGTCTCAGGATCACGTGAGAGTTAGCCGGCCCGAATTCCAGGCACGCTTTGTCAACCGAGAATGCCTGCAGGTCCCCTACCCTCTTGATGGAGGCCAATGCAACCAGGAGCGCTGTCTTCATTGACAGGAACTTAAGCTCCACTGATTGCAGAGGCTCAAAGGGAGCACTCTGCAGGGCAGTTAAAACCACTGAGAGGTCCCAAGAGGGAACGAGAGGAGGGCGAGGAGGATTCAGTCTCCTCGCTCCTCTCAGGAACCTGATGATCAGGTCGTGCTTTCCCAGAGACTTACCATCAACTGCATTGTGATGTGCGGCGATGGCGGCAACATACACTTTCAGGGTGGAGGGAGACAGCCTTCGCTCCAACCCTTCTTGCAGGAAGGAAAGCACGACACAGATCGGGCATTTCGTGGGTTCTTGTTGTTTTGAAGAACACCAGTTGATGAAGAGGTTCCACTTGAACGCATAGGCATGTCTCGTGGACAATGCTCTAGTGGAAGTGATGGTAGCCACCACCGCTGGTGGTAGGGTACTCAAACCTACCTCGTCCCGTCCAGGAGCCACACGTGGAGGTTCCAAAGACCGGGATGAGGGTGCCACAGGGTGCCCCGTCCCTGAGAAAGCAGGTCCTTCCTCAGAGGAATAGGCCAGGGAGGTGCTGTCGCGAGGAGTACTAGTTCTGGGAACCAGGTGCGGTTGGGCCAATACGGGGCAACCAAAATCACCTGCTCCTCGTCCTCCCTGATCTTGCGCAAGGTCTGCGCAAGAAGGCTCACTGGGGGAAATGCATACTTGCGGCCCCGCGGCCAGCTGTGCGCCAGTGCATCCGTGCCGAGCGTGCCCTCGGTCAGGGAATAAAACAGGTCGCAATGGGACGAGTCGTGGGAGGCAAACAGATCTATCTGAGCGTCCCCGAACTGATCCCAAATCAGCTGAACCGACTGGGGATGGAGTCTCCATTCTCCAGGGAGAGGCCGAAGCCGAGACAGCTCGTCGGCCGCACGGTTCAGGTCTCCCGGGATATAAATGGCTCGAAGCGACCTCAGATGCTTCTGACTCCATATGAGGAGGTGGCGAGAGAGTTGCGACATACGGCGGGAGCGTAGACCACCTTGTCGGTTGATGTACGCTTGTCTGATCAGACTAGAACGTGCTGGCCCCTGAGCAACGCACGGAAGTGGTGCAGGGCGAGACGTACAGCCAGCAACTCGAGGCAACTGACATGCAAAAAGGCGCTGGGGTCCTTTCCAGGAGCCCGCGGCAGCATGTCCATTGCACATGGTGCCCCAGCCCGTGGTGGAGGCATCTGTTGATACAACAACATGCCTGGAAGCTCATTCTAAGGGCACACTGGCCCGAAGAAAACTGAGGTTCGACCACGGGGTGAAGGTCTGACGGCAGGTCGGAGTCACTGGGACTCGGGGCGTGCCGTGTTGCCATGCCCACCTCGGGACTCGATCGCGAAGCCAAAGCTGAAGCGGTCTCATATGAAGCAATCCGAGCAGCGTTACTGCGGCTGCGGATGCCATATGCCCCAGGAGCCTCTGAAATAGTTTCAGTGGAACCGCACTCTTGCCCTCGAATTGACGAAGGCAAGTCAGCAGTGACTGCGCGTGCTCGCTCGTAAGCTGCGCGCACATGGCGACCGAGTCGATTTCCATAACGAGAAAGAGATCCTCTGCACGGGGCAGAGTTTGCTCTTCTCCCAGTTGACCCGAAGGCCCAGACGAGCTTGGTGCCGGAGCACTAGGTCCCTGTGTTCGCAAACCTGGTCTCGAGAGTGAGCTAGGATCAGCCAGTCGACGAGATAGTTCAGGATGCGAACCCCGTGTTCCCGTAGAGGAACAAGGGCTGCCTCGACGACCTTCGTGAAGACACGAGGAGACAGGGCTAGCCCGAAAGGGAAAACCGCGTACTGGTATGCCTGCCCCTTCGAAAGCAAGCCGTAGGAACGGTCTGTGTCGAGGAAGATTGGAGACATGGAAGTAGGCATCCTTCAGGTCGATCGCTGCCTTCGGTACAATGAAGTAGGGGCTGTAAAAGCCGGACTTCATTTCGGCTGGAGGGACAATCTCGATCGCACCCTTCGCCAGTAGGGTGGCGACCTCCACTCTCATGACAGGGGCATTGCCACCGACCATAGTGAAGCGGACTCCCCTGAAGCGGGGAGGAGACCGTGCGAACTGAATCGCGTAGCCGAGCCTGATGGTTCTCGCGACCCAACGGGACAGTCTGGGAAGCTCCCAAAAGCTGTACCAGCGGGGTCAAGGAGGCCAGGGGAGGACCAGCGTCCCACGGGGGCGTACTCTGGCAGGGGTCTGGCGACAGAAGGGGACGAGAGTGGCGAGGCTCGTGAGCGGCGCGCACTGTCATCCACAGCCTCTTGGGGCTCGGAGGAAGGGGCATCAGTTCTTGAAATAAGAGATTCTCCCGCGGCCCTCCACCGGGGGACGGAGTGGCCCTGCTACCAACTCCTGAAAAGAACTGAGCCCTAACTCCAAGCTACCCGTCTCGAAAGTGCTGCTTAGCCTGGTGTCTGGCCAGCTAAGGGGCGGAGACGGGCAGTGCCGCCCTCCTGCATCCCCCTCCAGCCCGGGGCTGGTGAAGGCTCGAGGGGAGGAGCCGCAGGGAGGCGGCCTCGGCGGGAAGCAGACTAAGGAGACCGCACGGAAGGATGACCATTGGTGCAGAAGGCCTCAGTCCACTTCAGGGGATGATCGAAAACTGTTGGGCGCAGTCCTCAATCACACCGCTGAGCAAGCCACCCGTCTCGAGAATGCTGCTTAGCCTGGCGTTTGGCCGGCTAAGGGGCAGAGACGGGCGGTGCCGCCCTCCTGCAACCCTCTCCTGCTCGGGGCCAGTGAAGGCTCGAGGGGAGGGGCCGCAGGGAGGCGGCCTCGGCGGGAAGCAGACTAAGGAGACCGCACGGACGGATGACCGTCGGTGCAGAAGGCCTCAGTCTGCTTCTGGGGGGGGTCAAAGACTGTAGGGTACAGTCCTCAACCACACCGCCGAGGAGCCCAGCCTGGGACATGGGGGAGCTGAGAAAATGAATTCTCAGACCCCCTCACATCAACCTGGCTGAGCCCATTCCTGGACCACAGCTGTGGACATCACCTGGCCCCGGGATCACGCGGGTACCGATGTCGCCCGTAGAGCGAGGTCAGTAGTGTGCGTGGCGGATCGACCACCCCAGACATGGGAGGCATAGCGTCCCTGCGTGGGGGCGTGGTCGAGTTTCCGCGTTCTGTCAGTGTAGGCCAGGGAAGGACCAGCGTTCCACGGCGGCCTGGTCTGACAGAACTCCTGAGTCAGCACTGCCTCGAAGGCGAAGGCGACACACAGCACTGCATGCCTGTGCCACGATAGTGACAGAGAACATACAGCCCATGATCGCCACGCGATCGAGTGCAGCGAAGGCGGAGGACGCCCGCGGGCCGCGAAAGTCACGTGGACTCCCGCGGGCCGGAAGCGTCCTGATGCACATCCGGGAAGCCTACAGCGCTCGGGGGGAGGGCGGCGCCACTCCTGCCGATGCTTTCAGCTGCCCGGGAAAGCATGGCCATCAGCTCTGGATCTGATCCGACTAACGCTGACACTCCAGAGGGAGGCAACGCAGTCGAATCCTCATTTCCAGAGGAATCAAGCCCGCCTTGTGATGCTGTGAGTGACATGACACCACCTGCTGGAGCCCCGAATGAAAACACTGGGTCCCCGAGAGAAACCAGGCACACACGGAAGCCCCACGGTTTGCGATGTGTAGGGGGGCGTGGCCCGAGGAATGCTCGTCGGTATTATGCCACACTGTAACCCTCAGATCACCCTGGCCACCAGCCAAAGTATCCCCTCTCGAGGAAGAGATAGATTGGGGTGTGGCAGAGGGGACTCTACCCACACGGAGATCATCGAGTCTCGATCTATAAACATCGCGATGGTCACGTTCCCGCAAAGAAAACGTGACTCATCCACGAGCGCTGCCGAGCGTGAATAAGCCCAACACGCGAAACAGCGCTTGTGACCGTTAAACACACACACTGTCGGCAGATCACTGCACAGATCAGCAGCAGGCAATGCGATCTCGCTGGAACACGCCGTCACACAAACACACTGAAGAGCCGCTCGTCTCGTAGAGTGAAGATGATACAGAATGGCTTGTAGGAGTGAAGAAAACTCTTGGCTCCGAAGCGAAAACATATCTGCATGTTGCAACGTACTTCCTTATATACCCCCAGGGTGGGGCGGAGTTACGCAATGCAAATCCGCAGACCCATGGCATTTCATTGCCATAGGCTCGTTTTATATACTCGAAGATGACAGGCTTTCTAAGCGAAACCCCATTCGTCGTCATCCGACGTAACTCGGAGTGACAACGAAAGGGAACTATTTTAGTTCTAGGAACTCTTTTGGAGAGACTCAAGAAGAAGTGACAACATGTAGAATTGAACAGGACATTTCTGAATAGTTAGTTGATTAATTAATGTAGATGATGCAGAGTTAACTATCTTCAAGTCATTGATTAGCATATTCAGTCATGATAATCTATAAATCGCTTGTGTGGGAACTGTTGTAGTGAAATGCTAATTCATTCATACTGAGTTTTTTACACTGTTAAAGAGTTGGATTCCCATGCTAAACATGGACAAAGTTTCAAAAATTAAGTTGTACGTTTGATGGAGTATTTTTGTGCCAAAAATACTCCTTCCGGTTTGTCACAAGTTTCGGAAAGTATGGGCGTGTGTGACGTCAGATGGGGCGGAATTTCCTTATACGGGTCCTAAGGGCACTTCTCCCGGAAGGGCGCGCGCGCACCCACCCGTAGACCAGAGCAAGAGAGCGAAAGCAGTACGCCCATCAAAGCGCTGTGCTCGGCTTTAGGGAAGTCATCAACGGAGTTGTGCAAGTGTTCTTGGTTGTTCCCTGCATTTCGACGATGATTGTTTTATAAACAAGGCCCAGTTCGACGCCGGATTTGCAGATCGTCTAATGCTTAAGGATGGAGCAGTCCCAACGATAAAGGTTCACGGTTGTGCGTTGGAACCACAGGCGGTGAGTAAAACTGCTTCAAATGTCTGTGTGTTGTTAGCTATCGGCGCGTAAGCACAGCAAGTAAACAACATGATCACGTATAGTTAATGTATCTATGGAGCATGCGATGTATGGTGTGTGTGTGTGTGATTCGCGCTCGTGATTCTTTAGCTCCGCCCACACGGCACGCCTCCAGCCGCTCGTTTTTTTCCGGAAAGACTCGGTACAGCCTATCTTTCTTTTATAAATATAATAAAACTAACTTTTTGGAGATATGAAGGATGCAATACTACTCTATAGGTACTCAAGATCAGGGCGTAGCTACGTGGTGGCCAGGGGGGGCCACGGCCACCATTGGTCAAGGCTCGGCCCCCCTGCCGGCCCCCCCAACCTCACGGCCCCACCCCCAGTCTGAGGAGGGGAAAAAGAAATTTAATTTAAAAAAAACCCCTCCTGAACAGAAACTGTTTTTTTTTTTTTTTTTTTTTTTTTTTTTTTTTTGGATGATATAGTCATAATAATATGTTCTCATGTTACATACTCCTATACAGTAGGTGGCGGTATGCACCTTTACAGTCATGGTTGCAATCTGCCATAAAGCGAAAAGAAGAAGAAGAAGAAGAAACGGTCTAAAGGAAGCTGAAATGTATGCATTATTATTTTTGTATCAAGTCATTTGTCACATGTTGGGTCACGCCCCCATCAACAGTGCAAGACATTACATGCCTGCATTCTGACAGCGCTTAATGGAGACTAGCAGCTAGACTAGCACTGGATACCACTGTAACTAACACGTGAGTAAGTTGGTGATACTTGAAAGCATAATTGAAATGATAAGATCATATAGTTATCTTCTCACTCAGTTTAATGTGTAAGAATGTGTCGACATAGAGGAAGGGTGGCAGAGTGAGTTGAGTTGGGCTGCTGCTGTTATTTTTGCAAACTTGTATGATTATCTAGCGCTAGCTAGCTTAACTCAATTCCAATGTGTCACTTAGGGCCGTTACATAGTCAACACGAGCAACGCGAGCGACGCGCTCCCTTTCATAGTCAAAACAGTAGACGCAAGCGTCACGGGCGATGCGTGAAATGATATACACCGCTCACGCAACAGGGGGTAGTAGAGTAGAGTCATAGTAGAGTCATAGCACTGAACGCCCGTCTATTTCGCTTCAAAAGCTCGCTTTCGCTTTGGTTTGGACACGCGAATAGATTCAAAATGTTCAAGCGTCGAACTAGACGCGAATTTGACGCTCTATTCGCGTTTGGTGTAAACGCAGCATAATACCAGGCTGCGATGTCAAGATTGCAATGCTGGAATGTGTGTGTCAGAAAGAGAGAGAGAGGCGCGGGCGCGATCGAACAGTGGAAACAAAACAAAAAACATACTCCGTCATTTTGTTCATAGAGGACATCGTTAAACTTAGATTTATGTAAAACACAACATTGTGCTTTTGTCAAACTGTAACCTACAACTGTCACCCAACCAAAATCACACAAACACACTGACACACGTTGTAGAGGAGATGTATACATATAAGCTCGCATAATTTTTCCTCTTCGCCCGCCATTGTATTCAAACCTTCTTCTGTAAACATAATATACTTGAATTAATGAACAATACTTGCAATGTCGCCCCCACCGACAACGCATAATAATAAATTGAATATTGCACTTAAAATGCTATGGTTTACCTAAATTATCGCCTAAAATGACAAATTATATTGTGTCTTTCTGTCATTTGCACTAAAAACATCCCCGTCTCATGTTAAGGTCCCTAACCCCTCACATAATCATGACACATCGCACTCGCACATTAAGCACCCATCCCAATAACATGGATTATCAATAAGACATTATTAGTGTCCATAAGGAAGTTAAATCCATTGTTTATGGCCTGACGAGCCATGGGAAAACCGCTACTCTGAGTGACGCGGTGCGTGAGTTTTAAAATAGTAGTTTTTGACAATCAAGTGCCACCGCAAATAAAAGACTGGCCCAAGCTGGCCCCCCCAGAAATAATGTCCTGGCTATGCCCCTGCTCAAGATTAACATGAGATTGACTGAAACTGAGTGTTTCACCCACCCCCTTTAAGATGCCGACAGAGTGACGTGGATGTGGGGCACCCTCTGATCTGCACACTGCAAGAAGCTCGTCGTAATGCTTGTTATTTTTATGTTAGTCAAATAGTTAACAGTGTACCTGTTGCATTAACCATTCAATCGACATGTTGAGTTGGTGCATCCACATGCTTAATGTGACACGATGCAATACATGTAAAATGGTGTATGTTAAATGACGTTATTAAGGTTCTAAATGCATAGTTTATGTATTTCTTTTGTGTGTAGCCTATTTGAGCTACACATTTGTGTGAAATTGCCAAAATTTCCTTACGTTTGCTCTTTCCACTTTGTTAATGACCATTACAAAGTGTAATTTTAAGTAGTCTGTATTTCTGTACATGAAAATAAATAAGTATAGTGAAAGTATACTTTATTATTTTTAGTTTAAAAAAAGTATACTAATAGCACACTTTTGTAAGGAAGAGCATAATAATCAACACATGCAGCTCAGTTAATGCTTTCAAATGAAAACTACAGTCACATCTAAGCGGTCACGGTTTAGGGAACTTCTAAAACATTGCCTCTGAGCTGGATTACCAAGGGACCCAGCTAACAGAGAACGTTCTCAGAACTTTGGTTCTGACAAATTTCTCTCAAAGTTATGAACAAGCATTCTTCCAGAAACGTTAATTGAATGTTTCTTCAAAGTTATCTGGTCTTTAATGATGTTCTCAAAATATTAGCACAAATCTACATTATTAATATACTTAATTATTTTAATGATGATAATCAGATATTAGGAAAAGTTCATACAGCATATAATATTTACCTGAGACTGGTGGATATATTTGTGAGTCAAATCTCGTAGCTCCGTCTCATTTCGCATCTTTTCAGTAGGTTTACACCAAGACGTGTTGATTTCCTCATCAAACACATAAAAACCATTCCACTGTGTCATGCCACAAGCAACATAATCACCATCAAGTAATAAGATGACGATCCATGTGACAGGTGGAATCAGACAAGCTGCAAAAGCTTTAGGACAGTTTTGTTGAGCTTCAGGAGAGTTCTGCTGGGCATCGGGAGAGTTCTGCTGGTCATCGGGAAAGTTCTGCTGGTCATTGGGAGGGTTCTGCTGGTCATCGAGAGAGTTCTGCTGGTCATTGGGAGGGTTCTGCTGGTCATCGAGAGAGTTCTGCTGGTCATTGGGAGGGTTCTGCTGAGTTTCATCATTTGGCCCTGCACTAAAACGACTGCGTCTATGTTTAAAAGGTCTTAAAAAGAGGAATATTAAAGTAAAAGTAAAAAGAGCAGGTCCAATGAAGATGGACGCTGTTAACAGTGCATTCAGCTCGACTATGCATGGGCATGAAAAAATCCCTACTTCAATCAGGTTCTCCAATAAAAATAAAAAAAAACTTGCTGAAAAAGACATAAAAACAGATTTTCCTTGCAGAAAATCAAGTACTTTCTTTAAAAATTCCTTTTTTTCCATCTTCGTTTTCTGTGTACAGACTCCTTCAATAAAAAATAAAAAAATAATATATATATATATATATATATATATATATTGTCTCTAGTCTCCAATCAATATAAAGATAGTTGAATGAGTTCATAAGTTTATAACACTTAAAAAAAAGTTACCTCAGGTTTTTAAACTACTTGTACAGGTGATATGGTGTTGCGTGCCAGAGTGTGTTGTTTTCTCTTTGTCCTTCCCTTTATTCCATTTTTAGTTTCAGGTGTGACTACTTGTCATTGGTCAGCTCTGTTCATTTAAATGCTGTTTCCTGACAAGCAAAACTCAATGCAGATAGATAAGGATGATATGTGGGAACAATAGGTTTCACATTTCCTTCTAAACAAATTAGGCTATGGCAGACCTGTGTACGGTCCGTGTACTTTTTGATCATTTAATTTCCTGTTTGGAATGAAATAACGAGAAATGAAAACCAGCTCGTTTATTAGTTTTTTAGTTTAGTTTAAAAAACGAAAAATTCGATTTTGGCTAGATTTTTCATGTTATTTACAAATCGTTTTTTTGGGTTTGATATTTCATTCGCACACGTGGGCGGCGCTTTCATCTCAAGTCAAGTCATCTTCATTTATATAGCGCTTTTAACAATGTAGATTGTTCCAAAGCGGCTTTACAGATATACAAGGATAGTTTAAAGTAACAGAGATAGTTTTGGCTTTATAGCAGTTCATGAATAAAGTTATTTTCCAGCTAAAGTTAATTTGATTGATTCACTTCGGTCGCAATGATCGTTAGTTATTAACTTAAGGGCCGCTAACACAACACCGTTTTAACAGGAAATACACAGACTTTAAACGCGAAACCTGTGAGAACGCTAATGGCGTGCACATGCGTGTTACGAGTTCAGTCTATTGGTATGCGCGTTTGAATCACTCAAAAAAATAATTCATTGGATGAACATGATTTTATCATGCCACCTATATTCCATCTAAACAAACCAAGTTAAGTCAACCAACCTTTATCATATTATTTGAACACAAAATAGATGTGTTGGTTAAACATATTAACATTTCCATTAAACTCATTTTAATCTTTTTTGAGTTACATGTTCATTCTTAGTTAATTTAGTGAGATTACTTTGAGTGTACAAAAAAAACACAGAAAACATGCAAACAATTAAAATTTTTTTTTTTTTTTTTGGGCTTTAACATGCACCAGTTAAGTCTGAACTGCTTTCTTCACTTTAAGTATCCCATTCATCTGAGTGTTTGTAACAGGATGTATAAGAAACATTTAGCTAACAAAATCTTGGCTCTTGAGAAAACTGATCCCCAAGCAACGCTTGCAGGACTTTAAAGCCCCTTTTTTCTTAACACTTCTAAAAATTAAGCAATTTTAACACTTTCCTTTTTGGGAATTTGTAAGGTAAACCATGGCCTGATACAGAAAAATTTTACATTTGAAAATAAACATGAATTTAACATAAAACAATTGTGAGTAACAATTTGAGCTGTAAAATAATAATAAAAAAAGATTGTCTGATGAAATACTGGTGTATATATAAAACATAAAAATAAATAAATACATACCTTAAATAAATAAAAACCTTACAGCAGCTTGCTGTGATGAAATCACATGAAAATTATTTTGATAATTCTAAATTACCAGTGTAGCTTATGTTCCTTCACATCTTAAAAATTAAGCCATTTTAATAATACCCATTTTGGGAATTTGTAAGTGTAAACCTTGGCCTTGGCACACACACACACACACACACACACACACACACACACACACACACAAAAGTAAAATTTGAACAAACATGAATTTATAGCAAGTGTGTAACAACTGCTCCAGTCAGTTGTCCCTTTGGGAAAACACTGTTGTAGTCTCAGTCCATCTTTTTCAAGCTCACTTACTCCAAAAGCTTGTTTTTGAGGAACTGTGCCTTGGATGACAACATCTGTCCATTTAGATTTAGAAAGATCTTATGCAAGACTTCAAAAGTGCATTTGAGCTCTGGTGGGTAGCTCATGTTCAAACAGTATATCAGTCCAAATAACAGAGCACAAGCCTGTGCAATGCTATTCAAGTCACTGAGCACTTCCACACCTTCAAGGACACCAATGTCTGCTGGGTCATCGTTAGGCAGCGCTCCCTCCTTCAGTATGACATACACTCCTATCACAGTTTGCTCCATGGTACTTTGTGACTCAAATTCTGAATCCTGTGGGATAAGAGCACAAGCAAAAATTAGCTCAAATATTTATTACAAGAAATGCACACTTAAATAAATAAAGTGGCACACTGGCCACTTTATTAGGTAAACCTGTAAAGTAAACTTCAATCCAATACAGGAGCTCTGCTGTGAATCCTACATTTACAAGGTTATAATTATTCAGTTTTTAAGATGAAACTGTCAGAAAGGTGATAATTCTACTGTTTATTATTGAGGTCACAGTGGGTGCTGGAGTATAATGTGGTGCATTATATTATAAGATTGTAATAATTTATTTGGCCACCATATTTAAAATAAATTAGGTGGCTAAAACATTAGAACCATCTTGGAATATAATGCACTGCAATAAAACAAAAGCATACATGTACAGTTTCTGATGCCATTTTTTTTAATGCAAATTAGGCCCCTTGAGAGCTCAACCGATTTGAATAAAAAAATATTTGTTTTCGTGCATCAACCAATTCACATAAGAACTGTGTACCATCAGTTTCCTATAAATAAACAATTTGTCCAGCTCAGTTATTTGACAAAGTTATGTGTTCTCTCAAGTCACATGTTTGTTGTAGCAAATAGGGGAAAACACGGCCCAAGTACAGATTCAATGGTCTTTTAAAACTGTATTTTCTTATCAACTCACCAAATATGCCTTCACTAGTTTTTCAGGGTCTTCATTCAAGTAGGTGCACAGAGACTTGATGACACAGGCTCTTCGGGTATGTATAGTGTCATTCTGTGGGGTGGGGACAAGATTAACTCAAACTTCAGTGGCGGCACAGCTTAAGAGTACTCTTTGGGAAGAAAATGCATTGAGAATGACTATTAAATATAAAAGTTAAATTCACTAAATATAAAGTTTTACTTATATTAATAAGTATATTCCATAAATAAAACTTGTATACCTATTCAATCATAACTTTAACTGCCATTTGTTAGGACACTTCAAATATGGTCGACTGCATCATAGATTTTACTTGACAATTTTTGCACACTGTAATCAATAAGCTGGGTAGCATTAAGTAACATGTTTGAAAAGACAGAAATGGCAAGATACAGAACGTTTAAATTAATATTTTGCTGATATACATACATGAAGGCCAGGCCAACATAAAAATGGCACTTTTTTTTTATTGGGCTTTAACATGCACCAGTTAAGTCTGAACTGCTTTCTTCACTTTAAGTATCCCATTCATCTGAGTGTTTGTAACAGGATGTATAAGAAACATTTAGCTAACAAAATCTTGGCTCTTGAGAAAACTGATCCCCAAGCAACGCTTGCAGGACTTTAAAGCCCCTTTTTTCTTAACACTTCTAAAAATTAAGCAATTTTAACACTTTCCTTTTTGGGAATTTGTAAGGTAAACCATGGCCTGATACAGAAAAATTTTACATTTGAAAATAAACATGAATTTAACATAAAACAATTGTGAGTAACAATTTGAGCTGTAAAATAATAATAAAAAAAGATTGTCTGATGAAATACTGGTGTATATATAAAACATAAAAATAAATAAATACATACCTTAAATAAATAAAAACCTTACAGCAGCTTGCTGTGATGAAATCACATGAAAATTATTTTGATAATTCTAAATTACCAGTGTAGCTTATGTTCCTTCACATCTTAAAAATTAAGCCATTTTAATAATACCCATTTTGGGAATTTGTAAGTGTAAACCTTGGCCTTGGCACACACACACACACACACACACACACACACACACACACACACACACAAAAGTAAAATTTGAACAAACATGAATTTATAGCAAGTGTGTAACAACTGCTCCAGTCAGTTGTCCCTTTGGGAAAACACTGTTGTAGTCTCAGTCCATCTTTTTCAAGCTCACTTACTCCAAAAGCTTGTTTTTGAGGAACTGTGCCTTGGATGACAACATCTGTCCATTTAGATTTAGAAAGATCTTATGCAAGACTTCAAAAGTGCATTTGAGCTCTGGTGGGTAGCTCATGTTCAAACAGTATATCAGTCCAAATAACAGAGCACAAGCCTGTGCAATGCTATTCAAGTCACTGAGCACTTCCACACCTTCAAGGACACCAATGTCTGCTGGGTCATCGTTAGGCAGCGCTCCCTCCTTCAGTATGACATACACTCCTATCACAGTTTGCTCCATGGTACTTTGTGACTCAAATTCTGAATCCTGTGGGATAAGAGCACAAGCAAAAATTAGCTCAAATATTTATTACAAGAAATGCACACTTAAATAAATAAAGTGGCACACTGGCCACTTTATTAGGTAAACCTGTAAAGTAAACTTCAATCCAATACAGGAGCTCTGCTGTGAATCCTACATTTACAAGGTTATAATTATTCAGTTTTTAAGATGAAACTGTCAGAAAGGTGATAATTCTACTGTTTATTATTGAGGTCACAGTGGGTGCTGGAGTATAATGTGGTGCATTATATTATAAGATTGTAATAATTTATTTGGCCACCATATTTAAAATAAATTAGGTGGCTAAAACATTAGAACCATCTTGGAATATAATGCACTGCAATAAAACAAAAGCATACATGTACAGTTTCTGATGCCATTTTTTTTAATGCAAATTAGGCCCCTTGAGAGCTCAACCGATTTGAATAAAAAAATATTTGTTTTCGTGCATCAACCAATTCACATAAGAACTGTGTACCATCAGTTTCCTATAAATAAACAATTTGTCCAGCTCAGTTATTTGACAAAGTTATGTGTTCTCTCAAGTCACATGTTTGTTGTAGCAAATAGGGGAAAACACGGCCCAAGTACAGATTCAATGGGCTTTTAAAACTGTATTTTCTTATCAACTCACCAAATATGCCTTCACTAGTTTTTCAGGGTCTTCATTCAAGTAGGTGCACAGAGACTTGATGACACAGGCTCTTCGGGTATGTATAGTGTCATTCTGTGGGGTGGGGACAAGATTAACTCAAACTTCAGTGGCGGCACAGCTTAAGAGTACTCTTTGGGAAGAAAATGCATTGAGAATGACTATTAAATATAAAAGTTAAATTCACTAAATATAAAGTTTTACTTATATTAATAAGTATATTCCATAAATAAAACTTGTATACCTATTCAATCATAACTTTAACTGCCATTTGTTAGGACACTTCAAATATGGTCGACTGCATCATAGATTTTACTTGACAATTTTTGCACACTGTAATCAATAAGCTGGGTAGCATTAAGTAACATGTTTGAAAAGACAGAAATGGCAAGATACAGAACGTTTAAATTAATATTTTGCTGATATACATACATGAAGGCCAGGCCAACATAAAAATGGCACATTACGCTAACATTAACTTACAAACAGAAAAAAAAAGAAAAAAACGGGTGTATGATGTTTTCGACTCTGACGTCTGCATTCAATTTATCTCCTGTTTTACCCTCCCATTGTTGGGGTAGAGTTATATTTGCTGAAAATCAGCGAAAAAATTGCTAGAGTTGCCATATTCCCCTTTAACGTTAAGGTGAAACTCGTATCGACAAAGACACAGAATTGAACCCAACACATGTGCTTCAAGTCTGGGAAAATAAGCCTGCTTAGAAACATCGCAACAGTGTCTAATAACTTAGTTTTATCCCACAGTAATAATTACAAACAGGTACTTACCCTCAATATCAAGGATGCAGAACGATTAGACCGCTCACAAAACGTCAGGAATTTCAGCCTTCTCCACAGTACATTTGAGCCCACGTGTCCCCGAACTTCCCGCCGCAGTGCTGAGCATGCGCAGTGACTCACCAGAGAGAATTGTTGATATGAAGCGCCTCAATCTCATTGAATCAACAAGTGCTGATCTAATTCATTCAATTATTTCTTAATTTAGTTCCAACTAACAAGAATGAATCATTTAACACAAGTAAACTCGTTATATTCTTATTAATCAGACATATTTTTATTTTGCAAATCAAGCAAGTGGCTAGTTGAGTTTTTTGAGTGTATGTGCGCAGTTTTGTAATTCCCTACAAACCAAGCCTTAAAAAACTACTTGTCTGGCCTTAACATTTTGATACAGAATTGTATCACTTCGGGGTAGATACACGAACCGAATTTTCCCGACAACGCTTTATCTGTAGAGTGGTAAAGGGATCCTCCATAAGGAGAAACTAGTTGGCTAGTTGGCACTTTAGCACCCCGCTATGACATCGGGTCCAGGCGCAGGTCCTTCATCAGATCTGGATACAGCCTGGATCCGGCAGGCTGCGTGAAAAACAAAAACACTAAAATTAGCGTAGATGCCATTCTTCTTATGATGTAACGAGTACATCAGGATTTATGGGAAGTGTTCCCGGTTCCGGCTGACCTGATCTATGCAGCCTAACATTGAATTATAGAAGTCTATAATGTGTTGTGTATGCTAGGTCAAAGAGATGTGTTTTTAGTCTAGCTTTGAACTGACAGAGTGTGTCTGCTTCCCGAACAATGGTAGGAAGATTGTTCCAAGGTTTTGGTGTTAAATAGGAGAAGGATCTACCGCCAGCAGTTGATTTTGATATTCTAGGTATTATCAACTGTCCGGAATTTTAAGATCGCAATAGACGTGAAGGACTAAAATGCGTTAAGAGCTCGCTCAAGTACTGCGGAGCTAAACCATTTAGTGCTTTGTAAGTAATCAGCAATATTTATACGATGTTTAATAGGGAGCCAATGCAGTATTGACAGAACAGGGCTAATATAGTCATACTTCCTGGTTCTGGGAAGAACTCGAGCTGCTGCATTTTGGACCAGCTGTAGTTTGTTTATTAAGCGTGCAGGGCAACCTCTCAGTAGAGCATTACAATAATCTAGCCTTGAGGTCATGAACGCATAAACTAATTGTTCCGCATTTGTCAATGAGAGCATATGGCATAATTTAGATATATTTTTAAGATGGAAAAATGTGGTTTTACAGATACTAGACACGTGACTTTCAAATCACACACTCTTTGTACTATCAAAGAGCACACCCAGGTTCCTAACCGATGATGAAGACTTAACAGAGCAGCCATCAAGTGTTAGACAGTATTCTAGGTTATTACGTGAGGAAGATTTTGTCCAATAATTAGAATCTCTGTTTTTTCCGAATTTAGTGGAAGGAAATTACTAGTCATCCAATTTTTATATCAGCTATGCATTCCGTTAATTTTGTGAATTGGTAGTTTTCGTTAGGTTGTGAAGAAATATAGAGCTGAGTATCATCAGCATAACCGTGAAAGCTACTTCTATGCTTCCTAATGATATCTCCTAATGGTAGCATGTACAGAGTGAACAGCAGTGGTCTTAGTACTGAGCCTTGTGGTACGCCATACTGAACTTGTGATCGATAAGACATCTCTTCATTTACTGCTACAAACTGATAACGGTCAGATAAGTATGATTTAAACCATGCTAATGCAATTCCACTAATGCCAACATAATTTTCAAGTCTATTTAAAAGAATGTTGTGGTCAATAGTGTCAAATGCAGCACTAAGATCGAGTAACACTAATAGAGAGATGCAACCACGATCGGATGATAAGAGCAAATCATTTGTGACTCTCATGAGAACTGTCTCAGTACTATGGTACGGTCTAAATTATGACTGAAAATTCTCGCAGATATCATTTCTTTCTAAAAAGGAACATAGTTGTGAAGATACTGCCTTTTCTAGTATCTTTGACAGAACGGGTAAATTCGAGATCGGCCTGTAATTGACTAATTCTGTAGGATCAAGTTGCGTTTTTTTTTTTACAAGCGGTTTAATCATAGCTAGCTTAAAGGTCTTTGGTACATAAATAAGCAGATCTAGCAGCTTTTAAGGCCTCTCTGTATGCAATCGAACTCTCTTTCCATGAAATGCGAAATACCTCTAGTTTTGTTTTCTTCCAGTTGCGCTCCATTTTTCTGGCTGCTCTCTTAAGTGATACAGTGGATCACTGCATTCTTTTAAACAGGTTAAAAACTGAGGCTGGTATCTGTGATTCAGCTGTAGAGTGGTTTGGATCCTATTTCTCAGAGAGGAGTTTCTCTGTGGAGATATGTCAGTCTCATTCATCACCTGTTCCTGTCATGGATGGAGTACCGCAAGGCTCCATTTTGGGACCGATTTTCTTTTCTTTATATATGCTCCCCCTTCGTTACATCTTTGAATCTCATCAGGTTCCTTATCATATTTATGCGGATGATACCCAGTTGTACATGTCAATAAAGCCTGGTTCTAAATCTCTATCTGATCTATTAGCCTGTGTAAATGACATTAAAAGTTGGATAGGTGAAAATTTTCTTCAGTTGAATGAAAAGAAGACTGAGGTTATTTTATTTCCTCTATTCATAATTGTGGATATGTAGCTTTAGTGAGTTACATTTTTTACTATGTAATTTGTACGACTTTTGTTTTTATTGTGTTTTTATTGTGTTTCTGTGAAGCACCTTGGTCAGCAGAAATGCTGTTTTAAGGTGCTATATAAATAAAAGTGACCTTGACCTTGACCTTAAGTGCCTGAGTGTGCTCGTTGTAACACGGCGTTGGACTATTTTCTTTAATCTTTTTTAAGTGCAACGGAGCAACTAAAGTGCTGAAAAAGAGAGAGTTAAAAGTTTCTGTTGCAATATCGAGTTCTTCTAAGCTATCCGGGATGCTGAGATGGTGAAACTGATAAGGAAGATTATTAATAAAGCAATATTTAGTGGCAGAAGTGATAGGTCTCACATATTTGTAACACGGAGTCTGCTTTGCAGCCTTGGCTAAATGTAATTTACATGAGACTAGATAATGATCTGAGATGTCATTGCTCTGCTGCAGAATTTCAATGCCATCAACATTTATTCTGTGTGATAATATTAGATCTAGAGTATGATTACGACAATGAGTAGGTCCTGACACGTGTTGTCTAACACCAATAGAGTTCAGAATGTCTTTAAATGCAAATCCCAATGCATCTTTTTCATTATCTATATGTATATTAAAATCACCAACAATTAGTACTTTATCTGCAGCCAATACTAACTCTGATAGAAAGTCAGCAAGTTCTTTGATAAAGTCTGTATGGTGCCCTGGTGGCCTGTATACAGTAGCCAGCAAAAATCTCAAACGTGATTTGTCATTTACACTATATATTTTTACATTAAGCACCAGCACTTCAAAAGAGGTATATTTAAAACTAGATTTCTTAGTGATTTTGAAAATATTACTATAAATTACAGCGACACCTCCTCCTTTACGTTTCAGACGAGGTTCATGTTTATAACAGTAATCTTGCGGGGTGGACTCATTTAAAGTAATGTAATCGTTTGGTTTTAGCCAGGTTTCTGTCAAACACAGCACATCTAGATTATAGTCTGATTGGTCAAAACGCTCCACCTTCAGTAGGCTACAAGCTTTTCTTTCTGTCAGCCAGAATAAGAGTCAGTACGAGTGCGGCACTGACAAATGCACTTTAATAAAATAATGTCTAAACCACCAATGTCTAAACATCGGTTCCTGGACTCCCCCTCTCCCAGGTTGGGTTATTCAGCGACGCAGTCGAGAGCTTCGCCCAACAAGCAGAGGTGTAAACGACCCTGAGACGGGTGACCCAGAGGTGGATCATACTGCTATTCAGGAGATGGTGAACGCACAGCTCCTTTCCCCGGAGGAGGGCTGGGTGGAGAATCCTTTGTTTCCCTTTCTTTTTGTTCACCCACAATTTCAATTAAAGAGCTGTTTCAAACCTCTGGGTCCCAAGAGGGCACGCTTGGCAGTGTACGACGCTATGCCTTGTCACCCTCAGGCCCCTCTTCAATCGCCAGCGAGCAGCAGTGGTTGTGTTCCGGACGCACCCAAGAGGCCTCCGCACACTCACTCTGCCCCTTGACGGAAACAGGTACGTGGTGCACCAAACTTTCAGACCCCACTTCGGGCCGCTATGCCGTCCGAATCGGGTCCCTGCATTCCGCCGCGCTGCGCCAACACGGGTACGTCGGTGGTGCCATTGGTCCCGCTTGCATGGTGTCTGGGAGCCTGGCTAGTGCTTCCCAGCCTGTCTTGCTGGCTTATCCGTACCATCAGACTCGGCATTCAGTTTGCCCGGCGACCCCCAGCCTTGTGCTCCGGGCAGAGATCCCAGTCCAACTGGCGAAGGATACGATCGAGCCGGTCCCTTCAGCCGATCTGAAGACTGGCTTCTACAGCCCATACTTCATTGTACCCAAGAAATGCAACCAATCTTGGACCTCTGTATCCTGATCCGGTCCCTGCACAGGCTGCCATTCAAGATCTTTACGCAGAGACACATTTTCAAGTGCATCCATCCCCAAGATTGGTTTGCAGTGATCGACCTGAAGGATGTGTACTTTCATGTCTCAATTCTCCCTCGACACAGACCGTTTCTTCACTTTGCGTTCGAAGGGTGGGCATATCAGTACAAAGTCTTACCCTTCGGGCTGGCCCTGTCACCCCGTGTCTTCACAAAAGTCGCGGAGTAAAAACTGGCTCATTCTGGCTCAGAGAGCAGTTGTACGAACACAGGGACATGGTGCTTAGTCACCTCAGCCACCTAGGGCTTCAGGTCAACTGGGAATAGAGCAAACTCACCCCCGGGCAGAGGATCTCTTTTCTCTGTATGGAGCTGGACTCAGTATCAGTGTTGGACTGCGTGAGCTCGCTCAGACGCAGGACAGCGTCTCCACTAAAACTATTTCAGAGGGTCCAGGGGCATCCGGCATCTGGCATATGACATCTGCCAGATGATCCGCTGCTCGGATTGCTTCATATGAGGCCACTTCAACACTGGCTCCACGGTCGAGTCCCGAGATGGACATGGCAGCGCGGCTTGTGCCGGGTTTCTATCACCCCGCACTGTCACCAAACACTCAGCCTGTGGTCGGACCCTTCATTTCTTCGGGCAGGTGTTCCCCTAGAACAAGCAATGGGCATGCAGCTTCAGGTCTGTGGACGGGGCCTCAACTGTCTTGAGTTGTTTAGCAGTACACCTTGTGCTGGTCCGCTTCAAAATGCTGCTACTAGGCAAGCATGTACTGGTCCGTATGGACAGGACTGTGGCTGTTGCGTACATCAACCGCCAGGGTGGTCTACGCTCCCGCCACATGTCACAACTCGCCTGCCATCTCTTCCTTTCTAGTTAGAAGCATCTGAGGTCTCTTTGTGCCATTCATATTCCGGGCTTGCTCAACCGTGCAGCCGACGAGCTCTCACGGCAGTAGGTGCTACCGGGAGAATGGAGACTCCAACCCCAGGTGGTCCAGCTGATTTGGAGGTGCTTCGGGACCGCACAGGTAGATCTGTTTGCCGCCCCGGACATGTCCCACTGCCGGCTGTTCTACTCCCTGACCGAGGGCACCCTCGGCATGGATGCTCTGGCACACAGCTGGCCCCGGGGCCTACGCAAATATGCGTTTCCCTCAGTGAGCCTTCTTGCACAAAACACTGTGCAAAGTCAGGGAGGAAGAGCAGCAGGTCTTGCTCGTTGCGCTGTATTGGCCCAACCGGACCTGGTTCCCCGAACTAGTGCTCCTGGCCCATTCTTCTGAGAGAGGACCTGCTCTCTCAGACACATGGCACCCGTGTCCAGAACTCTGGAAACTCCATGTCTGGTCCCTGGACGGGACACAGAGGTTCTAGGTGACCTACCCAAGGCGATAGTTGACACCATCACTTCCGGTAGAGCCCCCTCTACGAGGCGCCTCTATGCGTTGAAGTGGAACCTGTTTGTTGAGTGGTGTTCTTCTCACCAGGAGAACCCCCCACTTCCTCGATCAGAGCTGTGCTTTCCTTCCTGCAAGAAGGGTTGGAGCAAAGGCTGTCTCCCTCGACCCTTAAAGTGTATGTTGCTGCTATCGCTGCACATCAGGATGAAGTTGAGGGTAAATTGTTGGGAAAGCATGACCTGATTGTCAGGTTCCTGAGGGGGGCGAGGAGACTAAATCCGCCTTGCCCGCTCTTGATACACTCTTGGGATTTGTCTCTGGTCCTTTCGGCTCTTCAGAGACCACCCTTTGAGCCTTTCCAATCAGCAGAGTTAAAAATTCTGTCCTATAAGACAGTACTCCTGGTTGCATTGGCCTCCATCAAGAGGAAAGGGGACCTGCATGCCTTTTCGGTCGACAAATCGTACCTAGAATTCGGCCCACCTAACTCTCACGTGATCCTGAGACCCCGGCCCGGATACGTGCCCAAGGTTACAAGGTAGAGCTGTGGGCTGGGCGACACCTAACATGTTCGTTAGGTTTTATAGCCTACGTGTTGAGCCGGTTTCTTCCCGTTTGCTCGCTTCAACCAGCCAGTAACACCAAAGTCCCCGCTAGTGTCGGCTTGCTGCGCCACTCCCTTCCACATGGAGTGGATACGTGCGCTTTTTGCTCCACTCGAGTTCCCCACTTAGGCGAACCCTGTAGAGTTCCCTCGCACCCCTTCAGCAGTCGGACGTAACAGAGTATCTGACGCCAGCATCTGCTCATATGCTTGTTGTAACAAATTAGCTCAAAGGGGAAATATTAATAATAATCCATAATTGCCAATTAATATTTGGGTCAGTTAATTAGATTAACTTTGAGGTAAGCTAAATTAATATCACAATCAATGATTCGGTTCCAACGAACTCTTTGATTATTAATTTATTCTAAGAAAAGTGTATCTTTCATGGCCACCGAAAAATAATTATTTCTTAGCATGTACAGCACATAGAGCATGTAACAAGATCAAGATCGTAAAAGGGACTTTGTTGCAAGCAGAGGCTCAGAAACCAAATACATAATTGTGCACAAGTTTTATTAACTAAATCACAAACATAACTAAACTAAACAAACATACATACATTCATACATACATACATGCCTAGGTAAAATGGTGAGTGTTATGGAACCGGAAGCAGGAAATAGAACTATGGAAAAGATCTATTAACTATGAAAAGAACCATCATCTTATCATTTTCAGAGCACCTCGTTAAATTGATACTTGCATGGTCTGTGCAGTGGACAATTCTTGAAGTGGTTGAAAATTGAGTTTGTTGATGAGTCCGTGAGTGTCAAATGTCATGGTGCAAGTTGCCATCGTTTTCTTCTCTGCTTGATGGAGATGATGATGATGAACTTGCATGGTGGTTTCGACAATTCCACTATCAACGTGAAGACGCAGAGGCCAGAGAGAAGAGCTAAAGAGAGGGAGGTCACTGTGGACTGTCTCTAATAAAGCCTGAGAACGGCCCCACCCCTCCTGTTTGCTTGACCAATGAGAAGGGTGGACTTTCTGGCGGGAGTTTCCTCTGTGGGGAAGATTTATAAGTCTCTGTTCTAAACATGCTCTTTTGCAATGGCACGCTGGATTGGTTTCTGAAGATCAAACTAAGAAAGATTCTTGTTCTTGTTGTAGACCCCAAATCACCAATCCAGAACCATAAAAGAAGGCTCCAGCCAGTCTACCTAAGAACTTTTACGGCCATGCAAACGGAAGAACTTATCAATGTTAGATGGTTTTGAGAAGACTGATTGGTTCAGAGATGGCACAGCTCAGTGCTCGATCAAGATAACAGGAGAAGCTGCTGACCCCCACGACAGATATACAAAACAGACCCCCTCTTCTTAACCCTCTGGGGACCAAAAACGCGCCCGCGCGTTTTGCTCGTTTTTTTTTTTAGCAATGAAAAATAAACACAAAATGCTCTGTTAATTTTGATCTTTCATTTTCGTGTAATACATCAATCGATCCTGTTCAGTTTCTATTTTTTTTCTGTATACTCACAATACAAATAAAGTGTTTTGCTTTTTGACAAATAAAGAAAAACTAACATGATGCTATTTCTGCCTTCTCTCTGTCAGTAAACTCCCATTTGAAACGCGTTCGAAAATGATCTATAACTCCGCGAAAATTCAGTCAAACAGGCAAACAGACCCACGGGCATAAAGCTTGAGATCGCAGCTTTTAAATGAAGTAATTTATATAAAAAACAAATATTATCAGCTTCTGTAATCTGTATAAAAAGAGAGCGACTCCAGTCGAGCTCATTACGAGCCATTCAAAAGTAATTTGACCACTCCCCGGAGAGCGCGTGCTATTCAAACGCAAATTCTGAGAACCATTTCAGTCTGTGAAACGCCCCCACATCAGCTGTAAACAAAGAGGCATAATATAGCCTACCTTATGGAGAAAATTTTCCGTGCTGATATGAGGAGCAGATCCCGTTGAGGAGTGAGGTAGGCTAAGTTATCCTTTCTCAAGTGTTAATGTGGAATAACGTTATGGAATAACGTTGTAGGCTTATGTAAACAAAAAGATGAATCGCGTTTCTATAATATGAATATGAACATATTTGTAAAGAGTGTTTAGCCTAAATATGAATCGCGCGTCTGTGTGTGAAAGAATAAACTGCTTTTACAGTTACAGTTACTGCGTTACAGTCAGGCGAAGTATGAAAGACAACATTTTGTTGACTAGATTTGGGTACAGTTTTTACTGTAGAATATACTGTCACATCAAATAAGCTTTTCTGCTCATATATATAAAATACTATTTTGTCAAAAATAAAGTCATAGACTAAGATGTTCCAATGTTGGCTATATTCAAACTAATGAATACATATGATAAAATGTAGGCCTATAATCTTTTTTTTTTTTTTTTTACAAAGAAAGAGTACTTTTTTGCAGAAATATTGCTGAAATTGTAATTATTGTTGTAATTGTAACCTTTTTAATAAAATAGCAAAACATATTTACAAGATAGATGTAAGCAAAATCTTAAATGGTCAATATAAGTCTTCTTCAAAATATATATTGTCCTTGCATTGTGGCTCAGTCAGTGTCACACCTGAATGAATGGCTAATTATGCAGAGTCATTATGCAGAGTGGGTGGGACTAAGGTGTAAACTACTCCTCCCCCTCGCATATTGGCTTTCCAAGCAAAACCTGTTTTACACCATTTAAATCAATGTATTTTTTTTTGTGAACGATAAAGCAAGACTATTTTCACATAATTTTGAAGCTAGAACTGAAAGGGACAACATCCATTAGTCAAAAGTCTTGTGGGCACATATTTTGTATGAGTTTTGTGGTCTTATTTCAGCAACTTTCATTTTTATTTTTTTAAATAACCACGCATAAACATTATTCTCTTAAAAATACAAACATCTACATACATGTTGCTCGCATATTATGGTAGGCCTGTTTGTGCTATATAGAGTGAATTTACACCTTTGCCATTAACATGTTTATAAATAACTGAAAAAAGCACAAATGTCAGAGCATGTCAGAACATCTCAAGGGCCCCAAAAACAGCTTGGTCCCCAGAGGGTTAAGGACCTCTGAATGACCCAGGGTGTAAAATCTCTTCAAGCCACAAGAGAACTGAGACTTTAACTACAAAAATACATAAAATCGTTTGTTCGGCTCTCCGTTACAAGGTTTGTAAACTCGCCAAATAAATATAAATACAGAGTCTACTCACTATATATTCAAACACACATATAAACTACATTTATTATACATTACTACGTTTTTACAGTGTTTACCGCTCGTTTAGTGCACAGTATCTGGTATGAAGGTTTTAGCCGCGATGCTATAACTACGTTGATGTAATGAACAAATGGAAATTATTGACTTATTGTCTTAGATTGATTTAGTCATTCAATTCAACATGTTCTGTACAACTGTGTCTTCAAATTGCTGATATAGCCTAACTAATTTAGCTGAATTCCTGCTGTCATCATTGGCGTTTGTTATGAATAACAAAAGCAGGTTAATATAGTTTGGTCTGTTTTTGTTTAGCCTAAGTTAACTTTACTTACTACAGGTGCCCTCATTCTCTCAAATACCATTTTAAAGCCATTTACTGGTCAATAAATATTAATTATGTTTTGAATAATCAGCTTTGTCCTTTTGTTCCAACAGAACAACCATTACATTTCTAAAATAATCTGAACATTTCAGTGGCAACAATGAATACCTAACACCACATGCAAGTACTTTATTACTATGAACTTTCTCTGTGTGAAATTGTATTGTTTGACTGTGTACTTGTGTTTTTTAATCAGTTATTCTCTGAAAATCTTCCCTCATTCTCTCAAATCTCATTCATGTTAACTTGCTCAGAAAAATAATATCACAGGTTTGGCGCCAATATTGCTATGCATTTTTTCTTATATCTTTATTATTTGCATTTGAATAAAAGACATTTTAACTCTGAATTATAACTTCAAGTTTAGTATTTTTCGACATAAAAAAGGAAAAAGCTACTATATGGCTTCAGAAGACTTACAACACAACCCATAACACATGATTATTTTTATGATCTTTTCTGGGACATTTTTGGAGCTTAACCATTTTTACATAAATTGTTGCATTGAATTGAACTAGACAAGTGTACATAAGAATGGTTTAGTGAATTATTTACAAAAAAAAATTCTGCTTGTGTTTCATGCAGTGAAATTGAATGGTGATGGGGTTGCATTATGCCTGAGATCTGCTTTTGGGTTCCACAGACAGAAAGTCAAACAGGTTTGGAACATGTTTAAACTATCACTTTAATAACCTTACTAACAGTACATTTTGTACTTCGCATGGATCTCGGTAAGCTGAAATACAAGTTTGAACAAGAATCCTCCTGTAGACCTGAAAATCATTGAAGTGCCTGGACCATCCACCAGAAAAGAGGAAAAACAAACGGAAAACGAATCTGCTGTACCTTTTCACTTTTCTAACTCTTTAAGTACCTCACATGTCCCTTGTGAAGATTTTATTATTGATTGCATTTTATGTTGCAGCGAGTAAAGGTGCGGTCACATTTTTGAATTTCGTGAAATTACACAGGCGAAAAGGTAAATTGACCATTGTCAGCAGTGTAGCGATGTAATGTATGAAGCACAGCTCACATGGGAGTCACTTTCACACAGCCTTCTGTTGGTCAAATCTAGCGAATTCCAGTGACCAACTCGGTCCCATAGTGACATTTTTGACCACACGAATTGCTGATCGTGTGGATTCTTATTGAAATGATTGGAATTCACCAGTGAACATTCACAGAGCAACAGATCATTTTACTGCACCTTAATACTGTTTCCGGGTCGAAGCCTCTACTTCCTCTATCTTTTTTCATGAGAATACTCAACAACCATTTATGAACACTGTTGATTCAAGTCACACATTTAAGCTTTTCAAAAGGCATAGTGTACATTACAGTCTCCAGTCTAACGGCATCCCAGACTTCAACATTTTATGATTCAAAATAGCTGAATAACTAACCATCAGAGATTTCGGTATAGAGATAAAGGTTAGGATCATAATTTTCAGGAATATGACAGCACAATGAGTGCATATTAGCACTGTTTGTTTTTGGCATCTGATAGAGCTTTTGGACTTGGAAACAGTGATGTCAGACTTACCATCGGACTGAAACACAAATGTTTTAAAGTTAAGTGAAGATGGACATTTTTAATTAGTCAATTAAATTTTTTTTACATTGATTTATTTCGTGGAACATATGTGTTTCCATGCATTTTGTTGAAATGTATTTTCTTGTATAGCCTATTGTATAGGGGAGCGCGGGGCACAACCTAACGCGGGGCTAGTTGTAACACGCTTGTTTTAAATACTTCCGCACATGCTTGGATGACGAAACTTTGTGTATTTACTAGTTGCCATATCAACACTATATAGAAAAAAAAAATTCCGCCAAAATTATTTTTTTTTGGAAGATATCCATAGACATTTATTAAACCATAGCAAAAGTAAATTTCTTACTTAAGTAAATTTTTCATCTCTATTTTTTGTGTTTATTTAAAATAAGACAAATCTGATATTATTTTAATCTCCAAGATGTTATTTAACAGTTGAGATAGTTCTTTAATGCTTCGCTAACTAGCAGAAGACACTAGCAGGGTTTAAACCCCAGTTGTGCAGGCGGGGGCATGTTGTAACACTGCGTTACAATGTGCCCCTATTAGAAATATGCTATTATATTCTATACTTTTATTAATTTTATTGGGAAAACGTGAGAAAAAGGTGAATAAAGACTGAGAGTCAATGTTCAGAAATGACTAATTATTTATTTGTTTTGAACTATGTTGTATAGCTTTGTTTTCATGTGTTCGTAGTCAAAACTCAAAAATTTGTTTTTATTTAATTATTAAAAATTGCCATTATTTTATATGAAAAAGTTTTTTAATTGTATTTTATTTAGAAAATATTTTAGTTTGTTTTGTATATATTTTTTATTAGATCAGATAACATTTTAAGCTGTCATATGTTATGTTACAATGTGCCCCACACATGTTACAATGTACCCCACCTATGGGGCATGTTGTCACATTTCACTTCCATTCTTTCGGGGTATGTCAAGAAAAAAGTATATACTGTATTAATAAAACAAAACCACATAATTGTACTAGACATGTGGGAAATTAATGTGGGAAAAAATAAATACTCTGAACCATAAGTAGATTTACACAAACTGAGAAAGTCAAAAAGCGTTAGGTTGTGCCCCGCTCTCCCCTAGACATGGTTGATTATTCATGTTTCTTATGCATTATACAATTTTGTTTGTGTATTCATTGATATTAATCTATAGTTAGCTTTTTTTTCCCATGTGCATGGAAGTGTATGTACAAAAATGAATATAAAATATGTAATAAACAATTCTTATTTTGTATATGGTTCAATTTGTTTATGTCACATGCCTGTCCTGTCTTGTGCTGCACATGGGTGTTTTGTTATTTTGGGCCATGTGCTCCTGTCTATTGTCTAGCCCCTCCCATCTTGTTATCTGATTATTGGTTTATTTGTCCCACCTGTCTGTCTCGTTACCCTCCTTGTTTGTTCCCCTATTTAGCCTCCCTGTGTTTGTAGTCCTGTGCTGGTTCGTTTGTCCGAGTTACCTGTTCCTGGTGTTTCCTTCCCACTGGCTATCTGTGTCTTGAGTTTTGTACTTTGTCTGTTAGTGTCTAATAAATCTCCTCTGCATTTGTATCCTCGTCTCTCGTTCACTGTGCCGTGACAGTTTATTATAATAGAAGTCAAAGGTAACCATAGTAACAACATGAAATTAAATATTTTTAAAAATGGAATTTGGTTCCTGGAGGCACCCAAAGTGGTTCCACACAGTGCCTAATATAAGAGTTCCTCAGGAAACTTGTGTGGTTCCTCAGAGAACCACCCCTTTTTAAAGGGTGCCTAGAGGATCTACAGACGGTTCCGCCGGTGTGGCAAAGTGAAGAACCCCAAAAGGTTCCTCCAGGCACCTTTTATTTTTACAGTGTAGGTTTACACCAAGACCTGTTGAGCTCCTTATCAAACACATAAACTCCCTTCCAGTCTGTCATGGCACAAGCAAAATAATTTCCATTAAGTAACAAGATGATGTCCCACATTACAGGTGGAATCAGACAAGATACAAAAGCTTTAGGACAGTTCTGCTGAGTATCATCATTTGCTCCTCCACAACAACGACTGCATCCACACTGTAAAAATAAAAGGTGCCTGGAGGAACCTTTTGGGGTTCTTCACTTTGCCACACCTGCGGAACCGTCTGTAGATCCTCTAGGCACCCTTTAAAAAGGGGCGGTTCTCTGAGGAACCACACAGGTTTCCTGAGGAACTCTTATATAAGGCACTGTGTGGAACCATTGTGGGTGCCTCCAGGAACCAAATTTAAATTGTATTTTATTTGTATTAAATTAATTTCATGTTGTTACTATGGTTACCACCATTAACTTCTATTCTAATAAACAAACTGAACCAAATACAAAATAAGAATTGTTTATTACATATGTTAGATCCATTTTAATACATACACTTCCATGCACTTGGGAAAAAAAGCTAGTAATAGATTAATATCAATGAATACACACACACAAAAAAAATAGTATAATACATAAGTAACATGAATAATCAACCATGTGTATGCAATAGGCTACACAAGAAAAGACATCTCAACAAAATGCATGGACAAAACATGTTCCAAGTAATAAATCAATGTAAAAAATTAAAATTGACTAATTAAAAATGTCCATCTTCACTTAATTTTAAAACATGTGTTTCAGTCTGCTTGTTAAGTCTGACGTCACTGTTTCCAAGTCCAAAAGCTCTATCAGATGCCAAAAACAAACAACAAACAGTGCTAATATACACTCATTGTGCTGTAATATTCCTGAAAATTAGGATCCTAACCTTTATCTCTATTCCGAAATCTCAGATGGTTTAGTTATTCAGCTATTTTGAATCATAAAGTGTTGAAGTCTGGGATGCCGTGAGACTGGAGACTGAAATGTACACTATGGCTTTTGAAAAGCTTAAATGTGTGACTTGAATCAACAGTTCCCATAAATGGTTTGTTGAGTATTCTCAATATCTAGAAACAAGATAGAGGAAGTAGAAGTAGAGGCTTCGACCCGGAAACAGTATTCCTTATGTCACAACAAGCAGAAAACATTTTCCATTTTAACAGAGTTAAGGTGCAGTAAAATGATCTGTTGTTCTGTGAATGTTCACTGGTGAATTCAGTCATTTCAATAAGAATCCACACGATCAGCAATTTTGTGTGGTGCTTCATACATTACGTCACTACACTGCTGACAATGGTCAATGGACCTTTTTGCCTGTGTAATTTCATGAAATTCACAAATGTGATGCACCTTTACTCACTGCAACATAAAATGCAATCAATTATAAAATCTTCACAAGGGACACGTGAGGTACTTAACGAGTTAGAAAAGTGAAAAGGTGCATCAGCTTCATTTTCCTGTTTGTTTTTCCTCTTTTCTGGTGGATGTGAAGGCACTTCAGTGATTTTCAGGTCTACAGGGGGATTTTTATTCTTGATCAAACTTGTATTTCAGCTTACCGAGATCCCTGCAAAGTACAAAATTTACTGTTAGTAAGGTTATTAAAGTTATTAAATAATGTCCTCAGCCTTGTGACATTCCAAACCTGTTTGATTTTCTGTCTGTGGAACCCGAAAGCAGATCTCAGGCATAATGCAACCCGTCACCATTCAATATCACTGCATGAAACACAAGCATAAAAAAAATTGTGTAATTCATTCAAACCATTCTTATGTACACTTGTCTAGTTCAATTCAATGCAACAATTTATGTAAAAATGGTTAAGCTCCAAAAATGTCCCAGAAAAGATCCTAAAAATAATCAATGAGATCACAACTCATGTGTTATGGGTTGTGTTGTAAGTCTTCTGAAGCCATATAGTAGCTTTTTCCTTCTTTTTTTTGTCGAAAAAGACTAAACTTGAAGTTATAATTCAGGGTTCAAATGTCTTATATTCAAATGCATATGATTAAGGTATAGCCTATAAAAAATGCATAGCATTATTAGCTCCAAACCTGTGATATTATTTTTCTGAGTAACATGAATGAGATTTGAGAGCATGAGGGAAGATTTTCAGAGAATAACTGATTAAAAAATTACACAGTCAAACAATACAATTTCACACAGAGAAAGTTCATAGTAAAAGCACTTGCATGTGGTGCAGGTAACTTACTGTAATTCAATGTTGCCTCTGAAATGTTCAGATTATTTTAGAAATGTACTGGTTGTTCTGGGGAAACAAAAGAACAAAGCTGATTATTCACAACATTATATTTATTGACCAGTAAATGGCTTTAAAATGGTATTTGAGAGAATGAGGGCACCTGTAGTAAGTAAAGTTAGGCTAAACAAAAACAGACCAAACTATATTAACCTGCTTTTGTTATTCATAACAAACGCCAATGACAACAGCAGGAATCAGCTAAATTAGTTAGGCTATATCAGCAATTTGAAGACACAGTTGTACAGAATATGTTGAATTGAATGACTAAATCAATCTAAGACAATAATTCAATAATTTCCATACCAGATACTGTGCACTAAACGAGTGGTAAACACTGTAAAAAAGTAGCAATGTATAATACATTTAGTTTATATATGTGTGTTTGGATATATAGTGAGTAGACTCTGTATTTATATTTATTTGGCGAGTTTACAAACCTTGTAACGGAGAGCCGAACAAACGGCGGAAGCTTTGATGAGAGGAGCCGTTACCCGATGACGTCGATCAGCTGAGCTTTGTTGAGCGCGGGCAGCGGCGGATGCATCACTGAAGCGACGACAGCAGAGGAATAGCAGCAGTTTCGTGACAGAATAAAACTTTTCTCCTCCTTCTTCTTCAAATAATAATTTATGAAAAAGTAGGTAAAAATTATTATTTTATTACTATTATTTATTCAATAATAATGAATGAATTCTTATTATTAATATTATTATAATTTAGTGTTGTTGTTTAAGGTTTAAATTAAAGGTATAGCGGAGGATGTTTTACTTCCTGGTGGGTAGTCTAAACTATTGGTCCTCCTAATTGTCAATCATTCTGGTGAATCAATCAAACTTTTCAAAAAGTGGAGAGGGCGGGTCTTATCTAAAATTTGGAAAGATCCTCCGCTATACCTTTAATCAATAAAATAGGCCTATAGATACTAAATAAATGTAAAAAGACGTAGGCAACTGTTAAATGTATTAAAAATGCATTAAAGTATATTTGTATTGTAGGCCTATACTAAAAACACACTCAAGTACATTTTTAATAGTACGTCTTTTTCACCTGGGTATTTATACTGAATCAAACTTAAATAGCCTATAATAATAATAATAATAATAATAATAATAATAGGATAATAATAATCTTATTCTGGCCTCACTGAACCATTAGGTTCCTCCAGATGCTGGCTTTAACATAAGAGATCTTCCAGGAACCACTTAAATGTTAAAAGATCTTCCAATAACCCTTTTATCGCATTCAAGTTCCTCTATTTTCCCCCAAAGCACTTTGAGGTCTCATGGTAATGAAAAGGTGACTCCAGAACCTCTGAACTAAATACAAAGTGCTTAAAGGATCCCATAAGTTCCAGCAAGAACCTTAAAGATTGTCAGTGCTCCTCCAGTAACCCTACTATAGGAGAAAGAGTTTTGAGGCACTTAAATTACATTTTGAAGTTCATTGAGTATCCGACAGGATATTTGAGGCTCCTTTAGTTTTTACAGTGCATGTTTAAAAGGTCTTAATAGGATGTACATTAAAGCAAAGGTAAAAAGAGCAGGTCCCCTGAAGATGAACACTGTTAGTTGTGTACTCTGACCACATGGACATGCAAATTCTATTTCAATCAGCTTCTCCAATCCGAGTAACAAAAGGCTCAATGGAAAAGAGCTGAAAACAGCAGTTTTGGACAGGTATTTATGCATGTGTTTCAGAAGATCTTGTTGTTCAGCCATCTTCAGAGGGAAGTTTGATGATGCTTTTAGCTGCTGCTTTCTCTTATGGTCTGTGGAAATGTCTGTAGTCTGTTCACAAGATCTTTAAAGGATGACCAGATCTCCTTTAATGAAGAAGATAAAAATTACTTTTCATATCAGAATGAGTAATTAAAACATACAATTTTCTTTTTCAACAGTACAGAACACTGTGCAACAGAGGGATTTTCTTATAATTACAGATTAAAAATTCAAGCAATGAACTTCGTCAAGCAATTTCATCCCTTAAAATTGATCACCCAGCACTTGTAATGATCTTATACAAACTACTGGAATTAGAGGGTCATAAATGTAACATTGGTTTTGTTGGGCTCCTAGGCACTGTGAAATCACAGGAAAAAAGGAAGCAGACACAGCTGAAAAAGAGGTACTATCAGCAGACCTCGAAATTTGCACCATACCTCCTTGGATCTAAAAACGCCTCGGTTACGACTGTAACCTCGGTTCCCTGAAGAGGGAACGAACGTTGCGTCGAAACTGGCGCTATGGGGAACGCTTTGCGTGATGACGTCTTGAAGCACATGTAAAATCAGTCCAATGGTGTGGCGGAACGTCAGAGGCGGGTGACGTCACGTACCAGGAAGCTATAAAAGCCGGCCCGAAACAGAAAACGAAAGCTTCGTAGAGTCTGAAGTCGTGCTGACAGGCATGAAGGAGATATGGCAAGGTGACGCAACGCTCGTTCCCTCTTCAGGGAACCGAGGTTACAGTCGTAACCGAGGCGTTCCCTTTCAAGGGAACTCGCGTTGCGTCGAAACTGACGCTATGGGGAACGTCTATACCAACGCCACCATAGCTACAAATGTCTGTCCTGTGTGTAATCAAGTGAGCAGCACTAGGAAGACAAAACCTGAGACCCTGGAGTGGAGTCTAGGTCTAAAGAGTAGAACCTGACGAAGGTGTGCGGTGAGGACCAGCCTGCCGCATCACAAACGTCCTGCAAAGATACTCCTGATATAAGGGCCTTAGAGGCCGCCATACTCCTAGTAGAGTGCGACCGGACAGCCAAAGGAGAAGGCTGCCCAGCCGCCTCATAAGCAAGTGAGATAGCTGTAACCTTATTTTTATTACTTCATTAACTTGACTGTTAAAAGCTCTTCTAGGGACAGGTGTTGCGAATTAGCCATGGCTATAAACACTGTGATACATGCATTGGATTGTTTTGTAATAATCTATGTTTATTTTGTATCTGTCCCTATTCAAATAAACAACAAATAAATAAATAAATAGCCTCAACCACCCACTTGCTCATCCTTTGCTTAGACACTGGACCTCCCTTGTTAGGGGACCCAAAGCAAACAAACAATTGATCACTCTTACGCCACAGGGCAGCTCTGTGGACATAAGCGTCTAACGCCCGAACTGGACAAAGCAAATTATTCGCCTCCTGGTCCGCATTTTGAAAGGGAGGAGGACAGAAGGCCTGCAGTACAATATGTCTAGCCACATTAGTGGGGACCTTGGGGACATAACCCGGTCTCGGATGTAGAAAAGCTTTAACCATACCCGGTGCAAACTCTAAGCATGACGGGGCAACCGACAATGCTTGAAGATCCCCTATTCTCTTGAGAGAAGAAATAGCAAGAAGGAACAGAGCTTTCAGAGTTAAAAACTTCTCAGGAACCTCCTCAATGGGCTCAAAGGGAGCCAGGGAAAGGCCTTGCAGCGCAATGGACAAATCCCAAGGCGGCACCCTAGAGCGAACTGCAGGCCTCAGCCTCCAAGTGCCACGAAGGAAACGAGATATCAAAGGGTCTTTCCCCACAGACATTCCACCCAAAGGAATGTGGTAAGCACCTATGGCCGCCACATAAACCTTTAAAGTTGACGGGGTCAGACCTGCCGTGAACCGGTCCTGCAGGAACTCCAGCACTGTACCAATTGGGCAGTTAACTGGGTCCAACCGACGGTCACTACACCAAGAAGTGAAGACTCTCCACTTCAGGGCATAAAGTTTCCTCGTGGAGGGAGCTCTGGACTGTAGAATGGTCTCAACAACCTCAGTTGAGAGACCTGACTCTATGAGCTGGGCCCCCTCAGAGGCCAAGCCCACAGGTTCCACAGTTCTGGGCGGGGGTGAAATATTGAGCCCCCTGCTTGGGACAGAAGGTCCCTCCTGACAGGAAGCTCCAAAGGATGCCCGTCGAGGAGGGACACAAGATCGGGAAACCATACTCTGCCCGGCCAGCGCGGGGCTATAAGAAGCAGGCAAACCCGGTCCCTGCGAACTCTCTCCAGAACTCCCGGGAGCAGAGCAACTGGGGGAAAGGCGTACAGACGTAGCCTCGGCCACGCCTGTACCATAGCATCCAGTCCGAGAGGAGCTGGATGCGTGAGGGAGAACCAAAGTGGACAGTGAGACGTCTCTCGAGACGCAAACAGATCCACTTGTGCTTGGCCAAACTCCCTCCATATCAGCTCCACCACCTCGGGGTGGATCCTCCATTCCCCGGGCCTCGGCCCCTGTCTCGACAGAGTGTCTGCTCCTATATTCTGGACCCCGGGGATGTAGGCTGCCCTGAGTGACAGCAGCTTCCCCTGGGACCACAAGAGGATATGGCGTGCCAGATTGGATAATGGGCGCGAACGCAAACCCCCTTGGTGGTTGATATAGGCGACTACCGACGTGTTGTCCGTATGCACTAACACATGGTGTCCCCTGAGATCTGTGATAAAGCTCCTCAGAGCCCGGAAGACAGCTAACATCTCTAGGCGATTGATATGCCAGGAACGATGATGGTCTTCCCACAGACCTTGAGATGAGCGACCCTCTAGGATCGCTCCCCAACCCGTGAGGGAAGCATCCGTCGTTAGCAGTTTGCGACGACAAGGAGCTCCCAGCACTGGGCCCTGGGACAGGAACCAAGGTTTCTTCCACATAACCAAGGCACGTAGGCATCGCCGCGTGACCTTGATTGTGCGAAATGGGTTGCCCCTCGGGGAAAACCCTCTGGTCCTGAGCCACCACTGCAGAGGCCTCATGTGCAGTAGTCCAAAAGGTATCACGTTGGAAGCTGCTGCCATGAGACCCAACAGTCTCTGGAACTGTTTGACAGTGAGTAGCTGGCCTAGCTTTACACTTTTCACAGCTGCAAGGATGGAATCTACACAAGGCGGTGACAGGCGCGCCTGCATCGACACTGAATCCCAAACCACGCCTAAAAAAGTGGTCCTCTGAAGTGGAGAAAGCACACTCTTCTTGGCGTTCAGCCGTAACCCCAGCTCTTTCATATGGGCGAGGACGACATCTCGATGCCGAATCGCCTCCTGATGCGACTGAGCTAAAATCAACCAATCGTCGATGTAGTTCAATATGCAAATACCCTGAAGGCGCAAGGGCGCCAGAGCTGCATCCACGCATTTGGTGAAAGTGCGGGGTGATAAAGCCAGGCCGAATGGAAGAACTCGATATTGGTATGCTTTGCCCCCGAAAGCAAACCTCAGGAACTTCCAATGACACGGACGGATGGAAATATGGAAATATGCGTCCTTGAGGTCTATCGTGACAAACCAGTCCTCGGACCTGATCTGTGACACGATTTGTCTCAATGTTAACATTTTGAACTTGAGCTGCATGACTGACTCGTTCAGAACTCGAAGATCTAAAATGGGACGCAATCCCCCGTCCTTCTTTGGAACTATGAAGTACCGGCTGTAAAACCCGGTTTCCCTGTTGGAGGGAGGTACATATTCTATGGCCCCTTTCTCTAACAGAGTGTTTACTTCCTGTTCCATAACCAGAACCTGCTCGGGGCCCACCACTGTGGGCAGGACCCCCATAAACCGCGGTGGGCGTTTCTTGAATTGTATCTGATACCCTTTTTCTACGGTCTGCAGGACCCAACGAGAAACATTTGACAGTAGCTTCCACGCTGCCAAAGATTCTACTAGAGGTACCAGCCTCTCGAGACTGGTTTCTGGATTTTGTTGTTGTTGAGTAGTCGGTTCGTCGCCCTGTAACGGCGCACCGGCAGGGAACGACTGAACAGACTGCTCTAACACCCTCCTCAGAGGGGGCGGGCATCCCGAGGCCACTACGTTTCCGGGTGGTCCTTGAGATATGTGCTCGCCGGAGACCGCTGCGCCCTGTAACACCGGAGGCGGCAGGGTTGGCAGAACGGTCCCCTGAGGGCACCGAAGAGAGACGGGCACCGTGAAAAGAGGTGTTAACCGCTCTGCTTCGGGGGGGACTACCCTCATTTGTCCTGAGCCCTCGGACGTCAGGACTTTTTCCCAGCAGCCTTCTTGGCGGTAATAACGGTCCGCAGATCCGTTTTACCCCTCGAAGGCTGCTGGGTTTGAGAGCGCCCTCCGTGTCCCCGAGATTTTTGTGGGGGAGCACGGGAGGACACACTCTGTTTTTGAGTGGCACGATGTTCAGAGGAGCGCTCTTTTTAGAGGAGTGAGGCTGCTCCCGCTCAGCAGCCTCCAAGAAAGAACGGCGGGGGAGAAGTTTTTGCAGTGCAGCTGCCTGTTTAGAAGCTTCTTGTGACTTAGCTACAGCACTGTTAACTGCATCACCAAAAAGACCAACAGTGGAGACCGGAGCATCTAAGAGAACGTGTTTCTCTTTATCTTTTATATCGCTCAAATTGAGCCACAGATGCCTCTCAGTGGCCACCAGGGCTGCCATAGACCGCCCGATTGATTTAGCGGTCTCCTTGGTGGCCCTGAGAGACAAATCTGTGGCTCTGCGTAGTTCGGCCACCGTGTCAGGACCAATTCCCCCGCCCTCCTCTAAATCCCCCAATAATTCCGCTTGATAAGCCTGCATAAGGGACATCGTATGCAGACACGCTGCAGCTTGACCAGCGGCTGCATACGATTTATGAACCAGTGCTGAAGTAAATTTAACTGGCTTAGAGGGAAGTGAAGGAGCCTTCAAGGAAGATGCCGTTGCTGGAGAGAGATAGCTCGCAAGCGTCTCCTCCACCTTCGGCATCTCCCCATAACCATATTCTTTATATTTATAAATGGAAGAATAGTGAGATGTTTGTGGTGTGTATACTCTGTACGACACTGGTTTCCCCCACGATCTCGACACCTCGGTGTGGAGATCGGGGAAAAACGGAAGGCTTCTGCGCTGAGGCTGTGTACGAGATGGCAGGAAGCGTTCGTCGAGCTTACTTTTCGAACGAACGTCCTGCCTATCCTCTGGCCACTCAATAGATAACCTCTGAACTGCTCTCGTGACAACATCGAGCAATTCCTCAAAAGCATGAGACTGAGGTGGCGAATCCTCAGACTCAGCTTCAATACTAACAACGTCCAGCTCCTCAGAGCTGGACAATTGCAGTACTGGTGCCTCCATCGGGGGGGAAGAAACCGCAGCGCGTGCTTCCGCACCCTGATGAGAGGCACTGGATCTATCAGAAGGATGCTGAGATAAGGCAGAGCCCGTCTCAACATCCACTGATAAATCCATTTGCGAACCCCAGGTCTGAGATCGACGCCGTGCCTCAGCAGCGGCGGGACCCAAGCCCTGGGGAACGTGATCGGGATTGAACCGAGCCAAGCGGGATCGGAGCGTACGCAATGGAAGCGCGTCGCAATGCACACAGTCACCACCCTCGAGTGCTGACTGGGCATGCTCCTCACCCAAACAAACAACACAAAGAGTGTGAGTATCACCTCCCGTTAAATAACGCGGGCAGGGATGGACACACACTCTAAACTGCTGCTTGCTCGCCATACTGAATATATAATATAATATAATATAGACAGACAACACCAAATAACGGGACAGATTCAACACAGAGCGCAACTGAAGACTCAGAAAGCTTTCGTTTTCTGTTTCGGGCCGGCTTTTATAGCTTCCTGGTACGTGACGTCACCCGCCTCTGACGTTCCGCCACACCATTGGACTGATTTTACATGTGCTTCAAGACGTCATCACGCAAAGCGTTCCCCATAGCGTCAGTTTCGACGCAACGCGAGTTCCCTTGAAAGGGAACCAATAATTCACTCCTATATTAATAGCAAATGGCAAACATAGGATCTATATACCATGAATAAACTCCATGAATTCAGCCCCAAAGTTGGGAGAAGAAGCTTCTACAAATTTTCAAACCGAAAGCTGAATAGGCCATTCCAGGATGACACACTTGTTTTTAATATTAGGAGAAGATCCACCAACATGTTCTTTCTGTCAAAAACCTTTATCCCTGAAGCATGTTTTATTAGATTGTGCTGGTTTTACTCCGTTAAACACTCTTTAAGTAATTTTTAACAAAGTTAAACCAAATTCAGTATTAGAGTTTTATGGAGTTTTAAGCTTGTATGGGGTAAAAAAAAACCCACAAAAAACAATACAGTACAGAACAAAAAGGCCACTAGCCACTAGTGGCTAAAAAATCACTCTCCAGAACATTAACGTTCACTGTTCCTAGCTGGTGAAATGACCTTTCCAACTCTACCCGGGAAGCCAAATCCCTGACAATATAAAAAAAAAGTCTAAAAACACTTTTCTATATCGTGCTGAATCTTAAAAATGCAAAACTTTGTAATGTTAGTGGTGTAACAACAATGGCATCTGCTTTTCGCATTAAGTGGATCATGTGATGGCAAAACACATCGTCTTTGTCCTGGCTGGTTAATAATTGCCCCACGAGGACCAATTTACCAGCGCCCATGTGACTCGTATCCCCCGAGGGACATTTGAGTCACATAAGGAAACCCTGTTTTCTTAGAATCCCCTCTAAAACCCCCATTTCAGCATGGACTCCCTGTGACTTTTCACAGACTCGTGACATTCCACACACACGCACACACGAAAGCCACTAAAGTGCAACGTCATGTAGAAATATGGCTCTTGAATGTATACCTTCCGATATGTATGTGTGTGATTAGCTTTGCCTTATAATAGAGGTGTGTTTTGCTAGAGTAAAATCTTTAATTCTGAAGATTCATTGAAAGAATATTCACTCCATAGTGTCTGGTAACCCGAACTCAGACCATAAAACTTTACGACCCAAGCCTCAAAGGCATTCCAGAACACACACACACACACACACACACTTTCCATAGACATAATGATTTTTATACTGTACAAACTGTATATTCTATTCCCTTACACTAACCCTACCCCTAAACCTACCCATCACAGAAAACTTTCTGCAATTTCACATTTTCGAAAAAACATCAGTTTTTTGATTTATAAGACGTTTTCCTCATGGGGACCAAAAAATGTCCCCACACGAACAAGGATTTCGGATATTGCCATCCTTGTGGGGACATTTTGTCCCCACAACGTGATGATTACCAACTCACACACACACACACACACACACACACACACACACACACACACACACACACACACACACTCTGGAACTTTGGAAACAGATATTCTTCCACATAACAAGCCACTGAATGTTGATATGTATTCCTATGTTTCTCAAAGTGTCGTCACTTGCCATAACGGAAACACTGACAACTTTATTGTGTGTTTAATCAAACTTTATTTGTGTGTAATTATGCATATAAGTGTAACGTTATGTTTCCCCAATCTTTACCTGTCATAATTGACATCTCTGTAATCCTCTCCATCTCACGGAGACGAATCTTGACTGCAAAGTACAATAATATGCATTTGTTCCAGGAAATATCATATTTCTAAGTATGAATCCTTTCCCTCATAAGACATATGGTAAAAGGGGGCGTGTTTTTCTTCACACAAAGAAGACTTCTTCCCGCTACAAATCAGAAGTTTTGATTCGCTCTGTCCCCAAAACAGGGCGTAAACAGATGTCTGATAAAACGGCAGAAGCCCCCTCATATCGCTCTCTTCTCCTCTCTCTATCGCTTCCAACTCAACTTCCTCTCTTCGGACCTTCTTCTCCCCGGCGCAGCGCTTCTCCAAGGAACATCTGAAGGAGGCCCTGGCCTTCTCCATCGAACGAACCCATGTTCGAGTCGTAACAGCCGGTCTTTGCAACTAAGATTTCCAGCCTCTCCCATCCCGGGAGACGAATCTGAACTTTCTCGGTAACGTTAAATTCAAGTGAGCCTTTACATCGTTTTTCGAAACGACCCAGAAGAAGAAGCTAGACGCAAACCAGCCGGACACGCGCATGCGCGCGTCCCCTTTTCAGCATCACACTGAAAGAGTACCACATCTCGCAAGTATCTTTCTCTCTAACAGCTGATTCCTGGTGTTTAGCTTGTAGGTCTGCGAATTAAGTTACCCTCTATCTCTTAACTCTTTATTTCTTTCTATCTTTCTTTCTTTCATTTCATTTTCATTCTGATCACGTCATGTTTGTTTAAATGTTTGTTTGTTTTATCGTTTGCATTTTACGTACGTTTATATTTGTAGCTTATAATCTCTAGCGTGTGCCATTTTATTAATAAACCCATTTATACTTTTAACTGTCTCTGTGTTTGAAAACCCACTTTTTATAAAGTCAATGAAACAAAAGATCTATAAAGCTACAGGCTCTATATTATAAAACTACTTTGAGTAGTTTTAATTTATAAACCCAAAGAGGTTTTGTCTTCGTGGCCAGAAGATAAACTTTCTTGGAGTTTTGTAAACAGGAATACTTCTTCTTAACTGTAATGATCAGACAGTACAGAACGAGGCATTTCCTATAATTGATAAAGTAAATGCATATGCGATTTATGAATTATGACCATGAGTCATAAATATTAATATTCCTAAAATTCCCTATATCCTTGAGCTAATTCGCATTAACCCAGAGGCATTTACGTTACAGTGGCCTGCTTCTCATGTAATTGCTTACTTACTGTAAGACAACAAACGAGAGGACGCTGGCGCAATGTGGCTGCCGCTTCTCCATCAGTGCGTTAAATTGCTTATTTTAAAGTGTTGTTGACTGGTTTTGTATTGGCTATTTCATACTAAGTCCATTAACATATTCATTGACATATCGCTTGACACTCACTGATATAAATGTTATAATTAAGCTTTATTGGGAGTATTTTCTTATTGCACAATTCACATTTCTTAATATTAAGCCTAAAATGTTTTAATAGCACTATTAGTAAGAATAGCATGATCGTCTTTAAATGCAAGATATTTAAAACATACTTGCAATAGTTCAATTTTACCACAATCAAATATACTTATATATTTTACATAATATCTTATATATTTTATATAAGATAGTAAGTATCTTTAGTTGGACCTCAGCACTACTTCCAGATAACTAAAGTGCATTTAGTACAAAATTAGTTGTTCCAATTTAGCAGATTTTAAGGCCTAGTTTCACTTATAGGGCTTAGATTTAGCCAGATTTAAGCCTTAGTCCAATTAGAACATTTAAGTATTATTGCTGTTAAAAAACGGCCAAAATCTGACAGTAAAATACTGTTTTCCATTAAAACAGTAAAATACTGTAAAAACATTGCATTCTGGGCAATACTTTGCCATTTAATGAGTTGACTTGAGACATGCAGCAAGTTTTTTGTTAATCAACACTATTATTAATCTCCTTGTTATCTGGGTTGTACTGTACATTGACTGCTGCCAGTTGATGTTCATCATGGTTGGTTGGGTGTAAAATGTTTCTCTAAAAGGACTATTTTAGAATGTACGCATGCCTTCTCTGTAGTATACTTATAGCATAAATTACATGTATGTCAAATACATTTTGGTACATTTATCACTTGGGAATGCTCCTGGCTGCAAATATATGCTCCAAAAAAGTACCACTTAAGATTGTATAAAAGCTTTAGGAACATTAGACATGACTATCACAGAAAGCTTATTCTCTGAAAATAACAGAACAAACTTATTGCACTTACCTGTAACACAACAATAATCTTGTGAGATTGAGCTTGCTTTGTTTGGCAATGCAAGGAGTTCAAACTGAAAGATGTTCAGAGAAAGCACTTTGTGTATTTATTTGTAGGCTACATCAACTCTAATTTGTCGCCCCCTCATATCGCTCTCTTCTCCTCTCTCTATCGCTTCCAACTCAACTTCCTCTCTTCGGACCTTCTTCTCCCCGGCGCAGCGCTTCTCCAAGGAACATCTGAAGGAGGCCCTGGCCTTCTCCATCGAACGAACCCATGTTCGAGTCGTAACAGCCGGTCTTTGCAACTAAGATTTCCAGCCTCTCCCATCCCGGGAGACGAATCTGAACTTTCTCGGTAACGTTAAATTCAAGTGAGCCTTTACATCGTTTTTCGAAACGACCCAGAAGAAGAAGCTAGACGCAAACCAGCCGGACACGCGCATGTGCGCGTCCCCTTTTCAGCATCACACTGAAAGAGTACCACATCTCGCAAGTATCTTTCTCTCTAACAGCTGATTCCTGGTGTTTAGCTTGTAGGTCTGCGAATTAAGTTACCCTCTATCTCTTAACTCTTTATTTCTTTCTATCTTTCTTTCTTTCATTTCATTTTCATTCTGATCACGTCATGTTTGTTTAAATGTTTGTTTGTTTTATCGTTTGCATTTTACGTACGTTTATATTTGTAGCTTATAATCTCTAGCGTGTGCCATTTTATTAATAAACCCATTTATACTTTTAACTGTCTCTGTGTTTGAAAACCCACTTTTTATAAAGTCAATGAAACAAAAGATCTATAAAGCTACAGGCTCTATATTATAAAACTACTTTGAGTAGTTTTAATTTATAAACCCAAAGAGGTTTTGTCTTCGTGGCCAGAAGATAAACTTTCTTGGAGTTTTGTAAACAGGAATACTTCTTCTTAACTGTAATGATCAGACAGTACAGAACGAGGCATTTCCTATAATTGATAAAGTAAATGCATATGCGATTTATGAATTATGACCATGAGTCATAAATATTAATATTCCTAAAATTCCCTATATCCTTGAGCTAATTCGCATTAACCCAGAGGCATTTACGTTACAGTGGCCTGCTTCTCATGTAATTGCTTACTTACTGTAAGACAACAAACGAGAGGACGCTGGCGCAATGTGGCTGCCGCTTCTCCATCAGTGCGTTAAATTGCTTATTTTAAAGTGTTGTTGACTGGTTTTGTATTGGCTATTTCATACTAAGTCCATTAACATATTCATTGACATATCGCTTGACACTCACTGATATAAATGTTATAATTAAGCTTTATTGGGAGTATTTTCTTATTGCACAATTCACATTTCTTAATATTAAGCCTAAAATGTTTTAATAGCACTATTAGTAAGAATAGCATGATCGTCTTTAAATGCAAGATATTTAAAACATACTTGCAATAGTTCAATTTTACCACAATCAAATATACTTATATATTTTACATAATATCTTATATATTTTATATAAGATAGTAAGTATCTTTAGTTGGACCTCAGCACTACTTCCAGATAACTAAAGTGCATTTAGTACAAAATTAGTTGTTCCAATTTAGCAGATTTTAAGGCCTAGTTTCACTTATAGGGCTTAGATTTAGCCAGATTTAAGCCTTAGTCCAATTAGAACATTTAAGTATTATTGCTGTTAAAAAACGGCCAAAATCTGACAGTAAAATACTGTTTTCCATTAAAACAGTAAAATACTGTAAAAACATTGCATTCTGGGCAATACTTTGCCATTTAATGAGTTGACTTGAGACATGCAGCAAGTTTTTTGTTAATCAACACTATTATTAATCTCCTTGTTATCTGGGTTGTACTGTACATTGACTGCTGCCAGTTGATGTTCATCATGGTTGGTTGGGTGTAAAATGTTTCTCTAAAAGGACTATTTTAGAATGTACGCATGCCTTCTCACTCGAACAAATGTTCCTGAGCAAATGTTTTTTCACTAAAATGTTACATATGTTGCATGTTACAGTTCTTAGTAGTGTAAAAAAAAAAAAAAAAACCTTTAATGTGTTTAGTCTCAGGCTGTCATATTTGTAAGGGGGTATTACTTTATTATAATATATATATATATATATATATATATATATATATATATATATATATATATATATATATATATATATAAAAAAAGTTTACTGCAATTGTTTTTATTTTTAAGTTTTTAAGTTTTTATTTGTAAGCCAAAATCTGTCTTTGTTTTTTTGTTTTTTTTACATTTTTTACCTGGGTCATCTATTTTTGGTTTAGAATCCTTGTTGAATGTTGACTGCTCTTTTAAATAAAACTTTATTTTGATTTATATCCTTTCAAAGTGTTTGTTTGTTTTATAGATCATTCAATTTAATGTATTTTAAGTAGTGTGTAGCTCATGGAACAATAATGTTCTACTGTTAATTGGATTGAAGATTCATTACTTATTTAATTTATTTTAAATCTTTTTTTGATTTTTTTTTAAATGTAATAAATATAAAAAAGATTTAAAATAAATTAAATAATGAATCTTCAATCTAATTATTTCAACCCATTATGTTATGCCTTTGTACAAAAAGAGTGAATTTAAAGTAACCATAATGATGTCGTAAATTGAAATAATCACAGAAATGTACTGCATTTAATTTTTACACAAAAAAAGCTGTAAAATAATTCACAGTAGAATTACTGGTGACTCTGCTGCCAGTATTTTACTGTAAATTTAGGGAAAATACAGAAGAATACTGTACGGTATTTCATTTTACGGTAATAAACTGTAAAATAATTTCACAGTAAGAATACTGTAAAATTACAGTAAATTGCTGGCGACTCTGCTGCCAGTATTTTACCGTTATTTTACAGGACATTTTTTGCTTTTATTAATGTGCCTTTAAAAAAAAAAAAAAAAACTTTACTGGTGTGCATCTTGAGACAAACCAATGGCACTGACATATTTTTAGATATCAGTGCAAGTAGCTTTCAGTTAAGACAGCTCAAACATTTTAGTCTGGAACTAGCTTAATCCTGTTCTGTGAAACCAGGGGTAAGTATATCAATTTAGTATACCAAAAGTACAATCGTAGGGTATTTATATTAAGTACTTAAATATGTAAATGCATTTGTAGTATACTTATAGCATAAATTACATGTATGTCAAATACATTTTGGTACATTTATCACTTGGGAATGCTCCTGGCTGCAAATATATGCTCCAAAAAAGTACCACTTAAGATTGTATAAAAGCTTTAGGAACATTAGACATGACTATCACAGAAAGCTTATTCTCTGAAAATAACAGAACAAACTTATTGCACTTACCTGTAACACAACAATAATCTTGTGAGATTGAGCTTGCTTTGTTTGGCAATGCAAGGAGTTCAAACTGAAAGATGTTCAGAGAAAGCACTTTGTGTATTTATTTGTAGGCTACATCAACTCTAATTTGTAATGGAAACGTGTTTTAGAATGGTTTTCAGTAAAGATCAGTAATGTACACCAAACAACTGGCAAATGTTTGATGCTGTTTCTGTTTGTTATAATATCTGCATATGATGAGCATTAACTGACGTATCCCTTAGGGGAGTGTCATTCATATCTGGTTAGCACATCCCCTGACTTTTCAGTCAAGTCAAGTCAAGTCATGTTTATTTCAAAACCTACATATTGTTTCAAAGCAGAAAATGTATGTTTCAGTGTTACAATGGGCCCCTATGAATAGGGAATCTAACAATAAATCAATAGACCTAAATATCAGCCAGAGGTGACTGACAAGAAGAAGAAAAACTCCATTGGTGGTGAGGTAGAAAAAAAAAACTGATATCAATTTTGGTACTGAAGACATCATCATAGGTTCAGATATCAAATATCAGCTTGTCTTATGCTTGATGTTTGGTCTCATGTGGCTTAAAATATGTGGTTTGCTTCACAAGATCCTGAAAAAGAATTCACATGGAAGACCTGTTATTAACAAAATGATACACATTATTCATATTTTAACATTGGATCAGTTCTTGTAACACATTTTCAGGGCAATTGAATGTGTAACAGGAAATGAATAATACATACTTCAATAATATTCTATTTGAAATGATTGTGTTTTAATTGCAACATATTATCGTCAATCATCTTTAAATATTCCATTGAATTTTATTTATTTTAAATGTAATGACTGTAGACTTACGCCCCTTTTGTGGCTCTTTGTCGTTCATCAACATTTAAAGGTGTCTGTACTGCACATCTCAACAGGAAAGAGACAGGAAGTGTTCATCTAATTAAGTTCTCAACAAACAAGAGCCATTAGAAAATGTGTGAAACCACATCACGTCTGTACAACTGCCATGTTCTCCCTCCTGCAGTCCAAAAGAGATTACAAACACATGCTGCATAAAAATGTAAACAACTTCTGTACTTTCATCATTTTCTGGGTTTTTCCACATTTGTATTGAGTAGAGACCGGTAAGATGGAAGTGATTAGGCTCAAAACATTTGATTTGATGTAGAACAAAATGTCAGTTGCAAGTACATTTTACAATTAATTACAAAGAAACAGCATCTCATTACAAAAAGCTTGATGAGAAAGATGAGAAAAGCTTTGCACTGTGCTTTCTGTAAAAAGCAAGTGGCTGCATTGGATGTTTTATGTTGAGTCAACTTGTAGCCTTTTTTAAGTATAATAAACACTGTAATATTACTTAATACAAACGTAACAAAATCAAGGTTGAGTTAACAGTACTAGTATTACTCAGTTAGATAAACCTACTTTTCTTACAGGTAACATATTTATGGATTGCTGCAAGTAACCTGTACTCATTTTAATGAGGTTTTATGAACTTTATTTTCTTAGTAAAATTAACCTAATCATATGTGAATAAACATTTTAATTGAGTCTTGGCTATAACCTCAGAAAATAAATCTAAATATCTATATTCCAAGCACTACAGTGATTAACTTTACATAAACAGACTTTGTCAATAACAATTACAAATTCAATTGAAGAAAAAGATGAGAAGATAGATTGAAGACAATTAAATGTATTCAATGTCAACCAGTGTCACTTTTAACAGTGACTACAAAACAGCAAATAAATGTGCCCGCACATGTACACTATAATATAAAACACTGTATAAGTGTATTTTCAACCTGTTCTGAACAGTACAGTGAAATATCCAAAATGCCCAATCTGCAATGTTTGGATAAAGGTAAATGTGTAAAGGTAAATAACATCACATCGTACCACACTGGAACTGCAATGTCAAAAATTATTACAGTATTTCTATATTTAGTAAAACTATTATTTTTAAGAACTCCCAAATTGTGCACACACCACAACACTCCCAAAACTCACCTACCAAAGTGATTGCATTTTTTCAAATGATGGCAAACAATGCCAGATGCCATTGATAAATCATCTAAGACAACTTGGTGAGGAGATTTGCATACTTGGATGATGGCTTAGGACGCATGGGGTCCAATCCCACAAAAAGCCTCTGATACATCTCAAAAGTATACACCAGTTTTGAGGGATACTTGAGGTCGAGAGCATAGGTAAGTCCAAACAGGAGGCAGCATGCTTTCGACAGGTTTGGCACACCTCTGACCACGGGCTGTCCTTCTATGATAATCCCAATCGTGTCGGGATGATGGCACATGTAATTTTCAGTTGGCAACTGCCAAGCTCAGCGTGCACCTCTGTTTCAGCACGACTCTATTGATGGAGACAAAAAAGAATCAAGAGTTTGGTCAGACAAACAGGTAATGAGATGAATATAGCAGACAGGTAGAAGACATAAGACACAAAGTCAAAATTGTAGTTTTGTTGCTAAAGGTGGTGGATACTAGACGGATACTGTGACTAGATCATGTGACCAGAATGAAGTCTGTGTACTAAACTATCATGATCTACTGTAGCATGAGTGTTGTCTTTTTCTGGTTCAAAGGATGCATTACAATAAAACAATGCAATCGACCTTGCCTGTGCCTGATTTTTCATCACATTACAGTTTATTAAGCTACAGAGTTTAAATATCTTTCAAGAGCAAATGTAATTACCCCATATCATCACAATATTAAACAGAACTGAACATATATACAGGTGTTAATGATGGTGACTGATGAGTGAACAGCTTAACGTGATTAGTGTCCGTGACAACAAATGAGTGACGTAGGCAGGTGATGAAAAAAACATAACGAGCCCAAACTAAGGTGAATATGACAGTGTGTGTGTGCGTGTGTGTGTGTTTATATATATATATATATATACAGACCCTTTCCAAATTTCCAAATATGAATATCATGGAAAAGTTTATTTATTTCCATAATTCCTTTCAAAACGTTAAACTTCCATAGATTATAGATTCAGGGCCCACAACTTAAACGATTTCAAGTATTTAGTTGTTTATTTGTACATAATTTGGGCTTCCAGCTCATAAAACCCACGAAAACAGGATTTCAAAAAATTCGAATATTACATGAAATCACACAGTAATTACACAGTGATACCATGGTCATTGAACCAGGTTTTGGTTCTTTTGGCAGTGTGGGCAGGTGCATTTACTATATTATTATTATTATTATTATTATTATGATATGCTATTTTTGGGCAACTTAATTGTAATATTTATTTATTGGAGAAAACTACAAAATCACTGTAATTTGTGTATTTACTGGTATTCACATTTATTTGTCTCAAAAAAGAAAAAAAGAAAAAAGAAAACAGCTCATATAATATGATTTTTTTTTTTTTTTTTTTTTTTTACTCTATATTGTACCCTATCCATGGAAAGTCCCTCAGACAGTTCCAAGATTTTCATTTTATCTAGTGGAATTTTATTTAGCAGGATATTCCCACCCTCCTGAGAGGAAACTGTCCAGGGAAAATCCCTGTCCACGGGAAGTTTGGTTAAACAATGTTTTCGAACAGTTTCATTCACGCCACCATCTCTCATAAGAGCATTATCTCTCACATCGGTAGAGTTTTGCTGTGGACGCATGCCATTTAAATCCAGGAAGTCAAACATATTTTGCATGTGTCTCAAGTAAGAATAATGCATCCCTCGGGCTGGATTTATACCTCCCCCTGTGATTTATCCTGCGATATCATTGAAACGTGTTTTCATGCTTGTCAAAACCAAAATCAATATAACAACTGATACCATAATAATGAATATAATAACGTAACACCAGAGTGAAAAATCTATTTATTGTGGTAAAAAAAAAAAAAAATATATATTTATAAATCTAATGATATGATGATTTGAGTAGTCAATGCTTTGTAAATTTCACCAGCTGTGATTTGTTTTTGATTCTCTTTTCACAGGTGCTCTGCAAACTGGTCAGGAAATGTCGGCGGGAGTGAGTTTCGCAAACATACGTAGGCCTACACATTTTCTCAAAAGCTTCATTGCAATCACAGTTGATTCCTATGGAGTGTGGTGTTAATATATTTTGCAAAGCTAACGGCATAAAAGTACAAAACAATTTCACACATCAAGCGTAGCGTCGGTTCTGGCAGGTCACGTTAGTCAAGCTCGCATCAGCTGCTCTCAGCTGATCCACGTCTACGAGGCCTATCACTAGCTACGTTTACATGGACACCTTTTGGTTCAATCAGAATGAAATCAATACGATTGATGAATCCGAACACGGTGTTTACATGAACGATAAATAAAGTAATTGGGTTGATGTGCGCGTTTATATGTCACAAGTTTCAAATCGGAATAGATTTTTTGACATGCGCACACTGCACAAATATACAGAGTTTCCCGCTGTTTGCGCATAACTATTCTCCTCTATTGGTTCTTTATTTGTTTTAAACTGCAGACGTAATATTAATCCGTCTCTGGTCATGATTTGGAGAAAATGAGCATATTAACCGTTCTGCCGTGCTGCTTATCACGCAGTAAAAATGCCCCTCCCCGCGGCCAAAACCAGTCGTCTGTGGATGAGAATCCAAAACAAGGATTCTCCTTGAATTCTCAGAAAAATTGCAACCCTTGATACTCAGTGGATACCAGGTAGAAATAATCAATAGTTTTAAATACTTGGGAACATTCATAGATAGTAATTTGAGTTTTGCTGGAAATGTGGATTATGTTTTTAAAAAGGCAATGCAGAGATTGCATCTTATTCGGAGGCTAAAACACTTTGGCGTGAGCAAGAATATGTTAGAGATGGTCTATAAGAATCTTGTGGAGAGTATTATATCTTTTAATATGACTACGTGGTATGGAGTTCTGACTGTTAAAGCAAAGCAGAAATTGTCTAGGGTGGTCAATAGAAAACAGCTGATCTCACTTTATCATGGCATTCTTTGCCATAACAACTGTGTTTTTCAATCACACTATTACAGCAACCCAAGAAAAGTTATTACAAGACGTACAAGGACCAAGAGCCCAACTAAAGCAAACACTGACCACCACAATGGTGACTTCAAATGAAACATAAATATCAACATCTAAACCAACATCTAAATGTATTTTCTATCAAAATCTAAATTGATTAATTCTCAATAAGAACTTCTGTAGACATCTGACAGAAATAATCAAAGTATTTGTATTTTACGTCTTCAGCTTAGGGCAGGCAGCTGAAGGTCCCTGGTTCGAATCTGATTTCTCTCACGATCCATTACAGATGCTAAGCTGTCTAAAGGTGTGAGCAGTAGCGGTTTTTGGCACGGGCGAACCGGGCAATCGCCCGGGGCGGCATTTTTTGGGGGGCGGCGCCACCGGCACGAGCAGAAAAAAATAAAAAATAAAAATCTGTGCCGTGAAGCGGTTTTCTATTATCTATCATTTCACTGTGTGGGGAATTGGCAAATTTGCGCCCCCTGCAGCTGCAGGCGCCCCTGCTTGCTGAGAAGATGCCGTGCACAGAAGCTGTTTATTTGAGAAGGGGAAAGGGGAGGGGGCGCGGAGGCGCGGGCGCGGATGACAGTTCACCTCTGGGCTCTCCCAAATGGAAAGGACAAGGGGGGGAGACGGGGGGATCCATATAGTTATCTAAGTCAGTCACACCTCGACTTTCTTCCAAATAACGCACATTTCATTCATAATATTATAAATACAGGCCTCTATATTTCCTGCACATTTTTGTTTTTCTGAATTGTCTGAATGGCTAATAAAAATAGGTAATACAAAACGATTACTTGGTCACCACCACCAAGGTGAATTGGTTTAGTCTTGACTTCTGGTCGTGACTCGTCGACAGTTGGTATGGGGGGGATCAGGGGAAATCTGTTGATTGTCGATGTCGAGAGCCAAATAAGAGATGGACAAGAAAGGTCAAAGCCATCAGGTGCCCAATTTAGAAACGAGCGAAAGATAAAGGTATGCAACTATGTTTTCTCTGTATGATTACGGTATCCATGTCATGAATGAAGGGGCAATATTAATTGGTGGGTATAACTCTTATTTGTTAGCCTTTTTGCTATGATTCTTGCTATGCTTAACAATAATTCGGTTTTAACTCAAACACGAGATCTTTGGGGGGGTCGAAGGGGGTCTCGCCCAGGGTGTAATTCAATGTAGAACCGCCACTGGGTGTTAGTGAAGTTTCTTTTCGCGATTTTTGGACAAACACACACTGTGAGTTGCTTTGCAATTACAAATGGAAATTACATTGAAATAAATGTGAGTTTGAATTTAATACATCCTGAGAGTGTTCATTTGGTCCAGAAACAGTATAAATTGTCTAAATGAGACCTTAAAGGACAAGTTCGGTATTTTACACTTAAAGCCCTGTTTACAGATCGTATCTGATGAAATAGAACGGTTAAGATTAAAATTTGGACACATGCTCCTGTCCCGAGAATTTTAGGTTTATTTCGCTTCCCCCCCCCACCCCCACAATGGTTGTCTATATGCACTGGAAGATTCCTTCCTAAAAACACATTAAACTTTCGTTTACAAAGACGTGAAACTCACCGAGTGGTCAGGGGTGTTCACTGATATGTTCACTCAAAAATCGCTGAAAAAGATGCATTCCAACAGGTTTTATCGTAGTTTTTGTCCAACTCCATTGACTTAATAGGACGTGCTGTGAGACCGCAGCACCTTTATGGTATTACTCCGCCGCTTCTTCTTCTGCTTCTTCTGTGTATTCAATGAAATGCCCGTGGTTTGCTTGCAATTGGGCTGGAGTGTCTATTATTCAAGCTCTCAACGGAAGAATCACGGGTGTGACGCGTTTGGCAAAATAGGTCCACAAAAGCGAAATAAACCTAAAATTCTCGTGACAGGAGCATGTGTCCAAATTTTTATCTTAACCGTTCTATTTCATCAGATACGATCTGTAAACAGGGCTTTAAGTGTAAAATACCGAACTTGTCCTTTAAATTATGTTGAAAATTTGTCCACATTGACCACATCTGAACTAGTTTTTAACCTTGTATGGAGGTTCCATGAACGTTCATTACAGAACACGTAAAAAAAAAGACGTCTGTTGATCATTACTTGAAGGTCATCCTGGTTTTCTGCCAAAGTTGCGATGTCGTCCGCGAAACTGAGGTTGTTGATGATTCGTCCATTCATGACTGCTCCTTCCTTCGCCTCTTCCAGTGCACTTGCCATGATCACCTATAAAAAGATATTAAAGAGAAGTGGAGACACCATGCAGCCCTGTAGTACTCCTACTAATGTCAAACCATTCAGTCACATCAGCACCTATTCTTATGGCGCTGAGTGTACCTTTATATAGGCTCTCTAAAATTCTGACAACTTTTTCTGGGTATCCTAATCTCCTCATCACATTCCACAATCCAGCTCTCCACACGCTATGGAATGCGTTTTTGAAGTCTACGTAGCATACAAATAAATCCTTGCTGAAGTCAATATACTTCTCAGCTAATTGTTGGAGCGTGAATATTTGGTCCATGATTTTCTGAAGCCCGCCTGTTCTTCGGAGAGGATTTCTTCCGTTTTCTTCTTTAATCTTTCCATAATTATTGTTGTGATGATCTTACTACTGTGGCATAACAGGCTGATGCCTCTGCAGTTATTGCAATCCAGTTTATCTTTCTTTTTGTATACAGGAACGATGACAGCTTTTTTCCGCTGTGTTGGGAATTTAGGCGGTCTATTGCTCTGACAACTTCTTCCATCTTTTTTTTGAATACTTTATTTTAAGGATTTTTCAAGTTAAAACACAGAACAAACAACACTGGCTCGGACAATACACACAAGAAAAAAAGGAAAGATAAAAGGATTTTTTTTTTTTTTGATAATATACATTGGGTCCAATATATAAAAGTACATTAGTAAAAAGCTGCATAACAGTCTAGGTGTCCAGAAGGGATATGCAGTTTAAACCTTAGAGAAGTCACTGGAGGTAGACTAAGTTGTCAACTTGTCCAAATGCCCAAGAAATGAACCCCAAACAGCAGAAAACCTTTCAATAGAATCAGTCCTCAAAAATCGAAGTCTTTCCATCTGTATGACAGAGATCATGTCCATAATCCACATCTGGAAGGAAGGGGGTGAGGATGATTTCCAGTTTTTAAGCACAAGTCTCTTAGCCACGACCATGCCCAGCATTAGGGACAGTTGCAATGCACCTGAAAGGCAGGAAGTGCGCTGTGAGAAGCCGAAGATGGCGAGTTCAGCATTCGGTGAAAGAGGCTTACTGTAAGCCTTGGAGTACCAGTCAAAAATGCTTGACCAAAATCCAAACAATAAAGGGCAAAATCAGAAAGCATGAGAGGCTGTATCCTCTGCCACCTTACACTTGTCACACATTGGTGGAACAGAGGGGAAAAATGTATGCAATTTGCCTTTAGTGTAATGCAAGCGGTGGATAACTTTGAATTGGATCAGTTGGTGTCTGCTATTGACTGAACAGGCATGTATCGTAGCCAAGCACCTGTCCCACGCATCTTCGGAGAGCTCAACTCCTAGGTTTTCTTCCCAGGCCTCTTTAAATCTTACAGTAGGGGCTGAAAGGCAGCTTCCAAATAAACAAACAAATTAAGAAATAAGATGCCTAGAGTCAGGAGGATTAAAAAGAACATCGAAAAAGACATGCTTCTCCGGGAGGAGTTCAAAATGACAAATTTTGGACCTAACATAACTTCTGATTTGTAAATAGTGAAAAAAATGTGCGTGAGGCAAATCAAATTTCTCTCTTAACTGATCAAAAGATGCGAACCGCCCTTCAGCATAAAGATCTTTAATGGAACCTAAACCCTTCTTCCTCCAGACATGGTAAGTTCTATCAGACCACGGGGGTAAAAAGGAATGATTGTAACAAATTGGCATATGAACAGAGGTCTCCGGCAGGGACAAAAACTTTCTCACCTGATTTATGATTTTGACAGAATTTTTCTAAACAAAACTTCATTTATTCAACTCTTTAGGCTTATCCAATTTGGAGAACAGCAGTGCCGTCAAGGAGGTGCCAACAGCCAAGTTAGTCTCCATGTGTACCCACAAAGGGGCCTCAGGGGTCAGGTTACCCGGTGTCCCCTTCAGCCAGAACATTAAAGCCCTAATATTGGCAGCCCAATAATAATGTTTAAATACTGGCATACCCAAACCACCTGAAGACTTGGATTTTTGTAGATGACTTTTAGAAATCCGGTGGGTCTTATAATTCCAAACATAAGACAAGATTATATAATCCAATTCCTTAAAGAAAGCAGAGGTAAGAAAAATAGGGAGATTTTGACAAAGATATAGGAATCTAGGAAGAGAAACCATTTTAATTGAATTTATATGGCCAATCATGGACAAAGGTAAAGTCTTCCAATTCCCTATATTACTTTTGAGTTTAGAAAGAAACTCCACAAAGTTTATTTTTGTTATTCAATATTGTTATTCAATATTAATTTGGGATCTTTGGGGATTGTCAGTCCGAGATACGTAAAATTGTCCCTAACTATCTTAAACGGAATATTCTCCAAAAAAACTGTCAGCATCCTGCCTCCTGTTGTTTGTCTCCGGGCCTCTAGAGGTCACCTGTGTTCCCCTCTGCTTTAGTTCTTCCTTGTTAGCGTTATCCAGGTCACCTGTGCCTTGTTTCCCCTAGAGTATTTAAGCTGTGTTTTTCCCCTTGTTCCTCACTTGGTTTTTGAGTCCTGGCTATGTGTCTTCTTGCTGTATCTCTCAAGTCCTTCCAAGTCATCTAAGCTATCCCAAGTTAGTGGTGGGCAGATCGAGGCTTCGTGAAGCAATGAAACAGTTGAAGCAAATGTTCCATATTGTTTCGAGGCTTCGAATCAATCCGACACCCGTCTCAACGGTGACACCTAGTGGTCACTTGCAGGTGTTGATCTGAAATAACCTTGACGAGCCATTAAAATAATGTGTTGTTTTTTTATTATTGTATTTTTCTAATATGTGAAGCTTGTAACCTGTAGGCTCCTCACTGTGCATAATGTTATTTTGGTCCTGCAAAATTAATATTAATAAAAGAAATCAAGCCACAATGTCTCACTTTTTTTGAGATTTTTATTAAAAAATATTAATTTCTCTGCTGTGGAAGGACTTAGCCTACTTCTTTTTTTACAGTTAATTTCTCCAGCCTTTGAAAAAATCCTCTCACAAGGGACACTTGTTGCTGAGGTGCAAATATATTTTTTAGCAAGGACATACAAATGAGGAAAGATTACTGCTCTCTCTTTCCAGTAAGTTAGTGGATCATGAGTTCTGGGCAAATACACAAATTTCAAATTCTCCTCAAATGGCGCATCATGGATGATGTATTGTTGCAGTAGGCTAGCAGCCGATCACAATACACACATCTCATATTTATTTGGGGTTTCTAAATGGAAATGCTCCCACACCACAGATGTACGGCATCTCTTCTGGGGAGCCTCCATTTTATCTATCTATCCAAATCTATCTATCTATATGAATCTATCTATGTATCTATAATCTATCTATGTATCTAGATATGTATCTAGATATGTACCTATGTATCTAGATATAATATGTATCTGTATCTATCTATAATCTATCTATGTATTTATATATGTATCTATAATCTATCTATATCTATCTATTAATCTAGCTGTCTATATATATTTATATCTATGTATCTATTAATGTGTCACTATATGTATACTCTGTCTGTCTCTAGCCTATCAGTCAATGTGTTGTGTACATTTAAATGTAAGCCTAAATAGCCTATATAATCAAATCGCACTATGTCACTATATCACCAAAAATCCGCTATCTCAAAATCAAACTCCTCTTACAAAAACCCACGAGGTCAATATGCGTTGATTTCACTTTTATACAGATGTGCGATTGTGTGGTCTGTTCCCGACCGTGTCAATCAAACGCTTATTCGGCGGACCACACCTGATGAAACACTTAGTGAAACACTTCGAGGCTTCGTTTGGCCATAGTCACGTGACATGGGTGTTTTGAATCACGCTTCGGATCAGTGTTTCGAAACATCTGCGCTTCGGGATCTCGCAAAGCTTCGGAACGACTGTTTCGCGTCAGCCATCCCTATCCCAAGTAAGCTATTCTGAGTTATTTGATTGTGTTTTTCTCCCCTCGTGGAGTTATTTTATTTCTCTTCTGTTATCTTTTATTTTGGATTATCTGTTTGTAATACTGTACCTCTTTGTGAGAAGAACTTTTGTTGGACTTTTTGGACTTGCAAAGTACCTCTTTTAATAAATCTACTTTGCCTGGAGTTTTGCCTTGAGTGTTTCGTTTGGGTCCAACATTACCTCCTCTGTGGCTAAGTGGTAGAACACTCACTCCCGAGTTCGAGCCCAGCTTGTGACAAAAACAGGCCTGTAAGTATCAGAGAGAGGCATAAAGTTACTCTTTGACCAATTATTTGTATACCTCGATAGTCTCCCAAAAGAAGTAATTAAATTTAGGAGAATGGGAACTGATCTCTCAAGAGTTCCGCAAATACAATATTGTATCGTCAGCATACAGACTAATAAGCGCTTGCCTACCCCCCACTTCAAGACCTGTGATATCTGTATGACGCCTGTATGAGGCGAGAGGCTCTATCGCAATGGCAAAAAGTGCAGGTGAGAGGGGAAAACCCTGTTGCACTGAGCGGTGCAAGGGAAACCTAGGCGACCTGTCTGTGTTAGTTAAAACTGAACACATTGGCCTGGCGTACATTAATCTGACCCATGATATAAATGTCTCGCCAAACCCAAACCTTTGTAATGATGCAAACATATAGGGCCATTCGACCCAGTCTGGTCAGGGTGAATGATAGAGGGTAAATGTTTGTTAAGCTGAATGGCAAAAAAAAAAAAAAAAAATCTAAGGAGGAGCGGGGCAAGGGTATCACAAGATCTCTTAAATTCAGTACAGAATCCGTCTGGCCCCGCTGCCTTCCCAGTTGGAAATTACTTAACAGCGTTGACTATCTCCTCCAAAGTAAAGTCAGAATCCAATTCGGCCCTGGCAACGTCGCTCAGTTTAGGAATTTCAAGAGTCAAAAAAATCCATTAGATCAGAATGAGTGGCTGCGCTATTAGAAGTATAAAGTTCATTGTAAAAATCCTTAAAATGGGCATTAATGTCCTTGGGGTTAGTTAACAGGATTCCCTCTTTAGACTTAATGCTATAAATCGACCTAGAATCCTGAGTCCCTTTGAGCTGTCGCGCCAAGAGCCTATCATGCTTATCCCCCGTTTCAAAGTGTCTCTGCCTCATTCTCAAGAAAAGGTTATTTATTTGACCACCAAGAATACAGCTGCACTCGTATTTAAGCTTCATTATTTTGTTATAATCGTCAGATGATTTTGACTCCTGATATGCCAATTCAAGTGTAGGAAGAACACTTTGTATCTCTAAAAGTCGCTTCTCTCTTTCCTTTTTGGAAGCAGATTCATAAGAAATAATATGCCCACGCATAACCACTTTTAAAGTCTCCCAGAGTGTAGAATCTGACACCTCCCCATTGTCGTTAAACTCTATAAACTCTTTCAACTTTGTAGTACTGTAATGTATTCTACAAATTTACTATCAGTAAGCAGAGATGGATTGAAACGCCAGGAATAAGATCGCTTGGGAAGAGAGAAGTCAACAGACATGGTCAGAGGACTGTGATCGGATATCGAGTGGATAATCTATCCAAGTAAGGGTCTAAATAACAATTCAAATCTCCCCCGATTATTATATTGGAATCGTCCCTATAAGGGAATAGGTCAAAAACCTTCTTGAAAAAATTAGGGTCATCATGTGTTTGGACCATAGATGCTCAAGAAAGTCAGCGGAAACGAGTTTATGGTTCCAGATACGATAATATATCTGCCATACGGGTCAGTGACCATAGAGGAAAGTTTAAATGGAATGTTTTTCCGAAAAAGAATGGCCACCCCACGAGCATGGGAAGTGAATGGTGATTGATAGACCTGCAATATCCAACTGCACCTCAACCTACGCTGCTCGGTCACTTTAATATGGGTCTCCTGCAGAAAAATCACATCTCCGTTTTTTTCCCTCCTTCATTGTCTTACCAGAAGACACTGGCATACTCAAAGAAAAAAAAGTTTCTTAGAATGGGCATCCACCTTGGATAACATAGCATGACTAGCTGCATCAGAAGAGTACAATTTGAAAGACTAAACAAGAAAATAAAAAGCACAAACGAGTAAGTAGACAGCAAATAGAAATGTAATAAACAAGTCAGAGCCAAAAAGGATAACAACCCACAACTTACCCCACCCACCATCGTGTCTACCCGAACCAGACAGACAATTCCCAGTTCCATCCAAAAAGGAGCTGCCGGGCATTTATCAAAATACCATATCTCAAGGGAGAGAAAAAAAGAAAAGAAACCCCTCCCTAAGGCCTCAAATATGTGATCACAGACAACATATTACCGTGAAAAAAATAAATAAATAAATGGATAAATATCAATAAATAAAATTAATAAGTAAAAAAAAATATTTTTTTAAGGACATTTTTTCTTTTTTTTCTTTTTCCCTTCCCCCTTTAAGAGAAGAGAGATAATAATAATAATAATAATAATAATAATTAAATGAAATTGCACATGGCCCCAAAACTTAAATTGGGCATTCATAAAACCAATACGAAACCAAACCATATAACAGATTAGGCTCATAATACGATCGTAATTGCCGTGGGAGTGACTCCACCAGCTTTCAAGTACAAACGAACGCAACAGCAGCACAGGAAGATTGCAATCTATCATACTCGTCTACTCTCCAGAGTTCTCACCGCACTTTTCCACGAATCGTGCTGCCTTCATCTGATCATCAAAGACTGTAGGCGCTCTCTCTCCATGCTGGTGAATCTGCAGCATAGCAGGGTACTGCAATGTAAACTTAATTCCTTTTTTACGTAGGGCTTGCATTACGAAAGGCGTTCCATTGAGACATCACCTCGGTGGTATAATCGGGAAAGATCAGGACCCTTTTACCCTTGTATTCTAGTGGTTGCATTCTCCCATGGCGCAGAATCAACTCCTTCTCTTGGAAATGGTGGATGAGCGCCAAGATAGTATGCGGCTTCTCACCAACGGCAGGTTTAGGCTGGAGAGAACGATGCGCTCGATCCACTTTGACTGGGTGAGGGAAATGCTCTTCCCCGAGCAATTGAGGAATCAGCCTGGAGACAAATTCGGTGGGTTTACCCTCCTCTTCGTCCTCTGTGTGGCAGGAAGGGCGTTTCTGTTTTTTCATCATTGTTATTGATGGCCATTCTAGCCTATCATCTGTGCTCCTGGGCTTTAAAACCGTAACGCATTTACCGCTCGTCAGGCGTCACGTTTTGAATCGCTGCGTCGTTAACGCGCTTCCGTCACTGCTTCCTGGAAACCGGATGCGAACACCTGAGCCGGTAAGGAGAATGCGCTGCTAATTGTTTTTAGCTCATGAAGTGTATTTAGTTATGCAAAGTGTTCTTCTAATGTACTTTTTAGAGACACCGCTTTGCTTTGGAGAGTGTGCTTCTGTCTTCCGCTGCACAAGCTTGTTACGATTGTTATTTGCGTGTACTGGATGCGTGTACTGGATGTGGACGCTGGAGAAGGTAGGGAGAGTTTGCTAATCTCTCGCTAATCGTGCTCTGTTGTAGGAAATGCGTGTTTTTGAAGTGCTAGTTTGTATTTAAGTGTGTCCTAATCCATACCCTTTCTCAGTTGTGAGAACCTGAGTTCCCCTCCAGAGAAAGCTACGTTTCATTTTCCTCGACGATCGGTATGTATTAGTTTTAAGTGCATGCATTAAGTTAGAGAATTTATCTAGCAGAGTAACAATCTTATGTTGTTTATAGGGCCCTGTTTATAGGTCTGTAAAGGGCTATAACTGCATTCCAGTCGGGGTGCTCCGTGTTCATTTACGGCCGCAGTGCTGTCCTGTTTCAGTCCTGTTTCGGTCCTGTTTCAACTGTATTAACTATCAACAGATTCAACTGCAACTTGGGACTTTGGTTGATATTTTTAGTTTCTTTTTGGCTTGTATGTAGTTTTCATTTTTCTTTGGACTGATATTAGCTACAAAGACTGGTGCTAAAATCTGAACTGCAATCTTTGCTCTTCTCTCATTTCAATTTATTTAGCTTCTTGCTGTTTGCTCTTTCACTTGTATTCGATTTTGCTTCTAAAGTTGAATTATCTATTCTCCAATTATTTTCTGAAATAATAGTTCATTTCTTCAACTTGCTTTATTTTGCTCCGAATTTCTTGACTTGTTTGCTTGATTAATAATTTTGACTGAAGTTTGGTTTGTTTCCTTTATTGATTTCTTTATATATTTTGCTGTCGTTGACATTTGGGTTTAGTTTCAATCAACTGTTGATTTCAATTTATTAGTTGTATAATTATTTTGGTTACTTTGATTTGAGCATTAATAATCTTTCCAGCTATCAAACTGATTATTTTTGTATTTGATTATTTCTGTATTTGATGTATATCTTTTGTGTGTGTTAGCAGGGCCTGAGCACCAGGGGCAGAGGATTCTTATTTGGGTGACGGTCTCTTTCTCACCGTGTGCGTGTGCAGTGCTTGGTATTAACACCTGTGTGTGTGTGTGTGTGTGTGTGTGTGTGTGCGCACAGTGAAGTGCAGTGGTCCTGCATCTGCGGGTGGCATGCTACGACTCTCTGCCTCTGTGCCTCTCGTCCCTGCTTTGACCTGGTTCTAAACCTTTAGGGGTTCATTGAATTTGAACAAAGTGCTTTATATCCTTTGTATACTGTTCTCTTTTAAGAATTGTCAATAAAAGCTATTTTTGTACGATGACCCATATCTCTGACTCTATTAGGTGATACGAACCTGTGTGTGCCTTTTGTTGGGGCCTATTCTCATTCTTTGGGTGAAATTCCCAGAGTGGCGTAGTCGGAGTGTCAATGATACAATCTCATTAATTATAATTCTTTAAGAAACCCCATCTTACTGCCTTCGTGTCACCCGCCACATCTGGTATCCCCACGATCTCAATATTGTGCCTCCGAGACCGAGCCTCAAGATCCAGAACTTTAGCGCGGAGCTGAGTGTTTTGTTTAGACAGCTCTGAGTACTTGGTTTCCAGCTCCGTTACTCGCGCCTCAAAGTCACTGGCAGCCAACTCTTGGTTAGCCATCCGGGCCTGTAGCTCAGCCTGCGACGCCACAAGCTTCTGGAAATTGAGCTCGAAAGTATCAAAACGGGCGTTTACTCCCCGCAAAATTGACTCGGAAATCTCTTTGCAGATCTCCTTACACATAGCGTAAGCAGTGTCCGGTAGTTTCTCAGATTTGTCGGGTGAGTTATTAGCTTTAGCAGTAGCTGCGGTGACTTGGTCATCAGCGTTCTTAACTTTACTTGAGGCACTCGGCTTCGGCATTATCGAGTCGTAACAGGAGTTTACTTTGAATGAAATAAGTAGACACACTTTAATAGCCCACAACTAAATAAAACACGGCAAAATAATAACTTTATCGAGGCCTCTGAGAGGAGCCCTGAACAAACGCGTCTATACTTCAAACATGCGCACTTGCGCCCCTCCAACTTCTTCCATCTTGATGCTCAGTGTTGGTTCTCTGTCACCGTTGTAGTCCAAGTTGGCCAGAATTCTCTCGTTCACCAGATTTGGATCGTTCACCAGATTTGGATCGTTATACAGATCTTCTAAGTACTGCTTCCACTGTGTCTTTACCTTTTCTGCATCAGTTATCATAGTCCCATTTTTATCCTTTATTATACTCATTTTGTTGGAACTCTTCCCGCTTAGCTTTCTGATACTTTCATATACTTCTCGGCTCTTGTTTTGTTTTCTGCTTTATTCTAACGCTTTGCATATGTCATTTATATATCGTTCTTTGTCTGTTTTTGCACTCTTTTTGTAATGTTTTACCGTTTCTTTTCTTCTCGCTTTCCACTCTCTCCTGTCATCAGAGAGTTTCAGTGTTTGCGAAGAAATCCACCTGATAACCTCCCTATGATCTTGTCGGTTGTGTCATGTATGACCATTTTGATTTGTTCCTATTCCTTGTCGATGTCAGCTGATGGATTCTCTTCTATTCCTCTGGTGTCAAGCAGGTCGTTCCATCTTCTCTCAATCTCTTCTTGGTATTTCTCCTTTATGTCTTCATCCTTTAATTTCATTGTGTCTGCTTTTTTCTTTCTCTTCCCCTTGTAGTTTCTCTTGAGTTTGGTCTGATCCAGCGTCTGCACTGGGGAAAGCCCTGCTATTCCTCACGCTGCCTCTCCCTTTCCTGCTGATCATTATGTAATCAATCTGATTGCGGTCGACCCCGTTTGGTGATAGATATCCATATCCAGCATCTATTTTCCTTGGTTTGTTTGAATTGGGTGTTTGTGATGATAAGATCGTTTAACCAAAAGTCTATTAGCCTGTCGCCCCTATCATTACATTGTCCATCCAAACTTGCCTACTACTCCATTTGAGTCCTGATACTGACATCCTACTTTGGCATTAAAGTCTCCCATAAGGATTATGAGATATTTTTTGGCACATTACTGATTACTTCTTGTAGTCTGGAGTAGAAATTGTCCATATCGTTTTCGCTTGCCTTCATTGTTGGAGCCAGGGACGGACTGGGGCTAAAAAACAGCCCTGGACTTTCTCCCAAATAGGCCCATCATCCCATTTGCCTAGCCGTGTGCGACAGACACTAGCCAGGATGTGCTGATGTCACACTACTGTAGCCTATCAGACAAGGTATTCACAGCAACATCTCAAAACTAATGATGATTATTGGGGTTGTGTTTATTAATGAAGCCTCAGCCTTCAAATAAAAACAAAAAATTTACAGTGCCATAAAATACAAATAATGAAATGTCACTGGCTACAGAAGCCCCAAATTACACAAACTTGTAATTATAAAACATAGTTACTATACCAGGGGTCTCCAACCTTTTTGTGTGCGAGGGCTACCTCAAGGGATAAAATAATCTAGAAGGAATTTTTATTTGTTATACTCCAATATTTATTATAGGCCTACATAACATGGTGACGCTTTTTTACTTTTCACCATCATATGGGAAATAATAAAATATCTTGATATTCTGGTTCAGACTTACAAGCGTTTAAAAAAAAAAAACAATTCCTGAAAAATTATGAAAATATTTATTGATTTTTTTGTTGATTTTCTATAAACCTATTGTATGTGTTATCAAAAACAGTAGCCCAAACATTTAGTATAAATATAAATGAAAAATAAAATAAAAATAAACTGCCATAACTTCTAAACAAAACATTACTGCATTAGGCATTAATTCATAAGTTTTGGTGTGAAAAGTGCTTCTAGCTGGTTTGTTCTCGGAACAATGTTTCGCCTGTTTTTTTTTGCTTTGTTTTTGCGTCAATATGTTGAGAATATCAGCGCTGTTTCATCTGGCTTTTTGCCGACAACTGGAACGACTCACCAAAAAAAACGGTCTTACTGTCCACCTGGAAGCCTACAAACTTCACAGACAACAATACAAAGACGCCCTCAACTCTGCCCGCTCCTCCCACTACTCCTCTGTCATCCAATCCGGCTCCAACAGTCCCAAGACCCTCTTCTCTACAATCAACAAACTTCTGAAACCCATGAACACAATCTCCAACTCCTTCACCACCACTAAGTGTGACTTGTTCCTCTCCTTCTTCAAAACCAAGATCGACATCATCCATAATCAACTAGCCCATAGCACCCCCTACCCAACCCCTGGACCTCCACCACCCTCCCCTCCATCCCATTCTCTCTCTTCATTCTCTCCAATCACTGAAACTGAAGTATCAACCATAATCTCCAGCATGAAGTCCTCAACCTCTCCGCTTGATCCTATTCCCACATTTCTTACCAAGGTTTGCCTCCCCTCACTTTCCCCCCTCATCACCAACTTAATCAACTCCTCTCTGGCCTCCGGTATTGTCCCCTCACCGCTCAAGCTTGCTGCCATCACCCCCATATTGAAAAAACCTGGTTTGGACCCAGACATTCCCGACAGTTACCGTCCCATCTCAAACCTCCCATTTCTGTCCAAAATTCTGGAGCGCGCTGTTGCAACTCAACTTCAAACATACCTCAACTCCAATAATCTATATGAACCATTCCAATCTGGCTTCCGCTCTAAACACAGCACCGAAACTGCCCTCCTCAAAATCACCAACGACATTCTACTTGCTGCCGACTCTGGTCTCCTCACCATCCTCATCCTCCTAGACCTCAGTGCAGCCTTTGACACCATCAAACACTCCATCCTCCTTTCACGCCTTCAGCACCCAATTGGAATAACTGGCTCCGTACTAACCTGGTTCACCTCATATCTCTCTGACAGACACCATTATATCTCTATAAACAACTGCATGTCTTCTGCCACTCCAGTCACTCATGGTGTCCCCCAGGGTTCAGTTCTTGGCCCCCTTCTCTTCATCCTGTACATGCTCCCCCTTGGACAGATCCTCCGTCAACATGGTCTCCACTTCCACTGCTATGCTGATGACACCCAACTCTATCTCTCCTCAAAGACCATCACAGCCTCCACCCACTCAACCCTTACAGCCTGCCTCACTGACATTAAATCATGGATGCAAGAAAACTTTCTCCAACTCAACTGCAATAAATCAGAGATTCTCATAATTGGTCCTAACTCCCTCACCCAACATGCCCAGACATTTTCCCTCAACATCGACGGGTCCAATGTCACCACTTCCACCTACATCCGCAACCTTGGAACCATCTTCGATCCTACCCTCTCCTTTGTACCACATGTCAACCACATCACCAAAATTGCCTTCTTTCACCTCCGTAACATTGCACGGCTACGTCCCTCCCTGTCTACCACTGCAGCTAAATCACTCATCCATGCCCTTATCACCTCCAGATTGGACTATTGCAACAGCATTCTTTACGGACTACCAAACAAAACCATTGATAAACTTCAATATGTACAGAACTCAGCTGCCCGCCTTCTCACCTCCACCCGCCGCCGCGAACATATCACCCCTGTCCTCTATAACCTCCACTGGCTCCCAGTCAAATACAGGATCAACTTCAAAATACTTCTCCTCACATACAAAGCCCTTAACAACCTTGCCCCTCCATACCTCTCTGGCCTACTAACCCGCCACACTCACGCCCGCCTCCTCAGGTCCGTTGGTGCTGACACACTCAAGACCATCAGAACTAAGCACCGGACCTGGGGAGACAGAGCCTTCTCCGCTGCTGCACCTACCCTCTGGAACGCCCTCCCTGACCACATCAAACAGTCAAGCACCTTAACATCCTTCAAACAGGCCCTCAAAACTCACCTCTTTGAGCTTGCTTTTCCCTGTTAACAGATTTTCCCGGTTCTTCATCTTCATCCCTTACATCGTCTCCTCTCTTGCTTTGCTTCTGCTTGTCCTTGGTCCTTCTTATATTTTTGTTATCCATGTAACCCTGTCTATATACCTTGTTTGTTTACTGTTTTAGTTTTTCTTTCAATGTAAACCAATTAACTGTAAAGCGTCTTTGAGTGTCATGAAAAGCGCTATAAAAAATAAATGTATTATTATTATTATTATTATTTTTTACAAGCTTAAATCACATAGTCATTTGTGGGTTTATAGAGATAGACAATTCTGCGCTGAATTGAAATGCTTCTCAGTGGATCGCGCAGCTCTGTGTAATAGCCCTAATGTTCGCGTGATCGAGATCAGCCCGCACAGCTGCTTTGTCCGCGATCGCTGTTTTCTGGGCCGAGCTAATAATGCGCTGCTCAGATCAAACAAATTTTGTTCCGCTTTTTGAGCGTTTGCCATTTGATGTTTCTCATACGCAACGCAAATGACAGCGTATAATCAAAGAGAGTTGGGTAATTTTGTAGAGGCAAAAGTTCAAATTGAAACGTTTAGTTGAAAAGGTCGCAAAATTATACCATTAATTCGAAGTCTGGAACCCCGACGGCAAGTTGGGGCTATTTATAGAATGTGTTTAGCGGGCAACTCACAGGCACCAGAGCCACTGCTATTCAAATATAATGTAAGCAAATTTAAAAGTGCAGCCTTATAAAACTAACTTTCTGTCAGTGGCTATAGGCCGACTCTTCTTCCTCAGTTGTTGTTTTTTACACGTAGCATATAAGTGATCATATTAGTGCCCCTGCTGTTGGCTGTATTGCTTTATTAGACTTTTTTTTTTTTTTTTTTTTGTGCCGACGGCCCTCGGTAGAACGGCCGTTCTGGACTTTTCCAGAACGCACAGATTGTCAGTCCGTCCCTGGTTGGAGCTTAGACCTGGCATACCATTATACATCTGATCGAGGTTTTGAATCTTGCTGTGATCATCCTGTCGCTTACTGGGTTGTACCCCAATAAGGCTTTATCTGCCAGTGGACCCAACACCAGAGCTACTTCAGATCTATGAAGGTCTTCTCTGCCACTGGATAGGATCCGATAATCTTCATAACGTTTGTCATCCGCTCCGATCCAGTGAGTTTCAGATATTCCAATGATGTCCCATCTGAATTTCTTCAGTTCATGCAATAGCAGCGCTGTTGAACCTGTTGTGTGCAATATTCTTACATTCCAACATCCTATCGTCAGGATCGACTTTGGTTGTTAGAATGATTGACTCTTTAGCATGTAATCTATCAGCCACTCCCCTCCCAAGAAGGTTTAAAGGAGTCGCTTCATGGCTCTCGTTAAGAGGATCGTCTGCTTGATGAGTCGATATAGCTGGGACTTCAACCCAGGTGTATGTTTGTTGTACTTCCATGTTGGGGTTTCATAGTCGAAGTCGATGGTTTGAAGGGCGGCTGACTAGACCTCTCTCTCTTCCTGTCCAGATTTAGCCATCGGCATCTACTCTTGTTGCCGACGTTTCCAGAGGAGACGGACGTGGACGTACTGGACTCCTCTTCCAATAAATATAGTAAAGTTTCACATTTAAGAGTTTTTGTTTTGAAGTTTTTGTTGTTTACCATAGAGTGGTGCAGGAATTACGTATTTTTGTAGGCCAACCTGTAAGTTACAGTAGCATCACCTTGGTTACCTCGACAAAAACCCAATAGGCTTTTGGACTACTTCAGAAAATACGTTCTGTGATTCTAACACATTTTGTTCATCATGGTAATCTTCATAAATGAACAGAACTTTTGTGAATTTTGAAGCGTAGAAGTCAAAAGCTAAACGTAGGCTATTAACGAGTGCATGATCTAATGCAGAGGGTATTGCTGTAATGTATTTGTAAAGGTATGTATTTTATATCATACAATAAAACGTGAAAATATCTTGAGCTTGCATTCACCACAGATCTTATTTCAAGCATTTAACCAAAAACTCATTCAAAAAATGCTAACTTTTTCATCAACCTGATGAAAGAACCCTGATGAAAGACATATGTCGATATTGATACTAGAGACTATTTGTATTACTAATTGTTACTTCAGTGAGTTGTTTGTGCATAACGGCAATTTGAGTAAAAAATTAAGTGTTAAGATCCATATCCGATGAAATATAATGTTTTTTTTTATTTATTTTTTTTGTCACAATATGCTGTACAACTGAAGGATCTAAAGGTTTTCAATAACAACCTGTGTGTTATACTTTAAGAAAGCAACCATACCTCAGTGTCGTTTTATTTTATTTGTTTTCATATTTAATTTTAATAATCATTTATAATTATTAGTAATTTATATACTGTAGTTGTCATTTGATTTATTATTTATTCATGATATTATTTTATTTACACCATTCCTTTTATTTGTGTAAGTCATTTATGTAATTTTATGTTTATTCTTGCTCTTGCAATACTTGCTATTGTTGTTTAATCTTATGGTTGTGTGGCTTGAAGGGATGTTTGTTTACTCTAGGAGATACCCTTACGAAAAAAAAGTTGTGCTTTATACTTATTTTACTTACATACTTTTAAACTAAAAAGTATACTTTCAGTAGATGCTACTTTTTGTGTACTTCTCAGAAATGAAAGCTTTAGCATAAGTTCTGCTGGGAAGACTCAATTATTACGTCACTTATTGCTTCACTTCTATCCAATCATATTATTATGCTTATTGTATAAAAGCACGGTACTTACACATGTTTGAGTTCGCAGATACTGAAGCGACGATTAGTTCGCAGATGCTGACGCTTCAATTCAGTTCGCAGAACGACACCGGCGTTCATTCACTTGCGTTCGATTCATAACAACACAAGTCATATCGTTGATTTGATCTCAGCCATTTTCGCGGTGCGCGAATGCACCACGCTTGCAGAGGAAACAAGATGTGGCGGCTTTAAATCTCACGAGAGACGATCTCCTAACAGGGTTTTCAAGTTCAAGTTCCATTTTCAAGGCTTTCAAGTTGGTAGCTTCCCGCGGCCACTGTTTACATCCCTATTAGGCTACTATGATTAAATTCCATTCAGGTAAGTATATTAATTTGCTACTCTACTGCTCCCTTCATCAGCGGTAAAGTTCAATTGTGACTGGTGACGCGGTAGTTACAAAAAAAAAAACAAAAAAAAACACACTACTAATCTATTTCAGCGTTGATTCCACGCTCTCATGGTTAATTGCAAAAATATTAACAGCTGGGTTGCTGAAAATAATTAAATCAAGCTTAAGAGCAACTTTATCAAATTGGCTTTATGTATATGCCATTTACAGCTCGCGCTCCTCATCTGCTCACTCACTATGTGAGAGTGCCTGTCAATAAAGGAGCGTACCTATTCAACTCGTTGTACGCCCTTATCTGAATTCGTTATTGCTTCGGCATTTATGGAGACGTTTTGCTAATCACTTCCCGACCGCCGGGAAGATTTCGACTCATAGCCTACCTAGATTGCGCTTTAACCAATAAAAGGGGGCATTTTATCTCCGTTTATTTTCTGTAAATATAACTATCTATTATTCAAACATAAAACAAAAGCAATTAATAGCTACTGTTAAATTATTAAAAATAAATTCATAAGTTATAAATTTACAAAGGGTTTCTAAAAATTTGAAAGTGATATATATGTAAATATATGTCCATATCAGAAGCTAGTTGATCGTTGGATGTTATATGTATGCCGTAGAAGACATGGTTATGAAGGGTATATGTAGGGTATATATGTAGCAGGAGTATTCAATACAAAGGAAGTAAATGATACATTTACAGTGCTAATAATTCTCTATATCTCTATTTAATTTGACTTGTGGCCTATAGGCCTACAATGATATGATTTTTCATATTAAGATCTTTTAATTCTTGAATTTAAGTTCTTCACTAACAGAAATATGGTACAACCGCCATAACACAATTTCTTGGCGACTACTTTAATCCACCGATATGTGTCATCGAAATATCGACATGATAAGGATTTGATATTAAATGTACAAAGGCAGACTAAGGATGCTCAGGTCAAAGGTCACAGACTTTGCCAAAACTTGCCTAACACAGTAGAACTAACAGTTATAAGTGTAGAATATATAATTCAAACCAATCACCAGACGAATCTCAGTCAAGAAGACTCGAATGACATTATATTTACTTATTTGTATGATTTAAATGTTTACCTATTTTTCTATTCAAGGAACTCACTTGTTGCCATGGCAGTGATCTCTCGGTCGTGAATAACTTCATTCATACAACTTGAGAGTAATGTCAGGTGTACGCTGCGCAGCTGAGAAAGAGTCTATGCTCAAAAGTCAACAACAGAATATCAAATGTGATTGAGGTGTCTTATCGGTATGCTGTCACCTTACTACAGGTAAGTATTTTACTGAGATTTAATAAGATTTAAAAATTTAAAATAAATAAATATATAAAAATAATAAAAAAAATATATAAAAAAAAATAAAATAAAAAAAATAAATAATAAAAAAAAAGATATATAAAAATTCACCATAAGTATCTCTTTAAGGCAGGGCATTTATTTCTCGTCTGTTAACTCTGGCCATAGTCGAAGGGTGCATATCCGTTCAGATTTGGACATTTGGATAGCAAAGGTCAGATAAATTACCAAGCCTGCTCAGACTCCGTTCATTCGCACTTCACCGAAATTACCTTATAGCGGCTGCTAACATCTCTGGGTTCGAGTGGTGGCAAAACTTATGTTGTATGTGCTAACGAAGCTCGGTTGCATCACTAAGGCAGTTCTTGTTAGACGATCATGCTGTTCCAGAGACGTTCAGCTGGGAATCCGTAGTCTCCAATTTCATGATTAAGGTCACGCAAGCTCATTCCTGACCACTGCAATGCCATAGCTACGCACTGTAGTCTTCAGGCGGCTCTGCCTTTCAGCAGCCCTTATCCATCACCCTGCCCTCCTCTAACTGTGATCAAATAAATTAGTCACTGCTCAATCCAGCTAGACCGTATATCACTGAAGATGTGGCTCCCTACACCTTTAAAGCTTATATTTCTGCAGAATCGATTATATGTTTTGCTTTTCTTTCAGATTCCTTATTTCTTATCCGGATCACAGCCGGTTGTTCCTTCCTTATCTACAATTAGCAAAATCGATGTGTGGTGGGTCTCAGTGTCCCCATGGTGTGTGTGTGGGGTTCGGCTTGGAATGCCCTAAATACTTTTCATATCCTATGCTGGAATTGTCATTGAGGGTGAGTAAGCGCATGGTTTTTGTCGTCTCTTTGGATGCAGTCGAGCTGTTGCTCCCGGAACAGGGCTGGAGTTCGACAGCTCGTTTTGCAGCTTTGCTTACCTCTCACAGACATTTCAAAACTTCTAGCTTATATTCAAACCAAGTCAGCAAAGACGGAGAGACTCAAGAAGCGTCAACATGTAGACCCCATTTCCGGATGGTTAGTTGATGTATCATGTAGCTTATGCGTAGTTATCTTCTAGTATTGATTAGCTCATGCTGTTTGTTATGCTATAAATCATATTCCGGGAGCTGAATATATAACTTTATGGTTTGTGATGCCACTAATCCAAAGGAATGCCGCACAGTCCCTCTCAGCATTGTTGTAGTCCTTAAAAAGCGATCTCTTTAAATTAAATCTTCAATGCTTGAACTTTGTGCATTGTAACTTTGCAGTTGTTGTTTATGCTTTAACAGTAACATTACAGAAAAGTGAAATCCATTTAACCCCCTTTTATTACCTCCCATCCATATTGGTTTCTTTTCCTATTTTCATATTCCGATCGTATCCATGTTTAACTATGTTCATGGCTCATGCATCCAGGGGAATTTTCTTCAGATCTAACACTCCGATCTTGCCCTAGGTCCTTTTTCTGATTCACCTTCTCCCCTAATTTCTTTACTCTTTCTTAAGCACTCCAACCGACTCTCAAGTTTCTGGTATCACATCATCAATTTCTAAAATTAGTAATACATTTTGTCCCTTCTCATCTGATTACATTCCTAAAAATCCGCTCTAGATTCTCAGATCACTTTCCCTATTTCCTACCTTCGAAGCATCTCTCTCTTAAGCGTGGTTCAGGACTCATCTAGTTCTGTCCTCAAAAGCTGCAGTTATCTCCCCTCCAGTATAACAGTCATTCATTTAGGTTTGGGGCAGCCACTACAGCAGCTGAACGTGGCATTTCTACTTAAGCTTTCAAGATCCCGGGCAGATGGTCTTCCTCTGCATTTAAGTCTTACATAAGACCCGATTCTAAAACTATTCTTCAAGCCCAGCAAGCTCTACAATAACCATAAGGTAAATAACTATGCAACTACTGGTGGTGGTGTCAATCTTATTTCCTTCATCCTGTTATTATTCTAGCCAGCACTCCTCAATGACTATCTAGTCATCTATTATGTGTGGCCTAGCGGCTCTGTTCAATGTGGCCTCGTCTCTATGTGGCTGTAGCAGCTGTTGTGCCTTCGTTACATGTTCGTCATAAAAAAAAGAAAAAAAAAAAGTGACGGCTATTTCATGCGATATTCATGTTCTATGTGGTCTACTGTGACCGTGTAGCCTAATGTGGCTGTCCCGTGGTCTTGTGGCCATTAAATATGGCAGGTTCTGTGTGGCCTAGTGGCTTTGTCTTGTTGGCCTCGTTCAGTGTGGCTTAGCAGCCTTGTGGCCCGGTGGGCCTCGTCTCTGTGTCGGTCTCATGGCTTCGTGGTCCCATGCTGCCTTGTCCTATGTTCGGCCTTCAAGGCGTGGCCCTTATGGCCTTGTTCTGTGTGGCTTAGTGGCCGTTGTCTGTACGTCTCGTCTAAGTGTGGGATTATGGTTTGGAACTCTTTATGTTCTGTGTGGTCTACTGTGACCATGTAGCCTAATGTGGCCTTGTCTCGTGGTCTTGTGGCCTTCATGGCATGGTTAAATGTGGCCTAGTGGCCTTGTATTCAAGTATGTCTGTCTACGTGTGGCATTAGTGGCCTTGTGGCCACGTGGGCCTTGTGTACATGTGGGGCTTGGCGCCTTGTGGCATATGTTTGCCTTGTCCTTTTAAAAGATGCCTGATCGGCCAGTGGCCCCTTTGGGGCATAGGTTCAATGTGGCTTAGATGCCGTAGTCTTGTGTGGTTTGTCTTCCTGTGGCACTAGTGGCTTGGTCTTGTCATTAAAAGATGCAATGGTGGCCAGTTGCCCCCCGGGGCATAGGTTTCGTGATCTTAAGGCTTAAGAAAAAAAAAAAAAAAAAAAAAACTTGTGTTGTCCAGTCTTACCTCGTCTCTTTGTGGCATTAGCGGCCGTTGTGGCTTAGTAGCCTCGTCTCTGTGGTCTATTGTGGCCGTGTGGCTCATTAAAGCCTCGTCTCTGTGGTCTATAAAGGCCATGTGGTTCAATGAGGCCAGAGTCTGTGTTATGCTCAGCCCCAGGTGGCTGCTATATGTGGTCCAAGGAGGCCTGTTTATTATTTTTGCCAAGGCGGCTGTCTGTGTGGTCCAATGTGACCTAGTCTATGCAAGCCAAAAGCGGCATTGCCGGTCCAATGAGGCCTCGTCTCTGTGTTTTCCTAGGAGTGAACTGGCAATATATAAAAAAAAAAAAATAAAAAAAATATATATTAGAATTGTCCTTCTTCCCTATTAAACTTTAGGCACACTGTATTTCTCACATCTAATTTGTATCTTCACCATTTGTATCTTCCTTCTCTATTTTTCAGGAACCCCAGGACTCTAGACTGGTGGGTATACTCAGTTACCATCTTTTGGGGGTTGGCGTGCCCCGTCCCGGTGTATTCATACTCCACCTATTTTTGGGGGTCGGCTGCGCCCCTGCCTTCATCTCTAGGCAGGAATTGCAGATCCGATACTCTCGGACTATGCACTACGGACGGGGCCTACGCCAAATGACTTTGTAGATTATCAGCTTGCTGAGCTGTCAATAAATGTATGGTTTATTGAAATAACTCTCCCGAGTCTTTCTGGTAGAAATGAAAGCTTTAGCATAAGTTCTGCTGGGAAGACTCAATTATTACGTCACTTATTGCTTCACTTCTATCCAGTCATATTATTATGCTTATTGTATAAAAGCACGGTACTTACACATGTTTGAGTTCGCAGATACTGAAGCGACGATTACCCCCATCCTCCCCACCACCACCAGGATGGTCCCGTCCATACCTCCCAGGAGGGGGGTCGGCTGCGCCCCTGCCTTCATCTCTAGGCAGGAATTGCAGATCCGATACTCTCGGACTATGCACTACGGACGGGGCCTACGCCAAATGACTTTGTAGATTATCAGCTTGCTGAGCTGTCAATAAATGTATGGTTTATTGAAATAACTCTCCCGAGTCTTTCTGGTAGAAATATACTTCATGTACTTATCAGGAATATACTTACAATTTCACAGAGGGTTAAGTATACTTGAATTGTACTGACAGAAAAGTCTAAGTATATTTGGCCTATAATTGTATTTCATGTTTTGATTGAGATATACTTACAATTATAATTAAGTATTCTAAGTATACTTGGCTTGTATATTTTTGTTTACTCTTTTGATTGTATAGCCTATTAAATACTTTTTATCACATAGTTTTACATACTGTCTTATAAACTTACATTGTTTGAAAAATTGATTTATAAAGAAAACAAAAATGTTCCTGTAGCGAGCAGGACCAGGCTGAGGGCTGTGAGAGAATGGCGCGACGCACTAGTCTCGAATCTCTCACGGAGTGGCGATCGAGAGAGGCCAGGCCTGGCCTAATGTTGAGTTGTTTATATTTTATTATGTGACAGAAGTTGTCCGTGAGGGGATGCTGTCTTTACTTTCGTTTTGTATTTGTTTTATTTAGTTAATTAATTATTTAAATGTTTGCCGGTTCCTGCCTCCTCCTTTCCATAACATCTGAACTGCGTTACAGTTCCTAATTCGGAGTATCTGAATTTGTGTAGGCTAGTCCACTGGTAGTGTACATAGGAATTTACTTCAAAGCTACTCTTTCTCTTTCAAATCTACTCAAATAACTACTTCAAAGTGTACTTTAATTAACTAAAAAATGTGCTACAAGTATTAAAATAGTAAACTACTTGTATATAAGTTCACTTGTTATAACAGAAACAGTACAAATGAGAAACATAGTTTTGAACTAGCTGTGCACTTAAAGTTTACTACTGTTACACTTAAAGGGGTCATGACATGGTTTTTGTTTTTGTTTTATTATGTTCCCTTAGGTGCAATTATAGTATTACTATAGTTTTTTGGACAAAAAATCATCCTCTGATTCAAACAGTCTGTTCTCTTACGAGAGGTCTCTCGTACTTGCGTAAGATATCTTACGCTAGGGAAAAACCTCTTTTCCTCGAGATATTGAAGCCAAAAATTATCCTTAATTTTGCAATGTAAAACGCATTGCAGCAGCATGCAGACATGGGCGAGACAGCTCGTGCGCCCATTGGCTGCTCTGCGGCAACTGCACCAGCCTATCGATAGAGGCTCCTCATGACGTCAGAACCAATGAGGGCGCTTCGCGCCCATTACGTCATGTCCCGCCGAAATCGGGTGGGGCCAGGGCTATAAATACGGCCCAGAGAGGCTGGTTTGGTCAGTTTTTCATCTCTTCAGCGGGCCTTCGCATCGCTGGATCCTGAGAGGAAGCCGCGCCAAGTCAAGCACCCAGCGGGATTAGTGCATCTGAAGCTGCTGGTCGACATCTCGCCGCCTTCAGTCGCCGTTTCTGCTGATGCTTTCCGGTGTACATATCCTTTCCTCTGCTACTGTGTTTTGTGTATGTGTGTGTGTTCGCCGCCGCGACACACACTCTCATTGCACTAAAAGAGCCGGGCGTCTTTTTCAAGACGCCCCTTTCCCCCCCAACCCGCAAAGCTCGCCGGTGCGCCCGCTTGCCTTGCCTGCTTGGGGGATGATACTTGCTCTCCCTCTGTTCGAGCCGCGCAAACCGCGCCGTTCACAGGGGAGGCTGGAAGCGGACGGTCGGGGTTAGTTTTTCTTTACGTACAAGAAAGCTACCCTGCCCCTGCGCCCCATTCACGCGTCACTCACCGGCGAAAGGAGAAAATAGTGTTTAGTCCCGCCGGACTGACCTGAATTTTCTCACACATTTCTCAGTTCCCTGATCAGGCGACTGGAAATATAAATATTGCAGTGCCTGCAAGCAAACGCCGAAGAAAACATGTTGACGCTCTTATATGCTCGTGCATCTGGAAGCCTTTGTGTTCCCCCTGTGGCTCAGTGGCGGAATTTTTGGTTTTTCACACGAGAGACCAGTGTTCGAATCCCGGTCTAACGGCAGATCAATTATGCCTCCAATGCTTCGCTCTGTCAGTTCCCTGAAAGGCGACTGCAGATGTGCATTTTGCAGCCAACGAGCGCGTTGTACAACCCGCTCGCCTGCACCCAAACACCGTTTCTATGGTTCCCGTGCGTCACTGGCGAATGGAGAAAAGAGTGTTAATCCCGGTCTAACGGCAGATCAATTATGCCTCCAATGCTTCGCTCTGTCAGTTCCCTGAAAGGCGACTGCAGATGTGCATTTTGCAGCCAACGAGCGCGTTGTACAACCCGCTCGCCTGCACCCAAACACCGTTTCTATGGTTCCCGTGCGTCACTGGCGAAAGGAGAAAAGAGTGTTAATGTCCCGCTGCGGCCGGGCCGAATTCTATTTCTCACACATTTCTCATTCCCCTCTGAAGTTCAGGCGACTGGAAATGTCATACTGCAGTGAGCGAGCCTGTTGTAATGCACGCACGCCTGCAAACAAACGCCAGCATGTTGACGTTCTCTGATAATACTCGCGCTGCCTATGTGTCTTCCCCTGTGGCCCAGTGGCAGATTCTCAGGTTTTCACGCGAGAGACCCGTGTTCAATCCCGGGTCTACCGGCAAAAAATATATTTTTTTTTTATGCCGTCAATGCTCGCTCTGTCAGTTCCCTGAAAAGGCGACTGCAGATGTGTATTTTTGCAGCCAACGAGCGCGTTGTACAACCCGCTCGCCTGCACCCAAGCACCGTTTCTATGGTTTCCGTGCGTCACTACCTCCATTCTCACACATTTCTCTGGAAATGTCAATATTGCAGTGGACGAGCCTATTGTAATACACGCACACATGCAAACAAACGCCAGCATGTTGACGCTCTCTGTTTCTATGGCAACTTCTCGCTCGTTCAGTTCCAGTAAATGCGACTGTTCCAGTGTACTCTGCAGTAAGCAAGTCGGCGACACAGCCCGCTTGCCTGCACACAAACGCCGCTTTTACAGCTACCCAGATAAATCCCATAAGAGTGTATTTTCTGGTGTTCCGGCCACGGCCGATGGTGTTATGAGTGTGGACAAAATGCCCACTGCCCAGTGCTCATTCCTACACAGAAACACAGCCCGTCGCACAGGGCTCGCGCACATGAAATCGACCCAGATCGATTGCGCATTAAATGTGGTAAATGTGCCCACTGCCCAGTGCCCACAAACACTACGTTCTGAATGTCTCAAGGTTTCTGTTAAACGAAACCAACATGCATTCGCTCTGCTCAGGCAGACAATGCTCTCAGTGTTGTAAATGTGCCCGCTATCCCACGCCCACATTCACACATAGACATGATAGGTCTTACGGGACTCGCCCAGCCCTCCCCCTCTCGGTTGACCACCGCAGAGGAGTCGAGCGCGGGCAATCTGCCCGCTGTTATCAGCGCGCCCCCTGCCTCAAATGTCATAAGAGCGACGCTTATGTTGCAGCACACTGAAGCCCCTCTGTCGCTGAGCGACCAGAGCGCGCTTCGCATTCAACCCCTAGCCATTCGTGCAAATGCATGGGCAAGGCTACCCGGGGTTTCGAAGTGGGTGCTAGACATTATAGAAAGAGGCTATTCGCTACAGTTCGGTCGACGCCCACAACGCAAAGCGGCGCGAATCGATACTACGGTGAAAAAGGAAGTAGCACACCTACTTCGGGCCGAAATAGCGAAGTTACTGAGCAAAGGGGCTATAGAACCCTTATCACAAGCTCAGAGCGAAGGGGGCATGTACAGCAGATATTTTCTGGTACCCAAAAAAGACGGGGGTCTCAGACCCATTCTAGATCTAAGACGACTAAACAAAGCACTTCTGAAACGACGGTTCAGAATGCTCACGACCAAGAAAATCCTCTCGCAAATTTGCCAAGGGGACTGGTTCATGTCGATAGATCTGAAAGACGCTTATTTTCAAATACAAATAGCGTCACGTCACAGGCGATTTTTTTGAGATTCGCCTTCGAGGGTCAGGCATATCAGTACACAGTCCTGCCATTTGGCCTATCCCTGGCACCTCGCACATTCACAATGTGCATGGATGCAGCGCTCGCACCCCTCAGGCTCCGAGGCATGCGAGTGCTGAATTATTTGGACGATTGGCTGGTTCTAGCTCGATCACAGTCGGGGCTCATAGAACACAGGACCATATTACTCGATCACCTTGAGAATTTAGGTCTCACAGTCAATTGGGCGAAGAGTTCGCTGTCTCCCAGTCAGAAAATATATATTCTGGGCACAGATCTGGACTCGCTGTCAATGACAGCACAGCTGTCGCTGCAGCGCAGACTAAGTATTCAGCGCATGACAGAGAATTTTCGCCACGGCGCTTTAGTCCCGCTCAAAAAGTTTTCAAAGGATGCTGGGTCTCATGGCTTCAGCATCCTCAGTGCTTCAGCTGGGTCTGCTTCGCATGCGCCCGCTGCAGTATTGGTTAAAAGCGCGCGCGCCGCGCAGAGCTTGGACCTCCGGTCTCGCGCGCCTCAAGGTCGATCAGAAATGCGTCGCAGCTCTGAAACCTTGGACAGTGACCGACTGGTACCGGTCAGGAGTAAGCCTGGGGACTTCCTCGAGTGTGAAGGTGGTGTCTACGGACGCCTCAACCTCGGGATGGGGAGCGCTGCTCGAGGGCAGACCGTTATTCGGCCAGTGGTCGGAACGGGAGAAGCTTCTGCATATAAACTGCCTGGAAATGATGGCAGTCGACAACGCGCTGAGGCGCTTTTGTCCCCAGATAAAAATACACCACGTCTTGGCCCGTTCGGACAACATGTCAGTGGTGGCTTATATAAATCACCAAGGAGGTATCAGATCCAGAATCCTTCACAGGCTGACGGAACGCCTCCTGGTCTGGGCTCAGCACAGTCTGCGCTCGCTCAGGGCAGCGCATGTGCCCGGCCATCTGAATGTGGGACCAGACAGACTGTCCAGAAACAATCTTCCGACAGGAGAATGGTCTTTACACCCACAGACAGTCGAACTGCTATGGAGGACATTTGGCAGAGCGAAAATAGACCTATTTGCGTCTCAAGAGAACGCTCATTGTCAAGAATTTTTCTCCAAGAGCTGGCTCACGTCTGGCCCCGCTGCCCGCTCTATGCGTTTCCCCCTGTCACGCTCCTACCCCAGGTGTTAGAGCGAATCAGGGAGAGCGGATGCCCAGTGCTACTCGTCGCCCCATTTTTGGACAAACCAAGCCTGGTTTCCAGTCTGACGAGTACCGCCCCGTGGCCGATACCGGTGAGGAGGGATCTCCTCTCGCAGGCAAACGGCTCGATCTGGCATCCTTGCCCGGAGCGTTGGTCCCTACATGTGTGGGCCATCAACGGGTACCCGTTAACCTCCCAGCGGGAGTGTTAAACACGATCACACAGGCTAGAGCTCCATCTACGAGGCGGCTCTATTCCTCAAAATGGTCTGTGTTCACTAGCTGGTGTACAGCGAGTGGTACTCCGCCCTCACGCTGTGGGGTGACGGAGGTTCTCTCCTTTTTACAAGAGCTTCTGGATAAGGGCAGAACCCCATCCACGCTCAAAGTTTATGTGGCGGCCATAGCAGCGTTCGCTGAACCACCGCTCGGCCAGTCATTAGGAAGGAACGATCTGGTCATTCGCTTCCTTAGAGGAGCTAAGAGGCTGAACCCTCCCAGACCTCCCTCAGTTCCCGTTTGGGACCTTTCCACGGTTCTGGAAGCCATGAAAGGTGCCCCATTCGAGCCAATACAGTCAATAGACCTGAAACTCTTGTCTTTCAAAACAGTGTTTCTTCTGGCTCTCGCTTCAGTGAAGCGCATAGGGGATTTGCAAGCGCTCTCAGTGAGCGCGACGTGTATGGAGTTTGGGCCTAATTACTCGAGAGTCATACTCAAACCAAAGCACGGATATGTTCCTAAATCCCTCAATACACCGTTTAGGGCACAGGTGATCTCCCTGTCGGCCCTACCGGTATCTGAAGAGGAAGGGGACGCAGGCTTCCTTTGCCCGGTCAGGGCGTTAAGGGCCTATGTGTCTCGGTCATCTGTTTTCAGACAGACGGAGCAGCTCTTTGTTTTGTTCAGCGGACGTTCTAAGGGACTAGCTGCGTCAAAACAGAGTCTATCCAGATGGATAGTTGATGCTATAGCGCTAGCTTACACATCCAGGGGCCTGCAATGCCCGATAGGTGTCAAAGCGCACTCCACAAGAGGCATGGCCTCGTCGTGGGCTTGGTCCAGTGGGATTGCCTTGCAAAATATCTGTATGGCGGCAGGCTGGGCCTCCCCGTCTACATTTATAAGGTTTTATAACCTCGAGGTTCCCGCTTTGCAAGCTAGGTTGCTCTCGGTTTAATTTTTCAGTATTGCCCGCCCGATGCTATCGGCTCAGGATGCTGAAACTGCTAGAGCGTCGATCACTGATCGTCTGTATACTTCTGTGGGCAGTGCGTAAGTCCCCCATATTTACCAGTCCAGGCCGAGTTCGCCCTGGCTGTGTGGAACACTTGATATAACATGCTCTTATCAGCAGTGGCGGTTCTACATTGAATTACACCCTGGGCGAGACCCCCTTCGAGCGCCCCCCAATACCCCCCCCCCCCCCCTCCCCTCCCATTTTGGACATAATTTTTCTAACCCCATTGGCAGATCATGTTTTGCTTGTTTTAAGCAAAAACTCAATTTTTATTTATTTCCACTAGAAAACAAGTACTACTTTACTACTTTAGTAATATAACGTTATGCATTTTTATTTAAGAAATGTTTGATATTTCGACTGGAAACAAGACAAAAATACTAAGAAAAGCATTTTTTGCAGTGTAATAACTGAACTTGTAACAGTTTTGTTGCAAAGCACAATATTATGGTGAAATTAGATCTCGTGTTTGAGTTAAAACCGAATTATTGTTAAGCATAGCAAGAATCATAGCAAAAAGGCTAACAAATAAGAGTTATACGCACCAATTAATATTGCCCCTTCATTCATGACATGATCCGTAATCATACAGAGAAAACATAGTTGCATACCTTTATCTTTCGCTCGTTTCTAAATTGGGCACCTGATGGCTTTGACCTTTCTTGTCCATGATCCATCTCTTATTTGGCACTCGACATCGACAATCAACAGATTTCCCCTGATCCCCCCCATACCAACTGTCACTCACGACGAGTCACGACCAGAAGTCAAGACTAAACCAATTCACCTTGGTGGTGGTGACCAAGTCATCGTTTTGTATTACCTATTTTTATTAGCCATGCAGACAATTCAGAAAAACAAAAATGTGCAGGAAATATAGAGGCCTGTATTTATAATATTCTGAATGAAATGTGCGTTATTTGGAAGAAAGTCGAGGTGTGACTGACTTAGATAACTATATGGACCCCCCCCCCCTTGTCCATTCCATTTGGGAGAGACCCAGAGGTGAACTGTCATCCGCGCCCGCGCCTCCGCGCCCCCTCCCCTTTCCCCTTCTCAAACAAACAGCTTCTGTGCACGGCATCTTCTCAGCAAGCAGGGGCGCCTGCAGCTGCAGGGGGCGCAAATTTGCCAATTCCCCACACAGTGAAATGATAGATAATAGAAAACCGCTTCGCGGCGCAGATTTATTTATTTATTTATTTATTTCTGCTCGTGCCGGCGGCGCCGCCCCCCCAAAAATGCCGCCCCGGGCGGTTGCCCGGTTCGCCCGTGCCAAAAACCGCTACTGCTTATCAGAGCTCCATATTACAGGAATGATGCTATTCTAGCCCCTCTTCCCGGATTCTCTGTGAGTCCCTTGTGATTAGGCACTGTATGAGCCCCGGGCACCTGCCCTTGGGACTTTAGTGTTATGTCTCAAGCACGCACGGCGTTTTACATTGTGTTCCCCTAGCGTAAGATATCTTACGCAAGTACGAGAGACCTCTCGTAAGAGAACGTACTCGGTTACTAACGTAACCTCGGTTCTCTCTAGAAGAGGGAACGAGTACTTGCGTATCTTGCCGTGCATGTGTCATGTTCTGATTCGCTTCGGCGATGAAAAACTGACCAAACCAGCCTCTCTGGGCCGTATTTATAGCCCTGGCCCCACCCGATTTCGGCTGGACATGACGTAATGGGCGCGAAGCGCCCTCATTGGTTCTGACGTCATGAGGAGCCTCTATCGATAGGCTGGTGCAGTTGCCGCAGAGCAGCCAATGGGCGCGCGAGCTGTCTCGCCCATGTCTGCATGCTGCTGCAATGCGTTTTACATTATTGCAAAATTAAGGATAATTTTTGGCTTCAATATCTCGAGGAAAAGAGGTTTTCCCCTAGCGTAAGATATCTTACGCAAGTACTCGTTCCCTCTTCTAGAGAGAACCGAGGTTACGTTAGTAACCGAGTACGTTTTGGGGGTGTTTCCCCTTTAAGAGTTCAGTGTTAACGCCCACTGTTATGATTGGCTAATGTCATTGGCTAAAAGTAGTTTTAAGATGAAATACATTACCTACAGTTTGCGGCGTCGTTGTTGGGCCCAGAATAGTCGGCACGGCCTGATCTTTAAGCAAAAGTTATCTGGCAAAGCCAGCATCATACTTGATTTGTTCTTAAAACAGTCATCCTTGAAATGTAGAGAATACACACTTAAATTAACCCTGCCGTGACTGGGACATCCACAAAAAATAAACTGCATCCATTTTTCCCTGACGTCTGGATCGTTCGGCAGCGTATTCAAACCTTTTGTCTGTCCACAGCCAGGAACAGCACATCTAAGTGTCATCGCAATCTTCTTGTAAACAGACCCACTCGATGCACATCGACTGAACACCTGTTGGCGTGACAACAATGCGATGATGCGAAATGAGGCATAGTTGTCTAGTGCTGGAGGCGGTCATATCCAAACGACTGAAAAAAATGATTTGTTGAATTTAATAAAAAATGTTATGGTAATTGGTTGCACACAATTGATTTTAGCTACATTTAAACCAATACATTAAGTTGAACTTATTCAATTTTAATTCAACTTAATGCATTGGTTTAAATGTAGCTTAAATCAATTGTGTGCAACCACTTACCATAAAAAAATGTATTCAATTCAACAAATAATTTTTTTCAGTGCTGGTACGGCACTTCGTACCGTGATGTCACTTCTTACCATGGATCCCCATTAGAGCTTGATTAAATAAATGCTTCGTTTATGGGGAGGACGTCTTAAGCTATGAAACTTGCAGGAAGTTTTAATGGTACAAAGACCTCTTATATACCAAAAGATCAAGGCAAATTTGATTTCTCATGTCATGATCCCTGTAAAGGGGACATATCATGCTTTTAAATCGTTCCTTTTTACATATAAATCATACATTTGTGGTCTATATAAAGCGGAACTGCAATGCTTGGGTCTGAATTCCTTATTATTATAGCACAGGCCCCTTTTCTACCCCTTTTCTGATGTGCGTCTGAGAGCAACTCGTTTTGGTGCGGTCTCTTTAAATGTAAATGAGACACTTCATACCCCGCCCCCTCTCCAGGTTGCAGAGGCGACACTCGGTTCAACTCCAACCCGTTCTGCCTTTTTTGTAGTTTGATAGCAGAGATAAGATTATCTAGCGGCACAGAAACTTTTTATTCACACGTTATTAACAAAATGTCAACAACGGAAGACTTGTCCATCCAGCCTTACATATTCGAGCCAGAGTTGGACACGGAGCGAGATGAAAATGAAGACGACGAACCTGCAGAACAACGTCTTCATATGGATGTATTGCAATGGTGTGTTACTGTATTTACATTAACTTCTCTATCCATGCCCACTACTACTACTGTTTTAGTGCGCTCGCGCACGACTGGGTCTTTCTCTCTGCTCGTTCTTTCAGCTAAACATGCACCCTGTCACAAGCACGGCAGTTCATCTACATTACTCACCGATCAAATAAGACTTTGGCGGGACAAAAAAAAAAATCACTTAGGCGGGTGTTAACGTCGAGGGAATACAATATCGATTGTTCATAAAACTTAGAACCGGTTCTCAATTCCCATCCCTAGTCATGACACTCAACAACAGTAATTCTGCTACAGACGTGTACTGTAAAATATATATATAAAAAAAACAAAGGTACTGCTAAACCATGACCACCGTGTGTTTTAAGAAGTACTTGTTGTAAGGAAGAGATAGGATCCAAATGCAATTGAGAGACAGAGTTTATTAGAGAGAGCAGAGATAAATGTCTTTACAAACAGGAACGCAGGGTGCTGCAAATAGTGCAGAAAAAACAGTCTTTTCAAACAAGAACTCAGGTAGCTGCAATTAGTGCAGATTTAAACAGTCTTGATAAACAGGAACTTTCTCTCAACTCTCTCGTGTGTGGCTGGGTAGCAGCAGAAATCAGGGAGACCGGCTAGTTGACTCTTAACCTCTCGTCTCACGCACAGAGCGGCAGCAGTACACAGAAAACTTCTCAAGGCGTTTGTCGACAGCGGGAGGGCTGGACACAGTGCAGAAGAGATGGTTAATAGACAGTGAAATGGTTTAGCTGACCTGAACCAGACTGTAGACGGGACTGGGACATGACATGACAAGACAGAGACAGCAGGGTTTGTAGAAAGCCACCAGCATGATACTCAAACGTAATAATCCGGCAAATGGCAAGAAAACAGGGAACATTAAATAGCAAGCAGGCTAGAGGAGAGAACAGGTGAAGTGAATCAGCGAGATGACAGCTAATGAGAATCAGCTGAAGGGGAAAAGGGAAAAAGAGAGGAATAACCAGCATTGACCAGCAGAGGGGGGAAAAAGACAGGAAAAGCCAGAGAGAGAACCAGACTCATGACAGTGCCCCCCCCTCAGCGAGCGCCTCCTGGCGCTCCCGAGGGAGGGTCCTGGCGGTTCCGGAGGAATTCATCAATGAGAGAGCGGTCCAAGATGTCCCGGGAAGGAACCCAGCTTCTCTCCCCAGGACCGTAGCCCTCCCAATCCACAAGGAATTGATGCCCACGACCACGACCACGCATATCAAGAATCTTGTGTACAGTGTAGACAGACGTGCCCACGGCCTGAACAGGAGGAACGGAAATACGAGAAGGAACGCGCACGACTGACTTAATGCAGGATACGTGAAAAACTGGATGAATGCGCCGGAGCTTGGGAGGAAGTCTCAACTTAACCGTGACAGGATTGATGACCTTGGAAATCTGAAAAGGCCCAATAAAACGAGGAGCCAATTTTCGAGACGGTGCCTGAAGAGGCAAATTGACAGTGGAAAGCCACACTCTTTGACCACACACATACCTAGGACTCTTGACACGGCGCTTATTCGCATTTCTTAGAACACGAACTCTAGAACGACACAGAGATGCTCTCACCCGTCTCCAAGTATTCTTACAGCGTCTAATAAAAGCCTGCACGGAGGGAACATTGGACTCTGTCTCTTGAGAGGAGAAGAGGGGTGGTATCGGCCCTACCAGACAACAGTGAAAAGGCGAGAGCCCAGTTGCGGAGGACGGAAGATAATTGTGAGCATATTCTGCCCAGGGTAATTGTTCGACCCACGAAGAGGGATTCCGAAATGCCAAGCTGCGCAAGAGACGACCGACTATCTGGTTAGTGCGCTCAGCTTGCCCGTTGGTTTGAGGGTGGAAACCAGACGAGAGGCTGACGGACGCACCAATCAGACGACAGAACTCTTTCCAGAACAGGGACGCGAATTGAGGTCCCCTGTCAGAAACGACGTCAGAGGGAAGCCCATGATTCTTGAAAACGTGAGATACTAGAACTTGGGCTGTTTCCTTGGCAGAGGGGAGTTTAGGAAGCGGTATAAAGTGAGCGGACTTGGAAAAACGGTCTACTACGGTTAGAATTACAGTATTACCAGCCGAGGAAGGGAGGCCGGTAATAAAGTCAAGCCCAATGTGGGACCAAGGACGCGACGGAATGGGAAGTGGTCTAAGAAGACCGGCTGGCGGGGAGTGACCAGACTTAGTCTGAGCGCAAACTGCGCAAGATGCAACGAAGCGACGAATATCGCGTTCTACCGTGGGCCACCAAAATCGTTGACGGACCGAAGCTAGCGTGCCCCTAACGCCGGGATGAGCAGTTAACTTGGAAGAGTGAGCCCACTGAAAGACTGCCGAGCGAGCGGAAACCGGGACAAAAAGGAGGTTCTTAGGTACATTACGCGGCACGATAGCGTGAGACAGAGCACGTTTAACGAGTCTCTCAATACCCCAGACGGCGGTGCCAACTACACGCCCCGGAGGAATTATCTCCCGGGGCGTGGGGATGGCGTCAGTGGGATCGAAAAGACGAGACAAGGCGTCTGGCTTGACGTTCTTAGAGCCAGGTCGATAAGAGATCCTAAAATCGAAACGAGCGAAAAACAAAGACCAGCGGGCCTGACGCGCATTAAGTCTCTTGGCAGAACGAATGTACTCCAGATTCCTATGATCTGTCCAGACTACAAACGGGACGGAAGAGCCCTCTAACCATTGTCTCCACTGGGCTAATGCCAGACGAATGGCAAGGAGTTCCCGATCTCCCACATCATAGTTACGCTCCGCAGACGAGAGGCGGTGTGAAAAATACGCGCACGGATGAACCTTATTATCTGAGTCTGAACGTTGGGAGAGGACCCCCCCAACGCCCACCTCAGACGCATCAACCTCGACAATGAACTGTTTGGATACGTCAGGAGTCACAAGAATAGGTGCGGTAGTAAATAAATGCTTTAACTGATCAAAAGCCCTTTGAGCAGACTCTGACCATTTAAAACTCGATTTGACCGAAGTAAGCGCAGATAATGGGGCGGCGACTTGACTGAAATTGCGTATAAAGCGTCGGTAGAAATTGGCAAAACCAAGGAAACGCTGTAACGCGACTCGAGACTCGGGAATAGGCCATTCAGTAACGGCTTGAACCTTAGCGGGATCCATGCTGATCCCCTCCGCCGAGATAACAGAACCAAGAAAGGTGACGGAGTGGGCATGAAACGAACACTTCTCCGCTTTTACGAACAGACGATTCTCCAGGAGGCGCTGGAGGACACGGCGAACATGCTGGACATGAACTTGGAGAGACGGTGAGAAAATCAGAATATCGTCTAAATATACGAAGACGAAGACATTAAGCATGTCTCTCAGTACGTCGTTGATTAATGCCTGAAAGACTGCAGGTGCGTTGACGAGGCCGAACGGAAGAACCCGATATTCAAAGTGCCCTAGAGGGGTATTGAAAGCGGTCTTCCATTCGTCCCCCTCCTTAATGCGGATTAAATGAAATGCGTTGCGCAGATCCAATTTAGTGAAGACTTTCGTCCCCTGTAAAAGCTCGAACGCGGAAGCCATAAGTGGCAAGGGGTAACGATTCTTAACGGTAATTTCGTTAAGCCCCCGGTAATCGATACAGGGTCGGAGAGAGCCGTCTTTCTTTTTAACAAAGAAAAACCCCGCACCGGCTGGCGAAGAAGACGCGACAATAGTACCGGCGGTTAACGAATCTGACAGGTAACTTTCAAGCGCCTTACGTTCAGGACCCGTTAAAGAATACAATCTACCGCGAGGGGGAGAAGTACCGGGTAACAGATCAATACAGCAATCATAGGGACGGTGTGGAGGAAGAGAAGTGGCCCGGGACCGACTAAAGACCGCCCTCAGATCGTGATACTCCTCCGGAACCCCAGTCAAATCAGCCGGCTCCTCCTGCGAAACTGAGACAGGGGAAACAGAAGGATTAGCGGATAACAGACCAATCGAAGTGGGGATTGTGTCTGACTAACCAGGGGTGACCTAAAACTACCGGGGAAAAGGGAGAATGGAAAACTAAAAAGGAAAGAGTCTCATGATGGTTTCCTGAAACAGTGAGAGCTAAAGGGATAGACTGGAGATCGATACTGGGCAGGGGGCTACCATCTAAGGCAAAAAGGGGTGTGGTCTGTTTGCGGCTCCGCAAAGGAATACCTTGTCGGCGAGCCCAAGCTTCGTCAAGGAAATTTTCCTCAGCTCCTGAGTCAATTAAAGCTTTACAAGAAACAGTGGTACCAGCCCAGCTCAGAGTAATGGAAACAGTTGTGCAGGACGAGGACGAGGAGGTCAAGGAAGTCGCGCTCGCCAGTACCCCCTCTTCTACTGGCAAGCGTTGGCTTTTACAGGACAGCTCGAAACAAAGTGGTTGGCAGCCCCACAGTACATGCAGAGGCGATTAACGAGACGTCGTTCTCTCTCCTTAGCTGAGATACGTAGACCACCGAGCTGCATTGGCTCAGGATCAGAAGTGGAGATGGGCGGAGTGGGCGCTGCCACGGAAGCAGAGGAGGAGGAGTCAGCGCCTCTGAAGCGGCGACGAAGATCAAAACGTTTCTCCACCCGGATAGCGAGATCGATGAGTGGATCGAGATCAGTAGGCAGATCGCGGGCAATTACCTCATCTTTGACCTGAGCACTGAGTCCCTCCAGAAAGCGAGCCGCAAGGGCTGTCTGGTTCCAACCGCAGGTGGTCGAGAGAGTACGGAACTCTATGGAGTAATCCACCACGGATCGTCTTCCCTGGCGCAGGGAAGAAAGCAAGCGGGAAGCCTCCTCACCGTGAGCCGAACGATCGAATACCCGCAACATCTCGTCCTTGAAGGTGTCGAAGCGCCTGGTGTATTCAGCCTCAGCCTCCCACGCCGCTGCTCCCCAATCACGTGCTCGCCCAGTCAGAAGTGAAATGACATAAGCTACCCGGGCTCGCTCACGGGCATAAGTGACTGGTTGGAGGGAAAACACTACCTCACATTGCGTGAGGAATGAGCGACATTGAGTGGGCTCTCCACTATAGCACGGAGGATTATTGACACGGGGCTCCGGTGTGTCAGGCGTTCTTGGAGGAGGCGGTGGTTCTCTCCTGATCAACTGGACCTGGGTGGACAAATCAGTTAGCTGAGCGACCAGCGTCTCGACCACGCGACGAGTAGCGGTAAGTTCCTCATCGTGTCTTCCTAACATTGCCCCTTGCAGTTCGACCGCTGTGTGGATGGTTCTCTCATTCGCTGGGTCCATCAGTTGGCCGGATTATTCTGTTGTAAGGAAGAGATAGGATCCAAATGCAATTGAGAGACAGAGTTTATTAGAGAGAGCAGAGATAAATGTCTCTACAAACAGGAACGCAGGGTGCTGCAAATAGTGCAGAAAAAACAGTCTTTTCAAACAAGAACTCAGGTAGCTGCAATTAGTGCAGATTTAAACAGTCTTGATAAACAGGAACTTTCTCTCAACTCTCTCGTGTGTGGCTGGGTAGCAGCAGAAATCAGGGAGACCGGCTAGTTGACTCTTAACCTCTCGTCTCACGCACAGAGCGGCAGCAGTACACAGAAAACTTCTCAAGGCGTTCGTCGACAGCGGGAGGGCTGGACACAGTGCAGAAGAGATGGTTAATAGACAGTGAAATGGTTTAGCTGACCTGAACCAGACTGTAGACGGGACTGGGACATGACATGACAAGACAGAGACAGCAGGGTTTGTAGAAAGCCACCAGCATGATACTCAAACGTAATAATCCGGCAAATGGCAAGAAAACAGGGAACATTAAATAGCAAGCAGGCTAGAGGAGAGAACAGGTGAGGTGAATCAGCGAGATGACAGCTAATGAGAATCAGCTGAAGGGGAAAAGGGAAAAAGAGAGGAATAACCAGCATTGACCAGCAGAGGGGGGAAAAAGACAGGAAAAGCCAGAGAGAGAACCAGACTCATGACAGTACTTTACTTTTTTAATGTTATTTACAGCTTACCGAAGTGCTCTGTTCGTCGTCTCCAAAGATAGAAGGAATTGACCCCTCAATCAGACGAAGTCTATCGGCAAATCTTTCTTTATACTGGCGGAGGTTGCTGAAGTAGTTGTCCTCGAAGTAGTTGTCCTCGAAGTGCTTCGCGCACACAAAAATGACTTTACCCACAGATGTGGGTACATTTCTGTGAAAAATAAAACTCAACCAGGCACTTCGAAGAGGTTCTGATGCTGGGAGACGGTGTAATGAAGCGTGTGGGTTACTACTTCCGACAACCGAACATTTTGACTTATCCTCTCGTAACTTTTGCATCCTTGAGCTTGGACTACAAAATCGCAGCGAGAAATCAAAATGGCGGATTGCTCGAAGTGTTGGGCCGGGAGTAGGTGTCCTTATTTGGCAGTTCCGCTGCAAATACTGTGACGTAATTGTTCAAAAAACGTAATAGAGAATAGAAAAATCCGAACAGGTTGCAAAATATGACCAAAACAGAATATAAAGATATCAACGAAGCACCTGAAGAGAATAATTTCAACTTTTCTGTACTTCTAAACACTCCAAATATACAACAAAATGCATTTAAGGGCTAAAAAAGTGGATTTAGCACATAGGTGTCATTTACACTGGGGACGCTGGGGACATGTCCCCACCACTTTTTGAAATGGCTGATTTTGTCCCCACCACTTTTTGAAAGCATTTGGTTAAAATGTTCTGAAAAATCAAGCGAACCAAGAAATGTTAAAGGTTTATTTGCACAAAATAAAACATGCAATGCAGTTTAGATACAGAAAGAAACAATGTACATTGTCCAAAAAAAGTAACTTAAACAAAATAAACTATTACTGATTCTAAAATGACCCAAAAACATGCATGCGCCGATCAGTAACTTGAACAAATTCTTGACACAGTTTCTTCTTGTCCAAGTTATACATTCTCTCTCTGTGAACATAACAAACAGCCACACTGTTGAGTCAGGTTTGTGACATTGAAGAGCGCAGCCAGGTCTTCAGGTCTTCGTCATGCACTGACCATTCTAATCACACAGGTGTGATCGTACGCTCCAGGGACCAGCCTAGACTGATCACACCGGTGTGATCGTACGTGCGAAAGGGTTAAATGTTTAGCTAGCTATGTTACTGCTTTTTTCTACAATTGATTATCCTGTGCAGTGTTGCCTTATTGGGCGGGTTTCCGTCCAATTGACCCTTCGCAAAACCACGCCCCGAACACGCAGATTGGCTACTGACCAATGTCAGTCTTATATTGAACTACGTTTAGCTTGCTACACAGAGGCTGCGTGGTCTGTAAACAACATAAGCCGGTTCTCGGCCCTCAAGCGGGAAGTTAGCTAACGTTAATTAGAAATTCCATGGGACTACCGCTCCTTTCCAGCTTCATGGATTTGCGCTCTGGCCTGAGCAGGAATAGATGGACATGATGCACTACGTTTTAACCTTGAAGTGTTGGGGAGGAGGTTTCATTTATCCATGTATTAGCCGGCTAACATCGTTAGTTCTTCTTGAAGTTTTAACATTTTTCAACTTTAAGAGAAGATGTTGATCAACAGTACAGGTAGGGGAGTTTTTATATAGCATATATTTGCACTGTGATTGCTTTTGTTAATTGTAGCCGATAAAGTAATTTACAGATCAATAAAAAAAACTGGCTTTGTGTGTGTGTGTGTTTGTGCGCGTGCGTGCGTGCGTGAGAGAGAGGGCCTGCGTGCCATCTTATAGTTTTAAAATAGTTTGGATTTTAGTGTGGGTTTTTTTGTGGCATACATAATGACAGTATTTATCACGGCACTTTATATTGGTTACGCTATGATGTGCGATGGCAGAGGAGAATTTCACATTTTGTGGATTTGGTTCTCTAACTGCACTGCATTCTATGTTGGTTGCAAATCCCACATTGTTTTAATTTTATCTGGTGTTATTTGATGCAGATATGTTGCGTTGTATGCTTATGGTGTGTTTTCTTTTACATATGTAATGAATTTCATTGTAATCATTGACTTAACGCGCTGCTGTTTTCTACAGTATGGTGCTTTGGCACTGTTCGGTTGAGCTGGTGTTGCAGGGACTGTTACATGTGCAGTCGACATTGTTGAGGGTTTTATGCTGAGTATTTTCCTGTTGTTGACTGGCCTACGCTATGCCCATTTTTGATGCACCATTATTCAATATTTTTCCCGTCCTGCTGTAATGTTTTGTCATCTGATCTTTTGTCCCCACCACTTTTCAAAACAAACTGACGCCCTGATTTAGCATGATATGGCCCCTTTAAATTAGAAAAAAAAAACACACAATCTCTCTGCTGCCAAATGCTGTGTAAAGTAAGGAGGAGCAGTGGTTATCTGTACTCCAAAGGGAAAAAAGACGAGCTCTGTGGAGCAGACTCTGGAAATTGCTTATATCGAAGTGAATTCAAACTATTTGCAGGTAAGCAGTTATTTCTGTTTTATTGTGTGATTCAGGAAAAGTAAAACATTCAGCAAGTCGTTTCTTTATTAGTCATGTAGCCAGGGACGTGCACAGACATTTTGAGGGGCAGGGGCTCAAGTGAAATAAAGGGCACTTCTCATAATTACGTTTTTTTTTTCTTTTTTTAAACAAAAAAGTATATATATATTAACGCAACTCTGACTTCCTTTTTTAAAAAAATATTTAAAAAGTTAATTAATTTGATCTTCCTCAAACTCACGCAATTGTTTCATTTTCAAAAGATGTCTACAAAATAATCAGTTCACACAGAAACCATGGGCTCCTTAGTATTCACTAGGTTTATAGAGAAGCAAAGGAAACCATTCCACAATGTGCATGTTTTGAAAACATTTTCTATGCTACTAGTTTCAAGTATATATTTAGAATAACCTAAATAACTGCATCAAGCAGAGGGGCGTGTTTTACTAATAATTTGTTTATTTTTGCACAAGGCACTACATAATTTTAATTACTTTGGTGTTATCAGACTACATAACACTTTAAAATCAACACAAATATTCACTCTAAACTGAAGAGGGCTGTTGCTGCTATTTTGTTACAGATAGCAAAATCTGCTAATTTATTAATTACTCATAAATAAAAAGTTAATTTATAAATATTGTTATTTTTAATGTTTAATGTTAACTCATTTCTACTCAGTTTTATTTATTAAAGGGATAGTTTGCCAAAAAATGAAAATTATGTCATCATTTACTCACCCTCAAGTTGTTTCAACCCTGTATGAATTTCTTTTTTCTGCTGAACATAGTATTATTTTTTCCTACTATGGAAGTCAATGGGGTCCATCAACTGTTTGGTTACCGACATTTTTCAAAATATCTTCTTTTGTGTTCAGCAGAAAAAAGGGTTGAAACAACTTGAGGGCGAATTAGGCGTCAACTAGTTAAAATGCGCACATTTGCATCTAATTGACAGGGCAATGCAGGTAAATAGGATAAACAAAATAACTAAAGCATATCACCTGGTGGTGATATGCTTATATTATTACTAACTTATTTTATTACATGGCTTGATTGAATTCCAATGTAGAATGCGGTGTGTTATTTCTTGATAACAGACCGCTGTGCGGAGTATAACAGACCGTTGCCATGAAAAACAGAGCGTTGCTATGGACTCACAGGATTCTACCGTAGAGACGGAGCGTAGCCTACTATTTTCTTTAGCGGAAGCAATACAATCGGGTTTAAATCAATAAACTCCATTTTAAACTATTCTTCAAAATATATATTTGTTTAACAGGGAAGCTGTGCGCAAAAAAGAATATATATTATCTTTAAAAAAAAAAAAAAAAAAAAAAACACCCGAGAAAAAAGGGCACTTTCTCTCCAGGAATAAAAAGGGCAGGTGCTCAAGCCCCCTTTGATGTCTATGTGTGCACGTGCCTGCATGTAGCACATCTATTTGCTCGACTTTAAAACGTTTTTTATTTTTTTTTTATATGCTCTCTGAGGTAGTCCATGAACATGAGGTTGGTTAAAGTTCACTTTGTTTAAACTAGCCATTAAGCAAATTCCATTATAGGCTATGAATCACATCAAATACTTCATGCTAACATAATTAATAACAGTAAAATGAATAATAAAAGGTAGTCATAAAATGATAGTAAACACAATAAAATGTAATTTAATGATAAAGTATAGGTATGATAAATATTGCATGTCATTTAAACAGCAGACTTATTATTTATCCATTTATGGTCATAATTTGGAGACAATGAGCATATGAACCATTGTACCATGCTGCTTAAATTTATCACGCAGTAAAAATTCCGAGCGTCAAACGTTATTAGCTATTACATCGTCATTGCACATGCGTAGCCCTTTCAGTTTCGGTTTTTAATTCAATCAAGTGTTTACATGTTCTCTCGATTGGGAAAGAAAAGGAATAAACCACCTTTCAATCCGATCGAAATTTCATTCGGAAGGAGCTCAATCGAATTGATAAAGGTGTTTAGATGAAGGCTTTTCTGTCCGATTGAGCCGTCAATCCGGCTGCTTGAGCGTGGAGAAAATGGCAGATAGCGTACAACTCACTGAGGGCGGAAAGTATGGTAATGCAAGACTGTCAGTAAGTGGCAGTGGGTGGGGCCTGAGCAGTATGACGTCAAACTGCTCAGAGAATCAAAATGGCATGTCTAATGAGATTGCTTTGGTTGAATGGGGATTTTTTATCATTGTATGGTGATTGTGTTCACACACTGCCAACAGTGGCCAACACTGCCAAAAGTGGATTTGGGTAATAGGAGCCCTTTAAACTACAATTAAGTTTTTAGTGTAATGTTAAATGTAGATTTATGCGCCCTTCAGTGACTAATACTTTGCAGCTAATTTGTGCTCTTTTTTCACAGTAAAGCACATTCCACCAATATTGCATTCCTACTGTACATTTACTAGCAGTATAACACCAAATATAGAACATTTATTCACAAGACCAATGTGATAATAATCCACAAGAAACTGATTAACGTAAAGACTTAGACTTATCTTTATTAATCCTTTGGGATGACTCCCGCAAGGAAATTGAAAGTAACTGACTGTAACTGACTATCATAAAACTTTGAATGGCGGGCACTGAATTCTCTTCCATCACAAAATAGGCTGTGGTGCCTCACGTGATCCAAGTTAGCCATTACTCTCTGGCTTTAGTAATCCTGAAGACATTGATTAGCTTGTTCATGTGTGTTTAATTAGGGTTGGAGCTAAACTCTGCAGGACAGTGGCTCTCCAGGACCGCTGTTGCCGACCCCTGCCCTACACAGACTGATATTTCTCTGGAAAATCTTTTCACAATATTATGTATGTAGATGGTTAAAGACCTAAATTCTTTGCAATCTTGCAATGAGAAATGTGATTTTTGAATTGTTTGACAATTCTCTCATGAAATTTGGCAAAAAGTAGCAAGCCATGACCCACCTTTGCTTGCAAGACAGAGATGCTCCTTTTATACCCAAATCCGGTATCCTCACCTATTACCAGTTGACCTGTAATTGTGGACTGATTCAGAACAGTTTAAGCTTTTCTCTTTTATTTTACTTCTGTCTCAATTTTTTTTTTTTTTTTTTGCAGCCATCAAAATGTTTATAATTACAAAGTACAATTAAGTTGGTTAGTGAAAACATTGGAAATCTTGTCTTTATACTTTTGTCAGTTAAAGCTGCAGTCCATAACTTTTTGGGGTTAAAAATTATCCAGAATAAATATTTGAGCAAGTACATAACCAGCCAGTGTTCAAAACTATCTTCTTTCCATACATCGATTTAAAACGGTAAGCTTGTAATAATGTTTTTAATTCCAGTGGTACTGGTGGATTTCTGCGGGAAATTCGAGCATGTCACATCTGTACACATAAAGAAGGTGTCTCAGCTAGAAGGCTATGAGTGTGAGGATGTTGGAGGTGGACATTTATAGTCTTTTCTCACAGCACTTGATATAATTAAACTTCTCAATATGATGGCGGATCCAGAAAGGTTCAAACAACAATCACCAGTGACAACTGGAAATTCACACGTTGTAACATGCAAAAGACTTCGGAGTGGTTACAGAAAATAACAGACTGCACCGGGCCCATGCGAAAACATGGATAAATATAAACATGGTTAAATGTAGTCACGCAATGCTGATGTTGTTAACATTAACTATTTGAGAACAAAGTATAATTTGCACGGTTTGACGTGATATGATAAGCGATCGTTAGATTTAATCAGCGCAATTTACTGCTATCCTTTTTTCCCTTAGTTGGTCAGAACAAAAGTGGATGCTCCTTACTTGTTCAGAATCAGATGACATTTTCCAGTGAAAATTCTTATGTTGGTCATACTTCAAAAAAGTAGAATCTGTGATTCCGAATGACAGTTTCCACACCGGCGCGGTGACAGCCGCACATTCTCCTCAAAACATTGGATTCATCCGTGCTGTGCCATGCCGAGCCACAACCCACGTAAAGTTGATAATTCCGCGAATAACTGCAATTGCAGATTTCGAACAGAGATGGCGACAAAGAGGAAAAACTATGGACTGCAGCTTTAAATAAAGGTTCAAGAGAATTTACAAATCACAGATTATTGATTTTATTGCATTTTACAATGTAACAATATTAGCTCAATGGGGAAATATTAATAATAACTCATAATTACCAATTATGATTAATTATTAATATTTGGGTAAGTTAATTAGAGTAACTTGAGGTAGCTAAATTAATATTACAATCAATTAATCAGTTCCAACAAACTCTTTTGATTATTCATTTATTCTAAGAAAAGGGTATATTTCATGGCCACCGAAAAATTATTATTTCTTAGCATATACAGCGTTTAGAGCATGTAACAAGATCAAGATCGTAAAATGTACTTTGTTGCAAGCAGAGAATCGGAAACCAAATACATATTGTGCACAAGTTTTATTAACTAACTCACAAACATAACTAAAACTAAACAAACATACATACATACATACATGCATAGGTAAAATGGTGAGTGATATGGAACCGGAAACAGGAAATGGAACTATGGAAAAGGGCTATTTAAGTTATGAAAAGAACCATCAACTTATCATTTTCAGAGCACCTCATTAAATTGATACTTGCATGGTCTGTGCAGTGGACAATTCTTGAAGTGGTTGAAAATTGAGTTTGTTGATGGGTCCGTGAGTGTCAAATGTCACTGTACAAGTTGCCATCGTTTTCTTCTCTGCTGGATGGAGAAGGTATGATTAACTTGCATGGTGGTTTCGACGCTGTTGTGGTTGAGAGAGTCCTTTTTCTCCTGAGAGAGCACATGGCTGTTGTGAGTCGAAGCCTGCAGCCTGGGCCTGCTGAGGCCACGCTGGACAGCACGGCATCCTGAAGTGCTGAGAATGACAAGAGTTGATCGTTGCCCGTTCAGTGATGGTAAGGTTGCAATTTTCTGGATTGAAGAAAAGGCAGTCTGACTCCCTTTGGGAGCATGAAGGCATGGCAGCCGGTGCTCAGGGCAGGGCTGGCTCAAACAATGAGAAGGGTGGAATTTCTGGCGGGAGTTTCCTCTGTGGGGAAGATTTATGAGTCTCTGTTCTAAGCATGCTCATTTGCAATGGCACGCTGGATTGGTTTCTGAAGATGAATATAAGAAAGATTCTTGTAATACTAATATGTTGCACAGCTATCGGCATATCATGAACACAATCATTTCGATCTTCAAAGAACCGATTTATAGAGACCAAACATGGTATGCATGGGGTTACATTGACTGTGGGTTCTATAAAAAGATATATAGTATCAAAGAGATAATAGTATCAAAAGATAATAGTATTAAAATACACAACACAAGACAGTAAATCATTCACAAAATGTTCTGGAATGCATGCTAATTTCATGTTAATCAGTTCATCGATAAATGAATGCAGGAGAGTCTGTTCTAATATCTGTAGGTTTTGTCCGCCTTGTTCACATTGCTATGGGTCATAAAACTAACTTATCTGATCGTGGCCATGGTAACGAGAAGACCTTCTTGCCCTGTTTGGGGGGATGGGGCCACAGATCCCCAGAGTGAAGTTTGAAGATTTTTTTGGTACATATACCAAATAATTGTGTCTGATTTGGTCTCAGTCGTTACAACAAAATGTATCAACTTTTCTGGAAATAGGGTTGTATATTATACAATATATTTGTCACAGTATGTTCAGTGTGTTTAATTTTCTTGAACTTTCAGTTTGTTTTCATTTTGTATGTGTCTTCTTTGTTCAGATTCCCGCCACTCGTTTTTTACTACTTGCTTTTCAGTCATATTTGGAAAGTTAACAATCCTGTAAATTTGATCATATCATTGTAAAATTGTGAAATGGTTGTTTTTGAACGGTTGAGTAAAACAATCGTTATTTCAACAGTACAATACTAATATCGTTTAAAATGTTACCAGTTAAAAATGATTAATAATTACTTCAGTAATCATTTTCAACATATTACTGATTTTCTCACAACTACTTGCTTTTCAAACAAATTTGGAAAGTTAACCCAGTCATCACCCAATAATAAGTTAAACATGAATAATAAGCTGTTCAGCAATTCTGTGCTCATATGAATAATATAGTTTTTCTGTCCATTACAGAGATCTCGAATCTTCTGAACTGAACAACAGACATTCCAGACAGAAGAAACCAAAAGAGTCATCAGACTTAAGATTTTGTGTCTTGCATAAACTTCAGAAGATGGCTGGTGGTCTAAACTTTGTACCCATATTTAAATTGCTCACCAAAGCTGAAATCAAGATAGCTGGTCCACTCATTGTTTTGCTAGTGGGTTGTCAGATATTAATGGATCTAAAATTTGCATGCCCATGCATTTTTGGGTGGAATCAAGTGTTGTCAATTTCCATCTTCATTGTACCTCCTCTTTTTGTTTTTCTTATAATGCTCCTATTTGTAATGTATAACATTGAAAAATCTGAAGCACAGGACAACAGTGGAATGTCTAAAGCACAGGACAACAGCGGAACATCTGGAGCACTGGACAACAGTGGAAAATCTCAGTCTAAAGAAATCGAGCTGAATCGGTATACAGTTTTCATTTGTCTGGTGCCGTCTCTGATGTGGATCTGTATAGCTTTAATTGATGGTGATTATATTGCATGTTTTGCAACATTTTGGAATGGACACTATGCCTGTGATAAAGAACTACATCCAAATTGTGTGAATTGGTGCAAACCAACTGAACTGAGCCCAGGAACAAGTGAAACTGAACTATTTGAGAAAACACGGGTGGCGATAAATGGATCAAAGGTAAATGTCACATGCCCATGCAGTTTCTTTTACATTTTGGAATTTTGTTAACACTTTAGTTTAGGGTTCAATTGTCACTATTAACTAGTTGCTTATTAGCATGCATATTACTAGGATATTGGCTGTTTATTAGTACTTATAAACCATATTTTAATGTCTTATCCTGCATGACCATATTCTACACCCCTTACTCATACCGATACCTAAACTTAACAACTACCTTATTCATTATTAATAAGCAGTTACTAGGAGTTTATTGAGGCAAAAGTCGTTTGGCTAGTTAATAGATATTTAATAGTGAGAATCGGACCCTACACTAAAGCGTGAATGGAATTTCTTTAAGACAGTTCTAAATCCACAGAATATGCTTGATGTTCAAAGTGTTTTTTTTTTTTTTTTTTTGCATTTTGGAAAAGGTAATAATTACAATTTCTGGATGGTGAGTAAAGTTTGAAACTAAAAAAACATCAGGCTACTATCAGTGCAGCAGTAATTGAAATTTATTTGAAATAAACTACACATAATAGAATACAATTTCAATTCATGTTCAATTGATCATGGCAGAAATTATCATTAAATGATTTAAGAAAAGTGTTATAACTAGGAATGTATCCAAACAATAGCCTATATCTGTACTGCCATAATAGTACTGTACATCAGATCATAGTAGTCTGCTGCATCCTGCACAACTTGGGAAGATTGTCAATTGCACCGTGCAATATGTGTTCAGAACAGTTTTACATATTCATACAAAATCGCCCGCTTGTGAAATAGTAAAATTTTCTCAAGAGATCAGGTTGGCTCAAAACTAATTAAATTTCATCAAATTAAACACATAACACCACCTCAACATGCAGCTAAATAAATGTCTATCTTTGTTAGCCTAATATTTACATCTACAACTAATGTACTCATCAAATGTATTTGAAATATATGCATAGAAATGGTTGTTTATTTAAATGTACTTTATTGTTTGTTTTATTTTTTACATTCAGGTTACAGGTTATATTATGGCTTTCGTCCTCTGCATTATGTCAATTTGTGGGAGTATTCAACACATTAATGAACAAAAAGTCTCAAAAGATCCTACAAGGAGTGGAGGACAACAAGGCCTAACTGAACCTTCAATGAGTGGAGAAAAACAAGGCCCAACTGAACCTTCAATGAGTGGAGAACAACAAGGCCTAACTGAACCTTCAATGAGTGGAGAAAAACAAGGCCCAACTGAACCTTCAATGAGTGGAGAACAACAAGGCCTAACTGAACCTTCAATGAGTGGAGAAAAACCTGGCCCAACTGAACCTTCAATGAGTGGAGAACAACAAGGCCTAGCTGAACCTTCAATGAGTGGAGAAAAACCAGGCCCAACTGAACCTTCAATGAGTGGAGAACAACAAGGCCTAGCTGAACCTTCAATGAGTGGAGAAAAACAAGGCCCAATTGAACCTTCAATGAATGGAGAACAACAAGGCCCAACTAAACCTACAATACGTGAAGGACAGCAATGCCAAATTGATCCACAACAGGAGAAACACAATGACAGCTACCACCTGAAAGACTCTGAAAATCCAACAGAAAAAGATTGTCTACTAATGCCGTAACAGCCCATTCTGAATTCATAATTCAGGTTTTCTTGCATACCACATTGTTTTTAGCCTCACTGTATGATTATTTTTTAAATTATTTAATAGATGATGGTGCTTGTTGTGTTTAGTGATTGAAGTGGGTAATTCCACAGTATTCATGGACTTATTTTTGAGAGAAGGCAGCTGTTTAACATGCCTTTGCTCTCTTAAGCCTGGAACACACCAAGCCGACGGTCGGCCGTTGGGCAGTTTCCGTGCGTCGGCCGACTAAATCTTCTCAGTGTGTTCCGCACCGTCGGCTGAAATTGGTCCTCGTCGGCTTTGTAACGGCCGATTCGACATGTTGAATCGGCGTCGGGCCGTCGGTGAAAGAGGGAACTCTGATTGGCTGTTCAGCTTAGTGACCGAGTCAGTGCACGAGAATAATAGCAAAATAGCGAGCAAAGTCAAAACGGTACAGATAGAAGGCTGTTCTAATGATATGTCATCTTATCTGAGTGTTCCTTGGCGAATATTTCAATATTAACACGAGAGGAGTGGAATAAAGACAGTGTTTAGCAGGATTGATATTCAAAACGGTAAGCACGCACTGCTTTGTTTACGGTTTGTGTAACTGCAGCCGGCAGCGCCGGTTTCCCTTTTTGAATGACGAATATAGACGAATATATCTGCAGAAATAGACAGCTGTCTCATTTACACGCAGGCGCAGAACGCGCATTCTAGCTGACAGTCGGCTGTAGTTCTCTCGGTGTGTTCAAGTGCAGCTTTTTACCCCGACGCGAGGCGACAACACAGTCGGCTTTCATCAGCGCTAGTTCGTCTGCGTCGGCTTGGTGTGTTCCAGGCTTTAGAGAACATAAAATGGCATCTGCTTTTGTGTCTTGTGACCTTACAAAGTTTGGATTTCTAAGACGGGAGAAACTGGAAGAACTGGAAGAGTGGGCAACTCTCTGAGAAAACAAAGGAAATTAACATTTGAACTCTCTTGCGAAATTAGCATACCCATCCGAGATGCAATCACACTGAGTTGATCACCTCAGTGTTGTCTTAATTTACACTTTATTTCCATTCACCCTCACTTCCCCCATCTCTTCTATCCACATGCTGAAACCATCTATCATGCTGAACAACTATCATACAACCCTATACATATTTGAGATCATTTGAAATGTCTCAGTGCGACCAGTACAAAGGTCTTATTTCTAAAGAAGTAAACCAAAAGGTAATAAAGTTTAAGAGGGTAAGAGTAAGAGGGTAACTAAAGGTAAGGGTTAAGAGATGTCCTGCTTACAGAGGAGGGTGGGTCTCTCTCATGCAAATGACATCCTGTCCTCAAAAGGTGTAAACAACCCATGTCTGGAGACTTGATACAAATTCCCATTGTTAGCTGATGTCTTAATCCGAAGAAGATTTCTGTCTTGGTCGGGTATTTAAGGAGACGTCGCAGGAGGCTCAGGGTGTGATTTGTAGTCAGATTGACCGTGTCTTTCAGACACTCAGCATTATGTATCCTATTTTCCTGAGTCAGGTATGATCTTTACTTTGGAGCATGTGATGTTATGTATTGCTTATATTTGAACTGATTATGTAATTGGCATGATACATTTACCTGACTAATAATAAATTGTTACATTTGATTTTACTCTGACTTACTCTGAAATTATTACTTTTAATTATTATACTTTTGTAGATTACATTGTATCAATTATTACTGCACAGCTGCGTCCAGGGTTAAGAACATACTAGATCTCAGGTTAGATGGAGCATGGGACACATCTGGTGAGATTCTAGATTTCTCAGGTTAGATGGAGCATGGGACACATCTGGTGAGATTCTAGATTCCTGACTATACCTGACCAACTGCTTGAGTTTAATTAAGTTTTTATGCAGTCATATTTTTAATAGGGGGCTTGATTAAAATACTAATGAGGTAATGATGAGAATGGGGTGGCATTTCTCTTAGTACTGGCCATAAAATAAAGTTGTTAAATAGTTGTATTATTAACTATAGGGGGCTAGACCAAAATACTATTGGGGTTCTAGCAAGCATGTTGTGACATTACTTCATAGTACTGGCCATAACCTCTGATTATTGATTGAGCTTTAAATAAGTTGGCGATTGCAGGGAGATCACTTTAGCTAAGTGTCAGATCTGCTTCTGTGTCTTGTGCTCTGTGGGACTTTTATGTTGTAGTTTCTCTGTGTCTAGTTTCTGTGTTCTTTCCTGTGTCCTGTTTCCTGTGTCCTGTTTCCTGTGGCCAGGTTGTAGTTTTGTAGTTTTTTCCATTTTCATTAGTCTGTTACAGGTTTGTAATTTTCCCTTGTTAAGCTTGTTTACCCCTCTTTTTAAATAGGCCTTGTTTTCTCTGTTCTCTGTCGGTTGCTGTTTGATGTCATGCAGGTATCTCCAGTTGCCTGTGTTTTCTTTGTTTTTCTCAGTGTTATTTTGTTCCTGAATTATGTTATAATTGTTTATTTTCATTAAAATCTCCCTGCATTTGGATCCCTCATCTCTGCCTGCCGTTTTTGATTCCTCCGTCCCGTGACACTAAGTATAGGCGATTGTAAATCAATCGCTAAATGGGTACCTTTTAATAATAGCAAGCATGGGCGGCAATAAATTGCTTTAGCCATTACCTCTGGTTATCGATAAGACTGATGAGTTTGTGATCGTGGGCCCAAATTCAAATGACAGGCCGGTGCGAGGACCCTGTGCTACTTTGGCACCTGAATGAACGAGTAACCAACACTTTGAATGTAGTTATTTTTTAATTGCAGAAAAAAAAAAACATTAAAGGGATACTTCACCCATTTGCATTAAGCTTTGTATTGTTAGAAACCCAGTCATATATTATAATAAATGTGGATTTTTCATCCATTTTTCCCTGAGATGGGAGAAATAAGGATTTAAGTGTTTTACTTCCTGCTTATTATGACGTAAAAATCATCATTTTGCGTCATAATAAGCAGGAAGTCACATTTCATTGAAAAGTGTAGAGACTACAGACACTCGTTCCTCATCTTTCCCAGGGGGCGGGAACCGCTCACGCTACAGGCCTATTACAGATCAGTGGGTGGGACTTGACTTTCTGAAACTAAAAGCAATATCCTCCATCTTGTTTGGAAGCTAAGCTAACAGGCGCTGTGGAGCCAGATGTGAAGATATGACAATAGCGGAGGGTAACGTTACTCAATATGATGTAGAAGAAGAGGATTTCGGAAGTCTGATGCTCGAATCAGGTGTTTGTGGCTACCTTTACAAGCCGCATTATAGCGCAGAGCAGCCGAGGCAGCAGAAGACCTGCCTGCCGCGGACGAGGAGCCCGGACTGGCTCGAGTTAGGGCGGACTGGTGGCGCCGGTGATCTCACTATGCAACTACGAACCGCTACGAACACAGAGATAGAGTCCGTCTGCGGCAAAGAATTTCAACAATGACAACTTCTCCTGGATGAAATCTCTGAATCAGACGAGGACACGGACGTTTGTGTTGTGAATCAGACGAGGACACGGACGTTTGTGTTGTGAATCAGACGAGGACACGGACGTTTGTGTTGTGAATCAGACGAGGACACGGACGTTTGTGTTGTGAATCAGACGAGGACACGGACGTTTGTGTTGTGAACTATCCTAGTTTCGCACCGCATCTGACTGAACATCCAGGTAACGTTACAATGCAATAATTCACCACTTCGAAAGAAATACAAATGAAGAGTAATTCACTAATGAGTTCGCCAACTAACTAGACATTTTGTGTGAAATGAATTTCAAGCTCTGGTGGTAGCTAGCCTTGTAGACGGAAGAGTTATTTCTCTTATAGGCAGGTATGCGCTTTCTGGATTAGTGGGAGTGGCTTGTGCAGCTGTGCAATGTGGTGCATTGTGGGAGTTGGTGTCTTTCATACAAATGCGTCCTGAAGTTACTTTCTTTCTTTCCTCGGCCAAGAAGGCACCAAATTCAAAATTTATTTTACATTTCGACTACATATATGACCCACTTTCAATAAAGATCAATGTTCCCATGGGTGAAATGCTCCTTTAAATGTTATAATAGCTAGAGATTACATTATCTGTAAAACATTTGACAATGTAAAAACGACATTAATTGCCATTTCATGAATATCAATAAAGTTCTGCCATCGTATCACTATAATAATCTTTAAGATATTTTTTTATTAGCTCTCAGCTTTAGCTCTACTGTCAGTCCTGTGTGTTTCCGTCATGGCTGCTGTCATTTACAGCGACTGTAAGAGCAGAACTTTGGAGCAACTGGATAAACATGATGAACCAACAAGACAAACATCTCTCAGCAGCTCCGAAGTGGAACCACAGCAACAATCTTAACATTTAACTTTGCAATACAAATGGTTTAAGGTTATAGACTTTGTTTTTCAGGTGATGTCTGATTTTTTTTTTATCATCTTTTGTGTGAACTTGTTTCAAGTGGTACTCACTGCAGAGTCAAATGATGACCAGTCCTCCTCTCTGGAGCTCTAATGGGGTGGTTTGTCATTCTACAACAACAGGATATGGTTTTCTGCTCTGTAGGTGCAATAAAAAAATGTTCTCATGACAATTGTGTGCAGCGCTTATGATTGCAGATTTTAGTAGTAAATCTTAGATGCATGTGAGGGGCTTTTTGTATCTGTACTTTCTGGATGGTGTATTTCTTTTAATGTTATTAATTCGGTCTTATTGCCAGGGAAGCTGGATTGCTTTGCTGTTTATTGATATTTTTAAAATTACATTTTATCAGTACACTGTAAAACCCAATAAGTTAACTCAACTCAAACCGATTGAGGAAACTAATTGCGGCAAAGCATTTAAGTTTAAAAACAAATACATATGAGTTTTGTGAACTTATATACATTGAGTCATATTCACTTATAATTTAATGTTAATTTAGTCAATCATTTTGAGTATAGGTAACTTAAAGATTTTAAGTTAATTCCATTCATTTAAAATAACTGGTTTGAGTTCAATTAATACATCTAATTAAGTCTTAACAACTATATAGCTACTCAAATGGTTTGAGGAAACCGATTGCGGTAAATGATTTAAGTTGATTAAACTCAAATTAATAAAGTTAAATTAAGATAAGGGGAAAACATTAGGATGCAATTATTAACAGTATTTATTGGGGGGGGAAAAGGTTATCAGGAATAAAACAGTCCAAATAACATTAAAACAATTTCATCAAATGTACACTTTAACCATTACATCTACCATTCCTTTAAGACTTTAACAGACTGCCCAAAGAGGGACATTTTAAAAACTAAATCAGTGTGCAAATAACATTAAAACAATTTCATTAAATGTACACTTCAACCATTACATCTCTCATTTAAGACATTAACAGACTGCCCAAACAGGGACATGTGTTCAAAATCAGTGTGCAAATAACATTAAAACAATTTCATCAGACACACTTTTCCCATGAAATATTCACGATCAATTAAAACTTTAACAGACAGCACAAATGGGGGAAAAAATTCAAAAACTGGTGTTTAAAATTCTAAAAACAGCAAACTCAATTACCTTATGGTACCAGAAACAGCATGGATTCCATATTAGTCAATCAGAAGTTCATTTTTAAGTGCAAGCAACTTTGGCCTGGCCTTCCCATCGTCAAGATTTAGCAGCACTTTCTGTATGAACTCAAAAAAAACGTTCAGCTTCTTTGGGTAGCTTATGTGAAGGGCATACAGTAGCCCAAAAATCAGCACCAGTGCACTAACCCAGGACTTTGCAGACATTACCACCTCATCTTCAAGGACAATAAGTAGATCCTGTGGGTTGAAAGGCAACTTTTCAACCTCTTCCTCGACAGCAATGACGGCAACTGCTGCCTTTTGTGCCTGGTCAAGATCCTCTCTCTAAATGGATTGAAATAAATCTTTGTTAATGCATGTCTTTACAAATCTACAAAACAAACAGGCCATAGTCAGGGCAGACACCATAACAAAATGTTCATGGATGACAACAAAGCCTTGAAAAATGGTCATGCAGTTCAATTGACTAATATTTACAAAAATGTAATGCTTCTAATTGTAACAATACATTTAAAGGAACACTCCACCGTTTTTCATATTAAACTGTTATTCCCTTAACTAAGGCCTAGTCCACACGGACATGGGTATTTTTATAACCGGAGTTTTTCCTCCTGCGTTTTAAAAAAAAATCCCGTCCACACATGTTCGGTTTAAAAGAAATCTCTGCCTTCATGAAAATGCAAAAACACGCTATCACGCGCTGTCAAGAGCATTCCACACCAGCAGGCGGCGATCGTAAAGCCACGTTGGCCAATCAGAAGCCTGAATCAGAAGCAAAAACCCTGGTTTTACTGTCTGCACAACAACACTGCAACCGGCGTTTCTGAAAATCCTCACCCTGGCAGGGGTTTTCAAAAATGTTCGGTTTCAGTGACCTGATACTGCGTTTCCGTGTGGACGAACCGCGTAAAAAAAGTGTGGACAAGGCCTAAGACAAGTTGATAGATACCTCTCTCGTCTCAGTGCGTGCACTCAATCTCTCTGGCGCGCGACAACACTTTGATAGCACTTAGCTTAGCCCAGTTCATTCATTAGGATCCAAACAGCGATGAAGTTAGAAGCGACCAAACACCACCACGTTTTCCCTATTTAAATACAGTTACACGAGTAGTTACACGACCAAGTATGGTGACAAAATAATAATAATGGTGGAAAAGCACTGGGAGCACTACGACTCTGCGCAGTAATATCATCACTCCTGAAAAATCCTCTCCCCCTCACTTGTCATTAGAACCAACGTGACTTTTTACTGCGCCGAGTCGAAGTGCTCCAACTGCTATTCCGCCATACATTATAGTTATGCATTTTACCCGCTTAGAAAAGTGCCACGTTTTATTTTTTGTCACCATACTTGGTCGTGTAACTAGTCGTGTAACTGTATTTAAATAGGGAAAAAGTGGATTTGTTTGGTCGCATCTCTGTTTGGTCCCTAATGAATGATCTGGGCTAAGCTATGTGCTATCAAAGTGTCGCCGCGCGCCAGAGCGGGAGAGGTATGTATCAACTCGTCTTAGTTAAGGGAATAACATAGTTTAAAGGGATACTCCACTTTTTTAGGCTCATTTTACAGCTCCCCCAGAGTTAAACAGTTGAGTTTTACCGTTTTCAAATCCATTCAGCCGAACTCCGGGTCTGGCGGTACCACTTTTAGCATAGCTTAGCATAGATCATTGAATCGGACATGACCATTAGCATCTCTCTCAAAAAAATGACCAAAGAGTTTTGATATTTTTCCTATTTAAAACTTGACTCTTCTGTAGTTACATCGTGTACTAAGACCGACGGAAAATGAAAAGTTGCGATTTTCTAGGCTGATATGGCTAGGAACTATACTCTCATTCCTGCGTAAAAATCAAGAAACTTTGCTGCCGTACCATGAGTCCAGCAGGCGTAATGATATGACGCAGCACCTGAAAATAGTCCCCAGCTCGGTATAACTTCCAACGTGACCGGGACTAAGTTTGTCTAACCTATTAGACCTATTTTATAGGAATGAGAGTATAGTTCCTAGCCATATCAGCCTAGAAAATCGCAACTTTTCATTTTCCGTCGTTCTTAGTACACGATGTAACTACAGAAGAGTCAAGTTTTAAATAGGAAAAATATCGAAACTCTTTGGTCATTTTTTTTGAGAGAGATGCTAATGGGCTCGTCCGATTCAATGATCTATGCTAAGCTATGCTAAAAGTGGTACCGCCAGACCCGGAGATCGGCTGAATGGATTCGAAAACGGTAAAACTCAACTGTTTAACTCTGGGGGAGCTGTAAAATGAGCCTATTTCCAAAAAAAGTGGAGTATCCCTTTAATATGAAAAAACGGTGGGGTGTTCCTTTAACAAAATTGTTAATTAGCAAGATTTTATTTGGACAAACACTAGTACTTTACTAGGTACTAATACTAGGTGTATCAGCTAAATGTTCTAGAAAAAAATCTAAAGGAAAAGTAAAAAAAAACAAAAACATTAAAGATAGTTAAAAATTAAAGATAACCAGAAACGTAAAAAGATATACAACCTATAGAACAGGCTATTAAAGGATTAGTTCACTTTAAAATGAAAATTAGCCCATGATTTACTCACCCTTAAGTCATCCTAGGTGTATACGACTTTCTTCTTTTAGACAAATAAAATTGGAGTTATATAAAAAAAATCCTGGCTCTTCTAAGCTTTATAATGGCAGTGAATTGCAACCATCAGTTTGAAGCTCAAAAACGTGCATCCATCTGTCATAAACGAACTTCACGAGGCTCTGGAAGGTTAATAAAGGTCTTCTGAAGCAAAACGATGAGTTTGTAATCAAATATTCATATTTAACATGTTACAAAGTAAAATTCTAGCTTCCGGACAAACGCAGTCTACTTGACCCTAAAGCACAACTTGTGATGTCAGAAGTAGCGTAGTGCATCATGGCGTAGCGTAAATATCAGCAGTACATCGCATTTCTTGTAAGTTGCGCTTTACACTTAAGTGGAATCCGTATGTTTGTTTGGCCGGAAGCTAGTTATATTAATTTATAAAGTTTAATTTTTTTTTTTACACAAACTCATCGTTTTGCTTCAGAAGGCCTTTATTAATCCCCTGGAGCTGCTTGAAATTCGTTTATGATAGATGGATGCACGTTTTTGCTTCAATCCATTGGTTGCAATCCACTGCCATTATAAAACTTGGAAAAGCCAGGATATATTTTAACTCCGATTGTATTCGTCTGAAAAAAAAAAAAGCCATATACACCTTGAATGGCTTGAGAGTGAGTAAATCATGGGCTAATTTTAAAGTGAACTACTCCTTTAAAATTAACATCTATCACAGCCTTAATTTTTATTTAGAAATAAAATTTAATGTAGAATAAATAAGTTTCTTTGTTATTTGTTAAAATAACTTTTCCTGAGTTTTGCATCATTCATCAATGATAAGTTTGGTGATGTGAGCTGAATAACACACCAGATTGAAATGGTGGCTACAAAGAAAACTCTAACGTTAATTTTGACGGTCGTTATAGGTGAAGTCACACTGCTGGACTGTGAGTCAAATCTTCTGACACTGCCAGAATTTCATCTGAGGTAAAATTTTATTGCAACGGTCATTAATCGGCTGTCGGTGAACATGTCAAACTAACGATCAAAGAGTTCAGATTTTAGTGTAGGATCAGAGGAATCTTTTAGGATTTGCTAAATTTGTCTCAGATGGCCAAATCTTTGACAAAATCGCACAGTGTACAGCTGGCTTAAGACAACCTGAATGCTTAGCTAGATTTTAAACATTATTTTAACTAAAAGGTTAAATTGTTGCTATATAAAATTTCATACCTTGTGTGTCTTGAAAACATCTGCAGAGTCTTCTTTTAGATAAACTGGTAAACCCACCAGAACAGTAGTTCGTCTGATGTTAATGTCATTCTCGTCCTTTAAGACAAAACACAGCATAATTTAATTCACAATTAAACAACATTTATGGATGAATTATTTTCATAACTCGTGTTAAGAAAACTTTCAAGCATTGCAACCTTAATTCCATGCAATAGTATTAGTAATTATGTGATTCTTCCATAAAAACCTGCATAACAGGGAAATTCTTTTGAAATAGTTGATTATATGAATTTTCAGTCAAATTATTATACAAATTGATTTTATTGCTTCAAAAGACTAGTTTGCCCAAAGAATGTACATTTTGTCATTAAAGGGTTAGTTCATCCAAAAATGAAAGTTCTGTCAGTAATTACTCACCCTCATGTTGTTCCAACCTTGATGGACCTTTGATGAACTCTGAGAGCTGGCTCACTCCTTCATAGGCTGCTAGGTAATTGAAACTTGCCGGCCCAGAAAGTTAGTAAAGACAATGTTTAAAATAGTCCAAGTGACTACAGTGGCTCAACCATAGGTTTATCAAGCGACGAGAATACTTTTTGTGAAAAGTATAGGTGTAGTATAGGTTAGCTTGTAGTACCTTTTTTACGTGAATTACGGTTGTTGTCAGTCTCCTCACGATATCCAAAAATGCCCAAGGAAGACATTTGTCTAGATGCCAAAATGTGAGAAAATAAAAATATATATTTTTCCACTGACAAAGCTGTAGTTTATTCACAGTATAATAACAAATAGTATAGGTTAGCTTGTAGTACCTTTTTCTTTAGTTGTTGCCACGTGAATGACGGTCGTTGTCAGTCTCCTCACGATATCCAAAAATGCCCGAGGAAGACGTTTGCAGGGTTTTTCCTGCATAGAGAATTATGAGGCGGCTGCCTCCGTCAAATTTCGGGCCGCCTCCGTCTGTCGACAAAAACTCAAGACGGAATCACATGATTAGATACCTCTTTTCCACCGACACGATTCCGCAGCGGGTTCACGGCCGGGTTCCATTCCATTCTCAAACCGTTCTGCGCATTTCGACTGCATCAGAATAAGCACGAGCCCGGCCCTGGCCCGAGACGCTCAAGCACAAGTCCAAGTCCGACAGCTCATCAGAATTATCAGCCCGAGTCCGACTCAAGTCCGTTTTTTTTATTATTACTATTACACAGCGGCAGCCTGCCCTATTTGCAGCCATTAAAATAGGTCAGTTTTGTTAGTTATGTTTCTTTTCATTTCTTTATCATGTTAATTTAGACAAATGTTTTGGAGCATTTTTTTTTTTAAATGACGACCAAGCAGCCGAACCGACAGCGAGTATAGCCTAACATGTTTGATCAATTTAGCCTCTCAAATCAACGCTAATAGGCTACTTTACTTGGCTACAATCCATAGATAGGCTATAAAACACTTCAAGCATATCACACAGACAGTTAATTTAACAAATGATTATTTATTAAACCACAGTGAGTAAAACAACTTTTTTTGAAATACTGAGGCAGGCTCAGGCTGCTCGAACCAGCGCTCGCAAACGAAAGGAGCAATAGCCTATCTAAACCAATTAAATTAAATAAACTTGCAGGTTATCTTACCTCAAAAATGCACGACAGAACATGGCCATTCTTTTTTACAGTAGTTTCCAACAGTTAAACGAAAATAAAAGTCCAATCAAACGAAAAGCATCCGTAGTTTCCAACAGTTAAACTAAAATAAAGTCCAATGAAACGAAAAGTTAGAGCAGTCTTTTACAGAGCATCGTGGAGAAAAAGAATAGCATCCACAGTGTAGCCTAAGGTTTTAACCCAGTCCTCCTCTCTTCTATCACTCTTCCCGCTGCGTTTTAAGTTGGCCATCTGCGATTTTTTCTCTTAATATTCTCCATTATTTGCACATGAGGTGAATCGTGGGTCGCGCTGATGGGAAACCTTCTGTGTGTGTGTGCGTGCGTGCGTATGTGTGTGTGTGTGTGTGTGTGTGCGTGCGTGCATGAGACTGTCATGTCAGTCATATGTCACTGTGTAATTATAAGATTATGAAAATTATGAGGTTATGAAATGTCTTTCTATGTTTGTTTTTCTATCGTCGTCGTCAGCTTCTCATATTTTTTTAATTAATGTCTAAAAATATAAAAAGAAGGATAACCCAAAAAAAGCCAGAGGCCCGGCCCGCATGTGAATTATGACGTGAGAATTGGCCCGAAGCCCGGCCCCAGGGGCATAAATAAGTCAATAATAATAATATTGGCACGTCGGGCTCGGGCTGAAATGCAGGGCTTTAAGCACCTAAACGTGCTTGTCTCAAACGGAGCAAGGTAAATTTCTGCGAAAGCGCACGAGCCCCTGCCCCTCCCCCTTTTCAACATCACCTGTCAGTTATCACAACCTCCACAGACGCACGAAAGTCAAGAAGCACCTTCTCTGCAGCATCGAAGTGCCTTCACTTGTCACAGCCAGGTACCGATACTGTTTTTCTTAAGCTTCGGCTCTCAAACTAGTTAGGTTACTTAAAATATATCCATAGAGCCAGCCTGACTTAGGCAATAGCCGAAATTCTTCTGCCGTTTTTATAAAATAAGCTATCACAAGTAGCAGTCACGTAATTTACTAGTACCGTTTTGTAATTTCATGGTCCCCTATGAACTGTAAATAAAATCAAATTATCTGATTATTAAAATACCTCAAAATAAATAAATACATGCTTGTAAAAAGTGTTTTTTTTTTCACCTTCTAGTGGTCATTATACATAAAAAGATGCACCAGATTAATGCATTTATCTTTAAAATGTACAAAATTTTCTTACGGGGGGGCATGCCCCCGGACCCCCCTAGAGGTACCGAGCTATCGGATTTTGCCACCTCCGCCTCATTTTCAGCCAGGAAAAACCCTGGTTTGTCTATGCCAAAATGTGAGAAAACACAAAAATATTACTTTCCCAATGACAAATCTATGGTTTACTCACAGCATAATAAATAAAAGAATCGGTCAGCTTGTATTGCCTATTTCTTCAGTTTTTGCTGTGTGAATCACGGTCGGTGGAGGAGAGTCAATCAGTAGCTAACGTTATCCTCACTGAAAAGTATTCAAAATTGCGCGGGACACACGTGCCAAAATGTGAGCACACACAAATATAAATTACTTTACCACTGACAAAACTGTCGTGTAAGTTAACGTTACTCACAGCACATTAACGTTAACTAGGCTAACGTTACTGGTGCTGATTTAAAAAAAAACGCAACCTCTGAGTAACGTTAGGCAATGTCGTCGACACAAATTACCCTAACTTAGCTATTCGGTCTTCTTAAGATTAAGAATCACTACTACAATAAAACGTTAAAACATTTGAGTGCTAGCTAGAAAAAGGATGAAGCAGTTTGCCGTGCTTACCTGTTAATTATCTTCATGCCCGCCATCCTGATTTTGAATTTGTGATTGTGAGTCGTGACTGAGTTCTGTTAAGCTGTTGTGGGGGATGGGCAGATTACGCCTGTTGAAATAAATGCGCGTTTTTTCCGGTCCGTGAGGGAGAACGCTGTGATGAGTAAAATTAATGACATATCTAAGGCTTTTAATGAAGCCGATAACTTTAAATGCATTTATTTACGTGTTTTCCATTAGCTATCAAAAGTGTAAAAGTATAGGCCTTATACAAAAGTCGTTTCTTGAAAAACATAATTTAAAAAGTAAACCCACCAGCTGGTTTCTAATTTACTTATATTATTTTTATTTTCAACCATTAACATAAACTAGATTAAATTAATTACATTTAACTTAAATCTTTAGAGTTAAAATAACAAAGTGTTATTCATAACTTATTCAGTTTAAGTTTTGCTTAATGCATTGCAGTTTTTGAGTTAATATCACAGTTTTTATTAAGTGAAATGAACTTTAAAAAAAAAATAAGTTAAATGAACTCATTTTGTTTAGTGACTTTCAGTGTTAGGTTTTACAGTGTAGGCAATCGTGTTGAAGAAGTCTCGTTCCGAACACATCCCGATATTTGGCATCAGTTCACTTGTGTCAGATGTTGGTAAGTAGTCGTAAATACGCTGTCCTAATAATGTTTGATATAATGTCTTTTCTGTTTGTCAATATTAATCAGGTTAGCTCACGTTCAGTCACTGCATTATATCTGTCATCTCCACGGAGGCTTTGCGTTTCATTGCTTTCTAATTCAAAACAGGGTGATTAAACACTGTCTGTCACGTGACGTGCTATAGGCCTAGACCTTCAATCAGTTAATCATATTCATATCAGATTTAAAGTAGTACAATTAGTTCCAAAGTTGTATTTGTAGTAGAAGCACAGTAAAAACAACACTTACCATGCTTTTACCACAGTAACATTAGTTTTACTGTGATAAGTGTAGTAAAAAGACAATAATCATAAAACTTACCTTGCTTTTCCCACACTATTGGTAGTTTTAATGTGATACTTATTGTAAATGCACAGTAACCACAACACTTACCATGCTTTTACCACAGTAACTCTAGTTTTACTGTGATAGGTGTGGTAAAAGGACAGTAACCACGAAACTTACCATGCTTTAATGAATCATAGAGAATCATACACTTTTTCTGAGAGTGCATTTTAAAAGGTATATTGTTTATATTTAGGGATTTTTTAAAGGGATAGTGTTCACCTTAGAATAGTATGTTTAAAGGAAGATATTTCACCCAAAAATGACAATTCTGTCATCATTTAATCACCCTCAAGTTATTCCAAACCTGAATGAGTTTTGAGTGAACTATACTGTAACTTTAAGAACAATGTGAGAAAGTTGTTTTCTTTCTTTTTTCTTCATATTTGAGTAACTATTTCTGTAACGTCCTGATGCTGAATGCTTTTGTAACCAGCAAACAGATATTGCTTTGTTGTTTAAATATTGTTTGATTTTGTGACTTTTTGTTTCAATACATTGTGTAAGGACAATTATTGAAGATAAGTTACATGTAAATATTATGTATGCGCATATTTGTAAAAGAAAGTCTCTGGTTATATTTGATTTGCTTAGAACTTTTTCCTATTTTTGAATGGAGAAAAATAAATAAATAATTGTTAAAACAGACTTTTTGACTAGCATTAGTTTTTCTATGAAGATAGATACATTTTATTTTAATTTTATATATTAAAAAAAGGTTATAAAATAATGTTTGTGTTAATTCTGATGGTGTGCAGACATTGTTTTAAGGCGGTTCTGTATTTTTTTACTGATCAGGGCTGGATTTCCCGAAACCTTAAGCATTTACAAAAACAATATTTCATCACAGCTCCACCTAAGCGAACAAAAAGTAGAACGAAGAAAGCACGTAAAAAAATGAAATGGGACGTTATTGTGGCAGCAATATATGATACAATGTTAAAATATATAGGCTAGGCTATTATACTTTGGATTACTTTTTTATAATATCCCATTAATCCTAATAAATGCAATTTCAACTATGTCTGAAGTGCTTCTTTTATAAAGAATACCGCTTTCTAACATAACGCAGTGAAGCAGCCCCTGCATGAGTGAATTCTCGAGCATAATGATATTTTCTTTTCTCTTTTTTCAGCTGAAAAGACCAAAAGGGCCTTTCAGACTCAGCCAGCCCATTATTGTTTGAGGAGAAGTAAATGGAGGAGACGGAAAGCTGCAAATACAAATATTCACAATGACATATATGCAGAGGTGGGTAGAGTACCCAAAAACTGTACTCAAGTAAAAGTACAAGTACTTATAGAAATATTTACTCAAAGTAAAAGTAAAAGTAATAATCTTAATAGTTACTTGAGTAAGAGTAAAAAAGTATCCAATGAAAAAACTACTCAAGTAGCGAGTAACTTACTTCGGATTATATATATACTGTGTATATATGTATATATATATATATGAAGAAGACTTCAGATGCAAAAGCCTCTGAGTGCCATCTGAAACTTTCTTCTAAAACAAGCATTTTTATCAAGCTTGTATATTTAAGTTCAGTAATTTCACTTTAATGACAATTAATAGGTACTTTTCATTGCCATTTAAGTGAAATAACTGAACATAAACGTACAAGCTTGATAAAAATGCTCTTTTAGAAGAAAATTTCAGATGGTACTTAGAGGCTTTTGCATCTGAAGTCGTCATATATATAAAAATATATTATTTAGATGTTTTATTTTTATTTAAATGACTATTATTTTCATAAGTAGATTGGCTCTCTTTGCAACAAAAAGCCTTTTCTCCCATCTGTAGTCCGAAAAAGAAAATCATTGGCTGTCCTTTGGTTTGTATAATAGTAATATAACTTATACAACTACATTTGGATTATTAGACAATGTCGAAATAAAGTGAATCTGCATAGTGTCGCATTCAAAGGCAAGCAATTGACACAGAGAAGAAAGAGTTAAAACTCTTCACATGTGCTCGCGCTCATGACTGCTACTGAACATCTGAACACAAAAAAAAAAAAAAAGTAAGTTACATCGACGAATCTTCTTCTGTCGGTTCTCCAAAATATAATCAAATGTATATTTCTGCAAGCATGTTTAAACTGGTTAACTGTGTCTACGGCAGGCAATTAAAGGCATTCGTTTTCAAGTCGAGTTCGCACGCCACTGCGCAACAATACACACAAACTACCGCGGGATGGCGGGTGTTCATAAACTGTGAACAATGGTAGCTTATTTAATGTAAATTAATGTATATGTCCAAAAAAACGGGTAATGTCATACTTTCTAGTAGTGCTATCATGGCGTAATAATCTGTTTGGTTGTAAAATGTATTACCTGAGTGAAATTAAATCGAGTATATCGTCCTGTGGAATCATTCATTCACAGACAGCTTACGAAGATGTTCAACTAATAAAGATCTTCATCGCTGGCAAAAATATGATGCATTTGAAGATTTGCTCTCACTTGACTGTACTGTAGGTCCACGGCCACTTCATCCAACGCTCTTGATGTCCTTAAATCTTCCTGTTACGACTCCGAGTCCAGTGTGAATTGAAATCGCTTCAGATGATTCAGTGTGTGCAGGAACTGAACAGTTCAAGTTCATTCAAACTGATTCGCGAACCGATTTAGACAGATCTGCCAACTTGTTTGATGAAGACTTTGAACAGAATCGACTCAAAAGAGTGATTCATTTGTGAACTGAGCATCGCTCAAGCCCAGAAAAAAGATACATCGCACTTACGCATTTAACAACATATTGCATTAAAATAAAGTAACGAGAGGAACGTCGCCCAACGTAACGAAGTAAAAGTACAGTTTTTTCATTAGAAATGTACTCGAGTAAAAGTAATAAGTACCCACATTCAAATCTACTCTTAAAAGTACAATTTTTCCAAAAAAATACTCAAGTAAATGTAACGAAGTAAATGTACTTCGTTACTACCCACCTCTGCATATATGTGTTGGTTTTAACCCTAAATCAAACATTGTATCAAGCAATTGTTGTTTCTTAAACCTTTTATTACAAAACCCATAGCCCAATCAGTACGAACATTGTCTCAAAGTCTTAATAATTCACAAGATTTAACAAGTTGTCAAATTTGTACAATACTCGTGCATATTTGTATACTCGTACACAATCCTGCAGCTTTTACTCCTAGTGCTGTCATTGGCTACTGCCTCAATTCCTGTACATATTTATTGCGGTATTTGTAAATCAGTTGCACCATTTCTTGGAAAGTAATCGGATATCCCACACACTGTCAGAAAGTTTATATCAATTGCATTTTATTTATTACAATTATTACAATTATTACAAATTGGGCCCTGTCTGTTCATGTTCCAATGATACATGATGTCTCTCCACACCTCATAACCTAACTCTGTTTGCAAGAGTGGAAAAGCTAATTTGACTTGTCAAATGACATCAGTTACTCGATTATTTTGTCATAATCAGATCAGTTACACTGCTGATTACTGTCCCGTTTGCATGTAAATCATGTTATTTTTAAACGAGTTCATATGATAATTGCTTGCTATTAAAGACATACTTTTATTCATAGAAATGCCCACATATCAGTGAACTTATTACATAAAAAATGCTTTTAACATTTAATTATGCAACACTCTTTACAGAAAAATATCCCACAGTTATGGACAACCTCACAACATCATCATCAAGTTTATGTCCAAGTGATCTGATCTGACGTGTACGCAGACTGGTGCATAGATATATACACTAGATGTCGCCTTAAAGACATTCGTTCCAATGAACTGCCGTAGACAAGGCGACATCTAGTGTGTATATATCTATGCACCAGTCTGCGTACACATCAGATCAGATCATTTCGACATGGCTGTGTATAAGTGGTAAAAACGATATAAATACTGTTCGTTTTCTCACACAAACCGCTCGTTTCGTGTCTTAGGCCATCAATGTGTACTTACGATGGGGAATTGTTTAATTTGGACGACGGGGAATTGTTTTAATTTGGACTCTGTGCTTGCTCTTTGAGACAGTGACCATAGACCTGCATTATATGACTGACAGACAAGAACGGTTTGACCTAAAAATATCAAAATTGAAACTACTGCGGAAAAAAAGACACCTACATCTTGGATGCCCTTGAGGTAAGCTAAAACATACCAAAAAATAATTTCAAAGTGAACTATCCCTTTAACACAAGAAAATGGCAGCCTCCTCCCTACAAGTTACAAATGGCACATTCAATTTAACAAAAGAATAGGATAGGCTATCAAGTAGCTCAACAATATTGAGTTGGGGTTAAAATTCTAGGCAGGAGCACAATAACAGTACTGACTGGAACACTTTCACAGTTTTTACCTTTTACCTCTAGATATCAGCTAGTCAACACCAAATCACAACTACTAGCAACAAAAGTCTGAGGCTGCAGAGAAGGGAAATGTTGGCTATCAGCAATCAGGTAATCAGCTCCTGTTAGCAGCACATAAGAGAGAAAGCGGCTGTTTACACCCAGCCACTTCATGCGTTTTCTCAGATCAGATATCTATCTGATTTATCAAACGATTCCATTTACACCTGGTCACATAAATGTGTTTTTACAAAACGGATTTAAATCCGATCTTCAGTGCACGTCAGCGAAAGCAACAGATATGAGCTGCTTTTTTTTGATCAACAGCTAAAATTTCAAAATCAAAGACCGCAATAAGAGAGAGCGGCAACAGCCCTGATAAGATCATTTAGTTTCTTTACTTTTAATGATGATGATTGTGTGTTAAGCGTCTGCAACTTTCACTTTGATTTGTGATAGTTTGCGCGTTGGCGTGATAAATTGATGCTCAGCTTCTCATCTGCGGTGATGCGTGTCGCAGTGGTGAACGTGATTTCACCAAGTACCACATGTTCCTGGATCAACATCTTTGTTGATCCTGGACCAACTTTCCAATCAAGCAATCAGATTTGAGGGACAAGTTTACAGTTTATGTCAAGTTAAGGCTTAGAACCAGGGTGAGGTGCTTCAACATCAGTGTTATTCACCTATCATTTCCCTCTGATTTTAGGGAAAAGTTATGGGTAGGGTTAGGTTTAGGGATAGGGTAAGGACCAAATTTTGGGACAGGAATGTTATTCCAGGATCAACAAAATATGTTGATCCAGGAACATGTCTTACTTGGAAAAATCACGGTGACCGTGTTGCAGTAGCGTCGTCATATCTTGCTATAACATGACATAATAGCCTATAACAAGAATTTTTGGGAGGAGTACAATTTACATATGTGGTTTCAACAACCAGATGCATTGACACTTGCCTCCTCCTGAAGTGGTTTTTGAGCGATCGGATTCAAATCCGTCTCAAATGCGTTTCGGAGGGCATTTGCACCTGGTCTTTTCATGATCGGATAGCTATCCGATTACAGAAAACGCATGAAGTTGCCAGGTGTAAACAGCCCCAAAGAAAAAGGTCAAACAAAGAGCATATAGACCAAAAACACATGACTGCCCTCAGAACAGTATAAACTATGTCACAGGACGTAACAACTGTCACATTTCTTCTCTCTGTCTGTGTGAACGACGGTTACCATTCTATAACAGGATGTGTGGTTTTCCTGCACCTTAGGTACAGTGGAAGCTTGTCTCATCTGCAAGCTTTTCTGAAGTGCTGTAGTCTATTTCAACTTGATGAAGGTTAGAGATGCAGCCATCATTGATTTTTATTCCAGATACTTCCCTATATCCCCACAACTTCTTTTGTTAATAAATCTCTAAAACATGCTCTTCTAACATGTGGATTTCAGTGGTGCTTTTTATTTAAAAAAATGGCTTATGAAAATGTTGTGCATGGGGCAACATTTTTGCTAAATATAATGTTGCTGCTTGCACGTTTTGTGTCAGTTTCAAAGTGAAATGTCCAGTGAGTGCCACTAAAACGTGCATTCAGTTTTCTCCAAAACAGATAAATGCGACTGTGCCAACATTTTATTACATTTGTTCACGTAGCGCAGCAAATCGAAAACTGAATAGAATGTGTTCGGTGAAGCAAACGAGAGATGACACTTTTTCTTTTTTTAAAGAACCATTCCATTTTGTATCTTCAAGGCTTTGAGCTCTTTTGTGGAGTGACTCTTGTTTCTTGTTCTATTTGTTTTGCTCCACTGTATAGATTGTTTAGGTGAGATACATGTGATTGATTTATTATGTGATTGATTTAGAATTTATTTATAAACTTATCTATTTATTTATTGAAATGCAGCATACAACTGAGTCCAAGACAAATTTCCCTAAGGGGACAATAAAGTATACTTTATTGTATTGTATTGTATTGTATTGCGTTTCACGGGACTTGTACATTATACTGTACCTTAGCTCCTGTGCTTTTCGATTCTTGAACAAATCGTTCTTTTAAAATGGATATTTAGTTGATGACAGAAGATGCACATCCGAAGTTTAATGCACAGTTCTTGTGCAGCTCTGAATGAGCATCTCCAAATGTGTCCAGCCGAGGTGAAAGTCAGGTCCGACTCAAAAAGAACGGTTCTTAGAGAGAAGTTTTCAGAGGATAACCTCATTCGGTTAATTTGTTCTTTTCAAACTGTTTGTTTGGTTAAATAATCAGTCTAGAAATGCTTTTTGGCTCATTCAGTGCTGCACAAGGAGTGTACTTAGAATGCGTGTCTTTCATCCTCAACTGAGGCTGCGTTTAACTCCACTTTTATCTGCTTGCCAACACGTAGCTATAGAATGCATATAGGTGCATATATTAGGCTTATAAAATACAAATAAAATGATAGAATTTTTGTGTTCTGATGAATAAATTAACTTATCTACATTTTGGCCTGGGGGTCATCATAGGCAGCCTTTTTCATAGGATACTTTTCATCATTGGTTATGAAAATTGCATTGATCCAGAATCACTCCGCCCAAGTAGCAGTGCTTCGCCTCCTGAGAATATAGTTCCCAGTATGTATACAAGATGGCTGTGTCCTTGTGTCCTGTCCCTGTGACCTTGTCATTTGTACAACATGTAAATAGGAAAATGTTGGTGTTATTTTGTAACTTATTGGGAACAGTATGCTAGCTGGAGCCGTTTACCTCCAGTCTTTGTGCTAAGCTAGGCTAGCGGTGGGTGCGTCAGACAGAGTTACGGCACGCACGGAGATGAAAAGGGTATGTATGGACTTATCTAACTCTAGGAGATACGGTGAATAAGCTAAAGTCCCCAAAAGTCAGCGTGTTCCATCCTTTAAGGTCAGTGTTCATGATTCAACAATAAGAAAGAATCTGGGCAAAAATGCCATTCATGGGAGAGTTCCCAGGCGAAAGCCACGGCTGACCAAAAAGAACACAAAGGCTTGTCTCACATTTGCTTGATTATCCCAAGACTTTTGGCAAATATTCTTTGGACTGATGAGACAAAAGTTTAACTTTTTGGAAGGTGTGTGTCCTGTTACATTTGGCGTAAAACTAACACAGCATTTCATAAAAAGAACATCATACCAACGGTCAAAACATGGTGGTGGTTATGTGATGACCTGGGGCTGGACCTGGACACCATAATTAATGGAACCATGAATTCTGCGCTGTACCAGAAAATCAGGCCATCAGTTCGTCACCTTAAGCTCACGTGCACTTGGGTTATGCAGCAGGACAATGATCCAAAATACATGAGCAAGTCTACCTATGCTCAGATAAAACATAATTAAGGTTTTGGAGAGAAATTCCACATTATTAAGGTTTTGGAAAGATGGAGCCAAAATTCCTCGACAGTGATGTGAAAGACTCATTGCCAGTTATAGCAAACACTGGACTGCAGTTGTTGCCGCCAACAAGGGTGGCACAACCAGTTATAAGGTTTAGGGGGCAATTACTTTTTTTCACATAGGGCCAAGCAGGTTTAGACAGCTTTTTACCCTTAAAAAATTAAATCATCATTTAAAAACTGCATTTTGTATATGCTCGGGTTATCTTTGTGTAATATTAAAGTGTGTGTGTGTGTGTGTGTGTGTGTGTGTGTGTGTGTGTGTGTGTGTGTGTGTGTGTGTAACAGCAAGAACATTATGGAAATGTTAAATTCCAAAATTATTTAATTCAGAAAGCATTCAGAAACAGCATTATACACTTAATATTACCAGCAAGCATATGGGTAACATTTTTGTAAAGTAATTTTTTTACATGATCACAAATTTAAAGGGATGGTTCGGAGTAAAATAACCTAGGGTCCTTTGCACCATGACCTTGAGCCAAACGCCCCCACTGGTCGAACATTATTAAAGTTAGAGCTTATTTAGAGAAATCAGCTGGATGTGTTAGTGCAGGCGCTAATGGAACCTATGATGTATCTCGTAAATTACCTCACTAATAATGCCCAGAATGGTAACAAACTTATACCGTAGTACAAATAGGTTCTGTACTCATAAAACGAGGCATTGGAAAGTTTGTAAGTAGGCCTACATCAGGGGTTAATTTAAAAAAAACACTTGCCTGATGACTCATGCTACTGTTCCCTTTTCTTTCTTGTTTCTTTTTCATTTGATCTTTAAATTCTATGCTGATGCCAAACTACCTAAATTTGTGATGTTGAAGAACAACAGACAGACCATAAAACCCCAAATCGATATAAGGCCCATTCACACCAAGGTCAATAAATATAATGATAACAATAATACAGTTACAGTTGTTCTAAATCCGTTCTAAATATAAAAGAATAGCGCAGTCCACACCACAACAGTAACAATAATGGCACAGAGAAACTGCATCGTTGGAATCCCTTCAGAACGATTTTTCCAGCTGATGAATATTAAACATCAACAGCCAATCAGAATCAATCCTGCTTTAAAGAGCTTGAGCATTTAATGCGGCAGGTGACACATGCTTATAATAAACAAAACGTTAACATCTGCGGGTATGCTAATATAGTTACAGTTATAGTTATCTTTACAGTTATCGTTCTTTGTGTGAACGGGCCTTTACACAGGAACGTTATTGACAGAATTAAGAGGATGAGCCTCTCCTTGCCCTCGTCCCTCTTGTCCCGCCGATGTATCACATTTTCTACGTATCCAGCAGTCATAAATACCCAATAAGAAAATTGTCAAAGTACTGAGGACAAAGATCATGGCATAACCTGAAACCTAAAAGACAAAAAACAAACAAAAAAAAACAAAAAAACAATGTATATATGTTACATATTGTGTTGATGATTAGGATGTGTTGTGGATTTAAATGATTCATAAGAGGAAAAATGGATCACAAAAAGAGAATAATTTCATTGCTTAGAGCGTCAGGAAGGAAACTACTAGTATAAAGAATTAATTTAATTTTAATTTAATGATATTACAATTACAGGACAAGATCTTGTGGTATATTATACTTACCTGAGATTGTTGAATATATTTGCGAGTCAAATCTCGTAGATCCTTCTCATTTTTCATCCTTTCAGTAGGTTTACACCAAGACCTGTTGAGCTCCTTATCAAACACATACACACCCTTCCAGTCTGTCATGACACAGGCAACATATTCACCATTAAGTAACAAGATGATGGCCCACATTACAGGTGGAATCAGACAAGATCCAAAAGCTTTAGGACAGTTCTCCTGATTATCATCATTTACTCCTCCACAACAACGACTGCATCCATGTTTAAAAGGTCTTAATAGGAGGTACATTAAAGCAAAGGTAAAAATAGCAGGTCCAGTGAAGATGAACACTGTTAGTAGTTTACTCTGACCACATGGACATACAAATTCTATTTCAATCAGCTTCTCCAATCCGAGTAACAAAAGGCTCAATGGAAAAGAGCTGAAAACAGCAGTTTTGGACAGGTATTTATGTACGTGTTTCAGAAGATCTTGTTGTTCAGGCATCTTCTGAGGGAAGTTTGATGATGCTTTTAGCTGCTGCTTTCTCTTATGGTCTGTGGAAATGTTTGTAGTCCGTTCACTAGATCTTTCAATTATGAACAGATCTCCTTTAACAAAGAAGATAAAAATTACTTTTCATATCAGAATGAGTATTTAAATCATACAATTTTCGGTCACACTTTATTTTAAGGTGTCATTGTTACAGTGTAATTATATATTTAAGTACTGAGTAATATTAAGCAACTACATGTACTTACTATAGGGTTAGGGTAGGATTAGGGTTTGGTTGAGGGTTAGTTGCATGTAATTATGCATAATTTAGTACATGTACATGTAACATATGTAACAAGGACACTGTAAAATAAAGTGTTACCCAATTTTCTTATTTAACAGTACAGAACACTGATAAACAGAGGGATTTTCTTATAATTACAGATTCAAAGTTCAAGCAATGAACTTCTTCAAGCAATGTCATCCCTTAAAATGTATCACCCAGCACTTGATCTTAGCATTTAGCATTAAGCTTTGTATCAGTAGAAAATCTGTAGTATTTTCGAATTACCGTGCTTCCCTCCCTCATATCCCCCTGAGACGAGAGATATATGTATTTTTGGTTTGAAAAAAATTTCTGGCCAGAGGCTAGAAACTACAGCCTGTAGTAGGAGCTAGTTCCGCATGTTTTCAACCCGCCCATAGGGGGTGGGATCTCACTCACAGAATGTACAAATAGTGTCAGCCATCTTTTTTTGGAAGCTAAGCTAGCAAGCTCTTGTTCTGTGGAGAAAGCTGAATAGTAGGGGTTACCATTCTCTTTTTCCCGGACATGTCCGGCCGCCGAGATCGTCCAAAATGTCGGGGGATTCGGCTTTTGCTTTCTACAGTCGCCATTCATTGTTTACATGCACACCTTTTGTTTCAATCTAACTGAATTCATTCCGATTGGTGAATCTGACTGTAGTGTTTACATGAACGCTAAACAAGTGATCGGTTGATGTGCGTTTTAGCATTGCTAAGAAAATTCCCGCTCGGAGACTCATGATAAAACGGCGTCTTTTAAGTTTCGAGTCAACTAGTAGCCTAGCCTAGTTGTTTAAAGGGATAGTTCACCCCAAAATGAAAATGCTGTCATCATTTACTCTTCCTCAAGTTGTTCCAAACCTGTATGACTTTCTTTCTTCTGCTGAACACAAAAGAAGATATTTTAAAGAAGGTTGGTAATTAAACAGTTGCTGGTCCCCATTGACTTCCATAGTATTTTTTTTTTTTTCTACTATGGAAGTCAGTGGGGTCCATCAGTCGTTTGGTTACCGACTTTCTTCAAAATATCTTCTTTTGTGTTCAGCAAAAGAAAGAAAGTCATACAGGTTTGGAACAACTTGAGGAAGAGTAAATGATGACAGCATTTTCATTTTTGGGTGAACTATCCCTTTAACTGCGCTCTCGGTAGGCCTGGCCTGGGAGTGGCCTTGTAGGGCAGTGAAGCAAGTGCATTCTGGGAGTTGTTGTCTTTCATCCACATAAGCCACAAATACATTTTCTGGCTTTTCTCAGTCTAGAAGGCTCCAAATTCAAAAATAATTTCATAAATGACCCATTTTAAATACACATTAATCTTTCCAGAGATGAAGATGAAATTCCTTTAACATTGGTTTTGTTGGGTTCCTCGGCACTGTGGAATCACAGGAACAAAAGGAAGCAGACACTGCTGAAAAAGAGGCACTATCAGCAGACCTTGAAATTTGCACCATACCTCCTTGAATCTAAAACCAATAATCCATTCCTATATTAACAGCAAATGTCAAACATAGGATCTATATACCATGAATAAACTCCATGAAATCAGCCCCAAAGTTGGGAGAAGAAGCTTCTACAAAATTTCAAACTGAAAGCCGAATAGGCCTGCATTCCAGGATGACACACTTGTTTTTAATATTAGGAGAAAATCCACCAACGTTCTGTCAAAAACCTTTATCCCTGAAGCATGTTTTATTTTTATTCCATTAAACACTCTTTAAGTAATTTTTAACAAAGTTAAACCAAATTCAGTTTTAGAGTTTTATGGAGTTTTAAAGGGATACTCCACTTTTTTGGGAAATAGGCTCATTTTACAACTCCCCCAGAGTTAAACAGTTGAGTTTTACCGTTTTCGAATCCATTCAGCCGATCTCCGGGTCTGGCGGTACCACTTTTAGCATAGATCATTGAATCGAACAAGACCATTAGCATTTCTCTCAAAAAAATGACCAAAGAGTTTTGATATGTTTCCTATTTAAAACTTGACTCTTCTGTAGTTACATCGTGTAGTAAGACCGACGGAAAATGAAAAGTTGCGATTTTGTAGACTGATATGGCTAGGAACTATACTCTCATTCCTGCGTAATAATCAAGAAACTTTGCTGCTGTACCATGGACGACCAGATGCAGCGCCTGAAAATAGTCCCCAGCTCGGTAGACTATAGGGTGACTATTTTCAGGAGCTGCGGTATATCATTACGCCTGCTGGACCCATGGTACGGCAGCAAAGTTTCTTGATTATTACGCAGGAATGAGAGTATAGTTCCTAGCCATATCAGCCTAGAAAATTGCAACTTTTCATTTTCCGTCGGTCTTAATACACGATTTAACTACAGAAGAGTCAAGTTAACCCTAAAATATCGAAACTCTTTGGTCATTTTTTTAAGAGAGATTCTAATGTTCTTGTCCGATTCAATGATCTATGCTAAGCTATGCTAAAAGTGGTACCGCCAGACCCGGAGTTCGGCTGAATAGATTCGAAAACGGTAAAACTCAATTGTTTAACTCTGGGGGAGCCTATATCCAAAAAAGTGGAGTATCCCTTTAAGCTTGCATGGAGTAAAAAAAAAACAAAAAAAACAGCACAGTACAGAAAAAAAGGCCCCGAGCCACTATATAGACCTTATGCGCCAGAGAAACGAGGGCGCCGCCATCTTTAGAATATTGTCTTTGAACTTCCGTTTTTATAGTCGCTCTGTATATTTCTATGGTTTTTGAAGTGGATTTACTTAATGTAAAGTTAACAAAAGTTATCATGAGGATTGTAATGTTTAAAGCAGATGTCTTAACAAATGTCAGTAGACCAGGAAGATTTTGAAACGAGCTGTTCATTTATAAATACGCAAGATCGCTGTGAAAATCGGATCAGACCGGAAGTCAAAAGACAACGAGCGCAGCGCTGAAAATGGGCGGGGCTACATAAGGTCTAGTGGCTAAAAAATAACTTTCCAGAACATTCACGTTCACTGTTCCTAGCTGGTGGAATAACCTTTCCACCCCTACCCGGGAAGCCAAATCCCTGACAATATTCAAAAGACAGCTAAAAACAAATTTTCTGTGAACACTTTACTGTATCCTGCTGAATCTTAAAATGTAAAACTTTGTATTGTTAGTGGTCTGCTCCTCATGCAATTGCCTTTAAGATGAACCGCTTGGGATAAAAGAGCCTGCTAAATAAATAAAAGTAAACTTTGCTGGAATGGTGGCCCTCCAGGAGCAGGATTGGACACTCCTAGTTTAGTCAAAGAAATAAACATACCCTAGTTAGAGAGAAAAAAAACTATTTGTAATGGGGCACTACAAGTCCCATCAGCCCCAACGCTATATAAGGAAGTAGTGAGGTTTATTTGCTCTCTCACTTCCTTTCCTTGATCGTGTTGATGAATGGATGTTTCACACATCTAAAACTTCAAAGGATGGTAGGTAGAGAGATTAGTTTGCCCTCTCGCTTCCTTTTTGCTGCGATTGATTGTGAGTCATGTGTGAGGTAGTAGTCTTATAATTTTATGATTTTTTTTTATGATTATGTTTTAATGATTTTATGTTCTTATGTTTTTAGTGTTGTGGCTGGATTATTGCCTGAGTGTCAGTCAAAATAATGGATTTTAGAGGTATTGTTTTATTTAAAGGGAACTAAATGTTTTTTTCTATTATGTGCAGCATTTATCTTAATAATTCTTTGTTGTAATTAACTGTGTTTTCCCTTGTATGCACGGTTACAGTTTACTTTAGATCAAATTTTCTTTGGTTTATTTATGATTTGTTGGATGTTAGACCAAAATTGCATATGCCATATGGAAAACTTAGGCCACAAAAGAATAGTAATGGTTTCATGGTGCTGACTGGTTTGTTTTACTTGCATTACCCACAGATATTTAATTTGTTTTTCTTTCTTGTTGTAGATTTCTTTTTAAACCAACGATGGCTGCTGGGTTACCCTCACTGTGTGGATGGTGGTGGTGAGGTGGCTGGGATTGTGTGATGGTTTGGTAACTTTATCTGTGTTTTCTTTTTATCTGTAGGTTTGCAGTGTGATTCCTGTGAGCTTTGTTGTGGTGAGAGCATTTTGAATGCCACCGTCTTCACAATATAGGTAACCCATGGCTATGGGTTGTTTTTATATAAATTATTTTTGTTTCTTTTTATTTATTTTTTCTTTGTGGGTATTTGCATTGAAGGTCTTTTACACCTTTTTAATATGTTGAATTATTTGAATAAAAAATGTGCCTGTTGATTGAAGCTGCACTACCGCCTTGCACCTGATTATTTACTCCTTGTGGGTCATAATATTACATATATGTATTTAAAATACATTTAAAATACATTTATTTCATTAAATAACTGAATGAAAGCACTGCTACTTGGGCGCAGAGATATCTCGCGTGGTGATTGGTTCAGGTGTTGTGTGATATCTCGGCGCCCAAGTAGCAGTGCTTCGCCTGTGACTCACCCCAATATAGTACTCACCCCAACTAGTCAGTATCTGCCTAGGAAATCGCCTAGTCTTAATCTGCATTGCTATTTTATTGCTAGTAGTTTTTTTGTTGTTGTTTTTTTTTAACTTTTACTCACGACATGCTATCCGGCAACAAAGGATTCCATTCATCATGCTAAGCTAGCGGAGGCATTGCCAGACTATGATAATGCATGGACTGAGACAAAAATGTGTTTGCCCACCTATCTAAATGTAGGGACATGGTGAATAACCTCTATTTGAAAAAACGGTGGCGTGCTACTTTAAGTACTTAAATATGTAAATGCATTTGTAGTATACTTAGCATAAAAAAAATGTATGTCAAATATATTTATTTATCACTTGGGTATGCTTCTGGCTGTAAATGTATGCAGATTGTATAAAACCTTTAGGAACATTAGACATGACTATCACAAAAATCACCCAAAATCAAAAACTGTGTCTATAACGACCTGTTTTACAACACCAAAAATAGCTTATTCTCTGAAAATAACAGAACAAACTTATTGCACTTACCTGTACCGTAACAATCTTGTGAGCGTGAGCTTGCTTTGTTCGGCAATGCAAGGAGTTCAAACTGAAAGTTGTTCAGAGAAAGCACTTTGTGTATTCATTAGTAGGCTATATCAACTCTAATGCGTAATGGAAACGTGTTTTAGATTGGTTTTCAGTAAAGATCAGTAATGTACATCAAACAACTGGCAAATGTTTGATGCTGCTCCTGTTTGTTATATCTGCATATGATGAGCATTAACTGATGTATCCCTTAGGGGAGTGTCATTCATATCTGGTATTTCAGATTAGCACATCCCCTGACTTTTCAGCCAAGTCGTGTTTATTTCAAAACCTACATATTGTTTCAAAGCAGAACATTTGTTTCAATGTTACAATGGGCCCCTATGACTAGGGAATCTAACAATAAATCAATATACCTAAATATCAGCCAGAGGTGACTGTCAATAAGAAAAAAAGAAGAAAAAAAAACTCCATTGGTGGTGAGGTACTAGAAAAATAAAACCTGAAGTCAATTTTGGTACTGAAGACAGCATCATAGGTTCAGATGTCAAATATCAGGTTGTCATCTGCTTGATGTTTGTTCTCATGTGCTTAAAATGTGTAGTTTGGTTCACAAGATCCTGAAAAAGGACATGGACAGAAGACCTGCAATGAACAAAATGATACACATTATTCATACTTAAACATTTGATCAGTTCTGGTAACACATTTTCAGGGCAATTGAAACAGGAAAGAAAAATACATACTTCAATAATATTCTATTTGAAATTAATGTGATTTAATTGCAACATATTATCGTCAATGATCTTTAAATATTCTATTGAATTTTATTTATTTTAAATATTTTAAATTGAATGACTGTAGATTTACGGCCATTTCACATATACTCCGTTTGGAGTGCGTATGCGGTGCATATTTTTTCCGCACCCATGTTAACAGGTTACCCTGGATTTCCACCAACTGCGGAATGGCTGCGGATCAGCTCCGCTGCGTGTCGGCTCCGTGCTCCGCCGTCCTTCAATACCCACCAGGTCCGGATTTGTTGCGGAATGGCTGTGGCCATGACTGACAGCTGAAGTCACGAGGACCCAGGAGATCTCGTGAATTCACGTATGATAGTGCGATATAAGTGCTGAATTGCTGCGGATCTCTCCGGCATCCGGCAAAAATAGAAGCTCTGCATATCTGCTCCGGAGGGCTGTGGATCGCCGGAGTCGGAACGCAGCCATTCCGCAGTCAGTGAAAATGCATACATTGACTTTAATGGAAACCTATTGACTCCGCCGCAGTTTCGCAACTGCGGATCCGCTCCGGAACGATGGCGGAGTCAATAGGTTTCCATTAAAGTCAATGTGTGTATTTTCACTGACTGCGGAACGGCTGCATTCCGACTCCAGCGATCCGCAGCCCTCCGGAGCAGATACGCAAAGCTTCTATTTTTGCCGGATGCCGGAGAGCTCCGCAGCAATTCAGCACAGGGCATCCTGTTATATCGCGCGATCATACGTGAATTTGTGAGATCTCGTGGGTCCTCGTGACTTCAGCTGTCATGGCCGCAGCCGTTCTGAAACAAATCCGGACCTGGTGGGTATTGAATGACGGCGGAGCAGCCGTTCCGCAGTTGGTGGAAATCCGGGGTTAGAGCTTTCACACTACACGCGCGGATGCGGTCCGGTGATCCGTTCCAGTTGCGGTGTAGCAGTGCAGCGATCGTTTCCTCACAGAGTCTATTTTTGCAGTGCTGCAAACGCTGAATTAAAGTGACCGCGCATGTTTCGTGGTCAAAATGAACACAGGTTGACATGAAAATGTAGTAATTTCATCGTAAATGCATTTAATTAAATAAAATGTAGTAATCTCACCATAAATGTATTTAATTAAATACTACTATTTTTTTCACAGTCATCTTTTTATTTTAAGACCGGATTAAAGCAAGGAAAAGTTCTACAATTTACTTCAACAAGGCGACACACTCGTCTCATTCGTGGAGGTGGAAAAATGAGTTATTTGTGACATGCAATATTTATTGTATATAGGTTTAAATTATGCAAAAGAAAAGATATGAATCTGCTGTTTTTGTCAATTTTAAGTTTTAATTTAAAATGTATGCAATTTTTTATATAAGTAAATGGTTAAACAATTTACCACTTGCTTGAGCAACTTAATATATAATCTATATAGAAGTAATGCATTGAATAATACGTTGTTTAAGTTGTGTTTAAACGTGAATATGTCTATGAAAGAGTGTATATGTGTATAAAGAGAATCGCAATGCTGACAAAATTATATATATATTTTTTTTTTTATAAAAGTTGCTGATAACTTCTGGATTTGAAATACAAATAGTGAGTAAATGTGTTTGTGGTACAGCCGCGGACCAGTTGCGCACTGCAAACGCAGCATATGTGAAAGCACTATAGCGCGTACGTGCTGCTCCTGCACCGCATACGCACGTGTGAAACGGGCTTTTTAGCCCTTTTGTGGCTCTGTGTCGTTCATCAACATTTAAAGGTATCTGTCCTGCACGTCTCAACAGGAAAGAGACAGGACGTGCTCATCTAATTAAGTTCTCAACAAACAAGGGCCATTAGAAAATGTGTGAAACCACATCACGTCTACGACTGTACAACTACCATGTTCTCCCTCCTGCAGTCCAAAAGAGATTACAAACACGCATGCTGCATAAAAATGTAAACTTCTTCTGTACTTTCATCATTTTCTGGGTTTTTCCACATTTGTATTGAATAGAGACAGTGAAGATGGAAGTGATTAGATTCAAAACATTTTATTTGATGTAGAAAAAATTTCACTTGCAAGTTGCAAGTACATTTCACAACTAATTACGAAGAAACAGCATCTCATTACAAAAAGTTTGATAAGAAAGATTAGAAAAGCTTGCACTGTACTTTAGAAACCACAAATCATGTTGTTATACAATGATGACCATCACACTGACAAAAAGAAGAAATGCCCACATGACCATTTATAAAACTCTAAATATTTTTCAGACGTTCAGTGGGGTTTAATGTTTGAGCTGCTAAGAGCTGCTTCATCCAGTTGTCCGACTATAATTATTAGACAGTTAAAAACAACCACAAGAAAAGTTATAAAACAGTAGCAACACTCATTTTCTGCTGAAATCTCTAAGCTTCTAACCTCTAAACAATAAGAGAATGTTTTTAGGCTCTAAGCTAATCACTGCTGACATGACAGCTCTTAGGCTATGTTCACACTTAGCGTCTTTTTTCAAACTGTCAGCGTCTGTTCTACATTATAACCCTATGGAGTAAACCGTTTTTTCAAAAAAGTCCTGAGCGCTTTTTTAGACGCCACCGCCGGCGTCTTTTTCTGCAGCTCAGAGCGTCTTTTTAAGTTGAAAAAAGTTCAACTTTTCTGAAAAGAACGCCCTACGTCAAGCGCCTTTTTGACAGCTGACCAATGACAAGCGAGTAGCGAGACCTGTCGTTTCCATAACAATGATTTGTAGCAGGTCTTCAAACTGACTTTTGTGTAGTCTAAAATATGCCACAAACCGTGCATCATCCAACCGGAGCTCCTGGACTAAATTGTTGTAAGCACCATACAGTTTCCTTCCCCGTATAATGTCGTGCACCCACAAACGTCTTTGTGAACCGACATTCTCCTCCCCGGTAACTTCAAAAGCCAACGCAAGAGCCTCTTTCTCGACATTTTTTGCATCACACAGCACTAGGCTACTGTTGCATCTGTTGTTATAGCAACAAAAGACGCGCTCGGCTGTTATTTGTAACCGAACGCTGCCAGCGTTTTTTTTTTTTTTTGCTAAAAAAACGCCGTTGTCAACTTTTTCTTGTCAAAAAAGACGCTAAGTGTGAACATAGCCTTAGGAATATTATAAATTCAATTATATATCCTGTGAGTTATATAATTATATACCTATAAGTGTTTAAGCAGCAAACTGTTGTTGGTTACTTCCTACGGTTAATGACTTCTGTTTGTGCAGCTATTTGGCTCAATGTAAATGTATGTTCCATTGATTAACTTAAAGCTACACTGTGTATTTTTTTTAAGTTGATTCCAAAAAACACTTCTTTCAAAATGATATGTGCTCATTAATGTGTAATTACTTCTACCAACTAATCAAGTATTCTAGTAAGCATAGAATCTGCCATTTAGAATACATATGAGCGAGTCACTCGAATGGCGGCAGCCATGTTGCGCCTCCATCTTGAAAATACATTAGCCAAGGAGGGACATACCTGGAAATTCAAGCTTCGCCTTTCGCGTTTTTACACTCAGTGGCACCGTGACGAATGCGAGGGGGAGATTACTTGCGACTGCCGGCAGATTTGAAATAATACGGCCACCGTAGGAGTTAAAACACCCTCGGAATGGGAGGGGCTAGAAAGTAATATTCAGTTGGTAGTCATAAACAATTTCACTGCTAGATGGGAGAAAATCCTACACAGTGTAGCTTTAAAATCAAATTTTTGTGGCTACTAAATTGTTGAAATGTTTCTCATGCAATATAAAGGCCACCTACTGAACATCTGACATCAGTTTCAAAATGGCTGAAATCGTAGAAACATGCTCAATCATTTAAGTTTGCAGTTTAGTCGAGTGAATATTAATACTAGTTTAAACTGTTTCTGATTAACTATATTTATGATGCATGGTGACTGTTGACAACACTGAAGACCAAACCATGATCTAATTCTGGTACAGATAAAACACATTTGCACACAATTTTTAAACAGCATGACATAAACAAGTACATTAGACACAGTGCCCCTACTGGTCACCAGGGGAAATTCAAAAATACATATCAAATCAAATCAAACTTTATTTATAAAGCACTTTAAAACGACCGGAGAAGACAAAAGTGCTGTACAGAAGAATATACAAAAACAGAACACAACAATACAACTCATACAAAAACATAAAATACAATATAAAACAGATTAAGAGACAAAACATATGAAAAACACCATAAAAACAATAAAATAAACAAAATGTTAACTTCTGGTGTGAAAGGCCAAAGAAAAAAGAAGAGTTTTTAGAAGAGATTTAAAATGAGACATTGAAGAGGCCTGTCTAATAAACTGAGGCAGATCATTCCACAATTTTGTGGGGTGTCACAGAAAAGGCACGGTGCCCTCTGAGCTTACGAGTTGTTTTGGGCACATACAGGAGCAGTTGATCAGCTGACCTGAGAGAACGAGTGGGTGTATAAAGATGAAGTAGCTCAGAAATGTAGGGTGGGGCAAGACCATTTAGCAATTTAAAAACAAATAAAATAATTTAAAAATTAATCCTGAACTGTACAGGCAGCCAGTGAAGCAAGACTAAGATGGGGGAAATGTGCTCATTTTTAAGCGTTCCTGTTAAAAGAGGCACTGCCGCGTTTTGAACCATTTGAAGACAAGCTAAAGAAGACCCATTAACCCCCACATACAGTGCATTACAGTAATGCACTGTATGTACAGTAATGCACTGTAATACCCCCCCCCCCTTTTTTGTTTATTGTTTCAGTTGTTTGTATTGTTAAAAGGCGTGAACATTAAAGGTTGATTTGAATTTGCGTCTGCTGGTCATGATAATACGTGTATGAGAAAAAAATAGAATAATTCGGGCCGCAGGCCGGGTTCGGGCAGATAATTCATGTTGATGTGTCGGGTTACATCGGGTCCGGGCTTTAAAAGCCACGGGTCGGGTCGGGTTGTAATTTTCCGTTGAGAACTCTAAGTTACTGTTTTTACGAGCGAGTTATTCGTTCAAACTTCTGGTTCAAATCAGCAATTCTTTGATGAAACACTGTAGCTTTACTGCTTGAAAGTCTTTGTAAAGTTAAATTAAACTGTCGTCTTCCCCTGTATAAGTAAGCATCAGTAGCCACGAGACGCATTGGTGTGACGTCAGCTCCCCTCTTCGATTGATTGGCTAGAGGAGTAGCTGTCAATCTAGAACTAATGGACCAATGGTGAAACTTAAGCCCGCCCTAATTTACATGAAACTGGAACTGCAACATTTAGGAAAGCAAGCGCAGAACATAGAAAGAAGAGCGAAGAGAAAAACAGCACAAGCGTACAAAAGAGTAAAATATGAGCAGAAAATGCAAGAGCGCAGTAATAAAACCAAGGAAAACATACTTTTTAAGAAAGCATGACCATAAGTTTAGGTTTTGTGCTAAATAACTTTTAATGCGTTTTTATTCATGCTTGTTATTTCTTGATTCACGCTTATTATTATATTTTGATCCGTGACCACGTTGTTTGCTATTCTGATCATTTTGCATTATTTTTTTCAGTTTGTGCAATATATTTTTACATGTTTATTTTTGATTTTTGATTCACGCTTATTATTTTTTGATCCGTGGCTGCAATACTTTAGGCGGGAAATTGATCCCATAGTCTTCCTTTGTTCTGTTTTCCCGCCACTCATTTGTATCTATGGTTATAAGTGGTTCAGAAACCAAAAAAATATCTTAATTTGTGTTCCGAAGATGAACGAAGGTCTTACGGGTTTGGAACAAAACTAATATATATATAACGCTTGAAATGTCTAGTTCAAAACGAAACAGACTACTCTCTGCTGTAATCCCTATGAAATGTGCATTTCTCTCTATAGGCACGTTTAGCCTACTACTGCGAAGATGGCGAGTCAGCATCGTCAACTTCATCTTTCCAGCCGACTTTGAAATTATGGACTGAATTGTATCCTATTCCATATTGTCTGATAGACAAGTGAGCGCATTCCTGAAAAAATGTGTTTGCAATTGTTCACAAAAGTTTTCTATGGGAGGAAAATGCTTAACGTAGGCCACAATTAAACGTGTTGCATTCATATTCTGTTCTCATTTGCTTTTCTGTATGCTTTATTAGTTGGCTATATGGTGTTGAGTTTGGTCTTTTAATACCACTGTCTCAATTGCAAAACCACAAGTCCCAAACTCAGACAGCACAGCACTGAGTTCATTACAGAAGGCTACCTGTTTCAGAAAGCAATGATTAAGAGTTCTGTTCAGGAAATTCCCTAAGTTTATTTCTGAGAAGTACATTAAAAAGCAGCTGCATATGAGCAGTTTGAAAGGAATTCAATGTGGTTTCGGGGGTTATGGGGGGTGCTGGATGGCAGAGGCAGGCTAAATACACATTAATTGCGCAGATATTAACATAAATAAATAAAAAGTGAACCAGGGTGTGGGGTTTTGACGTCATACCTGCACACATCCAAAGAGATGGGGCATAAAAAACTATTTTTTAAGTATACTATACCTCATTGATAATATATATAGAGATCTTGGACTCTCTTTGAATAAAAGTGGAAGCAACAGGACAGCAGCAGCCATTGAGAGACCTTAAATGTAAAAGTGTAAAAATATGGGTAGTTTAGTGTTAATTGCAAAATTGTATTTACTATCCATAAAAACAAATTGATTACATTTTCATTTATATATTACCTTTATGTGCCAATTCAATATGTTTTTTTTTCGCTTCAGCCAACTCAGCACAAATATCCACCCCGACTTCTCTTCTGTGGCACTCATTAATAACTTTCGGTGCCACCAGGGCAAGATTTTTCAGAATGTTCTTTTCAATGTTTGCATCAAGTATGCTTTCAAACTCTAATACAAGCTATTAAGGAAAAGAAAATATTAACAAAAATGTGCAAATGTTCATTGCTTTGAAGTCATAATTTGGAATACAATTCTACTCACAATTGAGGGGATTTTAAAGGCTGGATAGCGTGATAGTATTTCTTTTGTGGAGTGATGTTTCACGTAGTCTGCCCTCTCATTCCTTGTCCGTGCCATGCAGTCTTGTAAAAGTCGGATATTTGGTGTCCTCTTCAAGCATTCTGTTCTCATTTTCTCCAAGTGGATCCCTATGCTGTATTCATCTTCTCCTGATTCACTCTTTCCACACAAAAAAACATACTTATAGGTATGCTATTCTTAAATAACATACCTGTTCTTAAATCCTGAAGATTATTCTATTTGTGACTCTTACCTCTTCAGACCTTTGTCTCTTTTGGTGCTTGTCTTGGATACCTGATAGATCCTCAGTCTAAAAAAAATAAATAAAGACATCTATTACTGTAGATATCCATTAAGGTGTAGTATCATTTGGCATACTTATTTCTTTATTAGTTACCTTATTGGTGACACTTGTCTGTTGGATGCTCTGAGAAATCATCTGGTTCTTTACTTTCCCGAATCTGCTGCGAACTTTATTTATCTCTTCAATGTCAACCAAGGGTGATCTTTCTTTCTTGAATTTGTTCTTAAGAATCTCATGCCATGACTCCTTCAATTGAAAAATATTAATTAAACATGTATAACCTTCAAGATAACAATATCAAGGAAGTATTAAAGGGTTTATGAAATTGAAAAACTCTTTGTCATGTTCTTACATATCCCCTTCCTGTCCTGTCTCTCAAGAATTGGTATTTAGTAACAAGGGCTGAACACACCTTGTTGTATTGTTCACTTGTTGGATACCTGAAAAAAAAAAGAGAAAAAAAAATGCACAGACCATTGAAGATTTTGTGATTAACGTAAAAAATTTATTAAATTATTAATAAATTGTTATTATTTAGTATTAGCACAATTAAAGTGGCTAAACAAAAATGAATATGTTATTGAGGTTTATGTGTTCTGATTTTTGTGTGGAAACAAATACATTGTTAAAATTTTCAAAACTTTTAATAATAATAATAGGTAGGCTATGCATGTTATTAGCCTACTATTAATATGGAAAAAAAATAGTAGGCTAATCAGAACAGTATTATTGTTATGCATAATAAAAAAATGATAATTATTATTATTATTGATATTATTATTACTTCTTGGATGTCATTTTTGTTAGAAGAATCCAAGAGTAATTAATTAGTTAATTAGCGTTTCAATACGTTTCAACGTTTCAATAGATTAGGCCTATATCTGTATCAAAAAAAAAAAAGAAAAGAAAAAAGAAAACTATGTAAAAAAAAAAAATATATATATAGGCCTATTTTTTTTGCAAAATAAACCATTAAATGGCACTTTCTGGAGAGTTTTGTGCAAAGAAATGGAGAAATTGAGTCTTACATGATAAAAACTGCAAGGTTAAGAGCATATACTTTGTATTGTTGTAGTAGCCTATCAACAGGTTTTAGGACATTTAGCATTTACATTAGGACTGTTAATCAGTAATCACTTGATTACACATTTAGTCTTATTTTCCTTACCTTGTTGTTTCCTTACGTTGTGCTGAACTTGACCAAATTGATCTGCTGCTGCTGCAGCGGCGGCCGGCAGCGTGCATTTTTTTTTTTTTTTTTTTAGGGCAGTAAAAGGTTCTGGAACTTTTGCGCGCTGCCACATCCCGCGCAACTACGGATCTCAAAGGAACATTCATTATATATTGCTGCGTACATTTATTTATCCATGTCGGAGTTCTGAGTAGTAGGCTAGCCTATACGCGCATGGCATGCACGAGCGGTGCGCGATCATGGTCGACTGACAACGAGATTAAGCAGCTGAACAAGACGGCCGTGTTCCGATTGTTCTCATCTCAGCTCCGCCGAGACAAAATAGACATGCCATTTCAAAAATCTTTCATTTATTGTCAGAAATATGTTTTCAAAAGCATCACTTTCATCAAATTTTATATGACATAATATATATATAAGAGCAAAGGTTTGTAGTTCACTTTGCAATTTACAGAAATTCTTTTTTGATTAATGTTTACTGAATTATAATTTATTGACTTCTCTATAAAAAAAAGTTGCATTTATCAACCTGAAAGCAGGGTTTTTTCAGGGCTGTAGTTTTGCTTATAATTGTGCAAAGTATTTTTTAAACTAACAGGTGAACAACAATAATGAAGCATCTTTAATGATCAAGTGCTTTGAATGTGTACAAATTTAAAAGTTCCATTCTTGTATGTTCAGGGGCTAATAGCAAAGCAAGGGCCTAATAACAAAAAAAAAAAAAATAACAAAAAAAAAAACATAATTTACAGTCCATCTTATAAGGTTCAAAAAGGAACCTGGACAACAGGCCAGGTTCTTGTATGAACCCTTCTGCCACAACAAAGGTTCTAAAATGAACTGACAACATGTGCCAAATAATCAGTGGATCATTATAGAACCTATAGGTTCAACTTTGAACCTTTTTTATAGTTAGAAGTTCATATTTGCACTTTAAAGTTCTTTTTTGAACCCCAAAGGTTCAATCTCTTTTAAGAGTGTAGGTTTAAGGTTGAGGGTAGGGTTAGCTGCCTCTAAGGAGCCATTGGGGGCTTAAAACACCATCGAGCCCCTCGTGCACTATCGAGACGAAAGTCTCACCTCAGAGTCATCCTAATCTACATCTCTTTCCCTCTCCCCTCACCCCCTCTCTTTCAGGCTCAGATCACCTGAATTCACCCAAGAAAATGTATAGTTTAATGTGAATGATAATCACAGAGTATTTTTCATGTTTGGTATAATTTAAAATGTCACAGTGTGACTGGTACAAATGTCTCATTTCCAAATAAGTAAAACAAAAGGTAATAAGGTTTTTAAGAGTTTAAAGATAACTGACATACAAAGAAAGGTGATCTCCTCGCAACTCAGTATAAGTACACTTAAGTGTAATTAAGTATATTTCTGAGAAGTACATAAAGTATATTTTTGAGGAGTATATATAATGTAGACTGAAAGTATGCTTTCTTCTTTTAGTTGAAAAGAAGTATAGAACAGTTGAATAAACTTATTTTTCGTAAGGGAATTATTATCGCTGTACAAGATCAGGTTCAGTTCCATGCTTATTTTATTTACTCTATAAGCTATTCCACCAGAAAGCTTGTTACTATATAAACTTGAATATGTTAGTTTACAAGACAGTGTATATTATATTTAAAAAAAGAAAAGTATTTAATAAGCTACTCGAAACACAAGTCAAGAATACTTAGAATACTTAATTATACTTTTAAGTATATCTCGATCAACAAGTATAGGCCAAATATACTTAGACTTTTCTGTCAGTATAAGTCAAGTATACTTAAGTGGAATTTGAAGTATATTTCTGTGAAGTACATAGAAAGTAGACTGAAAGTATACTTTCTTATTTTTCTTATGTTATGAAACTTACATTGTTTGAAAATATTGATTAAAATATTGATATAAAACAGATATGTTTCTAATTCTGCGTATCTGAATTTTTGGGTAGGCTAGTCGTGCACATAGGAATTTACTTTAATTCTACTTTACTCTTTCCCCACCATTGTCTGAATTTTCCAGCTATCCATGTTTTCACTGTTATACGGTAGGGGGCGCTATGACACATCTTCTAGTACAGAATCTCCGGATCAAAACACAGGAGAAGAAGAAACTGAAGCAAGTGATAGAAGATTGCTCACTCAAATGTAAAATAATGTGATCATCAAACATTAAACAGCTTGTAAATCAAAACTGCTTAATGTTTCCAAATTAAATGAAGTGTAACCCATGAAGAGAAAACGACTGTGAAGCTTTGGGGGTGTTGGACTCGATCTACTCCATCTGTGTTTTGATCACGTTTCTGAATCTGATCAAGGCGTAGTCTTTGACAAAAATTAGATTTTCTCATCTTTTTTGTTTAAAATGTTGCCTTTATTTATGAAACTTACCAATATTCAAGTGCAGATAAAAAAGCATGCATGAAGCTAATAAAATGTTTTTAAATTAAAGTACAGTTAAAGGTATTTTTCAAGTATAGAAAAATAACATTTGAACAAAGTATAGGCCTACTGCAAGTGCAAAACTTATATATAAATAGTAAACTGTAAGTATGATGTTAAGTTCACTTAAAGACAACTTGTAGTTTAAAACTTCTAAACTAGTAGTTTATTGAGAGTACACTAAAAGAGAGTCACAAAAATAATATATAAATGGTTAACTATAAGTATGATGTTAAGTTCACTTAAATAAAACTTGTATAAAACTATTAAACTAATAGCTATAAGTTGCTACAAGTATTAAAATAGTAAACTACTAGTATACCCATACGTTCACTAGCAGTACAAATGAGAAACATACTTATGAACTAGTTGTGCACTTAAAGTTTACTACTGTTACACTTATAGTACACTTATGGCGCGTTTCCACCGAGCGGTACGGTACGGTACGGGTCGGTACCCTTTTATTTGCGTTTCCACTGCCAAAAGTTGAGAATGGTACCAAAAAGCCGAACCGTACCGTACCACTTTTTGGGTACCCTGCCGTTGGGGTACCTAGCACAGTGGTACGGTACTAAAAGGTGGAGCTAGACTCACTGCAGGACGTTGATTGGTTGACAGAGAATCGTCACTTGCGCGTGCTACGAGGGGAATGACAACATAAGAAGCGCCATTTTTTAATATACAGTTTAATATAATACTACTGTTACTGTGTCACGAAATGTAATTTTAAGAGTTTTTCAGGCGAGAATGTAGTTGTTTAAAGCTCAAATCGTACTCGGTTACTAACGTAACCTCCGTTCTCTCTAGAGAGGAAACGAGTACTGCGTAAATCTTACGCTAGGGGAAAATCTCTTTTCCGCGAGATACTGAAGCCAAAAAATTATCCTTAATTTTGAAATAATGTAAAACGCGTTGCGGCAGCATGCAGACATAGGCGAGACAGCTTGCGCGCCTATTGGCTGCCCTGCGGCAACTGCAGCAGCCTATCGATAAGGCCCTATCGTGACGTCAGTACCAATGGGGGCGCTTCGCGCCCAATACGTCACGTCCCGCCGAAACGGGCGTGGCCTGGGGCTATAAATATAGCATCGAAAGGCTAGCTTACCGGTTTTTCATCGCCGGAGCGAACCGGAGCGTGCGCAGGCACGGCAAGATACGCAGTACTCGTTTCCTCTCTAGAGAGAACGGAGGTTACGTTAGTAACCAAGTACGTTCTCTTACGAGAGGTACTCTCGTACTGCGTAAATCTTACGCTAGGGGAAACAGTGTAAAACGCCGTGCATGCTAAGATCCAGCACCAAAGTACCAAGGGCAAGTGCCCGGGCTCATGTAGTACATGATCATAAGTGACTCACAGAGAGCCCAGGAAGAGTGGCTAGAATAGCATCATTCCTATAATGTAGCATCCTATAAGAAACAGTTATAGTGATGGTATTTTATTCAGTCAGGGCGACCCCGGCCTGGACTGATGAATATAGTGGGTCTTACACACTGCCCATAGAGCTGCGCGATCTAAAACGAGCGTTGCTCAAGCCATTTCGGTATTCTGGGCCGGACGCACTCGGGGCAGACAGTACCGATTTTTAGACTGAAAGCAGCTTAGCTTGCAGAGCGGGAACCTCTAGGTTATAAAACCTTATAAATGTAGACGGGGAGGCCCAGCCTGCCGCCATACAGATATCTTGCAAGGCAATCCCACTAGACCAAGCCCACGACGAGGCCACGCCTCTCGTGGAGTGCGCTCTGACACCTAATGGGCACTGCAAGCCCTTAGAGGTGTAAGCCAGCGCTATAGCATCGACTATCCATCTGGATAGACTCTGTTTCGACACGGCGAGTCCCTTAGAACGTCCGTAGAGTGAAACAAAGAGCTGCTCCGTCTGTCTGAAAACAGACGTGCGGGACACATAAGCCCTTAACGCCCTGACCGGGCAAAGGAAGCTGGTGTCCTTCTCCTCGTTAGAGACCGGCAGGGCAGACAGGGAAATCACCTGGGCCCTGAACGGTGTGTTGAGGGATTTAGGGACGTACCCGTGCCTCGGTTTGAGTATGACTTTCGAGTCATTTGGCCCAAACTCCATACACGTCGCGCTCACTGAGAGCGCTTGTAAGTCCCCTATGCGCTTCACTGAAGCGAGAGCCAGAAGAAACACCGTTTTGAAAGACAAGTGTTTGATATCTATTGATTGGATTGGCTCAAATGGGGCACCCTTCATGGCCTCCAAGACCGTAGAAAGGTCCCATATGGGGACTGAGGGAGGTCTGGGAGGATTTAACCTCTTAGCTCCTCTAAGGAACCGAATGACCAGATCGTTCCTTCCCAGTGACTGACCAAGCGTTGGTTTAGAAAACGCTGCTATAGCCGCCACATAGACTTTGAGCGTGGATGGGGCTCTGCCTTCATCCAGTAGCTCTTGTAGGAAGGAGAGAACCTCCGTCACTCCACAGTCCAGGGGTGAAAAGCCGCGTGCTGTGCACCAGCTGGAGAACACTGACCATTTTGAGGAATAGAGCCGTCTCGTAGAGGGAGCTCTAGCCTGCATGATCGTGTTTAACACTCCCTCTGGGAGGTCAGAGGGTACCCGTTGATGGCCCACGCATGTAGGGACCAAAGCTCCGGGCGAGGATGCCAGATCGAGCCCCTGGCTTGAGAGAGGAGGTCCCTCCTCACTGGTATTGGCCATGGGGCAGCGCTCGTCAGCTGCATAAGAACTGGGAACCAAGCCTGGTTCTTCCAGAACGGAGCCACCAGTAGCACTGAGCATCTGCTTTCCCTGATCCGCTCTAATACCTGAGGTAGGAGCGCGATGGGGGGAAAAGCATAGAGCGGGCAGCGGGGCCAGACGTGGGCCAGCGCATCCCTGCTCTTGGAGAAAAATTCCGGGCAGTGAGCGTTTTCTTGAGACGCAAACAGGTCTATCTTTGCCCTGCCGAATGTCTGCCACAGCAGTTGGACTGTCTGCGGATGCAGTGACCATTCTCCTGCTGGAACATTGTTCCTGGACAGTCTGTCTGGTCCCACATTCAGGTGGCCAGGCACATGCGCTGCTCTGAGCGAGCGCAAATTGTGCTGAGCCTATACCAGGAGGCGTTTCGCTAACCTGTACAGGTTTCGGGATGTGATGCCTCCCTGGCGATTTATGTAGGCTACCACTGACATGTTGTCCGAGCGGACCAAGACGTGGTGTCCTGCTATTTGGGGACGAAAGCGCCTCAGCGCGTTGTCGACTGCCATCATTTCCAGGCAGTTTATGTGCAGAAGCTTTTCCCGTTCTGACCACTGGCCGAAAAACGGTCTGCCCTCGAGCAGTGCTCCCCATCCCGAGGTGGAGGCGTCCGTGGACACCACCTTCACACTCGAGGAAGTCCCCAGGCTTACACCTGACTGGTACCAGTCGGTCGCTCTCCAGGGTATCAGTGCTGAGACGCATTTTTGATCGACCTTGAGGCGAAAGAGACCTGAAGTCCACGCTGGACGCGGTACTCGCGCTTGTAGCCAGAACTGCAGTGGGCGCATGCGAAGCAGACCCAGCTGGAGAACTGTAGATGCTGCTGCCATGAGACCGAGCATCCTTTGAAACTTCTTTAGCGGGACTATAGTGCCGCGGCGGAAGGTTTCTGTCATGCGCTGAATAGTCAATCTGCGCTGTAGCGATATTTGAGCTGTCATTGACAGCGAGTCCAGTTCTGTGCCCAGAAAAGATATTCTCTGACTGGGTGACAGTGAACTTTTTGCCCAGTTGACTTTGAGACCCAGATTCTCGAGATGTTCGAGTAAAATGGTTCTGTGTTCTATGAGCTCTGTATGTGACTGAGCTAGAACCAGCCAATCGTCCAAGTAGTTCAAAACTCGCATTCCCCGAAGTTTCAGGGGAGCGAGGGCTGCGTCCATGCACATCGTGAATGTACGGGGTGCTAGGGACAGGCCAAACGGTAGGACTGTGTATTGATAAGCCTGGCCCTCGAAGGCGAATCTCAAAAATCGCCTGTGACGTGACGCTATTTGTATTTGGAAATACGCGTCTTTCAGATCTATTGACACAAACCAGTCCCCGTGGCGAATTTGCGCGAGGATTTTCTTGGTTGTGAGCATTCTGAACCGGCGTTTTGAAAGCGCTTCGTTCAGTTGTCTTAGATCTAGAATGGGTCTGAGACCCCCGTCTTTTTTCGGAACCAGAAAATATCTGCTGTATAGCCCCCCTTCGCTCTGAGCTTGAGATAAAGGCTCTATTGCCCCTTTGCTCAACAGTTTCGCAATTTCGGTACGAAGTACATTTGCTACTTCCTTTTCTACCGTGGTTTCGATTCGCGCCGCACAACGGCGGGGACGTCGAGCGAACTGTAGCGAATAGCCTCTTTCTATAATGTTCAGCACCCATTCTGATACACCGGGAAGCTTTGCCCACGCATTTGCATGCATAGCTAAGGGTTGAATGAGATCGGAGCTCTGGCCGTGACATAGTGGCGGCCGGGGAGCTTCGGTATGCTGTATTATAGACACCGCATTTGCAGCGCTCGAGGCGGGGAGTGTGTTGATCACAGCGGGCGGTTCGCCCGCGCTCGGCTCTCTTACGGCAGGTAGCTGAGAGACGGCGAGCGTGGGGGAAACCGAGGGATTCGTCATGTCTGTGAGTGAATGTGGGCGCAGGACAGCGGGCACATTTGCACTGAACACACCATCGGCCTGAGTCGGCTGTATGTGTGTTGGTTTCGTTTTTACAGAAACCGAGAGACATGCAGTGTGTAGTGTTTGTGGGCACTGGGATGTGGGCACGCTCACTACATTCTGTGCGCAATCGACATGAGTCGATTTTATGTGCGCGAGCCCTGTGGGGCGGGCTGTGTCTGTGTGTAGGAATGGGCACTGGGCAGTGGGCATTTTTACTACACTCATAACACCGTCGGCCGTGGCCGGAATACCAGAAAATACACTCTTTACAGGATTTATCTGGGTCGCCGTGAAAACGGCGTTTGTGTACAGGCAAGCGGGTAATGTAACCGACTTGTTTACTGTAGAGTACACTGGAACAGTCGCATGTAATGGAACTGGACGAGCGAGAAGTTTTGGTGGAAGCCCGGCCGCAGCGGGGCTTGAACACCGTCGTTTTCCTAAGCTGGCTAGGAAGACTTTGAGGCCTCAGGCTTTATCTCAATCTTCGGCCGAGTCCCACGCGGTGGGGGGCGGCGGCCGGCAGAGCGAGAGCGTGGTCTCTGGTCCCGGGCCTGTCGACGCTGTGAGGCGGCGGCGGGGGGCGGCGGCTGCGAGCTGCGAGCATACGGCTGTTTTGAGCGGCCTGATGCGGAGCTAGAGCGCTTTGGCAAAAAGTGCTTCATGGCCTGCGACGTCTTTTGTACCTCGGCGAATCTGTCCGCGAAATCTTTGACGGACGATCCGAAGAGGCCAGTAGCAGAAACGGGGGCGTCGAGGAACACAGAGCGCTCCGAGTCCGGCATTTCTGAAAGCGTCAGCCAGAGGTGTCTCTCAGCAACGGTGAGAGAGGCCATGTTCCGCCCTATGGCCTGTGCAGCGGATTTTGTAGCGCGGAGAGCGAGGTCCGTAGCGCTCCTTAAATCCGCCACGTTGACTGCTTCCGTGCCTTCCTCGTCCAGCTTTCGGAGAAGGTTAGCTTGGAAGATCTGGAGAGTGGCCATAGTGTGTAGCGCTGATGCAGCCTGCCCAGCGGCGGTGTAAGCGCGACTGTGCAGGGTAGAAGTAGCGCGGCAGGCTTTTGATGGTAGCGCCGTCTTAGTCCGCCGTCCAGCAGAGGGCGGGCAAAGATGGGCTGCTACTGCCTCCTCCACCAGAGGAAGAGCGAGGTATCCTCTGTCTTTGGCACCGTCCACCACGGAGAATGCCGCTGAAGCAGAGGAGCGCAGCCTGGCTGAGAAAGGGGCGCTCCAAGACTTTGCCAGTTCTTCGTGAAGCTCAGGAAGAAACGGGGCGGGTCTTGAGGGCGTAGAAACGCGGTCCCCTTGCAGGAAACAACCGTCCAGACGGTTGCGTGTAGGCTCGGCGGGCGCGGACCACTCGAGGCCGAGGCTCTCTGTGGCCTGTGTGAGCAGACGCATCAGCTCAGCTTCAATACTGGCCCGTTTTCCTGACGACTCGCGGGCAGAAGAAGGGGGGAGGTCCACAGAGCTCGCCCAATCCTCGCTGCCTGAAGCCAGGATAGAGCAGTTGTCCTCCTCGAAAACTGCCGCTTCTTCTTCGTCATCTCCGGCGGAAGCGGCGGCCAACGGCGGCCACTGTCCGGGAGTGAGAGACTCAAGTGAAGCAGACGGCAAAGCTGGCGGGCGAACCGGCGAGCTTTTCTCGGTGGGAGGAGGCTCAGGGATCCGCTGAGCACGGCGCTTCTTATGGCGCGGCGTCACAGCGGGAAATGCAGGCTCGTGGAAGGTTGCCATGCGAGTCCTCAGAGTCGCCATAGGCATAAGCTCGCAGTGAGGGCATCCGCCGTCGGCGAGCGCTAGAGCTGCATGTCCTTCACCCAGGCAGGAAACGCAGATGACATGGCGGTCCCCGTCGCTGAGTGGGGCTCGGCACGAGCCACAGGATGGACGAGACATCTTAAAAAAGACGCTCTGCTCTTTTAGTGAAGGAGTGTGAGTCGCGGCGGCGAACACACACTAGCAATGTAAAGGATATGACGCCGGATAGCGTAGCAGGAACGGCGGTTGAAGGCGGCGCGGCCAGCGACTCCAGGTACCATACTCGTCCCGCTGAAAGGCTTTTTCCATGGCGCGGCTTCTTCTCTCTGGATCCAGCGATGCGTGAGCTCCGCTGAAGAGATGAAAAATCGGTAAGCTAGCCTTTCGATGCTATATTTATAGCCCCAGGCCACGCCCGTTTCGGCGGGACGTGACGTATTGGGCGCGAAGCGCCCCCATTGTTACTGACGTCACGATAGGGCCTTATCGATAGGCTGCTGCAGTTGCCGCAGGGCAGCCAATAGGCGCGCAAGCTGTCTCGCCTATGTCTGCATGCTGCCGCAACGCGTTTTACATTATTTCAAAATTAAGGATAATTTTTTGGCTTCAGTGACTACGTTTACATGCTGTCAAATATCGGGTTATGGTCGGGTTAAGGTCACTATTTGGGTTTCTGAAACATTCGGAATAACCCGTTTACATGCGTGAGCAGAGAGAGTTACTCCTGTATACATGGAATTTGTAATCAATTGGCAATATCCCGATGTAAACGGCGACGCACGGTTAGCGTCTGGACGTACGGACAACGTTAAGACGCAATATGCGTCATTTCCGATTCTTCTTCCTGTATCCAAAGACAACAACAACAGCAGCAGCACGCGGATAATGAATAGTTCGGGGCAGATAGCGATCGCCCTTGTTTGCGCTTTCCTCCTCGCTCCAAAAGTGTGGTGCTGTGCTGCGTCTCGCCATGTTCACCTCTACTTCTTGTTTACTTCCGGTATACTGCACGCGGGTTTTTGTATGCGCCGTCTCTACTCAAAAGACCAAGATTCCTTGCGAATAGAACATGCGCAGAACACAAATCAATGTTCCTTTTGATGGGGATATGCCGATACACGTTTACATGACCAAATATTCGGGTTAGAAAAGGGGTACCCCAGGGATAATATCCGGGTTTTTAAAAACCGGGATATGAGCATATCCGGGTTTTTGGCGGTGTTTACATGGCCGTGCGCGACCGGGTTATTGCTAATATCCCGGTTTTGAACGGGTTATTGGCTGCATGTAAACGTAGTCAGTATCTCGCGGAAAAGAGATTTTCCCCTAGCGTAAGATTTACGCAGTACGAGAGTACCTCTCGTAAGAGAACTGTGGTTTATTTATAAAGATGATTTGTTTTTCCCCGGTTGTGAGATCCATGCGATCAGCGGGCGCTCGGCGCTCATGTTTCCCGGCTGGATGAGCCTTTCCTCGGCTAACGTTAGTTCTTCTGACGTTCGCCGATGACTCCGACGGTAGTGGTTAAACATGAGATATAATTCGTCTTGTGTAGACTAGCGGGCGATCTTTGGTCTCGTGAATATATAATTCGTTCCCTGTCAATCGTTTTGGCTGAGGGCTAAGTTTAGTTTCATATTATAGGCTATTTGTATTTAACTTTACTGTTGTAATGTTAGACTAGAGCGCAGCATTTGGACATTTGACTGAATTGTTTGCTTTATTTCTTATTGTATAGCTTCTTGTACCTTTTACTTAAACTTTTATATTGGCTATTATTGATAAAACTGAAATTTTACAAAAAGAAATATGGTTTCTTGTCATTTTCTTATTACAAGATTATCACTGATGTTTATTGCAACATTTGTACAAATGCATATATTGCCTGTAATATGTGTAATTTTTTTTAGTATTTAAACGAAAAGAGGTAACGTTAGGGTTGTGTTTTAAATTTCGTTTTGTTATAAATAGAATAACGTATAACGTGCAGTGAATAACGTTAATCAATATGCGTTGCGCATGAACCACATTTGTGTCCCTATAATGTTTAATTTATTTAAATGAAAACGAAAAGAGGCAGAGTAGTGTTTTATAACATATTTCGTTTTATTGTTGCTTAAAATGTACATACAGAGTAACAGAGATGAGTAGCAGAGCGAGCTGAGTGACGCTTTTAAGAACGCGCTGTACCATTTGCATGTAGGAGTGAGTCGCACATGGCAAGTACAAACTTTGCGTATAATATTGAGAAAAGCCTAATGTTGGCGCTTGTCTTCTTGTGACAAACATGTCGAGGAGCAAGAACAAGATCTGCTGTATGTCATCCATTGTAGTTTACTATGTTCTTCTTCGCGCGAAAATGACGTCGATCGAAACACCACGCCTATCAAGTAAGGGTACTGTTGGCAGTGGAAACGCTAGCCAGATCATGGTTAACAGACCCGAACCGTACCGTACTGTACCGTACCGTACTGTACTGCTCAGTGGAAGCCATTAAAGGCACACTGTGGAGAAATTGTGTTTTTGTCAAACAGCGACCCCTAGAGTCGCTGTGGAATACTTGCACTGTCGTAAATAACTAGATGTACCGCATTGCGGTACAAAATATGACCGCCGCTCAGGCCTGCACTGGCTTTCCACAAAAATAAATGACGTGGAGTAATTTGGCTGTATTGCGTGTTTATGTATATACCTAAAAAAAGTAATAGTATGTGCATGTCTGTCTGTGTGTGTGTGTGTGTGTGTGTGTGTGTGTGTATGTGTGTGTATTTGTGTATGTGTGTGTCTGTGTGTGTGTGTGTGTGTGTGTCTGTGCGTGTATGTATGTGTGCGTACATGTGTGCGCGTGTGTGTTTGTGTGTGTGTGTGTCTGTGCATGTGGATTTGTATGTGTGTGTATGGGTGTGTGTCTGTGCGTGTGGATGTCAGTGTGTGTGCATGCTTGCGTTTGTTTGTATTCCTGCATGTGTGTGTGTGACAGTATCATCCTAAACCAGCAACCCTTCGCTCAACAGCACCATCTACAGGCCGATGAGTGTACAGTCACTAAATGTGCACATAAATGAATTTATTTTATACCCCCCCATGGATGAAATTCTACAAAACTTAGCAGAGGATACCCCCAGAGGTTGTCAAGTTAATCATACACATGAAATATGGTGCAGTTCTGAACATCTCCACTGAAGATAGGGGCGATTAAAGCAGAATAATATTGCATTTTCCTTTTTTATGGGAGGGGCGCAAATCACAAATGAGTGATTATGGGCTAGGTTGATGTGCCATAAAAATTTCTTCATCCTCGGTGCCACGGTTCAGGTAGTTATTTAGGAAAAACTGCATTTTTTTGGGTTTGGGGGGGCCCAGCACGGGGGGGGGGTGGCCCCCGGGGACCAAACGAAATTTTTCCGTAGAAGTGTAGTGGGGCTACATGCCCACCAAATTTCATGTTCCCCGGTGCTTCGGTGTCCCTGGTATCGTTGACGAAAAATTTACGGGGGCCCCAGCGCGGGGAGGGAGGAGTGGCCCCCGGGGACCAAACGAAATTTTTCCGTAAAAGTCTAGTAGACGAACATACCATAAAAATGTCTTCATCCTCGGTGCCACGGTTCAGGTAGTTATTTAGGAAAAACTTCATTTTTTTGGGTTTGGGGGGGCCCAGCGCGGGGGGGGAGTGGCCCCCGGGGACCAAACGAAATTTTTCCTTAGAAGTCTAGTGGGGCTATATGCCCACCAAATTTCATGTTCCCCGGTGTTTCGGTGTCCCTGGTATCGTTGACGAAAAATTTAAGGGGGCCCCAGCGCGGGGGGGGAAGTGGCCCCCAGGGACCAAACGAAATTTTTCCGTAAAAGTCTAGTAGACCAACATACCATAAAAATTTCTTCATCCTCGGTGCCACGGTTCAGGTAGTTATTTAGGAAAAACTGCATTTTTGGGGGTTTGGGGGGGCCCAGCGCGGGGGGGGAGTGGCCCCCGGGGACCAAACGAAATTTTTCCTTAGAAGTCTAGTGGGGCTACATGCCCACCAAATTTCATGTTCCCCGGTGCTTCGGTGTCCCTGGTATCGTTGACGAAAAATTCAGTAAGGTGACGAAAAAAAAAAAAAAAAAAAACTTTGACAATCCCTATATGACCGGCTAGCTACGCTAGCGGCGGTCATAATTATCAGCAATGGATGAATGAACAGCATGTAAAAAATGACATACTACAAGCAAGCGCAACAACATACAACATAGAATGCAAACAAGTTTACAAATAAGAGATTTATTTACTGGCCACTTCATGCGTTTTCTCAGATAGGATTTCTGATTTATCAAAACGATTCCATTTACACCATGGTCACATAAATGTGTTTTTGTGAAACGGATTTAAATCCGATCTTCAATTCTCGCGCTATATGCAGATTTAATGGAGTTAACGTCACCGAAAGCAACAGATATGAACTGCATTTTATTGATCATCAGCTAAAATTTCAAAATCAAAGACAGCAATAAGAGAGAGCAGTAACAGCCCTGGTAAGATCATTTCGTTTCTTTACTTTTAATGATGATGATTGTGTGATAAGCGTCTGCGACTTACTTTCACTTTGATTTGCGATAGTTTGCACGTTGGCTTGATGAACAGATGCTCAGCTTCTCGTCTGCGGTAATGCGTGTTCCAGTAGCGTCGTCATATCTAGCAATAGCATATAGACTATGCACGCTCTCACACGTTTTTTAATTTATTTTTTAAACATTTTTGGGAGGAGTACAATTGTGGTTTCAACAACCAGATGCATTTACACTTGTCCAGTTTCGTCTGGAATGCGTCTCAGACCTCCTCCTGAAGTGGTTTGAGCGGTCGGATTCAAATCCGCCTTGAATGCGTTTCGGAGGACATTTACACCTAGTCTTTTCACGATCAGATAGCTATCCGATCTGAGAAAACACATGAAGTGGCCAGGTGTAAACAGCCCCCATGACAAAAACATACGCACGAAAGCCGAAAACAAAAACGCTGGTTGGCCTCTCATGTCCATAGACAGTATATAAACACTCACGTCCAAATTTGAGGAAGTGGTGGGGGAAGTGACGTATGCCGTAAAGCAGTCGAATGTTGGAGTTCTTTTTGTGCTCTGGTTACTACCCGAACCCCGAAGTTACGTAGTGCCAGTAAAAGCGATACAGACCCCGTCAGGCTATGGCAGACGTGTCATTCAACCTATTGTAAGTCAATGTACCATCACAAGGGTCTTGGAAATATATTATGAAGGTTGAAAAGCTGCATAGTGTTCCTTTAAACATATACTTTTATATACTAAAAGTGGGCCAATTTAGTCTCAAGCAGTATTAAAATAGTACACTTACAAGTTTACTACTATATTGACATTAGTATACTTACTACATAATGTATACTTAAAAATATACTTGAACATTACTTAAGTATACTTCATAAAATGAACTTTAAGTATACTTCTTTTTCGTAAGGGTTCCTGAGTTTGGTCTTTTAATACCACCGTCTCAATTGCAAAACCACAAGTCCCAAACTCAGACAGCACAGCACTGAGTTCATTACAGAAGGCTACCTGTTTCAGAAAGCAATGATTAAGAGTTCTGTCCAGGAAATTCCCTAAGTTTATTCCTGAAAAGTACATCAAAAAGTAGCTGCATATGAGCAGTTTGAAAGGAATTCAATGTGGTTTCTTGTTTCCCCCCCCAAAAAAAGGGAAAAAAAGAACATGTATAAAGCTCTGTGCTGCAGACTCAGAAAGTTGCTCACATCGAAGGGAAATCAAATTGGTTGCAGGTAGGCCATTTTTCCTTATTTTATGGTGTGATTCAAGAAAAGTAAAAAAATTCAGCAAGTCATTTTGTCTTTATTTGTGCCACAGATATTTGGTTGACCATGAAACGTTTTCATGTGTTTTTTATGCTCACTGAGGTAGACGTCTAACAAGTTAACATGAGGGTGGTGAAAATTTACATTTGTTTAAACTAACAATTGGACAATTATATTACATGCTATAACTCAAATAATTCAACCTAACAAAACAATAAAATGAATAAAGAGAGTTATGAAAGAAAAGGGAATGTTGGAGGAAGGATGTGGAAGGTTGGTGAAAGCAACAGAGATGGAGAGAGTGGAAAACCTTTATTTCTAAAAGTGAGTGAAATGTTCTTTGCACCGTTGATATGTTAAAAAAAAATTTGGCTGATATGAATAATCATCATATTCTTCATCTAGAAAGTAAAGAGCTTGCGATTCAATAAATTGAATCAATATGTTCCATTCTAAATGGTTTTGGTCTGCAAATGACACCAAACGAGCTCTGGCACTGTTACCAATGTAAGTAGTATATGACTCTGGAAAATGTGTGTGTGTGTGCGTGTATGTGTGTGTGTGTGTGTGTGTGTGTTATGGGAATAGCAATATCTAAAATAGTTGGCTCTGAGAGGACATTTTTGCCCTATGAGGAGCTTATAAATGTGATGTTTTTTGAAACAGTATAAAAAAAAAATCATTATGTCTATGGAAAGTCCCCATAAAACATGAAAACACAACATGTGTGTGTCCTGCAAACCATACGTTATATGGGGACAAAAAATGTCAACCTCAAGGATGGAAATATCTGAAATCCTTGTCCTTGTGGGGAAAATTATTGAGGGTCACCGGTGATCGGTTCTGCGCAGATTTTGTTCATCTCAAACAAGCCTATTAAGTCGTGGCCACGAGAAATTGATGCTGTTCCCTCAACATATTAAGTCGTGGCCACGAGAAACATATATCGTTCCCTCAACATATGATCAATACATAGCAATATTTACATATGATTTAACAGTTTATTGTCATAAATATCAAAACTCTAAAAGGTGTGCATCATACATGAGACCTGGGTAAACAATGTACAGTTGGTTTTATGACTGTAAGTCATTGTCTTCAAATGCTATTGAGCTTTAAATATTGTAATGTATTTTGTATATGATCCCATACAGTAGTAAAATACATAGCATTATTTGCATATGATTTAGCAGTTTACGGTCATAAATATAAAAAATATTAAAGGTGTGCATCATACATGAGACCTATATGAACAATGTACAGTTGGTTTTATGACTGTAAGTCATTGTCTTAAAATGCTATTGAAGTTAGAAACGTTTATGCCAATGATCGCATGTAATTTTGAGACGGTCCCTAAATATGCGAATATCGAACGTCCAACGTCAAACCAACTTCATGCCAGTGCAAAACTGCGACAAAAAAGCCCATTCAATTTAAGAATGCGCTTAGGTGTCTTTCACTTAGTAAAATGTTATTTCTTCTGTCATCTCCATCTCTGCTGTAGCCCAGTCAATGGTACGGTACGGTTACAGCATTGGCCGCTGTGGCTCCCTCAACATAACTCGTGGCCACGACAAATAGATGTCGTTCTCTCAAAATATTAAGTCGTGGCCTCGAGAAAAATATATCGTTCCCTCAACATGATCTCGAGGCTACGACTTTGCATCGCGTGGCCACGACATAATGATGTCGTTACCTCAACAAAATGATCTCGTGGCCACGATTTATCATCACGTTCCCACAAATTAATATCTCGTGGCAACAACATATTATCACGTTAACATGTCCCCTCCCGGTCACCGTACAATCCAGCTAAAATAGAGCTCCTGAGGATTTTGAGGGATCTCATTAAATCAGAAAAACAGAACAAAATAATTTTTGTTTTATGAAAAATGATCTCATAATTCTGAGATAATTAACTCGTTAATTCAGAAAAACAGAGCAAAAACTTTTTATTCATGAAAAAATATCTCGTAATTCTGAGATAATTAACTCGTTAATTCAGAAAAACAGAGCAAAAACTTTTTATTCATGAAAAAATATCTCGTAATTCTGAGATAATTAACTCGTTAATTCAGAAAAACAGAGTAGATTTTTTTTTCTCAAGTGAATGCAATATGCTTCCGTATAAATCACACTGATGTTTTTTTTGTTTGTTTGTTTTTTTTTGTTGAAAATGTAAACATGCAGGACATTTTTTGTGATGGGTAGTTCTGTCAGGACCATTATCATCAAATACGATTGACATTTAGCATACAGTTCGGATTGGCGGTATGGTTCTGTTCTGGGCACAGGCATGTTTCAATAGCGTCTTCAGTATATAAACTTGTGTGATTCTTTAGGTGGGTGAGTTTATCTGCTGTGACTGAGAAAGCTCCTGCAGGCCGTGAATAACACAAAGGAAACACTGGGATATTTTTGTGTTACTGCTGTGCAGCAAGGTAGGGCACTAAAGATTCTTTGTTCAAGTGATAGGGGGCAAGATACTGTCCCGCTCAGATGTGGGGTTCATCCTATGGATTAAGATATGTATATTAAATCAGTGTGGTTCTAGCAGATGTACATTTACTTGTTTTTTGACAGACATTGAAATGTATTTTGGTATAAGAAAGCATCTAAAATGTAAATCATTAACATATGAAAAAACTTTAATGTGTACAAATATTTAAAAAAACCTCATGAATCTATTTTTAGCACAAGAAATTAATCAGTTGATAATCAGTTGATTATATTGTATTTATAATCAATAATATTATTTATGTTTTCAGTGCCATCAAAGTTTTTAAATCAGTTAATTTATTTATTTTAAATTAACATGACATTCTGTTCTATATGGTGCCATGTTTATTCCACAATTTTAAACAAACTTTGTGTGAGGAACAAACCCAAACTGATCTCTATGTTCAGCGATGTACTTTTCCATCCTCATGACTGTAACAATCAAATCCTGTGCTCATTAAAAATTCATATAACAATGATGTCAAATGCTTATTTTTGTGTCCCAGGATAAAATAAAAGCACCTTCACAGGGTGGACAGAAACTATATACCACCAGAGAACACTTCTAATAGGGCACATTGTTGTTTGAACTATGCTTTTGTACTTCTTTTGCCATTTTTTTTAATTAGTAATAAAAAAAAAAAAGTATCAATATAAAAAAAAAATATTATTTCAATGCATATTGTGAATATTGTGCATGTGTTTTGCACATACCGTTCAAAATGCTACAGTAATATCATTTCAGTTAATAAGCTAGTATGTGAAGTGCCTGTCTATCTATTCGCCTTTTTCTTCATTGTTATCTTTTTTATATTGTTTTTATAATGTGTTGCTTGTAAAATTTATTTGCAAATGCACTGCTGTTAAAATGTGTAAAAATAAATATAATAATTCTTCAATGAAATCATGATTAAATCATTAATCACAAATATATTGATATGAATACTGATTATTATTTTGGTCTTTGCAGGAGATCCGTCCATCATTTCAATCATTTCACTTGAATCTTGTGGACTGGGCAACAGATATCTATAGACCTTCAATCAAACATTCCAATTTTTTGTTTGTGTAGTTTTCAGACCTAAGATGTTGAATGATTTTTTAGGTAACGTTTTTCTCAGCCCTCTGGGAAAAAATGATATATTTATATCGGCTATAATGTTTAGTATAGCAGTTGCGTTGCAGGTGTTGATGAATATACATTTTTCATGTCCATGCCAAAAAAATTGGAATCGTATTTTATCATCTTTTGCCTTAATTGTACCTTCTTTCTTTGTTTGTGGTGCAATGATAATATTATTTAAACTTTTTAAAAGTTTTGAAAACCCTCCACGGGTTAAATATTATCGCCTCAAAAGTATCTTGATTTCTTTCATTCCAGCTATAATATGGTTAACTATGTCGTTTCTAAATGGTGATTATTTTGCTTGTTTAATGAGCGACTGGAATGGACAGTATGCCTGTTATAGAGAGCTGCGCCCTGAATGTCTGAATTGGTGCAAACCAAATAAGGGTGAGAATCGATCAGAGAGTGAACTACTTGAAGAGACACAACACTGGATTAATATATCAAAGGTATTGTTTAGGATTTTGCCCTATTGAATAATTTACTTTTTCAATTTTTTTTTAAAATATAAGTAGGCCTACATAACAATTATAATACAGTTTAATAATACATTAAGCTAATTCAAAACCCTTTGCTATTTACTGCATTTGTTTGCAATATATTGATTTATTGTTTTTCTTTTTCCCCTTTCTATCTAGCTTATAGGTTACGTTTTGGCATTAATCTCCAGCCTTATAGCATTTGCTGTTGTGTTGTTTGGTTTCTTCCGCAAAGAATCACCGAAACGGACGGATTAAAGTTCACCTAACACAGGAGCAAAGAAGTGTAACACAAGTTCCTCTACAAGCAAAGTGCAGTGTAATCAATCTTTTGAAATCTTTATGAAAACCTTTATGGCTATGTAAACACACTGCTCAAATAACATCTCAGAGCATATTGTCAGGAATTTCAATAAAAACTTAATACAAATTAATTGTAACAGTGATTAAAAAACATTGTTACAGCCAAAACTGCTAAGTAGATGCTAAATGTTTGGTGATGTTTGTAAATTGTTGATGTCATTGCATTTTTGGCTGTAACAATGCTTTTGCCTGTGCTTTCTGGCATGAAATAATCTGCTCAAGTCTTATTGTATAAATTATTGTATTAAGCAAATCAAATGTTACATCAACAGATGGTTAACTTGCTTGGTTCTAGTAACTGTGATGGTTGTAAAGCTTTCTTTAACTTTTATTTTTAACATGTAGTCTTGCATATACTGTAGCCAGACTTTTGATTAATTTCTTTGGTCTCTCTATACATCATATACACTCATATACACTTATCATATTTCACTCATATACATGATTTCTATGTATTAATCTCATACATTTCTTTAAACTAATTGAACTCTATCGTGGAAGAGTTACTTTGTCACAGACTTAGCATGCAGTATTACAGTTAATAGTTAGTCAAATTATTTATTTATTCAGAAATGGACAATATAGAATTCATACATAATATCTTCTACTTTTTCATGAGAACACAGTTCAAACTTTGTTTAAATCTGCCTTCATTATATACTGATATACATATAAATACGTCTAAATGCATGCCATATATTCTGATGCCATATGTTTTGTCTTGCATGTGTAAACTTCAATCTTGTTATAAAATTCCTATGTGGAGACAAATAAAGTATCTAGAATGATTTACTCTGCTGCCTGCTGTTATTGTTTTTTATAAAACTTTTTATTTTATTTTGTACTTCTGTTTGTGGTCGTTACTTATTTTAACATTTTATTTTTATCCATCAACGTGACTGGATCGAGTAATCGGTCTGATTGTCGCCTAATATGATTGTCGTCAAATCAAATTATGCATACAAAACTTTAACCGCTAGCTTTACCTGTAACACTCGTGGCTGCTGTGGAAGCGCATTCTTCAAGCATCAATTCAATCGAGATATCAGCGTCTTCCTTTAATATGCTAAGTTACATTTAACATTTCTGCTTACTATAATATTTAGGCTGGCCTACAGGGCCTGACATTTGGTGTGAGGTTGGGGGGTATTACATTCAGTGTTCACTCCCTAAAGTGCCGTGCTCATAATGCGGTGAATTCCCGCTCCCACTTCATATAGAGGGACGCGCGTCGCGATCTGTGCACTGCTGTCTCTCCCTCGCGCTCGACATGCAGGAGTCACTTGGAGAAGTCGGCAGCTCGCTGTGAAGGTGTGTTGGGTCTTGGGGACACTCTAAAACTGTGGAAAAACACCTTCTGTACTGAAACTGGAGGACCAGATTCAGCGCATCTTATGAACCAAGGTGTTAAGCTTGAACTGCATTTCTGCCTGATTAATCCATTTCATTAGCCTGGGAAAACCCAGACTACTTCCGGCGAATTTTAATTCTCTCTCCAGGATAGTCTGGAGAAGAGCCCATTCAAACTCATTTCTGTGCCGCCGAAATCGCGGCACCAATCAGAAACGTTTGGGGAGGGATTTACATGATGACGACAGCGCAGCGACGCTGAAGGAGATTTCATTACAAAGATGGATGCCGCCGTGGAACATCACTCGTTCGAATCATAGACAGTATATAAACGAATCAGTTATCGCGTCTGTTTTGAGCGATTTAAACTTACCGTTTTCGTTAAAACCGGAGCAAAGAACAACACTCGAAGCATACGTCATCTCCTTCATCGATCTGATTGATTTTATGACTATTCAATTGCGCCCAGAGGAATTTGAGCTACGTCGGTTGGTGACGCCCCTTTGGAAATGATTTGTCTACATAGCTTCGCCAGACCCTACACTCAGTTTCAACTGAGAAGGGTCTGGTTTTAACCAGGCTACCATTTCATACAATCCGCCTTCATTTAGCAAGTGCACTTGCGCAAACACATTTTTCAAGTTCAACATTTGTTGTTGTTGTGGATGCTGCTGATAAAACAGCTTCGCCAAGACTACAAAGAGATATGCATTTGTTTTTGTGTGTTTCTTTTGTAAATGTTTCCCCGGATATACTTCCCCATTAAATCCCTAATTTTCCGTACTTGTATTATCTTTGTAAATTATTACATTATTATTAATGTAATTAATTAATGAATTAATGTAATGATTAATTATTACAATTATTAATTTGTTAATTGAATTGTAAATTATATTATCAGCATTACAATTTGAGTAAATAGCTGTGTAAAATGTAAGGGATGATGCCACTCTTCTAGAACAATGTCCATTTACGTTTAAATTGTAACATATTTAATGGCATGGAATTACAGTGTAATTAGAAACTGGTACCGTTTTGGAGAGCAATTGGATATTTTTAATCTCTCTATTTAACCCATCCCATGGTGTGTGATGCTGAAATACCGTATGAGTTTATAAAGCTTTTTTGAATTATTTGCACAGTTATGAACATTGATATTTTATGTGCAACAAGCATGCTCAGGCTTAGTAGCCTTACACCTAATTTTAAATTTTTTATTTTTTATTTTTTAAACAATATGATTTAAATGGTGATGAGTGTACTGTTTTGATGCATTTTAAAAAGATGAATGATATATATTCTTCAATCTTTCTGACAAAGAACAAAAGAGAATGTGAATTACAGTATGTACAATGTTTTTTTTACTTTATTAATTGTAGTGCACAGTGTTTATTATAAGGGGGTAGAATCCGCAGCTCAGTACTCATTACACACTACTCATGAGCCCTTTTTAATTAGCTTCTTTTTTACTCTTACTCAAGTAGTTTTTTGGACAAGTACTTTTTACTCTACTCACACTACATTTTTTGGAATGTAATGGTACTTTTACTTGAGTATGTTTTTTCAGTACTCTTTCCACCACTGCTGACTATAAAATGACATATAGTCCAGAACACGCTCTCACACGTTTATTTTTAGCATTTTTGGGAGGAGTAAAATTTACATGTGTGGTTTCAACAACCAGATGCATTTACACTTGTCTAGTTTCGTCTGGAATGCGGCCCAGACCTCCTCCTGATGTGGTTTGAGCGGTCGGATTCAAATCCGTCTCAAATGCGTTTCGGAGGGCATTTACAACTGGTCTTTTCACGATCGGATAGCTATCCAATCACAGAAAACGCATGTTCTAATGTTTAATAAAAAAGTATTTTCTGTTTGTCGTTGTTTATCAGATTAGCTCCCTCGTTTTCAGTCACTGCATTATATCTATCTCCACTGAGGCTTTGTGTAACAACCAGTGGTTCCAAAGTGGTATTTGTAGTGGAAGCACTGTAAAAACAACACCATGCTTTTACCACAGTAACCTTAGTTTTACTGTGATAATATAAGTAAAAGGACAGTAATCTCAAAACTTTCCATGCTTTTACTTCCGTATTGGAAGTTTTAACTACTTACCATGCAGCTGTAGCATGCACTGTATTCTTTTTATATTAATTCAGAGAATTAAGGGACACAAACTGCCAGCCCCCTCTAAAATGCAGAACACCATGCTCAAAAACAAAGGGTCGTAAACGTTCCCCCCGTCAGCTCCGGTGCACCTGAGACTCGTTTCAATAGCACGCACTCTCTGAGTCTGTAGGCGACTAGGCGCAGATGAGTTGCCATATGAGAATGACTGACATCTCTATCTTTTCATACAGATTACATAAACAGAGAATATTTGTTTTTGATTTGAAATGGATGATTTAATAGCAGAGACTTAAATGTTTATAAAGATATTGCTTATGCCTGTGTGATTAGTATTCACTGAGTTTTGTTTAAGTTTAGACGTGCTCCAGAAAAAAAGTTCACGGAGGAAGTTCATAGAGGCAGAAAGCACACCCTGTTTATTTTCTTTATTTATATATATATTTTGTGCACATTCGAGTTTTGATTCTGGCCCCTGCTTGTAAATCAATGTCACTTTAACAATGCGATCACAGCTACATGCTAAGAAATAGTTATTTTTCTGTGGCCACAAAAAATATCCTTTCTAAAAAGTTGATGGATGATCAACACTGAGTGTTCGCTGGACGAACAGATTAATTGTGTCACGTTTTGGGTTTGTTTCTTGTTATTGTCATGTTTCTGTGTCTTGTCATGTGATTCTCTGTTTGTCATGTGATCCTGCCATGTGTCTTGTCTGATCATTGTTCACAGGTGTTCCTTGTCTTGTAATTAGTCAGTTTATTTAATCCCCTGTGTTTCCTGTGCTCTTTGTCAGGTCTTGTCCTTTGTGAATGCATGTTGAGGAGTCTCATTCTGTTCTTGGTTCCCTGGTCTATGTTATGGTTTTGTGTGTTTATTTTTATAATTAAACTATTTTGCATTTGGGTCCAGCCCTCCCTTTGTTTCTTGAGTTCACTCAGCTTTACAAATTGATTGTAATGCTAATTAAGATACATCAAGGTAATTCTATTTCTTATCCAAATATTTATAATTAATGATATAGTTATGATTAGTTATTCATATATCCTGGTTTGAGTCTTTTTTATTTTTTATTTTTTTTATTTATTTTTTATTCTGTTACCTGATGGAGTTTGGTTCCTTGCATTTGGCTTTTGGCTTGCTTAGTTGGGGACACTTCATTTTCAAAAAAATTATTGATCTGCCTGCTTTGACTCTTATATGAGAACTGAACTGAGCTGGATGATGACATCACTGTTTTCTCAAGATAAACTTGAGAAAGTTTATCTGTTTTATCTGTTTAGATAAATTAACAAAATGAATAACTTTTTTACAACAAAAATGAACCATCACTGAACTTACTTAAGCTTGACTGTGATTTTCTTCTAGATCTGCTCCACAGCCATAACAAACTTTGTTGCATTCTTTTCCTGTTATCACTGTAAAGCTGCTTTGAAATAATCTGTATTGTTAAAAGTGCTATATAAAATAAAGGTGACTTGACTTGGCTTGACTATCCCTTTTGAGCTAATTTGCTACACTCGGATGTGCGTCATTGTTTATGTTGCACAAGTGCCTACTACTGGTGGAACCCTTTCAATGTGTTTAAATGGAACGCCCTAAGCCCTTGAAAATATAAAAATGACACAAACAAAAATGATAACAATTCAAACTATAACAGACAGCTTAAGGTATAGCTACAACTAGTATATGGTTAAATGTCAAAATCACTCAATATCATATACTACAGTTATGTAGGGTGGGGGTTAATTAAGCGTGACCTGCTGTGACATCACAATCATGTTGAAATGTGGTCTATGGATCTGCCTGAAGTGTACATATCGAGTAGACTCGCTCCCTCTGTCAAAATTGAGGGGTTGAGGGTCTGTCAAAATAAACTTCCCTCTCTCACTTGACAAAGTTGAACGCACTTTAAAATGGTGGTAAGGATTTGTGTAGTAGGTTGTAGTTTCTGTTTGATTAATTGAATTATTAGTTAGAGTGACCAATTGCAGGTTCATTCATTACATAAACTTATTTGAAACTCACAATGACTTCAAAGAAAGATTAGTATTGATTTTTTATTTAAGTCAACATTTTATATAGTACTTTGATTCCTTTCGTTCATTATTCCTTTGATTCCAAGATCTGAATTTGTTTTTTAAAGGTAAAAGGCCATGATACAATGGGAAAGTGCAGTGCATGACAATATTTTTCCTGTAAAGAAAGTTAAATGCAATTAAATTTTTTAATTTTTTTATTTTTTATTTTTTATTTAAACGTCTACTACCTCAATTACCTGACTAAACCGGTGGCTTTCTGAATCAGATGGTTTGCCAAGAAGGACAAACAAAACACACACAGCTGTTAAAATAATGCCTTTTAGGTTTTTTTTTTTTTTTTATATTTTTTTTATAGTCATCTTTACAACCTCAATTATTACCTGACTAAACTTGTTTTACTTCATGAAAACTTCATGATTGCAATGTCAGCATTTTTGTAGTGTATGTGGCATCTACTTTCATTTCTCATTGGTTCGTTTCTCAAAAAACTGTTTCTCAAAACTAAAACCACAAAATTATAATCTTTATAAACAAAACCTGTGGTTTTCTGAATCAGATGGTTTCACCAAGAAAGACAAACACACACAGCTGTTAAAAAAACAAAACAATATAATGCTTTTTTTTTCTGCAGCAAGATGAAAAAAATCTCAACTTTTCAGAATCAGGTTATGTGACAAGAACCAACTCATCAGCTTCGCCTTTTCCGTAACAACCTTGAAATCTCAGCAAAGATGGAGGAACACCCAAACACAGCAGGGTTTTTTTCTCTTCTCCATCAATAAATCTAGTAGCAGAGCTACTGCAAGGGACCAATATTGTTGCCACAATTGATTTTAGTTATTATTATTATTTTAAAACTCAAGTTCAGTCATTTCAGAGTGAAAATAATAAACCATTGTTTTGCTTAACAAACACTGTAATTTATAAAGTTATCAAATTTAAAGCATGTGACAACTTGCCCCAATCTGACATTTACGAAAAATCACCATGTCCTGTTTCTTTTTGTAATTTGACTCCAAATCTTATTGAAACTGTTACAGCATCCCAGTGTGACAACTAGCCCAGTCTCACCTGTGTCCACCACCTGATATAGATTTCTGTCATGACAACTCTCAGAGTGATTGGCATGGTAATGGATATGACAATGTTGTATGTTTGGTCTTGGCGGAATAGATTTGCTACGAGTAAGACATGCTGCATGCTGTACAATATAGCGTCCATGAATTACCTGTAGCAGATCTATACAGGTGGAGCTGGGGAAGCTGGATGTACAGAACTTTGTATATATGAAACGTGTGAATACGCTGTGTACGAAACATAAAACTTTACAAATAAAGAAAGTATACTTATCTCTGTGGTTTATCTTATTGATTTTCAGTTACAGTTTTTCAGTTTTGTCGTTTGTGTATTTATCTGCTGGCAAGAAACAATGGATTCTGAGATAATGGACATCACGTCAAAAATAAGTTACAAATATAATTATTCCCTGCCGGTATTATTTGTTAATATTGTTCCCTGCCGCTACACCGCTTCAGGGCACCGAAGTGACTGTTTGACCAAATCCAGAGGCCAGTCTCGAGAGACTGGTTCCCTTAGTAGATTTTCTGGCAGTGTGGAAGCTACTGCCAAATATATCTCATAGGGTCCTGCATACAATAGAAAGGGTTACAGAATTCAGTTCGGTTCTCGTCAGCCCAGTTTTCTAGGGGTCCTCCCTATGGTGGTTTACCCCGAGCAGGCTCTGATTATGGAGCAGGAAGTACAGACTCTTCTACGAAAGGGGGCTATAGAAAGGGTTTTTCCTCCCAGCAGGGAGTCAGGGTTTTACAACTGGTACTTCATTGTTCCAAAAAAGGATGGGGGGTTGCGTCCTATTCTAGATCTGCACCAACTAAACAGCAGGGTTCAGAAACTCAAGTTCAAGATGCTTACACTCAAACAGATCATGTCACAGATTCAGTCCAAGGACTGGTTTGTCACAATAGACTTGAAGGACACTTACTTCCATGTATCTATCCATCCCTATCATAGGAGGTTCCCAAGGTTCGCTTTTGGGGGCGAAGCGCACCAATATTGGGTTCTTCTGTTCGGCCTAGGTTTATCACCCCACACTTTCACAAAATGCGTGGATGCAGCTCTGGCTCCCCTAAGACTCCAGGACATCCGTGTGTTGAATTACATCGACAATTGGTTGATTTAAGCTCAGTCCGAGCAGATGGCAGTTCGGCATCGAGATGTCGTTCTGTCCCACATAAAGATGCTGGGGTTGAGGCTCAACGCCAAGAAGAGTGTGCTCCTCCCATCTCAGAAGACCACTTTTCTAGGTGTGGTATGGGATTCGACAACGATGCGGACACAATTGTCACCTGCACGTCTTTGATTCTCTCAGCCATGAATGGGTTAAAACTAGGCCAGTCACTCACTGTGAAACAGTTTCAGAGACTGGTGGGTCTCATGGCAGCGGCGTCCAACGTAATAACTTTTGGCCTCCTGTACATGAGACCCCTGCAGTGGTGGCTCAGGACCAAGGGGTTTTCTCAGAGGGGAAATCTGTTTCGCATGATCAAGGTCACGCGGCGATGCCTACATGCCTTAGTCATGTGGAAAAAACCTTGGTTCCTCGCCCAAGGCCCAGTGTTGGGTGCTTCTTGTCGTTGCATAACACTAACGACGGATGAAACCAATAAATAACTGCCTCTCCCCACAGACATCTTCCTCAGTTCTTTCTGAGAAACCACTTCTCTTTCTGGTCAAAATGTGTGGTGCAGATGCCTTCAAATGTTAATGCAGAAGCAGGAATTAATGATACACAAACAACACATCACAACAGGCAAGAAGGACGACCACAAGAGTAAGTCTAAAAACGTTATAAAAACATTATACCTTATAAGATAGTAAGTACCCTTACGAAAAATAAATTTATTCAAGTGTGCTTTTAGCTAAAAATAAGAAAGTATCCTTTCATTCTACTTTTTATATACTTCTCAGAAATATACTTTATGTATTTCTAAAAAATTTACTTAGAAATTGCACTTAAGTATTTGACTTATACTGACAAAAAGTCTAAGTATATTTGGCCTATACATGTATTCAATCTTTTGATCGTGATATACTTAAAAGTATAATTGAGTATTCTAAGTGTACTTGGCTTGTAGTTGTGTTTACTCTTTTGATTGAGTAGCCTATTAAAAATATCTTTTTCACATAGTTTTACATACAGTCTTATAAACTTACATTGTTTGAAAACATTGATTCATAAAGAAAACAGATATGTTCCTACTTCTGATTATCTGTTTTTTGTGTAGGCTAGTCCACTGGTAGTGTACATAGGAATTTACTTCAAATCTACTTTCCCCACTGAATTTTCCGCCTATTCATGTGTTAACTGTTATACTGTAGGGTTCATTATTACACATCTTCTGAAATAGTATAGAATACCCTTAACAAAACACAAAGAAGAAGAAGCAGAAACAATTGTAAAATAACACGATCATCAAATATTAAACAGCATATAAATCAAAACTGTGTAATGTTACTGAATGAAATGTCAACCCAGGACGAGCTACAGGACTGTGGAGTTTTGGGGGTGTTGATGGATCAATCTCCTCCAGCTGTGCTTTGATCATCATTCTGAATACCATCGGGATGAAGACTTTGACAAAAAAGCAATTTTCTCAGCTTTTTGTTTAAAATGTTGCCTTTTTTAATAAAATGTACCCACATTCAAGTGTTTATAAAAAGGATGCATGAAGCTACAATAAAATGTTTGTAAAATTAGTTAAAGTACAGTTAAATGTATTTTTCAAGTATAAAAATGTATACCTAAATAGGAACATAGTAGTATACTTAAAGTGCAGAAATAATATATAAATAGTAAACTGCAAGTATGATGTTATGTTCACTTAAAGGAAACTTACAGGATAGCAGTGTAAAACTACACAACTAGTTTACTGAGTATACTTAAAAGTGTACTTTCATAAACTAAAAAAAAAATACTATAGTTTTAAAATAGTAAACTACTAGAATACTTATGAGTTCACTTGTAGAACAGATGCAGTACAAATGAGAAACGTAGTTGTGAACTAGTGCACTTAAAGTTTACCACTGTTACACTTAGTACACTTAAATGTATAATTTTATATACTAAAAAGTGGGCCAATTTAGTCCCAAACAGTATTGAAACAGTACACTTACAAGTTTACTAGTACACTGAAATTAGTATGCTTCTACATAAAATATACTTAAAAATATACTTGAATATTACTTTAGTATACTTCATAAAATTACCTTCAAGTATACTTTTTGGTAAGGGTATACTTATTTGCAAAGTAGTATATATAGGCCTATAGGTTAAATGTGTTGATGATGTATATTTGCAAGAAACATTTTGTTTTACTGTGATTTAACAACACTTTTAAAGATTTGTCAGGCTTTGTATGCCTGTTGATGAGTAAAATAAACGCATAAATATCAAGAGTTCTCAAATGATTTGTTGCAACTGTGTACACATCTGTTTTATATCATTTTAAGAAGTACTTTTGCGGAGCATTTAGTTTATTTTAAGAAGATTTTGTTTATTTGTCTAAAAGAAACAGTCCTTTGTACACTAATACACTGATGTTCATTACATTTGTGTATTAAGAAAGTGCAAACTACAGTGCTTAGCATAAGTGAACACACACATGTTAAAGTTGACAAAAAAATAAGAATAAAAAATCATCTTTTGGAAATTGATCTTAATGCTTTAATAAAAAATAAAAAAAGAGGAAAACTCCAAATTATTAAAATATTAAACTATTAAAATAAAAATATTAAACTATTAAAATAGCCCCAATGCAGATCAAACCAGCTATTAGGATAAATGAAATAAAACCATGCCAATATATTGAAAGGTATGGTGAAGGGGTTTGTGATGATGTGGGGCTATTTTAATTCCAAAGGCCAAGGGAACTTTATCAGGATGCATAGATATCCTGGATCCATGAAATAACTGGCCTTTAAAAATAAAAATCTGCCTGCCTCTATGGAAATTTAACATAGGGGTGTCCAGACTTATGCACCCTGTATTTTAAGGAAGAACATTTATTTATTTATGATACATTATTCATTCACAAAGAAAATTGGTTTCCTTAAAGGTTGGAGTTTTCCTCTTTTTTTAAATTAAGGCATTAAGATCAATTTCCGAAAGATGATTTTTCTTTTTAGTCAACTTTAGCATGTGTTCACTTATGCTAAGCACTTAAATTAATAAACTATTTCCTTTATTGAAGGGGATCTGACCACCATATGAAGATGCAGACCGAAGCAGTTTCCAGGGAGAGAGAGATGCCACCAAATGAATCATCAAACTCAATGCCTTTGCAAGATATTTTAAAGAAAATACATTCATTTCTGATAGAAACAGCTGTTTTTACCTCTTTTTCATTTAGCCTTTTGTTAATTGGAGTGGAGGTGTTGATTAAAACCCTCTTTTCATGCCCGTGCAATGCTGAGCTGAATCACATTTTAATAGTGTTCATATTCATTGGACCTATTCTTTTTATTTTTACTTTAATGTGTTTCCTTTTAAGACCTTGTAGACATGGATGCATTTGTAGTTCTGCAGGAACAAATGGCGATACTCTGCAGAACTGTCTTAAAGTTTTCATATTGTGTCTGATTCCACCTGTCATGTGGATCATCATCTTGTTTCTCAATGGAGATTATTTTGCTTGTGGCCAGACATACTGGAAGGGAGTTTATGTGTTTGATGAGAAGCTCAATAGGTTGTGGTGTAAACCTACTGAAGATTTAGAAAATGAGACAGAGCTGCGAGACTGGACCCGCAAATATATTCACCAATCTCAGGTAAATATCATGTAGCCTATTATATGAGCTTTTCCTCTTATCTTAATGTCATAATGTAGTATAATAAGTTTTATCTCTATGAGTGTGAGTGTGTGTGTCTGTGTGTGTGTATGTGTGTGTGTGTGTGTGTGTGTGTGTATGTGTGTGTGTGTTCATGTTTTTGAGGTCCCCATGAGGAAACAAGTTTATAAACCAAACCTGTGTGTGTGTGTGCGTGCGTGCGTGTGTATGTGTGTGCGCGCACACGTGTGTGTGTGTGCGCGCACACGTGTGTGTGTGTGTGCTTATAAATAATTTAAAGGCATAATTATTGTTCATGTTGTTCCAAATCTGCAGGACTTTATTTCTTTTGTGGAACACAAAACATATTTGAATAATTTTGGGAACCAATGGAGTCCACTGACTTCCATTTTATGGACCAAAAAAAAAAAAAACACAATTAGAATTTCTCCAATTATCTTATTCTATGTTCCACAGAAAAAAAGTAAGTCATACAGTTTAAGAATGACATGTAGGTGAGCAAATGTATTTAATACACTATTTACACAACCACACACACACACACACACACACACACACACACACACAAACACTTATTTAAAAGTATTTAAATACATATGAAAATTTGTACTTAATGTATTGGGTGTTTTTCCAGATGGGAGGTTATGCCACGATCTTTGTCGGCAGTCTCATTTTGTTAATTATTTTAACTATTTGTGACTGCTGCAAAAACTACTTCAAAGAGAAACTGGTCAAGTTACTAAGTTGCCTGTGTCAATGTAGGAAACCAGCTCAACAGGGTGAGGCATCAAATTCTGTACTTTTCATTTTTTGCCTTGTTTTATGAATTTCATGCGTTTATATGTCCAGTGGATTCAAGACGAGATGAGTAACGATTTCTTCTACATCAGGACAGGAACTGCAAGGTTTAATGAGTTCGTCTACAATCGAAGAGGATGATCAGATAATTCTGCTACAAAGGGTGCAGGACAGCAAGATTTAGGGAGTTCAACTACTGCGGGACATTTGGCCAAAAAATGTAAACAGTTAAATGTCATTATTTTTAACAAAAAAATAATGCCTTTCTCCTGTACTCATGAACCATTTGCATTAAATCAAATTAACATACACACAATTTACAACAAATAGTTGTTTAATTATGTTCCTAATATACATATTTATTTGAATTTTAAGGTGGTTGGTAATGGCCTGGTTTTTGTCTTCTGCCATTAGATTTATAAAGAGACATGACTTTAAAAAAAAGCAACTACACATTTCCAGTTTATTTCCAATTTATTTTCAGTGACAGATATTAGAAATGTAAATTATTGTTGATTATATGTTGAATTAGTTGCCCCACTTCCAACTATCAAACACAGTTGTCAGAACAAACATTTTCATATTGAACAATAGTGCTGAAATATTAAGGATTAATGAGTTACTATCATGCATCACACTATGATTCATTGCTAATTAACAGGATTACAGGATTGTTTTTGTTTTTTTTGCTCATTTTATTTAAACATTTATTGTTGCTTTGCTATTTCTGTTAGTTACTTGCTGTGTTGTGATGTTAAGAGTCTTTGTTTTGTAGGATTATTGCTCCTTCAGAATCAATGATAGAAGAGTTCATTTCACTTTTTAAATGTCCTATAAAACTATACGTATGGCTACCAAAATGATAGATCAATTGATTAATGAAAAATTTGCAGACCAAGAAATTTGTTGTTGCCGTGACAAATTTATTTGCAGAATTATTGATCAAAGTGTGTGATTAAACCATTCAAACCGTCAAAGTAGTATTACTAAAGCCAGTCATAAAGATAGTTGAGAGAACTTCGAAAATCCGAAATCTGAAACTGAGAGACAGATTGCAAAATGTATAAAATGAAAAAAATATATAATTTCAGGTTTATGGTTCCATTAAATTTCTCTTCCGTTATATGTTTTAAGTCATTGATTGTTTTGTTGATTTTAACTGGCTAATATTTGTTAACTAGTATTGATTATCAAAGTGATGTATCTTATACAGTATGATTTCATTTGTTTATCTATCATAAGCAATGATTAGATACCATTTTGCATAATAATAATAATAATAATAATAATAAAAATGCTACTTATTAACTTGTTTGGTTGTGAATTTCAACATGATACTGTTCCAGAAGTGATCATGGACCTTCCTATAGACCATAGTTTTGGCCAACACAATTTGTCATTTTAAATAATTTAAATCAGCCTCACTGTATATAAAGGACGAGACTTCCTGGAAGGTGCGTCTCGGTTGATGTTGGTATGACGGCGCTCTCAGTGAAGATCGCAACTTCAAAGAGCATTAAACAGCTGTTTTCACAGCTCTTCAGAGGTTGCGCCTTCAAAGTGTTTTGAGAGCACACAGCGGGCTGCACTGTTTCCTGCTTGTGTGCCGCAGCCTTCTCCCCTGTGCGCTTCAGCACCAAAGAGAGCAAATTCCTAAAAGAGCAAGCACGGGTGTGATTTTGCGTCTTTTTAAAGATGTCATTCCGCCCGTGTGTTTCTGGATGCGGTAGTCATCTGGTTCCAGCTGATGGCCATGATCACGGTCTCTCGTGTCTGGGATTTAAACACACTGAGGCAACGTTCGTGGATGCATCATGTTCTCACTGCGTCATTGCGGTGTTGAGATCGAGACTCAAATATGTCTCTCTAAGCGGAGTCCCTTTGCCTTTTCCCGATCTAGTTCTGGATCTGGTGGCCACCGGTCTATTTCGGCTAATTGCACTGGTGATCTGAGTTTAACAGTGATGGCTTCCCCGACGAGACCACCTTCTCAGGCCCCTCACTCCTCTTGCGCACTGCAGCCATTGGAGCTCCCAAGGGTGTGCGCTGGCCCCTCCCGAGGGTTACAAGTCGTTACCTTTGGGGCTCCACCGGATGACAGTATGTCGATCGCTGCATCAGAGGGTGAGCTGGACTCCTCTGGGGATGAAGATTTGGCTGTGTTACCCCCTTCGGGGACCATAGCATTGTCAGAGTCAGACTAAGAGCTAGCTGCGTATGCTCTCACAGGCAAGGCTTACAGAGCCTGTGGAGAGGCATGCAGAGCGGAAGCAGCCTCTCCACAGGCTCTGTAAGCCTTGCCTGTGAGAGCATACATGGCGTTCCTGCAGGTCTACCAGGCCAAAGCGCTCATGGAATTGCACAAGGGCAGTTTCAACCCAGGGGTTATGCAGGAACTGCGCACAGCGATGGTCCCTGGGTCAGACAATTTCTACTCTGGTAGTCCAGGAATACCATCTCTGGCTGAACCTGGCAAAAAATCTGTTCCTAAACTCCCCTATCTCCCAGGCCGGCCTATTCTCCTGAGATGGGCCACCCAGAGATGGAGGTGAAAATCCTGCTGTGTGAAATGTGTTCTGACTGAAAACTACATTGGCGATGACCTGCAGCCAATGAGAGAACAAGATACAGGGCAGCGGGACGTTCGGGGAGGAGTTATAGACCAGAATATCAGTATTTTAATGGATATATTTACAATTATATCAAACAGAAACAAAGCACAAACATTTGCTTAACCAGCCGAAACAGCAGCACATTGCAAAATTATACCTCCAACTTTCTTTGCAGAACACACAATCCTTGCTTCCCGCGTGTTACGTCCCTTTTTGATTTTAGATAGGGGTAAGGGAGTATAACATTTGAATAAAGATGTGCGTATAACTTAATATGAAGGACCGGGCAATAAAAGGAAAAAGATCAACTCAAAAACTCCGCTCAAAAGTATTTATTTTACAGAACCCAAAAGTGAAAGAATGAAGAGAAAATAATATTTACAATATTTACAAACAATGAGAAGAATGACAATTAACAATACTAAACAAAAACAAAGGTGGGAAGGCGAGCTCGAGAGATGCCAAATGAAATAAATAAATAAAACAGAACAAACTAGCTAGAAGATTAATGCAACTAAACTAACTACCAACCGAAAAATGTAGAAAAGAAAAGTCTTCGGCGTCAAGACGCCCAAACAAAACTACACTAAATGATGTTTTATAAACAAAGTTCGGGAGGAGCACGTTCAAATAATCAATCCAATCTACTCGTCATCAAACAATTATGTCTACCCTAATCAGCATGACAAGAAGTATATATATATCCACACTGTCAACTCACCTAATATTCCTTGACAGTTTTCCAGCATCCCTCCACCACCCCGACTCCTCACTCTTGGCTTAATCTTTTACAGCCAGGAATACGGGGGGAGTACTCTGGGTTCGGGCCGAATACCGAGCCCGGAGCCCTCTCCTCGGACAGCACGCCAAATACGCATTTATTCTATCTAACTTATTTGTAAGTGTGAACTAGTGAACTACAATATAACAAAAACGTACAGGGTGTGGCACTCTCCTAAACAAGTGTGTCTAATACAGTTCAAAATTGTCCTACGTGGTGCGCAATGTATGTCGCGCGACTTACTAACCTGCTCCCTCCTTCCCAGCCTCACATGCACCGTGATGACTGAACAAGGATGAACAGTAAAACAAACAAAAACACTTCACAACCACTATACGACAATTGATTAATGCAAACGATAGACACACAGAAAACAACAGCGAGCCAAACAAATGCAAATGTCAAAGTGGGCAAAAGGCTGGGGACATGGAAGAGATACGGGCATTTGAGGAAGGTGGTGTAATGTGATTGGATGGGTGAACCGAGACGTCATCATCCTTCATGAAAACTGACAGGCTGTAGATTGATCCACTGAGCATCTGAAACACACACACACACACCCACACACACGCACACTACAACAACAACAAACTACCCACATATCCCTATTACAACACTACATACACAACACCGCGTCTCCCCAATCATTTCCTCCTCCATATTTTTTTCTTCTTTTTTCTCATTTTCAGTGAGCAAGCTTCTTGCGGCTATCGTTTTTAATAACAATTTCGGTTTCACGCACGGCGGATCTTGAGTTATTTCCTCATCACTTCTCACGTGTGTTTGGTTGTGAAATGTAGTTTGAGGACCAGACAGAGTTGTTGGCGATTCTTCCTATTGTAAAGTCATGCAATATGAAACCCCTTGCCACTGATCCATTGTGCAGCAGACAGCAACTGAATGCTACCTGATAGTGAAAATCGTACAGTGTGAATTCAGCACAAGGTTCTAATAAAGCACATGACAAAGGAGTAAATGACAAAAACTTTAAACTAATCTTAAATCCAACTCGGAAATACTCAGGGGATCAAACATAGACAATTAACAGGAATAGAAACCAGTGTTAACTAATTTAAAGCCATGGAAACTAAAAAAGCAAAGGGAACAGTGAACAGAGGAAAACTCTGTTTGTACGGGAATAGGGAAAACAGAATCAAAACTCCATGATAATAAAAAAGAACAAAACAGAACTTACACATTACAGACGTGTTCATAAAATGAAACCAATTTACATGTAAGTCACGAAGGTTGCCACCTTATAAAGCAGTTTGATTCCGTACATTCTTGCCTGTGCTGATGATGCAGTTGTTTAACAGGTTCATGGTGACTTCTACAACTTCTAAAAGGACAAAAGGAAACTGAACTGCAAAATCTGACTAACTTCACTTAAAAAAGGTAAAAGAAAAGCGAAGAAATTTCCACACTAAAATTACTATGTGTTTCCTGCAAAGATACATGTCTTTTAAACAACTAAATGCTTATCTTTTTGTCCCAAAAAGTTAGAGCTTACTAACAATTATTTCCAGACAGAGTTGTTAGCGATTCTTTTATTGTAAAGTCATGCAATGTGAAACCCCTTGCAACTGATCCATTGTGCAGTGTGCAGACAGCAGCAACTGAATGCTACTTGATAGTGAAAACTGTACAGTGTGAACTCAGCATAAGGTTGTAATAAAGCACATGACAAAGGAGTAAATGACAAAAACGTAAAACTAATCTTAAATCACAGAAATTGAAAATCATCAACACATATCACAGCAGACAAGAAGAGCAAGTACAAGAGTAAGTAAAAAATCTTGCTCCTTTATTTTTTGAAAAAGAAAAAGGCATATTTTTACCTGATGTCCGTGTAGACTTGGAATTAAGCCTTTTCCCCGTTATTATTTGATTCAAGGGACCGGACACCAGTTATCTTGCCAAGAAAAATCTTTATTCTTATATGTCAGGAGAAAAACTTGAGAAGATGTTGTGTTCATGCCAGGTCTATGTGTGTCCATGTTTATCTGCCATAGTACAGTAAGATTGAACTTATATACACAATTGAGAGACTTTACAACTTCCTTGTAAGGTAGAAAAACATGTTGCTTGAGCTTTAAAAATTGAACATATATGTCATGCTTACACATGGCACATTCTATCCTCCCAGTCCCCCTCCCTGTCTGACATGTGATCCTCACACATGATGGATCCATGCTATCTATAGTTTAACTCATGCATTCAAACACATGCATTTAAAACTCCATAAGATAATACAACTGATTATGAATATTAATAAAGAATAATAATACAGATACATAATATTAAATAATGAATTAAAAGATGACATTTTAGTCTTCATCTCCCTCCACTGGAACTAGATATTGTGACAGAAACTTTAACTCTCTCTTTTCCAGCACTTTAGACACAGTTGCTCCTTTGCGCTTAAAGAAGATTAAAGGAAATAGTCCAACACCGTGGTACAACGAGCACACTCGGGCCCTTAAGAGAGCAGCCAGAAAAATGGAGCGCAACTGGAAGAAAACAAAAATAGAGGTATTGCACATTTCATGGAAAGAGAGCTCGATTGCATACAGAGGCCTTAAAAGCTGAGCTGTTCCCCTCCAATATAAATATTGGATTTTGGATTTTCCAAAAATTGGTATTTTCTGTTGACCTCTTTGTGAAAAACATACAAGCGGTTTTCTTTATGTTTAAATGAAGACAGGAATTATTATGCCATTGTGTGACATTGGCCATAACTGCCGTGAGGTTAAATGCTGCTTGCTGCTTGGTCGGAGCATGTACATAAATTACAGTATTGTCTGCATACAGTTGAATCTCAGACTCATTGCATACAGTGGGAAGATCATTTATGTATAGGCTAAAAAACAGGGGACCTAAAAAATGGTACACCAATATCACAACCGATGGCCGATGACACCTCATCATTTATCTTGACCCTCTGTTCTCTGCCTTTCAAACAGGACTGCATACATTAAATAACATTGAGGGAGACGTTAAACATTGAGAGCTTTTTGAGTAGGACACCATGATCCACAGTGTCAAAAGCTTTCTTTAGGTCTAAGAATATGGCCCCAACAACTTGTTGAGGTGGCTAGTAAGTTGTTCTACTACATATCTTTCAATTACCTTTGACACGATAGGTACTATGCTAATTGGCCTGTAGTTACAGACCTTTGATGTATCACCTGTTTTGTGGATCGGTGTTATTATAGCCGTCTTCCTGTCTTCAATAAAATTATTAAACACATTATAGATATGCTTATAAATCAAGGATAAAGCATTTATAGATGTATTTATAAACTGCTTGTCTAATACTGCTTTATAAATGATAACTTAACTATTAACTAATGCTTAACTAATTATTCATAGCATGCAGTTATTATAAAGTGTTACCTTTCAACCATCTTCCATGATTGTTCTTTATTGTCAAGGTGAAATTCCTTGGCTGGTGCCCCGTAATATAGGAAGGAATAATCTGACACTCTCACACTCACATTAGGTGACGTGTGACCAAAAACTCAACATTAATAATAATACTTAATATTAATAATAATATTTAAGACCATAAATCACTACAGTACTATTCAATTGTTAGCTATTAGCTATTTATTCTAAAATGTATGTATATATCACATTATGACTATTGTGATAATGTGAATTATTAGTACGAGTGACCAATGGCTGGTTCATTCATTACATTAACTTACTTGAAACTCACAAGGACTTCAAAACAAAAAGAATGAATGTTGATTTTGTCTTAAAGGAGACATATCATGCTTTTAAATCGTTCCTTTTTACATATAAATCATACATTTGTGGTCTATATAAAGCGGAACTGCAATGCTTGGGTCTGAATTCCTCATTATTATAGCTCCACAGGCCCCTTTTCTACCCCTTTTCTGATGTGCGTCTGAGAGCAACTCGTTTTTGTGCGGTCTCTTTAAATGCAAATGAGACACTTCATACCCCGCCCCCCTCTCCAGGTTGCAGAGGTGACACTCGGTTCAACTCCACCCCGTTCGGCCATTTTTGTAGTTTGATAGCTAGATAATCGTATCTCTGCTATCAAACTACAAAAATGGCCGAACGGGGTGGAGTTGAACCGAGTTAACTATTAACTAATGCTTAACTAATTATTCATAGCATGCAGTTATTATAAAGTGTTACTTTTCAACCATCTTCCATGATTGTTCTTTATTGTCAAGGTGAAATTCACAGAAATTCACAGAAATACACAGAAACGTTTTATTCACATGTTATTAACAAACTTTGGTCTTCCGACCTTTTACCACCGTGTCGATTTATTTTGATTAATATGTGCGAGGGAGAGAGAGCAAGACAGTGCCTAGTTTGGAGACGGTGAAGTCTTATTTACACTTTCGCCTGGCTCCGAAGAGAGAGAGTGCGCACGCGCGACGGGTCTCTCTCTCTCTGCTCGTTCTTTCAGTTAAACATGTGCCCTGTCACAAGCGCGGCAGTTCATCTACATTAACAGTTACTCACCGATCAAATAAGACTTTGGCGGGACCAAAAAATCGCTTTGGCGGGCGCTAAAACAGTTCAATGCAGGAAAAACCCTGTTATTGCAAACGGCATAATTTGTCTTGTTTCGTAAAATAAAGCCAATAAGCTTTAGATCGCCTCTTCCTCTTCATGATTACCTCCTCTGCTCAAATCACTTTGACGTCATGACGAAAGTTGTGAGTTCACGGTCTATGCCTGGGACTCGGAGCAGGAGCATTGATAAGAGGAATCGTTAACGTCGAGGGCATACAATATCGATTGTTCATAAAACTTAGAACCGGTTCTCGAGTGGAACTGGTTTTCAATTCCCATCCCTTGTCATGACACTCAACAACAGTAATACTGCTACAGACGTGTACTTAAAAAAAAAAGAAAAAAAAGACAAAGGTACTGCTAAACCATGACCACCGTGTGTTTTAAGAAAGTAAAGTACTTTACTTTTTTTAACATTATTTACAGCTTACCGAAGTGCTCTGTTCATCTTCTCCAAAGATAGAAGGAATTGACCACTCAATCAGACGAAGTCTATCAGCAAATCCTTCTTTATACTGGTGACTACTTGCTGAAGTAGTTATCCTTGAAGTGCTTCGCGCACACAAAAATTACTTTACCCACAGATGTGGGTACATTTCCGTGAAAAATAAAACTCAACCAGGCACTTCGAAGAGGTTCTGATGCTGGGAGACGGTGTAATGAAGCGTGTGGGTTACTACATCCAACAACCGAACATTTTGACTTACCCTCTCGTAACTTCTGCATCCTTGAGCTTGGACTACAAAATCGCAGCGAGAAATCAAAATGGCGGATTGCTCGAAGTGTTGGGCCGGGAGTCGATGTCCTTATTTGGCAGTTCCGCTGCAAATACTGTGACGTTATTGTTCAAAAAAGCGTAATAGAGAATAGAAAAATCGGAACAGGTTGCAAAATATGACCAAAACAGAATATAAAGATATCAACGAAGCACCTGAAGAGACTAATTTAAACTTTTCTGTACTTCTAAACACTCCAAATATACAACAAAATGCATTTAAGGGCTAAAAAAGTGGATTTAGCATGATATGTCCCCTTTAAAGGTTTGAGGTTTGTTTTTCTTTAATTTTGTGGTTTTAGTTTTGAGAAACTTTTTTTTGTTGTTGAGAAAGAAACCAATGAGAAATGAAACAAGATGATAGAATCATAAACCAAGATGCCACATACATTACAAAAATGCTGACATCGAAATCATGAAGTGTTCATGAAGTGAAACCAATTTATATTTAAGTCAACACTTTATAAAGCACTATGATTTCTTTCATTCGTTATTCATTTGATTCTGTAAGACTTGATTTTCCTGCTAAGACAAAAGCTGAGATCAAACCCCCTGCAATAAAACAATAAAACACACCCTGAACAGAAGATCTCAAAGAAAGAGCACAGGACATTGTCTTGACCAAACTTATCTCCTTGTTTATATATACATCCCCCCTGTCCCTATTCCCTTCCTTTCCCCCTGATTCAAGTCACTAAAAGTTCACTGAGAATATCTATACATCACATGATGTATCTTGTGAACCTATTATTTATTCCCTTTCATGTTTGGTATCATTTTAAATGTATTAGTGTGATTGGTAAAATTGTCTTAATTTCTTTTCAACCATTGGTACTATGAGAAAGATTGAAAACTTAGGAGGATTCTGTTCTCCTTTTTGGGTGGTGTTTCTTCAAGATATCTGATAATTATCTCTTCTCCCCCGAAACCAGATGTTACCCCCTGTGGTACATTAATAGACCCAAAACTCCAAAAAATATTTGCACAAGCCTTTTGTTCTGGTCTGGGTATATAGACCAGAAGTGGCAGAGCAGTCTTTGGGAATCAGTAATCAGAAAGCCCCATGCAGTATGGGTCAGTGTCTGTGTCTTACTCTTAGAGTCATCTTTGAGCAATTGATGTTATGAATTGGCTTCTAATTGTTTAATTGTGTAATTGGCATGATACATTTTTGCCTGACAAATAAAATGTTATATTTGATTTATTCTGTATGATTCTGAAATCATTATTTCTAGAAGATTAATGTGGAGAGAATGACATGGACATCGCCAGACTGATCACGCACGCCATGACATGGATGCGGTGCGGAGCTCACCTATGAGCGCACGGTCTGGGCTACCCTCGTGCATGCCCATGAGTGCCCTGGCCTGATAGACCTGTAGCAGCGTCATGGCACGCAAGAGGAGGCGGCTTGCCCACAGGCCTTGTTGGCTCTGCCCATCAGAATGGGCGAGAACTCACCGGCTTTAGGGGGGAGACGAGGGGCCCTGTCCAAAAAGCAGTGGCCGCCGGACACAGGTGCACCTGTGTCGCGCCAGACCGCTCTATTGGAGGGACAGCCTTGCAACCCTTCACCGCTCCTCCGTCAAGGGTAGTGAGGGGGGGAAATCTTATTCAGGCAGTTTCTGGCAGAGAAAGGTGCCGTCTACAACCTGGTAAGCTCTCCATGCTCTTCGGGAAGGAAAGGCACTGGGGCGGCGAGCTGAGAACCAGCGCGATTCAGCATAGCTGACGTTTCTGGATCTGGCTCGGGCAACATTACACTCCCAGAGGGAGATAACGCAGCAGAGTCATCACTTCCAGAGGTCAGCTCACCCTCCGATGCTTCAATCGGCATCCTGTCCCCTGGAGAGGCCCCGAATGAAACGGCTGGTGGGTCCATTACAGAGGGACCAGCGCGCTCAACGGGGGGCTCCACCGGCTGCGATGTGATAGAGGAGTGAGGGGCCCACGGGGATTGGTTACCGGGCGGGGAGGCCTCACTATGATCCTCTGATCACCCATCCCACACGGCGCCGTAGTGGGGCGTGGTAATGGGGACTACACCTTCATGCATGAAGGCGAGTCTCGATCTTAACACCGCGATATATGTCATATCCTCGCAATGAGAACACAAACTATCCACAAAAGCTGCTTCAGCGTGCTACATACATACGCATACATTACACATGTACATTCTACAAACACGCTCTTTCAGGAAATAGGACCCATCACCAGTCCTGGAGCACACAGGGGAATGACCGCGTCAACACTGAACAGTGAACTGCAACAGTGAAGCACTCACTTTTCCGCCCTCTAACCAGCCGTCAACAAAGACAGAAATTTGATGCTGTTAAAACAGCAGTTGAGAGCTCAAAAGCTCGCAACCACCGCTGCACTGCGCTGTAGAAATCACCAGCACTGAGAGAGTCTTTTCAAGAAGAACACCGACACATTCGCTCGTTGTATACAACAATACTCTTCAGAGACATCAAAAATGATCGGCTCCAAAGCAAAAAGCAACTAGTGCATGCATCCACTTCCGTATTTATACCCGCGCCGCGGAAGCGGAGTGTGTGATGCTCGTTCAATAGTACTCGAAGAAGACAGGCTCCCTAGCGTGATCCCATTCAGTCGACGTCGACTACGTCTCGACTCGACTGAAAGGGGACTAAGAAATAAGACTAAGATAGCAATGAGCCATCGTCATTGTCATTGAAGGAAAACTTAGTCCACACCTATTTTGGGTGACCTGACCAATAGCACTTAGAAAACTTTTAGCGGGAGAGAGTTTCTTTGTCTCCTTCTGACAGCCTAATTTGCATTTTTTATGATGGTGTCAGAATTGGTCTTTTTTCTCCAAAGGATGGCAAACACAGTTTAATACATTTATCGTAACCTACTATATATATTTAGCTAAGGCAAACCGAGAGGTTTAATTTGGTACCAATAAAGATATGACTGGAAGTTACAAAAGTAGAGATACATTACACTTTAATATAAGCACTTAGAGTTCAACGAACCCAACTAGTAAATCATAACTAGGCTAATATGAGGTGGGAAACATACATACACGGAATATATCATATACATTTTGGAATGACTTATATTATGAGTTAAATGGAAAGAATGTTTGTGTATGTATATTGGTGCATCTCTCAGCTGTCCATCCATGCCACCTGGCCTCAGTGCCTGCCATGGGAGGCGAGTTGAGATGATTAAGATCTTTTTGAAGTTCACAACGAAGTTTGGAGGTGTTTCTGTTTAGCCTCTGCCATACCAATTTGATCCAGACTCATTGGCGCTAGTTATGTGATTTACATGAATGAGTCCAGTAGGTTAAAAGCTATCTGAAAGCTTAGAATGAATAAGTCTTCGTGATTTCGTCCAGACGCAACAACATCATTAGAAACTAGATTTGTAAATTTTAGTAGAGAGAGAGAGAGAGAGAGAGAGAGAGAGAGAGAGAGAGAGAGAGAGAGAGACGTTTGGAATCTATTTATTTGTACAAAAAAAGAAATTCTTTTTTTTTTTTTTTTTTTTTTTTTTTTTTTTTACAATTGAACAAACACATGTCACAAAATCACAACATATATCAAAACACTCCAAAAAAAAATAAAAATAAATACAATAAAACTACAAGAATATATTGCTACACAACATATCTAAAAAAATTACCTACCAACATATTTAACAATTTAGAATTAGGTCTTCCTCATTATCTATAGAACACAAGACTTCACTTAAACCCCATGTTTCCATAAAAACAACCAGATTTTTAGTCAATTAAAAAAAAACGAACTCCGCTCTGATCCTTGAAGTCACAAACCCTCTTAACATTCTCTCTGGGTCAAATAAAGCATCTTCTTTAATCATTCTTTTCCTTGTTACCCATATTGCCATTTTAGTCTCTGCTATTAAAAAATTAATTATGCCTATTCTTCTCTTTTCAGAAACCTTATACTTCAGTCCATAAATGAAAACAGTGTCATTAAACTCTTCGCCTAATTCTTCAATCCAGGTTTTTAATGTCTGAAAAACCCCTCTCAGTCTAGAACAATATAAAAACAGATGATCAATTGATTCTTCTAAATCACAGAAAGGACATTTCTTTTCTACAGTGGGATCAATATGCGCCACGTGTCTGTTTGTAGCTACTGCCCAATGTATAATTCTCCATTGTAGGTCTGCAGTTCGTTTTTCAATGGGAGATTTATACAATGACCTCCAGCATCTTCTAGGAGAAGAGTTTGGCCCTAGCACTTCTGTCCACTTTGTTTCTCTACAGTTCTTCAGAACTGACTGATGAGCGACTTTAACGCAATTCAGATACAAACTTTTCTTCGAAGCGTCTTTAAAACCATGTATCTCTGGAGTCTTAAAAGTGAGGATTGATTCCTCTTGTGGTACTTCTTCCACACGAGCTGAAACAGGAAGATCAGGAAAATTCTCCTCTTCCTCCTCTTCATCCAAAATCCCTTCTCCTGGGTTCCGATGATAGGCATAAGGAAGAGATGAAAAAATCGCATCCATTACATGTTTCATAAATCTGACGGACTTGATTCCTGTCAGATCACTCATTTCCTCTGCACTTTTCCACCCGTCATGATGCTTTAAAACCTTTATCCTAGTACATCCAGCTCTTGCCATTGTTTTCTGAAGGCTTTTTGAATTAAGCACTCTTGCCTGAAGTAAGGGATTATGAAAAAGAGGTTCTTCTTTTATCCAGAATTCAGAATCAGACCAGTTCCTTTCCACTTGAAAATTTGATGTCCATGTTTTCAGCATCGTTTTATAAAAAGCAGAAGTGTCTTTTAAGTCCACTACTGTCAGATTCATTAAAAACAACTGTAGATCGTATTCAAAAACATCAACTTTGTGTAACAGGGCTTTAGCAGTATCAGTCCAGCACCTCTTCGAATACAGCAACTTCTGTGCCGCTTGAAGCCTGAAGGTTTTGATTCTGCTTTTAATGTCTATTAAGTCAAGTCAAGTCAAGTCAAGTTTATTTGTATAGCGCTTTTCACAATACAGATTGTATCAAAGCAGCTTCACAGTATTAAATTAAAATAATACAACAAAGTTTGTTTCAAGAGGAATTTATTGATTGATAAAATTAAATTAAATATCCCCAAAATATCCCCAACTGAGCAAGCCAAAGGCAACAGTGACAAGGAACCGAAAAACTTCATCAAGTGACCTAATGGTGTCCTAAAACTCCATCAGGTGACCTAATGGAGAAAAAAAAACCTTGGGAGAACCCAGGCTCAGTCGGGGGCCAGTTCTCCTCTGGCATTTATGAGCTAGAGGCCGGATTGTAGTTTGAACTGTAGGATTATATGAATGCCTGGCTGAAGAGATGCGACTTTAATCTAGTTTTAAACTGGGAGAGCGAGTCTGAGCAACGAACAGTATCAGGAAGACTATTCCAGAGTTTTGGAGCCAAATGTGAGAATGCTCTCCCTCCTTTGGTGGTTCTGGATATCCTAGGTATGACCAAAAGCCTTGAATTTAGTGATCTTAAAGAGCGCGATGGATTATAGGGTGATAAAAGATCCGTTAAATAGACTGGAGCTAAGCCGTTTAGGGCTTTATAGGTCAGTAGCAATACCTTGTAATTAATACGGAACTTTATAGGTAACCAATGCAGTGATGATAAAATCGGTGTTATATGATCATATTTTCTTGATCTAGTAAGAACTCTAGCGGCGGCATTTTGGACTAACTGTAGCTTGTTTATTGAGGATGCAGGACAACCAGCTAGTAAAGCATTACAGTAATCCAGTCTCGAGGTCATGAATGCATGAACTAACTTTTCTGCATCAGAAACTGATAGCATATTACGTAGCTTAGCAATGTTTCTAAGGTGGAAAAATGCTGTTTTTGTAACATATGAAATATGATTTTCAAAAGACAGGTTGCAATCGAGTATAACACCCAGGTCTTTTACTGTAGAGGATAAAGTAACAGGACATCCTATGATGTTAAAGTTGTATTGTGCGAGATTTTGTGGGCGGTTTTTTGAACCGATAAGTATTACCTCTGTCTTGTCTGGATTTAATAAAAGAAAATTACGGGTCATCCAATCTTTTATATCTTTAACACACTCTGTCAATTTGGAAAATTTTGCGTTTTCATCCGGCCGTGATGAAATATATATTTGAGTGTCATCAGCATAACAATGGAAACTAATTCCATGTTTCCTTATAATATTTCCAAGTGGCATCATATATATTGAAAATAACAGAGGGCCTAATACAGATCCCTGCGGCACTCCATAGTTTACTGGAGTTATGATCGATTTTTCTCCATTTAAATAGACAAAATGGTAGCGGTCAGATAGGTATGATTTGAACCAGCTTAGTGCTTGTCCTTGAACACCAGTATAATTTTGTAGTCGATCTAAGAGTAATGTATGATCTATAGTATCGAACGCAGCACTAAGATCAAGTAAAACTAGTATTGAGATACAGCCTTGGTCAGAAGCTAAAAGTAAATCATTTGTGATTTTAACGAGCGCAGTTTCAGTGCTATGATGCGGTCTGAATCCAGACTGAAACTTTTCATAGATCTCATTTTGTTGCAAGAAAGAGCCCAGTTGAGCGGACAACACTTTTTCTAATATTTTAGACATAAATGGAAGATTTGAAATGGGTCTATAATTTGCTAGATTATTATGATCTAATTGTGGTTTCTTAATGAGAGGTTTTATAACTGCCAGTTTAAATGTTCTTGGAACATGACCTAAAGATAAAGACGAGTTAATAATATTGAGGAGAGGATCTTCCACTACAGGTAACACTTCTTTCAGTAGTTTAGTTGGTATAGGATCTAATAAACATGTTGTTGTTTTAGATGAAGTGATAAGTTTATTTAACTCTTTTTGTTCTATAGTTGTAAAGCACTGTAATTGTTCTTTCGGGGTGATAATTGAAGCTGAATTATAAGGCGCGATTGAAGATTGAACGTTTACAATTGTGGTTCTGATGCTTTCTATTTTCTCAGTGAAGAAGTTCATGAAATCATTACTACTGAACTGTAACGGGATATTTTGTTCGGGTGACGTCTGTTTATTTGTTAGTCTAGCCACGGTGTTAAATAAAAACCTTGGATTGTTTTGGTTGTTTTCTATTAGTTTGCGGAGGTGCTCAGCCCTGGCCGCTTTTAGGGCCTTTTTATAACGTGACATACTGTCTTTCCACGCGATTCTAAAGACCTCTAAATTAGTTTGTTTCCATTTACGCTCTAAAATACGCGTTTCTCTCTTTAAAACATGCGTAGTATTGTTATACCATGGTGCTTTATTTTTCTCTCTGACCTTTTTTAATTTAATAGGTGCAACCACATCCAATGTTCTAGAGAGAATGGTGCTCATAGTGCTAGTTAGTTCTTCTAGTTCATCTGTTTGTTTGGGTTCAGGCAGCAGCTGAGACAGATTAGATAAGCAATTTGAGAAATTATCTATGGTGGATGGGAGGATTGTTCTGCCTGGTTGATAACGCGACGCCGCATGACATATTACAGCAGTACGTAATATGCAAGTTACCATGTAGTGATCAGTGACTTCATCACTTTGTGGAATGATATCTATATCGGTTGGATCGGTTCCATGTGATATAATTAAATCGAGTGTATGATTAAGACGATGTGTTGGTCCGGTGACGTTTTGCTTGACCCCAAATGAATTTAATAAATCTGTAAACGCAGCTCCTAACGCATCATTTGGATTATCTACGTGTATGTTAAAATCTCCAACAATTAGTGCTTTATCGACATTGACTAATAGGTCTGAGAGAAAATCTGCAAACTCTTTTAGGAAATCAGCGTAAGGCCCTGGCGGTCTATATACGGTAGCCAAGGCTAGAGATAATAGGGATGTTTTTCTAACATCTAAGAGCGTAACATTTAGTACAAGTACTTCAAATGAAATAAACTTATAACCCGTTTTCTGGGTAACATTTAGAATATCTTTATAAATGGTTGCAACACCTCCGCCACGACCAATCAGACGGGGCTCATGCTTATAACAGTATCCAGGAGGAGTAGACTCATTAATACCGAAATAATCATTTGGTTTAAGCCAGGTTTCAGTAAGGCAAAGTATATCGAAGCTATTATCTGTGACTATTTCATTTACAATAACTGCCTTAGGTGTGAGTGATCTAATGTTTAGAAGACCTAGCTTTAGAAATAGTTTTTGTTTACTAATAGCAACATTTTCTGTTTTAATAACAATTAGATTTTTCCTAGATCCTGCATTAGATTTATTATTTGATCTCACTAAACGAGGAATAGACACGGTTTCTATGCAATGTTCTACACTAGTATTTATATCAGTTGAATTGGTGCAGCAGAGACTATGATTTGGACTTTTGGTTACTAGTCAAAGGGTATTTAACATTTTGGAGATGTTATCTGACAGAAGATCCGCTCCGAATCTGCTTGGGTGTAAGCCATCAGCACGGAAAAGCCTAGGACGCTCCCAAAACAGATTCCAATTATTTACAAAGAGCAGTTTCTGCTCATTGCACCATGACATTAACCATTCATTTAGCGCAAATAATCTGCTGAACTTTTCATGCCCTAGTCGGTACGTGGGAAGCGGTCCTGACACAATGATCGTTGTTTCAGGCGATGTGCTGCGTACCGTATCGATTAGATTCCTGAAGTCTTTCTTCAGAATCTCCGTCTGGCGCAGCCTGATGTCGTTCACTCCCGCGTGCAGGACCACAGTTCCGACGCGCTCGTCACCGTTCAGGATCTCGGGAACGCGAGCAGCGATTTCAGAAACACGAGCACCAGGAAAGCAGTGACTTTGCACCTTACTTTTACCTAACGTAGCGTGTACATGCCGAACGATGGAATCACCGATGATCACAGCATCGCGTTCTGTTTCGCGTAGAGGGGAGAAGCGGTTTTGTGTCGATAACTCGAAAACCGGGAGGGTCGGAGAAAGTCTTGGTCTAAACCTGACTCGCGTCTTCCGCTGCGGAACCACCCAGGCTTCGTGGTGGCGTGTTGGAGCCGGAGTGAACGAGACCATGGCTGATTTCGACCGATGCTGAGGAACGCACGGAGTAGACGCGGTCGGAGTCAGCGGGTTAGTAACGTTAAACACTGATTTGTGTGCATCGGCGCGTGATGTTTCAAGAGCCAAACACCGGTCTCTCAGCTCGGCCTGTCTCAATAAAAGGTTGTGGATCTGTTTCTCAACAGCTTCCAGCTCAGACTGCAGTGCGTGAAGCTCAAATGTGTCCTCACCTGCACCAAGCGGTAGACTACTTACATCTGATATATTCGCCATTTTAACAGATGGACAGTGAGTTAGCAACGAAGCTACCAGTGATGCTATCAATATTAATACTAATTTATATTATAAGTTTGTTTGTAAGTGAGTGTGGAGAAGACGCGTTCAGCCGTGATCCATGGACGTAACCTTTAAGAGTATGCAGCGTTGGATCACTAATAGGCTTGAGACGCGTCTGCTCAACAGTCCGCGTTGTAACTATGAGGTTTTTTAGGTTTTTTAGTGGTAGGGGTGTAGAGTAGACGCACGATAGGCGAAAAAAAAAAATGTTTGTTTATAAGTGAGTGTGGAGAAGACGCGTTCAGCCGTGATCCACGGACGTAACCTTTAAGAGTATGCAGCGTTGGATCACTAATAGGCTTGAGACGCGTCTGCTCAACAGTCCGCGTTGTAACAATGAGGTTTGAGCAGTAACATTAGTGCTTCTCAGTGAGGAAAAGTAGAAAATGTTTGTTGTAAGCGAGTTTAAAGAGAAAAATCAAGAATTATAAATCAAATCGATAGAGCTCCAAAAACAACAACGCATTCAGACGCAACGCATGATAATAACAGGACAAGACATTACTCACCGTGTTTGTTGAGTGTTTCTTACTCACCTGAGCTTTTCTGAACTCAAAGGCGCGAGCGCGCGAGAGAAAATAAATAAATAAAAATAGCTGAGCGCACACGGGTGGCGCGTTTACAGGCTAGCGAATTACTAGCGTGTTGTGCTAGTAGTAACGTAAGCTAGCGATGTCAGGGTTGGGTAAGCTGTATTTAGTAGTAATATAAACAACTAGAAATTGTAGTAAATGATGGTTCAAAACAAGGAAATACGAGGCTAAGACATAGCTTACAGCACCGAAGCAGACACACTCACAGCAGGCAGCGAGAAAAATCAAGAATTATAAATCAAATCGATAGAGCTCCAAAAACAACAACGTATTCAGACGCGACGCATGATAATAACAGGACAAGACATTACTCACCGTGTTTGTTTTAACCGTTTTGTATTAACCCTTGTCCACCTTCATTCACTGGCAGGAAAAGTACGGCAGCTTTAGTCCAATGTTGTCCAGTCCAGAAAAAATCCACCAATCTTTTCTGCAATTCCTGAATGATGTCATCTGGCGGATCCAAGACGTTCATTTTATGCCACAGTGCCGAAGCTGCTAGATTGTTGGTCACCAAAACTCTTCCCCTATAGGATAGCTGTGGTAGCACCCACGACCACTTAGACAACCGGCTACACATCTTCGCCACCATTCCTTCCCAATTTTTTGTCTTAAATGTTTCAGTCCCTAAATAAACCCCTAAACATTTAAAGCCATCTTTACTCCATTTAACACCACCTGGGAGCACTGGTGGATTTTTACTTTGTCCACAAAAGAAACCTTCACACTTTCCCCAGTTCACTCTGGCTGTTGACGCATTTTCATACATTTTCAGTGTTTCCATTAAAACAGACACATCTCGTTCATTCTTAATAAAAATTGTAACATCGTCAGCATATGCAACAAGCTTAATAGGCTTCTCAACAGTAATCCCTTGGAGTGCTTTCCTTAACTTGCAAAGAAGGGGTTCAATGGCCAATGAATACAGCATCCCTGATAGCGGGCATCCTTGTCTGATTCCTCTCAGCACTGCAACAGGCCGACTGAGCCCACCACCCACTTTCAACATAACAGAAGCATCCTTATACAGCATTTGAATCCATGAAATGAAACTCTGACCAACACCAAAAGCTTCAAGCGTTTTAAACAAGTAAAAATGGCTAACTCTGTCAAACGCTTTCTCCTGGTCAATTGCGAGAATGCCAACATTTTCACTGTTCAAATTTGTAATGTCTATTATGTCTCTTACAAGAAACAGATTGTCCATTATAGTTCGATTAGGAATACAATATGTTTGATATTCATTGACTATATATTCTAAAAAAGGTTTCAATCTATTAGCAAGACACTTTGCCAAGATTTTGTAATCTGTACATAACATAGCCACAGGTCTCCAATTTTTTAACATACCAAGATCACCTTTTTTGGGTAATAGAGATAAAACTGCTCGTTTACAGCTAGTAGGCAATTCATGTTTTTGATAACAATAATTAAAAACTTCATAAAAATCGTCTTTCAGTTGGTTCCAGAAATGTTTATAGAACTCAGACGGCAGTCCATCGATACCAGATGATTTTCCAGTTGAGAGTTTCTGAACAGCTTCAGACAGTTCTTTTAACTGAAGGCCAGAGTCAAGCTGTTTACTCTGTTCATCGGAAAGAGTCAATAAGTCTTTATGTAATTCCTCAATGCATCCCTTATCACATTGTCCTTCTGCAAATAAGTCTTTGTAAAAGTCCAAAGCAATTTTTCTCATTTCATTTGGATCTGAAATCACATTCCCATTTAGATCTTTCAAATGCAACATATTTTTTTTTCTCTTTCCTTCTTCTCAAGATTAAAAAAGAAGGAACTAGGTGCATCCATTTCTCTCACAAATGCAAAGCGAGCTCTAATTAAAGCCCCCTTTGCTTTCTCGTGAAATAAAGAAGCTAAAACTCTTTTCTTTTCTTCCAGCTTTCCAACTGTCTCAACATCACCAACAATTAATTCACTTTCAATCTGTTTTATCTCTTTTTCTAATTCAGAAACAGTTTTTTTGATCCTACCATTAGTGCTATATATATAATTTTGACAAAATATTCTAATTTGTGCTTTTCCTATATCCCACCACTGAACAATATCTTCATATTTACTTTTCTGTTTTTTCCACTCCATCCAGAACACATTAAACTTTTCACAAAAAAGCACATCTTGTAGCAATTTCACATTAAAATGCCAGTAATAGCTATGACTTTGTGACTTTCTTACATTTATATCAATTATACATAAATGGTGATCAGAAAACCCATTTGGACAAATTGTAGATTTAAAAATTCTATTACTTTTACTTGTATTAACATAGAATCGGTCTAATCTGGCAGTACTAATATGATCTTGAGAAACCTTTACCCACGTATACTTCTTAACTGTAGGGTGTTGCTGTCTCCATACATCAACTAAATTAGAATTACTAATAACATCCTGTAAACATTTGGCAGAAGAGGGGTGAGGTTCTTCCCCATTTCTGTCTAAAGTAAAGTTTTCTGTACAGTTCCAATCACCCCCTAAGATCAACCATGCATTTTCATCGCAACTTTGTTTTAAAAAATTAAATATTTTTTTAAAACTGTGTATCCTCTCCGCTCCACTATTTGATGCATAAATGTTAATAAAAACAAAAACCAACCCATTTATACTTGCTTGAACAGCCAAAATTCTTCCTCTTTCTATTTCATTAACAGACACATTAGTTATATCAATCGTCTTTGAAAATAAAATAGCAACTCCTCCACTAACATTTGTACCATGACTCATATATAAATCGCTTCTCCACCCCATTTTCCAATCCACTTCAATTTTCACATCACTATGCGTCTCTTGTACAAATGTTACATCAATATTTTTATTTTGTATATATTCATTTAAACATGCTCTCTTCCTGCAATCTCTTCCCCCATTGATATTAATAGATCCTATTCTAAGGCTCTCCATGAAAAAAGAGGGAAGAAAAAGGGAAGAAAGCGAAAACAAGACAAAAAGGGATAGATGATTCACCAATTGTGCTTCCTTCATAACTCAACTATAAAGAAATTAAAAGAGCTTTTTCTTTTCTCAGGTTTGTTACCATTTTTTTCAATCTGAATCTCTTTCTTCTACTTAGCTCTTCATAACCGACAGCCTTTTGTATTTTAATCACTGAAGCCAAAAACTTTTTCACATCAGGAAAAAAATCTTTTACTTCTACTTTTCTTCCAAATGTTTCATCAAGGAAATCATTAATCTCTTTTACAGTATACAACTCATTCTCGTCATAATTGGAGGGAATATCTGACATTTCAGAAATACAATCATCATCAGCCATCTCTTCATTCACATCAGTGCTTTCAGAGAGCTGAGACAAGGGTATATCGAGTCGATTCTCAACAGTGTCTAATTCAACCAACCTTTCAAGAAGAGATTTTTTCGCGTCACTAGTCCCTGCCTCTTCACAACTCCTCTTCTTATTTTGTCCCCCACAATTTTTTTTTTTTTCCTTTTTCTTCCCTGATTCCTTTTCAGCCGATTCCTTTTGGCCTATGTTTTCAGTAGCGCTATGTTCGTTTTGTTCATGAGTGTTCAATTCACTTTTTTCTTTATCGATTTCATTTGTCTCAGTTTCTTTACTTTTATCCGCTTCACCCTCGACCGCCTGTTCACTTTCATTTGTTTTATTAGCATTGTCCTCGGCTTGTGTTTTTTGCGGGCAATCCATTTTTTTGTGCCCGACATTACCGCACTTGAAACATTTCAAATGATCGGTATTCGCATAGATCATATACGATTTGTCTTCATGTTTAACCCGAAACGAGATGTCTAACGTCTGCGATTCTAAAACCATAAAACACTGCCGCCTAAAAGACAGCACATGTTTTAAAGTTTCCATTTTACACCCGAGTGGAATTAAAGGGATAGTTCACTTTGAAATAAATTTTTGATATGTTTTAGCTTACCTCAAGGGCATCCAAGATGTAGGTGTCTTTGTTTCCGCAGTAGTTTCAATTTTGATATTTTTAGGTCAAACCGTTCTTGTCTGTCAGTCATATAATGCAGGTCGATGGTCACTGTCTCAAAACACAAGCACAGAGTCCAAATTAAAACAATTCCCCATCGTCCAAATGAAACAATTCCCCATCATAAGTACACATTGATGGCCTAAGACACGAAACGAGCGGTTTGTGTGAGAAAACGAACAGTATTTATATCGTTTTTACCTCTTGTAACCACAGCCACGTCCAAGTGATCTGAGGGCGCGGGCGCTTCGGTCTGCGCAAGCGCCGAAAGTGATCTCTCGCGCCTGTACGTCACTCATTGTTTACACAGAACAGAGATTGTAGGTAAGACGGCTAATAGAAATGGTACTAATTTGCGCTTATCCGGGATGTTTCAACCGTCGTAAAAGAAAACAATTACGTATGCTCGCGCGAACTCATCCGGGAGTGGTGTTTTCACGAATTCCCAATTTATGAGCCTTTTCTCTTGAAGTTATGGTTGATCGCTCTTCGGCTGGATATCAACACACCCATAAACTTACTAAAGTTGAGGAGGGTCTGCAGCGATAATTTTTCCCCTGATGATTTTATAAACCAAGGAGTGGATCGCTTAGTACTGACATCATCAGCTGTGCCTATGATGTTTTCGCATCCAACGGAGGTATGTGAACAACGTCTTTGTATGTGTCCTTTCTATTTGTAAAGCTGACAACATATGCTCTCCACTTCTGTTGGCATCTCACAACACTTGCTACAAGAACACCACCAATTTTGAAGAGATCTCTGTCTCTCTGAGGCTTGAAGACGTGCTGCTGCAGCGGATGCTTCCTCCATCGCTCTGAGTTCTTGATCTGTGTATTCTGGTTCAAATAAATATGGTTGTGAAAAAAATTCAACATTGTCTGTTGATATATCAAAATCGTCTTCCATTGCGATTTCCTGTATATCTAAATAGGTTTAGATCTTCACAGTGAAAGGTAACACTTCCGAAATCTCCGTGTAAACAATGAGTGACGTACAGGCGAGAGAGATCACTTCCGGCGCTTGCGCAGACCGAAGCGCCGGAAGTGCTTGGACGTGGCTGTGGTTACAAGAGGTAAAAACGATATAAATACTGTTCGTTTTCTCACACAAACCGCTCGTTTCGTGTCTTAGGCCATCAATGTGTACTTATGATGGGGAATTGTTTCATGTGGACGACGGGGAATTGTTTTAATTTGGACTCTGTGCTTGTGTTTTGAGACAGTGACCATCGACCTGCATTATATGACTGACAGACAAGAACGGTTTGACCTAAAAATATCAAAATTGAAACTACTGCGGAAACAAAGACACCTACATCTTGGATGCCCTTGAGGTAAGCTAAAACATATCAAAAATTAATTTCAAAGTGAACTATCCCTTTAAAGTCATTCCACTTACTATTTTCCCAAACCTCTGCAGTTCATTTTCAATGCATGTATTGGGTATATATGGTGGACAATTCGAAATGTTCACTCTTGACGACTGCGACACCAAAGGTGAAACAATAACAAACGCTCCACTTACCCAAACTCCGCTCACGATGATTTTACTCACAAAACTTTGATCTTTAAGGAACACCACCACGGCCTTGTTCATCCTAGAAGCGGATACAATATTTTCGAATCCAATTTGTTCTCCGATAGCGACTAGCACGTCCTCGACTGTCACACTAGCGTCAGGCACACACCTGACTCCATGGCGGAGCGACCCAGATGGAACTTCCATCTCTGCCCTCCGCCCGACGCGAAAAAACCTTTTACCTGGCGACTATTTTTCCTCAAAATCTAAATTATTCAAATTAAACCTTTAACTAAAAAAACAAAACAAAAAAACAACAAAAAAAAAAAAAAAAAGAAGAAATGAGAATAGTAAAGGAAAACTACCCCCAGAACGCTCCTCTCACCCGTGAGACGCTCACATTCCCCCCAAACTCCCAGCATGCACCAAGAGAGAGAGAGAGAGAGAGAGAGAGAGAGAGAGAGAGAGAGAGAGAGAGAGAGAGAGAGAGAGAGAAATGAAACAACTCAAAATCAGGAACCCAGATCCCACATACACATGATGCTCGAAATCATGGAGTTGTCACAAGGAGTCAACGACGAAGGAGTAAATTACAAAAACTTTAAACTAATCTTCAATCAAACTCGGAAATACTCAGGAGATTACAGGAACGGGCAAAATAACAAGCATGTTAACACAGACGACATACAATGAACAGGCAGAACACAGGGGATCAAACACAGACAAATAACAGGAACAGAAACCAGTGTGAACTAATTTAGAACCATGGAAACTAAAAAGCAAAGGGAACAGTGAACAGAGGAAAACTCTGTTTGTACGGGAACAGGGAAAACAGAACCAAAACTCCATGATAATAAAACAGAACAAAACAGAACTTAAACATTACAGAAGTGTTCATAAAATGAAACCAATTTACATGTAAGTCACGAAGGTTGCCACCTTATAAAGCAGTTTGATTCCGTACATTCTTGCCTGTGCTGATGATGCAGTTGTTTAACAGGTTCATGGTGACTTCTACAACTTCTAAAAGGACAAAAGGAAACTGAACTGCAAAATCTGACTAACTACACTTAAAAAAGGTAAAAGAAAAGCGAAAAAATGTTCACACTAAAATTACAATGTGTTTCCTTCAAATATTATTGTGTTTTAAACAATTAAATGCTTATCGTTTTGCCCAAAAAAGTTGAAGCTTATTAACCCTTATTTCACCAAGAAGGACAAACATCTTTTAGAAAAACAATGTTTTTTTAATCTATTTCTCTCTCTATTTTTTCCTTGTGCATGATAATTCTAGCCTTCATTGCATGTAACATTTTTGCGAGCAGAAATTGAAAATCATCAACACATCACAGCTGACAAGAAGAGCAAGTACAAGAGTAAGTCAAAATTCTTGGTCTTCTTTTTTTTTTTTGAAAAAGAAAAAAGGCAGATTTTTACTTGATGTTCATTTGCATACATCTGGTTTAGAAATCTAAAATGTGGATGAATATAATTGATAAGTGCACACACACACACACACACACACACACACACACACACACACACACACACTGTATATATATATATATATATATATACACACACAGATAGATATACATAGTCTGTGCTCTTTAAATATTAAAAATGATATTATTAATTAATTGTAGGGGCCTGTCCAGCCTTAAGTACTTCCTGAGCATCTGATGTGCCAGAAATACAAGCTTTTCCTGAGACCGTAAAACAGAGGAGAAACCATCATAAAATGTACCTGTTGTGTGCTGCTGTATAGACCTCAGAAGATGCCTTCAATAAATGAAATGTGTGGACCATTTAAAAAAGAGCTAGAGAAAATGGCTCTTTCCTTCTCTGTTTCATTGAGCATTTTGTTAATTCCTTTGGAAGCTTTGGTTGATAAAGATTTTTCATGCCCGTGCGATGTTAAGCTCAATGCAAGAATAACCAACCTCATCTTTGCTGGACCTTTTGTTTTTGTTTTTGCTTTTGCTTCATTGTGTGTTCATTTAAAGCTAATCACATGTAAACGTCAATGTTCTATACTTCTAACTTCATTCCTTTGCCTGCTTCCACCTTTTGTGTGGATCATGCTTGTGTTCCTTGATGGTGATTATGTTGCCTGTAAAAAAACATACTGGAATGGAGTGTATGTTTATGATGATCAGCAACATTTCAAATGGTGTAAACCAACTGAATCAGTTCTAGGAAAAAATGACACTGAACTACGAGCTCTGACTCAGGGCTTTGTTGCCGAGTCACAGGTAAGTCATAATTCATGCTTATCTTCAGAACTGTAATGTGAAACTCATACAAAAAGTGATACAATTAACCAGAAACAGAAGAAAAATTGGCAAATTTTCTCCCATACTGGCAAATTATTCTGCTGTTTATGAATAACTGATTTTTTTTTAAACATTTTTACATGCACAAAAAAGGGTTTATGTTATAGATGTCATAACATTTAAGTTTAATTTTGAACAAAAATGCATGAATATGGATATGATTGTGATCACTGTGCTCTACATTAACTCTATATTGCTTCCCTGTGATTATCCCTGTAAATTTCTGATGTAAAGTTTGGATAAAAGTATCTGTTAAATGACAATTACAGTATCCACTATTATAACAATTGTTTTTTGTAATTTCTTAATGTACTCTGATTTTTCTTCTTCTTTTTTTTTTCTTCTTCCAGATTATCGGTTTTAAGATGCTCCTTTATCTGGGCATTATAATAATAATCACTGTATTTTCAATTTGCTGCTTCTGCAGTCATGATGAACGACAAAATAAGGAACAGACTGAGGAACAAACATTTTAAAGTACTTTGGTTTACCATACACGTCAACCAAACCCAGAGTTTCCGATCGAATGAGTAGGGAGAAGAAATTTCCTCCAGACAGCTCAGACACCACAGCAACAAAAAACAAAAAACAAAAAAAAAAGTTTTTAATAAAAAATTTTACCATAAACATTTTTTGAAAATTATTATTATTATTGGCTATAAAATCTATTAACATGTCAAATATTTTTGGAAATAACAGTTAGGATACATATCACTAAACACGTTGACCTATTAGAGGGTTATATTGTCACACTATAGGTTATACAGTAGATATATGGAACATCATGTGTAATAAATCTTGTTATAAAGAAAAATTAATCTGTGAAGACAAATAAAGTACCTAGACTGATTTCTGTGGTTAATCTTATTGCTTTTATTGACAGTTCTGTTGGTTGTGATTTTATCGGCTGCACGAAAGAGAAAACAGAAATATTATCTTCCTGTTTTAAATACACAAGATATGAAGTCAAATAAAAACTTTGTGTACATAAATAAGTACCTATATAAAGTACCCCAGTATGTATTTGTGAACTCCCGTGGTGACACTGTGATTAGATTCCTTGTTCACATGAAATTTGTAGTAATCAATTTCAGATCTTCAATGTTAATTAATCTAAAATGAATATGTGTAACACATTTGATGAACAGTTTACATTTTAGATTAGGGGATGCCGAAAGCTTTGTAAATTATTTATTCATGCGTTTACACACCACTATATACATTTTAACAGGTGTTGAACACTTTGTAGTGTGTACTGCAGTGTAATTGTTGACTGGTGATGGTACAGACAGCTTCTTTTCCTTCAGTGAAAGGTAAAGCCGGTTATGAGGTTGACATTATCACAAGGTCTCACACACAAAACACATGTCTGACACTTCAAAACAAATAAATGACTCTTCTTAAAAAATGCTGCTTTAGCATACCTGCACGTTTGTGCTTTTGAACAGACCAGCTTACAACTTAATACATCAATCAATTATATACTGATCATTTACTAATGGTTTTGTTCATCATTTGTTCATGATTAACCATTGTTTCGTGAGATAATAATACTAAAACAATTTTGACATAAAAACTTAAGTGATTTATAAGTGATAAATAATGTAGCAACTAATAACTATTAGTACTAGCCTTCTATAGTAAATAGAAAAAAAATAACTAATCATTAATAACCATCTACTAATGATCTGTTTGATTTATTTCATGATTCACAAATTATTTAAGATAACTTACAACACATTTGTAAATCGTTAGCATACCACGTATTAATCATATATGAACGTATTGTCACAGAGCAGCCTAGTCACCATCCTCTTCACTACACTTTCCAGCATCCATCCTGGTCCCCAGCTGCACATCATTTTCAATCACACACACCTGCACCTCATCCTCACCCTCATCACTGCCTCTACTTATACACACTCTTCACCCCAGCTCATTGTCCGGTCTCGTTTTTCATCACAGCAGACTATCTCCATCGTGTCCATCGTGTCCATCGTGTCCATCCTTTGGACCCTCACTTACCTGCAGAGCCGCCTTAACCTAATGTTAGGCCCCGGGGCTGAGAGGTTTTGTAGGCCCCCCATCCCCTCGATTTATGTCTCATTTTAAAAAAAGTGTAAAAGCCTACATCACAAAATTCATTAGTTTCTTTTGAGACCTACAACAGTGAGTTTTTTAATATTGTTTTTAATTTTAATATTGTTATTAACATATCACTGAGCACAAACACAAGACACTTTATTTAACAACCACACACAGCAACTAAATTTCAACTTTATGCAAATGAGAAGCGATTTTCGCGAGCGACAACCAATAGGAAAGAAGCCTTTCAGTGGAGCTCGATCAGCTCTCGTCACCGTCTCGAGTGCAGTGCAGGCAAGACAGAAGAGTTTGAGGGCGATTTCACTGTTTTATATGATTTGACTGTAACTAACCACAAACATGGATATAATAAAATAATGCATGGAAAAGAAACTGTCGACAGTCTCAGTGAGTTTAATTCATACATTTATAGTTCGAGTGTTGTAGTTTTATGATGCAAGTTTAGCACTGCTGCAGTTCATTTTACAGTTTCCCCTGCATTATGTTGACTATTAGGGACAAGAAAATTGATTTTTTGTCAAATTCGGATGACGTTTTAGTAATTTATGACAGTATGAGTGAGTTTAATTTGTAGATTGATCGATCGTTAATCTAGTAAATGATTTAATCCCTGAACACTGCTGTGTGATAATATAAAAACACTCTCCCAACAGCATACTGTTTCTTTTGAGCCTAATTCCTAGTCAAATTAAAATTAGATAGTTGTATAATATCACTTGTGATGGTGTTTTGTATAGATGTGGCCAGACGAGCAGTCTCGCCTCATTCGCGCCGCGGGACCTCTAGACGCGAGTAAACGCGTCTTTGCATTGACTTAACATTGAAATCACTCGCGCCAGACGCTCTATTCGCGTTTGGTGTGAACGCACCATAACAATAACATTAGAGCGACAGCACTACCAACGCCCACAAGCGACTAGCGACATACAGCGACAAAATCTGACAAGTTAAAACAATATGACCTTTTCAGCTCATCATGAACCTGAACATGGGAGGCCCCTGAACATGGGAGGCCCCTGAACTTGGGAGGCCCCTGGGCTTCAGCCCAGGTAAGCCCGTGCATTAATGCGGCCTTGCCTGCTTACCTCATTACTGCACCTTTATGTTGTAAATAAACACCCTATCACCATCTATCTTCCTCTCCTGAGTCTGCTTACCATAACACGTATAGTCATGTTTTGTAAATATTCAGTTCATCATTAAACAAATCATTTATAAATTAATTATAACTAAATTAACAAAACATTCATAAAATTGTGGTATATACCACTTATTAATCATTTATAAACTTATAGTCATGTTTTGAAAATATTAAGTTCATCATTAACTTCATTTAGAAATGACTCAACCGAATTAACAAAACATTCATAAATGTATATCACCTATTAATAATTTATGAACATATATGTTTTGTAATTGATTAGTTCATCATTAACTAATAACTTATAACTGAATGTTATTATAAAGTGTTACCAATGCATTATACACTGGTTCATGTATTCACCAAATCAAAGCTGTATCTAGCGGCGTACCACTGATAAGTGTTTCAAAACCAATTCAAAACAGATGCTGTGTTTCATTTCGTCATTTCGAAGGCTTTGCATGTCAGCTGCATACTGTACATCACCGAGGATGACCTCTTGCTCATTTTAGTAAAGTAACCGTTATAAAATTGACCATTATTATTCTGGCAAGCCTTGAGATAGAATCCACAGAATTTGGAGCATTTCTGAGAGGGTCAAAATGAGGGTTGAAAATAATAATTTGTGCAACTATATTTATTTTACACCTCACAAGGAATAACAGTCAATTGTCAATCTGTGACTGTAGGCGCGTTTCCATTACAGATTTGCGCAAAACTTTTGCGATTTTTTGAAATATCAATAAAAAACTATTGCGAAACGACGACATTTTCATTAACCGATGTTATGCGACTACAGCGTAATTTTTTCCTCTCGCGATAAGTCATTCCAAAAATCATGGCAACTGACGTTGGTAGGTTTATATCTCAGCCACGTACCGCACTAGACATTATTATTATTAATGGAAGGAAACGTAGGCTTGTTATCCAAGCATAAATGGCAAGGAAAGACCCTTACTTACAGCACATATGAGGTGTTTCTGGGTGTTTCTCACTCATTTCTGCTCCGAGGTCTTGATTGTGGCACCTCTATGAGGTTTAGAATCCAGTATTTCTGTAATTCTTTTGTCTTTTATTAATTTAATAAAGAACTCTGTCTCGTATTCTGTCCAAAAACACCGCGCCTTCTAAGTCAGGTGACCTGTAAATGCGCAAAAACTGTTTCCATTGCAGTTTTGCGAAATATTCCTTTTTCGAATTGCCCGAAAAACCACCTCATGCGAGCGTGAAAACCTTTTTGCGATAAATGGGAGTTTTTGCGAAATTGACATGTTTCCATTGAGCGTATTTCCAATGCGCAATTTCAATTTGCGCAATTTGAAGGGTAATGGAAATGTGGCTAATGACCATAAATCATCCAACATCACAAACAACTTGTGATCCTGAAAACGTAACTGAGAGAGATCTTCTGCAAGGTGGTGGAAGAAAATGAACATTTGAATCATCACAGAGGATGACCTCTTGCTCATTTTAGTAAAGTAACCGTTATAAAATTGACCATTATTATTCTGGCAAGCCTTGAGATAGAATCCACAGAATTTGGAGCATTTCTGAGAGGGTCAAAATGAGGGTTGAAAATAATAATTTGTGCAACTATATTTATTTTACACCTCACAAGGAATAACAGTCAATTGTCAATCTGTGACTGTAGGCGCGTTTCCATTACAGATTTGCGCAAAACTTTTGTGATTTTTTGAAATATCAATAAAAAACTATTGCGAAACGACGACATTTCCATTAACCGATGTTATGCGACTACAGGCCTCATTTATAAAATGTTGCACAGAAACCGACCGTCCTGATTCAGAGAAATAAACGTCTGCATAAAAAAGACATGTAAACGCCTCTCTTCCAGATGTGAAATCTGTTAATTGCAAATGATCTTTAAATTGTGCGCAGCTGAATAGTTTCAGATCTCCACCTTGTAAATGCCCCTAATTAATGTCATTAGCATATAAAAAAGCACCATTCAACGTCCAAATCCTTTACTTGAGAATAGTGAGCAACAAGAATTACTTAGATTTCTCTGCCACAAGGAAAAGTGTGTACGCTTGCTTAGACCTGGACGTGACATTAAGTGTTTTTCCACGTCAAAGACCATTTTTTTATTAATATGAACGTCGGTGTGTATTTAAGCGTACACACACTCTTAAGATCAAATCTATGAAAAATGTTTTATAAATGAGGCCATCATAGTCTCTATGATGTCTTCATAGAGACATCTCTATGAAGTGCATCTGTCACCTTTATGAGTGAATATGAACGTGTGATTTTGTGATATCATTTTGAGTGGTGTACAGTGTTCTTGTCCATTTCATTTGCTAATGTGATTGTAATAATTAATTGAGCCATTTGTTACAGTGAAATGCAGAACTGAATGGGGCCAATCCATGAATGTGAAAATACTCAACTGTACAGTATAGCCACAATATTAACGATCCCAATCTTTTTAGCACTTTTATGATGGATGGATGCACTTTTATGGACTTCAAAACAGAAACAGTCATTCACTGCCATTATAAAGCTTGTAAGCTTGTTAATTTTTTTTTATTTTTATATAATATAACTCTAATTGTATTTGTCTGAAAGAAGAATGTAATACACACCTAGGATGACTTGAGGGTGAGTAAATCATGGGCTAATGTTCACTTTTGGATGAACTATCCCTTTAATGTATGATTTTTTTCTTTTCTTTTTTTTTCCAGTTTGCAGGTTATGTCATGATCGGCATCTTAAGTGCTTTGTCGAGTATCTTAGCAGTTATACATGACTGCTGCATAACTGGTAAATGTGTCTGCTGCCCAAGGGAACTGTTATCATACCCTGGACGAACAGCAAATATACAGAACAAGGGACAAGGTAGGAGACAATTTCAAGAACAGTGGAGAGAATCAAACGCTGCCACTTCGATCATAGCCTGTTACTTCCAGCAAGGCACAGATATTATGTTTAACAGAAATGAACAAATATTTCATCCCTTCAGACCTGTTTCTTCCCAGTGAAGAAAAAAATAACCCACATGCTGTAACAAACAAGCAATGCTATAAGAATGTAGGAAAAAAAAGGTTGTTGAATTATTAGATTAAGTCTAAAAAGACTAGTAGTGTGTAGCCTATCTGTGGGTGTTTATGTGTACTTGCTCTGGTTGATTTGATAAATATGTGATTGGTAATTGTAGCATCAAGGCATCTGTTGCATATTTCATATGCTTTACCATATATTCAAATGCAACGAAAACTGCAACCCTATCTGCTTTTGTTTGCCTAAATATATAATATAGTAGGCTATATAAATAGTATAAAGCCTATAAAATATACTGACCATTTACATCAGACAAATCGATTTTACAAATGTAACAATTGGGATCTCAGATAAATATAAAAATGTTTATTCCTACTCTATAGAGGTCAGATATGTCTGAATCTCAGGAGGATATGTTTGATCAGTAGACATCTCTGTAAATGCAAGCAAAGGTGATGTTCTTTCCATGCAAGATCTTACACACAAATCAGCTTGGTTTATATGTGTTTATGTTTTATAACCTCAATTAACACATCCAGAGCTGACTATGAAAACTCAGATTCTAACGGTTCATGAGAAGTTGAGAACATATTGAAAGTCTTTATCTTAAATGTAAGGTCCACTGTAGACTCCTGGAATTGTAATGTTAAACATCAAAGTCGCTATTAACTATAGGTTTATGTTGAACTATTTTAATAAGCTAATAACAAATAAATATTTTCTTGAAGTGTCTTTTAACCATACCTGTAAGGACAACTCCCAATATTTATATTTTTGGCAGCCAACTTTTTTTTTTTCTTTTTGCTGTAGTTTACAATATTCCTGACATAAATGTTCTCAATATGACAATATGTACTTTTTTGGACTTGCAACATTAGTTGGAAGAGTAAATTAATTATTTAATTATGTTATATAAAACTTTCAGTGACAATATTCATATTACAGTAAAGTGTAGTAGCTTTTTTTTTTTTTAGTTTCTGGAATATCCTATGGAGCACTAGGAGGTGCTCTACAATTCAATCCACTACAATCCACAGGTGACCTCCAAAACTCCAACACAGCTTATAACTCTTATTCTCAATATAACAGAACATTATTTACAAACAAACAAACACAAACAACAAAGACGCATAAATAGGTCTTAAATTCATAACATTTATTATCTGCAAATATTTTAAACTGTAGATTCACAGGTCACAATTTCACATATAAATGTAGATTATGAGGGGCCGTACAAGCCAAAATCCATTCTTCTACTGTCACATACTGTACATACATTTCTATTCTCACACACATACATTCTCCTTTCTCATACATACATTTCTACACACACACACACACACACACACACACACACACACACACACACACACACACACACACACACACACACACACACACACACACACACACACTCTCCTTTCACATACATACATTTCTATTCTCACACACATACATTCTCCTTTCTCATACATACATTTCTATATGCACACACACACACACACATTCTCCTTTCACATACAGTACATACATTTCTATAGACACACTCACACACATTCTCCTTTCACATACATACATTTCTATATGCACAAACATACATTCTCCTTTCACATACATACATTTCTATACACACACATTCTCCTTTCACATATACATTTCTACTGTCACACACATACTCCTTTCATATACATTTCTATACGCACACTCACACATTCTCCTTTCATATACATACATTTCTATACGCACACTCACACACATTCTCCTTTCACATACATACATTTCTATACGCGCACTCACACATTCTCCTTTCACATACATACATTTATATTCTCACACACATACATTCTCCTTTCACATACATACATTTCTATACACACACACACATTCTCCTTTCACATACATACATTTCTACTGTCACACACATACTCCTTTCATATACATACATTTCTATACGCACACACACATACATACTCCTTTCACATACATACATTTCTATACACACACACACATACATTCTCATAATCCTGTTTTCTTTTCAAGTATAGTTTTTACTTTTGGAGTAAGTAGCAATGAACATGAAATCAGACATTTTTTTAATAATGTGCAGACCAATGTATTGACCAAATGCAAAGAGAAACAGATTATTTTGTGCATGATAGGCTGCATTGAGATCTCTGTGGATATGGATTTCTGTCAGTCTCAAGATTTGAGGATTCAAGAAATAGAGCAGCAGTAAATACATTGGAGTGCTTATGGATGTCTAAACGTAGTGTTGACTGCTTATGAATTCAGACAAAGAATCAGGTCTGAGAACAGTTATGTCCTGTTGCACAGACAGAAAAGGCTGTTTTTCTGGTGGCACATATAATTTGTATTTCTGTCACACACTGTACAATCTGCAAATTCAACAAAGACAACAATAAATTTGTTTTTGTTTCACAGTGTTGAAATAGCTGGCAGTGTGACTTCTTCATGTCAAAAAATGAAACGCTCTTTCAATAAACTCACATTATACATTTATCTGATACTGTATAGGCTTAGTCACAGAAAATGAAACGGTGTAGCCTATTCTAGCAAATAAAACAATACTGACATTTCAGTAATCAGAATCAGATAAAGCCCAATTAACATTCACCAACTCTATACAAGCAACTTTATAACTGTAAACTCTCTTTACAAAAACATTGAGTGCACTGAAAATTAATCTCTTTTAAACATTGTCAAGTCGCGATCTCCTGCATGAGTCACGACATCTGACAGCGCGGCTGCGGACATCCACCTGAGTAGCTAGTCGGATGAAAAAAAGTTCTCTCGCTGCAGTTCCTGAATTTACCGTAATCATAGTAAAGCCGCTTTTCCACTGAACACGACATTCGCATATGATCGGAACTCCCGTACGACTCTCCATTGGAAATGAATGACTTCCGGTCAGACGGCTGTCGTTTGTCGTGTGCAGTGGAAAAGCGGCTTAATAGGCTATACTATATTTGCTCTTTGTATATGGATTGGTTTATTGATTGTATGTTTATTTATTTCTATGTGTAACTCTGTGTTGTTTTCGTCGCACTGTTTTGCTTTGTCTTGGCCAGGTCGCAGTTGTAAATGAGAACTTGTTCTCAACTGATTTTACCTGGTTAAACAAAGGTAAAAAAAAATGGAATGACCGGCCCAGGCGTGGGTGGCATAGCGGCCCGGTGCAGGGGCACGGTCATTAGCCGCGTCCTGCCAGAGGAGGCCAGGGAAGGACCAGCGACAGAGGGGGACGAGAGTGGCGAGGCTCGAGAGCGGTGCACACTGTCATCCGAGAACTCTGTGTGGTCAGAGATGGGTGTGTCAGTTCTTTCTTTAACTGATATAGGGTGCGTCATGGGATGAGCAGCGGGATCGGGAAAACCAAGGGCCCTGCTACCATCTCCTGGGAAGAACTGATCGCCATCTCTGAGCAGCCCGTCTCGGGAGCACCGCTTAGCCTGGCGTTTAGCGGGGCAGGAGAGGGCTGTGACGCCTTCCTGCGGCTTCCTCCTTGACGCGGCCCAGGTGAAGGCGTCTGCTGGGGCCATGCGGGAGGCGCGGGAGGGCGTCCTTGGCATCGAGCAGACTGAGGCACCTATGCTGACGGCTGGGTGGAGGCAGCAGCGGGCCAGCACCTGGAGAGAAACTTGTCTCGATGAGTTTAGAGATGAATCTCAGATTTGGCTTGTGGAGTGAAGTGAATACTTGGCTCCGAAGCGAAAACATACAGTATCTGCATGTTGCCGGCGTACTTCCTTATATACCCACGAGGTGGGGTGGAGTTACGCTATGCAAATTGCGCAGACCCATGGCATTTCATTGCCATTGGCTTGTTTTATATACTCGAAGGTGATAGGCTTTCTAAGCGAAACCCCATTTGTCATCACTGACGTAACTCGTAGTGGCCACGAAAGGGAACAAAACATAGTCAATTTGAATTGGTGAAAGACATTCATCTACCTGATCAGAAGTTTGATGCATTGGAGTGTATTATTCCTACTACACTCCAATGCACTTACACTTTTCATTTTACTTGAATGGCTCTTTAAACTTTGAAAAGCCCTTTGGCCTGTCAAAATATTATGAATTATTAAACGTATTATTAAAATGATCCCGACCAGTCCTCAAAAAATACACAAAAAGTTCTAAAATAAATTCAGAAACGTTAACTGCATAAAAAGCAACACCATAAAATGCATTAAAATAATTTCAATTCATGTGCCACATTTAAATCCGCACTTCTGTAGCGTAATGTGATACCGTCAAACCGCCAAATCGTTTCATTGCGTTTTACATCAGGAGTAGGCCTAGACAGTTCTTTAGGTTTAGGATTAGGTCAACTTTATTATCCCCAAGGGACAATTTGTTTCACAGCCAGCAGTAATCCATACAATCAACAAAACAAAAACAACAAACACACAACAACAACAAAAACCTACTTCCTTAATAAATTACGCTAAATATATATATATTTTTAAACAATGGCTGCTGGTACAACAACAAAAAAAAAAAAAATCTATTAGTCTTACAAAGTTGTAAAGAATATCTGCGAGTAGAAGGTAACAACTTAAAAAGATTCTGCAAAGCATGGCTGGAATCTCTCATCTCGGCCTTCCTCAGAGTCCTGGATGGTATTGGGCTAACCCGGTACCGGCACTAGCGCTAAAACCTACCCCTTATAGGGGACTTGGGCTTAAGAAGCTTACATACCTAAACCTACCCCTCACAGGAGGGACAATTTTGGCGTGATTAGGGGTATCCGTTGGCTTACAACCCGCTTTTTCCTGACTCCACTGTAGGGGGAGGGGAATTCTTGGGGTATTAGGGCTGGGGGAAGGGGTAGAATAATGGTAATGGAGAGATGATGTTTGGAAAAACAAGAATACCACAGGGGTGGTGTGTGGAAAAGAAGAGATGTTGAAGTAAAAACAGCGGAAGGGGTGGAACAGTCTCATCAAAAACATGCGCCGGCCAGTGCATTCCTGCGTCTTCCCTAAACCAAACTGGACAGCCCATAGTGGCGGTCTGGGGAGAAGGCGTTGTCTTTTCACAATCCTCAATACAAACTATTCAAATCATTCAGGGTGGTGCCAACAATCTTACCACACACTTGAACAATACCCTGTAATCTATTTCTGTTTTTAAGATTAAGTGATCATACCAACACACAAATGAAAAAATAATAACAGACTCAATTAAACAAGAATAAAACATTGTTGAATGTACAACAGTTCTGCAGTACATTGAGAGTTGAAGCGTGCAGAGACAATCAGCAGAAATTTTTTACGGATGATTTTATTTCATTCGCACGCACTGAAACTCAAGCAGTTCTGCACGTTCACATTCTTCCACCAACGAACAGAACTGTCTGTGTTTTAGTGCATGCACAAGAATAAAACTAATGTTATGCCGGTTATTTTGTGCAGCGTTAATGAGAGATAATGTCAGGAGGCAAGCAAAACATTCTGCAAATGACATTTAATATTGTGTCTGCTGGGTTTATTTTCTTAACAGCTTAAGTTTAACGCCCTTTCGTGTTCTATACAGGCCGTTTCGCGTTTATTTTCACACACTTTACTGCACCTATATTGAGACTTTGATTAATTCTCTAGTCTCATCCAGAACAACCACTCACGTTACACAAAACACCAGTGAGGGCGGGATTAATTCACATAACCTACAATGCAAAATTAGACATTTCAAGTACAGTGCAACAAAAAACAAGATGAATACAAGGCATTGTAAATACAATTCAAAATGTATAAACCAAAGAACAACAACAACAACTAAAGTATAAATGTACATAATAATAATAATAAATACTAATACAAATAATACTAATAAATACAGAAATTAAAGTTTATAATATCAGGGCACTTACATGTATTTGAAAAGCTTTAAAATTTGTATTGTTTTTATAAGCTTTTTGTTTTGTGATCTCATGTTTGAAAGAGTTTCTAAGTATTGTGAGATCCGTGTTATAAAAGGTAATATAGGAGGGTTTCTTTTGAGTTATTTTTGTCTTATGAATATAAAAGTTCGCCAAAATAATTAAAAGATTAATGATATAATTTTGTTTTTCAGAAAAATATGGGTTTTGGAAACAAAGTAAAATGTCATGAGGTTCTAAATGAAGACATGTTTATTTATTTTTTTGTCATGTCTATTTTAAAGTCAGTCCAAAAAGAAATAGAAAAAGGGCAATACAAAAATAAATGTTCAATATCTTCAAGTGATGTGTTACAAAAAGTGCATTTATCACAAACAGTATGAATATATCTACTAATGGCTGCATTTACAGGATAACATCTGAATAATTTTGTACATTACTTCTTTTACTTTATTAGAAATAACATAGGCTACTTATAGGGTAATGTCCAAATGCTGTGCCAAGATATGCAATAAGGTTTAAGCCATTTTGATTTACATGGAGGACTGGAACTGACATTAAAGGATTTTTTAAATAAAATTGTTATTAAATCCTTTATCAAATAAGGAGAGACCAATTACAAAAAGTTGAGGATTTTGTAAGGTTGTATTATTAATATCTACATCTGAGAATTTGGTTACTATTATTATGCCATTAGGGATAGCTTTAATTACATTGTTAAATTATTTTTCATTTACAAATAAACCATATTTTGAAATAAAATTAGGGTACGTGTAAAATTGGCCATTCTTGTCAATAAGCTGGTTTACAATTAAAATGTTGTCAAACCCAATTCTCCATGTACAATGATCTCATTTTATGAATTATATTACCATTGTTCCATATAAAACACCTGCTAGGAGAAAAATTATGTTTGTACAAAAGTGACCAGAACAGTAATGCTCTTTGTGATAATTGGCCAAAGCAATTGGAAGTTTACCAGTTATATAAGGACACTGCAACAGAAACTTGAACTGATGAAAAGTGAAAGTTGAGTGAGTGAGTGTGTGCGTGCCTGCATATTTGCGTTCATGAAAACAAACAAAATAACAAAAACAAAAACAAAATAACAGATTTGCATAGAGATTTTCTCTGATTTGCACAGATTTGCTCTGACAAAGCATGACACTTCGGTACACATCGGATGAGGCATGTGTTTGCTTCCATTGGTGAAAAGTGAAGCTGCCAAAGTCCTCATATGGCGCTAACATCTTGCGCTAATTTGGGACCTGCTTCTGCACACTATGAACACGGGACCCGAGTCTGCGCAGTAGTGAGCAGGAAGTAAAGACGCAATATCAAGGTCCCGCCCTCACTCCTTCAAAAACGGTTACTACAAAGTTTACTGCAGAGCAACTCATTGTGTCAGTATGAAATAAACAGTTATGGACATAATTAGAAATTAAAGTTGAAGCTCCAATCTCATACCGAAAATCCCCGAAAAAAGTCTGTTGGTGCCTCAGTGACTACTTCATTTAGAGAAGCTGTCAATCACACAGCTGTCAATCATGACGTCACATTCCCGTTTTTATAGCGTCAAATAACTAACTAAGACCAAACTTAAAAAAAAAAAAAAAAAAAAAAAAAAAAAAACGAACACTTAAACTTACATCAGTGTGATAAAACTACCTAAAATAACAGAAAACGTATTTGGAAAAAATGTATTTGAAGTATAATTTAATTGTTTAGTTTCCATCGAGTCCATTACACTTCGTAGGGAGGTGGGGTTTATAACCTATACTGGGTTTAACCACCAGGGGGTGATCGAGACGTTTTGGCATCTTTAGACGCTTAATTTTTTTTATTGAACAAAGATCACAGGGGATACATGTATCACACAGAAAATAGAATAAGAAACTAAAGTTCACTAGTTCACACTTACAAATAAGTTAGATAGAATAAATGCGTATTTGGCGTGCTGTCCGAGGAGAGGGCTCCGGGCTCGGTATTCGGCCCGAACCCAGAGTACTCCCCCCGTATTCCTGGCTGTAAAAGATTAAGCCAAGAGTGAGGAGTCGGGGTGGTGGAGGGATGCTGGAAAACTGTCAAGGAATATTAGGTGAGTTGACAGTGTGGATATATATACTTCTTGTCATGCTGATTAGGGTAGACATAATTGTTTGATGAGTAGATTGGATTGATTATTTGAACGTGCTCCTCCCGAACTTTGTTTATAAAACATCATGTAAAGCAAGGTAGTAAAGTACATACAGTAAGAGATATTCTACTAAAAAAAAGAAAAAATAATAATTTACAAAATATTTGAAGCTATAGAACCATCTTGGTTACATATGTAACCCTCGTTCCCTAAGTAGGGCGATGAATGGGGTTTCGCTTAGAAAGCCTATCATCTTCGAGTATTACAAAACGAGCCAGTGGCAAGGAAATGCCATGGGTCTTTGGAATTTGCATAGTGTAACTCCGCCCCACCTCGTGGGTATATAAGGAAGTACACTGGTAACATGCAGTTATGTTTTCTTGCTGAGTAGCCGAGACTGAACTCAGGCGTTCCAGCGGTACAGCGGAAGTGGAAGTACAGCATAACTCTGCCGTTGACGTCAATGGCGCTGGAGGAACTCAGGGCTTCCCGGAGAAACTCACCTGAGGAGAATATCGCATGTATCCAGTCCGAGGAGTGGAATGGCGAGCAAGCAAAGACACCTGAACAGATCCCAGTTACCGGCTAGTTGAAGCGAGTATACGGGAAGATACTGGCTCCACTCGGAGATTGCAGAATGTCATGAATGTGTCTGTCAGATGTCTGTCAGCGAGGCACCATACGCTAGAGCTCAAGAGGAACCCAAGGGGGCATGGTTGACCTTGCTGCTGGTATGCCAAAGCAATGGCGTCCACTATCCAATGAGACAACCTTTGCTTGGAGAGAGCCTTTCCCTGCAGCAGCTGGCCACTGGGGCAGTATGTACTTGATAGCTTCAGTCTGTTTCTGGACGGCCGAGAACTTTTGGGCGAAGTCCTCGACCGCGCCGTCGAAAAGGCCCGCCTGGGTGCTTTGGATCACCACGCCACGTTGAAGCGCTCTGCGGACACAATTGCATCGCAACAGAGCGCTCAACAGGGGGATTCCCAGTGTACCCTTTGGCCGCGGCCCCGAGAAGGGCAGATAAGGCGGAGGAGGCCGCCGAACGATCACGGGAAGACAACGGGGTCTTCCAGGATCTCGTGACCTCCTCATTCACCTCTGGGAAGAAAGGAACTGGGGGGGTGCGCTGACGGGTGTCAGCGCGTTCAGCCCCCAAGAACCAATCATCCAGCTGTGAGCGCTCAGGACAGGGCGGAGGGTTCCACTCTAGTCCGATGTTCGCGGCGGCCCGGGAGAGCATGGCTGTGTAAGGATGGATTTCTACTAAGACTGAATTCAAGAATTTGAACCTGCAATAATACAATAAAACTCACTAATCTGAAGAAGAGATCTATGGGACAGAGAGCACAACACAACTGGCCCAATCTCATCTCTTCCCCCCCATGCTGAGCACACTGTCTTCTCCCCTCCAGGTTTCATTCAGTCATGCAAAACATACAAACCTACTGCCTCCAGCTGTTTTATGTGAGGGCAAAACAAATACTTCTGGTGCGAATGGTAAAGGAGTTTCATTCCCGCAGCAGTAGAACAGTCAGAAAAAAGAAAACAATGCCTGTTCTTCTGATTTGGGAGATGCCCCAATAAAGATCGCTGATAATCATTTGTCTTTATCCCCCAAACTCAGGCGTGACCACTTGGGGCATGAGAATGGGTCCAACGAAAGCTGAATAAATATTTGGGTGCTAGATGTTTATTGTTCTTTTGTTCCACTTGGGTATTTAAAGGGAATAGGCAAACCACTCAAGGAAGCATCTGTAAACAGAACTTCCCACACTGTTGCTGTGTGTCTCTATTGCCAGGTATGCTGACTCTTTGAAACTATTTTGATATTGCATTTTGAATGATGTCTCTATTATATACTGATCAATTGTGTACTATGTATTCTTTTTAATTATTTTTATTTGATGCTTAATTCTGCCTGGCAAAAATAAATGTTAACCTTGATTTATTCTGCATTCTTCTGAAATCAGTATTTCCAGTAGATTAATGTGTAGTCTGGTGTTTCCGCAAATCTCTGTCCAGGATAGATCAAACCGAAGGCACTATGAATGAAGCATGGGGCACATCAAGGAGACCTTCCGATTTCTGACTATAACTGACTTAGCACGTCGCAAGCTCGCAACTATTAAAAAAATTACACCTTTGTTATGAGTCAGCAGTGAGCGGCCGCTTAGGGTAAAATAGTTGCACTGCACCCTCTGACTATTTCAGGACTGGCTAGTTTGTGATCGTGAGCGCACATTCGCGACGTGACGTCTCAAAGTTACACCTTAATGAACGAATATTTGAAATTATGAGATGCCCAGAATAATCCTTGGTCTAAATTAAATTACAACTAATCCGAGGATCAGCTGTTAAGATAGAAAATGTGAAAAAAACATCGTCATCGTCTCATTGTCTGGTGATCCGAATGAGACACAGGGGACGTCCGTAGACGGCCCCGCTACTGCACTCAAGAAGCTCACAGGTTGCTGAGTGGAAGAGGGAGGTGTGGCCCAAGGAAGCATCGCCAGGGCAGTGTTCCACACCGTAACCCTCAGGTCACTCTGGCCACCAGCCAAAGTATCGCCTCTCGTGGAGGGGATAGATTGTGGTGTGGCAGAGGGGACTCTACCTCTGGTGAGGTCACAGAGTCTTGACCGCAACTCAGCGATGGTCATGTTCCTGCAGTGAGAACAAGACTCATCCGTGAACGCTGCCTTAGCGTGCTCTAAGCCCAAACAAGCAAGACAGTGCTCGTGCCCATTAGAAGATGAAACGGAACGACCACACCCAGAAGTGCACGGGAGAGACATCTTTAAAAAGACGTGCCATGTGCAAGCTCTTTTTGTGAGAGGAAGCCCAGGAGCCTGTGCCCCGTTACGGTGCATGTCCACTACAGTATTAAAACTCCGCGCAGTGCCGCTGGCAACACTATAACCCCTCCGCTTTGGGGTGCGCCTGTTGCGAGTGTGTTTAATCTATGTTTCTTTTCAACACACACAGTATAATCATTAGAGATATATGCGATTACATTTAGAAATAGACAAGCTTTGTTTCCAAATGCACTAAGCAAAGATATCCTTTCAATTGTATAAACTTTTATGAAACCAGCCAATATAATCACAATGAACACATCCAAAATGAAATATTTAACATATGTATAACAACTGCAAGCGTCTTATTTGTAAACAAAATGATTTACGCACTAAATCCAGCATAAACTCCGGCACAATTTGCATATTTTTAAACTCTCAAGACAGACGTCACATCCCAAACCTCACAGCAATTGGCTGCCGACCGCGTGAGAACTGCCCAACCTTTTGACGCTCTCAACGCTTTCTCCGGTCCGCTGTCAATCCCACAATGCACTGCATGAGCGTGAAGCTCGACTTCCATAGGAATGAATTGAAACCGCTCGCTCCGCTCGATCCGTGCCAGTGGACACGCACCATTATGCTGCGGCACGAATGAGGCGTTTAGCGCAGCACGGTGGACGCGAATTCGCCTCATTCGCGCGTCCAGTTCGCTCTCAATTCCCAGTCGGTCATAACAGCAAGACTGAGCCATGGAAGAAGACTCAACAGAGACGCAGCCGATGCAGCAGACACCTTCTCCCCTTCCTTCAACGTTGGACCAGATATATGCAGCAGTGGTCAGTCATGATGCTACAGTACTTTGCCATGAGCAGCGACTGCGGACTCATGAGAGAGCTTTTAGCCACCATGAACAACTTCTCCATGAGATCCACCAGACTCTGACCACCTTAGTTAATTGTTCTTCTCCTTCTCCACCTCCAGCTCCTTCTGTGCCTCTAGCTCCACCGGCTCCAGCTCACCCTGCCTGCGAGCCTCGTCTACCTACTCTCGAGAGATTTGATGGAGATTCAAGAGACTGCAGAGGTTTCTTTACCCATTGCTTGCTTACCTTCGAGCTCCAGTCCTCCACCTTCCTTACTGATCGTGCTAGGATTGCTTACATCATCACCCTCCTGACAGGAAAGACCCGAGCTTGGGCTACCGCCATTTGGGAGCAGCAAGGTCCTACCTGTAACAGCTACCAGAACTTTACTGATGAGATGCGGCGAGTGTTTGACCATCCAGTAGGAGGAAGAGAGGCAGCCAACAGGTTGTTCCAGCTGCATCAGGGCAACTCCAGTGTGGCTGAGTACGCTGTGCACTTTCGCACCTTGGCGGCAGAGAGCAGGTGGAATATGGAAGCGATTATTGACGCTTTCCATCATGGCCTGTCTAATTGCATTAGAGACGAACTGGTGACAAAGGATCCGGCCACAGATCTTGAGTCCAGACTTGACCAGACTATTCGGCTTGACAACCGTATGCGAGAGAGGCGACGTGAACGACAACTGGAGCTTCAATCCACCCAGATCCGAAACTTGTCCCCTTGTCCTGAGAAACCTATGCAGCTAGGAGGCACCTGACTTTTTCAAACCGAACGAACCCGCAGGATGAGGGAGAGATGCTGTCTCTAGAAGGCGGGTCACTTTCGCTCGTCTTGTCCTGAGCTTTCAGGAAAAGAAAGATTACGTTGCAGTTACTTAACAGTCACGTATTTTTGGGCAGTCATAAACTTTAGGTGAGGAATCCACTCCAAAAAAGTTGATAAATTCAGTGTAGGAATAAAAGCTGCCATCCTTCAACAAATCCAAAATAAAAATTACACCTTTGTCAACCCATTTTTAATAAAGATAGATTTTTTTTTTATTATTATTTTTTTTTTTTACACAGCACATTCTGATTGTTCCATATAATACTCCTATGCAAAAGGCAAGCTTACAGGCCTCCAAGGCTTGCTTATGAAAATTAGCAAGCTTGACCGGAAGTTTGTTGCTTAACAAATTAGGATCAGCATTCAGGCAGCGTTTAATCCAGCCGATCTTGAAGACCTGATTGAGAGTACTGAATTCCTTAAAAGTATTTCTTATCAGAGTCTTCCATTTAACATATTCAGTTTTATTTTTCCACAATTATTTAAATAATATGGAGTTGATATGATCAGGTTTTCGGGTTGACATATAAGGACAAAGCTGGGTAAACAATTCTAGAAATGCCTTCAGCTTTAGATATCTAAATATCTTTTGACCTCAATACCTTCTATATGACAATTTTCAAGACTGTGAACTGGTATAATTTCACTTTTATTTCGATTGACTGTGAGACCAGAATCATTAGAAAATTATTTTAAAGCATCCAAAATAACAGGAACCTGTTTCTCATCTTTTAAAAACAGACAGGTGTCATCCGCCAGTTTACTAATTAGAAAAGTGTGTTTAGCTACAACAATACCCTGAACATCTACACAGCGAGTAATAAAAATATTGAGAAACTCTGCGACCAATAAAAACAAAAATGGCGGAAAAGGACTCCCTTGTCTGATGCCCCTGCTAATCGTTAACCGGGGAGAAACACCATTCATCAAAGATATATTGCTGTAATATTTTTGTTAAAAAGTCTGAACTATTTTAATAAAGGAAGAGCCAAAACAAAATATACGCAAAGATTCAAACATAAACTCATGCTTGACCGTGTCAAAGGCCTTATAAAAGTCTAAAAATAAAATGATTGCATTATCGTTGATCAATTCCTTATAATCTAAAATATCTTAATGGACTTAATGCTTAATGGACTCAGTCAATTCACATTTCTTTACACAGTCTTTAAAAACTTCCAAAACAAACTTTTTTATGTCTTGCTAAAAAGTCCTATACAATTCAAAAATTCAAATAAAAAAAATCCCATCTGGACCAGGGCTTTTATTGAGGGGGTCTTTCTGGATAACTACATCCGACTCTTCCAAAATCAAATCCATCTCACAAGACAACCGATTTCCATCACTTATAATAAGTGTGAATGCTTGAACCCTCTCAAAAAAGCTATCAGCAAACTGAGGTTTAAATGAAGAAGAATAAAGCCATGAATAAAAATTGGAAACAAAATTAGAAACTCTAGCTTCATCTGTAACCAAATTGCCCTCAATATTTAGAGAAAATATTTTTTCGATTTCCCTCTTTTCTTTTCTAAAAAAAAAAGAAAAAAAAAGCTGAATTTTTCATTGGATGCAACCGATTTCTCGATTTTCCAGAAGTTTCTCCATAAAGTCTTCCTACTCCTTACCCAGTCTCTCTATTGCTTCCAGCAAGACGGCATTTGAAGGATCTGAGGCCGGCCGTCGCATTTTCGGTAAAGGGCTTGCCGCTGGAGACTCGGGAAGACACAAATCCAATGAATCCAGATCATGGGCAGATATGGATAAGTTTAACACTTTCAGATTTCGGGATATCGTCCACCTCCATCATGACGCCACACAGGAGAGCTCAGATCCACGTGCTGTGTAACCTATCGTGAATGGTTGTTGAGGAAAACGGGGAAAACACTTTGATGTATGGGGAGCGTGAACAAACTTAATATCAGCGCATTGAGAACAAAAGAGTCTTCAAAGGGGAGGTATCAAGTTTTGCACAAAATTTAGGAAAGAGCAGAGAAAACGTAACCTACACCGACACCATCTTGAGGACACCCCTACTTTTCAGGGCTTATGGCACGCTTGTTCGCTACACAATGTCCCAATGGAATTGCATCCGACGGAGATAACTGGCGCAGCCAATAGTTCCATTTCGCATATGTATACTACTAGTTTGTGAAAATCAATTGCACTGTTTGTATTTTTGTTGCACAAGACAATATTGCTTCAGTGTTCTATTATTATATAACAATGTTTCTATTTACTTTAAACACATCTACATTGTCAGTAAATAAAAAAACACCAGCTTTTCACTGAAAATCGGCTATAATAAAATTATAATAATATTGTAATAAATGGCTATAACTTGCTTAGGGATTGTTACATGTAGACACAATTTCATCTGGAAATCTAGAATATCCAAGTATAACTTTCTAAAAAAAATAAAAATAAAAAAATCCAAACTTCAGGAGATTTTGTTTAAGCTGAGTAAAACAAAACACCAAAAAATTGCTGCCGTTTTCCTTAAATCTGGTAAATTCATCCATTCTAAGACAGAAATAAATGTAAAATTAGTGAATTTAAATGGGCTAAATTGAAACTTCAAGTTCTCCTGTTTAAAATGATATATGGCACTTGATGCTGACTGCTATAATGGGTTAGAAAAACAAAGAAGTCAAGCACTGTATATTTTCAAAAGGTAAATATTTTTTAACATAATGACATGTTATTATATCAACGCAATTTGAAATATTTGAGCATTACAAGACACTGTTATGGCTGTCTGCCATAGCCTAATTTGTTTAGATGTTCCCCTGGAAACATTTCCGTTGTAGTCTATGCTATTTGCAGCACGTTTCTGTATTTGGTAATGTTGTGAACTTTTGCAGCACGTTTCTGTATTTGGTAATGTTGTGAACTTTTGCAGCGCGTTTCTGTATTTGGTTGTGTTGTGAGTATTTGGAGCACACGTGTGTTGTGAAACAAATTGTTTTCACTCTTTTGTGAAAAGAGATGTTTTCTTAATTTGCATGTGTTTTTTTCTGTTTGCATGTGTTTTTTCTATTTGCATGTTTTCTTCAGTTGCTGCGCGTTGAGCTCTCTCGGCCACCGTATATAACAAACAGGAGCAGCATCAAACATTTGCCAGTTGTTTGGTGTACATTTGTGATCTTTACTGAAAACCATTCTAAACCACTTTTCCATACACATTAGAGTTGATGTAGCCTACTTAAAAATACACAGAGTGCTTTCTCTGAACAACTTGTTCATTGCTGAACAAATCAAGCTCAAGCTCACAAGATTATTGTTGTGTTACAGGTAAGTGCAATAAGTTTGTTTTGTTATTTTTCGAGAATAATCTATTTTGGAATTGCAAAACAGGTCGTTATAGACACAGTTTTTGATTTTGGGTGATTTCTGTGATAGTCATGTCTAATGTTCCTAAAGGTTTTATACAATCTTATGTGGTACTTTTTTGGAGCATATATTTACAGCCAGAATCAAACCCATGTGATAAATAAATATAGCCTACTAAAATGTATTTGACAAACGTTAATTGTATGCTAAGTATACTACATATCTTCTTTTTTTTATCGGACTTCTCACTTAACCTTCTTTGCTTTCAGTTATGAAATTATTCAAATGAAAACATTAAAATGATCTTACCTGGACTTACTTTTCAAAATTAGTAATAAAACAATTGCTCTTGACAATAAAAAAAATAAATAAAAATAAAGGCCTGGGTTAGGCATGTCTATGATATTAGACCACATAGCCTATAATAAAAGATAATACATTTCAAAAATGAACCAAACATATTTTTATTCAGAGAACACCAGTCTGTCATTATTCTTTAGTCTGCCACAAAAAAACAACAACATTAAAATCATGAACTCAAATGTCATTGTGAAAAAATCATTGTAAATCAGACCTTTCAGGCTATTGCCTAACGCTAAAAGGCCTTATGGCAAAATTATTATTACAACTATATTGTCGGTCATTAAATAAGAAAACTAAATAATTGTGTAGATGATTTGCTCTGTGTGACCCGACATTAGGCCGAAGTATTTTTTTGCACACCAATCAATCACTCCTTTACGACTGGCTGCCTGCATACACTGTCCTCGCGGCTGCTGCAACTTGCGCTCGCTTATGCATATCTAAATTTGCGCCTATAGAGACAGAGCACAACGCGTCATAATCTGAAGACCACGCCCACCAAGGGGGAAAACAAACCAACTGTCTCCATTGACTTTGCATTGCGAGAGGCTGCCTCCTTGTCATTTCTTGCTTCTAACAAAATACAGAATAATGCCTAAAAGCTGCTATGTGACAAGGTGTACAGCAAACAAGCTAAGAAACCCAGAAATATTTTTTCATAAGCTGTCGACCCCAAAAAAACGAGCGTTTGAGGACATAAAAGTGGATACAGGCTGGAACGAATGGGTAAATTGTGGGATCCTGACACTCAGTATGCACTAAAATACACTACGTGTGCAGTAAGTTAAACATTTGGTCACTGGTGAGTCAAATATCCAAATGTCAGTTTTATATATTATATTTCTGTAAGATAAACTATCCTGTGTTGCCGATTACAGTCTCCTCCGGCGGGCGTACGTTAGTTCTCAGAGTAATGAGACGCTCTGTCTCAACTGCCTGTATCCACTTTTATGTACTAAACACTCGTTTTTTGAGGTCGAGAGCTAATAAAAACGTATTTCTGTTTTTTTTAGCTTGTTTACTGTACACCTTGTCACACAGCAGCTTTTAGGCATTTTTCTGTCTTTTGTTAGAAGCAAGAAATGACAAGGAGGAAGCCTCTCGCAATGCAAAGTCAATGGAGACGGTTGGATTGTTTTCCCCCTGGGTGTGGGCGTGGCCTAAATACGTTCTGTCTCTATGGTATCTTCGTAGAACTTCAAAAAAAGAAAAAAAGATGCTGCAGCCAATGAGCAGCCGGCGGGGGCTGGCTGCAGGACGACGCAATCTCCACGGACAGTTTTTAATGATTTATCAGACAATAACTACTCAAGATTTTGCTTTAGTATAATTTCCGGGACAATTAGGGCCGGATTCGGGACAACAGATTTCGGGACTGTCCCGAATTTTTCGGGACGTCTGGTCACCCTAGTTTAATATCATGTTTTGCTCCAAAATCACAATACATGTCAGTCGTGTTTGAAATTACCTCTGTGGTTCCATGGTGATTCTTATCACAGAGTGAGAATATATTATTTTATTAAATTCTATCAAGGCTATATTGATTAGCATTGCATTAAAGGGATGATTCACCCAAAAATGAAACTCACCCTGAAGTCATCATAGGTGTATGACATTCTTCTTTCAGACGAATACAATAGGAGTTATATTAAAACATGTCCTGGCTCTTCCAAGCTCTATAATGGGAGTGAATGGCTGGAAAAAAAAATGTAAACTCAAAAAAGTGCATCCATCTGCTTTTCTGTACTATGCATTATTAGTATGGTGTTTACTGAGTTTGATAATATCATTGATTTCTTTTAAAGGGGTGGTTCGGGATTTTTGACATCGGACCTCATTTTTAAGTCAGCCTGGTTGTTATTCATCAGTGTAGACATTTTTTTTTTTTAAATGATCCAGTCCTTAAATTTGGATAGTTAGCCGATGCTAGGCTAGCGCAAGTCAATGGTTTATGTTAGCCAGCCATTAAAAACCGTTTTACCCACTCCACAGTGCACCAAACGCAAATCAATTATAACACTAGACTATCGATGTATATGTCCGTTGAGAGAATAATGTTAGAAATCAAACTTACCTTTCATCTCAATGATCCCAAAGGAACTAGTTTCTCAGCAGCTGCGGAATTTTACTTTTCTCCGGTTAGTAATGCGGCAAAAAGTAAACACAGAACAGAAGCGCACTGTAATCAGTGTACCAGTGGCAGGTAAATACACTTGCGTCATACACCGGCTCACTCGGTTGCCTAGGTAATCAATATCACTCCGCTGCTGCTGTAGACAAGGCTTATGATTACAGGGAACAAATTATAACTAATGCAATGTGATGAAAGGTAAGTTTGATTTCTAACATTATTCTCTCAACGGACATATACATCGATAGTCTAGTGTTATAATTGATTTGCGTTTGGTGCACTGTGGAGTGGGTAAAACGGTTTTTAATGGCTGGCTAACATAAACCATTGACTCGCGCTAGCCTAGCATCGGCTAACTGTCCAAATATAAGGACTGGATAATTTTTAAAAAAAAATGTCTACACTGATGAATAACAACCAGGCTGACTTAAAAATGAGGTCCGATGTCAAAAATCCCGAACCACCCCTTTAATATCAGTCTAATGCATTAAGACAAATTTCAGGCAAATTTCAACATTCAACTTCAGATTTTTTCACAGGTTTTCACATTGGAGCTGTGAGTGTTAATGTTCACGTTCAAGTACGAATATTTATTGTACAAGTTCTCAAATTCACATCTACGTGCTCTCGAGTTTTGCTACTCTTTTACCTTCATAGAGCTTCCACGTGATTCACCAAGCTAGTGATTATAGTTTATAAAGTTTTAAATATGGGTATTTTCCTTACACAAATGCATGGCTTCACTTCAGAAGGCCTTTATTAACTCCCTGGAGTAAAAGTGGAGCACTTTTATCATGGATGAATGCACTTTTTTGGGCTTAAAATTTTCTCCAGCCATTCACTGCCATTATAAAGCTCTGAAGCTTCAGGGTGTTTATTAAAATAACTCTGATTGTATTCGTCTGAAAGAAGAATGTCATACACCTAGGATGACTTGAGGGTGAGTACATCATGTGCTAATTTTCATTGTTGGGTGAACTATCCCTTTAAAGACATACATCATTCTTATGAAAATACCTGAGATAGCTTGATGAACTCATATATATTATCGCTAGCACCTGTTTGTCTTCATTTGTCTCCTGAAACGTAATAAGTTTAATAATCCTATGAATCTCACTTGTGGACTTTCTGCACGAGGTATGAATCAGTATGTTCTGGCCTTCCAGTATGAATGAAACGGATAACATGTGAGTGTTTAGCGCTCCATATCTCTATCATCTCCCCATTTTGGGTAAAAATAGAAAAATAATTCTAAAGTACTTTGTAACGTAGTTACTTGAGTAGTTTTTAAGCAAACTACTTATTTACTCTTACTTGAGTCATTCAGTACTTCTACTTGTACTCAAGTAAATTATTACTTAAGTAGCAATAATTTTACTTAAGTAAAAAAAAAGTATAACTTTTTCCACCACTGTAAAGGAACATTCCATTCACTCATTTAGAAAATGTTATTAAAACGTTATTTCTGAATAAAAAAAAAATAAATAAAAAAATGGCATGAAATTACATGTAAAGGCAAAAACAATAGGATTTTTTTTTCATTCACCAATCAATCTTTGAGTTTCAGGATTTTTGTTTATCAAAATTTATAATGATACACCATTTTACTTTATGCAATATGTGGGTAAAATGCCCATAAATTAATATTCCAATTAATTTCAATGTATCTATACACTGTATCTAATTTGCATATTAATGTGTTCTTGACAACATGTAATGAAAAAAAGAAGTGTAATAATGGGAGTAATAATTGACAACATTTTAATAATAATATCTTATATTTCATAGGAATATTGATGTATAATTCCTTTCCTTATTCACTTGTTGTGTCTCCCAAAATGGCCAATAAACATAATTTAAGTCCTGGTGTCCACTACAGTGGACGTATGAAATCAATGACCTTTTCTGTAACAGAAAGTCATATATTCATTTGAAACCCCATAACTGTAACGGTCATCAGCTGGAGTGCCCTTGAGAGCCACCTGAGGGCACCCCACATCAGACTATCAATATTCACTCACAACTACATTTCCCATAATTCACTGCCCGGACTCATCATCCCTGATTATCACATTCACCTGTGTCTCATTATATTGTTTAGTTCACCCCATATAAGCCTGGTTCACCTCATCATTCCCTGTGAAGTCTTGTTTGTGTCACACTGCATCTCTGAGCATTTTCCCTGGTTTCCTGTCTCTTGGTTTTTGGATTTCTTGCCTGTTCTGTGGATTACTCTCTTGCCTCTGACCCTTGTTTGTTTGTTTGTTTGTTTGTTTGTTTGTTTGTTTGTTTGTTTGTTTGTTTGTTTGTTTGTTTGGACTGCCTACCTGTGTTTTGACCCATTGCCTGTACTTTGGATTACGCCTTTGGATTGCCCATAATAAAAGCTGCATTTGGATCTCACCTTCGTGTCTCGGAGCAGTTCGTGACAATAACGTTTTCCTGAGATGTTGGTATACGAAATACAATTTGAAAAGTAGTCCGATTTAAATGATAATTACAAGATATTATCATATTTCCATAAGAGTGCTACATTTGACCACTAAATTAATGTCAGTCATCTTTAAAGACCAATGAGAAGTTGTTTTCATGGTAAAACCTCCAAACATTTGGTATCTCTGAAAGCCCTGAATGTGCTCTTTACAGAACATCCAGACTTACTAAAATACGGCCCTATCTTGCACCCAGCGCAATTGACTTTGTACACCGACGCATGTATCATTCCTATTTTGCACCCGCGCAGAGCGGACTTTTCCCTCCTCAGACGCACGTCGGTAAGTTAGGAAATACACTTGCGCTCCCCAGGGCGGTTCAGTGCAAAGAGGAGGCGTGTTCCGGCGCAAACGTTCCTTCATGCTATTTTGCAAGTTTAGAAAACAATTGCGCCACTAACCAGGAAAAAATAGTTTAAAGTCAGTGGCGCGTTGCGCATGTTATTCATTTGATATTTTAAGGGTGCATGCTTGGCCATAATCAATGTAGCGTGTGCACAACGCGCATACACTTTGATTCTCTCATCTACACAGAAGCAGCAGTTTTCATTTTTGCAAATCATACATTATTACGATAGATAGATAGATAGATAGATAGATAGATAGATAGATAGATAGATAGATAGATAGATAGACAATTTATTATAAAAGTATACATCTAGCTTACACATTTACCCAAGTTATCATACGCCTGTTTAACCGAAGTTAATTTGGGTGGGTTTCTCCATCCCCAATGTCCCTGACGAGAACGTCGGTCTCCTCGGCTGTGAACCGCTCCTGGCGCGCGCCTGGCAAATCTGCCGTTATTATAGGAATCCGCTTTAGAACAAGCGTGCCTGCTCTTAAAGGGAATGTGAGATGTCGCTCTGATTGGTTTATTTCACGTTACGCCCAAACCACACCTATGAATAATGAAGCTACTTCAGACCAACCCCTTTTAGATTTGCGTCGGGCGCAAGAGGCATTTATCCCGCCGGGAAAATAGCAACAGCGCCCAAGACCCGCCCACAAAGTTACTTGTGCTTTGCGCTTGATACTTGCGTTTCAGATCGTTAAAATAGGGCCCAAATAGACTTTTGTCACTAAAATATAATGTCCACTACAGTGGACAAAAATCTTTTCCTGGGTCCCACAAATGCACATATACTGTCGAATGAGTTTAACCTTTCTGAACCCGGAATATTCCTTTAGACTTGAATATTTTGTTGTATTTTCTTACATTTATGGCTGTATATCTGCATATAATTGCATGTTGTCCTCACTGAAAAGTATCAATACTCAAAACCCTGATCAGCAATGCAGGTTGATGATGAAACGTAGCCAAGACAGACGTCAAATGCAAGTTTCTGGGCCGTTATTCTATTTTCCTCTTCACTGTCGTTATTCTATCAGAGTAGCAATAGACAATAAAATGCTGAAAGTGCTGAGAAAGTGGACATTTTACTGACGTGTGTGTTTGAATTTTATTTCGGACTGGAAGAGAGAAAGCACACTTTTTTTTTTTATCACATTTCTTGTGGCTTTTTAACTGAAAACACAGAAAGCCACTTTCTTTCCTGTTTATGCTGTTTACTGTTATCCTGTAAATGTTGATGCAAAGGCAGAACGATGCTCTAACACCACATCACAACAGACGAGCCGAAACAAGAGTAAGTCATTAACTATAATAAATAGACAAACACCATCTAACTAAACTAATAACACAAACAGTTGTACGTTTCTCAGTAGCCCCGTTTACATGTAGCATTGTATTCCGATTATAACCAGTTTAAAAGTCCAATCAGAATGAAAATGCTCCATGTCAACACCTCAATCGGAATAAAAATGCTCAAACCGATTGAAATTTCAGTCGGATTGAAGGGGGTGGAATAAACCTTTTCATGAACCGAACAAATTAAAGATTACACCATGTAAACGAGCTGATCCGATTACTTTGAGTGAACGTCTTTCTGCGCATGCCTGGTTTTGGCCAGATAATTCTGTCAGCTAACATAATGCCTTCTGTTTGTGACCCGATGCAAAAAACTATGCACGATAACCATTACCATAGTAAACATGGTAAATATGAACGCTTAGAAATCAGCGAAATCAGACAAATCAAGAAATCAGACAAATCATGTTATCATAATCCTGTTTTTATTTTATCTGTCAGTAGCCTACGTCTCGTCTCTTTATACCGGACTATCCTCTTTATCTCTGACTGAAAATATAACTGTATCCTTCTGGGAGAGAGTGCTAAAGCTCCTCAGGTAATATTTTTGGTGGCATATTTGTAGAAATTATCATTCTTTCTAAATGTGATGTAAATATGTCCTGTAACTAGGCTACCAAATAAACAGAAACAGACGCAATAAGTTGCGTGTCCTCTTTCTTTTGTGAAATAGACGTTCACAAACGTCATAAACGGTAAACCACTTTATTTCTGTGTGACTAATGTCAGAGATGATTGCTAATGTGCAATTTTGACACAAATTAATTCATTATGATCAATGTGTCGCTTTTCATTATAAACCTGTGGTAAAACATCGATTCTTGGGTTTTAAATATTCAATTAAACTACAATAATGCCAGCAAACGGTCGCTCTTGTTTTGCGATCACGCTGTTCCCAGTGATTTCTTTCTGATTAGTTTTCTGATAAAACTTCCATTTTGTTGGTGAAATGATGGGTTTGTGTGATGTTGTTCCAGAGAGGCGTGTTTCGGGCGTGTTTTAAGTGAAGCGCTGTGGAGCTTCTGGCCCGAGGCTATTAACCTGGCACGGCCCGTTTAAAGCACTGGCCCGACAGTGGAAACGCGGCTGTGATGCACCAATCTTGACAGGATTGAAAACGTGGGAAATAATGAGCTTCCAGATCCGGCAGACAAGTGTGCGCATGTCACAAAATGATTTCGATTGAAAGTGTCAGCACATGTAAACACCAGATCGGTTTAGATAACATCCCATGTAAACAGTCAACCGGAATCCGTCAATCAGAACGATCTTAATCAGAATAGCAAAATTGTGTGCATGTAAACGGGGCTATTGTTATTGAAGCCATTGAGTTATCCGTGCATAAGAGTTATGAGTGCAGTCCGAAAAATACAGAATACAAACTTTTTCTTGCAACTTTAGGTCAGAGAAAAGTTCATTTTGTACAGTTTTGTACAGTTTTTTTTTTTTTTTTTTTTTTTTGAATTGTTTAAAGAATTGTTGCAAATTGGTTTTTTAAAACATATATTTGTACCCAGAACTATATGATTTCATTTCTGATGCAAATATCATTATATTCTTCTTTGTTAAAGGGCATCTGTCCACCAGTTAAAGATCTTGTGAACTGGACTACAGACATGTTCACAGACTACAAGAGACAGAAGCAGCCAAAAGAATCATCAAACTTCCTTCAGAAGATGAGCTGGGCTAAAGAACTATTAGGGAAAACATATACATTTCTGAAACAATCTCCAGTATTCGACTCTTTCCCATTGAGCTTACTGTTAATTGGATTTGAGGAGATGATGGAAAAACTAGTTTTTAAATGTCCATGCAAAGATGAGCAGAATATAAATCTAACAGTGTCCATGTTCATTGGACCTGCTCTTTTTATTTTAGCTTTAATGAGTCTTGTTTTAAGGCCTTTTAAACGTGGAGGCAGTAGTTTGTGTGCAGGAGCAAATGATGATACTCAGCAGAACACGACGAATGCTCATCAGAACTTCCCCAAAGCTTTTGCAGCTTGTCTGATTCCACCTGTAATGTGGATCCTCGTCTTGTTACTAGATGGAGATTATGTTGCTTGTGGCAGCACAGGATGGAAGGGAGATTATGTTTTTGATGCAGAGCTCAACAGGTCTTGGTGTAAACCTACTGAAGAGTCCCAGAATGAGGGAGAGCTACGAGATTTGACTCAAAAATATGTTCATGATTCTCAGGTAAATATCTTGTTATGAGCTGTTCTTGATATTGTTATGCCATAATGTATAATTAGTTTTTTTTTTATCTACTTACCAAAAATGGCAGAAAGGAAAAGGATAGTTAAGTTCCCTTATGTATTCCTGTGCTCATAAATCATATAATAGGATAGTTCACCCAAAATGAAAATTCTGTAATACTTTACAATAAGGTTCATTAGTTAAATCAGTTAACTACCTTAGTTAATATAAACTAAGAATGAACAATACTTCTACAGCATTAATTAATCTTAGTTAATATTAATTTCAACATTTACTAATACATTATTAAAATCAAAGGTTGTATTTGTTAACATTAGTTGATGCACCGTGAACTAACATGAACAAAGATGAATAAATACTGTAACAAATGTATTGGTCATTGTTAACTAATGTTAACTAATGAACCTTATTGTAAAGTGTTACCAAAAAAATCATTATCATTGTCGTTTCAAACCTCCTTGACTTTCGTTCTTCTGTGGAACATAAAATTATTTTGAATAATGTTGGGAACCACTGTAGTATATTGGCTTCCACTGTATGGACAAAAAAATCCATATCTAAAACTGACTAATTAGAATTAATAAAGAAAAAAAGTCATACCGTTTAAGAATGACAAGAAGGTTGAGCAGCCTATACAATGACAGAATTGTAATTTTTGGGTAAACTATCGCATAAAGGCAGACGCTAGCTCTGTTGCTGGTACTATTTACACCCATTTAAATCCACAACAAATCTATTGTCACAATTATGTTCAGTTTGTCTTAGTATCCATGGACTTTTAGTTTGTTTTCATTCACATCATGGCTTCTTCCGAAAACTGATAAATGCTGCCTTCGGAGGACGCTTTCCAAGGTCGGAAGGCATCAAGGCATGTCTGAATGCAATGTTAGTTTCACTTCCTGTCTCCTGAGATACATTCATCTGATCGATTTTTGAAGGCAGATTTTTGTTATCGATAATTAAACCATTACGCTGCCTCAGAAGTCTGTCCGAAATCCTGCAAAGTTATCGCCTGATAGGGCAGTGAGGCAGCAAGTCAGCTGCTTACATCGGACCCAGCCCATGTGTTCCTTTGTTTGATTTTCCCGCCACTGTGTCACTACTTAGGTTCTTCCCTCACAGTCCTTCATGTTCAGTCTAAGTTACATTCAATGTGTGTTGCCTTGCCTATCTGATTATTATTTGTATTATCCTCATTAAACTTCGTACTGGAAATTTATTCTTCATCGTCTTCTGCCTTCATGCAACCACCCGTAACAGAAAACCGAGCCTTTAACAATGGATTATGAAGCGTTTTACTGCATTGGCTCAGGAGAGCACTGATATTTTGTTTTTCACTGAGGGCTTTTGCCTTCTTGCTGTCACCTGCCAATACGACGACAAGACCCTGAAGTCACTGTTCTGGATTGGGGCAAATTACCATCATCCCATTGACCTCCCAAACACCACCGGATGATGACTTATTTCCAGTTCAGTCCGGTGGTGTCTGGGAGGTCAATGGGATGATGGTAATCCATCCCATTGATGGCTCTGGAGAGCGTCCTTCCCTGATCCAAGACACAGCCAGACCCAGAGCTCGAACCACCACCTTCGACCGCAGAAGAACCGTGTGTGCCCCCCGCAGACAGAGAGCTCCCACCCACTGTGATGCATCAGCCGGAGCCAGAGGAGAAGAGGACAGAGCTGGCCCTCGCCCCAGAAGTGGAGCTCCACAGTGAGTCTGACCAGGGGTGTGAGCCCACGAATCAGATGATGTATTGACTCCCACCCTATCCCACCTGGTACCTTCATCACTATTTTTTAGACAACACAAGAGACTGTATGATCTATGACCTATTCTTTTTATCGAACTACATGGTTTGTGTCATTCTTACCGTCATTCTGACGAGATTCTTCCTGCCACTATCACCGCGAAGCTCAGCCAGTCCTACAGCCATGCTCCGTCTCGTGACGTTGAGCCGCAGGTTGTGCATCCACCATCAGCACCAGTGCGAAAGGATCCTGTGGCTCCGCCTCCGGCCTCTAACCTCTTCGCTCCATCTTGACCTGTCGGCTCTGGTGTGTCTCATCCCACCTTCGGCTCCACCGGAGATCCTTGGCCTTGCACCTCCACTGGGTTCCCTCGTCCTGCCGGCTCTCCCTTGATCAGTCGTCACTCTACTTTCACTACGGACTTAAGGGCCATCTGCTGTGATTCATCCCTCCTCCCCTCCAAAAACCCCCTCCATCTCTCCCTCTTGTCCTCATGTGTTACGGCACCTTGCCGGAGGGGGGTGTACTGTCACAGTTATGTTCAGTTTAACATTCAGTGCAACTGCCTGTGACGTATACATACATATATATATGCTTAAAGGGATAGTTCACCCAAAAATGAAAATTAGCCCATGATTTACTCACCATCAAGTCATCCTAGGTGTATATGACATTCTTCTTTCAGACGAATTCAATCAGAGTTGAAAAAAATGTCCTGGCTCTTCCAAGCTTTGTAATGGCAGTGAATGGTTGATTCTGTTTTGAAGTCCATAAAAGTGCAACCATCCATAATAAAAGTGCTCCACACGGCTCCAGGGATTAATAAAGGCCTTCTGAAGCGAAGCGATGCATTTTTGTAAGAACATATTAATATTTAAAACTTTATAAAGTAAAATAACTAGCAAAATAACAAAACATATGTTAAAATAACAAACATATGGATTTGACTAAAGCCTAAAGTGCAACTTCTGCGAGCAATGCTACATACTGCTGATATTTACAACACCATGTTGCACTTTAGTCAGGCAGACTGCACTTTAAAAAGTAGACTGCGTATTTTTTATATTTTTTTAACTCATTGCTTAGCTTCAGAAGGAATTATTAACACCTCGGAGCCTTGTGGAGCACTTTTATGATGGATGGATGCACTTTTGTGGACTTCAAAACAGAAACAGTCATTCACTGCCATTATAAAGCTTGTAAGAGCCAGGACATTCTTTTATATAACTCTAATTGTATTCGTCTGACAGAAGAATGTCATACACACCTAGGATGACTTGAGGGTGAGTAAATCATGGGCTAATTTTCACTTTTGGGTGAACTATCCCTTTAATGTATGATTTTTTTTTTTTTTTTTTTTTTTAGTTTGCAGGTTATGTCATGATCGGCATCTTAAGTGCTTTGTGGACTATCGTAGTGGCTATATATGACAGCTGCAAAACTGGTAAATGTGATTGCTGCCCAAGGAAACTGTTACTCTGCTGTGGACGAAGAGCAGAGAAACAGAACGAGGGACAAGGTAGGAGACAATTTCAAGAGCAGTGGAGAGAATCAAACACTGTGCCACTTCGATCTTAGCCTGTTACTTAAAGCAAGGCACAGATATTATGTTTAACAGAAATTAACAAATATTTTATCCCTTCAGACCTGCTTCTTCCCAGTGAAGAAAAAATTAATCCACATGCTGTAACAAACAAGTAATGCAACAAGAATGTAGGGGGAAAAAAAGACTAGTAGTGAGTAGCCTATATGTCTGTGGGTGTTTATGTGTACTTGCTCTGGTTGATTGATAAATATATGATTGGTAATTGTAGCATCAAGGCATCTGTGTGTGTGGTCCTGGTAAACCCTATGTTATAGGGACAAAAGTATTTATTTATTTATTTATTTTTGGTAAAAAAAAAAAACATTAAACTTAAAAAAAATTATTGTATACAAGATCATAAAATTAACTTTGAATATTATCATTTCATACTACTTATTATAATAGCTGCGGGTGATGAGTTTTTTTTTAAACTATTGAACTTAACTATTCATTAAGTTATTTGAACTTAAGTCTTCTTTTTAACTCCAATAGTCATGATTTGGATCTCACATTTAAAAGCTCTCAAAAGTTAAACTTAAAGTTTAATTTAATCATTTAATCACTGGCTTGACTATTTGTGAGTTGAAACGTCTCGGTTACGTATGTAACCCTCGTTTCCTGAGTAGGGAACGGAGACGTTACGTCGGATGACGACGAATGGGGTTTCGCTTAGAAAGCCTATCATCTTCGAGTATATAAAACGAGCCAATGGCAAAGAAATGCCATGGGTCTGCGGAATTTGCATAGCGTAACTCCGCCCCACCCTAGGGGTATATAAGGAAGTATGCTGCAACATGCAGATATGTCTTCGCTGAGGAGCCGAGACTGAACTCAGGCGTTCCAGCGGTACAGCGGAAGTGGCAGGGAGACGTAACGTCTCCGTTCCCTACTCAGGGAACGAGGGTTACATACGTAACCGAGACGTTCCCTTTCGTTGTCACTCCGAGTTACGTCGGATGACGACGAATGGGGTTCCCAGTGAAATCACGCCACCTCTCGACTGTCTTCCAGTGCCCTGCGTAAGTGTGAGCTCCCTGTCGTGAGACTGGCACGGACGAAGGACTCCTACTTAACACAGGATTAAACCAAGGTACACTGGGAAGCATATCTCAGTGGAAATATGCAATCATGCCCAACCCGAAGGGGGGGACTTGGAATACACATATGACCCCGGAGGGCTGCATATGGAGAAACACTGGGGTATCCAGCCGCAGGTGGAATATTTCAACCCCAGGGGTGGCAAGGTGGCTTGCCAAGGGAAAGACACATGCTCAGAGAGGCTTACAGTGGAAATACACATGTGGGGGTCACCCAGAGGGGGAACCATGCACACGGAGGCACCTAGCCAAGCGCGAAAGCTGCCGGTGGCAACTCTGGCGATGACATCGTCAGTGCTGGAGGAGACTCAGGGCTTATGAGGCTCACCTGAGGAATAATCGCACGTATCCCATCCGTGGAGAGGAATGGCGAGCAAGCGAAGACACCTGAGCAGAATCTATTACCGGCTAGTTGAAGCGAGTACATGAGAAGAAACTGGCTCCACTCGGAGATTATAGAATCTCGCGAATGTGTTAGGTGTCGCCCAGCCTGCAGCTCTGCAGATGTCTGTTAGCGAGGCGCCATGCGCTAGAGCCCAAGAGGATGCCACACTCCGGGTGGAGTGGGCCGTCACACCAAGGGGGCATGGTCGACCTTGCTGCTGGTAAGCCAAAGCAATGGCGTCCACTATCCAGTGAGACAACCTTTGCTTGGAGAGAGCCTTTCCCTTCAGCTTCCCACCATGACAGACAAAGAGCTGGTCAGAGGTCCTGAAACACTGCGTTCTGTCTAAGTAAGCACGGAGGGCGCGTACTGGACAGAGCAGTGCCAAGGCTGGGTCTGCCTCCTCCAAGGGCAGCGCTTGCAGGTTCACCACCTGGTCTCGAAAGGGTGTGGTGGGAACCTTGGGCACATATCCAGGCCGGGGTCTCAGGATCACGTGAGAATTAGCCGGCCCGAATTCCAGGCACGCTTCGTCAACCGAAAATGCCTGCAGGTCCCCTACCCTCTTGATAGAGGCCAATGCAACCAGGAGCGCTGTCTTCATAGACAGGAACTTAAGCTCCACTGATTGCAGAGGCTCAAAGGGAGCACTCTGCAGGGCAGTTAAAACCACTGAGAGGTCCCAAGAGGGAACGAGAGGAGGGCGAGGAGGATTCAGTCTCCTCGCTCCTCTCAGGAACCTGATGATCAGGTCGTGCTTTCCAACGGACTTACCTTCGACTGCGTCGTGATGTGCGGCAATGGCGGCAACATACACTTTCAGGGTGGAGGGAGACAGCCTTCGCTCCAACCCTTCTTGCAGGAAGGAAAGCACGACACTGATCGGGCATTTCGTGGGTTCTTGATGTTTAGAAGAACACCAGTTGACGAAGAGGTTCCACTTCAACGCATAGACATGTCTCGTGGACGATGCTCTAGCGGAAGTGATGGTAGCCACCACCGCTGGTGGTAGGGTACTCAAACCTACCTCGTCCCGTCCAGGAGCCACACGTGGAGGTTCCAAAGATCGGGATGAGGGTGCCACAGGGTGCCCCGTCCCTGAGAAAGCAGGTCCTTCCTCAGAGGAATAGGCCAGGGAGGTGCTGTCGCGAGGAGTACTAGTTCTGGGAACCAGGTGCGGTTGGGCCAATACGGGGCAACCAATATTACCTGCTCCTCGTCCTCCCTGATCTTGCGCAAAGTCTGCGCAAGAAGGCTCACTGGGGGAAACGCATACTTGCGTGGGCCCCGCGGCCAGCTGTGCGCCAGTGCATCCGTGCCGAGCGTGCCCTCGGTCAGGGAATAGAACAGGTCGCAATGGGACGAGTCGTGGGAGGCAAACAGATCTATCTGAGCGTCCCCGAACTGATCCCAAATCAGCTGGACCGACTGGGGATGGAGTCTCCATTCTCCAGCGAGAGGCCGAAACCGAGACAGCTCGTCGGCCGCACGGTTCAGCTCTCCCGGGATATAAATGGCTCGAAGCGACCTCAGATGCTTCTGACTCCATATGAGGAGGTGGCGGGCGAGTTGCGACATACGGCGGGAGCGTAGACCACCTTGACGGTTGATGTACGCTACTGTGGCGGTATTGTCTGAACGGACTAGTACGTGTTGACCCCTGAGCAACGCCCGGAAGCGGTGCAGGGCAAGGCGTACAGCCAGCAACTCGAGGCAATTGACATGCCAAAGGCGTTGGGGACCTGTCCAGGAGCCCGCGGCAGCATGTCCATTGCACATGGCGCCCCAGCCCGTGGTGGAGGCATCCGTTGATACAACAACATGCCTGGAAGCTCGTTCTAAGGGCACTCCGGCCCGTAGAAAACTGAGGTTCGACCACGGGGTGAAGGTCTGACGGCAGGCCGGAGTCACTGGGACTCGGAGCGTGCCGTGTTGCCATGCCCACCTCGGGACTCGATCGCGAAGCCAAAGCTGAAGCGGTCTCATATGAAGCAATCCGAGCGGCGTAACTGCGGCTGCGGATGCCATATGCCCCAGGAGCCTCTGAAAAAGTTTCAGTGGGACCGCACTCTTGCCCTCGAATTGACGAAGGCAAGTCAGCAGTGACTGCGCGCGCTCGCTCGTAAGCTGCGCGCACATGGCGACCGAGTCTATATCCATACCGAGAAAAGAGATCCTCTGCACGGGGCAGAGTTTGCTCTTCTCCCAGTTGACCCGAAGGCCCAGACGAGCTAGGTGCCGGAGCACTAGGTCCCTGTGTTCGCAAACCTGATCTCGAGAGTGAGCTAGGATCAGCCAGTCGTCGAGATAGTTCAGGATGCGAACCCCGTGTTCCCGAAGGGGAACAAGGGCTGCCTCGACGACCTTCGTAAAGACGCGAGGAGACAGGGCTAGCCCGAAAGGGAGAACCGCGTACTGGTATGCCTGCCCCTCGAAAGCAAACCGTAAGAACGGTCTGTGTCGAGGAAGAATGGAGACATGGAAGTAGGCGTCCTTCAGGTCGATCGCTGCAAACCAATCCTGCGGCCGCACACATTCGAAAATGCGTTTGGCCGTGAGCATCTTGAACGGCATCCTGTGAAGGGAGCGGTTCAAGACGCGCAGGTCCAGGATTGGTCGTAACCCACCGGTTTTCTTCGGTACAATGAAGTAAGGGCTGTAGAAGCCGGACCTCATTTCGGCTGGAGGGACAATCTCGATCGCACCCTTCGCCAGTAGGGTGGCGACCTCCGCTCTCATGACAGGGGCATTGCCACCGACCATTGTGAAGCGGACTCCCCTGAAACGGGGAGGAGATCGCGCGAACTGAATCGCGTAGCCGAGCCTGATGGTCCTCGCGACCCAGCGGGACAGTCTGGGAAGCTCTAACCAGGCTCCCAAAAACTGTACCAGCGGGGTCATGCGGACCACAGACGTACCCTCGGTGGTGCAGCGAGGCGGAATGACCGGCCCAGGCGTGGGTGGCATAGCGGCCCGGTGCGGGGGCACGGTCATTAGCCGCGTCCTGCCAGAGGATGCCAGGGGAGGACCAGCGTCCCACGGGGGCATGCTCTGGCAGGGGTCTGGCGACAGAGGGGGATGAGAGTGGCGAGGCCCGTGAGCGTCGCGCACTGCCATCCGAGAACTCTGTGTGCTCAGAGATGGGTATGTCAGTTCTGTCTTTAACCACATTAGGGTGCTGCCCGTCGAGGGACGAGCAGCGGGGGTGGGAAAACCAAGGATTCTCCCCCGGCCCTCCACCGGGGGAAGGAGCGGCCCTGCTACCGTCTCCTGTACAGAACTGAGAGCCATCTCTGAGCAGCCCGTCTCAGGAGCGCCGCTTGGCCTGGCGTTTAGCGGGGCGCGGGGCTGGAGGGGGCTGTGACGCCTTCCTACGGTTTCCTCCACGAGGCGGCCCAGATGGAGGCTGCTGCTGGGGCCGTCCGGGAGGGAGGGGAACCGCGGGAGGGCGTCCACGGCGGCGAGCGGGCTGAGGCGCCTGTGCCGACGGCTGGGGGGCAGCAGCGGGCCGTCGGGGCAGGACATGTTTGAGAGCCTCAGTCTGCTTCTGGGCAGCCGAGAACTGCTGGGCAAAGTCCTCGACTGCCCCGCCGAAGAGGCCAGCCTGGGATATGGGGGTGTCGAGGAACCGGGTTCGCTCGGCCTCCCGCATATCAGCCAGGTTAAGCCACAGATGTCTCTCCTGGACCACACAGGTGGACATCACCTGACCCAGGGAGCGTGCGGTCACCTTCGTCGCCCGGAGAGCGAGGTCGGTGGCGGCACGCAGCTCATCAAAGAGCCCTGGGTCAGTCCTCCCCGGGTCAGTCCTCCCCTCGTGCATGTCACGCAACATCTGGGCCTGGTAGACCTGGAGTGTCGCCATGGCATGCAGTGAGGAGGCTGCCTGCCCCGCAGCTCTATAGGCCTTCGCCACAAGGGTGGAGGAGAACCTACAGGCTTTGGAGGGGTGCTTTGGGTCACCGCGGGAAGAAGCACTCTGGGGACATAACTGCATGGCCACAGAGCGTTCAACCTGGGGAACCCCAGTGTACCCTTTGACAGCCCCCTGATCGAGAGGAGGAAAGGCGGAGGAGGCCGTCGAGCGATCACGGGAAGACAGGGGTGCCTTCCAGGACCTCGAGACCTCCTCATGCACATCCGGGAAGAAAGGAATTGGGGTCGGGCGCTGACGAGGATCAGCGGCCGCACCCAAAAACCAATCGTCCAGCCGCGAGCGCACTGGACCGGGTGGCGGGGACCACTCGAGCCCAATGGCCGCGGCTGCCCGGGAAAGCATGGCCGTCAGCTCGGGATCAGACTTGGGCAATGCTGGGACACCCGAAGGTGGCAGCACAGCCGAATCTTCCTCTCCCGAGGACTCCTGCCCACCTTGTGATGCAGCAATCGACATAGAATCTTCCTCTGGAGCGCCGAATGAGACCCGCGGCAAGTCAGAGGACTGTACAGCGGGCTCATTCGGACGACTCGCGGGTTGCACGGCGCTAGAGGACGGTGTGGAGCGTGGAATAGTCGGCGCTTTGTTCCACACCGTAACCCTCAGATCACCCTGGCCGCCAGCCGAAGTACCAGCCCTCTCGGAGCTGCTAGATCGGGGTGCGGATGAGGGGACTCTCACACGAAGATCATTGAGTCTCGATCGCAACCGTGCGATGGGCATGTTCCCGCAGTGGGAACATGACTCATCCACAAACGCTGCCTTAGCGTGCTCAATACCCAGACACACAAGACAGCGATTGTGCCCATCAGAGTCAGAAACTAGAAGACCGCAACCAGAAGTGCACGGGCGAGGCATCTTTAAAAAGACGTGCCGCGTGCAAGCTCTTTTAGAAAGGAGATTTTCTCCACAAGTGTTGAAGCGACCAGGGAGATGAACACACAAACTCTGGCAAATCACTGCACAGATAAGCAGGGAATGTGCACTCGCTGGAACTCGCTGTCACACCAACACCTGGAGAGAGGCTCGTCTCGAAGAGAATAGAGATAACTCAGAATTGGCTGTGGAGTGAAGTGAATCAACTTGGCTCCGAAGCGAAAACATATCTGCATGTTGCAGCGTACTTCCTTATATACCCCTAGGGTGGGGCGGAGTTACGCTATGCAAATTCCGCAGACCCATGGCATTTCTTTGCCATTGGCTCGTTTTATATACTCGAAGATGATAGGCTTTCTAAGCGAAACCCCATTCGTCGTCATCCGACGTAACTCGGAGTGACAACGAAAGGGAACCAAGGTTTTTGTCAAGTTGAGTTTACTCACATTTTAAGGCAGCAGGTGAACTTTCATTTCTAAGTTTAACCACCTGAAAATGTTTTACAGTGCATGAACATAAATTAGCATATAAAAGGTAAAAAATAAGTTCTTCCCACTGTCTAGTTGGTAAGCCATGTCTGATCTTATATGATGCCTGAAGCTCAATCAGATTAAGTTATGGGTCATGTCTTCATTGTGATTGGTTCATTAGGGACCAATGAGTTACCAGGCAGTACACATGATAAACACAACATTTTATGGGTTTAAACCAAAAACCATGTGATGCCCATTTTATTGGACGTAGGGTCTGAAGTGGTCAAAAAAACGATTGCACAATTTAGATTTTTGTTTTGTTTTACTGATGTGGTTTACAAATAAATTACCCATATACTTGCTTAGTCATAATGTATTCAAAATCTGTATACTACATTTAGGGTCCATTTGGACCTGAAGAATCCTTAATTTATAAAACAGTAAAAACTAAAACCATATTGTATCTGATCAGCAACTTTAAGTCATACATATTCATGTTTATAAACAAAATTCAGCGCCAAAACTGTGTGCAATATGGGGAAAAGGGCTAAATATAAGTTTTTTATTTATTTATTTATTTTTACACTAATATAACTTTATAAATATATATATATATATATATATATATTTGACAATAAGTATTTTTGACACCTAATGGTACTCCATACATACAGTACCCAAGTCCGAACTGACCTGAGCATGAAATGTGTAACTTTTTTTAAAGGTTATATCTTAATAAATTACCTTAATATAAAAAAAACCTTGCATTTCTTTTTAGAAAAGTTATGTAGCCTATCTCTTCAAAAACATCCTGAATCTGTTAAGCTAGGTTTATACTCGACGCGTCTGCACAAGCGCGAAGGTGCGTGCGGCAAAAATGACGTCATTGCGGTGTGGGCGGTCGTGCGCGTTGGGTGCGCAAGACCCCATTTCGCCTTGGCGGTGTGCACGGCTTTTTTTTTTTTGGCTCCGCATCTGAAGATGAACGATTTCAAGCCGAATCTGGCCAAGCTCGAACTTCTCACCACACCGGCACCCAGTTTGCACGTCTAAATTAGTTGCTTACATTTAAAAAATGAGCATACAATAGCATAAAAAGTATTTTTAATGAACATAAAGGTCAATGTTTAATAAAAATGTTCACGAAACTTAATGAAATGTTTAGTGAAATTAGAAAATATGTAAGAGATCGTTAATTTAGTTATATTGTATACACATTCTCATATATTTTGTTTTATTGTCACGAGTAATAATCTCAGGTGGTGGTGTACTAAAATAAACATTGTCACGTGTGTATAGCTTTCATCTTCTCACCGTTGATTCCTGATGGTTAAGAGGACAATTACTTGAGTAATTACTGTCGTTTCACAGGGTCAGAGAGTTCTGCTACAACGGGACAGCATGAGCCAGGAAGTTCTGCTACAACGGGACAGCATGAGTCAGGAAGTTCTGCTACAACGGGACAGCATGAGCCAGGAAGTTCTGCTACAACAGGACAGCATGAGCCAGGAAGTTCTGCTACAACGGGACAGCAGGAGTCAGGGAGTTCTGCTATAGAGGGTGAGGAACAGGAAGAATCAGGGTTCTGATACAATGGAATTAAAAAAACGTTAGCACAAGTAGAAGTACTGGAAAAAAATATGACCCAAGTCAGAGTAAAACTACTGAAAAACTACTAAAGTTACTACGTTCCAAAGTACTTTATATTTTTCCATTTTTGTCCAAAATGAGGTGATGTTAACAATACGGATCGCTAAACACTCATTTTATTTCTGGTTCATTCATCCTGGAGGCCAGAGGGCGCCCTTATAGCAAATCCTTTATATGAACATCAGATATGGCTACAGCCAGCTACATGATAGAGACATTTTGACTAATGAAACATGAAGACAATAAACACGATTGCAATGATCTGTGTTTATCTGTGTTCTTCAAGCCATCACAGATATATTCGTAAGAATGACATATATATATATATATATATATATATATATATATATATTAGGGCTGTCAAAAGATTAATCGCGATTAATCGCATCCAAAATAAAAGTTTGTGTTTACATAATATATGTGTGTGTACTGTGTATAATTATTTTGTATATATAAATACACACACATGCATGTATATATTTAAGAAATATTTGCATACATATACTGTATATATTTATATATAATTTATATTATATAAATATAATTTTTTTTATATATAAATTACAATTTTTTCTTAAATATATACAAGCATGTGTGTGTATTTATATATACAAATGTAATTAAAGTATGACGTGCACCCAGTTTGCACGTCTAAATTAGTTGCTTACATTTAAAAAATGAGCATACAATAGCATAAAAAGTATTTTTAATGAACATAAAGGTCCATGTTTAATAAAAATGTTCACGAAACTTAATGAAATGTTTAGTGAAATTAGAAAATATGTAAGAGATCGTTAATTTAGTTATATTGTATACACATTCTCATATCCATATATTTTGTTTTATTGTCACGAGTAATAATCTCAGGTGGTGGTGTACTAAAATAAACATTGTCACGTGTGTATAGCTTTCATCTTCTCACCGTTGATTCCTGATGGTTAAGAGGACAATTACTTGAGTAATTACTGTCGTTTCACAGGGTCAAAGAGTTCTGCTACAACGGGACAGCCTGAGTCAGGGAGTTCTGCTACAACGGGACAGCCTGAGTCAGGGAGTTCTGCTACAACGGGACAGCATGAGCCAGGAAGTTCTGCTACAACAGGACAGCCTGAGTCAGGGAGTTCTGCTACAACGGGATAGCAGGAGTCAGGGAGTTCTGCTATAGAGGGTGAGGAACAGGAAGAATCAGGGTTCTGATACAATGGAATTAAAAAAACGTTAGCACAAGTAGAAGTACTGGAAAAAAATATGACCCAAGTCAGAGTAAAACTACTGAAAAACTACTAAAGTTACTACGTTCCAAAGTACTTTATATTTTTCCATTTTTGTCCAAAATGAGGTGATGTTAACAATACGGATCGCTAAACACTCATTTTATTTCTGGTTCATTCATCCTGGAGGCCAGAGGGCGCCCTTATAGCAAATCCTTTATATGAACATCAGATATGGCTACAGCTACATGATAGAGACATTTTGACTAATGAAACATGAAGACAATAAACACGATTGCAATGATCTGTGTTTATCTGTGTTCTTCAAGCCATCACAGATATTTTCGTAAGAATGACATATATATATATATATATATATATATATATATATATATATATTAGGGCTGTCAAAAGATTAATCACGATTAATCGCATCCAAAATAAAAGTTTGTGTTTACATAATATATGTGTGTGTACTGTGTATAATTATTTTGTATATATAAATACACACACATGCATGTATATATTTAAGAAATATTTGCATACATATACTGTATATATTTATATATAATTTATATTATATATAAATATAATTTTTTTATAACATGAAGACAATAAACACGATTGCAATGATCTGTGTTTATCTGTGTTCTTCAAGCCATCACAGATATTTTCGTAAGAATGACATATATACATATATATATATATATATATATATATATATATATATATATATATTAGGGCTGTCAAAAGATTAATCACGATTAATCGCATCCAAAATAAAAGTTTGTGTTTACATAATATATGTGTGTGTACTGTGTGTAATTATTTTGTATATATAAATACACACACATGCATGTATATATTTAAGAAATATTTGCATACATATACTGTATATATTTATATATAATTTATATTATATATAAATATAATTTTTTTATAACATGAAGACAATAAACACGATTGCAATGATCTGTGTTTATCTGTGTTCTTCAAGCCATCACAGATATTTCCGTAAGAATGACATATATATATATATATATATATATATATATATATATATATATATATATCTTTTGTTGAAAAGAAATTAAGGTTTTTGAGGAAACATTTATAGGCTATACTTTTTAACCACAAATGCTCATCAAAAAAAATATATATATATATTTCACATGTGCATAAAAAAAAAAAAAAATGTAAACTCTATTTTAAGGGGAAAATAACTATTTTTGTGAAATTTGCTCAAGTTTCTGTTTCACTGAAACAGACTGTTCTATGTTTGAATTGGGGAAAAAATAGAGGTGTAGCTTCAAACTATTGAATCTATTTCCAGAAAAAAACTATTCACAACCAGCATGCAGATATTCTTTAAAATCATGTTGGGATGTATAGGTAGATAGATAATTATAAGGTAAACAAGTTCTTCTGCCCATATGTCTGGCAGTGTTTCCATTCCGTGAGATGAGGAGATTGAAGAGACTCACTTGAATAAAACTGAAATTGAAACATGCTTGATGCATATTTGCATAAGAGATTGTGATGAACAGGTGACTTTATGAATCTATGAATTTGTGAATCTCTTTAAATGTATTACTTTCGAAGTACTTTTTCACAACTTTTTGTATTGTTGTTTTTTTGTGTGGTTTTTTTTTTTTTTTTTACATTAAAGGTGCATTGCGCAACTTTTCATGTTAAAAATACCCGTTTTCTAACCCATACATGCTTAAACAATTGCCTGATGGGCTGAATGAGCCCTTCTCTGATCACTGCGATTGTCTCTATAATCCTGTACAGTAAAATAAATAAGAGGGATTCGGGTCGGAATTTGAGACTGAGCGTGACGTCATGCGCGTTCACGGCACGCTCACCTGGCTATGTCTGGCAGGTTTGTGTATTCGCCGCCATTCTCCGTAGAAGATGGATTCTAAGAGACCGGCTTGTAGTTCATTTCAAACACCAACGCAAACTCCACGTAAGATAAAAAAAAGAAAACTTTTGTCTAGTGCAAAAGACAACCTCTGGTTGCAGTTTCGCTTGCCGCCAGAGGGGGCATAGTTCTGCAAAAACTCAGAGACTTGCGCAATGCACCTTTAATAATACATGCATTATTTCTAAATTAATTTGATTATTAATTATTTTTATTTATTTTTTTTACTATTGTTTGACCTTGCACTAATCCTAACCAAACATAGAGACTAGAAAAAAAAAATATTGTTCTCTAATAATATGCAAGTTATATTATTAATATTTACAATAAAAGGTAACTGTGACTTTATACATCACATGGTGCTTCTTGTCTTCAACTGATTATTATCACTGTGACTTGTTGTATGAACTACAACAGTGAAAAACCAAAGAATGCGTTATGAGAATGAACAGGCAGTTCTACTTAAGAAGGCAGAAACTCTCAAACTTTATTACGCATGGTTTCAGGTTTAATAATATCAACATTCTGGTCTAGTGAATGCAGATTCATACACCTTTTCTGAATTTGATTTATTTCATATTGTTGTTTCCTTTACCTGTGCTTAATGCCTTGAATCTCAACTGAGTGTTTAAATGGATAGTTCAGACATTCTGTCATGTCACGTAATGTCATTATAAACCATTATAAACTTTATTCTTTCTCTGTGAATAAAACTATGCATTTTTTTTATTAACTATCCCTTTAAGAATCATATGTGAAGAAAGCCAGAGTTCTCATCTTTTCTTTTTTATGAATATATTTTGTGTGTGTGTGTTTTTTGCTGTATCTTCCTAAAGACTTAATAATATTGTACCCTTTTTAAACCTTATTTTCTACATTAAACCTTATTTCAACTACATCCAGTTCATTCTCACTTTTCTCACTTTCTCAGAAGAGCCGACATATATTGTTTTGGTGTTTAGATATTGTTTGATTCATAACTTTTTGTTTTAACAGAGCTCAGACATTGTGTGGGGAAAATTGTAAACATTTGTAAAAGTAAAAAGCTGCTGCTCCTGTTTCTTATAATATCTGCATATCATCAGCGATGTTTCCTTTCATTTATAATAAAAGACAGAACGAGGGGAATATCATTCTCTTCTGGCCTTTTACATTAGTCTTCAGTTTTTGTGCAATGCTGCTCATTGAATTTCTTTTCCCCCGCCAAGTCAAGTCATGTTTATTTGTTCAATATAGCGCTTTCATAATACATATTGTTTCAAAGCAGCTTAATAGAAAATGCATGTTTCAGTGTTATAATGTCTATGGGTCCTAATGAACAGGGAATCTAGCAATAAATCAAGAAAAAAATTAAAAACTCCATTGGTTGTGAGGTATTAAAAAAACTAAAAAAAAACTAATGAGGAACCAGACTCATCTGGTAACAAAATAAAGTCCATATAGCAATCACTCCATGTAAAAATGCATAATTTTATTACCTTAAATTTATATATATATAAATGTATTAAATTAAATTAAATTAAATGTATATATATATATATATATAAATGAAATTTTTTATCTTTATATTGTTCAGCACACTTTTTTTAAAGAAAAATGAAAGAAACAGAATCACTTTGAGTTTCCACATATCATCCTCAACTGTCTGCTTTTAGTTTTTACGAAACACATTTAAATGAACAGAGCTGGCCAACGGCAAGTAGTGACACCTGAAACCAAAATTGGGAAAAAGAATAAACAACTCTCAGGGAGTCACCAGATCAGCACGCTCTGCCCACTCGTTCCCTCTCCCCGAATTCTGATTCACTGCAAATCATCATCAACACACACTATAAAGAGGCACTTCTCCTTCACTTCTTTGTCTGGTCTCGTCCTTACAGACTCTACCCACATACCTACCGTTGACTATACCTCAAGGATTCCTTAACTGTTCGTCTTCGATCATATGTGTTCATATAAATTCATCTTTATATTAATTAGAGACAGAAAAATTATTTTTGATGATATGAATGATAATTGTTTTCTTTTTTGTTTAAGGAATCTGCACACATTGTAAACTCTCTTAAAAGATATCTTAGCAAGAAGATATTTTAAGCAATGTATAAGAATTTCTGAAAGGAAATGCTGTTCAGACTTTTCCAGCAAGTTTTTTTGTTAATTGGATTGGAGAAGTTGATTGAAGTGGACATTTTTACAGAATCTGCTAATATCATCTCTCTTCATTGGACCTGCTGTTTTCATTTTTAATTTAATGTATCTCGTTTTTAGGGCTTTTAAATATGGATGCAATTGTTGTTGTGGAGTAGCAAATTATGATAATCAGCCCACAATGCAGCTTGTCTGATTCCACTAATCATATGGGTTATCATCTTGTTACTTAATTTTCATTTTGGGTGAGCTAACACATTATATTATTTATGAGCACAGGAATACATAAGGGAACTGAACTATCCTTTTCCTCTCTGATATTTTTGGGAAGTAGATTAAATATAATAATAATTATAATAAAAATAAATAATTAGAGGTAGGAGCGAGATTAGCGGCTCAAAATATATTTTTTACTTAAAGTGTAATTTCCCTACACATCTGTCCGTTACGTTTTATATATTCTTTCTATATTCAATTTATCTATAAAATGGTATAAGGGCAATTATACAAATATCTTTTTGATATAAAAGATATATACATTTTTACATTTCTTGCACAGTTTTAGTGCAGCTTCAAAGAGCTCTACACAATCCCAGCCGAGGAATAAGAGTCTAATCTATGAAACCATCTGTCATTTTCTAAAAAAAGACAAAACAAAACATTTATATACTTTTTAACCACAAATGCTCGTCAAAAATAAAAGTTAAATAAAATGTGCACATTTTTTTAAAGAATGTTAAACTGTCTTTTAAGGGGAAAATAACTCTTTTTGTGAAATTTGCTCAAGTTTCTGTTTCACTGAAACAGACTGTTCTATGTTTGAACTGGGAAAAAAATAGAGGTGTAGCTTCAAACTATTGAATCTATTTCCAGAAAAAAACTACTCACAACCAGCATGCAGACATTCTTTGAAATCATGTTGGTACATGTATAGGTAGATAGATAGATGTAATTATATGGTACATACGTTCTTCTGCCCACAGCGACGTATGTCTGGTGTTTCCAATCCGTGAAATGAGGAGATTAAAGAGACTCACTTGAATAAAACTAAAAGTGAAACATGCTTGATGCATATTTGCATAAGAGGATGTGATGAACAGGTGAATTTATGAATCTATGAATGTGTGAATCTCTTTAAATGTATTACTTTCGAAGTACTTTTTCACAACTTTTTGTATTGTTTTTTTTTTACATTAATAATACCAATGACAAATAAGGGACATGCATTTTGTCTAAATTAATTTGATTATTAATTATTTTTATTTAGTTTTTTCACTTTTGTTTGACCTTGCACTAATGCTTAACCACAGAAAACATAGAGACTAGAAATATATATTTTTTAAAGTCATAAACTAGATTGAGAGACCAGATGTATTTTACATATTTAGCTGTAAATACGTAATAATGTTTACATTTAAATGTTGTCAATATGTAGTGTACATTTCACCATCTATCCAATGTACAAAAATGTACATTTTGCACCTGAAAATGTTATGTATTGATGATGTGTATTAACAATGAGACGAGGCTGGCACCTTCTATATATTGGTATTTACCTAGATTGTGTAAAAGATAGTTGTGATAATCTTTGATTCACCATTTGTCTTTCTCTTTGCTCCAGAGTCATTCTAAACATGAATGACTTTCATTTTTGACTAAACTAAAGAAAATATTTGAAAACAATATGTAAAGAAAACTAAATTAAAACTTTTATTGAAAATGATAAATTCTTTAAATTCGTATAAATTATTTTTGAAGAAAAGGGTGCAAGTTAATTTTTTTGTATTTGCACATTTGTAAAAGTCTCTCTTCTTAGGGAAATAATTAACATTTTTCACTTTTTGAAACTTATGTCTTTTGTGAAATTATTTGCCTGTTTCCTCAAAGCAGATATTTTCATATAGTAGCTTTAAACTGTTCCTGGTTCAGCATCCCTGTTGGACATGGAACAACATTCAGATAAACCAAACAGATTTGTGGAAAATGTTTACTGTTAAAGGGATAGTTCACCAAAAAAATTAAAATCTGTCATCTCAAGTTCCAAACCTGTATGATTTTTTTTTTTTTCTTCTACTGAACACAAAAGAAAACATTGACCCCATTGACTTCCATTGTATGTAAAAAATGAAAAGAAGAGAAAAATACCATGGAAGTCAACGGGACCCATCAACTGTTTGGTTACCAACATTCTTCAAAATATCTTAATTTGTTTTCAGCAGAAGAAAGAAATTCATACAGGTTTGGAACAAGTAAATGAATGAAAGGTGAACTATCCCTTTAATGTCAAGTTTACCCTAACAAATCAGGACCTGTTTTTTTGACAGGAATATAGTGTCAGGTCAACATAAGTTGTCTTTCTTGGCAGAAACACCCTCGCCAGTTATAGCACTAATAGAAAACATACAACATTTTGGCTAAAATTGTGCACATGTATTCATTTTGTATTTATTTATTCAGTTATGCCCTATTATATTTTAAAAATGTAAATATTTTTGAACACAGTAACATGTTATTATAACAGCACTAAAAATGGAAATATTGAATTAAATTATGAGAATTTCAAGTTACACTTGGTGGCAGTTGGCCATAGCCTATGGGAATGTGAAACCTGTTGTTTCCACATACCATTCTTAACTATCTGCTTTGAGATGAGTAAACACTATTTAAATGAACAGAGCGGATCAATGGCAAATAGTCAAACCTGAAACTAAAAATGGGATAAAGAGAAAACGACACATTCTGGCACGCAACACCTTATACCTTCAAGCGGTTTAAAAACCTGAGGTAACTTTTTTCTCTGTTCATATAAACTCAATAAAATCCTCTTTTGTCTTCATATTGATTAGAGACTATAAGTTTTTATTAATTTTTTTCTCGATGATGATGACGTGAATGATAATTGTTTTATTTTTTGTTGTAGGACTCTGTACACATTGAACTCTCTCTCAGAAGATGCAATCGCTAAAGAAAATCTTAACTGATGGTGATACCGTAAAAAGCATTCTGTTAGCATTTCCTGTTAATTCAGTTAGTCTTTTGTTAATTGGGGTGGAGAAGCTGATTGAAAAAGAAATTTTTAAATGCCCATGCAAAGTTGTGGATAATGCACTGCTAATGGCATCTATCTTCATTGGACCTGCTATTTTCATTTTTGCTTTAATGTATATCATTTTTAGGGCATTTAAATATGCATGCAGTTATTGCCATGGAGGAGCAAATGATAATAATCGGCCTAATAATCAGCCAAATAATCAGAGTAATAAGCCTGGATTGTATGTAGCTTGTCTGATTCCACCTGTCGTGTGGGTTATCATCTTGTTACTTAATGGTGAATATATTGCTTGTGGCCTGACATACTGGAAGGGAGTTTATGTTTCTGATAAGGAGCTCAACATTTCTTGGTGTAAACCTACAGAAGGGACAAGAAATGAGACGGACCTACGAGATTTGACAAACGAATATATTCATTACTCTCAGGTAAATATATCATACTGTACGAACTTTTTCTGATATCCTATCATTATTGAAACAGTTAAGTATGTTAATATACTTCTATCTATAATATCAGAACAGAAACTATCATAACAGAACTATCATTTGTTTGTTGAAGTGACCTGACCTTGTCAATTTGCTCAATGAAGCACCCAGTCAAGTTGAGCAGGCTCAATCCCCAGCTAACAAAAATATGTTCTGAAATATAAGAACGTTTTGCTAACCTTATCAAAACGTTATTTCTGAATGTCATCTGAACGTACAAAACGTTCAAAAAAAAAAAAAATTAAAAACGCGTTTTCTTGGTTATGTGAATGTTGATGAAACATTTAATTTTGCAAACATTTTGAAAATTTCCTTTTTACAATCTGAAGCATTAGTAACATTTAAAAATGTTAGACGAATGTCCAACTAAAACGTTTCAGAAAATGTTTGTATTCCGAAATTTTTGTAGACAGGATTGTGCCTTCCTCCTTGCACTTGGAAATTAATCTGATTTAAAATGCTCCGGGCTGAAAATGGGCCCTGTAAAAGTAGCCACGCTGTAAAAGTAACCCATAGGAATTGAGCGGTTTAATCAAAGTCTTTAATTTAGGCTTTTATTTACATATAATCATTGATCAACACACTCACATTGAGCACATCAATGGTAAACGGAAGCTCAAATGTGCTTGTTTGATGTGCGAGAATCAGTGAGGTCTGTTGCATTGTGTCACCTGAGTTTGTTAGTTAGTGTATTTATTTATTTATTTATTTATTTATTTATTTATTTATTTATTTATTTATTTATTTATTTATTTATTTATTTATTTATTTATTTATTTATTTCCCAGACAGCAGGTTATTTCTTAATCGGCATCTTCAGTGGCTTGGTGATTATCCTGGTTCTTTATGACTGCTACAAAAGTAAAAAATGTTCCTGCTGCCCATGTCAATGCTGCACACCAAGAGTAGAGCCACCGAGTGTGAGACAAGTCAGTGTTGAAACAGTTGATGAAGGGGTTGATGCTCCCCACAATATCCCCTCCAACACTGCACCAAATCAGTCTCCATCACAAGGTGCTCCTTCTCCTCCTCATGAGCAAACCAGTGTTTGAAAGAGGGTCATGAACACGCAGCCAAAAAGTTGGTAAGGATAGCCTATTCTACAAATAAGAAGAATTAACGAATTGTCTTAAACTTGGTGCTGGGACACAAGTAATTTCTGAGTGAATCTTACCCTTTCCCTCTGCAAGTTGCATACTGTAATATATGATAAATATTTAAGTCTCATGACATGAACTTTTTATTTTACTGATTTGCTTTACAAATATGTAATCCCTCTGCTTGCTGGTGGTAATCAATTTATATTCTATTTCTGAGCGCCAATAATATTGGGCTTTATATGTGCCTGTCAGCTATAATTTCATAAAAGAGTAAGACTGTAATTACTTAAACTATATGACCATGTTTATACTACATGACAAGTAATTTTAATATTCGCAAATGTCTAGTGTATTACAGTGTGTTTTTTATTTAGGTTGGAACAGTTTTCACTTTTTTTAACCTACTGCATATTTTTCAGGATTTAATTCAGTCAATTCCTGTATAGACATAACTTTCACTACAAAAACTTTTTCACAAACACAAATAATTCATAAAAGTATTTAAATTTAAGAGAGAGTTTATAGTATTTGCTGAAATGTTGTTTGAGACATCTAGTTTTTGTTCTCCTGTTTTTCATTTTAGCCAACACAACCTTTGTATGTTAAGCTTATTTTAACATACAAGATTTGAATTACGCTGATTGTTTTAAAATACTGCAATTGCAAGTGGAAAATGTTTCAAATAAACAAATTGAATGAATTATTCTACGATTCATTTATTAAGACTTGCTACTGGTGTGTTTAGTGTCATTTCATTTCTCCCATTCATGTTTCTGTGTTTTAAAATGTTGTATTCAGAACATTAATCTCATTAAACATTATTTATGCAATTGTTTAAATGGATTTTGATAAATGGTTAGATGGATTTTGTCGATACTGATTTAATTTAGTTAGTAAAACAGTCAGCCCTAGGCTTTAAACTTAAAATTCTGACATTACTCACCCTCATGTCGTTCCAAACCAGTAAGAATGTCGTCTTCTTCTTCGGAACACAAATGAAGATCTTTTTGATGAAATCCGAAAGCTTTCTGTTCCTCCATTGACACTTTGTTCACTTGTGAGAGATACAGTACCGATACATTAACTTCTGCAATGCACATATATTATATTTACCAGAAATGAAAGGGACAATATTTAAGTCTCATGGAAATTATTATTATTTTTTGATATAATTGCTTTACAAACATGTCACACTCATGTTTTCTGATTATAATATACATATATCTTCTGTGGAAGTCTCAGGATGAAAAAATTTCTTGCATTCGGTCAGAATGCACGTTCTACACAGAGCTGTTCATGTTCTCAAACTCGGATGTATGCGTTTCTCCACACTATCACGACCAAAGTGAATCTGCAGTCAAGTGGTACAAGTAAGAGCTCTGTAAGTTGTTTATGTTTATGATTATTGATTATCCACAGGTAAGCCAATATTTATTATTTATTGTACCTCAGTAACGTCTGGTTTGGTGACCAAGTCTATGGCAGTGAAATTAAATACAGTATGTGTTGAACTAAAAATATTTAGCCATTACTTGCAAATACAGTGTTCAATTGTATTTTTAGTACAATTGTTTTAAACGTGTAAAACTGCACAGTATTAACCCACCAAATAATTTGACAAATAGTCACATATTAGTAACAGGCTTACATTTCACGGTCCTTGCAGCTAATTCATTACGATGACATAAAATAGTATGATCAAACATACAGGTAATTAATTTATTAGCTGATATAATATGATTCATGAATTCTATACATCTCTGGATGGTGAAAATGACATATCCCATCGTTCCCCTCTCCTTCATAGCGTCATCTAGCTTCGTCTTTGTTATTGTTTTGAAAATTAAGATTTTAGCCATGAAAATGTTACAAGTAACAGAAAAAAAGCTTTCCTGTGGCTAAAACAGTAGAGCGTTGGTGCTTGCAATGCCAAGGTTATGGGTTCAATTCCCAGGGAAAGCAAGAACTGATAAGAATGTAAATGTGTACCTCGAAATGCAATGTAAGTTGCTTTGGATAAAAGCATCTGCCAAATGCACACATGTAAATGTAAAATCACAAATGTCAGGGCATGTCAAAACATCTCCAGGGCCCAGAAAACACCTCAGACCCCAGAGGGTTAATCAAAATAGACAAAACTAATTGGTTCCAGGGTCCCAATTAGAGCAACTTAATTATTTTGAGTGATCAACTTTAAAAGTGTGTTTGTTGCAAATTAAAAGCGAATTTTTTTATTTCTGAAAAATCATGTTGACATTTGAAATCGCCAAAACAAACACGCTCCTGCCCAAAAGGATAATACCTTTATCTTTGTAGCTCCGCCCCCAAATGCATGAACAAATGCAAAACAGGCACCTCCCCCCTCATGAGTGTATATGCCCATTTCTCAGAATTCACTGACTGTGTAGTAGTTGGTTGAAAATACTTAAATTTGAAGCTGTTATAACTGAAAAAGATTGATGCAAACTGTTTTTTAGACAACACGTTATTTTTTTAGAGTGCTTACGGTTTGCTCCACTGAATATATCTGAGTTTATTTTTGATAAATATATAATTTTTGTATTTTTTATTTATTTATTTATTTTATTTAAGAGGGTTTCATATAGGATTCTGTTTTACTCAAGGATCATTTCTTAAACTTAGCATTTAACATACTAATAGATTATTTTTAGATAATAGTTAGCTAGGCAGTATAATATTGTAATTAAGTGTGACACAAACATACCCTAGCCGAAAGTGTTTGAACAGCAAACTGTATCTGGTTACTAGTTTTGGAGCAGAAGTGTAGGTAGTGTCACGTTTTTTTCCAGCGACTTGGGTTTTCCTGAGTTCTCGCTGAAACCACTTATTTTTTTCTGTCAGAATGTATGGCACAGCTGCCTTTAAGTGTTAATGCAGAAACAGAAATTAAAGATACACAGACAACACACCACAACAGACAAGAAGGACGAACACAAGAGTAAGTCTAAAAAATTTCACTTTTTATTTAGATTTACTTTATTCAGGTTTTTTATTTACCCCGCTAAGTGTTTGCTGCAGTTTGTGTACTCAGAAGTGAAAACTGAATGATACTGAAATTAATAAAATTATATTCTCAGTTGAAGGGGATCTGTGCACCATATAAAGATCTTATGGCACAGTCTACAGACGTTTCCACAGTCCAGGAAACAGAGATGCCACCAAACGAATCATCCAACTGTTTGTCTTAACTCCAAGACTTCTTTAAGAAAATACATGCATTTCTGAAACGTTTTTCCTTTTTAATCATTTTTCTATTGAGTCTTTTGTTAATCGGAGTGGAGGAGTTCATGGAAATGCAAGTTTTTGTATGCCCGTGTAGACCTGATCTCAATGTGCAACTAACAGCGTGCATCTTCATCGGACCTGCTCTTTTTATTTTTGAATTATTGTTCCTGTTTTTAAGGCCTTTTAAAGAAATGCAGTCGTTGTTGTGGAGGAGCAAATGATGAAACTCAGCAGAACTGTCCTAAAGCTTTTGCATCTTGTCTGATTCCACCTGAAATGTGGGTCATCTTCTTGTTACTTGATGGAAATTAAATTGTGTTGCTTGTGCCATGACAGCTTGGAAGGGAGATCCTGTTTTTGATAATCAGCTAAACAGGTCTTGGTGTAAACCTGTCAAAAGTTTCTGAAAGGATACAGTTCTATGAAATTTGACTCTAAATATTCATCAATCTCAGGTAAATACCATATACTGTATGAGTTTTTCCTGTTATTGTAATATCATAATAGAAAACCTGCACTGAAGCAAACTCCACAGCAGACTTCGTCACCACAGTCAAAGTGGCGTTTCATCACGAAATGAATTTATTGTGTGTATTCATTTTTTTTATTGTGCTAATGCACCATTTAAACCTACAAACCCCGCATGCTGATCCAAATCTGGGCATGATGGAACACGACCGGATACAACCAAGAACAAAACCCCTTCCCACACTGAAAAATAAAGGAACATAGACTTATCTGAAGAACTTGAATACCTTAACTGAATACCTGAAAAAAAAAAAAAAAAAAACTTTTTAAATATAGATTCAGGTTCATCTGTTTCATGTTCAAGCCCAGTAGAGATTAATTTGCACTTTACATACTTTCTCTTCTTGATTGTTAATATTCTAATATAAATCAGTTTGTTGTTCTCCTACATCACAGAGAATAAATAGCTAAATTGTAGTGTTAAAGTAAAATAATGGGCTGTAAAAAGTATTGTTCATGTCTCTTCTCTTTCTGTGCTTGTTTGTTATTACAATAATCGTAGAATTCATATAGCATGGATATTTGATATTACTGATTGGCTTTACATCTGTTGTCACGGGGTAAATTCCCAGGAAATATGAACTGATGAAATGTTGTTGCATTTTTTGAATAAATTATTGTGATCCATTAATATGCCCATTCTTTTTTTATATTGATATGTGGTGAGTGATAGAGATGGGTTAAGGTGTCGACACACCGAGCCCAATTGTTGCTGTGAGTTCTGTATCGTCGGCACTAGTTAGACATTGTTGGGGGTATTTTGGCCGATTGAGCAGCTTTTTAATTGTATAATAACTGTATTATAATATATTCCAAACTGAGATGAAAATTAAGTACATCAATTACATAACTAGATGGTATGATGATAAAAATCAACTCCCATGCCTCTGTGACATTCAGAATGGAAGATATCCCTCTTTGGATTTTGGTTGCTAGGGTACGCTGTTTTGTTGCTAGGGAGTGGCTTGGCAGCTGTCAAGTCAAGTCAAGTCAAGTCAAGTCATCTTCATTTATATAGCGCTTTTAACAATGGAGATTGTTTCAAAGCAACTTTACAGAGATAAACGTATAATTTAAGGTAACAGATTGTTTTGGCTTTATAGCAGTTCTTTAAAGGGATAGTTCACTTTGAAATAAAATTTTGGTTCACACAGAGAGCGCGGGCGGGTATAGATATATACACTAGATGTCGCATTGGCTACTGCGAAACCGTAGCCAGTGCGACATCTAGTGTATACTGTATATCTATACCCGCCCGCGCTCTCAGATCACTTGGACGCAGCTGTGTTCAAGAGGTAAAAACGATATAAATACTGTTCGTTTTCTCACACAAACCGCTCGTTTCGTGTCTTGGGCCATCAATGTGTACTTACGATGGGGAATTGTTTCATTTGGACGATGGGGAATTGTTTTAATTTGGACTCTGTGCATGCTCTTTGAGACAGTGACCATCGACCTGCATTATATGACTGACAGACAAGAACGGTTTGACCTAAAAATATCAAAATTGAAACTACTGCGGAAAAAAAGACACCTACATCTTGGATGCCCTTGAGGTAAGCTAAAACATACCAAAATTTAATTTCAAAGTGAACTATCCCTTTAATAAAGTTATTTTCCAGCTAAAGTTAGTTTTGATTGATTCGCTTCCGTCGCAACGATCATTTGTTATTAAATTAGGGGCCGCCAAGACTACACCATTCTCTCTACACAAACTTTAAACGCGATCCTGTGAGAACGCTGATGGCATTCATATGCGCATTAAGAATTGGTTCTATAGTTATGTGCGTTTGAATACATGTGTGCAGGTTTGTAATTCCCTACAAACCAAGATTAAACAAATTACTTGTGTTTCCTTATAGTTTTGATTAAGAATTTTATTTTATTTTATTTTATTTTATCAATTCGGGGTAGATACGCAAATTGAGTTTTCCCGATGATGCTTTATCTGTAGAGTGGTAAAGGGATCCTCCATAGGGAGAGACTAGTTGGCACTTCAGCACTGCGTTGTCATCGGGTCCAGGCGAAGGTCCTTCGTCAGATCTGGATACGGCCTCGGGATAAACAAAGACACTAAAATTAGCGTAGATGCCATTCTTCTCATGATGTAACAAGTACATCAGGATTTATTTGAAGTGTTCCCGGTTCCAGCTGACCTAATCTATGCAGCCTAACATTGAATTATAGAAGTCTATAATGTATTATGTGAATGCTATGTCAAAGAGATGTGTCTTTAATCTAGCTTTGAACTGACAGAGTGTGTCTGCTTCCCGGACAATGTTAGGAAGATTATTCCAAAGTTTTGGTGCTGAATAGGAAAAGGATCTACCGCCAGCAGTCAATTTTGATATTCTAGGTATTATCAACTGGCCGGAATTTTGAGATCGCAATAGACGTGAAGGACTATAATGCGTTAAGAGCTCGCTCAAGTACTGCGGAGCTAAACCATTTAGTGCTTTGTAAGTAATCAGCAATATTTTAAAATTGATGCGATGTTTAATAGGGAGCCAGTGCAGTTTTGACAGAACCGGGCTAATATGGTCATACTTCCTGGTTCTGGTAGAACTCGAGCTGCTGCGTTTTGAACTTGCTGTAGTTTGTTTATTAAGCGTGCAGGGCAACCACCCAGTAGAGCATTACAATAATCTAGCCTTGATGTCATGAAAGCATGAACTAATTGTTCCGCATTTGTCAATGAGAGCATATGACGTAATTTAGATATATTTTTAAGATGGAAAAATGCGGTTTTACAGATACTAGACACGTGACTTTCAAATGAAAGATTGGTATCAAAGAGCACACCCAGGTTCCTAACCGACGACGAAGACTTAACAGAGCAGCCATCAAGTGTTAGACAGTATTCTGGGTTATTACGTGAGGAAGTTTTTTGTCCAATAATTAGAATCTCTGTTTTTTCAGAATTTAGAAGTAGGAAATTACGAGTCATCCAATTTTTTATATCAGCTATGCATTCTGTTAATTTAGTGAATTGGTAAGTTTCGTTAGGTTTTGAAGAAATATAGAGCTGAGTATCGTCGGCATAACAGTGGAAGCTAATTCCATGTTTCCTAATGATATCTCCTAATGGTAGCATGTACAGAGTGAACAGCAACGGTCCTAGTACTGAGCCTTGTGGTACACCATACTGAACTTGTGATCGATGAGACATCTCTTCATTTACTGCTACAAATTGATAACGGTCAGATAAGTATGATTTAAACCATGCTAGTGCAATTCCACTAATGCCAACATAGTTTTCTAGTCTATTTAAAAGAATGTTGTGGTCAATGTTATCTAACGCAGCACTAAGATCGAGTAACACTAATAGAGAGATACAACCTCGATCGGATGATAAGAGCAAATCATTTGTGTCTCTAACGAGAGCAGTCTCAGTACTATGGTACGGTCTAAATCCGGACTGAAAATCCTCGCAGATATCATTTCATTCTAAAAAGGAACACAGTTGTGAAGATACTGCCTTTTCTAGTATCTTTGACAGAAAAGGTAGATTCGAGATCGGCCTATAATTGACTAATTCTGTAGGATCAAGTTGCGTTTTTTTAACAAGCGGTTCAATCATAGCCAGCTTAAAGGTTTTTGGTACATATCCTAGAGACAAAGACGAATTAATGATATTAAGAAGAGGATCTATGACCTCTGGAAGCATCTCTTTCAGTAGTTTAGTCGGTATAGGGTCTAACATACATGTTGTCGATTTAGATGATTTAACGAGTTTAGTAAATTCTTCCTCTCCTATAGCAACGAATTAATCAAATTTTTCCTCAGGGAGACTACAATGCACTGCCTGATGCGATACTGTAGTAGACGGTTGCATAGTTATAATTTTGTCCCTGATATTATCAATCTTATAAGTGAAGAAGTTCCTAAAGTCATTACTGCTGTGCTGCTTGGAAACTTCTGTGTTGAAGCTTTCTTTTTCGTTAGTTTAGCCACCGTTTCCTAGCCAAAATTTTCTTCTACAAAACAAAACTTCATCATGGCTGACCCATATTGCGCATCCTACTCGTGCTGTTCACTTTTCATATTTCAACATAGATGGAAAAAAATAACATTATAATATTTTAACAAATATGAAACTAAATGCGCTTATTTAATGGCTACACCACATATAGTAAGCCTAAAGACTCTTTATTTGTACAAATTGCTGCACATTCATTTAATTCTGAATTTTAGACACATAAGTTGAAAGGCATTTGTTTGTGCATAGTAAAACATATCTGCAACATTTATCAAGTTCACGGATAATTGTGTGTGCATTTATTAATTAGGCTTATTATCTTAATGAATAATGCAGCATGTAAAAACTGCATTGTTTGTTTATTCAGAATGGAATGGATTGCAAATTGATTTTGACCACTTCATTAATTTTGTTTTGTAGAAAGCCTTTCTTTAAAGTGAATTTCGTTTTGTTAAGACTTCAAAAGGTACTTTTCAGTCCAATTTGGGAAGTTAACCAAATCTTTAAGTTAAAGATGAATAATAATCGGTTCAGCAATTTTTTGCTCATATGAATAATATTGTTTTTCCTGTCGATTACAGAGATCTTGCATCTTCTGAACTGGACAACAGACATTCCAGACAGGAGAAAACAGAGTCATCAGACTTAAAAAAAATGTGTCTCGTATAAACTTCAGAAGATGCCTGGTGATCTAAACATTTTCTCCTTTAAATTTCTCACCAAAGCTGAAATCAAGAAAACTGGTCCACTCATAGTTTTGCTAGTGGGTTGTCAGATATTAATGGATTTAAAATTTGCATGCCCATGCATTGTTGGGTGGAATCAAGCGGTGATGATTTTCATCTTCATTGTACCGGTCACCGCTAGGGCCGAGGACAACCACCACTCCGGAGGAGCTACACCAAGACACACCAAAAGCCAGACAACGACGTGATATAAAAACTTGATTCTTTTTATTAAATATAAAAACACTTTAAAAGGAATGTCACTGCCACAGAACTCTTCATAAGGGCCACTCATCGGAACGGGGCTTCAGTGGAGGAAGGCTCAGGTCAGCCGCCAGGTGATCACCTCCTTGCACAGATCGGTACAGGGAGGAGGGGAAAGGACAAGGGACGGATGCCTTCGGTTAAGCAACAGCAGGGGCTGGGAAACTCTCCTCACAGGACCACAATAGAAGGGGGGAGGGGGAAAAGGGACGAGGGACGGATTGGTCCAGAGGCCAGGACCTTCAGATGGCAGACCAACGTAAGTGATGGGCAGGACACAGGAGGCTACAGGTATGGATCGACAGACGGTGGATTTTCTCTTCTCACAGGACAGCATCAGATAACTGAGTGTCACCTCTCTTTCACAGGACGACGGAGATTGGACGGAGGACCAGGACCTTTTTGGTGGGGAGCAACGAGCAGTATATGGTAGGCAGAAGGCAATAACCGTCAGATGAAATGCAGTAGTCAGCAATAGATGGCGGGCAAGGTACAAGGGACTACAGGTGGGTGGCAGCAGACATTGGGCTTTCTCTTTTCGCAGGACAACGTCAGATAACTGGGTGTCACCTTCCTTTCACCGGCCAGCGGCAATTGGGGTGCAGCGACGGATAATAGGATCCCTCGCAGGGCAGCGATGGCAGAATGCAGTGGCGGATAGCAATTTCTCTATGTTCACAGAACAACAGTGGTGAATACAGAATCCAGCAGTTAACAACTGAGTCTTCTTACCACAGGACAGCGATGGCAGTATGCAGTGACGGATAACAGGTTCTCTATGTTCACAGAACAACAGCGGTGAGTACAGAATCCAGCAGTTAACAACTGAATCTTCTTACCACAGGACAGCGATGGCAGCATGCAGTGGCGGATAGCAGTTTCTCTATGTTCACAGAACAACAGTGGTGAGTACAGAATCCAGCAGTTAACAACTGAGTCTTCTTTCCACAGAAACAGCGATGGCAGCATTCAATGACGGATAACAGGTTCTCTATGTTCACAGAACAACAGTGGTGAGTACAGAATCCAGCAGTTAACAACTGAGTCTTCTTACCACAGGACAGCGATGGCAGCATGCAGTGGCGAATAGCAGTTTCTCTATGTTCACAGAACAACAGTGGTGAGTACAGAATCCAGCAGTTAACAACTGAGTCTTCTTACCACAGGGTAGCGATGGCAGCATGCAATGGCGGATAGCAGTTTCTCTATGTTCACAGAACAGCGGTGAGCACAGAATCCAGCAGTTAACAACTGAGTCTTCTTACCACAGGACAGCGATGGCAGCATGCAGTGGCGGATAGCAGTTTCTCTATGTTCACATTAATTCTTGGTACTCCACCAGACTAGACGGTCTCCGACTAAGCTTTCAAAGTGCTGGTAACATCAAACGTTCAAACACTCGTGCATGTATCAAACCACTTTAAATATTCAACAGAACAACAGAACAGAACAACAGAACAACACTTCAATCGTCAGACACTGCAATGACACACCGCTTAACAGTGAAAAGTGTACCTTCACTTCAGCTCGTCGGGGCCGGCAGATCCACTATGATGATACTTTCAAAAGGGGAGACACCGAGTTCGACCAACAATCTGCAATTCAGACCCCACCCATTTCCCTCGCCACGCCAACCGTCTTTACTTCCGCTGCCGTCCTGCCGCCTCTGCCTCTCGTCTTCTCGTAACCTCGACTTTGATCACAACCGCTCTGCTTGCCTGCGCACTCCTCCCTTCAACCTGCCGCTTCTCTCTTTTCAAGCCGCCACGCAAACTCACTCTTCTTCTTCTTCTTGTTGAGTTTTTTGGCGGTTGGCACACAACGTAATGGTGCATTACTGCCACCGACTGGTATGGAGTGTGGATCTGAATGTCTATTATTTACTTTATTCTAAACAAAAATAAATGATAATAATAATAAAAAAATAAAAATAAAAAAAAATACAAAATTAAATTAAATCTCAAATCCTCTCAATCATATCTATTGTTCTAAGATAATGAAAAACAATTCCATAGCATTTATCTTTTGAGTTTTTTCTAAGAATTTCTACTAAATCAAAACTTATTCTCTCCTTTTTAAGATTTTGGATCATTTCCTTTCTTTTCCCCTCATATTTTTTACAATGTATCATGACATGTTCTACTGTTTCCTGTTGCTCACAATATTCACATCTGCCGGTGTTATGTTTACCCATTTTAAATAAATTACTGTTTAACCCTGTGTGCCCAAATCTAAGTCTCGATATAATTGTCTCTTCTCTCCTTCTCCTTCCTGCACATCTCATTTCTCCCACTCTCCTCTGAATTTTGTAAAACCACCGTCCTTTCCCATTGTTTTTGCCACCTTTCCTTCAACCTCTGTTTAATAATGCTTTTCATTTCCATCTTACTGATGTTAACTGTGACTTCAACATACTCTCTTTTTGTGGCCTCCTTTGCAGCCTTGTCTGCCATTTGTCTGCCTATGACTCCAATATGTGCTGGTACCCACAAAAATATAACTTCAATGCCCATCATTTGAATTCTATGTAATGTTTGTTGTATTTCTATTAAAATATCGGCTCTGCTGTTTGAATGACTGTTCTGTAAACTGACTAATGATGAAGTTGAATCTGAACATATTATAACCCTATGGTCTTATTTCCTCTATCCACTGTACTGCTAACAGAATTGCTAACATTTCTCCCGTGTATACTGATACATTATCACTTATTCTCTTTGCTATTGAAATATGAAACTCTGGAACAATAAAAGCTACTCCTATCTTATTAACTAAATTCTTTGATGCATCTGTGTAAATCTGAATATAACTGTAGTAATTATTAATATATTCCTGTATAGTATGTGAGTCAAAAATTGACACGTCTTTGTTCTTCTTTTCTAATAGCACAAAATCTACTTTCACTTCAGGTATTATCCAAGGTGGCACTACTGGTAATGGTACTGTAGGACTGATTTTTAATTCAGTTAATTTTAACTCTCTTGCCTTTTTTAAAACTGTCCATCCAAAGCTTTTTGTCTCCCTCTTCTCCTTTTCCCAACAAGGTTTTAAAGTACTTTGTCGCAAACTCACTCTTTCCCAACACACGCTCAAATAGCCACTTGATTATCCACCGCAGCTGTTACTCATCAATATGGGCGGCCATGACAGGCCGCCGGAACCGGCCTGGTGTTACACCGGAACTGTTTCCCCAAGGGAACTCATTCCGTTCATCATAGTTCCTATTCGTCACCCGGTGACATACCTCCTCTTTTTGCTTTTCTTATAATGCTCCTAATTTTAATGTATAACACTGGAACATCTCAAGCACAGGACAACAGTGGAACATATCAAGCACAGGACAACAGTGGAACATATCAAGCACAGGACAACAGTGAAACATCTCAAGCACAGGACAACAGTGGAACATCTCAAGCACAGGACAACAGTGAAACATCTCAAGCACAGGACAACAGTGGAACATCTCAAGCACAGGACAACAGTGAAACATCTGGAGCACAGGACAACAGTAGAGCATCTCAAGCAAATGACAATGTTGGAACATCTCAAGCACATGAAAACAGTGGAACATCTCAAGCACAGGACAACAGTGGAACATCTCAAGCACAGGACAACAGTGAAACATCTGGAGCACAGGACAACAGTAGAACATCTCAAGCAAATGACAACGTTGGAACATCTAAAGCACATGAAAACAGTGGAACATTTCAGTCTAAAGAAATCAAGCTGAACCATTATGCAGTTTTTATTTGTCTGGTTCCATCTCTAATGTGGATCTGTATAGCTTTAATTAATGGTGATTATATTGCATGTGCAGCAACAAATTGGAATGGAGACTATGCCTGTGATAAAGAACTAGCCTACATCCAAATTGTGTGAATTGGTGCAAACCAACTGAACTGAGCCTAGGAACAAATGAGACTAAACTATATGAGAAAACACGGTTGGCGATTAATGGATCAAAGGTAAATGTCACATACCCATACAGTTTCTTTTACATTTTGGAATTCCGTTAACACTTGAATTTAGGGTTCAATTCAAAACAACAACCTCCACCCTCCCCACCACCACCAGGATGGTCCTGTCCATACCTTCCAGGGGGGTCGGCTGCGCCCCTGCCTTCATCTTCAGGCAGGAGATGCAGATTTGCTACCCTCGGATTACGAACTATGGACGGGGCCTATGCCAAAGAACTTTATAATGCTTGCTGGGCTGTCAATAAATGTATGCTTCGTTACATCACTTTATCTCCCAAGTCTTTCTGGTAGAACCTTCAATGAGTGGAGAACAACAAGGGTCAACTGAACCTTCAATGAGTGGAGAACAACAAGGCCCAACTGAACCTACAGTATGTGAAGGACAGCATTTGCATTTAATTGCATTCAATTATTTAATAGATGATGGTGCTTGTTGTGTTTCGTGATTGAAGTGGGTAATTCCACAGTATTCATGGACTTATTTTTGAGAGAAGGCAGCTCGTTTAACATTCCTTTGCTCTCGTAGAGAACATAAAATGGCATCTGCTTTTGTGTCTTGTGACCTTACAAAGTTTGGATGTGTAAGATGGGAGAAGCTGAAAGATCTGGAAGAGTGGGCAACTCTGAGAAAACATTTGAACAAGGAAATTAACATCTGAACTCTCTTGCGAAATGAGCATACCCATCCGAAAGATTGGTTCCTGTTCAGAACTTGATTGACAACATCAGAATGTTCCCTGGTCTGCATGCGTGTCCACAAACACAAATGTACTCAGTCCTTCAGAGGAGATCCCGGTTCCAACACTATATGAGAGAGAGAGAGAGAGAGAGAGAGAGAGAGAATATTAGTGTCACATTATTTTTAACCTCCTTTTTTGTTAATTTGTATTATTATTTTCACAAAAACTTAAGAATATATATTTGTAAACAGCTTTTGTCAATAAATAGCATACAAAATAACTAAATTAAATTATGCCCGATTAAATTTTAATACTTACAAATCCTAAATTCTGTCCAAAAATGCTGAGATCCATAGAGAGAAAGACTGAAATCGATGATTTTAGCCCATTTCAGCTTGTCTGCAGTGAAGGGGTCCCTGTTTGAGACAAATACACAGTAAGACACATGCAAGAAATCACTGTGTGATGATCGTTCTCCTTCCTACAGTAGTTAACCCACCTGTGCGCTGATATTAGGACCTTCCTGGTCAGGTGGGACGGCAATGGTAGTTATGAATGAATTAGTGAGAGTTTTACTGCAGTGCTTACCTGGATACATTTAATCTGGTGAGACTGAACAAAGAAAATGGTCCATCTTCTGATTGGTTCATTTGCTGTGTAATAAATATAAAGTTAGACATGATGCAAAGGTCACTTATTTGATATAAAGTTAGCCAATTTTATAGAGATTTTATAAGATATTGTAAGCTACTTAGTCTGCACCAGTGGCTCCAAAGCAATTTTCACATATTGCTAATCATTTCAGCAAACTTATCTCAAAATCACAAATGGCCTACCTCTGGAATCTTGCTAGAAGTCACTGGCGCGAATTGGTGCTTTGTTGCAGTTGCTTTTAAACACATATAAAAATGGAAGTAAATATTAAATTCCATTAAAAAAAACTATAATATGTTATAGTTTGCAAACTAATGCTAAAACTATAAAGGTTATCATCAGTAGGCCAACATTATCTACAACCAAAACAGAATTTCACATTAGTTTATTCACATTTATTGATAATGTAAACGCGTTGCTCGTTGGCATATTTTAACTCGACAATTCAATAATCTAACAAAGTGTGTAAAATGAAACGTTAGCTCAGTTTACCGTGGTAAAGTTCGTTACCGCCATGTTGACGAGTAAGTTAGGCACACGTTATACATAGGTTAAACTGGGCACAATCCAGTCAACACACACAGGATGTTTTTTTTGTTTTGTTTTGTTTTTTACCTTGCTTGCTGGTCTCTTTCTCGGTGAAGTGAATTCCGTCTCTTCCCCGGGTCAGACACGAACGGTGCGATCCAACAAAAGACAGACCCCACTGATATTACACTGGATGCTCTGGCGCGACACAACAAATCCCAGACAGTGTAGTGATGCGCCACGGCCGTTATATTTCTGACGTGCGGTACTCCGAGTCCAAGCGCTCGCGCTATTTCTGACAAGGGAGAAACAGGTTCAACCAACAGGTTTGCATTTTGTATTAAAGGTCCGGTCGCTTCAATGTGTCCAATACAGCCTCTGGCTATTATAGCGTTGTAGACACGCAGTGTAAGGCAAAAATTAGGAAATAAAAAACACGATGGAATGGTGCCAGTCAGAGAGGCCGTTACGTCAAATACAATAGTATACAGCAAATTTAAAAAATACAGTAAGTCTCTGTATCTGGTGTTAGACAAATACAGTAGTATACAGCAAATTTAAAAAATACAGTAAGTCTCTGTATGTGGTGTTAGACATCACAGAAAATTCCCATGATGCAATGGGAATCACAATTATTTACTGTAAAGAGAAATAGCAGTATAATACTGGGGGATTTAAAGTAAATAACTGTAGAAATTACAGAAAAGTCTAACAGTGTAGGAAGGTGAAGGATAGGGTTCCTCTCTTGATGTCCATCATATGGCTTTCTGCTGACTAACTCCCAGTCTTCGTCCAGTTCAATGTCAGACGATTTTCTGTTATATAAAAAAGCAAAGAAAGAAATAATTTACATCTTTTATGTATTGTGTACTATTTTATACACACACACACACACACACACACATACAAACCCGTGGATAAAGACACACAGGGACATAAACAATGATACATGTACACCTCATAACAATAACAAGAGCGCTAAAAGCATCAAACACACACAAACGAACACAAACAAACACAGACATACACAAACCCGTGGATAAAGACACACAGGGACATAAACAAACTGATAAATGTACACCTCAACAGTAACAAGAGCGAACTTTGTTTAATTATTTATTTATTAATTAATTTATTAATTAATTAATTACAGGGACAGTGCATATTAATAAACATTTCTGCCAATATGGCAGAGTTAGCCAGAAGGCTGTTTTTCATCTGCAGTCCCTGGACAGATGTTAAAAGTCACCCTAAAAGAGAGTAAAATTACATATAACAATAAAAAAATTGTACAATACATTTAGTAAGAAATCCTATTATGTTCAAAAAAAATACAGTCGAAATACAGCAAACCAACAATCAAACAAACATCTGACAAAAACATGACATATACACACACACAAGGCAAGAAGCCAGCAGTGGATAGAGCAGGTCTAGAAATGTGTTAATGTTGACAGATCTAAAATTCAAGAAGCCATTTCTTTAAATGGTTCTTAAATGTACAATATGTGTTTAGATTTCTGATGATTAAGGGAATGCGGTTCCATTCAGTAGCAGCTCGAACAGAAAAAGAAGTATGACCAAATACACTTTTTCTAAAGGGAATGACACAAACAATCTCCCCTTGCTGCACCTCTGGTTCTGCTGTGATCAGCTGTACGGATGTTAACAAACGTACTCGGTTACTAACGTAACCTCGGTTCTCTCTAGAAGAGGGAACGAGTACTGCGTAAGATATCTTACGCTAGGGGGAAAATCCTTTTCCGCGAGATATTGAAGCCAAAAATTATCCTTAATTTTTAATAATGCAAAACGCGTTGCGGCAGCATGCAGACATAGGCGAGACAGCTCGCGCGCCTATTGGCTGCTCTGCGGCAACTGCAGCAGCCTATCGAGCGAGGCCTGGCGTGACGCCAGACCCAATCAGGGCACTTCGCGCCCGCTGCGTCACGTCCCGCCGAAATGGGTGTGGTCTAGGCCTATAAATACCGCTCGCAGGCAGCTATTATCTGGTTTTTCATCATCGAAGCAACCAGAGCGTGTGCATGCACGGCAAGATACGCAGTACTCGTTCCCTCTTCTAGAGAGAACCGAGGTTACGTTAGTAACCGAGTACGTTCTCTTACGAGAGGTCTCTCGTACTGCGTAAGATATCTTACGCTAGGGGACCCAATGCAAAACGCCGTGCATGCTGAGATCTGACACCAAAGACCCAAGGGCGAAAGCCCGGGGTTCATATAGTGCATAATCACTCAGGGAACTCACAGGGAGTCCGGGAAGAGGGAGGGGCGAGGCCGCGCTCTTCCACATATGGTAGCGTCTCTTAGACGCAAATTTCATCATACAGACAGGGCGGGGTACGGCCTGAACTGATGGGAAAAATGTGGGTCTTACACAGTTTGCCCAAGCACGTCTCGTGCTATTACTGTCCATTGTCAATCATTGAGCTGTGCTCAGCAGACGCAGCATTCTGAGTTGATAGCATCAAGTCAGATAATACTGGTTAACTTAGACCGACAGCAGTCTGGCCTGCAGGGCGGGAACCTCTAGGTTGCAGAACCTTATAAATGTAGACGGGGAGGCCCAGCCTGCCGCCGTACAAATATCTTGCAAGGCAATCCCACTTGACCAGGCCCACGACGAGGCCACGCCTCTCGTGGAGTGTGCTCTGACACCCAGCGGGCACTGCACGCCCTTGGAGGCAAATGCTAGCGCTATAGCGTCAACTATCCATCTGGATAGGCTCTGTTTCGACGCGGCTAGTCCCTTAGAACGCCCGACAAATGAAACAAAGAGCTGCTCCGTCTGTCTGAAGACAGACGAGCGAGACACATAAGCTCGTAATGCCCTGACCGGGCAAAGGAGGCCCGCGTCCCTTTCCTCATCAGTGACCGGTAGGGCTGACAGGGAGATAACCTGTGCTCTAAACGGTGTGTTGAGGGATTTCGGAACATAACCGTGCTTAGGTTTGAGTATAACTTTTGAGTCATTAGGCCCAAACTCCATGCATGTCGTGCTCACAGAGAGCGCGTGTAAGTCCCCTATGCGCTTCACTGAAGCGAGAGCCAGCAGAAACACTGTCTTGAAAGACAGATGTTTCAGATCAATTGACTGCAAGGGCTCGAATGGTGCACCTTTCATGGCTTCCAGAACCGTAGAAAGGTCCCATACGGGGACTGAGGGGGGTCTGGGAGGATTCAGTCTCTTAGCTCCTCTAAGGAAGCGGATGACCAACTCGTTCCTTCCTATTGACTGACCAAGCGTTGTTTCTGAGAACGCTGCTATAGCCGCCACATAAACTTTGAGCGTGGAAGGGGCCCTGCCCTTATCCAACAGCTCTTGTAGGAAGGAAAGCACCTCCGTCACTCCACAGTCTGTGGGTGACACGCCACGGGCTGTGCACCAGCCCGAAAACACTGACCATTTCGAGGAGTAGAGCTGTCTCGTAGACGGAGCTCTAGCCTGCGTGATCGTGTTTAATACTCCTTTAGGGAGTCCAACATGTACCCGTTGATGGCCCAGACATGAAGGGACCACAATTCCGGGTGAGGATGCCAGATCGAGCCGTGGGCCTGAGAGAGGAGGTCTCTCCTCACTGGTACTGGCCACGGGACAGTGCTTGCTAACTGCATCACGACTGGGAACCAAGGCTGGTTTTCCCAGAACGGTGCCACCAGCAGTACTGAGCATCCTTCTTCCCTGATCCGTTCTATCACCTGAGGCAGGAGAGAGACGGGGGGAAAAGCATAAAGCGGGTGGCGTGGCCACACATGAGCCAGCGCGTCCCTGCTCTTGGAGAAAAATTCCGGACAGTGAGCGTTTTCTTGAGACGCGAACAGGTCTACTTCCGCTCTGCCGAATTTCTTCCACAGCAGTTGGACTGTCTGTGGGTGTAAAGACCATTCGCCTGCCGGAACATTGTTCCTGGACAGTCTGTCTGGTCCTATATTCAGGATCCCAGGCACGTGCGCTGCTCTGAGCGAGCGCAGGTTGCGCTGGGCCCACACCAGGAGGCGTTCTGCTAGCCTGTACAGGTTCCTGGACCTGAGGCTGCCCTGGCGATTTATGTAGGACACCACAGACACGTTGTCCGAGCGGACCAGGACGTGGCGTCCTTTTATTTGGGGACAAAAATGCGTCAGCGCGTTGTCTACTGCCAACATTTCGAGGCAGTTTATGTGCAGGAGCCTCTCTCGTTCTGACCACTGGCCAAAGAACGGTCTGCCCTCGAGCAGCGCTCCCCATCCCGAGGTGGACGCGTCCGTGGACACTACTTTCACCCTCGAGGAAGTCCCCAGGCTTACACCTGACTGGTACCAGTCGTTTGCTCTCCAAGGTTTCAGAGCTGTGACGCACTTCTGATTGACCTTGAGGCGAATCAAACCGGACGCCCACGCTTGGCGTGGGACTCGTGCTTTCAGCCAAAACTGCAGCGGGCGCATGCGCAGCAGGCCCAGCTGGAGTACTGATGATGCTGCGGCCATGAGACCCAGCATCTTCTGAAATCTCTTGAGCGGGACAGACGCGCCGCAGCGGAACGAGTTCGCTGTGCGTTGAATGTCGACCGCGCGCTGTGGTGTTAGTCGCGCTATCATGGACAGCGAGTCCAACTCTGTGCCCAGGAAAAATATCTTCTGACTGGGTGACAGAGAGCTCTTCGCCCAATTGACACTGAGACCCAAAATCTCGAGGTGATCGAGTAAAATGGTCGTGTGTTCTATGAGCACTGAGCGCGATTGCGCTAGAATCAGCCAATCGTCCAAATAGTTCAGTACTCGCACGCCTCTCATTCTGAGGGGTGCGAGCGCCGCATCCATGCACTTCGTAAATGTACGGGGTGCCAGGGATAAGCCGAACGGCAGGACTGTGTACTGATATGCCTGGCCCTCGAAGGCGAATCTCAAATATCGCCTGTGACGTGACGCTATCTGTATTTGAAAATACGCGTCTTTCAGATCTATTGACACAAACCAATCTCCTTGGCGAACCTGCGCGAGGATTTGTCTGGTCGTGAGCATCCTGAACCGTCGCTTTACAAGCACTGCCCGCGCTCGACTCCTCTGCGGCGGTTAGCCGCGAGGGGGAGGGCTGGGCGGTTCCCGTAGGAACTGTCATGTCTATGTGTGTATGTGGGCGCGGGACAGCGGGCACACTTATCACACCGAAAGCATTGTTCGCTTGAGTGAAGCGAATGCACGTTGGTTTCGTTTTTACAGAAACCGTGAGACATGCATAACGTGGCGTTAGTGGGCACTGGGTAGTGGGCACATTCACCATGTTTGAAGCGCAACCGATCTGAGTCGGTTTTATGTGCGCGAGCCCTGTGTGACAGGCTGTGCTTGTGTGTAGGGATGGGCACTGGGCAGTGGGCATTCTTACTACACATGAGACACCATCGGCCGTGGCCGGGACACCAGAAAATACACTCTTTTGGGGATTTATCTGGGTAGCCGTGAAAACGGCATTTGTGTGCAGGCAAGCGGGTGACAGAACCGGCTTGTTGGCTGCAGAAAACACTGGAACAGTCACATTTGCTGGAACTGGACGAGCGAATACCTTTGGTGTGAGTCCGGCCGCAGCGGGACTGGAACACCGTCGTTTTCCGAGGCGTGCTAGGACGACTTCGGGGCCTCGGGTTTCACCGCAATCCTAGGTCGCAGACCACGCACGGCGGGGCGGCGACCAGATGAGCGGGAGCGCGGTCTCGCGCTTCGGGCCTGGCGGCGCTGGGAAGTGGCAGCAGTGGACGGTGGCTGGGGCTGTGAACTCTGTGCAGACGGTTTCGCACGGCCTGCTGCAGAGCTGGAGCGCTTCGGGAGGAAGTGCTTCATAGCCTGTGACGCTTTCTGTACCTCTGCGAATCTCTCCGCAAAATCCTTGACGGAGGATCCAAAGAGGCCTGTGGTGGAAAGCGGGGCGTCGAGGAACGCGGTGCGCTCGGACTCGGCCATTTCCGAGAGCGTCAGCCAGAGGTGTCTCTCGGTCACAGTGAGAGAAGCCATATTCCGTCCAATGGCCTGCGCTGCAGACTTAGTAGCACGGAGAGCGAGGTCCGTGGCACTCCTTAAGTCCGGCACGCAGATCGCGTCAGGTCCTCCCTCGTCCAGCTTACGGAGGAGGTCGGCCTGGAATATCTGTAACGTGGCCATGGTGTGCAGCGCTGATGCAGCTTGCCCGGCGGCGGCGAAAGCGCGGCGGAGCAGGCTTGACGTAGTGCGGCAAGCTTTAGAGGGTAGGGCCAGCTTAGCGCGCCGTCCAGCGGAGGGCGGACATAAGTGGGCCGCTATCGCCTCTTCGACCGGCGGCAGCGAAAGGTATCCCCTGTTCTTGGCATCGTCGATTGCAGAGAATGCCAAAGAGACAGCAGGACGCACTCTAGCTGAATAGGGGGCGTTCCATGACTTAGCGACTTCTTCGTGTAGCTCAGGAAGAAAGGGCGCTGGTCTGGACGCAGGCGAAGCGCGCTCCCCAGGCAGGAAAAAGCCATCCAGCCGGTTGTGAGCGGGCTGCTCGGGCGAAGACCACTCGAGGCCGAGGCTCGCCGCGGCCTGTGCGAGTACTCGCATGAGCTCCGTCTCGATGGACGCTCTCTTGCCTGACGGTGTGTGGGCAGGGGGCGCGGGGTCCTCAGAGCCCGCCCAATCCTCACTGCCTGACGCCAGGATAGAGCAGGAATCATCCTCTCCCAGCAGGGCTTCCTCGTCAGCGATGTCAACGGAAGCGGCGGCAGACAGCGGCCGCTGTCCGTCAGGAAGAGAGGCTGACGAAGCCGGTGAAGCAAGCGGGCGAACCGGCGAGCTTTGGCGGCTGGGGGAAGGTTCCGGGACCCGCTGGGCACGGCGCTTCTTACGGCGCGATGCCGCGGCGGGCGGTGGAGCAGTCTCGTTGAAGAAGGCCAGGCGAGTCCTCAGAGTCGCCATAGTCATCAGCTCGCAGTGAGGGCAGCCGCCGTCAGCGAGCGCGAGAACTGCATGTTCCTCACCCAGGCAGGAAACGCAAACCACGTGGCGGTCCCCATCACTGAGTGTGGCTCTGCACGAGCCGCAGGAAGGCATCTTGAAAAAGACGCTAGCTCTTTTAGAATGTGTGTCGCGGCGGCGACACACACACACACAAACAGAGTACAGAGTATAGAAAGGATATAAGCGCCGGAAAAGCGCAGCAGGAAGGCAGGAAGGCGGCGCGGCCAGCAACTTCAGTGACTCGTCCCGCTGAAGGTGCTCTCTCTCAGACGGCGCGGCTTCTTCTCCAGCTCCAGCGATGCGTGTGCTTCGCTTGAAGGATGAAAAATCAGATAATAGCTGCCTGCAAGCGGTATTTATAGGCCTAGACCATGCCCATTTCGGCGGGACGTGACGCAGCGGGCGCGAAGTGCCCTGATTGGGTCTGGCGTCACGCCAGGCCTCGCTCGATAAGCTGCTGCAGTTGCCGCAGAGCAGCCAATAGGCGCGCGAGCTGTCTCGCCTATGTCTGCATGCTGCCGCAACGCGTTTTGCATTATTAAAAATTAAGGATAATTTTTGGCTTCAATATCTCGCGGAAAAGGATTTTCCCCCTAGCGTAAGATATCTTACGCAGTACGAGAGACCTCTCGTAAGAGAACTGGTGGAGTGGAGGGGATGATAAACCATGAATAATTTTGTATAGAAGACATAGATTTGAGTATTTGACCATGTTTTCCCAGCTGAGTAATCTAAGTTTTTGTAATATTGGACAATGATGAGAAATAATTGGTTTCTTATCCAGAATTTTAACAGATTGTTTGTAAAGTGACTGCAGAGGTTTCAGAGATGTAATTTGAAAAGAATGTGTGTTTTCTCCAAAGAGAAAAGGGTGTGGTAAATGTGTATAGAGCACTGTGCAGAAGACTCCGAAAGTTGCATACATCGAAGTGAATTCACACTAGTTGCAGGTAGGTTGTTATTCAAGATTTTATTATGTGATTCAGTAACAGTCTAATTCATAAAGTCATTTTGTCTTTTCATGTGATGTGAAACAGGAAATGCTATAGGCCTACCTTTTTCTTATGCTCTCTGAAAGTTTACATTTTGTTAAACAAATAATTGGACAATTACATTAAAAGTCAAAAATACCATCAAATACTTAATTACACTGAAGTCCCAAATGAGTTGGGTAAATCCTTTGACATATTGCATAAAAAAAATATTTGACTGAAGTGCTTGTATTGAAATATTGTATATTCTATTAATGTTAAAACTGTGATAGATGTTAAGTTTTGTGATGACTACAATGTATAGGTTTTCATTTTGCATAAGTAAAAAATAAAAGTATGGGAATGGCATACTGAATTTGGGATTTGGCCATTGGGTTACTTTTGGGCTATTTTTGATTGGCCATTGCGCTAGTTTTGTTACTCAAACCTGGCAACCTTGAAAGCAGCAGAGGTGAAGAGAGTGCAAAAAGAAGAGATGAGATAATAAAACAGCAGTATTAATAATTGTAACCCCCTGGGGTCGGCGGTATCGTCGGCAATACCAGCTTGCTTTTTTATCAAATTGTATCTGCCTAGTAACAAAGAGACTGCTTATTTATGAAAGGATAGAACCAATCACAGTGACGTATGTTGATGTTGACCATACTTCATCTGAAAGTATATATTTGTATGATTCTTTAGTGGGTGAGTCTTTCTGCTGCGACTGAGAAAGCTCCTGCAGGCCGTGAATAAACACAAAGCAAAGGAAACACTGGCATATTGTTTGTGTTACTGCTGTGCAGCAAGGTAGGGCACTAAAGATCTCTGCCGCCATTACTCTGCCGCCATTATGTTAAGCCCGTGTCATAATTCACGAAGCGGAAGCAAATATGCAAGTACTCTTTTATTGAGGGTCAGAAAGACACAAGGCACAATTCACGGGTGGGCTGGTGGCGCAGGGACTAGATGGTCAGCGTGAAGGTGAAGACAGGTGACGGTGAATCCAGTGAAGTGAACATCCAACGCGACGAACTCCACGAAACACCGAACAGGAACAGGATCAGGAACAGGATCAGGACAGGACTGGAATGGTACACGACGACACACTGAAGACACCAAAAACAACGATCTGACAAAGAAGGGAGAGTGCGATGAGTCTATATAGGCGAGTGAATTGGCAGCAGCTGGTGAGGGGAATAAGATCAGCTGGCGCGCTGATCAGCTGAAATGAGCAGCCACGCCCACTCACACACACCCACACACACAGAACAACAAATACACGAGACATGAAGAAAGCAGTGAATTCATGAACCGTGACAGTACCCCCTCTCCTAGGAACGCCTCCTGGCGTCCCCAGACTCCCTTACCTGTCGATTGTAATCATCGATAAGAGAGTGATCCAGGATGTCTCTAGCAGGAACCCAACTTCTCTCCTCCGGACCGTAACCTTCCCAGTCCACCAAGTACTGGAATCCACGTCCCCTCCGCCTTGAGTCCAGAATACGATTAACCGAATACGTAGGTTCCCCTTCTACGAGACGCGGCGGGGGGGGAACCGGGACAGGCGGGTTAAAATGAGAACGAAACACGGGGCTTTATTTTGGAAACATGGAAGGCGGAATGAATCCTCCTGTACACTGGAGGGAGTTTGAGGCGGACTGCCACCGGGCTAATGATCTTGGTGACAGTGAACGGGCCAATAAATTTGGGAGCTAGTTTATTAGAGACGGAACGGAGAGGAATGTTCTTGGTAGAAAGCCACACTTTTTGACCAACGACGTATACGGGAGGCCTAGACCGGTGGCGATCGGCTTTAGCCTTGGTGCGCGCTCCCGCTTGGAGTAGAGTCTCGCGGGCTCTAGTCCAAGTGCGACGGCACCTCTGGACAAAGGCGTGAGCGGAGGGAACCGCGACTTCAGATTCCAGACTAGGAAAAATTGGTGGCTGGTAACCTAGACTACACTCAAACGGAGATAGGCCCGTAGATGATACTGGTAATGAATTGTGGGCGTACTCCACCATTGACAGTTGTTGGCTCCATGAGGAAGGATTCTTGGAGACCAGACATCGCAACGTTCTCTCCAAATCCTGGTTGGCTCTCTCAGTTTGGCCATTGCTCTGGGGATGAAACCCTGAGGACAGACTAACCGTCGCACCCAGTAATCTACAAAACTCTTGCCAAAATTTGGACACAAATTGGGGTCCTCTGTCGGAAACCACGTCCGTCGGGAGGCCATGTAACCGAAAGACGTGGTTAACGACTGTCAACGCTGTCTCCTTGGCTGAGGGTAATTTGGGCAAGGGAATGAAATGGACCGCCTTCGAGAACCGGTCCACCACGGTCAAAACTACCGTGTTACCCTGAGAGGGTGGGAGGGCGGTGACAAAATCTAGTGCGATATGGGACCAGGGTCTCGAAGGGATCGGCAGCGGTTGAAGGAGCCCATCTGGGGGTCGATTGGAAGTCTTACCAGTGGCGCAAACTGAGCAAGCCAAAACAAAACTGTGAACGTCACGAGCCATACGTGGCCACCAAAATCGTTGCTTAACTAAAGATGTAGTGCGACTGACTCCTGGATGACAAGCCACATTGGAACAATGCCCCCACTGAATAACGTTGGACCGTAATTCCTCTGGCACAAATAAACGGTTTGGTGGACAACCGGGCGGAGGCGTTACCCCTTGTAAGGCCGTCCTGACCTTCGATTCGACCTCCCATGAGAGTGTGGAGATAATTAGGGTCTCCGGAAAAATGCACTCGGGAGTAGACGGGCGATCGGAATGGTCAAAAATACGTGACAAAGAATCGGGCTTGATGTTTTTGGAGCCCGGGCGGTACGAGAGAGTAAAGTCAAAACGTCCGAAAAAAAGTGCCCACCGAGCCTGCCTAGAGTTCAATCTTTTAGCGGTTCTAATGTATTCCAGATTCTTATGATCGATCCAAACGATAAAAGGTACCCCCGACCCTTCTAACCAGTGACGCCACTCTTCCAATGCTAACTTGACTGCCAACAACTCTCTGTTACCAATATCATAATTACGTTCGGCAGGGGACAAACGATGAGACAAAAACGCGCATGGATGCATTCTGTCGTCTGAAGAAGAACGTTGGGATAACACTGCACCTACCCCCACCTCTGACGCATCGACCTCCACCACGAACTGACGTGATGGATCAGGGGTAACTAAGATGGGGGCTGAAACAAAGCGGCCTTTAAGTTTGGCAAACGCAGCCTCAGCTGCGTCTGACCACCTGAACGTAGTTCTGGGGGAGGTCAAGGCGGTCAGAGGTGAGGCTAGTTGGCTGAAGTTGCGAATGAACCGCCGGTAGAAATTGGCGAACCCCAGAAACCTCTGTAGGGCCTTATGGGAATCTGGACTTGGCCAATCCACCACAGCCTTAACTTTCTCAGGATCCATACGCATACCCTCAGACGACACAATGTACCCTAAGAAAGGAACAGACTGTGCATGAAAAGCGCATTTCTCCGCCTTGACAAAAAGCCCATTCTCTAGCAACCTCTGAAGCACTCGTCTGACGTGCTGAACGTGTTCCTGGAGAGACGAAGAAAAAATCAATATGTCATCCAGGTAGACATAAATGAACTGATCGACCATGTCTCTCAGCACATCATTGACGAGTGCCTGGAAGACCGCTGGGCTATTGGAGAGCCCAAAAGGCATAACCAAATATTCAAAGTGCCCCCTGGGGGTGTTAAAAGCGGTCTTCCATTCATCCCCCTTCCTGATGCGGACCAAATGATAAGCATTACGTAAGTCCAGTTTTGTGAAGATCGACGCTCCCTGCAACCTCTCGAAGGCTGAAGACATCAACGGCAAAGGATAAGTATTCTTTACCGTGATGCTATTCAACCCTCGGTAGTCAATGCAAGGTCGCAGAGAACCGTCCTTCTTCCCCACGAAAAAGAACCCCGCCCCCGCTGGAGAAGAGGAAGGTCGGATGAATTTGGATGCCAGAGAATCAGAAATATATTTCTCCATGGCCTCCCTCTCGGGAACAGACAGAGAGTAAAGCTTGCCCTTAGGCGGAGACGTACCTGGCAGTAGATCTATAGCACAGTCATAGGGACGATGCGGAGGGAGAGAAGCAGCCCGAGACTTACTGAACACTTCCTTCAGGTCCTGATACTCCGTGGGCACGTTAGACAAATCCACTGCCTCCTCCTGCAACGCAGAAACAACAACAGACGAACAAGCAGACACAAGACAGGACTCATGACATAAACTGCTCCACTCCAACACTGATTTCTGCTGCCAGTCAATCTTGGGGTTATGTTTGATGAGCCAGGGGTGACCGAGAACAATAGGTGCAAGGGGGGAGTCCAGAATGTAAAATGAGGTAGTCTCTGTGTGGTTTCCGGAAACTGTAAGTGTAATGGGTCCAGTGGTGAATGAAATGGTAGGAAGAGCTTGACCGTTGAGAGCGTGGACTGCAATGGTGCGGGTGAGGGGTAACAGGGGAATCTGAATCTTGTGAGCGAATGTGTAGTCCATGAAGTTACCTTCTGCCCCGGAGTCCAAAAGTGCTTGACAGTCGTGAGTGTTGGCTGACCATCTAAGTCTTACCGGGAGGAGCGTAGATGTTGATGAGGTCTTTTCAGCGGAGATCCCACCCGACAGTAGCCTCAGATTTACTGCCGGGCTGGCCCTTTTACCGGGCAGTTGTAAGCGAAATGTCCAGCAGTTCCACAGTAAAGGCAAAGGCCCTGGGATCTCCGCCTTTCCTTCTCCTCCCGGGAAAGCCGAGCTCGCCCGACCTGCATGGGCTCGTGATCGTAGACGGGGCTGACCGCGTCCCCGCCGCTGGCTCGCGTGGTTTCAACTGCTGCAGAAGCCCGAGCTGGTATCTTCATACGTTCCACCCGGGAAAGTCGAGAATCCACGCGAAGCGCCAGATCAATAAGTCCATTGAGTGTAGTGGGTAAATCCAAGGCATAGATTTCCTTCAGGACGCGGTCAGCCAGCCCATGCAGGAACATGTCCCACTGCGCCGCCTCGTTCCACTGACACTCAGCCGCCAAAGTCCGAAATTCAATGGCATAATCAGATACAGATTTACCACCCTGCTTAAGGTCCGCTAGGGTTCGTGCTGCTTCTCTTCCTGCGACCGCGCGGTCGAACACCATCTTCATCTCGGCGGCGAGTGTCTGGAACGAGGCACAGCATGGATCTTGGTTCTCCCACACCGCCGTCCCCCATAGAGCTGCCCTCCCAGTCAGTAGGGTGAGTACGAACGCCACCTTGCTCTCTTCGGTGGCAAATGTTCTGGGCTGCAGAGAAAAATGCATTGAACAGCGTGTAAGAAATGCTCTGCAGAAATTAGGCTCACCATTATATGACTCAGGAACCGGTAGGCGGGGTTCTGACTGGGAGACGCTCTGTGGTGGTACTGGGGGAGCGGCCGGTGTGGGTGGCGCAGTGGGAGCTCGTAGATGTTGTAACTGCTGGGTGAGCTCGGACACCTGCGCCACGAGTGCTTGAATGGCCCGACCCGACTCACTTGAACTCCTCTCCTGAGCCTCTATCCGAGCAACGGTGGATCTGATGAAATCATCCAGAGGAGAAGAGGATCCACTTGCTGCTTCCATCGCTTGGTCAGATCGTTCTGTCATAATTCACGAAGCGGAAGCAAATATGCAAGTACTCTTTTATTGAGGGTCAGAAAGACACAAGGCACAATTCACGGGTGGGCTGGTGGCGCAGGGACTAGATGGTCAGCGTGAAGGTGAAGACAGGTGACGGTGAATCCAGTGAAGTGAACATCCAACGCGACGAACTCCACGAAACACCGAACAGGAACAGGATCAGGAACAGGATCAGGACAGGACTGGAATGGTATACGACGACACACTGAAGACACCAAAAACAACGATCTGACAAAGAAGGGAGAGTGCGATGAGTCTATATAGGCGAGTGAATTGGCAGCAGCTGGTGAGGGGAATAAGATCAGCTGGCGCGCTGATCAGCTGAAATGAGCAGCCACGCCCACTCACACACACCCACACACACAGAACAACAAATACACGAGACATGAAGAAAGCAGTGAATTCATGAACCGTGACAGCCCGCCCCGCCTACTCTATACACGATGTGATTGGCCTGACCCAATTTAGGTTTTTACAGCTCCGAAAGTCAACGGAGAGTTGCTAGACTACCCTGGCTGCAAAATAAATTTTGAAAATTATATATTTTAAAGCCTCTATACTATATTTACAGCCTCTATATCCTCGAGCCCCAGGCAGCCAAACGAACATTACTTGACAGTTCAGCACGCTACTGCTGCCACACCCACCCCTCAGTTGAACTGCTGACTAGGTTGTTGTCAACTTTCTCATTGTTGTCATGACAGCGCACGCACGCGCATAACAGACACACTGGGAAGGAACTTTTAGATGCGTGCGCGCTTTCCAATTCGAAAAATGGAGAAAGACACTGAAGGTGTTTCTCAATGTCAAGGATACTTCCTTGGCAGGACTGGTCCTTCCAAGTCACTTCCTTCAGAGGCTAGGCGAGGCTCCTCTTTAGCATTCGGAGAACACATAAATGGAACAGGCTAGCAAGTGCACGTCAGTGCGTCATTACGTCAGTGAAAATGAAAAACAGAGCGTTGCTATGGACGCAGGTCTGTTCACTCAGGCAATATAATCGTTTTTTAAATCAATAAACTCCTTTTTAATCATATTGATTATTTGACTGTTAAGTGTGTTTAAACAGTGCGGGTCAATTTGACCCATAACATAATGGATGTAATTATTTTTTTAAACAAATGTTTGGTAACGTAAATATATTTACATTTGAAAGCATATTGATCTGTTAACGCTCCGACTCCGTTAACGTCCAACATTTTGAATTTTTTGAACAAGATAGCAAAGCTGCGCGCATAGGATTGTGGGTGATTTGAGAGCGCGAAGAGCGCGAAGGCTACACATATGCATCCTTTCCTGTAAATGGGATATTTTTCGAACGAAGGACTCAGTCCTTGGTGGAAATTCCGAGGATCCTCGACATTGGAACAGTCCTTCGACGGATGTCGATGACGTAGCATCCTCGAAATTCTGGCTTCCGAGGATCCTTCCTTGACATTGAGAAACGCCTTGAGTCTGAGGAACCGCCATCATCAATTAAAAAGAGAAGGTGTGGGTACAATAAAGACTGGGAAAATGAATATTTGTGGCTGAAAGGTGTTGAGGGGGATACCGAGAGGGCTTTTTGTGACCTTTGCAAAACGTCCTTCTCAATCGGACATGGAGGAGAATACAATGTCAAACGACACAGACTCACGGAGACTCACAAGAAACGTGTCCAACCAACACTATCTCACAACCAATTCGTACGAATTCGTACGAATGATAAAAAGTTGGCTAATTCGTACGAATTCGTACAACCTCACTCGTACGAATTTGTACGATTTGTCTAAACCCACGTGATGGGTAGGTTTAGGGGCGGGGTCAGGGGTAGGTCATTCGTATGAATTCATACGAATTGGGCAATTCGTAAAATATGTACGATTTTGCAAAAATCGTACTAATTCGTACGAGTGAGGTCGTATGAATTCGTACGAATTAGCCACCTCGTAGAATTTGTACGTTTTCCCGTGAGATCAGGTTGGTCCAACAGAAAGAGACATCCAAATCTATGGATGCTTTCCTCCGACCTAAAAACGACTTTCTAGCTGACAAAGTGACTGCTGCAGAGGTGACGAGTGTGTATCACACTGTCCAACACGCTACATCATATCGAGCAGGAGATTGTGGCACAAAGCTAGCCCCAACGATTTATCCGGACTCGGACATTGCCAAGAGGATGGCCTGTGGTCGGACGAAGGCAGAAGCCATTGCCACAGATGTGCTTGCCCCTGCCTCCGTCGAAGATTGCTTGAAAGTCCTCAGAAGACCACTGAATGAGCAACGAGAGGCAACAACCAAAGGTAAAGTTAAAGTTATGTTCATGCCATGGATGTAACTTTGTTGTGTGTTAGCTATTTGTCTAACGTTAGCTAGCTAATGTTAGCTAATCATCTTCTTCTACTGGTATGTTAAACGTCAACTTTTCCTTCAGTTCACTGAAATTGCATCAGTAGCTAACGTTAGCTAACATAATGCTGCTCATACGTGCCTTCGTGAAACCAGGCTCTGTGTATCCTTACATGATTGTGAGCAACATTTCACTATTCGTTATCTCCCAAACTAAACAAACAAAAGCAACTATAATTTTTGAAAAGGTATAAATATTTCTATAGATAATATTTATATAAAATCAATAATGATCAAAACAGTAAAGCAGTATCTTGTATTTTTTATAATAATCTGTTTTTAGAGAATCTCTTTTAAGTTCATCCCATCTGTGTGTGTGTCTCCCCAGCCTCACGCCATTCTTCTCATACCCCTTTTCCACCAACAAGAACCGGGTGCTGGTTCAGAGCTAGAGCTATTGCCAGTTCGGAGTTGGTTCGACTGACGAGCTTACTAAGAACCGGTTTGCGTTTCCACCGGCCAGAGAGCCACAACAGAGCTATATCTTACGTCACTGCATACGTATCATGTTGCCCAGCAACGCTAGTCCGGCAGCGCCAAACACAAACACACCAGACTTGTTCGAGATGCATCGGCTTCTCGCAGAACGATCTGCACATGAAATCAAAGCACTGCGAAAGCGATCAAAAAGCACAAGGAGTCGTATGATCTCCAAACACTCCCGCAGCTCTGATCGGTCCACGCTGCTCCGATGCATCTCGAACAAGGCATCAACAATAATAGACGTTGCGTTACTATGGATGCTCATGGGTTTGCGAAAATAAATCGGCATCCAAACACGGCGAATCCAACGCGTCCGTGCAGCTCGCCGTAACTTACATAGACGGATATTATAATCGAGCTGCTATTAGCTCGACTAGCTGCTATTTAAAAATGGCGGTCACAAGTTTCTCTTCAGTCTTGTTGGCCACGGTAACCCCGCCCCCAGCCTCTGACGCAAGCGGTTCTTTCTTGGCTCCGTTCTAGACCCTGCAATGATTTGGTGCTACTTAAGAACCACTTTTACTGGTTCGGAGCTGGTGCTTTGGCGGTGGAAAAACAAAGAACCGATTTGAAACTAGGCTCTGGCTCCGAACCAGCACCAGTTCTGCCTTGGTGGAAAAGGGGTATCAGTGGCTTCAGATGCCTCCAATCATGGGACCACCAAGCTCTTCCCACTGTCAGTGCGTTACTGGACGCCAGACTTGGGAGTACAGACGAAGGTCCTTGATTTCTATGATGACAGTGATGAAACATCTGCCGCGATCCACAACCAGATAGTCACCAAGCTGGAGGAAAACGGACTGGGACTAGACATGATATCTGCGTATTCCGCTGACAATGCTAGTCTGAATTATGGGAGATACAACTCTGTCTTCCAGAAACTGAAAGAGAACAACAATTGCATTTTGAAGGCAAACTGTGTGGCCCACATCATTCACAACAGTGCAAAATACGCAGGAGATCGGCTAAATATCGACATCGAAAATGTCGTCAACAAGACCTTTAGCCACTTCTCCTCATCTGCCAAACGCATTGAGGAACTTAAGTCAATTCACACCTTTGTGGAGATAGAGTACCAGTCCCTGCTTAGACATGTGCCCACAAGATGGCTGAGCTTGTGGCCTGCAGTGAAGAGGCTTCACGACAGCTGGGCTCCTATCAAGACCTACTTTCTCTCATTGGGAGAGGACCAGTGCCCAAAGTCACTATGGCGGCTGTTCAAGGATGACCAGGATGGTGAGGCCAACCCCCTTGATCTACAGGTAATTCATTTTAATTGCACTCAACTTTTTTTTTTTCATCTAAATATTATTACATGAAACAGGGATTAGAGAAATGATGATAATGCAAACAGTGCCTGCACACAGGATCATTGACTCTCCTTACTTCTTTTAGGTTTACCTGTCCTTCCTCAGCAATGCGCTGAAGATTTTCCACGACACTGTGCTGGTGCTGGAGCGAGAAGATGGGACTGTCTGTGAGCTCTACGATATGATGTTCACCCTAAAAACCAAGCTACAGCAACGGCAGAGTGATGGTTTCTTTGGGGCCCAGACGGGTGTACTCCTCCAGCTGTTTCCAGACAGACAGGCAGGCAGCTGTGCTCAGAGAGGACATGTGCAACTTCTACCAGTCCTCTCTCACCTACCTGGAGCAGCACTATGACTTCTCAGACTCCAACTACCAGAAGAAAGTGGCTAGCCTGGCACTAAAGAAGAGCCCATTCAACTTCTCCAATCTCTGTGAAGCTGTAGAGGTCCTGCAGCTAAGCAAGAAGTTGGACATGGATGCACTATATGATGAGTATTGTGTCGTTCTGCCACACCAACAGGCCATCGTGCAGTCTGGAGCTCCAGTCGTGGAGAAGTGGGCCACCTTACTCAAACACACACACACACACACCAAACATGACAGCATTAGCTTCTTTCCTCTTTAGTGTACCAATCACCAATGCTTCAGTGGAGAGGGTCTTTTCACTGATGACAGGATGCTGGACGGACACAAGGAACAGATGTTCGGTAAACCTTATCAAGTCAGAAATCCAGGTGAAGAGCAACTTCACATTCAGTTGCAAGGACTTCTACACTTATGTAGTGAAAGAGAAGGTTCTCCTCAATGCTGTACGCTCCACCAAGAAATACAAGTTCAAGAAGAAACCTGAAGGTAAGAAACCTAGTTATGTAAGACCCCATTTGTCTAAGATGAAGTTTGATTGATTTTAAACATTGGTGGACTGTCTACAGGGGTGCAAATGTGTCACTTTTAGGAAACAGTAGCCTTTTAGGTCAAAATATGTTTGCATAGGATTGTATCTTGGCACCTTTTTGTATTGTTGTCACCTTGTGATGGTGATGGGTTTGCACACCTCTGTCTATACTGGAAAACCATTTGGAAGCTTATCATAAAAATGAATGTTGCTTTAATTCTGTCTCTTATCTTTATGCTGGTGAAAAGGTTTGAGTCCTAAAGGTGTCCCCAAAGTCCTAAAGGTGTCCCCAGAACACTGAACAGTTGTTGTTTTCCTGCGCCTGCCTTTACTAACATGCAAGTTCACCATCCTTCCTCCCCCTTCTCGTTCCGTGAACCTCTGGAGTTGTGAGTTAAGACTTTTTTTTTTTTTAACTGTTCCTGTGGTGTTGAGCAACTACAATTCCTGTTAATCCTATAATTTTATATTATAATTTATTTAAAGTGAATAAATTGTAATGAAAAATAAATCAAATTAAATAGCTAAAGTAAATCATAAGTGGAAGTGCATCTGTAAATTCATTGTGAAAAGACTCCGGCCATTCCATTCCCTTTCTACTCCATTTCGCTCTTTCCAAGATACTTTCCCACTCGCCACCTGACCACGCCCGCCTCACCTGTTGTCTATAAATTGCTTCTACACCTCTTGGCTCACTCTTTGCACTTTCTCCTGGCACTCTGATGTGTACTGTGTGTGTCTTCATCAGTTAACGTGAGTTAATTTGTTTCCATTTGACTGTCTTCTTTTTATGATTTACTGTCAACTGTTAATATGAGCACTGTTGGTTGATTTCTTTGTTTGCCAGACATGTGCCATGAACCATGTGGGACGATTGTTTGTTTGATTCATGTTTTAACAGCCTGTTTAGTTGTGATTAGTAAACTCATGTTTATTTGTATTGTTTAATTTATGTGGATTGACAACTGTCAATTAATTATCTCTCTTTATATTTAATTTTGCAGCACACAAACCATGCATCTCAACCAAAGACAACCGTAACAATAAATAAACTACTACTGGTGTTGCAATAAACCTTGCCTTCTCCTTGCTTCCATCACTATCTATCATCTGACGTCTTCTGACCGAGACTCTGTTTGCTCACCAAACCCTCACTTCACCTGAACCATTCCCATTATAGTACAGTTCCTTCACATTGAATGTTCAAAATATTATGAATCTTTATTTAGAAAAAAAAATACACATTGGTTGGCCTATTCATGAGCATACATCAGCAATTACACATGTTTAGGGGAATAGGGCATTATTAATATACCATGTAAGGTGGTATGTGCTAGAAATGGGTAAACCACTATCAGTGAGTCTGCCCGTGGGGTGGGGGCACCGCCGTGCCAGGCAGTGTCCCACATTGTCCCTCAGAAACATACCCCTTGTCCCCCCTTGGGCTTATTAGCAGGTGGTCACCCTACTTATAACCTGAAACAGTATTTTAAGATCAAATCTATGAAAAACGTTTTATAAATGAGGCCAAAGGACACCACTTGAACTACAAAACTAGAAAAGCCAGAGACCGTCAAATATCAGTGTGTTATAAACAAGTATGCCACTCTCTTTGGGTTATAGACTTTCACAACTGTACATAAGGTTTGGACCATTTCTGTGTGAACAAGTGCTGATACTAAAACAGGATGTGTGATAAATTGCAAAAACAGGATGTGTGGTAAATTGCATTGTGGGTACAGTGCAAACTTTTCTCATGAACGCCCAGTGTTACACACTTGCAGCAAGACACTAATGGTGAGATTTGATCACGGATGTGCCCAAACATGTCTATGAAGTGCATCTCTCACCTTTATGACTGAATATGAACGTGTGATTTTTGTGATATTATTTTGAGTTGTGTACAGTGTTCTTGTCCATTTAATTTGCTAATGTGATTGTAATAATTAATTGAGCCATTTGTTACAGTGAGATGCTTACAGTAGAACTGAATGGGGCCAATCCATGAATGTGGAAATTCTCAATTGTACAGTATAGTAAGTGCAGTTGTGAAAACACAAGTGCAAAACACAAGTGCTTTTTTTTTATTATTATTTATTTACCAATCAATCTTTGAGTTTCAGGATTTTTAAATCAAAATATATAATGATACACCATTTTACTTTATGCAATATGTGGGTAAAATGGCCATAAATTAATATTCCAATTCAATACACTTTATCTATATACTGTATTTAATTTGCATATTCATGTGTTCTTGGGACAACATCTCAACAAGTGTAATAATGGGAGTAATACTTGGCAACATTTTAATAATAATATCTAATATTTCATAGGAATATTGATGTAAAATTCCTACCTTATTCACTTGTTGTGTCTCCCAAAATGCCCGATAAACATAATTTAAGTCCTGGTGTCCACTTCAGTGGACATGTATGAAATCAATGACCTTTTCTGTAACATAAAGTCATATTTTGATTTGAAACCACATAACGTTTTCCTGAGATGTTGGTTTATGAAATACAATTTGAAAAGTAGTCCGATTTAAATTATAATTACAATATATTATCATATTTCCATAAGAGTACTACATTTGATCACTAAATTAATGTCAGTCATCTTTAAAGACCAATGAGAAGTTGTTTTGAAATTTGGTATCTCTGAAAAGCCCTGAATGTGCTCTTTACAGAACATCCAGACATACTAAAATAGACTTTTGTCACTAAAATATAATGTCCACTACAGTGGACAAAAATATATTCCTGGGTCCCACAAATGCACATATGAGTTTAACTTTTCTGAACCCGGAATATTCCTTTAAGACTTGAATATTTTGTTGTATTTTCTTACATTTATGGCTGTATATCTGCAGATAATTGCATGTTGTCCTCACTGAAAAGTATCAATACTCAAAACCCTGATCAGCAATGCAGGTTGATGATGAAACGTAGCCAAGACAGACATCAAATGCAAGTTTCTGGGCCGTTATTCTATTTTCCTCTTCATTGTCGTTATTCTATCAGAGTAGCAATAGCCAATAAAATGCTGAAAGTGCTGAGAAAGTGCACATTTTACTGACGTGTGTGTTTGAATTTTATTTCGGACTGGAAGAGAGAAAGCACACTTGTGATTTTTTTATTTTTTTTTTATCACATTTCTTGTGGCTTTTTAACTGAAAACACAGAAAGCCGCTTTCTTTCCTGTTTAAAGTTGCTGCATAGCCAAGATGCTCTAACACCCCATCACAACAGACGAGCTGAAACAAGAGTAAGTCATTAACTATAATAAATAGACAAACACCATCTAACTAAACTAATAACACAAACAGTTGTAATTTTCACATTGTTATCGAAGCCATTGAGTTATCATTCACAGTGCAGTCTAAAAAATGCAGAATACAAACTTTTTCTTGCAACTTTAGGTCAGATAAAAGTTTGCAGTTTTTACAGAAACTGTTTTGTACAGTTTTTTTTTTTTTTTTTTTTAAGGTGCAAATAGGTACTTTTTTAAACATATATTTGAACTATGTGATTTCATTTCTGATGCAAATGTCATTATATTCTTCTTTGTTAAAGGGCATCTGTCCACCAGTTAAAGATCTTGTGAACTGGACTACAGACATTTTCACAGACTACAAGAGACAGAAGCAGCTTAAAGCATCATCAAACTTCCCTCAGAAGATGAGCTTGGCAAAAGAACTATTAGGGAAAACATATACATTTCTGAAACAATCTCCAGTATTCACCACTTTCCCATTGAGCTTACTGTTAATTGGATTTGAGGAGATGATGGAAAAACTAGTTTTTGAATGCCCATGCAAAGATGAGCAGAATATATATCTAACAGTGTCCATGTTCATTGGACCTGCTCTTTTTATGTTAGCTTTAATGAATCTTGTTTTAAGGCCTTTTGAACGTGGAGGCAGTAGTTGGTGTGCAGGAGCAAATGATGATACTCAGCAGAACACGACGAATGCTCATCAGAACTCTGATGCTCCGCAGAACTCTGATGCTCCGCAGAACTTCCCCAAAGCTTTTGCATCTTGTCTGATTCCACCTGTAATGTGGATCTTCATCTTGTTACTTGATGGAGATTATGTTGCTTGTGGCAGGACAGGATGGAAGGGAGATTATGTTTTTGATGCAGAGCTCAACAGGTCTTGGTGTAAACCTACAGAAGAGTTCCAGGATGAGAGAGAGCTACGAGATTTGACTAAAAAATATGTTCATGGATCTCAGGTAAATATCATGTTTTATATGAGCTGTTCTTGATATTGTTATGCCAAAATGTATAATTCGTTTTTTTGTTTTTTTTTATCTACTTACCAAAAATGTCAGAAAGGAAAAGGATAGTTATGTTCCCTTATGTATTCCTGTGCTCATAAATCATATAACGGGATAGTTCACCCAAAATGAAAATTCTGTAACACTTTACAATAAGGTTCATTAAATCAGTTAACTACCTTAGTTAACATAAACTAAGAATGGACAATACTTCTACAGCATTAATTATTAATATTAATTTTAACATTAGTTGATGCACCATGAACTAACATGAACAAAGATGAATAAATACTGTAACACATGTATTGGTCATTAGTTCATGTTAGTTAATACATTAACTAATGTTAGCTAATGAATCTTATTGTAAAGTGTTACCAAAAAATCATTATCATTGACTCATCCATCATTTCGTTTCACACCTCCATGACTTTCGTTCTTCTGTGGAACACAAAATTATTTTGAATAATGTTGGGAACCACTGTAGTATATTGGCTTCCACTGTATGGACAAAAAAATCCATATCTAAAAAAGGCTAATTAGAATTAATAAAGAAAAAAAGTCATACAGTTTAAGAATGACAAGAAGGTTGAGCAGCCTATACAATGACAGAACTGTAATTTTTGGGTAAACTATCGCATAAAGGCAGACGCTAGCTCTGCTGCTGGTACTATTTACACCCATTTAAATCCACAACAAATCTATTGTCACAATTATGTTCAGTTTGTCTTAGTATCCATGGACTTTTAGTTTGTTTTCATTCACATCATGGCTTCTTCCAAAAACTGATAAATGCTGCCTTCGGAAGACACATTCCAAGGTCGGAAGGCATCAAGGCATGTCTGAATGCAATGCTAGTTTCACTTCCTGTCTCCTGAGATACATTCATCTGATCGATTTTTGAAGGCAGATTTTTGTTATCGATAATGAAACCATTACGCTGCCTCAGAAGTCTGTCCGAAATCCTGCAAAGTAATCACCTGATAGCAAGTCAGCTGCCTACATCGGACCCAGCCCATGTGTTCCTTTGTTTGATTTTCCCGCCACTCCTTTGTTTCTATGGTTACTGTTATTAGTTCATTATTTTCAGGTGCACGTCATTAATAATTACCTTTAATTGTGTCACTACTTAGGTTCTTCTCTCACAGTCCTTCAATGTTCAGTCTAACTTACATTTAGGGCGTTTTTCCACTGGGTTCGTTTGCTGCGGTCCGAACCCGAGTGCGCTCGTTCCCGGCGCCCCCCGCAGCGTTGGTCTGGTTTCACACTCAATTAGTTGTATCGAACCCAGGTGCGTTTGCAGTGATCTTACGTCATCGCAAACGCACACGGAAAATGCATGGATAATACAACTCGACTGAGCATAGCTGTAATTTGTCTGTTTTTGTGGTGCTATAATGCACAACATAGTGAGAGACATCACCTCTTCAGTGTCCCACAACGTTCCCCTGCCACTCATGGTTGTCGTGTGTGAGGAAACAATGATATCGACAGTGATACGCATGCGCGGGATACTATACTTCCTGAACAAGCGCGCACCCGAGTCCGTGTTGCTTGCACATTAACGCGAACCGCGCCACGGTTCGGGAGCAACCGAGCTCAGACCACCTCCTACAGGTAGTCTCGGGTTCGGTACTCTAGTGCGCACCCGGGTCCGATGACAGCGTTCACATTAGCGATTTTTCATGCGAACCGTGCCCCGGTCCGCACTAAACTGCCAGTGTGAAAGCGCCCTTAGTGTGTGTCGCCCTGCCTATCTGATTATTATTTGTATTATCCTCATTAAACTTCGTACTGGAAATGTATTCTTCATCGTCTTCTGCCTTCATGCAACCACCCGTGACAGAAGACCGAGCCTTTAACAATGTTTTATATATACAGTGAGGAAAATAAGTATTTGAACACCCTGCTATTTTGCAAGTTCTCCCACTTAGAAATCATGGAGGGGTCTGAAATTGTCATCGTAGGTGCATGTCCACTGTGAGAGACATAATCTAAAAAAAAAAAATCCAGAAATCACAATGTATGATTTTTTTAACTATTTATTTGTATGATACAGCTGCAAATAAGTATTTGAACACCTGAGAAAATCAATGTTAATATTTGGTACAGTAGCCTTTGTTTGCAATTACAGAGGTCAAACGTTTCCTGTAGTTTTTCACCAGGTTTGCACACACTGCAGGAGGGATTTTGGCCCACTCCTCCACACAGATCTTCTCTAGATCAGTCAGGTTTCTGGGCTGTCGCTGAGAAACACGGAGTTTGAGCTCCCTCCAAAGATTCTCTATTGGGTTTAGGTCTGGAGACTGGCTAGGCCACGCCAGAACCTTGATATGCTTCTTACAGAGCCACTCCTTGGTTATCCTGGCTGTGTGCTTCGGGTCATTGTCATGTTGGAAGACCCAGCCTCGACCCATCTTCAATGCTCTAACTGAGGGAAGGAGGTTGTTCCCCAAAATCTCGCAAAACATGGCCCCGGTCATCCTCTCCTTAATACAGTGCAGTCGCCCTGTCCCATGTGCAGAAAAACACCCCCAAAGCATGATGCTACCACCCCCATGCTTCACAGTAGGGATGGTGTTCTTGGGATGGTACTCATCATTCTTCTTCCTCCAAACACGTTTAGTGGAATTATGACCAAAAAGTTCTATTTTGGTCTCATCTGACCACATGACTTTCTCCCATGACTCCTCTGGATCATCCAAATGGTCATTGGCAAACTTAAGACGGGCCTTGACATGTGCTGGTTTAAGCAGGGGAACCTTCCGTGCCATGCATGATTTCAAACCATGACGTCTTAGTGTATTACCAACAGTAACCTTGGAAACGGTGGTCCCAGCTCTTTTCAGGTCATTGACCAGCTCCTCCCGTGTAGTTCTGGGCTGATTTCTCATCTTTCTTAGGGATCATTGAGACCCCACGAGGTGAGATCTTGTATGGAGCCCCAGTCCGAGGGAGATTGACAGTCATGTTTAGCTTCTTCCATTTTCTAATGATTGCTCCAACAGTGGACCTTTTTTCACCAAGCTGCTTGGCAATTTCCCCGTAGCCCTTTCCAGCCTTGTGGAGGTGTACAATTTTGTCTCTAGTGTCTTTGGACAGCTCTTTGGTCTTGGCCATGTTAGTAGTTGGATTCTTACTGATTGTATGGGGTGGACAGGTGTCTTTATGCAGCTAACGACCTCAAACAGGTGCATCTAATTTAGGATAATAAATGGAGTGGAGGTGGACATTTTAAAGGCAGACTAACAGGTCTTTGAGGGTCAGAATTCTAGCTGACAGGTGTTCAAATACTTATTTGCAGCTGTATCATACAAATAAATAGTTAAAAAATCATATATTGTGATTTCTGGATTTTTTTTTTTGATTATGCCTCTCACAGTGGACATGCACCTACGATGACAATTTCAGACCCCTCCATGATTTCCAAGTGGGAGAACTTGCAAAATAGCAGGGTGTTCAAATACTTATTTTCCTCACTATATATATACGTATATATTGATATCCCAGATGTCTACTTGTGAGTCTGCTTGACTAAAAGTTCAAGCATAATATTTTGAAGCAGCCCTTAACTAAAACATTTTGTCCCGAAAATGGATATCATTAGGTGTGACGCCATATTCCTTTTTTTGATTAAGGATGACTTGAGGGTGAGTAAATCATGGGCTAATGTTCACTTTTGGGTGAACTATCCCTTTAATGTATGATTTTTATTTTATTTTTTCTTTCAGTTTGCAGGTTATGTCATGATCGGCATCTTAAGTGTTTTGTCGATTATCATAGTGGCTATATGTGACAGCTGCAAAACTGGTAAATGTGACTGCTGCCCAAGCCAACTGTTATCCTGCTGTGGACGAACAGCAGAGAAACAGAACGAGGGACAAGGTAGGAGACAATTTCAAGAACAGTGGAGAGAATCAAACACTGTGCTACTTCGAGCCTGTTACTTCCAGCAAGGCACAGATATTATGTTTAACAGAAATGAACAAATATATTTTATCCCTTCAGACCTGCTTCTTCCCAGTGAAGAAAAAAATAACCCACATGCTGTAACAAGCAATGCTATAAGAATGTAGGGAAAATAGGTTGTTGAATTATTGGATTAAGTCTAAAAAGACTAGTATGTAGCCTATATGTCTGTGGGTGTTTATGTGTACTTGCTCTGGTTGATGTGATAAATATATGATTGGTAATTGTAGCATCAAGGCATATGTGTGTGTGGTCCTGGTAAACCCTATGTTATGGGGACAAAAGTATATTTGTTAAACTTTTGGTTAAAAAAAACCCAATTAAACTTTAGAAAAAACTTGTATACTACAAGATCATCAAAATAACGTTTTTTATTTTATTTTTATTTTTTTTACTACTGAACAGCCCATTAAGTTATTTGACCTTGAGTCTTCTTTTTAACTCCAATAGTCGTGATTTGGATCTCACGTTTATAAGCTTTCAAAAGTTAAACTTTAATTTAATTTAAACTTTAAAGTTTAATTTAATCACTTAATCACTGGCTTGACTATTTGTGAGTTGAAACCAAGTTTTTTGTCAATTTGAGTTTACTCACATTTTACAGTTCTTCTCAGTCGCTTTGGTGCATTTCTCACATCACTATTTACATTTGCACAACAGTTAGTTCAACCTCCACAACATTTAGTCATTAGTGCACGTCATAGTAGCAGTTTCTCATTCCTTCCAACAAATTGCAAATGCTTTTGGACATGCATCAATTGCTTTCATACAACTCTCTGCTGTTTTATAACATTATCATTTGCTTATGTCATGTCAGTCAAAATTAACTATACTTGTGAATGCTGAATAGTCATTCCATATAAAACTAATAGTCCTCATTTCATTGCTTGAGTCATTACATACAAAAATGTTGAACTAGTTGTCAAAATCTGTCAAGCTAATTTTACACACTTTTTTAAATCTTTTTTTTTTCCTGAAAATGTCTCCTAAATTGAACAATTTCTCTCAGGTGAATCTCAGCTTTCACTGATGAGGAACATCTGGATGTGCATGAATGATTACAGTACTATGTATGTTGTATGTTCAGTTCCAATATGTACTGCAATATTGTTTACAGTTGTACACAGCTCTACCCAAAGGGAGTTTATGTTTGTTGTAAATAAGGGTGTATTTTTTATTTTTTTTTCACACTGCGGTGAACAAATTAGAATTGCAAAGAGCATATGCAGTACAAATGTGAAACATACAATATATATTCAGTGTCTTGTACTCAGTTACCTCACTAAATACAGTAATGTGTAACTTTACTGTATTTTTCAAATGGCTGTGCAAATAGTATATAGTGCTGTCTCGAGCATGTTCAGGTAGTGTCACCAAGATCTGACTTTTTTGCATTGGAAAACATTTACAGAGTTAACTGTCATAATGAAAACATGACAAATCCATTTGACTATCTTGTTCATAAACAATGGTGTCAGGACTTTCATCTTGATGACACTGACACTTTCATTGACATCAATACTTGCTTTTGAGGAATGAGCTATCCATTTTGAGCAAGTGACATGCTTTTGCAGGTTATCAACTAGGTTTTGCAGTTTGTACTAATTGTTTTGAGAACTGCATTAACTGTTGTGCAAATATAAATAGTGATGTGAGAAATGCACCAAAGCGACTGAGAAAAACTGTAAGGCAGCAGGTGAACTTTCATTTCTAAGTTTAACCACCTGAAAATGTTTTACAATGAATGAACATAAATTAGCATATAAAAGGTAAAAAAAAGAAGCTCTTCCCCCTGTCTAGTTGGCAAGCCATGTCTTTCTTATGTGATGCCTGAAGCTCAATCAGATTAAGTTATGGGTCATGTCTTCATTGTGATTGGTTCATCAGGGACCAATCAGTTACCAGGCAGTACACATGATAAACACAACATTTTATGGGTTTAAACCAAAAACCATGTGATGCCCATTTTATTGGATGTAGGGTCTGAAGGGGTCAAAAAACGATTGCACAATTTAGATTTTTGTTTTGTTTTACTGATGTGGTTTACAAATAAATTATCCATATACTTGCTTACTAGTCATAATGTTTTCAAAATCTGTGTACTACATTTAGGGTCCATTTGGACCTGAATAATCATTAATTTATAAAACAGTAAAACAACTAAAACCATATTGAAACCATATTTATGAAATTTATAAGAAATCTGAGAATCTTATTAATCTTATTAACCCTATTGGAATGAATGGAATTTGATTAAATTCCTTGATCAAATTTATAACTCATGATTGTTTTAAACAGTCCACATTTATGAAAACTTCATATTTATTTTTAACAAAACTACATAAACAAAATCAAACAAAATACTTGCGTAATCTTTCACTTCAGATGAAAAAAGTGGTAATTTTTTCATGCTGCAATGGTTCGTCAATAGACGTACACATTCATGTTTATCAGCAAAATTCAGCCCCAAAAGTGTGTGAGATATGGGGAAAAGGCTATATTTTACAACAGTTATTTATAAAAAAAATTTACATTAATATAACTTTATAGATTACAAACAAAACGCCTCGGTTACGACTGTAACCTCGGTTCCCTGAAGAGGGAACGAGCGTTGCGTCGAAACTGACGCTATGGGGAACGCTTTGCGTGATGACGTCTTGAAGCACATGTAAAATCAGTCCAATGGTGTGGCGGAACGTCAGAGGAGGGTGACGTCATGTACCAGGAAGCTATAAAAGCCGGCCCGAAACAGAAAACGAAAGCTTCGTAGAGTCTGAAGTCGTGCTGACAGGCATGAAGGAGATATGGCAAGGCGACGCAACGCTCATTCCCTCTTCAGGGAACCGAGGTTACAGTCGTAACCGAGGCGTTCCCTTTCAAGGGAACTCGCGTTGCGTCGAAACTGACGCTATGGGGAACGTCTATACCAACGCCACCATAGCTACAAATGTCTGTCCTGTGTGAAATCAAGTGCGCAGCACTAGGAAGACAAAACCTGAGACCCTGGAGTAGAGCCTAGGTCTAAAGAGTAGAACCTGACGAAGGTGTGCGGTGAGGACCAGCCTGCCGCATCACAAACGTCCTGCAAAGATACTCCTGATATAAGGGCCTTAGAGGCCGCCATACTCCTAGTAGAGTGCGACTGGACAGCCAAAGGAGAAGGCTGCCCAGCCGCCTCATAAGCAAGTGAGATAGCCTCAACCACCCACTTGCTCATCCTTTGCTTAGACACTGGACCTCCTTTGTTAGGGGACCCAAAGCATACAAACAATTGATCGCTTTTACGCCACAGGGCAGCTCTGTGGACATATGCATCTAACGCCCGAACAGGGCAAAGCAAATTATTCGCCTCCTGGTCCGCATTTTGAAAGGGAGGAGGACAGAAGGCCTGCAGAACAATAGGTCTAGCCACATTAGTGGGGACCTTGGGGATATAGCCCGGTCTAGGATAAAGAAAAGCTTTGACCATACCCGGAGCAAACTCCAAGCATGACGGAGCAACCGACAACGCTTGGAGATCCCCTATTCTCTTTAGAGAAGAAATGGCTAGAAGGAACAGAGCTTTCAAAGTCAAGAATTTCTCAGGAACCTCCTCAATAGGCTCAAAGGGGGCCAGGGAAAGGCCTTGCAGCGCAATGGACAAATCCCAAGGTGGCACCCTAGAGCGAACTGCAGGCCTCAGCCTCCAAGTGCCACGAAGGAAACGAGATACCAGAGGGTCTTTCCCCACAGACATTCCACCCAAAGGAATGTGGTAAGCACCTATAGCCGCCACATAAACCTTTAAAGTGGACGGGGTCAGACCTGCAGTGAACCGGTCCTGCAGGAACTCCAGAACTGTACCAATTGGGCAGTTGACTGGATCCAACCGACGGTCACTACACCAAGAAGTGAATACTCTCCACTTCAGGGCATAAAGTTTCCTCGTGGAGGGAGCTCTGGACTGTAGAATGGTCTCAACAACCTCAGTTGAGAGACCTGACTCTATGAGCCAAGCCCACAGGTTCCACAGTTCTGGTCGGGGGTGAAAAATCGAACCCCCTGCTTGGGACAGAAGGTCCCTCCTGACAGGAAGCTCCAGAGGATGCCCGTCGAGGAGGGACACAAGATCGGGAAACCATACTCTGCCCGGCCAGCGCGGGACTATAAGAAGCAGGCAAACCCGGTCCCTGCGAACTCTCTCCAAAACTCCCGGGAGCAGAGCCACTGGGGGAAAAGCGTACAGACGTAGCCTCGGCCACGTCTGTACCATAGCATCCAGTCCCAGAGGAGCTGGATGCGTGAGGGAGAACCAAAGTGGACAGTGAGACGTCTCTCGAGACGCAAACAGATCCACTTGTGCTTGGCCAAACTCCCTCCATATCAGCTCCACCACCTCGGGGTGGAGCCTCCATTCCCCGGGCCTCGGCCCCTGTCTCGACAGAGTGTCTGCTCCTATATTCTGGACCCGGGGGATGTAGGCTGCCCTGAGTGACAGCAACTTCCCCTGGGACCACAAGAGGATATGGCGTGCCAGATTGGATAATGGGCGCGAGCGCAAACCCCCTTGGTGGTTGATATAGGCGACTACCGACGTGTTGTCCGTATGCACTAACACATGGTGTCCCCTGAGATCTGTGATAAAGCTCCTCAGAGCCTGGAAGACAGCTAACATCTCTAGGCGATTGATATGCCAGGAACGATGATGGTCTTCCCACAGACCTTGAGATGAGCGACCCTCTAGGATCGCTCCCCAACCCGTGAGGGAAGCATCCGTCGTTAGCAGTTTGCGACGACAAGGAGCTCCCAGCACTGGGCCCTGGGACAGGAACCAAGGTTTCTTCCACATAACCAAGGCACGTAGGCATCGCCGCGTGACCTTGATTGTGCGAAATGGGTTGCCCCTTGGGGAAAACCCTCTGGTCCTGAGCCACCACTGCAGGGGCCTCATGTGCAGTAGTCCAAAAGGTATCACGTTGGAAGCTGCTGCCATGAGACCCAACAGTCTCTGGAACTGTTTGACAGTGATTAGCTGGCCTAGCTTTACACTTTTCACAGCTGCAAGGATGGAATCTACACGTGGCGGTGACAGGCGCGCCTGCATCGACACTGAATCCCAAACCACGCCTAAAAAAGTGGTCCTCTGAAGTGGAGAAAGCACACTCTTCTTGGCGTTCAGCCGTAACCCCAGCTCTTTCATATGGGCGAGGACGACATCTCGATGCCGAATCGCCTCCTGATGCGACTGAGCTAAAATCAACCAATCGTCGATGTAGTTCAATATGCGAATACCCTGAAGGCGCAAGGGCGCCAGAGCTGCATCCACGCATTTGGTGAAAGTGCGGGGTGATAAAGCCAGGCCGAATGGAAGAACTCGATATTGGTATGCTTTGCCCCCGAAAGCAAACCTCAGGAACTTCCAATGACACGGACGGATGGAAATATGGAAATATGCGTCCTTGAGGTCTATCGTGACAAACCAGTCCTCGGACCTGATCTGTGGCACGATTTGTCTCAATGTTAACATTTTGAACTTGAGCTGCATGACTGACTCGTTCAGAACTCGAAGATCTAAAATGGGACGCAATCCCCCGTCCTTCTTTGGAACTATGAAGTACCGGCTGTAAAACCCGGTTTCCCTGCTGGAGGGAGGTACATATTCTATGGCCCTTTTCTCTAACAGAGTGTTTACTTCCTGTTGCATAACCAGAACCTGCTCGGGGCCCACCACTGTGGGCAGGACCCCCATAAACCGCGGTGGGCGTTTCTTGAATTGTATCTGATACCCTTTTTCTACGGTCTGCAGGACCCAACGAGAAACATTTGACAGTAGCTTCCACGCTGCCAAAGATTCTACTAGAGGTACCAGCCTCTCGAGACTGGTTTCTGGATTTTGTTGCTGTTGAGTAGTCGGTTCGTCGCCCTGTAACGGCGCACCGGCAGGGAACGACCGAACAGACTGCTCTAGCACCCTCCTCAGAGGGGGCGGGCATCCCGAGGCCACTACGTTTCCGGGTCGACCTTGAGATATGTGCTCGCCGGAGACCGCTGCGCCCTGAAACACCGGAGGCGGCAGGGTTGGCAGACCGGTCCCCTGAGGGCACCGAAGAGAGACGGGCACCGTAAAAAGAGGTGTTGACCGCTCTGCTTCGGGGGGGACTACCCTCATTTGTCCTGAGCCCACGGACATCAGGACTTTTTCCCAGCAGCCTTCTTGGCGCTAATAACGGTCCGCAGATCCGTTCTACTCCTCGAAGGTTGCTGGGTTTGAGCGTGCTTCCCGTGTCCCCGAGATTTCTGTGGGGGAGCACGGGAGGACACGCTCTGTTTTTGAGTGGCACGATGTTCAGCGCTCTTTTTAGATGAATGAGGCTGCTCCCGCTCAGCAGCCTCATAAAATGTACGGCGGGGAAGAAGTTTTTGAAGGGCGGCTGCCTGTTTAGAAGCTTCTTGAAACTTGTCTACAGCACTATTGACCGCGCCACCAAATAATCCCGAAGTGGAAACAGGTGCATCCAATCTTTTTTTCTATATCTTTGATGTTGCTGAGGTTGAGCCACAGATGCTTCTCAGTGGCCACCAGGGCTGCCATAGAGCGGCCGATGGATTTAGCCGTCTCCTTGGTGGCCCTGAGAGACAAATCTGTGGCTCTCCGCAGTTCGCACACCACATCGGGACCAATCCCCCCGCCCTCATTTAAATCACCCAGTAATTCTGCCTGGTAAGCTTGCATAAGAGACATAGTGTGAAGACATGCTGCAGCCTGACCAGCGGCGGAATAAGCTTTATTAACCAGGGAAGACGTGACTCTGACTGGCTTGGTGGGTAACATAGGAGCCTTCAGGGAAGATGCCGTTGCTGGAGAGAGATAGCTCGCAAGCGTCTCCTCCACCCTCGGCATCTCCCCATAACCATGCTGTTTATAATTTGAAATAGAGGAGTAGTGAGATGTTTGTGCACTGTAAACTCTGTATGACATGGGTTTTTCCCACGATCTCGACACCTCGGTGTGGAGATCGGGGAAAAACGGAAGGCATCTGCGCTGAGGCTGTACACGAGAGGGCAGAAATCGTTCGTCGAGCTTGCTTTTCGGCGAACGTCCTGCTGATCCTCTGGCCACTCAATAGAAAGTCTTTCGACAGCTCTCATCACAACCTCTATTAATTCCTCAAACGCATGAGACTGAGGTGGCGAATCCTCAGACTCAGCGTCAACACTAACAACATCCAACTCCTCAGAGCTGGACAATTGCAGTGTTGGTGCCTCCATCGGGGCGGAAGAAACCGCAACGCGTGCTTCCGAACCCTGATGAGAGGCACTGGGTCTATCAGAAGGAGACTGAGATAAGGCAGAGCCCGTCTCAGCATCCACTGATAGATCCATTTGCGAACCCCAGGTCTGTGATCGACGCCGTGCCTCGGCAGCGGCGGGACCAGAGCCCTGGGGAACGCGATCCTGAGCGCTCTGGAAGAACGCCAGGCGGGATCGGAGCGTACGCAAAGGCAGCGCGTCACAATGCTCACAGCCAGCACCCTCGATAGCTGACTGGGCATGCTCCTCTCCCAAACAAGCAACACAAAGGATGTGAGTGTCCCCACCCGTTAAATAACGCGGGCAGGGGTGCACACACAACTTATACTGCTGCTTGCTCGCCATACTGAATATATAACTCGATATAGACAGACAACACCAAATAACAGAGACAGATTCACACAGAGCGCAACTGAAGACTCAGAAAGCTTTCGTTTTCTGTTTCGGGCCGGCTTTTATAGCTTCCTGGTACGTGACGTCACCCGCCTCTGACGTTCCGCCACACCATTGGACTGATTTTACATGTGCTTCAAGACGTCATCACGCAAAGCGTTCCCCATAGCGTCAGTTTCGACGCAACGCGAGTTCCCTTGAAAGGGAACCATGTAACTTTTTTTTAACGGTTATATCTTAATAAATTACCTTAATAAAAATAAATAAAAACTTGCATTTCTTTTTAGAAAAGTTATGTATCTCTTCCGAGTCAAAAAGGACCCAAATGTGTTATGAGTGTTAAACATACATTTTAAAACTTAAATACAATTAACTGGAAATGGCTTTAAATGATCATGCTTTATTTAATGCATTTTTAATATTTATGATTTTCCTGTGCATGTCTAATAGGTACAACTGGACAGCAAGGGTCGGGGGGTTCTGCTACAACCGGACAGCAAGGGTCGGAGGGTTCTGCTACAACGGGACAGCAAGGGACAGGGGGTTCTGCTACAACAGAACAGCAAGGGTCGGGGGGTTCTGCTACAACGGGACAGCAAGGGTCGGGGGGTTCTGCTACAACAGAACAGCAAGGGTCGGGGGGTTCTGCTACAACGAGGCAGCAAGGGTTGGGGGGTTCTGCTACAACGAGGCAGCAAGGGTTGGGGGGTTCTGCTACAATGGGACAGCAAGGGTCGGGGAGTTCTGCTACAATGAGACAGCGTGAGTCAGGGAGTTCTCAGGCAGGTGAGGGACAGGAAGAATCAGGGGGTTCTGCTACAGCCGTACAGGGAGAGCAAGGGTCAGAGAGTTCTGATACTGAAATGAAAGAGCTACTGCCAAAACCACACCACCAACACAAAGACAGCTGTCAAACAAGCTTATAAAAACCCAACAGTGACCAGCATGGACAGCCTGAGTCAGAGAGTTCTGTTATAACAGGACAGCCTGAGTCAAGGAGTTCTGTTGCAATAGAAATGAAAATTCTAAGTTGAAAGGTCACGCCGGCGCCGGCAGAAGTACCGCCCCACTGTTTACAATGCGACCGTACGTAGGAGGATAGTTCAAATAGTATTGTTTGCTATTATATATATAGTAATATTATTCAGTGAATATGAATATGAATAACATTCTGATGAATATGAATAGTAGTTCAAATAGTATTGCCGGCGCCGGCGTGACCTTTCAACGTGATGACGTAGTTCCCTGTCCGGTTGTTGATCAGCTCAATCCGAACTATTGAAGGTAAAAAGTCTATACATTTTTTTTTTTTTTTTTAAATGACCTATCGTTTCGCTAGATAACAACCTCTTCTTCAGCTGTGATCGCGTACAGCCCTTTTAAACACTTCAAATACTTTTGAAACTGCATTGATTTGGACTTAAAAACGATGGTAACCAATGAAGTCCAAAAATCCAGAAATGTTTTCCTCAAAAAACATAATTTCTCTCCCACTGAGGAAAGAAAGACATGGACATCTTTGATGGCATTGGGGTGAGTAAATTATTAGGAAATGCTCATTTTGGGGTGAACTAATCCTTTAACAGTGTGCCTGTATCTTTCTCTATTGCTGTTCTATTACAAGATAGAAAGTCTAAGGCCTTCAATAGCCGTACAGCAAACCCAACTAATCTGGTGCCTATTACATGTCAAACTAAGATTGCTGTGGGGACAAAAAGTAAGACTGTTAAGTTAGCACTTTTAAACATTCGCTCACTTAAAAATAAATCACTTCTAGTCAACGACTTAATAACCACAAACAACCTGGACTTTATGTTTCTAAATGAAACCTGGCTAGAAGACAGCTGCAGTGCAACAATCCTCAATGAAACAGCCCCTCCTAACTTTACTTTTATGAGTGTCTGCAGAGCTGTTAAGAGAGGTGGGGGTCTAGCTGCTCTTTTTAAAGATATCTATCAATGTAAGCAAATATCATTTGGGAATTACCCGTCTTTCGAATATCTGGGTACTGTGTTAAAAGGTGCTCCTCGCATTTTACTCATCATTATTTACAGGCCTCCAAAATATTCTCCAGCCTTTGCTGAGGACTTTACAGAACTGTTATCAACAATTACCTCAGAGTTTGACTGTTTTGCCATTGCTGGAGATTTTAACATTCACATAGATAATGCAGAAAAAAATATGGCAAAAGAAATCAAAACTGTTTTAAAAACTTTTGATCTGACTCAGCATGTACATGGACCCACACACAATCATGGACACACTCTAGATTTACTTATCAGTAAGGGTCTAAACATTTCATCGATTTTTATTAAGGATGTAGCACTGTCTGATCATTTCTGTATTTTCTTTGATATATTGATCTCTCCTGCCACTGAAGCTAGATCTGTGTCTGTCAAGAAGAGATGCTTAAATGAGAACACTAGTGTACTATTTATGAAGGCCATATCCTTAACACCAAGCATATCTGCTGACTCTGTTGATTTTCTCCTTGATTCTTTTAACTCAAAAGTTAAAAATATAATTGATGATATTGCTCCTGTTAAAGTCAGGAAGAAGAGTGGCAGACAAAAAGCACCTTGGAGAAACTCAACAGCAGTGCAACATATGAAAAGACAATGCAGAAAAGCAGAGCGCATGTGGCGGAAGACAAAACTTGTAGTCCATTATAACATCTACAAAGACAGCCTGCATGCTTTCAATATGGAACTAGGCAAAGCTAGACAGACTTTCTTCTCAAATATTATAAACAGCAATATAAACAACACACGCACTCTTTTTGCTACTGTAGAGAGACTGACAAACCCCCCAAGCCAGATTCCCAGTGAAATGCTCTCAAACAGCAAGTGCAGTGAGTTTGCTTCTTTCTTCTCTGAGAAAATCAATAATATCAGAAAGGTGATCAGCACATCCTTGAGTTGCACTGGGGTCAGACAGATCAGACCACCTGAGAAAGTAGTTACTATGTCTGACTTCAAAGAAATTGATGGCAAAATTTTGGAAGAAACCGTACAACACCTTAAAACATCAACATGCGCCCTTGACACACTTCCCACATCTTTCTTCAAAATTGTGCTAAACAGTTTAGAAGCAGATCTTCTAGAAGTGGTAAATGCCTCACTTCTCTCTGGGAGTTTTCCAAACTCCCTGAAAACTGCAGTTGTCAAGCCCCTCCTGAAAAAGAGCAATCTGGATAAGACCATATTAAGCAACTATAGACCGATCTCAAATCTTCCTTTCATAGGCAAGATCATTGAAAAAGTTGTCTTCAATCAGCTGAACAAATTCTTAAGCTCGAATGGATACTTTGACAATTTTCAATCTGGTTTCCGACCGCACCACAGCACAGAGACAGCGCTCATAAAGATAATAAACGATATTCGCTTAAATACTGATTCAGGCAAATTATCAGTGCTGGTACTACTCGACCTCAGTGCTGCATTTGACACTGTCGATCATAACATACTTCTTGACAGGCTGGAAAACTGGGTGGGGCTTTCTGGGATAGTCCTAAAATGGTTCAGGTCATACTTAGATGGGAGAGGTTATTATGTGAGTATAGGAGACCATAAGTCTGAGTGGACATCCATGACATGCGGAGTCCCTCAAGGCTCAATTCTTGCGCCACTCCTGTTCAACCTGTATATGCTCCCAATGAGCCAAATAATGAGAAATAACCAAATTGCTTACCACAGCTATGCAGACGACACACAGCTGTACTTAGCCCTATCGCCTAACGATTACAGCCCCATTGACTCCCTGTGCCGATGCATTGACGAAGTCAACAGTTGGATGTGTCAAAACTTTCTTCAATTAAACAAAGACAAAACTGAAGTTATTGCGTTTGGAAACAAAGATGAAGTTCTCAAAGTGAACGCATACCTTCACTCTAGGGGTCAAACAACTAAACATCAAGTCAGGAATCTTGGTGTGACACTAGAGTCAGACCTTAGTTTCAGTAGTCATGTCAAAGCAATAACTAAATCAGCATACTATCATCTAAAAAATATTGCAAGAATTAGATGCTTTGTTTCCAGACAAGACTTAGAGAAACTTGTGCATGCTTTCATCACCAGCAGGGTGGATTATTGTAATGGACTCCTCACTGGCCTTCCCAAAAAGACCATAAGACAGTTGCAGCTCATACAGAACGCTGCCGCCAGGATTCTGAGCAAAACCAGAAAATATGAACATATCACACCAGTCCTCAGGTCTTTACACTGGCTCCCAGTTAGATTTAGGATTGATTTTAAAGTATTATTACTGGTATATAAATCATTCAATGGCCTAGGACCTCAATACATTGCAGATATGCTCACTGAATATAAACCCAACAGATCACTCAGATCATTAGGATCATATCAGCTAGAAATACCAAGGGTTCATTCTAAACATGGTGAGTCTGCTTTTAGCTATTATGCCAGCCACAGCTGGAACCAGCTTCCAGAAGAGATCAGAGGTGCTCCTACAGTGGTCACATTCAAATCCAGACTCAAAACACATCTGTTTAGCTGTGCATTTACTGAATGAGCACTGTGCCGCTGTTCGTCCGACTGTTTGTACTGTACTGTATTTTACTCTATTTTTCTAAACTGTTTTAATTATTCTTATTTCTTTTAATTATTTTAATTTCTCCTATGTCAGCAGGGCATTTAGCCCGAAACTGTAAATGCCCACTCAGAAGGTGATAATGTGAAAGTGATTAATGTGGGTTTGAAAGTAGAACAGTATTTAAATGACGATATTAAAGTTTTCGTCTGAGAAAGAATGTGAACGCAGTGCTAAAGTGCTAAAGAAAGTGAAAAGAACGTGTGAGTAAATGAGGGAGAAAAGAAAGTTAAAGGAAAGTTGATAGATGGAAGTCGTAAGAAGATTGAAGGTTAAAAGAAGGTTGAAAGATTTAAGTCTTAAGGGAATCCTTTGAAAGAAAGATCTATAATAAATATTCTTTTTTATTTTTTAAAAGTACTGTATTTTATTTTATTTTTCTAAACTGTTTTAATTATTCTTATTTCTTTTCATTATTTTAATTTCTTCTATGTAAAGCACTTTGAATTGCCATTGTGTATGAAATGTGCTATATAAATAAACTTGCCTTGCCTTGCCTTGCCTTGCCTAACAATACAAATCGCTAAACACTCATTTTATTTCTGGTTCATTCATCCTGGAGGCCAGAGGGCGCCCTTATAGCAAATCCTTTATATGGACATCAGATATGGCTACAGCTACATGATAGAGACGTTTTGACTAATGAAACATGAAGACAATAAACACGATTGTAATGATATGTAAGCTTAGCGTTAAGTTCTACCAGGAAGACTCAATCGGCGCGTCATGTATTAACTCACTTCTAACCAATCACGTGTTAACACTCTCAGTATAAAAGAATGGTACTTACATTCGTCTGAGTTCGCAGATACTGACGGCGCCAATTACCTCCATCCTCCCCAACCACCTCCAAGATGGTCCTTTCCCTCCATCCTCCCCACCACCACCAGGATGGTCCCTTCCTTTACCTCCAGGGGGTCGGCTGCGCCCCTGCCTTCATCTTCAGGCGGGATTTGCAGATTCCTTTACCCTCGCATTGCTTGCTAAGGACGGGGCCGACGCCAAAGACTTTATAAAATTATGCTTGCTGAGCTATTAATAAATTTACACTTGTTATATCATTTTATCTCCAGAGTCTTTCTGGTAGAACTATGTTTATCTGTGTTCTTCAAGCCATCACAGGTATTTTCGTATATATATATAATGCAAAGCTAATCGACATAGCCTGTATCAGAGTATATAATTTTTGTGTTAAAGGATTAGTTCAATTCAGAATTAAAATTTCCTGATGATTTACTCACCCCAACGTCATCCAAGATATTCATGTATTTCTTTCTTCAGTCGAAAAGAAATTAAGGTTTTTGAGGAAAACATTCAGGGATTTTTCTCCATAATTGTGAACTTCAATGGGGTACGACGGTTTTGACGGGGTTTTAGTGCAGCTTCAAAGAGCTCTACATGATCCCAGCCGAGGAATAAGAGTTTAATCTATGAAACCATCTGTCATTTTCAAAAACAAAAACAAATGCTCGTCAAAAAGAAAATATTTCACATGTGCACATTTTTTAAAGAATGTTAAACTATCTTTTAAGGGTAAAATAACTCATTTTGTGAAATTCTGAAACAGAATGTCTTAAAATATATATATATATATATATATATATATATATATATATATATATATATATATATATATATATATATATATAAATATTTTATTTCTAGTCTCTATGTTTTCTGTGGTTAAGGCTTAGTGCAAGGTCAAACAATAGTGAAACAAAAAAATAATCAAATTAATTTAGAAATAATGCATGTCCCTTATTTGTCATTGGTACAATATTTTTACAATTTTACATTTGTACAATTTTATTTGTATAAAAAAAAAAAAAAAAAAAAAGTTGTGAAAAAGTACTTCAAAAGTAATACATTTAAAGCGATTCACAAATTCATAGATTCATAAATTCACCTGTTCATCACAATCTCTTATGCAAACATGCATCAAGCATGTTTCACTTTCAGTTTTATTCAAGTGAGTTTCTTTAATCTCCTCATTTCACGGAATGGAAACACTGCCAGAGATATGGGCAGAATAACGTATGTACCATATAATTACATCTATCTACCTATACATACCAACATGATTTCAAAGAATATCTGCATGCTGGTTGTGAATAGTTTTTTTTCCCTGGAAATAGATTCAATAGTTTGAAGCTACACCTCTATTTTCTCAATTCAAACATAGAACTCGTAAACTAGATCAAGATACCAGATAATTGATCAATTCAAATAGAGTATGTTTTGAGCTTTTAAAAAAAAGTGCTATACAAATAAACGGTTAGTTTGAAGTGAAGTGAAGGCAAATATAGTGACCCATACTCTGAATTTGTCCTCCGACCCATCCAAGCATCCTTCTAAAACAGACATCAAGTTAGTGCCTTTTGGACTTTTGATTAAAGATCACAGATGTAAAATTTTTGTTATCTAATAATATGCAAGTTATATTATTAATATTTACAATAAAACGTAACTGTGACTATACATCACAGTGTGCTTCTTGTCTTCAACTGATTATTATCACTGTGACTTGTATGAACTACAACAGTGAAAAGCCAAAGAGTACGTTATGAGAATGAACAGACAGTTCTACTTAAGAAGGCGGAAACTCTCAAACTTTATTTCGCATGGTTTCAGGTTTAATAATATCAACATTCTAGTCTAGTGAATGCAGATTCATACACCTTTTCTGAATTTGATTTATTTTATATTGTTGTTTCCTTTACCTGTGCTTAATGCCTTGAATCTCAACTGAGTGTTTAAATGGATAGTTCAGACATTCTGTCATGTCACGTAATGTCATTATAAACCATTATAAACTTAAAATGTTTCTACTTTCAGTATTAATTCAAAAAACGACTGAACGAATGATACACGGATTACCCTTATATCATTAATTTAACATTTTGTTTGGCTGCTGTACCTGAGTTATATCAGCCAGATGAACAAATAGAAAAGGTGATCTGATGGTTATGGTTGTGTTTAAACATAATCGTTATTTCACAATCATTAGACCTGATTCACTGAACTCATATAGAGCCCAATTTCTGAGTTAGATTTACTTTATTAATTATAGCAGCACTGTCTTGGTACAGCATAATATTTTTAGCCATTTCAATGAAATCCAAATAAATAATAAAAAAACCTTTTTTTTTTTTCTTTTTTTTTTTTTAGGCACACACAGACATCAAGAATTAGCGTATGAATCTCAACAATGGTGACAAACAGATCACCCCTGATCATAAGCTCATTATTTATTCATGCAGCAATGCATGATGGGAGCCATGAATGAGTTTTGATTGGTTGCACGCACTGCAACATGCTTTATAATTGTCACCATTGTTGAGATTCACAGGCTGATTCTTGATGTCAATGTGTCTAAAAACTAAACAAAGATAAGAAAAAAAATGTGTATAATGGAAACTTTTAAGAAAGTCTAAATATTATGCTGTACAAGGAAAGTGCTGCTATAATTAATAAAGTAAACCAAACTCAGAAATTGGTTTCTTCAATTTAAGTGAACTTGAAAAATGAGTGAGCAGAACTAAAAGTGTTAAGTTGTAGGTATTTAGTAATTCTAAGTGGGGTTAAATTTATATCAAGCAATCCACACAAAATGAAAAAACTAAGTTAACACTAATCATGGCTATTAAGTTACATGAACATAAAAAAACGTGCTAGTGATACTACTTGATTTAGTACTGCACACTTAAAATAAACAAGCTTTTCAAACTCACTAATCTTAAGCTTACTTTGCCTAATTTTTTTGAGCCAACGAGTTTGCATACTTTTTTTAAGTAAGGTCAACTAATTACATTTTACAGTGTAGTACGTTTTTTTCACCTTGGTATGTACTGAATCAAACTTAAGTAGCCTATAATAATAATAATAATAATAATAGGATAATAATAATCTTATTCTGGCCTCACTGAACCATTGGGTTCCTCCAGATGCTGGCTTTAACATAAGAGATCTTCCAGGAACCACTTAAATGTTAAACGATCTTCCAAGAACCCTTTTATCGCATTGAAGTTCCTCTATTTTCCCCCAAAGCACTTCGAGGTCTCATGGTAATGAAAAGGTGAGTCCAGAACCTCTGAACTAAATACAAAGTGCTTAAAGGATCCCATAAGTTCCAGCAAGAACCTCAAAGATTGTCAGTGGTCCTCCAGTAACCCTACTATAGGAGAAAGAGCTTTGAGGCATCTAAATTACATTCTGAAGTTCCTTGAGTATCCGACCGGATATTCGAGGCTCCTTTAGTTTTTACAGTGTAATATCTGCATATCATCAGCGATGTTTCCTTTCATTTATAATAAAAGAAGACAGAATGAGGAGAATGTCATTCTCTTCTGGCCTTTTACATTAGCATTCAGTTTTTGTGCAATGCTGCCACCAAGTCAAGTCATGTTTATTTGTTCAATATAGCGCTTTCATAATACATATCGTTTCAAAGCAGCTTTATAGAAAATGCATGTTTCAGTGTCATAATGTCTAGGGTCATAATGAACAGAGAATCTAGCAATAAATCAAGAAAAAATAAAATAAAAACTCCATTGGTTGTGAGGTATTGGAGAAAAAAAAACTAATGAGGAACCAGACTCATCTAGTAACAAAATAAAGTCCATATAGCAATCACTCCATGTAAAAAGGCATCATTTTATTACCTAAAATGTTTTTTTTTTTTTAAATGCAATATTTTATCTTTATATTGTTCAGCACACTTTTTTAAAAAAGAAAAATGAAAGAAACAGTAGTAGTACAAACAAGTAGTGACACCTGAAACTAAAATTGGGAAAAAGAGAAAACAACTGTCATGGAGTCACCAGATCGGCAAGCTCCGCCCACTCGTTCCCTCTCCCCAGAATTCTGATTCACTGCACATCATCATCAACACACACTATAAAGAGGCACTTCTCCTTCACTTCCTTGTCTGGTCTCGTCCTTACGTACACTTACAGACTCTACACACATACCTACCGTTGACTATACCTCAAGGATTCCTTAACTGTTCGTCTTCGATCATATGTGTTCATATAAACTCATATTTATATTAATTAGAGACAAGAATTTTATTTTTGATGATATGAATAATAATTGTTTTCCTTTTTTTGTTTAAGGAATCTGCACACATTGTAAACTCTCTTAAAGGATGTCTTTGCAAGAAGATATTTTAAGCAATGTACAAGAATTTCTGAAAGGAAATGCTGTTCAGACTTTTCCAGCAAGTCTTTTGTTAATTGGATTGGAGAAGTTGATTGAAGTGGACATTTTTACAGAATCTGCTAATATCATCTCTCTTCATTGGACCTGCTGTTTTCCTTTTTACTTTAATGTATCTCGTTTTTAGGGCTTTTAAATATGGAGTAGCAAATTATGATAATCAGCCTACAATGCAGCTTGTCTTATTCAAACAATCATATGGGTTATCATCTTGTTACTTAATTTTCATTTTGGGTGAGCTAACACATTATATGATTTATGAGCACAGGAATACATAAGGGAACTGAACTATCCTTTTCCTTTCTGATATTTTTGGGAAGTAGATAAAAAATAATAATAATTATAATAATATAAATAATTAGAGGTAGGAGCGAGATTAGCGGCTCAAAATATCTTTTTACTTAAAGTGTAATTTCCCTACACATCTGTCCGTTACGTTTTATATATTCTTTCTATATTCAATTTATCTATAAAATGGTATAAGGGCAATTATACAAATATCTTTTTGATATAAAAGATATATAAATTTGTACGTTTCTTTAGCTGTAAATACGTAATAATGTTTACATTTAAATGTTGGCAATATGTCCATAGTGTTCATTTCACCATCTATCCAATGTACACAAATGTACATTTTGCACCTGAAAATGTTACGTATTGATGATGCGTATTAACAATGAGACGAGGCTGGCACCATCTATATATGTGACCCTGGATCACAAAACCAGTCACATGTCGCACGGGTATATTTGTGGCAGTATAGCCAACAATACATTGGTCAAAATTATAATTTTTTATTTTATGCTAAAAATCATTCGTTTATTAAGTAAAGATCATGTTCCATGAAGATATTTTGTAAATTTCCTACCATAAATATATAAAACATTTCTTTTTGTGAGTGAATGCAGCACAATCGCAAACATAAATGGACAACTTTAAAGGCGATTTTCTCAATGTTTCGATTTTTTTGCACCCTCAGATTCCAGATTTTCAAATAGTTGTATCTCGGCCAAATATTGTCATATCCTAACAAACCATACATCAATGGAAAAATTATTTATTCAGTTATCATATGATGTATATATCTCAAAAAAAAAAAAAAAAAAGACCCATGTGACTGGTTTTGTGGTCCATGGTCACATATGGGTATTTACCTTTTGTGTAAAAATTGTGTAAAAGATAGTTGTGATAATCTTTGATTCACCATTTGTCTTTCTCTTTGCTCCAGTGTCATTCTAAACATGAATGACTTTCATTTTTGACTCAACTAAAGAAAATATTTGAAAAGAATATGTAAAGAAAACTAAATTAAAACTTTTCTATTTCTTTTATTGAAAATTATAAATTCTTTAAATTCTTATAAATTATTCTTTGAAGAAAAGGGTGCAAGTTAATATTTTGCATTTGCTCATTTGTAAAAGTCTCTCTTCTAAGGGAAATACGCTTAAATGTCTTTTGTGAAATGATTTGCCTGTGTTTCCTCGATGCAGATATTTCCATATAGTAGCTTCAAGCTGTTCCTCCCTGTTGGACATGGAACAACATTCAGATAAACCAATTAGATTTGAGGAAAATGTTTTTAAAAAAAATTAAAATCTGTCATCTCAAGTTCCAAACCTGTATGATTTTTTTTTTCTTCTACTGAACAAAAAAGAAGATATCGACCCCATTGACTTCCATTGTATGGAAAAAAAGAAAAGAAATGGTTTGGTTGGTTTGGTTACCAACATTCTTCAAAATATCTTCTTTTGTTTTCAGCAGAAGAAAGAAATTCATACAGGTTTGGAACAAGTAAATGAGTAAATGATGATATAATTTTAATTTGGGGTAAAATATTCCTTTAATGTCAAGTTTACCCTAACAAATCAGGACCTATATATATATATATATTTTTTTTTTTTTTGACAGGAATAGTGTCAGGTCAACATAAGTTGTCTTACTTGGCAGAATCACCCTCGCCAGTTATAGCACTAATAGAAAACATACAACATTTAGGCTAAAATTGTGCACATGTATTTATTTTGTATTTATTTATTTATCATATTTTAAAAATGTAAATGTTTGTGAACATAGTAACATGTTATTATAACAGCACTAAAAAGGAAGTATTTTATTAAATTATGAGAATTTCAAGCTACACTTGGTGGCAGTTGGCCATAGCCTAATTTGTTTAAATGGAAATGTGAAACCTGTTGCTTCCACATATCATCCTTAACTATCTGTTTTCAGTTGAGGAAACACTATTTAAATTAACAGAGCGGATCAATAGCAAATAGTCAAACCTGAAACTAAAAATGGGATAAAGAGAAAACGACACATTCTGGCACGCAACACCTTATACCTTCAAGCGGTTTAAAAACCTGAGGTAACTTTTTTTCTGTGGTCATATAAACTCAAATAATTCTCTTTTGTCCTTATATTGATTAGTGACTAAAAGTTTATTTTTTTTCGATGATGATGATGATGACGTGAATAATAATTGTTTTCTTTTTTGTTGAAGGACTCTGTACACATTGCACTCTCTCTCTCTCTCAGAAGATGCCATTGCAAATAGAAGATTTTTTGGATTGCAAACCTGTAAAAGACATTCTGTCAGGAATTGGTATTAAGACTTTTCCAGTGAGTCTTTTGTTAATTGGGGTGGAGAAGCTGATTGAAAAAGAAATTTTTTCATGCCCATGCAAAGTTGAGGATAATGCACTGCTAATGGCATCTATCTTCATTGGACCTGCTATTTTCATTTTTGCTTTAATGTATATCATTTTTAGGGCTTTTAAACGTGCATGCAGTTATTGCCATGGAGGAGCAAATGCTAATAATCAGCCAAATAATCAGCTTGCATTGTATGCAGCTTGTCTGATTCCACCTGTCGTATGGGTTATCATCTTGTTACTTAATGGTGAATATGTTGCTTGCGGCCTGACAGACTGGAAGGGAGTTTATGTTTCTGATAAGGAGCTCAACATTTCTTGGTGTAAACCTACAGAAGGGACAAGAAATGAGACAGACCTACGAGATTTGACAAACAAATATATTCATCACTCTCAGGTAAATATATTATACTGTGTGAACTTTTACTGATATCCTATCATTATTGAAACAGTTAAGTATGTTAATATACTTCTATCTATAATATCAGAACAGAAACTATCATAACAGAACTATCATTCGTTTGTTGAAGTGACCTGACCTTGTCAATTTGCTCAATGAAGCACGCAGTCAAGTTGAGCAGGCTCAATCCCCAGCTAACAAAAATATGTTCTGAAATATAATAAGAACGTTTTGCTAACCTTATCAAAACGTTATTTCTGAATGTCATCTGAACGTACAAAACGTTCAAAACAAAAATGTTTTAAAAACGAGTTCCCTTTCGTAAAGGGAACTCCCGCTGCATCGATACTCGATACTTTGGGGAATGCCCTCGGCATGACGCGTCTGAAGTCTGTAATGGAACTATTCCAATCTTGATTGGTGCTCGTCACTCGTGACGTTGCATGTGACGGTGATCCGGAAGCTATAAAAGGGCAACGGAACATAGCCGTATCAGCTTTCTGTCTTCAGCAAGCGTTCTGTGTGACTGTATTGTCTTATTTGGTGTTGTTTGTCTATCTCAATATATATATGGCGAATATAGAGAAACGACTCAGGCGGTGTGCGTCCCCTTGCTCGCGCTATTTGAGCGAGGGTGACACGCACTCGTTTTGTGTTGTTTGTCTGGGAGTGGAGCATGCACGGGCAGTGCTCGAGGGCGCTGTCTGTGCAAACTGTTTTCAGCTATCTATGAGAGAGCTCCGCTCCCGTTTGAGCTTGTTCGATCAATCAGATCAGGCTCGCGTTTCCAGTGCATCAGGTCCCGCGTCTGTTGAGGCAGCGCGCCGCTTGTATGCATGGGATTCGCACGTGGAGCTGGCAGATAACACTGAGACGGTTGCGACCCTTTCTCAGTGTTTATTAACCAGCTCCACTGGTCTCGCGCACGGTTCGGAAGCCCGCGCTGCGGCTTCTTCCGACCGTGTTAAAGACACAGCGTTTGATTTATCTGGCTCCGAGGGGTTAGATATTATCAACACTGAATCACATAAATATGGGGATTCGCCACCCCATATTCCCGTTATTGAGGAATTGCTGGAGGTTGTGACCAGGGCAGTGGTTAAATTAAACGTTGAATGGCCATATAATAAGCAGGAAGCGACTAAGAAAAATAAAATGGATGAGCGCTTCCTGCAGACCCAGTCACAATCTTTGTGTCAGAGCCTTCCCTTTTTCACTGATCTTCATACTGAGGTATCGAGATCGTGGGAAAATCCATGTTCATCTCAATTATTTTCCCCCCATGTATATATTTACTCATCTATTAGGGAATCTAATGAGAATGGTTATGGGGTGATGCCTCGGGTTGAGGAATATTTTGCGAAATATTTTCTCCCTGACGTTGCGTCACCCCTGATAGCTCAGACACTTCCCTCCAAATCTCGTACATCGAATTTGTTAGGGAAAGCTTATATGGCGGTGGGTCGAGCCTGTGCATGCCTACACACGATGGGGTTATTACAGGCATACCAGGCTGACCTCCTCAAAGAGGTGGATGATAACTGGGAGGTCTCACTCAACGGTATTACTGAATTTCGTAGAGTAGCTGACTTATCTCTCCGTATTATTAAGGAGACGGCTCGTGCTATTGGCCGTTCTATGGCAGCAATAGTCGTCACAGAGAGACATTTATGGCTTAATCGCTTGGGGATCGAGGAGAAAGACAGGGCTTTCCTTCTCGATGCCCCCCTTTCACCTTCTGGCCTCTTTGGCGACGCGGCGAGAACCGTTGTCGAAAGGTTTCAGGAGGCAGAGCGACAATCAGCTATCCCCAGTTGTCAATCTAGGTCTCATGGGGTTGCTGCCAGGGGGCAGCCTCAGGGGACAGCCGCCAGTTCAACATATTTTGAGAAGGTTTCCTCTCGTGCCCCCCCGTATAAGGCTTGGGGCCAGAAGAGACATTCTCGTATGAAGCCCTCTATATCGAGGACAGGTCTGAGGACTGTCTCTCGGGCTAAGATGGCTTCAACTAAGAGGTCTTGTCGTAACACGCAGACCCTTATGGCCGTTCCCCCAGGAGAGCGAGTACAGGAGTCTCGCCCCCTTATACAGCCCTTAGGAAATCGATGTTTACTTCCCGCCGCCGATGGCGCTTCGGGACACATCGGCTTCCAGCGAACACAAATCGCAGTATCTGCCCGGAAACGTTGCGGCCCTGTCGAGTTCGCCGCCTCTCAGGAGGTCTGTAGAGAGCATATTTCGGTTAGTTCCTGCCAGTTAGCTGCTTCAGGTCACCGAAACCATTTGAACATTTTTAGCCAAGGCCAGTCTCGAGGGACTGGTCCCCATAATAGCATATTTAGACACCCCGAGGGGTCTTCAAAATATAGCCTGGAGGGTCCTGCTTACAGCGGAGCTAATATAAAAATATTATCTACTAAGGGTGGTTCACATGTCTGCCAGCCCCGAGCAGGGTTGGTTCTTGGAACAGGAAGTCAAGTCTCTCTTAACAAAGGAAACCTCAAGGTGAGCTCTTCCTCGGTTTCGGGAGCCCGGGTTCTACAGCCGGTACTTCATAGTTCCTGTGAGGGAAGGGGAGTAAGGCCTTGTTTCGGATCTCAGGGTAATGGATCAACCTCCGAGGGGGTTCAGATTCAAGATTCCGACTGTCAGTCAGACCAGCTCCGAGGACTGGTCTGTCGTGATAGATCCACAAGGCCCTTAACTCCTCATTCCCTTCTAACCCCATCACGGGAAGTTTCCGAGATCTGCTTTTGGGGGAAAAGCACATCAGTTCCGGATTCTTCCATTCGGCCTAGTATTGTATCCCCGCACCTCCTCGGAATGCAGGGTCACTGTCCTAGCTCCATGGAGTCTTCAGGGCATCCTCATTCCTGTCCATTGACTACTAGAGCAGACGGTTCAACACCGAGGTGTTGTTTCGAGTCTCGTGAGGTGCTAGGGAATATGGCTCAGAGTCTAGGAAAAATCACCAGTGCCTCTTCAGAGAAACCGATTCCTGGGGGCGGTGTAGGTTATAGTCATGATGCAGGCACAATTGTCTCCAGCTCAGACACTCATCTTCCTTACCATAGTCATGAATATCAAGCTAGGCCAGGCCACCACTACGTGACCTTATTAAAGAGTGGGCTCGCTGGCAGCAGTGTTCAACATACTATTCTTTGGCCTGCTGTACATGGGGGCCCTGTAGTAGTGGCTCAGGACCAATGGGTTTTCCCCGAGAGGGAACCCACTCCGCATGACCAGAGTTACGCGCACATGCCCTCGTTTTCTGATCATGGGGAGGAAGTTATGGTTCCTGCTCCTAGTACCTGTGTTGGAAACACAGGGTCTGAGGAAACTTCAGAGAGACCATTAGGTTCTATTTTTGACAGACACTATGTCGATGGTCTCTCTGATCAAAGAGGGGGCAGTCATCCTGTCGAGGCAGGGGCTGCAGCCCGGGGATTTCGAACTCCACCCCAAGTTGGCTTTAGCCGGGATGGAGGTCGGTTTGTCAGAGGTGCTCCTGTTTCCCCTTTATGTGGACGGCCACCTTCTGCGCCACCTCTCCCATGCTCTTCCAGCTCTGCTGGGTTTGGATATCATGATACAGACATGGTTGAGGCCATGTCTGTGTATACTTTCCCCGATTGTTCTGCCCCCGGGGGTTCTAGAGTACAAGAGGGTTCAGCAGTACGGGATCAGCTTACTCTTAGTGGCCCTGTACTGACAGGCCCAAATATGGCTTCCAAACATCTGGGCCCTTCTGGCAGGCCTTCCGCGGTGAATCCGGATCAGGATGGTCCTCCCTCTTCAGCCCAAGGTCATGATATTTCACCCTTGGCGGTAGCCCAGGAAGCTACTGGATTGGCCCCTGAGGGGGACCAATTCATAAATTCTGGTCTCTCAACCGAGGTTGTTGAGACCATTGTAAACTCTAGAGCCCCCTCCACGAGGAAACTTTATGCATTTAAATGGAAAATTTTTATTTTATGGTGCAGAGAACATCAGTTGGACCCAGTTAACTGCCCAGTGGCTTCAGTACTGGAGTTCCTCCAGAATCGTTTCTCTGATGGGCTCTCCCCGTCCACGCTTAAGGTCTATGTGGCGGCTATATCAGCCTTCCACACGCCTTTAGGGGTGGGCACGCTGGGGACACACCCACTCATAATTCGTTTCCTTCGTGGAGCCAGGAGGATGAGGCCTGCTATCCAGCCTAGGGTCCCCACGTGGGACCTGGCAGTGGTCCTCGAAGGTTTATCCCTGGCACCCTTCGAACCCCTGGATAAGGTGTCTGAGAGATTTTTATCCTTTAAGGTAGCCTTCCTGCTCGCTATTACTTCCCTGAAACGAGTTGGTGACCTGCAGGCGCTATCTGTGGCTCCCTCTTGTCTCGAGTTCTCTCCTGGCAGAGTGAGAGCCATTCTCCACCCTAGACCTGGCTACGTGCCTAAGGTGCCCACAAATGTGGCACGGTCTATAATCCTTCCGGCCTTTCATCCTCCACCGCATGTGTCGGCTGATCAAGCTAAGTTACACTTGTTATGCCCGGTCCGAGCTCTTGAGGCCTATGTACATAGGACCTCGGGCTGGAGGAAGTCGGACCAGCTGTTTGTGTGTTTTGGGTTATCCAAGAAGGGCTCCCCGGTCTCCAAGCAGACTATTAGCAAGTGGATAGTAGAGGCTATTTCTTCAGCTTACGAGGTGCGCAATCTGCCTTCACCTCTCCTGATAAAAGCTCACTCAACCAGAGGAGTGGCATCCTCTAGAGCCTTGCTAGCAGGGGTTTCTCTTCAAGAGGTCTGTGATGCCGCTGGCTGGGCCTCCCCACACACCTTCATCAAACATTACAGTCTGGATCTGTCCTCTACACCAGGTTCACAAGTTCTCATGTCTTGAGTGTGCCAGATTGCTTCACACCAGGGCAGGGTCTCTCAGTGTGGCGGCGTGGGTATTCGTTCCCCAAAGTATCGAGTATCGATGCAGCGGGAGTTCCCTTTACGAAAGGGAACGTCTCGGGTTACGTATGTAACCCTCGTTCCCTGAGTAGGGAACGAGACGCTGCATCTCTCGGCCACACTTTTCGTGCTCCTGAGAACGACTTGCTTCGACCCTTTAAAAGCTGATACGGCTATGTTCCGTTGCCCTTTTATAGCTTCCGGATCACCGTCACATGCAACGTCACGAGTGACGAGCACCAATCAAGATTGGAATAGTTCCATTACAGACTTCAGACGCGTCATGCCGAGGGCATTCCCCAAAGTATCGAGTATCGATGCAGCGTCTCGTTCCCTACTCAGGGAACGAGGGTTACATACGTAACCCGAGACGTTTTCTTGGTTATGCGAACGTTGATGAAACATTTAATTTTGCAAACATTTTGGAAATGTTACTTTTGAATGTTCTTTTTACAATCTGAAGCATTAGTAACATTCAAAAATGTTAGACGAATGTCCAGCTAAAACGTTTCAGAAAATGTTTGTAGACAGGATTGTGCCTTCCTCCTTGCACTTGGAAATGAATCTGATTTAAAATGCTCCCGGGCTGAAAATGGGCCCTGTAAAAGTAGCCACGCTGTAAAAGTAACCCATGGGAATTGAGCGGTTTAATCCGAGTCTTTAATTTAGGCTTTTATTTACATATAATCATTGATCAACACACTCACATCAATAGTAAATGGAAGTTCAAATGTGCTTGTTTGATGTGCGAGAATCAGTGAGGTCTGTTGCATGTGTCACCTGAGTTTGTTAGTTTATTTATTTATTTATTTCCCAGATAGCAGGTTATTTCTTAATCGGCATCTTCAGTAGCTTGGTGATTATCCTGGTTCTTTATGACTGCTACAAAAGTAAAAAATGTTCCTGCTGCCCATGTCAATGCTGCACACCAACAGAAGGGACACAGAACACTGCACCAAACACTGCACCAAATCAGTCTCCGTCACAAGGTGCTCCCTCTCCTCCTCATGAGGAACCCAATGTTTGAAAGAGGGTCATGAACAGGCAGCCAAAAAGTTGTAAGGATAGCCTATTCTACAAATGAGAAGAAGAAAAAAAGATTAAGAAAGCATGCAAATTAACGAATTGTCTTAAACTTGGTGCTGGGACACAAGTAATTTCTGAGTGAATCTTACCCTTTCCCTCTGCAAGTTGCATACTGTAATATATGGTAAATATTTAAGTCTCATGGCATGAACTTTTTATTTTACTGATTTCCTTTACAAATATGTTATCCCTCTGCTTGCTGGTGGTAATACATTTATATTCTATTTCTGAGCGCCAATAATATTGGGCTTTATATGTGCCTGTCAGCTATAATTTCATAAAAGAGTAAGATTGTAATTACTTAAACTATATGACCATGTTTATACTACATGACATGTCATTTTAATATTCGCAAATGTCTAGTGTATTACAGTGTTTTTCATTTAGGTTGGAACAGTTTTCACTTTTTTAACCTACTGCATATTTCTCAGGATTTAATTCAGTCAATTTCTGTATAGACATAACTTTCACGACAAAAAGTTGAACTTTTTCACAAACAAATAATTCATAAAAGTATTTAAATTTAAGAGAGAGTTTATAGTATTTACTGAAATGTTGTTTGAGACATCTAGTCTTTGTTCTCCTGTTTTTCATTTTAGCCAACACAACCTTTGTATGTTAAGCTTATTTTAAATTAGATTTGAATTACACTGATTGTTTTAAAATGCTGCAATTGCAAGTGGAAAATGTGTCAAATAAACAAATTGAATGAATTATTCTACGATTTATTTATTAAGACTTGCTACTGGTGTGTTAAGTGTCATTTAATTTCTCCCATTCATGTTTCTGTGTTTTAAAATGTTATATTCAGAACATTAATCTCATTAAACATTATTTATGCAATTGTTTAAAAGGATTTTGATAAATGGTTAGATGGATTTTGTCGATACCGATTTAATTTAATTAGTATAACAGTCAGCCCTAGCTGACATTAACTTCTGCAATGCACAGATATTATATTTACCAGAAATGAAAGGGACAATATTTAAGTCTCATGGTAAAAAAAAAAAAAACCTTTTGATATAATTGTTTTACAAACATGTTACACTAATGTTTGCTGATGATAATATGCATATATCTTCTCTGGAAGTCTCAGGACAAAAACAATGTTTGTCCAATCCTTTCATTCGGTCAGAATGCATGTTCTACACAGAGCTGTTCATGTTCTCAGACTCGGATTTATGCTTTTCTCCACACTATCACCATCCAAATGAATCTGCAGCAGTCAAATAGTACAAGTAAGAGCTCTGTAAGTTGTTTATGTTCATGATTATTGTAATGTAATGTGCTTTGAGACATGGTGGTTTAAAGGGTTAGTTCACCCAAAAATGAAAATTATGTCATCAATGACTCACCCACATGTCACTCCAAACCCGTAAGACCTCCGTTTCTCTTCTTAAGACATCTTAAGATTTATTCTGAGAGCTTTCTGTCCCTCTGTTGAAAGTCAATGGACAGTATACTGTTCATGTCCATAAAGGTAATAAAGACATCATCAAAGTAGTCCATGTGACATCAGTGGGTTAGTTAGAATGTTTTGAAGCATCGAAAATACATTTTGGTCCAAAATTAACAAAAACTATGTGTTTGGAGTGACATGTGGGTGAGTCATTAATGACATAATTTTAATTTTTGGGTGAACTAACCCTTTAACATTATCTCTCATGGCGCTTTGCAGAATCTGCTCTGGCTGTGCTGTGCATGTGTTTTGAAGAAGGCATGACTTTGGAGACACTCTGAAGGGAGAGTGGGATCTTATGATTTCAAAGCTAGCTTGCTATTGCTAGCCGCTCTGAAATTAAAGGTACAATATGTACGATTTTTCTGATAAATTATTCAAAAACCACTTGCATAGTGTGATATATTTCATGCAGTTGTGTACTTACATTATCCAAAAAGTTCCCAAGGATTTGTAAATCCAAAGAAAATCTAGTTTTAAATAATGGCTCGTCCCTTGTCATTGTGTAATGACGTAATATCCGCACTATCCTCGGTTTCCGCTTGTAGAAACCATATATACATAGATTCCTCATTAGAGTCCGTTTCAGTGGGCCGCTTTATGTAGCCGCTAATGAGGGGTCTATATATATCTATGATACAGTATCTTGCACGCAGCTGTTGTGTCGTTCAGTCATCATGGTTCACGATTATTGATTGACGAGTACAGAAAATCCCCCCAAAAAATTATAAACGTAGATTGCCTGAGGCAAGCAGGCTTCAAATGGAGAAATAAAACAAGGATAAATATCAGGGTGGCGTTTCCGAGATGTGGAGAGCTTCGCGACAAACTTGGACTTGATCTTTCCACAGAAACTCCGCTCTTGCATGTGTTTTAATAGACAGGTAAGCAATATTATTTATTGTACACATACGGTTATATTGCACTTTATATAATGCTTTTTAACAAGTTTGGTGACCAAGTCTATGGCAGTGAAATTAAATACAGTATGAATTGAACTAAAAAATAGTTAGCAATTACTTGCAAATAGGGTGTTCAAATGTATTTGAACATGAAAATGTTACAAGTAACCGAAAAAAATCACAAATGTCAGGGCATGTCAAAACATCTCCAGGGCGCAGAAAAAAACAGAATACAAAAAAGAAAATTTTATATAGATTATAATAAAATAATAGATTATTTTTAGATAATAGTTAGATAGGGAGTATAATACTGTAATTAAGTGTGACACAAACATACCCTAGCCGAAAGTGTTTGAACAGCAAACTGTATGTGGTTACTAGTTTTGGAGCAGAAGTGTAGGTAGTGTCACATTGTTTCCAGCGAGTTGGGTTTTCCTGAGTTCTCGCTGAAACCACTTCTTTTTTCCTGTCAGAATGTATGGCACTGCTGCCTTTAAGTGTTAATGCAGAAACAGGAATTAAAGATACACAATACACCACAACAGACAAGAAGAACGAACACAAGAGTAAGTCTAAAAAAAAATACTTTTTATTTAGATGTAATTTATTCGTTTTTTTTTGCCGCAGTTTGTATTCTCAGAAGTGAAAACTGAATGATACTGAAATTAATGAAATGATATTCTCAGTTGAAGGGGATATGTGCACCATATAAAGATCTTATGGAACAGCCTCCAGACGTTTCCACAGTCCAGGAGACAGAGATGCCACCAAACGAATCATCCAACTGTTTGTCTTCACTCCAAGACTTCTTTAAGAAAATGCATGCATTTCTGAAACGTTTTTCCTTTATAATCATTTTTCTATTGAGTCTTTTGTTGATCGGAGTGGAGGAGTTCATGGAAATACACGTTTTTGTATGCCCGTGTAGACCTGATCTCAATGTGCAACTAACAGCGTGCATCTTCATCGGACCTGCTCTTTTTATTTTTGAATTATTGTTCCTGTTTTTAAGGCCTTTTAAAGATAGATGCAGTCGTTGTTGTGGAGGAGCAAATGATGAAACTCAGCAGAACTGTCCTAAAGCTTTTGCATCTTGTCTGATTCCACCTATAATGTGGGTCATCATCTTGTTACTTGATGGAGATTATGTTGCTTGTGCCATGACAGCTTGGAAGGGAGATCCTGTTTTTGATAATCAGCTAAACAGGTCTTGGTGTAAACCTGTCGAAAGTTTCCGAAAGGAGACAGTTCTACGAAATTTGACTATAAAATATATTCATCAATCTCAGGTAAATACCATTTACTGTATGAGTTTCTCCTGTTATTGTAATATCATAATAGAAAGCCTGGACTGAAGCAAACTCCGCAGCAGACTTCTTCACGACAGTCAAAGTGGCATTACGTCACGAAAAATTTATATTTTTTATTGTGCTAATGCACCATTTAAACCTACAAACCTCAACCAGCTTATCATGAACTCGCAGCTTTACGGATCTAACAGTTATGTCTATAAAAAAACAAAATTCATTCAACTAATAGTGATTTCTCTTTAACATTTTTTTTTTTCCTCCAGATATATGGTTATGCTGTGAGCTTTTTCTTCATTATTTTGCCAATTATCTATGTTGGAATTTGTGACTGCTGTGGAAAACATGATGGAACACGACCGGATACAACCTAGAACAAAACCCCTTCCCACACTGCAGAATCAAGGAACACAGATTTATCTGAATAACTTGAATACCTTACCTGAATACCCTAATTACTTTTTAAATATAGATTCAGGTTCATATGTTTCATGTTCTAGCCCAGTAGAGATTAATTTGCTGTTTCCATACTTTCTCTTCTTGATTGTTAATATTCTAATATAAATCAGTTTGTTGTTCTCCTACATCACAGAGAATAAATAGCTAAATTGTAGTGTTAAAGTAAAATATTGGGCTTTAAAAAGTATTGTTCATGTCTCTTCTCTTTCTGTGCTTGTTTGTTATTACAGTAATCGTAGAATTCATATAGCATGGACATTTGATATTACTGATTTGCTTTACATCTGTTGTCACGGGGGAAATTCCCAGGAAATGTGATGAAATTCGCCTTTTCCCTCACTTGTCCCAATTATTTTGTTGCCCTGTAGTCCATTTCAGGTCTTCAGTGTTCACAAATCAAATATGACTATTTTTAAATTAAATAGTTTTTGTTGTTGTTGTTGCATTTTTTGAATAAATTATTGTGATCCATTAATCTGCCCATTATGTTTTTATATTGATACACACCGAGCCCAGTTTTTGCTGTGAGTTCTGCACCGTCGGCACTAGTTAGACATCATTGGGGGTATTTTTGCCCTTTGAGCAGCTTTTTAGTATAATAACTTAATATATTCCAAACTGAGATGAAAATTAAGTACATCAATTACATAAATATTCCACACAAATTTCTCCCATTCAAGATTCTTGCATTCAAAACAGACAAAGTAAAAAGCCATATTCCTAAATGCATGTGGCATGTTGGCATCATACTGATACTGTATCTGCTGAGCTAGTAACACACAACAGAAAGTGCTATTTTCTAAGAAGATGTGAAACTGGTCTGAGATAATGTCCAAACTTGCTTAATTAGATATATATATGGCTATATAATGAGAAAACGTTGTATGTAGGAATATATCACATTGTGACTATTGTGATAATGTGCAATATTGGTACAAGTGACCAATAGCAGGTTCATTCATTACATTAACTTATTTGAAACTCACAGGGACGTCAAAGCAAAATTAATGAATGTTGATTTTGAAGGTTAAGAAGTTGAACAACTTTTTTTTAAAACTTCGTGGTAGTTGAGAAACTTTTTTGTATGAGAAATGAACCAATGAGAAATGAAACAAGATGTTAGAATCATAAACCAAGATGCATACATACTTTACAAAAATGCTGACATTGAAATCATGAAGTGTTCATGAAGTGAAACCAATTTATATTTAAGTCACCACTTTATAAAGCACTTTGATTCCTTTCATTCATTATTCATTTGATTCATTATTCATTTGATTCTTGCATGTTCTGATGATGATCCTGTTGTAGGTTTAACGGGATCATAATGACTTCTAAAACTGAGAAAATGAGACCAAACTCCCAAGTTCTGAGTTAGATTTTTAAGATACACTGGGAAAATCTGATGTATAGTTAAATGACAATGTGTTTCCTGTTAAATGCAATAAAATGCTTATCCCTTTTTTTTTTTTTTTAGAGTTTATTAACCATTTAAAAGGCATCTTTACCTCAATTAATACCTGATTAATCCTGGCTTTCTGAATCAGTTTCACCAAGAAAGACAAACATACACAGCTGTTATAAAACCAATGTAATGCTTTTGCCCCCTTTTTCTCTTATATGTTTTATTCTAGTCTTAATTGCACGCTCAATTTTTTTTCCAGGCACGACGACAATTTTGCAAGTGCACAGCAGGTCATGTGACAAGAACCAACCAATCACACATTGAAATATCAGCAAAGATGGAGGAACTCCCAAATACAGTCTTTTTTTTCTTTTTTCTTTTTTTTTTCTCTTCTTCATGTTTAGCAATGGTAGACACCACTGGAGCGCTTTGTAAAGAAGGAGAAAGTGGCGTGGTCGGCGTTTTCCACGTTTTTAGATGCGACGTGTGAGCGGTGTGAACGAACTTAGTGTCCAGTATATAAACTGGACACAGCGACCCCAGGTTTCAACGGAGAAAAGTAAAGTCAATTAGAAGCACTCACTTCCTGATGGCTGAGCGTACTGCGCAGACTCAAACTGAGCTTGACGACGTAGATGTGACGTGAGCAACCCGTCTGTCTTCTAGTAGCTGTGCCAAGAGAAATCTGAATCATTCCCTTCCGAAACTTGCAGAGACGGAGAGTGTGAGTAGGAGGTGTCCATGAGCTAGGAGCAGGAGCAACTTTTGCTAAGTATTCTGATTAATTGCATTTTTCCTCCACGTCCCCCCGATTGCCCGCGAGCTTCTCCTCCTGTCCATACGGTCATTTCTCTACCGTGCGACAGAGAGTCGCGTGGTTATGACGCAATCGTTAGCCTATTTTTACACAAACTGTTTCTACTGGGCCATAACGTAAGATACAAGGTAATGGAGCCTTTTATACATTTTCGTGTTTCTTTAGAAATAAATAATGGACAAATGGAGTCTTTAAACGCCTCAGATGTAAAGTTATTCGCTGTCAAAGTGACGTCCAAAATGAATGGGAGTCAATGGAATGCTAACAGCAGGTGGGGGTCTGCTAATCAAGCGGGGAAGCTTCAATGTTTTCCGAAACACTGCCCCCCTGGGCTCAATATGTCCCGCCTTAGCTTCCTGTTTCAGTGGAAATTACGTCAGCGCATCATACAAAGCTGCGCGTTCCAAGGCACTTCAGTGGGCCTTTAAGTTGCTCCTTCACCTGCACTCCTTGTCCCGTATTGTTTGTGTCTGCACGCTGTTTCGCATGTTGGCTGTTTGGATTATTCTAATAAACCTTGTGTGGTATATTCCTCATCTTCATCTTTATTGAACTTAAGCGTTACAACAGTCTTGTCTAATACATTATTCTAATGAACTGTTAGACAAAGAGACTAAACTGAATATGAAAAATTGTAGGGTTTGCCATGTGGTTGATGCCCAATGTCGCTAGCTAAGCAGAAATAGGTACATAATCATGTTTTGCTTGATCACATAAAAGTTGCATTGGATTTTTTCCTTAGCGTAAAGATTGAGAGAGTACCGCTGTATTTTGTAATGTCTGCTACTTGTATCTGTTAAAATTAATTAGTGGACCATACCATGAACTAACAATGATGGTAAAAAATGATGGTAACAATGATTCCATGGTAACGTCGCTGTTACGCTTACAATTGTGACAGTTTTCCCTTGATGGCTGCCCTTGAACGCAGAGATTAATGCATTATGACGTCTGAAAATTCCATGTAGCCTGGGTCTCTCTGTGTAGTCTTTCTTATTATGCAGTCTCATATGCCATGTATTTGCCAGGAGAAAAATAATTCAAGTGGAAAAACAATATTTGGTGCTGAAGGAGACAGAGCTGAGCTCCGGCAGGGTGTGTTGTGGACCTGACGAGGCGGAGCTGAGCTCCGGCCCAATTTAACTTCTGATGCCAAGTATCATGTAAATATGCTGTGTCGCGACTCCCCCGCAAAAATATCTAGCCTAGCCTAGTACTATATCGCGATCTGAACTTAAAAAAAAGGAACAACAACTGACGCTCATGCCATCTAATGAATGAACAGCGGATTGCAACAAAAATAAATGTTGACGAAAATAAAGAGATTTTTGGTTCGTTTTTATTTATTTTTTCACTATATTTTAGTCTTGTTTTTTTTTTTTTTCGTCAACAATATTGCATGTTGATCAAGCCACAGAGTTATTGTCGCCTCGTCTTTGTCTCGTCTTAGTCATAGAAAAAAAGGTTGTCAGCGAATATTTTTCGTCATATGTTTCGTTAACGAAATTAACCAGATGGATGTAAAGAAGTTTGGTTTCACTTTATTTTGATGGTCCCTTTAACACATTCTGTTGTCTATAAGTAACATTGCACCTACATGTCTACTAACTCTCATTAGAGTATTAGTAGAGTATTAGTAGACTGGTAGGGTTAGGGTTAGAATAAGTTGACATGTAATTGCAAAGTTACTTATAGTCAGAAGAATGTTTGTTGGAGGATCATCACAATAAAGAGTTAGCAGATATTAAGCAGACAGTACACTAATACTCTAATGAGAGTTAGTTGGCATGTAGTTGCAAAGTTACTTATAGTTAACAGAATGTTCAAAAGGGACCATCAAAATAAAGTGTTACCAGAAGGGTTTATGCCCGCATGAAAAGTGGCATAGAATCAATCCAACAGCCAGCAATGACATGTGGGGCCCAGATGAGGGCTTCATGGGCGGCAAATGTGGGCCCCATTATGGGCTTGCACCCGGGATCCACATTGGGGCAAGCCGTGGAAGCCCAGACATACTAAAAGTGGGACCTGTAAGGGTACTGCATGGGTCTTAATTGGGCAATTCATGTCAGACCCATTTGGGCCCCACCTGCCCAAATGGGTCTAAAGTGGGCTTGCACCCGGGATCTACCCAGATGGGCTTTAAATGGGCTCTGTAAGAGTCTTATGTGGGTCCTAACTGGGCAATTCATGCTAGACCCATTGGGGCCCCATCTGCCCAAAGGGGTTTAAAGTGGGTTTGCACCCAGGATCCAGCCGTGGATGCCCAGATGGGCTTTATAGGGGGTACTATAAGGGTGTTATCTGGTATCTTAACCGGGCAATTCATGACAGACCCATTTGGGCCCCACCTGCTTAAAGGGCGTTTAAAATGGGCTTGCACCCGGGATCCACATGGGGGCCAGCCGTGGATGCCCAGATGGGTTTTAAGTGGGACCTGTAAGGGTCTTATGTGGGTCTTAACTGGGTAATTCATGTCAGACCCATTTGGGCCCCACCTGCCTAAAGGGGTTTAAAGTGGGCTTGCACCAGGATTCAACCGTGAATGCCCCTATGGGCTTAAAGTGGGCTCTGTAAGGATCTTACGTGGGTCCTAACTGGGCAATTCATGCAAGGCCTATCTAAGCCCAACCATGCCAAATGGTTTAAGGAAACAATCTAAGAAAAACTAAAAACGAAGAATGAATATAAGTCCAAGATAAATACAAGACACTTGACGCTTTGAACTGCAAGAAATATATTGTTAAATTGAACAACAAAAGTGATCTTTAAAAAACAATTTAAATGTCACAACATACCGGTAAACAAATCAAAAATATATTTAAAAAAAAATCTCTGAAAAAAAACATCTCTCCAAAAAATACATTAATACAAAATTGTTACATCGAACAACAAACTTAATCTTTAAAAAAACAATTTAAATGTCACAACAAACTCTCATTCGCTTTGAGAGGAAACGAGCTTTCCAATAAGGTATAAAATGACATACTTTAGTCATTTTAAACCATTTCAAAAACCGATACCGATATTTACCGATATCGGCCGATAATATCGAGCATCCCTAGTTATTTGTCTAAATATGTGTTTCTGCCCCAAGGGACAGGCGTCTGGGACTGGGCTATTATTTGAAGTGTTACGGTAGGCCTGCAACTTTTCTGAGAGTCCACTAATCAGCATAATTCAACACAGCGTAAACTTTGACCTATTTTGATGTTTTTTACATTTTTGGGAAGTTACATTTTTCATTTTCTGCACGACTAACAAAAATGACTGATGGATTGTTTTGGCAAAAGATCTACATGTATGCAATGTTTGTTCTTTGGTGACTAGCGTGACTTGAAATGTATTGAGTTACAATTACTCAATCTCAACATGCTTGATTAGCCTACATGTAGAGTTACTGCAAGTTACTAAAAATTGTACAGTAAGTAATTACATAACTCAATAGGCCTACATAGTTACTTTGCACCTCTGCCATGCAGGACCTGTTAAACAGAGCTTGACTAGATACCGGCTAAAGACAGAAAATAAACATGCTTCACACAGGTTGCAGTGAGAATACACAATCAATTGTTTATTGGTACAGGTGCAGCTTAAATAGAACATCACATGGCATGGTCACATGACAAACACACCTGAGAGGAATCCACAATAATTGGGAGCATACTCATTAACCAATCAATCAATTAACAGGACCCATGTGTTCCCAGTTCAAACCCATGGCCACTTGGCCCATAAAAATGCCATGCAGGACCCATATATGTGTTCCCAGATCAAACCCATGCCCACTCGGCACATAAATATGTCATGCAAGACCCATATATGTGTTCCCAGATCAAAACCATGCCCACTTGGCCCATAAATATACCATGCAGGACCCATATATGTGTTCCCAGTTCAAACCCATGGCCACTTGGCTCATAAAAATGCCATGCAGGACCCATATATGTGTTACCAGATCAAACCCATGCCCACTCGGCACATAAATATGTCATGCAAGACCCATATATGTGTTCCCAGATCAAAACCATGCCCACTTGGCCCATAAATATACCATGCAGGACCCATATATGTGTTCCCAGTTCAAACCCATGGCCACTTGGCCCAGAAAAATTCTATGCAGGACCCATATATGTGTTCCCAGTTCAAACCCATGGCCACTTCGCCCATAAAAATGCCATGGAGGACCCATATATGTGTTACCAGATCAAACCCATGCCCACTCGGCCCATAAATATGTCATGCAAGACCCATATATGTGTTCCCAGATCAAACACATGCCCACTTGGCCCATAAATAAACCATGCAGGACCCATATGTGTGTTCCCAGTTCAAACCCATGCCCACTTGGCTCATAAAAATTCTATGCAGAACCCATATATGCATTCCCAGTTCAAACCCATGCCCACTTGGACCATAAATATGCCATTCAAGACCCATGTATGTGTTCCCAGATCAAACCCATGCCCACTTGGCCCATAAATATGCTATGCAGGACCCATATATGTGTTCTCAGTTCAAACCCATGCCCAATTGGCCCATGCCTGTCCCTTATGGGGCCCATGTAATCAGCTCATATGGGCTTCCTATGTGGGACTCATACTACAAAACCTACATGGGACCCGCTGATTTCACCCAGCCAAGCCCATGCCCACACAGTAACCATGGAACCCATACTTAACCCATCTGGGCCCCACATGTCATTGTGTGCCAATGCTGCAAAACACTTGTGCGCATGCGGGCTTGTGTAATCTGAGACATCTGTTTGCTGCGTAAAGGAGGAGCAATTTGAAAAGAATGTGTGTTTTCTCCAAAGAGAAAAGGGTGTTGTAAGAGCACTCTGCAGCAGACTCCGAAAGTTGCATACATCGAAGTGAATTCACACTAGTTGCAGGTAGGTTGTTATTCGAGATTTTATTATGTGATTCAGGAAAAGTCAAATTCATAAAGTCATTTAGTCTTTTTGTGTGATGTGACACAGGTATTGACTTGCCTTGAAAATTATTTTATACCTTTTTCTTATGCTCTCTGGGGTACCACTAATTTACATTTTGTTTAAACAAACAATTGGACAATTACATTAAAAGTCAAAAATTCCATCAAATACTTCAAGATAAGTCCCAAATAAGTTGGGTTAATGGTTTGACATATTGCATAAATAATATTTGACTGAAGTGATTGTATTGAAATATTTTATATCCTACTAATGCTAAAACTGTGATAGATGTTAAGTTAAGGTCATTCAGCTACTTTTGGGCTATTTTTGATTGGCCATTGGGCTAGTTTTGTTACACAGACCTGGCAACCTTGAAAGCAGCAGAGGTGAAGAGAGTGCAAAAATAAGAGATGAGAAGAGAAAACAGCAGTATTAATCATTTTAAAGTCCATCAAACTATGCAGATGCTTTAAAAACAAGGATATACAACTGTACATTCAGACTCACCTTATTCATTTTTGTTCTGTACACTGTACACAGATTCTAAAGTTCTAAAAGGGGGTTTTCATAGCAGTGCCATAGAAACATTTTTGGTAAAGAACCTAACCAGTCAAATAATTATTTTTTTCTGAAAGAACTTTTTCCAACATAAAGAACCTTTAGTGCAATGGAAAGGTTCTATGAATGTTAAAGTTGTATCATGGAACCATCAATACTCAATATTTTTGAAATGTTTGAAATGTTAAAGTGAAATGTTCTATTGATATGTTCAAAACCATATGCTTCATTCTCTTGCTATGAATAATAATTCTCATCTTCTTCATTAAAGGGAATCTGTCGAGGCTACAAAGAGCTTTTGAACCGGACTAAAATAGAAAGAAGCAATCAAAAACATCATCAAACTTCCCTCAGAAGATGTCATTTCAAGAGAAACAAAGTGACCTGCTCTTGAAACGTTGTACTGTTTTAGGCTATGCTATATTGACCATTTTGTTAATTGTACTTTTGTTTGAACTGTCTCGTGAATTCATATGCCCATGTAGAAATGATCAGAATGAAGTGGTAACAGTGTTCTTCTTCATTGGACCTGCTTTTTTTCTCTTTGTCATAATGTTCCACATTCTAAGGCCTCTTAAATACGGATGGTTTCTGTGCCCTGAACGAGTGGAAGATGATACTCCTCGGAGCTATCCTAAAGCTATCATATGGTGTCTGATTCCACCTTTAATGTGGATCTTCTACTTGTTACTTAAAGGGGAATTTGTTGCTTGTGCCATGACAGACTGGAACGGAGTTTTTGTTTCTGATGATGAACTACAAATGCGGTGGTGTAAACCCACTGAAGGGATTCGAAATGAGATGGATTTAACTCGCAAATATATTCACCAATCTCAGGTAAATATCCTATACTGTATGAGCTTGTTCTGTTATTGTAATATCATAAAGGAAATATTTAATTAATCCTTTCTTGACCTCACAATATGTCAGAAAGGGAAAATGACAAATGATATCAGACAAATACAAATTCAAGTAATTTTTTTTCTGTTCTTTCAGTATGCAGGTTTTGTCTTGATCACTTTCTTCAGTGTCTTGTCGCTTGCCGCTGTGGGTATTTATGACAGCTGCATAAGTGGGAAATGTGACTGGTGCCCGAGTGGTCTGTTGTTGTTCTGCGGACGAAAAATGAGACGCGATGGAGGATACATACAGCATGATGTGGAGCTCAGCCCCACCGCCTCCATCACTACACACCCACTTCTTGCTTTTTCTAAAAATGAATAAACAGCTGAATTTTGGAGGGATGTCAAAATAAATGTTAAAGGGTGTTTTCGCAGCAATGCCTTAAGGTGTGTTCACACTTGGTATGTTTGGTTCGATTCAAACGAACCCTGGCGTGATTGCTCTGTTAGTGCGGTTCATTTGAATAAGTGTGAACGCTTGCCATCTGAACCCTCATGCGCACCAAACAAGCGGACCGAGAACCCTTAAAAGATGGGTCTCAATCCGTTTCCAAACGAACTTTGGTGCGGTTTGAATGGTATGAACGCAACGCACACCAAAAACATCTACATAAACCCGAAAAGGGACATAATGTCACAAGATGCGACCCTAAAAAGACAGAATGCTCAAGCATGTTTTTTTCTCGTCATAGTCGCGATGTTTCCCATCACAGTTTGGTACAGGCATCAGAAACGTGTCTCCTCATGCCAGATCTTCGTTTGTGTGTGACAGAGGGATTCTTGATGCTGTTTTGACTCCTTTACACATTTTACAAGCTCTTCTCAAGTTCTCAGCTGGTCAATATTTAATGATATGAAGGCTACGCACATACAACGAGCGCATTTAGCCCAGCTCAAAGCATTGTTTTGGATTTTCCGTAAGTTCTGTCGAGAGAATTTAAATATACGCAATAAAAGCCGACCAATAAGGTTGTGAACATATACCCATGCCTTAAAGTCCAACTGAAATCAAAATTGACCCTATTTACTTTGTTAGCGCATATTACTAGTCTTGTGGTGAAAAATGTATCTGTGCAAGTTAATACACAGAAAAAAATTTGTTTGCCGTGGTAATCTTTAATCAAAATTTTAAAAGTTACTTCCGGTCTGGAATGGCGTTCCTTCTCTGATGATGTAGGTTTGACGGCTTGGGTTGGGAAACACTTAACCACTCCCCTCAAACCGTTAGTCTGTTATGAGCAGAGATGGAGAGGAGGAGTGCTGGAGTAAAACCCTGCCCTCTGTTCAATATTCCGTTTCACTGGGAAATACGTCACAACACTGGAGAAAAGTCATTCGCAACTTCCGGTTCACGCGGACTTTAAGGTTCGGTGTAAAAATGCCAATGTGAATGCTAAGAGGACCAGGACTATTTTTATTTTATTTTTTTATCCGGACCAAACGAACCATTTGAACCAAAATACAAGTGTGAACACACCCAAAGAAGAACAATTTTTGGTTCCCCAAAGAACCTTTTGGTGACGGGACGGATTCTTGAATCCACTGCCGCTTCAATGTATATTCTTTGAGTGGTTGTTAGTCAAGTTATTAATCAATATGTATCCTTCTAAATATCAAATGATTTGAATTACTTCATCAAGCTTATGAGATTTACTAGTTATAAAATGATATGTCAGTTCACTGAAACATGCTCTCTCTTTGTTGTCTCTTCTGTTGCCTACGTGACCAATTCATAGTTAAATAATTTACTTTGCACTTCATCTTTAATCACTAGAGAATAATGACTAATATTGTCTGAACCTCTTTCTAAAAAATATCTTACCAGCATGTTTTATGAAAGTTTGTCTGCAACATAGTCAGTTATTAATATTTCATTGTCCTCTCTTGTTTTTTGTTGTTTTTCAAATGTTCATAATTTCTTTGTGAATACTCAAATCTCATCATTTAATATTGTTTTTAGTATTATTATTATTACTTTTTATTAATATTCATAATCAGTAGTATTATGTATCTGTTTTATACGTTTTATATACATTCATACTCATTTGTAATCATTGTATTTTGTGAATCACATGTGGGGGAGACTTTGGGTGACTTTGAGTGTGCTGAAGTTAGAGACTGGAATGTATGATGGCATAAGGGGATACATTCCTATGTTAATGGGAACCACATGTTTCTCTGGTAATGCAGTTTTTCTGTTCAGCATATATAAGAACTGTAAGTCTTTGTCTAGGGCAGAGAAGATGACTGAGAAGCTGAATCAAGACCTTCGTTTGGTCCATTGTCTCTTCCTCTTATGTCTTATATAAAATAAATAAATAAATAAATAAATAAATAAGAGATCTCTTGACAGAATAACTGGTGTCTGTTTCCATGAAATCAAACAACAGGGGAAAGCAAGATTTTTAAATCTACACTTTGTGCTAAAAATTATGTCTGTAGAATTTGGCATGTTTCATTGTGTTATTACAAATAAACAATTGACTCTGAGCACAACTATTAACTTACAAAATCTTTAACACTTTTTTAAATACTGTTTGAATAATGTCTTCTGGTTTGTATTATACTGTAGGTAGATCTTACGGATTTATGAATGAACTACTCAAACTACTCAAACTACTCAAAATCAAACATTTGTTAAAGCATCCACTTCAAACATTACAATTCCCATTATATCTTTTGTTAACTACAATAAGTAAATCCACTTTACCAGCTAATTTCTCTTCGACAGCGATACCATAGAAATATACAGAGCTATACAGCAAAAATGGAGGTTTAAACTAAAGATAGCTGGGTGTTTGTTTCTTGCATAAGGTCTGAGTCACCGTGCTATAAACTCAAATGACGCTTATTTCTGGAAGCAGTCAGCCCTTCTTCTTCTTCTACTGTAAATGTGTGCAGAACACATACGCTGCATTTCATCACAATTCTACAAAAAGCAGGATGGGTTTACGTAAAATTAGTCAGCCTTACTCATTCATTTTGGCTGGGAAGGGAAAAGGGAATTTTGATGAAGCTTTGATAAACTTCCTTATCAGTTACTGGAAGCTTGTTTTTTTTGACATTGCTCATAAAGTTCAGCCAAAGATAAAAATTCTGACGTTCCACACATGTATTTCATTTCATTTATTTATAAAGCACAAATAAACACAACAAAAGTTGTGACCACAATGCTGTACAGAAAATAGTGTAACATATATTAATAAAAAATGACTTACTTTCTTGGTGAACACAAAAGAAGAAGATCCGAAACAACAAAATCAAAAACACAGAGACACAAAATATCTTCTTTTGTATTTCACAGAAGAAAATCAAAGTCATTTGTGAAATACATTTTACATTTAGCAGGATATGAGAAGCTAGACTACACTCTTAAAAATAATGATTCCACATATTATTATTTTTTGCAGCAGTGAACCATTTTGGGTTTTCCAAAGAACCTCTCTGTAAACAGTTCTTACAAGAACCATTTTTTCTTAGTGTGGAGAACATTTTAATAGCTTAAAGAACCTTTTTTCCACTATAAGGAACCTTTTGTGCAATGGAAAGGTTCCACTATATGCAAAAAAATATCTTTCATTTTAAGAGTGTACAGTAACACAAGAAGTGGCCGTTCACACAGAACATCTTTTTGCCAAGTGAGCTCCAGTAGGCTAGATTCCTCCTAATCATAAGCGCTAGAATGAGACGGTCTAGTAAGTGCGCATGGCTATGTTCAAGCCCCCATGGTCATGGCATGAAAATACTATTTAAACTTCATTTTGGAAAAATACTTTATTAAAAATCTTTATATTAACAGGCTTTCTATTAATGCAGTACAGTGGATGACAACCGTATGTGATCTCCCAGTGGCATAAATCATTGGCAGTTTAGTGTTAAGTGATTAATTACACCAAAAAGAGTTTGCCGTCACCTCCGAAAACATTATTTTTGTCTTACATTTTATAATGAACTCAGTGCAGACACGTTTTCTGTCTGTTCTTTTTCTTGAAATGGAACGTGTGCAAAGGATTATGAGTGACTGAAAGACCTGAAGGATGCACTTGATGCATCCATCAAAATGAGATAAATGGAGGACACAAAATTTAAGTTGCCTTCCAAGGATCCTTGGAGACGGATTGATGACGTGGCAGCCAAGATATGCTGCCTTACTAAGCCTTCCATTTGAGATGCACCCTTAGAATGTTTTAAAAACAAGTCTCGACAACTTGTGTTTTTTTTTCCCCATCCCACTGTTCTGCGTCGCTCGCACTTCTATGTAAACATGTGCAGAGCTTGCGTAAGAGCGCTGATTTTTTTAAAATAATTATTATAAATTATGGAGAAAAAAAAAAGAAAGAAAAAAAATAGGCCTATTTGTGGGGGGGGGGGGGGGGGGAAGTAATATTTGAGATACATAAAAGCTTTTTATTTGTTTTCTTCCTAATTGTCCTTGAAATATTGGTCAAGAACACCCCCCCCCTCCCCCCCCTCAACCCCACCCCCAACACAAAAATGGTTTGGTCACTGGTCAAAATTTGATGTTGTCATCTGATTTGAAGTTCAGTAGGCTACGCTCAAAATGTCCGGTCAGCACAAGTCCAGTGCTCAGAAAAGGAAAGAAAAGAGAAGAAGAAAATAGAGGCCAAATTTTTGTCCCGCCAAAGCCTTATTTTATGGGTGAGTGATGTAGAATAGAATGACAGCTGCGCCTGACAGGGCGCATAACAAGCAGAGAGAGCGTGGGCCTGCCAGGGCTGGACTGGAACAAAAAATCGGCCCGGGCATTTTGGCCCAGACTGGCCCACTATATGATCATAAACACCACCCATCTTTGCACGCCCTTAATTATATGCATACCAACTCCTATTCCTTGAAAGCACTAATGCCGTGTAATGAGTGAGTATATTAGGAACGAGTGAAAATGTGACATTTATTAATTAATACAGTTGAACTATACTCCACAGTGATGAATCCTAAAACAAGCTATAAGCTGCAAAGGCATAGCAATACCAGTGTTTCTCACAGGATTTTTGGTAAAACTGTGGTGGGTGGACCCCGGTCCTTCTAGGCTATTTTTTCACGCTATTTCTCTGCACAATCCTTGCTTGTGTTTCTTCTCCATCTCGCAGACTATTTTGACAGATACACACTGACGCCGCCTTCACGCTGGCAGTTGAAATCAGCTCCGTAATACGCAATATGCCCCCAGCGGACGTCGTACACCGTTGAAAAGCTTCGGAAGCGAGTAGAACAAAAATGGCGGAGAGATTAAAGGTTGATTTTGTCAGTGTCAGAATGTACAATTCTGTATGATCTCTCTGATGAGGGTTATAGAGACATTAATCGGAAGGCTGCTGTGTGGAGGAAAGTTCCCCAGGACGTTGATATGTCAGGTCGGCTAAATGTGATATAGTGGTATATAGGGCTTTTAATTGTATTAACTGCCCTAATAACGTTAGAAAATCATGAAAATAAAAAAAATGACATGACAACTTATCGTTATAAAATCATTATTTATTTTATTACAAGTTAAGAATTCAGGTTTGTTTATCAGTACCATAGCAACGCTAACTTCCGCTGGAATTGTCGTCTGTAGCCTTTCGCAAGAGTTCAATTTTTTTGAACGCATCCGGATGACCAACGGACACGATTTTTTCCGCACCGCACTCTTTCGGACCCGGTTTGCACCCATTCGCATGCAGTCTGCGAATCTCCATAGGATATGAATGACTTCCGGTTGTTTCGTAGCCGTATCGGAGCTGATTTCAACTGCCAGTGTGAAGGCGGCGTGACACTGCTGCACGCTCGCTCACTCGTTTAAAGTTGTGATTGGGCCAGCCCAGTGTCAATCAAGAAAAGAACCAATGGGCCGCTGATCTACGTTTTTCATGGGCTGGTCTGTCAGAAAAAAAAAACTAACACTGACTTTTTTTGACCACTGCATTACACCGGCACAAACCCAGCGCCGCCAATTAAGCAAAACAAAACAAAACAAAACAAATGCCCGGTATGCCCGATGGCCAGTCCAGCCCTGGCGTCTGCGCACTCTCATTTGTTAACATAGTTAATGCAGAGGAGAGGAGGAGCCAGGGAAAAGGAGAGATCTGGGATCAAGACTGTCAGCTGGCCTGCCAATTATATAAATGAACTGTCTCTTAAAGAATTAATTATCTTCAGAATTAAAATTTCCTGATAAATTTCTCACCCCCACGTCATCAAAGATATTCATGTCTTTCTTTCTTCAGTCGAAAAGAAATTAAGGTTTTTGAGGAAAACATTCCAGGATTTTTCTCCATATAGTGAACTTCAACGGTTATCGATGGATTGAAGGTCCAAATTGCAGTTTTAGTGCAGCTTCAAAGGGCTCTACACGATCCCAGTTGAGGAATAAGGGTCTTTTTTAGCCAAACCAGTGAACTTTTCTAATCACGATGAAAGTTAACGCGTGACATAGGTACCAAAATAGTGTTTAAAAAGCGAACACAAAGACTAAGTCAAACACCTTTTACAAAAAAAAAAAAAAGTAAATAAAAGGTAAAATGAACGATGTCGGGCAATTTTGAAGTTGGAGGAGAAAATGAGATGGAGTTTTTCGCCCTACCCTATATTTTCCACCTACGTTAGGTTACGGCCTGACCTTTCCAACGTGATTACGGAATGCGTGAAATCGTGGACGTGCAGGGCAAGCATTTGTGATTAAAACATTTTTTTTAAATGGTAGATCGTTTCGCTAGAATTTCTTTTCTTCTGAAGATGACGTGGGAGTAAATTATCAGGAAATTTTAATTCTGAAGTGAACTATTACTAAATTATTCATCAACTTATGTACTTTATTGATTTTTTTTCTTTTCACACTACAGAAACTCTGTTCCCTGTGAACGACCACTAACACTGTCTACTCTCACATACTGCATACTGCATCTATTTTTTTTTTTTTTTTTTTTTTTAAATGTAAAACAAATGCCAGGTGAAAACTTGCCCGGACCTGGTGATTATGAAAAATACTTGTAAATCTTGAAAAAAACCTTGAAAACTCTTGTCCTGTGTAATTGGTCTTTTGAGTCAAAACCTTATTGACATTGTGACAAAAGCCCAGTGTTACAACAAGCACTTGTCTTTCCTGTCAACCACATGATATATAAAAATATATATGGCATGTGTGAATATGTTGTGTAAGACACAAGTTCACAAAGAAAGTAGACTGATTTCTGTTGTTGGTCTTGTTTCTTTTCAGTAAGTTTTGTCTGAGAATATATCTGCTGGCAGACAAGAAATATTATATTTCTGCTTTAAATACAAAATATTCACTTAAAACACGTTTTACTTAAATGCAGTAGGCCAGCTATGTAAAGTAACCAAATATTGAATGCTATTGTTAAACTTCCCCTGGTCACCACTGGGGGTGCTGTGTGTCCTTCGTGAATGAGATACTTTTATCTTGAACTAGTGGACCATAAAATGTTTCCCCTGACCCACAACCTGTACAAATTAATATTTTGTTTGCCTTGTAGTTAATTTATTATTTCATTAAAGTAATAATGCATAATGTGATTTAGTGCCTATTTACACAGCGTTTTCAAACAGCATTTTAGTAACTGCAAATCTTTTCAAGTAAACCAGAGAATAGTATTTCACACTGAGGTAAACATGAAACAGTTGTGCTTACCTGAGGAAACAACCAATTGCTGGAGCGTTTTCAGATATTAATTTATTAATTTATTTTTGAATACTGAGACTGTGCTAGCATTGTCAAAATACAGCTTGGATTGCACTGGTTATTTTTTAATAGTAAAAATATGTTTTGTTTTGTTTTGTTTTGTTTTGTTTTGTTTTGTTTTGTTTTGTTTTGTTTTGTTTTGTTTTGTAAGACATGACATTTATTCAGTTTTATATCTTTTGTTTATTCAACCTTTGCAGTTGTTCACTGTGAGAAGCCAGGAACACTTCATCTAATGTCCTCTAGATTTAGTGTAAATATTTGCTGTATGGCATTGTCATGTGCCATGATATGGGACAATGCTTGCTGTTTGTTTTCATTTTGTTGGCCAAACAAGATTTCATTTAATTCTGATGAATTTGATAGAATTTGGTTCAATGGAGCATATCTGAATTAATAAAAGAAAGGAGTTGAGTCCTATTCACATAATTAGTTTCTACTGTCCTTTTTCATTGTCCTTTGTCTCATAGTATGATAAATGACCTTGCAAACAGTTAATAATAAAGATCCTAAATTGCTGTAGGATATGAGTTCTGCTGTCACACAGTGTTTGGTGAACAAAAATTAATGATCTGTTCTGTTTAAAAGGTCTCAGTTCTTCAGTGCGTCTAAAGTAAGCCAGTGATCTTTAAAGTGGGTTGTTTCACATTGTTCATGAAAAATGGTGTTTCTCGGGTGGTTTTCGAACAATCCAGAAAAACTAGAAAGAAGCACATCTTCTTTCAGTGCATTGCATTTTTGCTTTGCGTTAATTGGACTGCAGAAGTTGATGGATCGGGAATTTTCCTGCCCATGTTCTCCTGGGTTTAACATGATACTGATCAGCGTCATCTTTCTTGCACCAGCTCTTCTGGCTCTGGCTGTGATGATGTTCATTCAAAGGCCTTGCAGACGGTCATCTTCTCATTGTGCTGGGCTCTTTTTACTCTGTCTGATTCCACCTTCATTGTGGATGTTTCTGTTGTTGTTTGAGGGGGAATATGTTGCTTGTGGCATGGTACACTGGGAAGGAGATTACGTCTTGGATGAAGAACTCCAGATAAAATGGTGCAAACCCACCGGAGTGAACGCAACAGACCTGCTAGAACTGACCGAAAAACTCATTTTCTACTCAAGGGTGAGTGTACTGGTTTTATATAAATAAGAATTATATAATGTTTTTATAAAGCTTTATAGTCTTAATATTTATTTACATATACAAATAATTTATATAATTTTTTGTGTGTTTTTTTTATTTACATATACAAATAATTTATATAAATTTTTGTGTGTTTTATTAGTTTTCAGCTTTAGTTCTGCTCACATCCCTCAGCGTTGTTGTCATTGCTGCTGTAAGCTGTTGGGATTGTAGAGCAAGATGTCTGGAGTATCAGGAAAAGCGGGATAAACTAAAACAACTATCAGAGTTATCCGTCGTCTACGGTTCAGAGGTTGAACTGCAGCGGCCTGTCTGAACTCATCAGGGTGATCTACATACAAATACACATAGATTAATTCTGTTACAGGGAACAACTTGGTGGGTCATTTCAAGGGTGACGTCTGCTCTTTTGACAATATTGTCTGGATTCACTGTGTATTTGTACTTGATAAAATTGTTTGCGAATGTATCTCGTGTTTTATTTTTCATTTGCTGTACTGTCTTGATATAACGGTAACACTTTACATTACAATAATGTTCCTTAGTTAACATCAGTTAATGTATTTACTAACATGAACTAACCATGAGCAATACATTTGTTTCTGTATTTGTTAATCTTTATTAACATTAGTTTATAAAAATAAAGCTGTTCATTGTTTGTTCATGTTAGTTCACAGTGCATTAACTAATGTTTACAATATTTTAATAAAGTATTAGTAAATGTTGAAATTAACATTTACAAAGATTAATAAATGCTGTATAAGTGCAGTTTATTATTAGTTCATGCTAACTTACAGTATGTAGTTAAGTAATGTTAACTAATGAACCTTATTGTAAAGTGTTACCGAAATAACTTAACATGTTCAATTAAAATGGACTTATATATATATATGAAGACTTAAGATGCAAAAGCCTCTAAGTGCCATCTGGAATTTTCTTCTAGAATGATAATTTTTATCATTTTATTTCATCATTTAACAAGCTTGTATGTTTAAATTCAGTTATTTCCCTTTAATGGCAATGAAAATTACCTATTAATTGTCATTAAAGTGAAATTACTGAACCTAAATATATGAGCTTGATAAAAAATGCTCATTTTAGAAGAAAATTTCAGATGGCACTTAGAGGCTTTTGCATCTTAAGTCTTCATATATATATGTTATGTTACTCACACTGAAAAATTCAATTCGTTTACTAGGTGTAAAAAACCTGAAACTAAAGAGCTATTTTTACCATATGCCTGAAGCAAGAAGTAAAATGAAGGCAATATATGTATATCACATCACCAAAGACTGTTTGTTTTCGTTCACTGTTACTCCCTGCCCGGTTTGTTTGTTTTCATTCACCGTGTCTCCCTGCCTTGTTTTTTCTTTCATCATGGTCACTGATTTGATTTCGTCATTGTGTTAAGGTGCATACATGTCATTATTTCCCCACCTAAGTTCAGTTCAGTTGGTGTGGGTTTCATCTATGTGTAGTTGTGTCTGGATTTTCGTTGTGGAAATATCTGATATTAAATATATTAAATATATTAAAACCTGATAATCCTTCTTCATCATCTTTGTGTTTTGTTTGTTTAGTCTATCCGTCACAACCAGTGACAATATGTCACGAGTATGTTCTGTTTTGATTTAGTTTTCATTGTGTTCAGTTTCTGTTTGCCTGTTTGACCCTGTTTTTCAGTGAGTTTCATTGACTGATCCTGTTGTCCTGTTAATTATCTCATTAGCTCTTTTGATTGCTCTGCGTATTTAAGCCCTCAGTCTTTGGTCCTATATTATTGATGTATGTGTGGTTATGTTTTTCTTTGTTATTATCCTGTTTATTGAGTTTGAAGTCATAATTAAAAACTTATTTCGTTGATTCCTTTGTCATGTGCTTCACTACAGCCAACCTGTCCGTGACAATACAGGACCGGAGGACTGGATGATGAACTGTATCAGTTCTGTCTCCTGGTAGATTTACATTTACATTTATGCATTTGGCAGACGCTTTTATCCAAAGCGACTTACATTGCGTTATCCTATACATTTATACATAGGTATGTGCAATCCCCTGGGATCGAACCCACAACCTTGCGTTGTTAACGCAATGCTCTTACCACTGAGCTACAGGAAAGCTACATGCTACAAAGATGGTAGATGCAGTTCATCATTGTTGGAATATATTAACTATGTTCTCTGGGTGAAGAGTCCGTTCCAGAGAGTGAAATTCCTGAGTCCGTTCCTGTGAGTGAAATCCCTGAGTACTCTTCAGAGAGTGAAATTCCTGAGTCCTCTCCAAGGAGTGAAATTCCTGAGTCCGTTCCAGTGAGTGAAGTTCCTGAGCCCGATCCAGAGAAAGCAGAGAGCCCGCTCCAATTAGTGATACCAGTCAAAAATCAGTTCAAGCCTCTGAGCTCAGTCAAAGATCCACATTAACCCCAGCTCAAAGGAAGAGGCTGAGGAAGAAGAAACAGTTCTCTGCATGTCCAGCCCCTGAGCACAGTCCAGTGTTGGCTCCAGCCCCAGAACACAGAATACAGAACACAGAACACTGGCTCCCTGAACTACCGGCTCCTACCTGGCTCCTGATGTCACCCTGGAGGCTTCCTAGCTTGCCGGTACCACCCTGGTCACCTGCCCGTTAGCTTACTTTTTGCAGCGAGGAGGCACCTTCCGGGACAGGGGAGTAATGTCATGAGTATGTTCTGTTTTGTTTCAGTTTTCATTGTGTTCAGTTTCTGTTTGACCCAGTTTTCCAGTGTGTTTCATTGACTAATCCTGTTCATCTGTAGTCCTGTTAATTATCTCATTAGCTCCTTTTTTTTGCTCTGTGTATTTAAGCCCTCGGTTTGAGTTAGTCCTTGGTCCTTGTTACGTCTGTGTCGTATTTTGGTTGTGTTTTCTTTTCCCCCCTTTTTTTTGTTCTGGGCTGTCCTTATTCTTAGGTCTCACGATTGGTTGGTCCTCGCCTCAATCATGATTAGTCAACGTGACAACATCCCCCTAAAGAACCAATCCAAACTCACCTTCTCCGTATAAAGACCTGGAAGTGACGAGAGGAAAAGAGGGGCGTTTTTTCTTTCGTTTGACTGGTGTCTTGTTGTTTGTTACCAGCCTCAATTGTTTTTCTTATTTTATTTCTCTAAGTTTGTATTGTTTGATTATTTTGGTACGTGACTTTGTTGGTCATTCATCAATCTTCCAAGACTCAGAGAGAAGGGATAGTTGGTCTGTCAAGTGACCTACACGATGCAACACGTTAGAGTTTGAGTTTGTTTATACACATCAGGTAAGGAGCGGATGCAACCTCATGTATTTATGTTTGTTATTTAGAGTAGTTTAGTTGGCGATCTGTTGCCGAAGAATTGTTTATTTTCATTTCATTTTTATTTCTTTGTTAGTTTAGTAATATTAAAGAGGTTAAGTTAGTGTGTTTTGTTATGTTTATTTCTTTGCTTTAGCACCGCTCATTGTCCCTCTCTCCTGTGTTCTGTGTTTTGTATTATTATTTGTACATATTCTGTAAATATTTCTTTATTCACTTTGACACTGTAAAACAATCGGGTGTATTATTTTGGCTTACTAAAAAGTATTTAAACATATCTGTGTCTGTCTGATTCATCTCAACAAGTTATCAGTAACTGAACCTGATTTATTTTCTTTTTATTTATTTATCTAAATTTAACACTTATATGTTACCTACCCTATTAACCCTAGACCTTTTTAAAAGGGAGACGTAACAGTCCTGTATCTTCGATGTATGTGTGGTTGTGTTTCTCCTGATTTTTTAGTTTTAAGTTATAGTTAAGACTATTTCATTGATTCCTTGGTCATGTGCTTCACTACCTATTCAATGACTATAAATGCAGTGAGGGAAAACAAAACAAAATTCAAACAGAGTTGATTTGTTGTCTGGCACTTGAAATGTCTTTGTTACAAAACCTTTCAAAGTACTTTAAGCCCCAACTGACTTCATCTGTTGTTTTCACCACTTTTCCATTGAGCCTTTTGTTTTTTGGATTAGATGCATGGATTGATATACAATTTTCATGTACATGTAAAATTCCATGAAATGCAATAGCTACTATCGCAACTTTTCCTGTAGCGTAACAGAATGAAATGGAGTGTACATTTCTGTTGATGAGCTGCAAACAAAATGGTGTAAACCTACTGGAGAGGACGCGAACAGAGAGACTCAACTATGAGATAAGACTCTTGATTTTATAGTGGTGTCAAATGTATGTGTTATAAACTGCAGCTTGTCCTACATTTTTTATATGAATGAAATTGTTATAAAATATTAAGTAAAATAACTGGCTGTAAAGTGATTTGCAGAGAAACGAGTATGTGATCTTAGCATGTTTCCTAAATATCTGCAAACATATTATGGTATTTTTATGCTTTAGTAAAGTAAAAAAGTTACATACAGCACCTTTAATGGCAATTATTTTATTTTATTTTTAAAGTGAAATAGCTCATCTAGCATAATCATTGCTAAAATGACAAATTCAAAATTTTCCTAGTGTTTATCTTTAATTTGAACTGAAGTTTCATATTTCTGCTTTTGTGAACTTTTTAGTGTGTCAAACAGTCAAAGAAGATTATTTTATTAGCGGCTAATATCTGCAGGTAGGTTATAGCTACTCATATTCATTTCAGTAGGGTTTCAAAGTTCTTCGCTGCAGATTTCAAGTACTTTGATAACAAAATGATGATATGAATCCACTAATCCAGACGTCTTGTATGTTTTATCTACGCGTTGTGTCACCTGCATGAATCTAGCCGGTAATCCAGTGAAAGGGTTGTCCGACTCAAGTCCCCAGGAGTTCTTCAAAAACTTTTGTGAGTATTTAAAGGCAGCAGGGGGCACTGAAAGTTCCTGTCAAACTAAATCCCAGTTACACACCAGCCGGTGTACATGGGAACACAAAAACCATAGGCTACTTAGAACGCAGGAGATTAGAAGCGCAATTTATTCACTAAAGGTCCTTAAAAATGATGATATGCAGAGACCTGTCTGCTGCACAAGTGAGTTTTTACAGTTTAAAAATAAGGTGCATTAATTAGTAACCTAAAGACCTAAAGTTTTTTTTTTTTTTTTTTTGACTGTTTAACTTTACACCATATGCATGGAATTGGTTTCTTTCCTTGTAAACACACAGCAGAGATAAAGTTACCATCATGCTCCCTCATTAGTTTTCAAGAGATGAACTACAATGATGAATTTATTAGTCAGACTGTGATCATAGTCATTTAAAAAAAAATTGGGGAACACTTGCCGTTTCGTCATAGGCCTATCAGATCAGATCAGGCGCCATGTTTCCTCCATGCTAACGCAACCAATCCGCTTGTTAAGTCTCATGTCACGTGTCACTGTTTCCGGAAGCAAACAACAAATGGTGCTAATATGTGTGCTGTAATACTACCGAAAAAATCATGATCCTAACTTTTATCTCCATAGCGAAATCTAAGTTGGCCAGAGAGTGATTAATCTTTTATAAATCTTTAAAATATTGGTGTCCGGGACGTCATGTGCTTAGAGACTGTAGTGTACAATGTAACGTTTTAAAAGATTAGCTTAAATGTGTGATATGAAAAAATAGTGCTCATTAAATGGAGACTGTCCTCGCTGCAGCCTGTAGCGCCATTAAGTATTTGATTAATCAAAAACTTATAGTTGATGTTTTTAACGCATGTCTTAATCTCATATTTAATGTAATTTAAACTGTAATGCGAGTTAAAGATAGAATTTTCATTTCATTTTCATTTTCTCTTTATTCTTTTCATGAAAATGCATTATTTGTACAAGGCACATACAATTCATTTGAATTTTCCTTTACATTTCCATGATCAGAAAGGAGCAGATGGAAGAATAATATTCTTATATTTATCTGCCCCCTTTATAAACATAAATAGTAGATGGCATTAACATTGTTCCCTCCACCATCACCCAAAATTTATTAACATAAATAGTAGATGTCATTAGCATTGTTCCCTCCACCTTCACCCAAACTCCAACATATCTGATATTTGTTTAAACGTGTTACAATGATCACATACAGTCCAAATCAATTTTCAGTTTGATATAATTCAAGTTGTTTCTTTTTATAACTCCTTTTAAATTCCAAAACATTTTTACAACTTTTTAAATCTTTCCTTAAAGAATTCCATGCTTTTACTCCAGCAACAGACAAACACATTTGTTTCAGGTTTGTTCGTGCTATTAAATGTTTGAAGTCATACGGCCGTCTGTGATTTCCATCTTCAGAAGTAAAAACAAAGAACTTTTGTAAGTCATGTGGAAGAGCTTTGCTTCTAGCTTTGAACATCACTAATAGAGTTTGTAATTCTACAATGTCTTTAAATTTTAATAATCCTGACCTAATAAAGAATAAAAAGATACATATGGTTGTTTCATTAGACACTACTAGCTATAGAGTATTCAAATTTTATTTAAGCAACGAGGGCATATAGTGTTTTGAATAACCTAGCCTATATTATCATTTGTTTTATTTGTTTAATTTGGTCCTTTATGAATACAAATAGACTGAAAATATCTATAACTACTGTCTTTATTTTTTTACACTCATAGTCTGACTGTCTTCTGTGTCATTTGTTTCATGTTTCTGTAATGTAGCATTTATTCGTTCATGAATGAATGAAATATATAATTTTTCTCTCTCACTCGCTGTGCTATTGATTATAAGAGTTATACTAAAATATGTGGGACATCTTTTTAATACCATAAGAGATTTAATAAATGAAGATGACAAGAAGAAAAAGAAGAAAAACGATCTTGTGTCTGGTATTCGATCTGTTAAAACATCCCAATATCCAACAAATGCACAAACTGTTGGGGACTCTGCAGGTAATAATATTAATATAATGAAAATTATATTTTTATGCAAATTAAATCCTGAGAGATCGATCAATGTTCTAATGAATAAAGACATTTTACATAGGCCTATTCATAAAGCATTGAATGCTGTACAAATAATAATGATAAATTAATGACAAACGATAGCTTATTAATTAGCCTACATTACTTTGCATGAAAAATAGCGCCGTTATCCAGAGAGCGCTCAATCTCTATAGGCAGACTTTTTCCTTCTTAATATTTTGAAATTGAGTGTATAGCCTACAGTTAAACTTATGATCTCCGATGTTGTTTTGAGTGTTTTAGACAATTATGAATAGATGATAATAGCACTAATTTGGGCAGTGTCATTGTTTGGAGATAAAATAGGCTATTGCAAATCTTTGAAGCTGCCAGGAAAGAAACTTGTTATGGGCCATAATGTTTATGTCTTTAATGTTTAATGTCTTTAATGTAAGTGGCTATTCATCCACTACAGCCATTATGGCATATAATAATAATAATAATAATAATAATTCATTACATTTATATAGCGCTTTTCTCGACACTCAAAGCGCTTTACATAGAAGGGGGGAATCTCCTCAACCACCACCAATGTGCAGCATCCACTTGGATGATGCGACGGCAGCCATATTGCGCCAGAACGCCCACCACACACCAGCTTACTGGTGGAGAGGAGACAGAGCGATGAAGCCAATCAGTATATGGGGATGATTAGGAGGCCATGATGGACAGAGGCCAAGGGGCAAATTTGGCCAGGACACCGGGGTTACACCCCTACTCTTTCGAAAGACATCCTGGGATTTTTAATGACCACAGAGAGTCAGGACCTCGGTTTAACGTCTCATCCGAAGGACGGTGCTCTTTGACAGTATAGTGTCCCCATCACTATACTGGGGCGTTAGGACCCACACAGACCACAGGGTGAGCGCCCCCTGCTGGCCTCACTAACACCTCTTCCAGCAGCAACCTAGTTTTTTCAGGAGGTCTCCCATCCAGGTACTAACCAGGCTCAGCCCTGCTTAGCTTCAGTGGGCAACCGGTCTTGGGCTACAGGGTGACATGGCTGCTGACATGTCATACAGATTTTATAAATATAATATAATTTGTGGATAATTGTAATTGGTAATCGCGCACGTGCGTGTTTAAACTTTCATGACGTAATCGAAACCTACTACAGCAAATGCGTGTTAAAACGTCAACTGCATATTTGATATCAATGACGTCATCGAGCTACAGGCTGCAGCTATAGGACTTCTTGCATAAATGGCTCATTGAGATAGTATTCTCAATTGAAACAAATGGAAGAAACAGTATTCCCTATGTCACAACTTAACAAGCGGATGAAATGGTGTAAGTATGACATCAGAATCCAAAAGACTAATTTGCCGTTGGTTCTTTTGAGTTTTTGGAGAAGCTAGCAATGGCAAGCTAGATTTGAAACCAAATTTCTGAACCGAATGCAATGATTTGATGAACGTTTTATGGTCCTACGCCTTCCACTGGTGATATATACACATATCAATACATTTAGATACACTTAACTTAAGTGATTGCTATCAGGATGTGAAGAGACTTTCAACCAGCATAACAAAAAATTGTCCTACTTTGCTTCTTGCATAGTTATCTATTAAGCAAATTTTAAGATTTTGATTAAAGATTACCACAACAATTTAGTACTAATGGTAGTGCTCTAGTAATGTGCTCTAACAAAATAAATAGGGTCAGTTTTGATTTCATGACAACTTTAATGACGGACCATTATTCTAATCTGACACCAAAATGAAGTTTTATGTAACAAAGTTCGGGAGGAGCATGTTCAGGTAATCATCCAATCAGCACAAGAAGAAGACAGTATAAATAAAGCCTTCCCTTACCTCCTGTCTCATGACAAATTTCTCAGCATCCCGCCACCACCCCATCACCTCACACTCGGCTGGGTCTGCTCATAGATACCTATGATCTATACATTCATAGGGGGGAGTACTCTGGGGTCGGGCCGAATTCCGAGCTCGGAGCCCTCCCCCGGACAGCAAGCCAAATACGCATTATAATATTACATCAGATTTCAATAACATGTGAAATCGTGAAATGTGTGAAGTTTTGAATGGCCTTCAATTGAGAAATATGTTATTTGCAGTCAGATGGCGTAGGTACGACTGCAGCCAGCAGGGGTGGCAATACTGATCCTTAATCTATTATTTAACCATTTTTATGACCATTAGAAGTCATTACGCTCACCTCTGTGATTATTCCCACCATTTTGAGGCTGCAGTTCAAAAGCAGTGGGTTTGAAGCTGAGCGCTAACTCTGAGTAATTACAGTGCAGGAATAACTGTGAAACATTTGGCTGCCAGTCAGCTCTCAAAGTGGCTTGTAATCAGCCGAGAGTAGAAGCGGTGAAGAAAACCTCTTCCTTTTCCCCTCAAACACAGTTAATTTTCTTAATCGCTGTAATTACTGTTTAGAAACAGGCTTTGATTAAATTAGAACAGGGATACTTCACCTTCTGTTTGAGGACATTACTAATTAGGACGTAGTTACTTGGGGGAGGAATGTTTCTGGTACTCTAAAATTAAATGTATCAAACATTGTGACTATTTCTCATAATGTACATCTCGTTACATTTCCTTTGTATTTTCAATATAATGTGCATGATGCCATTTTCATCATCTCTCTATTTTTAGGCTATAACTGTTAGAATATCTAAGATTATCAATACTGACATGTCCTGATTTTATTTTAATAAGGAATCTCATTGCAGAACCTTTGATTGAGAAATCATAGTTTAGAATTTTTTCATCTAGGCCTATGCTTTCATGTTCTCACACCTCCTCGGGTCTTATCTGCGAAAGCACCTGGTCCAGAGATGAACAGTGTTGTGCAGTTCTGTCATTCATTTGTTTTTACAGTTTTGAAGGGAATATTGTGTGTGTCTGTGTTCATAGGTGCGCACAGATATGGCATTTTATGAGTCTGCCAGACTTTGACAGCATGACACAAATCAATAAACTAAATCTGCACAGGTCAGTTCAGACCAAATCGATTTAAAAATAGCCTAGCAAAAAAAGATATTTCATGTAGGCTGGTTAAAGCAAAGGTTCTCAACCTTGAGCTTGTGACATCACGTGTTTTATTATTCTGTGGAGTGGTTTTACGAGAAGTAGTATTTGTATTAGGGTATTTATAAGGTTGTTTGCTCACAATTAAAGGAAGAGTTCATCCAAAAATGAAAATTCTGTCATCATTTACTCGCCCTCAAGTTGTTCCTAACTGTTAAATGAATACAATTTTCGTAAATTTTCTCATAACTTACTCTTAATGCATTATTTTTTTCTTATTAAGCAAATAAATCTTGTTCTAAGCATTTTTAGATATGTTTTACCGGAAAACTGTATTGATTTTTTACTTTCTTTTGGCAGACTAACTTGTTCTATTTTTGCTTGCAATTTTTTTTGTTTTACTTTTAACTGCTTTGAAAAATGACATAATTACAAATTATCCACCCCTATCAGCAGCAAGATAAATAAGTGCTTGTGCATTCAGGCTTCTGAATTAGTTTTAATTACCAGGCCTATTTGCTACATTGTATCAGTAAACAACAGTCTGAAGCTCTCCTTATCAAGATGCTGTAACCCCCGCAGCGAAAATTTTATTGACTTTCAACAAACCAACAACCAGACAGACCCCCGCTGACCCCTGCATCAGCTTCCCTCTTTCTCATTCTGTTTCTCTGCACCAGTCCATATCTTACATGCAGTGTCACGTCTGAACTTGCCTTCAAACCGTCCACCTCCACGTCTGTTTGATCTGTTTTCTTAGTGAAGCGACAGGATATTTCTGATGACGCTGATTCACCCACTACAGTGACCAAAACAGCTCTAAGATCAGAAGTTACTTAAAGTCCCCCTGTGGTCAATAACTTCATCCCTTAAAACTCATCTTTGATCATCAAAAGGACATATTTAAACGTTTTTTCCTTGAATTGTTTTTTCTTCATGCCTTAAAATTGCTTGAATGTAACTCTACACCCTTGCCTCATTTAGTATACATGGTTCTATGAATATGCAAATGAGCCCCGCCCCCACACTCACAGCAGCTCAGAGATGCACTCCTAGTATGGCAAGCCGGTTTATTCTTGATATCAACAATTCAATCTTCACTGGTTAAAATGATAATTCTTGATATCAGGAATTAGATTTCTACTAGTAACGATGGCAATTTTTGAGATCAGGAATTACATTTCAACTAGTAAAAATGTTAATTCTTGATATCAACAATGACGTCATCACTCGCAGAAATACAATTGTTGATATCAAGAATTGAATTTCAACTAGTAAACAATATTATTCTTAATATCAACAATTTATATCCTGGGAATGGCAATAGACAAGCCGTTTTGACTTTTAATCATTCGCAGAATATGAATTTTTGACATCAACAATTCCATTTTCACTAGTAAAAATGGCAATTTTTGATATCAGGAATTACATTTCCACTAGTAACAATGCTAATTCTTGATATCAACATTTACATTTTCACGGACACAAATGTTTCCGGCACGGCACGGACACCACCATCTCCGGAACCGAAACCAACGTCTCCGGCATGGACACCGGCACGGACACTACCGTCTCTAGCACGGACAAGTGCACGGACACCGCCGTCTCCGGCACAAACACCACCGTCTCCGGAATGGACACCAACGTCTCCGGCATGGACACCAACGTCTCCGGAATGGACACCACCGTCTCCGGCACGGACAAGTGCACGGACACTAACGTCTCCGGCAAAGACACCAACGACTCCAGCACGGACACCAAAGTCTCCGGCTCCGGCAAGGACACCAACCTCTCTGGGACGGACACCAACGACTCTGGCACGGATACCACCATCTCCGGCATGGACACCGGCACAGACACCACCGTCTCCGGAACGGAGACTCCGGCACGGATACCACCGTCTCCGGCATGGATACCGCCACGGACACCACCGTCTCTGGCATGGACACCGGCACGGACACCATCGTCTCTGGAACGGACACCAACATCTCCGGAACGGATACCACCGTCTCCAGAACGGAGACCACCGTCTCTGGCACGGGCATCAACGTCTCCGGAACGGACACCAACGTCTCCGGAACAGACACCAACCGTCTCTAGCACGGACACCACCGTCTCTAGCACGGACACTAAAGTCTCCGACACGGACACCAACTTCTTCGGAACAGACACCGGCACTGACAATATCGTCTCTGAAACGGACACCTCCGTCTCGAATGTGAAATTCGAATTTCAATCACGGATTGACCATTGAATTTCAATAGTGAAATACAGTTACAGATATCAAGAGATATAGTTTTTTTCTAGTTGAAATTCAATTGTTGATATCAAGAATTAGCATTTTAACTAGTGAAAATGTAATTGTTGATATCAAGAATTCATATCCTGGAAATGAATAAAAATTAAAACGGCTTGCCATACTCCTTGACGATCACACGTTGACATGATTGGTTACATATGACTCTGGTTACAAGGTAGTTTTTGACGTTAGAAACACCAGCGATTTCAAACCAATGCTGCGTCTCAATTCGCTTACTTATACCACGCCCTAAAAGTGTGTAGGCCTACTATTTTTGTGAAAAGAGAAACTCATACTTTTGAGTGTGTAGCAGTAGAGTAGATAAGCTTTGGGACATAGCCTACTATCACGTCATACAAGCGTCTTTAACAGTTGCTCTCTGTCGCTTAGTTACACGCATCCTGTCACAGTAAACGGGCCTGTCAATCATCTTGTCAAAGATAAAATCCTCCACATTTCATTTCCTACTGTATCGGAGAGAAATGCAGAAGCACGTTGATCTGCAGTCACGGGTCTTTCATGCAAAGAACTCTCCTCATATTCATGCATAATGATGCTTTTAAAAGTTAATGGCCAAACGTATCTTCGTAAAAGTCCACATTGTTATTGCAGATTAAATATAACACGGATAACATTAAATAAATATTTTTGTATCAGGTTAAACTTTGATTAGTCACTTAAACCTTTATCTAAACCTCTCACTGTTGGCCACGCATATCTGCCATGTTTTGTAGTTTTTTAACACTTTTTACTCATGTTTGTAGTTCTTTCTCCAAAGCGCAGTGGGTTGTGGGGAATATTAGCTGTTATAGTGAGCACGGATCCACATTTCGAAAATCCATCAGAAATAGTAGACCATCCGGGGACTTCTGGCATACACTTTTCAACATATGCTTTGGGACACACTTATTTTAATCTCACATACTGTTTAGGATGGATAGTATGGGCATTGAGACGCAGGGTGTCTTTGGTTCTCTGATGAAATCGCTGTACCATGGTACCACATTTTTGTAAGGGATCTTAAATCATATAAACGCTATTTAACATTAATGAGTATACATTTAACCTTTTGATAGAGGAGGATGATTAATTAACTTTTGAGCACATGGTTTCATAAAACGGGTCCAGCCTGATCTGTAATGATGTTTAATTAACAATAAATCACATATGGTGGACACCAGTGTGGAGAAAAACTCCTGCGGTTTATAGTAACGAACCTCAAAACGTCCTGCTGTTCGCTCTGTGAATGATGTGGGCCCGTAAAACCCCTTTATAACCTCATTATAGTGTTTCTCAGACACCTCTGAGATTGAGGACATCAGTACAGCAACATTAGAGGCTGGCTCTGTGAGTTCTACGCCTATTGCTCTAGGCTAGGGTACATAGCTGTGTTACCTGTTCAAAATTGATTTGGCTTTGAAATAGGACACCTGAAGAAAATGTGTTAAATAATTGTAAGAATGTTTTGCACTAAAAAGATTTGAAGACAAATTAAATGTGTAATTTCTGCACCCCCTTATCTGTCATTGGTTGGCCAAACCGATAGCCCCGCCCCAAACACACGCTATTGGTTAAGAACAAAGCAATGTTTTGATACTGCAGAGGGGGTCAATGGAAAGGAATTCACTTTCAGTTCTCTCAGCATATTAAATCGAAAATTTTAAGCAAAAAAATTGAACACATCAACTTTAACTTTTTTAATGTGATACTCAGAAACAGTGTTAAGTGAAAAAATAATGCAGGGCGGAATTTGATTTTAAGCTTCCGATTTGATTGGTTCATCAAAAGTGGCTTGTGATATTATTGGTTAATGTTATTTTTCATGCAGCCTTGGTAACTACAAACAATAATAATTTTGAGAAAGGTAGAGAAAGGTATTTGATTTTGATATAGCAGAAATAACAACAGCAGCAGTATAACAGATCTATTCTGCCAAGACCAAACATATCAACATTATCATATCCATTACCATGCCAAACACTCAGTTGAGTCATGACAGAAATATATATTTATTAATAAAGTAAATGGAGGCTTTTTTGGATTGTCATTAGTGTACAAAAAAAAAAAAAAAAAAACCTTTAATTGTCCATTTAAATAGTGGATTAGCAGCAAGTCATCGAATGACTGACAATCAGTAGCGAGAAGTCAGCTCCTCCTTTGACGTGGTTTTAGTTTGCGTTTTCTCATCGTAAACATCACGGGTGACATCTGGAACAGGTTTCAGCCCCGTAGTCTGTGATTCCCTGGGAGAGGGTTAGGATCAAAGCATCCGGATGATGTTTTCTCTCTTGTGAAGTAGCTTGAAGCGGTCAGGGGAAAGCTCTAGGAGAGGACGAGCTATCAGAGTCCTTCCTGAGCTTGATAATACTCAGACACTGATGTCTTTGCGGGTTTGGCCTGAAAACATTTACAGTCACAGCTTTAAAGAGCTTTTTAACAGACGGTCGTAAAGGTTTTTCCTTGTTTACCCCACTGTTTGGAGAGCTGGTGGTAAAATCCAGCCTCAGATGGGAATTTTTGGGGGGATGGTTAGATGCGAGGTACACATATTGTTGTTGTTATTATTATTACTCACACATATAGTGCAGTATTTATCACGCCTATGGACTGAACATGTAATATGCATGCGCATGACGTCACAGTTTTCACCAATTTTTTGTAGTTTACACTGAGATGATAATCGTCGTGATAAACAAAGGTTTGTGTTTTCAGGCCCACAAAACACCGTTGTCATGTAAGTGAATGGCCAAACGCATAAAAAGTTTTCAGTTTTTCGTTTGAAAACAGTGTCACTGAAGACCCTGGTACTTTAGGCCTGAAGTGGTATGACTTGGTTAACAATCAGAATGAATTAAATGAAACTTGAAAAGAAAATCCTAAAATTTTCAAATGGTATACAAAAGGTAAAGAAAGCTCAGTCCAAATTAGATTTCACTATAACCTATGTGTGCTATATCAGCACAGCAAGAGTTTAAGTTTATAATTTTCCTCTCAGTTTTGTTGAAGTTAACGGCATGTCGATTGAAATGGGACCCTATAAACGCTTTGATGGATTTGGGCTTGAATGTACGCATCAACATTTCATAAATGACCAACAATCGCTTAAACGAGGCAATGTGTCGTAGAGAATTGAGACGGCTTGGCTTGTTACCTGCTGATTTGACACTCAACCCCCTGTGAAGTTTGTTTATGAGCGCTAGAGCAAAGAAAGCAAGACTGGAGCCTTGTCAACACAACATACTGACAAAAGCCAGTTTCAGATGGGGGGGGAAACACGTGTGTGTTTGTGATAGCGAGACAATCTCAGTCAAAAGCTCAGCATGAAAGACATTGATAAGAATAGTTTTTGCCTAAAATAGCTTTTGAGAAGTTAGCATTAAATAGGCCTCTGTAGATCTGAACTTAAACTGACAGAAAAGTGTCTCTCATAGCACTGAGAGAATAATTAATTGTATGTCAATGTCATTTCAATTTCATCTTTTTTAAATCAAATTTCAATACCTTTATGCTTTGAGAATAAAGAAACCTGAAATTCGTGCTGCTATCACAGACAGTCAGTTGCTTCCCAAGGAAAAACGGTGCATGGGAGAGATGAACATTTTAATAAGAGACCTTTGAAGTTGTATTTCAAGGTCTAAGAGGGCTTTCAGAGTGACAGGTTTCCTAAACTGCCACCTTTATGCGACAGCGTGATCTTTTAAAACATGAAAGTTCCTGATTTAGCATCTCAAGACATGCATAATTCCAGAAGGGTTTGTCATTTTTTATAATAAAGTACCTTGTTGTTGAAAAGTCCTACTTATGTTTTTCACATTTAAGCTGAAGAAGTTTGTAGTTCATTTTCTGATTGAATGCCTTTAGATAATTAATTTTATAAGGTGAGTAGGGTCTTCATTGTCACATATTTAGAAAATATCATCATCATTAAAAAACAGATACACAAGAGCACTATTAAGCAGTGCATTAGAGATGAAAAATTAACTGAAATAAATAAGTCTAATCCATATGAATCAAGCAGTTAAAGGAACACTCCACCGTTTTTTGAAATAGGGCTTATTCATCTTCTTTCCTACATTTAGATAGGTGGGCAAATGCATTTTTGTCTCAGTGCATGCATTGTTTTAGTTTGACAGGGTTGGCGCTAGCTTAGCTTAGCATAATGAATGGAATCCTTTGTTGCCAGCTAGCATGTCCTGAGTAAAAGTTATATAAAAAATTAAAAAACCCCACCTAATTACTTCTTGTGGCCTGCGTATTCACAACGAGTACAAATAGCGATGCAGATTAACACTAGGTGATTTCCTATGCAGATTTTGACTTGGGACTATATTAGGGGGAAGCACTGCTACTTGGGCGCAGAGATATCACGCCCAAGTAGCAGTGCTTCGCCTGTGCTTCCCCCTAATATAGTCCTTAATATATAAGTCAATATCTGCCTAGGAAATCACCTAGTGTTAATCTGCATCGCTATTTATACTTGTGAATACGCAGGCCACACGAAGTAATTAGGTGGGGTTTTTTTATTTTTTATATCACTTTTATTCAGGACATGCTAGCTGGCAACAAAGGATTCCATTCATTATGCTAAGCTAAGCTCACGCCGACCCTGTCAAACTAAAACAATGCATGCACTGAGACAAAAATGCATTTGCCCACCTATCTAAATGTAGGAAAGAAGGTGAATAAGCCCTATTTCAAAAAACGGTGGAGTGTTCCTTTAAGTCTGAATTATCTGAAGAGATTCGATCACTTTATATGATGAACAGATTGAATTTAGGCTTTTATTCACATGATCAGCGAACATAGAAGCTCAACCGTATTTGCTTGTTGCGCAAGAACAAGCCTCATTAGCTCAAATGTGCTGCGGAACACGAGAATGAATCTCATTGGTTCTCACACGTCAAGTGAACATGAATGAGTCTCCGTTTACGATAACTGATGTGTAAACCGAATAAGTTGGCAAAACTCAAAAAATGTAATGCAATCAGTTCCCTCAAATTTTTTAAGTTAAGAAATTCAAAGTTTAAGTAAGCAGAACTGGCAGATTTTTATTTTTAACTTATACATTTTAATTGTTCTTAACTTGACATGTTTGAGTACACTAATTCATACATTTAACTTAAAACTTTCATATAATCTCAATGTGAACACTTTTATTAGCATAAACTTAGCTAGCTTTAACAAGCTAGTTTGCTAACATACTAATTTGTTAACATGTTAACAATAGTATGTATGTTATACAATAGCACTTGCTGTATGAGTACAGCAATATAAAGGTTTTATTTGCTCTCAAATCAAGCTGCATGCACCACTTGTCACCATGATGGTAACTATCCTAAAACCAACATTAACAGAAATTATTCTAAATTAGCATAACAAAACTTTAATCACTAACATTAATCTCCCACTTAACATTAATCTTGCAACAAAAAAACCCCCCAAAAAAATATATATATGTATATATATATATATGTATATATATATATATGTATATATATATATATATATATATATATATATATATATATATATATATATATATATGTGTGTGTGTGTGTGTGTATATATATATATATATATATATATATGAAGAGTTCAGATGCAAAAGCCTCTGCACTTAGAGGCTTTTGCATCTGAACTCTTCATATATACATATATATATTACACTTAATTTTAGCATTTACTCTCCCTTTCGAGTGCCATCGGCAAAGCATGCTGGGAAATAGACATCCCAGCCATTTCAGTTACATTTAAGTTCATCTAAATTAAAATAAATAATTTTATAAAACTCAATACAATGAAACAGTTCAGTTTACTTAAAATATACAAGTTATGTGAACTTGAAAGGAAAAGAAAGTGCTAAATACTCATAAAAGTTAATTTGACTGAACTACTTAGTTTACTTTAAGTTTGTCCTACTCAAACCAATTAATTATTTTGAGCGTTAGGGTTTACAGTGTGTGTGTGTGTGTGTGCTGAGGAATGTTTATATGTAAGTAAAAGCCTAAATTAAATCTGTTCATCATATAAAGCGATCATGTCTCCTAAGAAAATTTGGACTTAATCACTCAATTCGTATTAGTTTTGCGATCTCTTTATGGACTTTTTGAAGCGTCAAAGGGTAGTTCTCTGGTAGTGACTCAGTTGCTGAGAAAAAAAATTGACCGCCAAAGGCTCCTCTCAAGTAAAGTTTAGAAGCTTTTTCCGTCCCAGGCAGATGATCTGTGAAAACATTTCTATTTCTCTCATGATGGTAAAAGATTTCAGAACATACCACTTGTCCTTGATCACAACTTCTGGGGATCTTCTATTCAAAGCTGCAGCTCAAAGGAAAATCCCTTCTCAGAGATGCACATCAATTGTGAAGTTTTTTTTTTTTTTTTTTTTTGCCCAAGTATAAAGGCTCCTCCTTGGCATGTGGTTTGAACTTTAATCCAACAGCTTGAGGGGGTATGAGACCCAAAGACCTTCACTAAAGCCAGTTCATGACAGGGACCTCGACTTCTGCTCTCAGCCACACTGTAGGCATTAGAAGCGGATATAAGGGCTAAAACTTCAGCCTCAGGCCGCGCAACCATCTTACCCTCTTCCAGGTGGCATCCGAGTCGCTCTGTGCCAAGGGATTGAGATGGATATACACATTTGGCCAGTCAGGAATTTGTTTGGGGAATAACAATCCCAGAGAGGCAAGGTGGTGGCATGAAGCTTAGAGACCAAAAGCTGGATTCTTCCAAGATAATCAGCTGATATTGAAAAGTGCCAGATATTCTCAGATACTAACTCACACTGAAAGTGTGGTAAAATGTCAAGGACTAACATCTACAACATATTTTAAATAAAGGTTTCTCACTGGTTCTTTGCCGCATGTAAGGTTCAGGAACCCTTTAACTGTAAAAATGATTTATTTGTATATTCAGATCGTCTTTTAGTTCTTCTGTGGTTCAGTGCGTTGGTTTTAGGTATCAAACATTAAAAGAGGTCAAATTAAACCCACCTGGGGTCTTTGAAGCATTTGTACATGTTAGCATTAAAAAAAAATAAAAAAAAATTAATAATAATAATTCCCACAACAGTTTGACACATCAAATATAGATTTATCTTTTTTTTTTTATTTTTTTTTTTTACACCTCTTTAAGCAGCACATTTTCAGCTGTGCTACTGATAAAAATACTTTCTCAAGTACTAAATTTACCCATTTGAATGATTTCTATAACTTTTTTCTTGCTACATTGGGGTAACAGGACAGTGGGAGAAAGACAGGCCTACTTAGCAGCAGATTAATGTTTTATGGTTTGAGGACTCTTATTATGAAGGCTGTCATATATAATTTATTTATAATTTATGTTTGCTGTTTTCTACCCTAATTGGTTGTCATGTTGCTTTTTAGCTGTAGAACAAATGGGCCTGTGCTTGCTTTTTTTTTTTTTTTGTCTGGTGTTGTTTTGTAATCCCATTATTTTCTATGGATTTATGTGGTTTCATGCTGGTGTTTGGTTACACTTGTTTTTGTATTCAGGACATTTGTATTGTGGTTTGTTTGAGACTGACTAACTATACTTTACATGTGTAAAGAGGAGAGGAATGGGCTCATGATGAAGGATTGATTTGGACTTTGTGAGCACTTTTTTGAGCAAAATATTATTTTAAGTTATATTATACAATATTAACTTCTATTCAATGAAGTTTTAATATTCATATTCAACCATAGGCACAACAATATGCTAAGATTACTTGCTGAATATAAAATGCTATTTTATTGTTGAATCAGCAGCAGAAGTATGTGTAGGATAGCATATATTGTATACAATACAATAAACATTAACTTTTAAAACAATAAATAAAAGTTATTTTATAGTATTACTGAAATAAACATTATTCATTTTGCTATAACTATGCAGATTTACACTGTAAGATAAGAAAATACTATTTAAGACTTTCAATTCAAAAGTTCTGCCTTTAATAAAATAAAATAAAATTACTTGCTGTTTCTTTGTAATTATTTGTGAAGTTTACTAGCAATTTCTAAGCGAAAATTGTGTTTGCACCATTTTTTTCAGCATATTGTGGTATATTATTGCAACATTGTTGTTTTTTCTGTCTGTAACCCATCAGGTCAAAAGCATTGAACTAGATATTAGCAAATTCTTTGTAGACCTTTAAAAAGTTCTTCTGTAAAAACGTTTTTTTCTCTTCTAATGGGAAGCGTATTAAACAGTGTGAATCCTTGAGCAGAACATGCCCCATGGAAAAGCTATTTCGCCCAATTTAATGTGGAAATAATCATCTTTTCTCCATTTTAGCTTCATTAAATTACCTTTCTCTGAGGTTTTCATTGCTTTTTGTGAGATTGTTTCACTCGAGAGACCCTGTAAGTGTCCTCCTACTCTCGGTTAATTGAGGGCTTTTGACTAGAAGTGCCCCCTTCACTCCTTCAAGACAGCTGACTGTTTACACGCACACACACAAGGGAAAAATGGTCCAAGACTCCTCTTACTGCACATAAATTAAGGACAATATGTTTTGCGCAAGGAAACTTCCTTAGTCTTGGGAGGAATACATGCCAACATCAGGAGCAGTTCAAACTGGACAAAACTTTCCGATGGGAATCCCGTGGAAAAACGCGCAACTGTGAGACTCAGACATGGAAGTTTTAAAAGGATTTTTAAAGTCATCCATCTGCATCTGGTGCTTGTGTTTACTTCCTCTGAGGTTACTTGCGCAGCTGGGTAAGTCAAAAACACGCTTTGATTCAATACTAGCGATGCCTTGCATGTGCTCAAGTTTAAGATGATTGTTTCTGTGTGACGCAGCAGATTGCGCTCGGTGGAAATATCTTGACTGTATTTAGAGTTTTAGAGGTTGCACGTGCAACTTTTAAGCTTTGAATGTTAAAATGCAATGCTTGCTCGTTTATTCAAGAACTTACCATATTCCCATTTCAAAAGATTCCCAAACATTGTGCACAAAAAATGTAACTCCAAATGTTTTTGTATTGTTATTATAATTTCAATAATTTTATGTCAATGTTTATGATGTTACTATATTTATTATTTAATTGTTTTATGTTATTTTTGTATTATTGCATTGATTTGTTATTATTTATTTTTTATTCTAATTTTATTCGACTAACCTCAAAGATTTTTTCTTTATTTTTTACAGCATTTGCCAATTTGTTAATTTATATGATATCATTAGAGTTGTTGTTGTTTAGTTTTATGTTAAAATGCAGGCTATTTTAATTGTACTTCCTAACATGTTTAAAACATTGTTAACTTTGTGCACAAGATTTTTGTCTGGCTGCGTCAGGAACATGGTGTTGAGATAAACGTGCTTTCAATCCAAAGACATTGTTTTCATTAGTGCGCAATATCCCGGTTCTCCAGAGGGATTGAGCATCTGTTTGAAATCTGAGCGAAACTTTGCTTTAACTCTGCGCACTGACATCCATTTGCGCGCCAAATGGAGAGTATGTCTGCGCAGTTTAAATACGTGCTCTGTGGAGAAAGCGACGGGCTCTCTCTCTCTCTCTCTCTCTCTCTCTCTCTCTCTCTGTCTGTGCAGATGTTTTAAGCAGTCATTAGAGCAGTCAGTAGGTGAGTATTAAGCCTCAGGGATGCAGTAATTGTGGGAATGTGAGCCTCAAGATTGTGGGGTCAAACTGATTAGTGAGGTTGTGATATCTTTACTGTCCTTTTCTCCATTACAGGTTATAGAACTGTGTAAATGCAGTCATTCACGCAGTCTTTCACAACTGGCCTGCATATCATGTGCATATCAAGTTAATTTGTAATTACTGAAATTGTTATTACAAGTATTTCATTTTTATTTATAGATCTAGAGACCAAGAGACCCTCAGTCTCATAAAGCTATATTTTCTAATTAACACTTTATAATAACATTGTTAATAAATCTCTGTCCAGATCCCATACCTTCTCAGACCACCAGGGGCACTGATATGCTCGCAGCGAAGTTCTTTTTTGTTCTTCGCTTGGGGTTAAAAGAAGTATAAAAATACCTTTTTAGCGAACATCCCGACGCTGCCCACACACTGTCTGTTCGAATTGGTTTCGATGAAAATATATAAATATGTGCTTTCTTCTCAATAACAAAATGAACACACAGAAAATATGATAGAGGTGAGAAAACAGAGGTAAAGAAAGCATCAGATCATAGCAATGTGGATGTTTGCACAACATCTGCAGCGCGGCACTCCAGTCAAGTCATGTCACGTTTATGTATAGCACTTTATACATATTTCTTTAAGTCAAGCAGCTTTACAATGTAAAACATGAAAAGTATCGCTTTCAATTAAAATTACAACTTCAGTTTAAAGCAGCTCTCCAGTGTGTTCATGCTGAACAGAAGAAATGAACCGGAGAACTTTTCCATGTCAAAGAATGCAGAGCCTCACAGTTGAGAGTTTACATTTACTTTACGTAATTCTGACTTTATAACAAGCAATTGCGACTTTTTATATCTCGCAATTCTAAGAAATAAATTCAGAATTGCGAGATATAAAGTCGCAATTGTGTGTTATAAAGTCAGAATTGCGAGATAAAAACTCACAATTGCAAGATATGAACATGTAATTCTGAGAAAAAAAGTCAGAATTGCGAGTTTATTTCTCACAATTCTGACTTTATAACACATAATTGCGACTTTATATCACGCAATTCTGATAAAAAGTCAGAATTGCGAGATGTAAACCCGCAATTGTGAGAAAAAAAGTAATAATTGTAAGATAAAAAGTCACAATTACCTTTTTTATTTTTTATTCTGTGGGCGGAAACAAGCTTCCACAGTTTCGAACTCCCGAAATAAACTCCAGACGAAATTCATTTCGGACTGATTTTGTTCTAAATGACGTCACACCAGTTTGTTTGTTTCGTTTGAAGTACTGTGTATCAGAGCCTGGCCTGTTGAGGTAAATATTTTTCCGCAAGTGTGATTTGAGGGAAGATAAGGATTCAAATTTTATTTTTTTGCCAAAATTGCTAAACATTTCAGCAGTTCATCTATAGCAAGAATGGTTTGGTTTTTAATTGCACGTCACTGGAACCAACATTATTGTAAGAAATGTCATTATAAGATTTTGACAGGATTGTATGTTAATTATTTTGTGCTGAACAACAATACTTATTTCATAATCTTCATTTTGTCTGGAGTTTTGAGGATAAACAAAGCTGTACACAAGACATTTGACTAAATGTCTCAGTTCGTGGTATCATCTCTTACACAATGTCCTCCCAGCGGTGTCCACTCGTCAGACCGTGAACGAGTCTTTCTCAATGATATTTTTCCTGTGAATCATCAGCGTTAACTTTTCAGTCTTTATTAAATGTCTGACAGCTGTGCGTTTGGGTCATGTGATCTCATCCCTCATAAGCCTCAGTCAACACAATGGAGTTTCTGAATCCTCAGGGTTTGGGTGAAGTCCTGGCTGAGCGAGAGGAGGAAATGGAAGAGTTCGTGCGCAACTGTGAAAGACTTTCGCTTTGATATCAAGGACAGTTTGCTGTGGTAACTGGTATTTCATAAACGGAACAGACCCAGACTTGCCAAACCGTTTTTTGAATGAGAATTTCTCTCTCTGGGGCTGGAGAGTGTGAATATCTGGAGCTGTTCCTCTCCTGCTGTGTAATCAGCTCTTCATTCAGCCGAGAGGCAGACTGTCACAACAGATAACTCACATTTACCAGCCCTGCACCCCTTTCACACACACACACACACACACACACACACACACACACACACACTGACTGAACTTGTGTGAAAGTTCTCCAGGTTTAACAATCCTTAAACACTACATGCTTAAAATAAAGATTATTTGCGGCTTGTTAGGTTCAGCAGGACCCTTCTTATTGAATTTTTTGCTCTATAGGAGTTGAGTTGAGTCTTGAGTTGGCTATATAGTGTTTGGCAGATTAAATCATGACTTTATATCTTTATGTAACTTTATAACTTTGTACGGAGTCCCTAAGGTGACCTGTTGATGTGAAAAATATGAGATGGGAAAGGGAAAATTATATTTAAAAGCTTTTGCATTTGTTCGTAAAAGTTTTGCATTCCCCAAAGTAACATTACGTTTGCTCTCAAAACTTTTGCGTTCTCTCGAAATGTATGCTAGCAAGCGCAAAACTGGTGATGTAAATAATATGATATGGGCAAAAAAAACTATATTTCGTCCACAAAAGTTTTGCGTTCCCTAAAGAAACGTTACGTTTGCTGGAAAAACGTTTGCGTTCTCTCGAAATGTATATAGCGAGCGTAAAACTGATATTTCGCTCGCAAAAGTTTTGCATTCTTTGTGTTTGCTCACAAAACTTTTACAATCTCTCAAAACATTTCGAAACTTTTCGACTGAACGCAAAACTGTGATGGAAATAATATGAAATGGGAGGGAAAACGTATTTTGGTCACAAATTTTGCGTTCCCTCCGAGAAACTTTACGTTTGCTCTCAAAACTTTTGCGTTCTCTCGAAATGTATGCTAGCAAGCGCAAAACTGGTGATGTAAATAATATGATATGGGCAAAAAAAAACTATATTTCGTTCGCAAAAGTTTTGCATTCCCTAAAGAAACGTTACGTTTGCTGGCAAAACGTTTGCGTTCTCTCGAAACGTATACAGCGAGCGTAAAACTGATATTTCGCTCGCAAAAGTTTTGCATTCTTTGTGTTTGCTCACAAAACTTTTACAATCTCTCAAAACTTTTCAAAACTTTTCGACTGAACGCAAAACTGTGATGGAAATAATATGAAATGGGAGGGAAAACGTATTTTGGTCACAAATTTTGCGTTCCCTCTGAGAAACTTTACGTTTGCTGGCAAAACGTTTGCGTTCTCTCGAAACGTATACAGCGAGCGTAAAACTGATATTTCGCTCGCAAAAGTTTTGCATTCTTTGTGTTTGCTCACAAAACTTTTACAATCGCCCAAAACTTTTCAAAACTTTTCGACTGAACGCAAAACTGTGATGGAAATAATATAAAATGGGAGGGAAAAATGTATTTTGGTCACACAAATTTTGCGTTCCCTCCGAGAAACTTTACGTTTGCTCTCAAAACGTTTGCGTTCTCTCGAAACGTATGCTAGCAAGCGCAAAACTGATATTTCGCTCTCAAAAGTTTTGTTTTCCCCGAGAAACTCACAAAAATTATACAATCTCTCAAAACTTTTCAAAACTTTTCAAGTGAACACAAAACTTTGATGGAAATAATATGAAATGGGAGGAAAAACAGTTTTTGTCACAAAAGTTGTGTAACTGTCTGAAATCCACCCAGTCCTTAAGTCAACAAATTAACTGGGCCTCTGAGGTGTTTACCCAGCAGCGCTTGTCCCAGCTTTTCTTTGAGGGCTGAAAACACGAGTGTTTGTGGAACCTTTGACCTTACGTAGCAAGATCTGACTGTGGTTGTCACCCTTGCAAGACCAGACAGATACCAAATGTGACTTGCTGTCTTAAATAGGTTAATTATGAGCTACTGACATAACCTTTTCTGTTCAAACATACACAGAACCTCTTCTCTGAGTTTTCGGTGTGATATATTTAAGGTTGAATAAATGATAGAATAAAATTCTTTTTATTTTTCTTGCATTGCCGTTTTTATTTTATTTTATTTATATGAATCTATAATTTTTTTATTTTTTTTTATTTCATGTTTGTGTTGTCACTTTGCTGTGGTCATTATTTTTAATTTGATCTTATTTTTATTTTATTTTACAGTTATGATGCAATTTTGTTTTTGTCGCAATTAAATAGTATTATTTTATTTTACGCATGTGTTATCAATTTTCTGTTGCATGATATTTTTTTATTTTATTACATGTTTGTGATGTCACTGCTGCGGTCATTATTTTAATTTTAATTTTATTTTTTTTTTTATTTTACAGTTGTGATGTCGCTTTGCTGTGGTCACTTTCAGTTATTTTACTTTATTTTAAGGATGTGTTGTCAATTTGCTGTTGTATAATACTTTTATTTTTATGTCACGTTTGTGATGGCACTTTGTTGTGGTCACTTTATATTTAATTTTTCTATTTTCTACATATTTTTAGTACAGTGAAGATTTCCAGCATATGTCTTTCTGAATCGGTGAAGGATGTATGTTTGCTTGGAAAGTAAAGTGAGCACCCAGTGGCTGCTTTTACTTTCATCTGTATCTGTATCTTTAAGTCGGCCACCTTGAACTTCCATTACCTCCCCTTAAGAAACGTCCTCTCAAATCATCCCAGTATCTCCCCACCAAACCATTATTAACAATTTATAAAATGAACACTAAAATATATTTATCTTCTTCCTGCCCCATTACACCTCTAAGAGTAAAGCTTAGGACGTAATTGCAGAGTAATGATCCTTGAATTAGGCTGGAAAGAGCAGGGCATTATGGACTCTAAACCAGCCGAGACATGATCTCATCAGCGCTCCAGTGGGGCAGAAAGCCCTCTAGACCGGGCCTCGTCTTCCCTCAGTAAAGCAGACAGGATTAGAGGAGAGATTTTCTGCTCTTTTCCACGCCGGTCAAAGGTCATCTGCCCTTATTCTTTATGAAGACTTTCAAATGGTTGGTGGAAATGTGTTCCTTTGAACAAAGTCTGTCTTTGCGGCGCCACTGAGAGTTAAGTTAAACTAGATCTTCATATTTTAAAATGAAAATAGTTTTTTTTTTTATTGCTCCCCTTCAACAGTGTATGTTTATTATTTTCTTATATATAAATTACATTTTTAAGACCACAAAAAACCATTGCAAACTCTGGAATCACAGCAAATGATACTACAATAGTTTCTCCTTTTATATTATATGGTATGAATATGATACTTTATGTTTAATAGTAATTGCTAGTTACCTATTCTTAAGGTGTAATGGTGCCCAGCCGTTGTGATTTGGTGTTTATTTTATTGTATTTATTGTATTTTATTTTATTTTAGTTAGTTTTTTTATTCCTAAGTAAAAATTTTCCTGATGGTATATTTTGTCCAAACATATATATATATATATATATATATAATTTGTTTTGATGTTGCTTTGTTTTTTTTTTTGTTTTTTTTTTGCTTTGCTTTTATCTTTTTGTTTTGTTGCTTTGTTTTTTGTTTCGCTTTACTTACAATTTTTTGTTCCTTTTCTTTCATTTGTTTTGTTGTGCTTTTCTGACAACTTTGTTTTGTTACTTTGCTGACATTATTACCAAGTGTACCAAGCCTTTGTACTGTCTAAAGTCTACATTTTCCCACTAGTCTGTTTTGTCTATAACACCTGTCTCAACTTCCATTATACACAATAGCAGAGATGACAAGACACCCAGTCCAAACTTTCTATTAGCATGTTCAGGAGGAGCATTAGAGGATTACCAGTGTTATGGTGACCTCAGGCATCCTTATACAAAAAGTGAGACAGTGGTTGTCGCTCTCCCTCCCTTGCGTAATTAGCAGAGATGGTGACATTCGATCCACTTCGGCTCTGAGATACCGGAAGAAGAAGGGTTAAGGTGTTACAGATGTGCTGTCTGAAGAAATGGCAAGGGATTAAAAAAGGTTTTAGCCTGAAAGTCACACGTCTATTTTTGCCCTTCCGTTTTGCCGTGAGTCCCGGACACACGTCGCCGATTTCTCCGACCTTTGCAGCGTAAAGTTATGAGCAAGGGAAAGGGGGTCAGATAAAGGTGTGTTATTTTTACCCTGGTTAAACGTCTGCCCGCTGAGGAGGTCACGTTAACCCCCATTTGGGTTTTAATGAACCTGAGTGACGTTTTCAAGCCACTGGAATGACACAGTTTTCGACCTTCTCCTTCGCTGTCTTCTGAGCGCTGACCTTTGTCTTTGCCGAAAGGTTGTTTTAAACTCTTTTATGAATATAAAAGGTTGTAATTCAGGGAAACAGGCCTTTGTTTGATGGTGTCCTTGGTTCTCCCAGCTCCAGAATGCTATCCCGGCGGATACAGGACCTTGAGGAACGCATATCGAAGCGTTGACTTCGACTCTACTGAACTTCAGAACACAGCGATACAGGATCTGGTCTGTGACCATTCTCTGCCGCCCGGATGGTACCGATTTTCCATAAACAACAAACCTGCGGAGATGCCGACCCACTGCGTTGAGGTGAGGAGTCTCAGATCAGTTCTGACCAGTTTCCAAACTGCAGTTTCTTGATCTCCGTCTCTTTTTGTAGATGAACCGCTGTGGTACGCAGGCTCCGGTGTGGTTGTCTCTGAAGGACAGCTCTCTTCCGAGGCCCGGAGAGGTCAAGCAACTCTCGGCCTGTGCCACATGGCAGTTCTTTCACGGAAGCACCAAAGACTGCTGCCTTTTCCGCATCCCAATCTCGGTCCGGAACTGTGGCAAGTTCCTGCTGTACTTCCTGCAGCCGACACAAGGTTGCATGGGATACTGTGCAGAAGGTACACAGTTATGTGACTCGTTTTTCAATACTTTACTAACACTACCTAAAATGAATAACTTTATTTTACCTATGGTGACTATTGTGAAATCATGTCCAGGTCACATTTCATCCCAAAAATCTAAAGAGAAAATCAATTTGATGTATGTATTTTTTTTTTTTTTTTTTATAAAGCAAACAAACAAACAAATAAACAATTGTTTTATTATCTTTTTCTCATTTTTTATTTATTTATAAAATTTAAAAGTATAAACAGGAATTGTAATGGATCTTCTAGCAAAAGAAAACCCTAAATAAATAAATACATAAATAAATAAATAAAGATTTTAGTTAATGAAAAAGAAAATTTAATTTATTTAATAAAAACAATTTATATTTTATATTTTGTAGTTTTTTTTATTTTATTTATGTATTAAATAATGTTTTTTATTTATTTATGTATTTATTTATTTATACTAATGGAAGTAAAAATAAATAGGAAGTGTTAAGACTAAATATTATTTTAATATCAATAAATTATTTTCATGACAAATTTCCCAGGAATTTTTCTTTACTTTTTACGTTTACTTTTTCAATTTCAGTTTTTTTTTCAATAATATTTGAATTAATATTGATTATTTCTTTTCACTTTTATTTCTTTTTTAATCTAAATCAGCATTAATTAAAAGTACTATGGCATTACAACAAATACAATCATGATGTTATTTTTCTCTCATTTCAATGAGAATAAAACATTTTGCAATGAACATGTGGGGTGAAAATATGTTATATAGTCATGAAAACAATGTCAAAATTGGAAAAATAGTAATGATCCTAAAAATGCATTCATGGTCATTGTGCAAAATATAATTTACATTTTTTTTTCTTCTTCTTCAGATTTCAAGGTGAAACCACGTATTTAATGTTTGAAATTAAATGGTAGAATTAAATGTAGTTTGCTTATGTAGATTGATTTGAATCGGTCTTAGTGACATCATTTACCTGTAACAGACTTTAAAACATACAGTGATACTTGCACCAGTAGAAGAGTACAAGATGTTTCCTTGTGCAACAGCCCAGAGAGAAACTACCATCTCATTTCTAGTATGGATGATCAATATTTCTCTTTCTCTGGCCATGTGTCCTTTCTCACTTTCTCAAACATCTCTTAGATCCAAATAAATGACTGTATCATCAACCGTGTGCAAGAGTATTCAGGTCATTTTTAGTTTGGGATCGATTTCTGGTGACTGACGAATCAGAAAATCTGATTACTGGATTCATGTAGCAATATTTCACGTATTTATGACAGTTCCATGATGGCTACAAGAAGAAGGAAATTGTTTGGGTTAAAGAAATGCTTTGTTTATAATGAGGAGGGTGTTATAAGCAATGAAACTTGCAGGATGTTTTGATGGTACAAAGACCTCCTATATGTCAAAAGACAAGACAAGGCAATTATATTTTGAAAGTACAAACAGGAAGTGTTATAACTAAACAATGCTTCTTTTTTTTTTAGTTGCTTCACAATACACACCGAAATCCTGTCCACCTGGTGAAACCGAAGTTAACGGTCTATGTAAGGGTAAGTTATTTCCAATGTTAGCAATTTTATTTTGATTTATTACATCTCTGTATTTATATTTCCTCTCATGACCTTGTTGTTCTCCTCTGTGAAGCAAACGTCCCCTCGCTACCTTCAAAACCCCTGGTGGCCCCAGAGCTGGTCGGCAGCAGCGTCCACCTCCGATGCTCCTTCACTGGGGTGACGTCCATGTGGCCGGTGGGGTATCAGGTGGTGTGGGCGAGATACTCCTCCAACACCATGAAGGTGGAGATCAGACGAGACACAACGACTCGACTGTACTCACTGGTTGAGATGGACGGAGTTCACTTTAGACTGGGAGAAACGGTAAAATAAACTATTTTTAATGTATCATTTAGTTTGGAAAGTCAAGTGTAAAGTGCTCTAAAATAATCCAGTGTTACACAAAGATATTGTAGGCCGGGTTGCCCCGCCCACATTCAAATCTCATTGGTCCAAAATCCATGTCTGCATATTAAACATCATATATGTTCTGATTGGCTATGGTTTTGTTGCTTCAAACTGCCTTTTCATTTGAAGTTTCGACAATAGTTATGTTTCCGTTCATGTTGTGAATTTAAAAAACGAAAAACTGGAATAATATCTCGTGTTCCCTAGACAGCATTACAGCCACAAATGAATTGCTCTAATAAACGTCATGTTTGCTAACAATCGGTGAATTATTCAGTCACATGACATTTTTGACGTACATATAGTAAATGCAAGCGTATACATTTTTAATGCACATTTTTGTAATGTTATTCGCATCTCTCAGAATCTGTGATATATAAAAATTAGTATAAAAACGTATTTATTTATTTATTTATTTTACAATTTGTAAAAATTCATTAGACATTAGCTATGTTTTCATCCTATTTTTATGAGCATTTGGGAATATCGCATACAAAATACCTCTGTATGGAAACGCCAAGATGCACATTAATTCTAAAAATATGCGTTTCGAATGAGGCAAATTAATTTTTTTATCTGATAAGAAGACATGCGTATAAACTATGATGGAAACACACTTACAGAGCAAATGCGTTGTTTCACAACTAAAATCTCACGTGACTTTGCCTCAACAGTGCATGTGATTGGATAACTGGACTAACCAGCGGACCAATAATATTTCACAGCATATCAAATGTTGGTTTAATCATTCTGAAAGTCATCAGAATGATTTGGTTTAATTCCCTCCCAGAAGCGTCTCGCATGATTGAGTTCCCAAACACCAGCATCCAAATGCAAGATAACATGACAGCATTGGTTTTGTTTCATCTTCACGCTTTGAGATTCAAGTCATTTATGTAGGGAAAAAAGCCACACTGGCTTCCTTGATTGCAGCAACTTTCATTTTATTACAGATATTTTGTGCCAATTTCCCAGGAAATGACGATTTTGTTCTCTTAAATGCATGGGATGGAAATTTGCCATAAATTAAATTCGCAACTTTGGATGGAAACATAGCTACTGAAAACCTAGAACAAGGTTTTATGTAAACTGAACTAAAATCAAACAAATGTTTGAATGTTTTTTTAATTTTTTTTTTTATGTACAAATTTTTCTGCAGTGGTAGAAATATGTGTGAATTGTGTAAGATTCAGAATTTAGGGCACGTCTGGTGCACCAGAGTCTTAAAACGGCATCATTGTCTTCTTTTGATTTTTTTTTCCCTGTAGCGTAATGCGCTCCAGACAGCCGTTAAACTCGCTTCTCACCAGACCAAGAAAGGAAAGGGTCTTTTGTGAGGGCCGTCTTTAGTCATAATGCCCTTTGACCTCTCGTATGAGTTCAGTAAGTGTTCCAGTGGAAGTGAGATCGGGTCATGAAAGAGTAAAGGTCAAATTTAGGCCATGTGTATACAAATCATAAATAACGCTGAGGTGGAACGTTGTCTAGAAGTTCGTTTTGATTTCATTCTGATTTGTTTGTTCTGAGGTGAAGTTCGAAGGAGGTTTGAAGAAAGAGTTTGATATGTGCTTCGCTACCTGTGGTCATAAAAAAAAGTGTGTTTTTACATCACAGAGGCCCCGTTCGAGAAACACCATCATTCTGGTTTGGGTTGTGAGGTTCTCTTAAACATGTGTCACAGCTGGGCTTAGTCAAACACACACACACACACACACACCTTGAGCTCTCCATAATTCCCATATACAGGCAAAACAGACCTGAAAATCCTTCATTCATACACAAAAGGACATTCAAACAAACATAGTTCGTTTCAGTGCCATATATGGCGTGAAATGGCATGTAAATGTTTATGGCATCAAATACATTGATGCATTATGAATCAAAAATATCTTAGATTTTTGGCCTCACTGTGTTATTGTTATTTAAAAAAAACATAATTATAATGGTTCCTTGTAAATTTAAATGAATTTATTTATTTATATTTATATATAAAATATGAAATTAATAATTAAAATAATTAATATGAATAAAATGTAATGGCATATATATTCTTTTATTTTAATGCCATGTTGGCAAGGCTATATATTATTATTCTTTTTTTTTTATTCTTTTTTTTTACTTCAAATATAGCCTTGCCAACATGGCATTAAAATAAAAGAATATATATGCCATTACATTTTATTCATATTTTTTAGTATTTTTTGTATTTTATATATAGAAAATACTTAATTTGATATATTAGATACTTATATATGATATTTAATTAATGTATTTTTTATTTATATTTAATTTCTATAAAAAAATTGTATATATATATATAAAATTTAGAATATTTCTTTTATTTTTTATTTTTGCTACAAATATAGCCTTGCTAACATGGTATTAAAAGAAATGAATATAAATATAAATATAAATGCCATTACATTTTATTATACATTTTTATTTTATATATATATTTGAATGCCATATCAGCTATGCTACATTCCCAAATATATACATTGATTCATTTTAATTATTTTAATTATTAATTTCATTATTAAAATGATTTAATAATAAAAATCCAATAAAAGTGAATAATTATTGATTTCTATATTGGTAACGCTACAGCGCATGACCTTCATAACAGTCTGGTTTGATTGACAGTTCTCCTGCAGTGTGTCCACCTTCCTGTTAAACTCCTCCAGCTCGCAGTCGGCGTCTAAAGAAAGTGCTGGGTTTTTCGCGGGAATTAAGGTAAATCCGGTTATATCTAATTCTTTATAATTATGATGGATCATGCATCATGCACAACGCCTGAAGCTATAATTACTGGCTAAATACTCATTGAAACATTGCAAATATTATGTTGCATAACTATCCATGCCTAACAGAGCTGTATGATCATGTTTGATTTACACTGGATTCGGCCAACCGTCCAACACTTTTTCTGCAGTTTGTTCCAGATGTCCTCCACATCCGCGAGGATGCTAAAAAGCACGTTTTGACCGTACACAGCACAGTCCCTATTCCCTGCCATGGGTCCGAGCACAACCGCCCTTGCAAAGTGTCTCTTGCTCTCAGCGTACATGAATCAGGTGTGTGTATATTAGCATGTATTATTATTAGTATGTAGTTGTTTATTTTTTTCCGAATATTGATACAAATACTGTATGTGTATTCATAAAAATGTCTTGTCATGGTTTAAGCTGTATGAAGGTAAAAGGCTTTGAAAGTGACTCCATGTGCATGAATTATACTTTTTTCTACCAAGGACATTTTATCTTTGAGTTTTCCCTTTCATTTGAGGATGTATCTACTGATAATCTGTCTGAATGTCTCAGACAATGTAGTCATAGAGGTTTCAAACGTGGCCTTATCATCCTGCTCGGTCGAGTTGATGTCTCAGCCCTGTCGAAACAACGTCTGTGCTCAGGGTACCGTGACTCTCAGCGCTGTTACTGATTTCACCCGGGACGGGAACCGGGCCAGCTTCCTTTCCACTCAGCCCACCGAAGGCAGCCATCGCCTCTGGAGAGGTTACAACCCTCCTGCACTGAAGGTTAGCGAAACCATAACATGCATCTCACAATGTAATATTAGTTGCTTGAGTGGTTTTGTACTTAATATCTTTAATTTAATAAGACAAGCACAAAGTTCTCTTTGGGATGCCCTTCAGGACAATGAAGCGCTTGAGATTACAATATATTTACATTGGTAATGTTTTTCGAGGGGACTTGTCAAAGACTTTTCTTGCTCTTTTACAACTTGACCCATGATGACCTCCAGTATTTTGATGCTTCTTTTCACCTCCAAAAAAAACAAAAAACTAAAAAAAGATTACTTCCTTCCTCAGTGTTTTGTGTCATTCTCCAATACAATCATCTAAACATTCTTAAATCAAGATACATTTACTGTAGAAGAAGATATTAAGTCTTGTTTTCTGTACCAAAATTTATCAAATTAATCAAAAATAATCTTCTTTTCCCTTTGAATTAAGTTTTTTTTTTTTGTTTTTTTTTTGACCCCATTGGCAATTATCTGTGGTCTTGTTTTATGCACAAACTTGCTTATTTTCGAACAATTCCTTTTCAAAAACAAGACTTAGGGCTAGCACAAACCCTCTGTTGGCGTTAAAAAACTACTGTCAGGATTTAAAAAAGACACAAAGTGAAAAATTAGTTTAGATATTTGTACTAGGAAACAAGACAAAAATACTGAGTAAAAAAATTAATATATTTTTGCAGTGTAGAAGTAGTAGTAGTAGTGTAGTGTCCAGCCATGGTTAGTTTTTTTGTAACCCTCCAGATTTGAAGTATACTGTGCCGCCTTACAGCTCTCATAATTGACCCCTGCTGAAAGAAAGAAAGAGCCTCTAATAAGCCAGACAGACACCGAAAGGACAGACAAGAATGCAGTAATTCAGAAGGAAAGAAACGTAAACACACATAGACCGCCAGTCTACTTAAATAATGTGTCACCACCGGACCCAGACCACCATCTGTGTTGTCTGTAAACATGAAAGCCGCTCAGTGCCCTTTAATAATGGGAAGAGACTGTACTCTTCTGCGTTATAATTAAGCTAGAGCCGGCATAGTCTAAATTGTGAATGTTTTGAGAGCATAACAACACTAAGTTAATTCCCTAAGTTGGTTGTGCTGCTTTTTGTAAAAGTCAAGTGTCATTTTTCTATGTAAGCAGTAGATGAATTTGTACTGCAAAAAGCTGCCAGTATGAATGCCTCATTAACATTTTCCTCCTTTTTTCTGCATGCAGATCACAGTTCAAGATGTTCCAACAGCGACCTGTTACTCCCTTACTGACCCTCATATCATTACTTTTGATGGCAGGTAAAATATTTGTGAGTTTTTAGACAATGAGTTCCTTTTTTTCTTGTAGCTCAACTGGTAAAGCATTGCGCTAACAACGCCAGAGTTGTGGGTTCGATTCCCAAGAAACACAATGAATTTACTGAAGGCTTTTTATTTCTTCACTGGCTTTTGCGCTGGGTGTTTTGAATTATTCTACATTGCCTATGATTATTTTTACACAAGTCATGTGACTTTTACAAGACAGATGCTCAAATGGTACATTTTCAAGTAATGGGGCAGGAATGTAAAGGTCACTTTCAGACTAGGATTTCAGATTTGTGAGGCTCAGATGTTTCACTTGCACTCTTTGAATTTGGCTTGGAAAGAGGGATCTTTATGAAAGTGTATCACAGTTCAAGATGTTCCAATAGCGACCTGTTACTCCCTGACCGACCCTCACTTCATCAAATTTGATGGCAGGTAAAATATGTCTGAGTTTTAGACAACAAACAATGCCAAGGTCTTGGGTTCGATTCCCAAGAAACACACTGAATTTACCCAAGGCTTTTTATTTCTTTCTTTGACATTTGCGCTAGACTTTCTAAATTGATCTAGATAGCCTGTGATTATTTCAACATACAGTAAGTTGTGTGACTTTTACATGACAGATGCTCAAATGCTACATTTTCAGGTAATGAGGCAGGAATGGAAAGGTCACTTTGGATTTCAGATTTGTGAGGCACAGATTTAGCACTTGTACTCTTTGAATTTGGCCCAGAAGGAGGGATCCTTATGAAAGTGTACGGGAACTGTCCTCATTAGTGAATATGTCCTTGACAGACACCGGCCCTGTGCCACAATTTCCTCCAGTAGAGAGGCGCATATGGCCCAACTGGACAATGGATTTAAGCGCACACTATAGCTAGATGTATTGAGCAAACAATGTGTGTTTACAGTGATGCCAAACATACAGAGCAATAACCGCAAAGTATCACGGTCACCATTAAAGTAAATGATACTGAAACTGTCCTGTGAAAATTACTGCCTCTGTTTCGCTCCCTTAATTTCTTACTCTCTTTTTTTATCTTACAGTTCTTTTTAAAAAGACTCTTTCTCCCTGCTTCTCCTCCACTTTGCCATTAAGTTCAAATAGTCCTCTGAGATGTTGCTTTCAGCTACTGTCTTGTCTTTAAAGGTTTTTTTAAGTGCACACTGAGGTTTCTGAATGTTATCTGTTTTAATCACCAAGACTTTTTAGCACAGTAAAACAGAACACAGAAAAGAAACAAGATGACTATCAAACTTTGGAGCTATACTGGATGCAGCTGGATGTATCTATCTGTGTTTCGTTTGACATCCCCAATATTTACTTCAACGATCAAGCTACAGTAAGAAATTGAATGTAAGTACTAATCAGTTGTTGTTCCACCCAGGCGCTATGAGAACCAGGAAACTGGCACGTTTTTGCTTTATAAAAGCACAAAACGTGTGTTCGAAGTCCACACAAGGCAGTGGGATTGTGGGAGCCGGCATTACGCTATGGCGTGTACCTGCGGCATGGCTGCTCGAGAGGGCAACGAGGTTGTGACCTTTGACATGTGCGACGGGCAGCTGCAGGAAACACGCCCGCACTTGTCCGTCAAGGCCTTGGGACCATCCGTGACCAATCAGATTAAGATCCACGAGACGCATCAAGGGAAGAAAGTCACGGTACGGTTACATTCCAGTGCTGTGGTAGCTAATAATGTTGAATTGATGTGGATAGGTTTTAAAAATAAGAAATGTAAACTCATGCTGCAGTGAAAATTCAGACAAAACAATCAAATCAAAGAAAGATTGTGTTTCACTTCTGAACCAAAACTATTGCAACTCGCAGTATTAAATATTTTAGATTTGACTCAATACACGATAGAGCGTATGATCCCTCATTGACATGCAAACTCAGGAAATCTCAGTCATGCTCACTGTGAAATGTATACAGTTCATGTTCAGGACAGGCAGATTTTCAATTTCTTGGCGAAACTGTCTGAGAAGTAAACACAGATCTCATCTGTTTTGAAATTGAGGCCTTTTCCCTGCAAAAGGATTTTAAAGTTTGGTCAGTGCAGCAGATGTTGTCATTGCTGCATTGTGACACAGTTTGCATGAGCAAGTGTTTTGTGATGGCTACATTTATCTAGATTTGTAATATTCTGATGTAGACTCTTGACAAATCACCACTAATTTCCTCGCAACCAGCTGGCAGGGAAATGGGATCTTTTACTAACATGTGCATTTAGTTTATGATTGAAGTTGGGGTAAACTCTAGATTAGATTAGGTAATGATGTTGGATTTTAAATCTAGTATATGCATGGACAGACAGTGAAATATAAATATATATTTGCATAAATAAATTAACAATAAATGAATCAATCATAATCATAATTTTTATAAAATATAAAAATAGACCATTCAAAATATATCAAAAATAAATATAATACTTTTTTCTCTTTGTAGATTTGGGTTCCAGCTTTCTTTTTCTCTTTTTTTTTTTTTTTTGTGTGAAAAATGCATGATATTTTAATAAAATACAGTACTTGACACAACCTAAATACTAGCCTTACATATTTAATGGTCAGCATGGCCTGATTTTGAAGATGATTTCGGTTTAATGTTTAGGGTTAAATATGTATGAATTTAAAGGATTTTTGTTTGACCCCTGCAGATCGTCTTTGCCTCAGGGGCGTTTGTGCGAGCAGACGTCAGTGATTGGGGAATGAGTCTGTCCGTCAGGGCTCCAAGTCAGGACTTTAACGCCACCAGAGGCCTGTGTGGGTTATTTGACCGGAACAGCCACAACGACCTCCATCATCCTGCAGGCACAAGCCACCGTGACAAAGACCTAGTGGAATTCATTCAGGGCTGGAGGTGAGTGATGCTTTTACAACAACCGTATAGTCTCTATTTTCACAAGAAACAATATATAGTACTTAATTGATCTCTTGAGTTTAAGACGGGTAATAAATCTATTCAGAACCAGAGCCGTCGTGAACTGGGCTACTAAGGTCCTCTAATGCAGGACTCTTCAACTCCAGTCCTGGAGGGCCGGTGTCCTGCAGACTTTAGTACCAATCTCAATTTAACCCACCTGTAATTCTGCAAGTAATTCTGAACACCTTAATTAGCTTGTTTGTTTAGAGCTAAACTCAGCAGGTCACTGGCCCTCCAGAACTAGACCTGCTTTAAGGTGAAATATGGTCCGAAATATGCTGGTAAGAACTAAAAGACAAAAATACAAAAATATATGCAGATACTGTATATGTAAGTTTCCAAGCTCAAAGCTTCCGTAAAAGATGCCGTTCAAGTAGGAGAATTTAGGAGACGTGGAGAGCAGTTCGGTTGCAGATTAGAGTTTGCATCACCATTTAACCTTGATTTGCTCGTTTTAATGTCAAATATAATTAAAGTAGAAGAAAGTCTCTAATCTAATGGGCTAACCTTTCTCGAACTCTAAATCCTCTCTTGTCGCAGTGCTTGAGGGCTAAATTCAAAGGCTGATTTGAGACAGTCATATTTTTGTTTTATTTCTCCGTGTCAGGATCGCGCCTGGGGAGAGCCTGTTTGACAGCACGCCACCTGCCGTGGATGAGGAGATAAAGTGGAATTTCTGTGCTTGTCAAAAGGGATACAGCCTTTCCCTCCATTCAATGCACACCTCCAACGGCCTATTAAACCAACCTCCCATCTCTCGCTGCCTATCTCACGACGACACAGATTATACGTCCCTTTTCCCCTTCAAAGATGCCACTGCCGAGTACGCCATTAAACCTATCTCTGCCCATAACGTCCAGAAGCGGGAGACGTTGGCTGAGGTGTTAGAGTTAGCCAAGATGAAAGGTGCTAAACTGGAGTCTCAGGTGTCCCAAGGTCAGGCAGGCAACTCTCCTTCTGTAGAGGAGTTAGAATTGGACTTATTATTTAAAGTTGACGCCCCTCACTTAAATGAATATAAGGTGCCCTTACTAAGTTCGGGTGAAAGGCCTAAGAGAGAAACCCTTGACTTTCTACCCATTTATACTGTCCAGGCCCTAAGCCAGACCGACCTCGAAAGTTTCGCCTACTTCTTTCCAGATGACCACCGCTCCTCCAGCCGTCCAGCTGCCTACCCTTCCTGGCCGACACCTAGTGGCCTCACTTCTGCCAAAGCTTTGGAGGTCTGCCAGTTGGCCTTGGCGAACTCAACTGTGGGCACGGCATGCAAGAGTCTGCTGGGTCGACGCCTGGAAGAAGCTGTGGATCTCTGCATCCTGGATCTTCAGTTGAAAGATGATTTGGCCTGGGAGGACGCACTCGTGCCCTTCCTAGAGAACGAATGTGAAAAAAAGTGGCTGGAGAACCGGACCCATCGTTCTCAAGAAGCTTCCAGACCGTTGGCGGATATTGCAACGGCCCTACGTTGTCCGAACTTCTGTAATGGGAACGGGCAATGTGAAGAGTGGGGATGTCAGTGTTATCCAGGCTACAGCTTTTACGACTGCAGTCTCACCATCAGTAAGTGATTGTTTTGACATCCGTCTGTTGCTTCAAATGTGGTCCCCTAGGGATCCCCGATTATCAGAAACACTTTGGGTTTAATGTATGCAAAATATCCATCAATAAGCAGCCATATGGGGTATTACAAAAATGTTTGTGTGACATACCTGCAGGGGGTTGTGGAGTTTGAGTAGGGACCACATTTGTAGATAAAAGTTGTTGAGGTTTTGTTCAGGCGGCCTGGGGAAAGTCTATATTTGTTCTCACGATCAATGGACCTGATGGAGTCTCATCTCATTTGTTTTCTACAAAGGAATTGTGGTCCAAGAGGAGTTTTATTGATCAAAGGTTGTTCATTCACAGGTGACTTAATGTTAAGGTTATGTTTCTGTTAAGTATAAACTTTAAGGTGTTTTTCCTAAAGTTCCTTATATTTGAGAAACAAATGAGACAACTGTTGACAACAGAGTGCAAAGACATAAATTCAAAGTCAACTGTAGTAAATCTTAGATAATTTGGCCTAGGAATATTTTTGATGAGAACGTTTGAGTTCATATTGAGATCTTTTAGAATCTTGGTAGATCTTAGCATAGATTGTTGAAACTCTGGAGGAGACTCTTTTTCTCAGAAGAACTTCCAAATCCTTGCATTATCACTTTCTGTTTAAAAAGTCACATCAGTTCCTGTTCCTGAAGGAAAAGCGGGTGAAATGTAATTCACTGAATTTCGAAGGAAGTTATGATTTTTATTTATTTATTTATTTATTGCCTCTATAGGTAACACTAGAGTTTGAAAGTTGTATACTGCACAAATGGCAGTTGACGTGACAAGTTCAGCAATTTATCATTGCATTTACAGGCATTGTTTTGTAAGTGGATGACAGTGTGATGTGATGTTGTATCTTTATGGGTCAGAATTGTACAGCTCTTTTGTCCAAATGTCTGTGATTAAAATCCTGTACTTTGGCTCAAGTACAGTGTTCACTACAGCTGCCATTACCAGATGGTGGTCAAAGTGCCAGAGCATTTCTGTGGCATTAGATACATTTTCTTTTCTGTGCCAGCTCTTTTCATCAAGTATGTATTCTTAGTATCTTGTTGTTTGTTGTACACTTTCACTTCCTTTTAATTATATTTGCTTTGGATGCTGTTGTTCTTTATTCCTTTTCTTTACACTCTACGAAGAAAAATGTCCTACTCCCTCAAGCATGTCTTCAAACAAACTGCAGATGGCTTGCATTTGTGCAAGTGTGTTTTTTATTGATTTTATGAATGATTTGAAATGATGTACGGAACTCCTTTCGGAACGGCAAAGTCGTTGAGCGTGTTTATCGACTGATTGTTTCTGGCAATAGCGACGAGGCTCAGAAGTGCCATTAGCTTTCCCAGCCAACCTTCATATCAATGAGATATAGTTATGCCGGTATGCTAACGCCTGGCACTGTGCCAGACGCCCATGCCCGCTCGCTGATTAGCATTGGGATCTTCGCTAAGCCGCTATCTTCCTCGACGTTTTTCGCATGCTCCCTGGGGCTGACTTGGTGACGAAATGGCAGTTTTAACACAAATTAGCGAGCAGATTAGGAGCGCTAGAGAGGGCTGTTTATCACAGACTGACGTTTTTCAACCTCTCCGAGAGCGAACTCTGATTTATGGCAACCACGCTAGGATCAACGTGCAAGGTAGCACAGGGAGGACGGCTAGATAAATCTGCTTAATTGCCCAACTGATCATCGGCTGATGCCTCTTCTACATCTGGGAACCCCATTCATTTTTTTTTTTTTTTGAAGCCAATGACACATTTATGCCTAAGCGTTTTTGGTTGACTTTATTTGCACTTCATCCAGTCAAATGTGGATTTTTCTATGTCTTCACTTTGTTTGTACTAACTTTTGGCCTCATGATTTGCGAATAGTTGTGTTAGCATGCTATTATTTCTCCTGTATGTAGTATATAGTGTATGTTTACTGTGTATTGTATGCTAGTTCTCTCCATACTACATTAATCAAAGTGTACAACAGAGCACACTTTATTCCACAATTCCAGATTGATGAAGGAACTGAAAGTAATAACTACAGCTATTTTTGCATCTCTCATTATTTGATTGGAAAGCCTAAATTTAAGATGTTTTTCCAAAAAGTTGAATCAATAACATGTTTATTTTAAGATGATAACTGCACGCCACTGTTTCACTTACTATATTTTTTAGTATACAGTGTATACTGTGCAACATTCTTTTTTTCTAGTGTTCTTAAGTTAGTCTAGTAGCGCATGTGCTCTGATACATTGAGCCGTGATGCTGACATAAAATTTGGCAAATGACATTAACCGACCCCATTCCCCCTCTCATTTTTGTATCTTTTCTCTACTATACTACAAACATCAAAAAGCCCCAAAATAGAATATTGTTGGAAAAGGAATGTTTGGAAATGTGAATGGTATAACAGGACTAATGCCACTCCATGACCCTTTTAAAGGGACAGTGCGCCCAAAAATGAAATTTTATTCATTATTTATGAACTCATGATGTTCCAAACCCATATGCTGTTTTTGTTTTCTGCATGTAGAACAGAATAAGGGGCATTTTGAAGCTCTTTCTGTATAATGAGAACTTGAATCTTTTAAGAACAACAAAATAACACCATATGGGTTTGGGATGACATGAGGGTGAGTAAATAATGACAGAGTTTTCATTTTTGCCTGAATGATTCCTGTAATGTAAGAATGGTGCATCCTGGGTACATTTGCAGGCTTTGAGGTCATTAGATTCACCTAGAAATAAAGGGTTAGATTTCAGTTTTCCACACATATTCTCCTTAGTCTTCTGGCACATTTTATGCTATTACTGCCTCAATGAAAGGTGTCCAGGAATCATTTCAGAATAAGGCGCTACTACTCTTTATTTTCCATAATTCCAGGTAGAGTGAAAATCAAGTCTATAGAAAAGGCAATCAGACCAGATTCAATACCTTTGCATATCTGGGTTTCATTCAATAGTGGAACAATCTGGAAAACCTCACTTTTGCCTTCATTCAGTTGTGATATTCAGCAGTGAGGCAGGGGTCACATTCTGCAGAAAGGACTCCGCTTGGATTCATCTCGGACTCATTTTTTTATTTTTTTTACAGGCAGGTTTAGTGAGTCATCCGATCGCTCCTCATTTATCATTTCTCTTCAAACATAAAGCACAAGTGTTCGCCCTTGTGGCAGAGATTAAAAACTCCTGAATATCTCTCACGCTCCCTTCCTGGCCGGTCAGGGACAGTGTGTGAGTGTGTGTATGTGTGTGCGCACACTGCGTCAATGCTCGAGGCTTGTCTGGTTCAGAACTGCATTTTAGGAGCTCGGGAACAGAGTGAATCATGGGAAAGTCTGAAAATCACCTCGCTGACCTGCTGAGCTGGAAATGGTTGATCTCCGAGGCAATAAGGAAGGCATATCTGTGGTACTCCTGAAGTGAGGATTAAGCTTTTTTTAAGGTTCTTTTTGTGGTAAAGCCATAATGATCCTTGGTTCAATTGCTAATAACATTTTAATTGCTTGCTAATTGATTTTTAATTTACATAACATGCTAATTGTTTAATTCAGATGTCACAAGTAGCATTCTTGAAACAAGTATTTTTTTTTGTCATTAGCATCCAAGAGTCAACAACATTACACTCATACAGTATACACTATATATATATATATATATATATATATATATATATAGTAATTATTTATTTTTTATTTATATTATAAAAATTAAATGACAAAAAATATGCTAAATATGCATGCAAAAATGTTTATGAAAATGCATCACATGAAATAATATTTTTATATTATTTTATTATTTTTAAGCAAACAAAACATTTCAAATCAAATTGTCTTCTTCAGATGTGGTACTTTCACTGCTTGAATCACAAATTTGTCTTCAAAAATAATTTAAAATGAACTTGAATGTTTCTGATGGTAGTATATCTTTCCTAAACAGTGCTAGGGGGCGATTTGTTTTTGTAATTATTTTATTGCTTTTTTTTTTTCTTACCAAGTGTAAAATTACACAAAATGAGACCATCTGGAGGAAGTTCTTTGATGAGGCTAAAATTCATTAGCACTCACTTCTGTGCTTAATTGTTCTCCTCTGAGGACCATTTTCTCTCATATCTCTTATTGTTTTCCATCTTTTTTTAGACATTCACCACTTATGGCTTAGTTTTGCATACCGTCCCAGAACATCCATTTTCGTTTGCGTCTCAGCTGTGATTTAAATAAACTTCCACCCTGCGGAGATCCGAACGTAAGGTTATGCTCTGGTAATAAAAACACTGATTTGAAATGAGCCAAGATGGGAGCGATAATGGCATTAAGCAAGCGTAATGCTGCCTCAGTACAGTCATTTCAGCCTGTCGCTGAAACTATATTAAATGTTGTTGTGTTTTATAAGGCCTGAGAGACGCCCAAACAAGCTCGTATTTACTCGTTTGCATTATTCAAGAACCTCAGTTATAGAGAACATTATACTCCACAGCTCTAATTATAGGCTACTGTAATATTTTCAGTAGGCTATGTATCCGTTCTCTGTTTAATGGCAAATGCAGGCTGGCAAGGTCAGAATTCAGCAGGCTGAATATTTTGTATAGCTTAAAGCCTGGATTGTTTGGTTTGTGTGTTTGTTAGTGGCAATGTACTTGGAAATGACTTTCGTTTTGGCGTCTTTCAAACTGCGGGTGTTGCATTTTTCCATTTGAGTCCCGTAAACTTTATTTACTGGTGGTTTTCGCAAAGGATGGGATGTTTTCGGCAGAGTGCATTTTTAAAGACTTCACAATAATTTACAATAGAGTTTCTGGGTTTAATGAGACTTCTATAGTGCCTTTTCAATGAATCAACAATGAGTAGACTGCAGACTGTGATTTTTGCAGTCTCATTCGACTGAAAGACTTTTCTGTGCTTGTTTTATATGAGGTTGTTGAGATGAATGACAAAAGAGCATTGGTTGGGACCTTGCAACCCAGAAAAGTGTACTTCTTCAGTTTTCTCCCAAAATTGCTTGCTTCGTACCAAGCAAGTGTGTATTTATGCGTGCATTCTTGAGTGGTAAAACTACAATGTCAATACCCATCCACAGGCCACGCCCCTCAGACAGGCCACGCCCCTAAAAACTTCAAATCAGAAAATATTACAAAAGGAACTATTAATAATGCACTTCTTAAGGTTATTTAAACAAATCCCTAACAATTTCATATTTGTTCAGATTACTGTAAATTCTCTGTTTCTTTGGTTTCCTCAGGTCAGCCAATAGAAGTCACCGATCTTGAGAACGGCGGTTTGTGTGATGTACGTGAGTTCGACTGTGACAGCGTGAGGGTTTTCGGGCTGGGTTTCATCGACTCACCTGGCCTTGCGTGTCTCGTGATCAGATTAAAGGTGAGACATGAATGATTTCACTTGTGTTTATTAGGCAAATTATATATGTACAGTGTATATATATATATATATATATATATATATATGGGACAATAAAGTCCTTCCTACCACTAACCGAAAAAAAAAAACGTTATTATTAAACACACGTTATACACTTTATTTCCACTTATCAAATATTTTCCTAATTTTTATTGAAAATAAATGCCTTTTCGGTTTCATATGTGATGGGAAAAGGGAGTAGAGCGATTTTGGCAAAAGTCGGATTCAAACTCGGGTCGATTTGCGTCAAAACTTTTTGCGTCAAAACACACGCCTCACTATTGCTACTTTTGACAAACCAGCATCCTTCCATACTTTTGTCTAGCCCAACCAGACGCCAGTGTGCAGAGTTAGTGTAAATAGCCTCTGCCAACAAGGCGGGCTATTTGCACTTGGTAGTTGCATTGCATCTTTAATTGCATTTTATTTTGTTTATTATAATGGCTAAGATCGCGTTCGACTCTTCTAAGCCTGTCTTCTTTAATATTTCATCAAAGAGTTTTTATGAATCTTAGCATGGCTTTTTTTAATACATGCTTGCCATCTGTTTGTGTATTTAATTAGAAGAATGAGGGGAACGACATAGGGGGATATCTGATAAAGAAAGCAATAAAAACAGTGATCAGTCAACACAGCAGAGCACATACAAAGAAAACACGTGCGATAAGACTGGTAAACAACATGCAAAAGCACACATTATGTGCTGTGATTATCGGCTGGTTGCCCTTTTATTAAATTGTCTGTTTTACTTAAAAGCTTTACACTCGAAGTTAATTTAATGATGTCAAAACGCTGCCCTGCAGGGCTGGGTTTAACCCTCATAATCTGAGACCCCAATAACTCAAAATCATTCTTAACCTTGAACAGGTTAGTACTTCTGAATCTAAAAAGGCCATGTCTACTTTGACTTCAATAACGACTTCTTAGTGGGTTTTGAATAAGCCAGAGGAGCATATTAAACGCATTTGAGGTTAAACCAAAGGTTAATTAAAAAAAATATATATATATATATATATTTTTATACCTCAAAAAATTTAGATGTAATGGGGGGGGAAAAAAGTATCCACCATGTAATTCTGAATATGCTCCCTTTATGCTTTTCTCTCATTTAAAGTCCACCGCTCGCATATTTCTGAACCACCCCTTTTCTCGCTGTCTTTTCCCAGGAGGCATTTCACCTCCTGTGTGGGGTCATCACATTTGAGCAAATTGATTTGGCATTCATTAGTCTAGCTGTTTCTGTTTCTCTCAAACAATGAAGGGTCAGAGGTGAATATTGCTCTAATTTAGTTTTATCTCAAACAACTGAAGGACATGCATGTCCTAAAGTTCTAGCGTATCTTCTGATAAAAGTTTGTTAAAATTTAAAGAAAAGTCACTTAAAAATTAACATTTCGGCATTTATGTACACTGTAAAATAAAAGGCATTTTTTCGAAGTTGTAAACACCACAGAAAGATTATTGGAGTGTGTTTTACAAGAAAATACTATTTTAGTATTTCTAACAAAAAAAATCACATTTAATTCAATGTGTTGCTTTCTTTTCTTTGTTTCTTTGTAATTATTTGTCACATTTTCTTGCAATTTCAGAGTGACTTTTTTGTGTAATGTTGTACCAAACCTGTATGACTTTCATTCACTTTCATGATATGGAAAAGAGCAGCCAGAACATTCTTTTTTGTGTTCCACGAAAGAAAACAAAGTCATACAGTTTGGTAAAATAAATTATGAGAAAATATTCATTTTAGGTGAAATATCCCAAGTGCTTCAGATATCTGAGACTGTTTGACTTAAAATTATATTTTTGGGGGATGACCTGCCCTTGTGAAAAAGAAGCATGCTTAAGCGTATTGAATGTGCACTTGTAGTGTACTTCAAATGTTTAGTGTATAAAAAACTGCAGCCTTCTTACAGAATATTAATGAAATAAAAGGCCACTTAAGTGTACTTACAGAGTTCACTATGACTATGTTAAAAAGTGCACTTTGTCATAATGTCAAATTAAAAGTTCTACTTTTAAATTACATTTTAAATCAATATGTTTTAATAATTTGTCATGCTTTAAAGAAGTACACTTAATTTGATGTGTTGACTAACATATGTTTTATTACATTTCATAACATAATAACCTTTAACTGTAGTGCGATATTTGAATGTACTAAATTGCAACTACATCATTACAAATGTCTTCAAAGTTTTGATAGAAATGACATTAAATTGTAATTTAGTTTACCATAAATGCTTGCCGGTACATTCAGCATTAAAATTTAAGACAATAGAAGTAGTTACTTAAGTAGTGTACTTAAGCCAATGGGTCGAAAAGCACTCTAATGTTTAATATCAGTTTAAACTAGAATAATTTCATTGTAAATATTAAATAACATGCAATTAAAGCGTAACTCTCGCCAAAATGCAACCTAGGGTCTTTTTGTTAATCTACCCGAGGCAAACTTTCGTTTAAAAGCATAATTAAACGCCACTTTTGACCGTATTTTCGTTTTCGGTCAAATTGCCTTTTGAATGGGAATGCTAGGGGCACTTCTATGATAGCATAAAAAATCTTTATTTTTAAAGAAGGCTCGACACAACATGAAACTTTGCTCAAAGTATCATGTCGGAGATCGACTATTTTTGACTGACAAAATGCCGGACAACAGCGACAGTGAGTTGTTAAATATCTTTCTTTTTAGTAAACTCTATGTACACAAACAATGTTCTCAATGCTCCAGTTCATGTGTAGAGCCCCTGGTGATACTTCGAGCAAAGTTTCATGTTGTGTCGAGCCTTCTTTAAAAATAGCAATTTTTTATGCTATCATAGAAGTGCCCCTAGCACTCCCATTCAAAAGGCAATTTGACCGAAAACGAAAATACGGTCGTCAAACTTAAAAGTGGTGTTTCCATCCTAATTATGCTTTTAAACGAAAGTTTGCCTCGGGTAGTTTAACAAAAAGACTCTAGGTTGCATTTTGGTGAGAGTTACGCTTACATCCACTTCACACTTAAGTATATTATTTACAGTACATTATTTTCATGCTTTAAAAGTATGCTAAAATGTACTTCTATTGCCACAAATCAGTGATTATTTTTGTTGATGTTTTTTAGCACACAAATGGAGTTTGGATCCCTGTAGAGGAAGGGACAACCAAAGCGTCCTTCCTGAGCTCCAAAGCGGTGGACTGCTCCGTCCCTCGACTCGGCAACATGGCCGTCGACACGGTGGACTTCACGGCCAGCGAGCAGCCCTATGCCAGATGGGAGATTAAGGTACCTGTCCATCAATCTCAGGGACAGGGAAATGTCCGAGGGTTCGTGTGATTGATTTTCCACTGCCATTTTTTGCAGTGACTGAATGAATCAAAATGTCATCGGTCTGATAAAAGCAGACCATCTTTTTCTAAACTTTCCATTGTGATTGAAAGATGAAGCGTTAGCTTCTCTGTATTGGCGAAAATATAATTACACACAAAGTCTCCTTCACAGTTATGGGTTTTTAACGCTTAAAATCAGCCTGAATTTATGCCGGTCGCACGCGCTGTTTGAGGCCAAGCTAAATGATGCGTACCTGGGCGCTTTAAAATATTATATCTGTCGAAATCATCAAACCATGAGATGGAGGAGAGCTCTTCCGTTCTGAATGACAGCCATAAAGGCAACACAATCATTTTAATCATTTTTATGCTTTGACGGCCCATATAGGAAACCAGTCTGACTTTATCTTTAAGTATATGGCGAACATAAACATTAAAAAGTTTGTAAACTCAATTCAGGTTGTGTGATCATTGACCTCATCGCTTGGTCCCAAAGTGGGCCTTGATCTATGTGTGTGTGTGTTAATGAGTGTGTTTACTGATGTAAAAAATGGATAGCCCGTGATGAGGATCATTAACATAAATTGCAATGTTCAAAGAGCCACAGGGTGTCTCTGAAGGTCGGAGCAAAGACGAATCTGTGAGGTAATACATCTCGAAATCCACCTAAACTCCTGCCCGCATTAATCTCAAAGGCTTGTGGGATTAAACACTCACTGAGGGGTTGAAAAATTAACCTCGCTTTTGGATTTACTCAAACTAGTGCTGAAGTGTTACAAGAAGACATGCTTTTTTTGCATCACCTGCCAGTGGCGGATGAACTTAGAAAGTTTGCAGATCATAAATATTTCTCAATATGCATTTTGCATTATCTTAATGAAAAAGTTATTTTGCTTGCAATGGCAACACACATATTTACCTGATTTTTAAGATATTTATAATATTTTTTTTAATGACACAAATCAATATTCATGTCAAATTTACCAAGTAACTTGGTCACACCAAGTAACAAATTTGATAAGAAGCCATGTAATAAACAGCATAATGTGGAATTAGTTTGTCTTTATCACAAAATTTCTTTATTTTGCGATACATAATGGCTGGTTGACTGCACACCTTAAAATTATTTTTATAAAATAGTTTTACTTAATTTTTTGACCTTGAGTGAATGTGGTATTATTAATACCACATCCACTCACAATGTATGTATTTGTGTATTTATCATATGTATTTAAACCTCTCTATCTCTCTTTTTTCTTCTTCAGGTGACTAATGATGGTCATCAGTACAGCAAGGGGAAATTTTTAACCCTTTATGACGGTATTTGCCAGTTGTGTGGGATTTCCTCTGGACGTTGCAAGTTGAAGGTAATGATATAGTCTTAAATAGGCCAATAGATTGGAAATAGTCGTCCATTCCTCGTTTTTCATCAACAATTAGCATAGAAAATGTGAAAAAATACAAATACATGCAAGTACATAGCATTTTTTCCAACAAGTTATGGGTTAAATAGATTTTTAACTACATTTGCATTGTCTCAAGGAAATGTTAGTTTAGGTTTTAGACTTAGGTTTGTCATAAACATCAGAGCCATTCTGCAGTTTTCGAACATGTATTGGCAGTTTATGAGAAATTTACTGCGTCTTTACCATTTAAAGGTGATTGTAAAAGCTTAAATAAATGCACAAAATAACAGACTAATCACAATTTAGTATGGAAATAATTTTTTACAAAAAAAAAGGAAAAAAAGAAGACAAATCACAATACAGTTTGCAAACAAATAGTGACATCACTGCTGATGGTTTAATATTGAAATGGTACAAATGTATAGGAGATGTTCATAAAATGTAAGAATACATTTCTTAATAATCCTTCTTCGTAATTAACTAATTTGTAATTAATTTGATGTGTTATATAATTTTAAATAATATTACTAACTATTATTATTATTATTATGAATTTTATATATCCAAATGCTTTCAAATCGATTAATCACGATTAATCGTGATTAATCGCATCAAAAAGTTTGTAAAAAAAAAATATATATATATATATATATATATATATATATATATATATATATTCTATATTTATTTTTTTTTACAAACTTTTTGATGCGATTAATCGTGAATAATCGATTTGACAGCACTTGGATATATACAATTAATAATATTAATAGGCGATTTCATACATTTTAATAATAAAACATAATATAATTTATTAATAATATTTATCTTTAAGTATATATAGTTTGTATAGTTTGATCTGAGTTAATTACAAAAATGTGTGGAGAAGAATATAAAGAAGAGATATTTCAATACTGTAATTGTTCAGAAGCCCCTGTTTGGTTTAAAATCCTCTGAACAGATTCTGAATTGCTTTAGAATGAAGATTGTTTCTAGTACTGTGTTAAAAGCATCCATGATTGTTCCTGCACAACTTCCCTTGTGGCCCTTCTGTTCATTTATCCATCTGTCCATCATCCTGAACTTTATATTCACTCTGCGCAAAATGACTTCCTCAACTAATGGCCTGTATTTTCCACCGGAAAATAAGTCGCAGAGGATGCGAGTTTAAGAACTCAAAAGGCAAAAAGTCTGTCATAGCCCGTTTACTGTCTTAACTGCAACAGGACAGCAGCGATACGCGAGGCCACAAGGGTGTGTGTTGGAAACCCCCGGAGCGTGGATGTGGAAAACAGATATTATTCACGACATCGAGACCAAAGACTGACGGAGTAACCTATCCCTTGAGCACCTGATATACTCGCTCGTTCTTGCTTTCTTTCTCTGGGTTTCTGACTGCCACATAGCATGTAATCTCACCGTGAGAGATCAGTTATCTAGGAGGATCCGTTTGGTCTGTGTTTATCTTCTCTGATTTGCCGCGCATGTCCTCCGGGCGTTGCGACTTACACGTCCCACTGGATATTAAAAACTTGAAATATAGAGATGCTATCGGTGCCAGGCTATATGCTTTGGTGGTTTATAGCAAAGACGGCTGAGCTTTATCTCAAAGGTTTGACAGGGGAAGTTGGTTTGAGCCGCAGTAACCGTGAGCAGTAGCAAAACATCTCTACGCGTGGTGGATACAGCTGAAATCCTCTTTCTTTCTTTCTTTCTTTCTTTCTTTCTTTCTTTCTTTCTTTCTTTCTTTCTTTCTTTCTTGGCTAAATTTGAACACTAACAACAACAAGGTTGTAAGTTCGAATCCCAGGCAGGGTTGCCAGGTCTGTGCAACAAAAGTATCCCAATGGCCAGTCAAAAGCGTCGTTTGGCCAAATTATCCATTGAATTTGTACGTCTTGGGGTGTTTTGGGGGTGTTTGAGCACCGAAATCTTATGTACAGTGGTGGAAATCAACCCACGGGGGAACATTTTTTACCTGCGGCAACAATTTAAAAGTAGCCCAATTCCGCTGGAAAACCATGGACTTGGCAACAATGATCCCAGGGAAAGCACAAACTGAAGGCAAAAAGGTCACTTTGGAAAATTTTTTGTATTATTTATTTTTTCAAATTGATTTTTGATTTTGTTACATTTTTTCACGCTATAATTTTTTCATTTTTATTTAGTTTTGATTTAGGTTTTAGTGTATTTTTTTTATTTATTTAATTTTTAGGGTTATAATAATAGTTTTGAATTTTAGAATGTATTCATTATTTTATTTTGAATTTTATTCAGTTTAGTTTTCGCTATCATTGTTAGTTTTATTTTTTCTGTTCTAGTTGTGTTTTAGTTTAGTTTAGTATCATTGTCTAGCACATTTTCATGTTTAATGCTATATAACGTTTTCATTAATTGAATTAAAGCTGACATAACATAAAATATAAATATTAGAATATTATTTATAAAAACTTAAACTTAAAAAGACATGTTGTCTTGGCAACTTACTGAAATAGAATAAGTTTAATTTGAAAACTATTGACAAATGTACAGAATATATATATATTTTTTTTTTAAAGCTAATAAATAATATAATAGTATCGAAATAATACCAAAAACAGAGTTGTAAATGTTTCAAGTTTTGTAATATGCCATGTATCAAAAACTAAAACTAAAATTATTTTGTGGACGTTTTTGATAGAGCCATGAAAATGTAGTTTAGTCTTCAGTTTTTATATTTGTATTATATTATATTTTTAGTTTAGTTTAGTTTCATGTAATTTAGTTTACTTTCAGTTTTTTACAGTTTCACAGTTTATTATTATTTTAGATTCAGTTTTTTAGGTTAGTTTAATGTAATTTAGTTCTTATTATTTTCCCAGTTATGTATTTATTTTAGTATTATTAATTTAGTTGTTTGTTTGTTTGTATCTCTTATAGACCTTCTTTAACTAGTTTTCATTAACAATAATAACAGTTCTTCCCTCTTTCTCTCTCTCTCAGGAGAGGACGTGTAATATAGATGGGATGTGTTTTGCCGAGGGAGACTCCAGCCCTTCTGTTCCGTGTCTCCTGTGTAACTCCACGGCCTCCAAATACACCTGGTCCATTAATCAAGGTAAACACAGTCGATTTGAAGTCAAACCGAGATCTTACGGCAATAGCTCACATTATTGAACATTATCTGTACTTGTTACAATCACACAGCACACCATTACGCTATAAATAAAGTTACCACAGCCATTGGACGCGACCCAACTACCAACAACCGTCCAATTGAAATCTAATTTAGTTCTAATAAAGACAAATCCATTCAAAAAGATCTAAAATACGAGCTGTGGTCTAGCATTTTATAACATGCTGCAGATGCATTGAGCCATGATGTTCATATGGCAGATGTAGGTTCGAATCTCATGCAACCCTGCTCTAAAAAAGTCCTATAAAATAAAGAAGAGCTGTTTAGACTGACTGACAACATGTATTTAACTGAATATTGTGTGAGGCACTTACTGTATCATTCATTATCGAACTATAAAAGGAAGTTGGGGAGATCTGAAAGGATGCGCTGTCTTGCTATCACTTTGAGTATGTTTGAAGTTAAAAGCTCACCGCTTTACTAAAAGACTTTATTACAGCAGCTAAACAGAGACGTTATGTGGCGAGTCAGCTGGAATATGCTAGCTGTGAATTTCAATTTGCTGACATTACATTTCCGGATTTTACAGCGTTGCAAAAAATGAAGTAAAGCATTAGGTCATAAACTTTAGTTTTGGTTTTATTATCACACTGAGAAGACTTTGTGTAATATTTCATTAGGTTCTTTTAAATATTGTTTTCGTCTCAGTAGACTTGACATTTGCAACACTGGAGGATGTTTATAGGACATTGATGAAGTATTGGACGTTAGTATGGCAAAGAGAACTGTAGTGGATTTACCAGTTAAGAGGTGTTGTTGAGCATGATGCAAAGTGGTGTGAACATGAACCAGCTTTTACTGTGGTAAAAACACTCAGACACACATCCTCACGTATCTTATTGATTTTATAAACAGGCAATAATCTCAATAAACAGTTTTGCGAAATAATGTGTTTTCACAAATGTTTATGTTTATTATATTTAATAATTTATGATTAATAACAATACAATATTATTATTATTATTTTGATTAAAATCATAATATTAAATAATATTATTTTATGTTATAATAAATTGTATTACATTATACTTTTAATATTAGACATTTTAATATGTATTTATATTAATAATTATTGTTTTAATTAAATTTTAATCATTGTTATTATTATTATAATAAAAATAATAATATAAAATGTTATAGTATGCATTAAATATATTTCCTAATATAATTTTATATATATATTTGATTATTATTATAGTAATAATAAGGATTGTGGTTATTGTTGTTATTATACAGCTTAAACTCGCTCTTCTTCTCATACTACTACTACTACTACTGATATTAATAATAATAAATTATTATTATTATTTATTACATAAAAGTAATATTATATTGTATTAAATTATATTATATTATTTTATGTTATATTTAATTATTTTACATTATACTTTTAATATTAGAGATTTTAATATTTGTTTATATTATAATTATTGTTTATAATTTTGTTTTAATAATAATAATTGTTATTATTATTATTGTTATTATGTAGCACAATCTCTCTTTTAAAAATAATCATTTTTAAATATAAATCATTTTTTTATGAATTAGTATTATTCTTAATAATTGTAATAAACAATTGTAATGTAGTTTATTATTTTAATTGTATTCATATAAAATTCATCTGATGAGCATAAACACAAGTCATATTTAAGAGTGAATGTAAACCTTAGAGGTTTTATTAGGTTTTTATAAAAACTGAAGAAGAAAAAATAGCAAAACAATTACACACACAAGCAACAACATTTGACACACAAACACACCAAATGTCAAGTTCTTTGGGAATTATGTTGCATTTAATTTCAGCAAAAACTCCCCTCTTCTTTATCCACACTCCTGTGTACAGCGAGAACTGCCAGTAAACATCCGTCTGTTTGCCTGCACTGCAAATGAGGTCCGGACTGATGCTATCTGAAGACTTCACACACACACACCACACACTCAGCTTGAAGGAACATTACCCATTCACCTCACACCCACTTATCTTCCTGATAGTTATTTCCCTTGTGCTTCTGCCATGCCTTTTTTTCACCATTCTGTAGCAAAATTGAGAGTCCATTCATTCATGCAGACAAATTAAATTTAGACGAGATGATCATCAAGAAATTTTAAATGTTAAGTGATTCAAATGAGCATTTGTACTGTTGCATAACTGAGGAAATTAGAAAAATTTACGTCAGACCATTTTGAAACAATTAGCATGTGTTTTTTTTTGTGTGTGTGTGTGTGTGTGTGTGTTTTTTTTTACTTGGTTTGCATGTTTGCATTTATAGATGGCAACGTTATGTTTAGCTGAATTTGATCATGTTATTATGCATTGGGTTTGTTTACCTTATGATGTCAGAACAGATTTATGGATCCATTTTGTTGTTAGTTGACATTTCCCAGCCAGAAACACGCAAACTCATATACATCATGCTGCTCGAGAATGAGATTTTGAATATGAGTGACATATTGTTGCAGAGAATGCTTTCATATTCCAAGATCAGGGTTGGTTTATTTTCTGTGGTTCTGTTGTGGATAATTGCATGTCACTTAGATGGATACTTTTGCTCCACGTTGCGATTTTTGTCAAGTTTCTCAAGAAACAAGAAGTGGGAAATAACCGTCAGAAACTAACGCATGATGCTTTAAATCAGATTTTATCCCACAAATGTCATCATGCCAGATATTACAAAAACAGATTTTCATTTTGTGCCTGTTTGTTCCATGTGAGACATTTCTCATTTTGCTGTCTGAATAACATACAGTGGGGATAACAAGTATTTGATACACTGCTGATTTTGCAGGTTTTCCCACTTACAAAGCATGTAGAAGTCTGTAATTTTTATCATAGGTACACTTCAACTGTGAGAGACGGAATCTAAAACAAAAATCCAGAAAATCACCTTGAATGATTTTTAAATAATTAATTTGCATTTTATTGCATGACATAAGTATTTGATCACCTACCAACCAGTAATAATTCCGGCTCTCACAGACCTGTTAGTTTTTCTTTAAGAAGCCCTTCTGTTCTCCACTCATTACCTGTATTAACTGCACCTGTTTGAACTCGTTAACTGTATAAAAGACACCTGTCCACACACTCAATCAAACAGACTCCAACCTCTCCACAATGGCCAAGACCAGAGAGCTGTGTAAGGGCATCAGGGATAAAATTGTAGACCTGCACAAGGCTGGGATGGGCTACAGGACCATAGGCAAGCAGCTTGGTGAGAAGGCAACAACTGTTGGCGCAATTTTTTAGAAAATGGAAGAAGTTCAAGATGACGGTCAATCTCCCTCAGTCTGGGGCACCATGCAAGATCTCACCTTGTGGGGCATCAATGATCATGAGGAAGGTGAGGGATCTGCCCAGAACTACACGGCAGGACCTGGTCAATGACCTGAAGAGAGCTGGGACCACAGTCTCAAAGAAAACCATTAGTAACACACTACGCTGTCATGGATTAAAATCCTGCAGAGCACGCAAGGTCCCCCTGCTCAAGCCAGCGCATGTCCAGGCCCGTCCGAAGTTTGTCAATGACCATCTGGATGATCCAGAGGAGGAATGTGAGAAGGTCATGTGGTCTGATGAGATAAAAATAGAGCTTTTTGGTCTAAACTCCACTCGCCGTGTTTGGAGGAAGAAGAAGGATGAGTACAACCCCAAGAACACCGTCCCAACCGTGAAGCATGGAGGTGGAAACATCATTGTTTGGGATGCTTTTCTGCAAAGGGGACAGGACGACTGCACCGTATTGAGGGGAGGATGGATGGGGCCATGTATCGCGAGATCTTGGCCAACAACCTCCTTCCCTCAGTAAGAGCATTAAAGATGGGTCGTGGCTGGGTCTTCCAGCATGACAACGACCGAAACACACAGCCAGGGCAACTAAGGAGTGGCTCCGTAAGAAGCATCTCAAGGTCCTGAAGTGGCCTAGCCAGTCTCCAGACCTGAACCCAATAGAAAATCTTTGGAGGGAGCTGAAAGTCCGTATTGCCCAGCGACAGCCCCGAAACCTGAAGGATCTGGAGAAGGTCTGTATGGAGGAATGGGCCAAAATCCCTGCTGCAGTGTGTACAAACCTGGTCAAGAACTACAGGAAACGTATGATCTCTGTAATTGCAAACTGTACCAAATATTAAAGGGGGGGGGGGGGGGGGTGAAACACTCAGTTTCAGTCAATCTCATGTTAATCTTGAGTACCTATAGAGTAGTATTGCATCCTTCATATCTCCAAAAAGTCTTTAGTTTTATTATATTTATAAAAGAAAGATAGGCTGTACCGAGTCTTTCCGGAAAAAAACGAGCGGCTGGAGGCGTGCCGTGTGGGCGGAGCTAAAGAATCACGAGCGCGAATCACACACACACCATACATTGCATGCTCCATAGATACATTAACTATACGTGATCATGTTGTTTACTTGCTGTGCTTACGCGCCGATAGCTAACAACACACAGACATTTGAAGCAGTTTTACTCACCCGCCTGTGGTTCCAACGCACGACTGTGAACCTTTATCGTTGGGACTGCTCCATCCTTAAGCATTAGACGATCTGCAACTATCACCACAACTATAACGATAACGACAAAGAAATGATATCGTTGGAATCACTTTCAGAACATTTTGTTTGACAAGAACATTGACAGCCAATCAGAATCCATCCTGCTTGATAGAGCTCAAGCTTTTAAAGCGGCAGTCGACAAAACTGCAGCGCATGCTTATAATAAACAGAACTTTATCATATGTTGGCGTCGAAGTCTATACAGTTGTCTTTATAGTTATCATTATTGGTCCCATATAAATTATATTCTGGCAACTGAAGATCAGCTCTGGGAATCTGCGATTCCTTCACAGTATTCTTTCTTGAAATTCCCCTCTCATTTCCGCAGCTAATCGTCCGCCGACCTTCCACAAGCCACGGGACGGCCTGCAGACCTTTTTAGGGGAGAATTTTGTGTACCAATTCACAGCCACTGACCCAGAGGGCTCGGCCCTACTCTTCCAGCTGGAGACGGGGCCCCCAGGGGCCTCAATTTCCCCGGCCGGGCTCCTCATCTGGAAAGTGCATGAGGAGGAAACGCACAGTTTTCAATTTACTGTGTCTGATGAGTGTGATGCCCGGAGCAGATTTACCGCGGAGGTGAGAGACATTGAGAGATTGATGCCTGACTGATTTTTATGTTTAGGACAGAAATGAATTTCTATGAAACATGACGAAAACTTTCGTTTTGTAAATAATAATGTTAGTTTTATAATAATGATCCAAACCTCTTCTGGGATGTCTTAAAGGAACAGTTCTCATTAAAAAAAATTATGTTGTTCCAAACCTGTAAACTGTTATTTTGTTTCTAACAGATCATTAAGTTAAAGTGGAGAACTGAATAAAAAAAAAAAAATAAAAAAAAATTAAATTAAATTAAATTAAATTAAATTAAATTAAATTAAATTAAATTAAATTAAATTAAATTAAATTAAATTAAATACAATTAAATACAATTAACTTAAATACAATTAAATACAATTAAATACAATTAAATACAATTAAATACAATTAAATAAAATAATAAAATAAAATGTATTCTATATCAATTATAATTATAAAATAAAGTGAATTAAAAAGTATATAAATAAAAGCAGCAACAATACTAACCTGACTACATTTTAGTAGTATAACAGTGTTGCATTTTCAGGAACAAGATACTTTTTCTAATGAGCAATGTTGTAGAATTACAAAGTGTTACATCACTGTGTTTTTGTCATATTTTATTGTGTGAGTTGAGGCAATAATGGAATATGCTCTCCTAAACTGTTTCCTCCCTCATGTGTAGCATTGGGAAATCTGATTCATTTTAGTGAATCAATTTGTTCGTTGCTTTGGATAAAAGGTGTCTGCTAAATGAATAAATGTAAATGCCAAGCTTGTATTGCATATGATCTCATTCAAAGATAGGTCATTTATTCATAGAAAGATTAAACTAATAATTGAAACAGGACTGGATTATGGTCCAGTCGACGTGTAAACGACGGGTGATTTGCTTAGATGACGTTAGACAACTAAAATGCTGCATTTTTGCATATGTACTACAGGTAATACAGTAATATTCTCTGAAGATCCTTGGAGTCTCATGTATATTCTATACTATATGAATATGGTAATCATTCAGTATCATCGTACTACCTTAATTTGAGTTGGTATTTAGAGTTCCCAGTATGTTAAATATCTTATCACGGCATAAGGACAGCAGAATTCAGCTACCGAGATTCTCCCGAGTCCTGTGTCACAGCAAGCCGGTGCAACGAAAGACAAACGTCCTCCTCTCCATATCCTTTGAGGGGCCTAGACGGCTAACAAGCATCTGCTTCCTGCCTGCTAGCGTTTATTAAATACTGTCTGAGTTTGAGAGATGCAGTCGTTTGAGAGAGAGAGAGAGAGAGAGAGAGAGCGAGAGAGAGAGAGAGAGAGAGAATATGCAATTAGCAACACTGCTGCAAAAAACAAGTTGAAAGTCAGCAAGCTATATATATACCTTTATATATTTAATATTAAGTGTATATATTATATACTGAATTGTAATTTTATAAGTTATAAAATTAAGATACTATATTATAGGGGTAGCCTTTTAAAAAAAATGTTTTACATATAAATGAAATTATATATATATAAATTTGTATAATAATGTATATTATATGTTATTTTATTTACTCCAGCTGATGAACACACACAAACACTAATATAATAAAAAAAAGATTTAATTTAAATAAATGTTAATATGAATGATTAATATGCTTAATTGTAATATTATAAATTGTATAATTAATATACTGTTTATATTTTTATATATATAAGGGGTGTGTGTGTGTGTGTATATATATTTTATATACTGTTTATATTTTTATATATATAAGGGGTGTGTGTGTATATATATTTTATATAATACAATTTTATTTTAGTATATAAAATATATATATATATATACACACACACACACACAGTATATAACACTATAACTTAGTTTATTTATTATTAATTGTAATCAATATTGTCTATTTATATATTATTTAAATAATTCCACATATACACACATTTTTGAGAATTTAATAAAAATATAAACAGTATATTAATTATACAATTTATAATATTACAATTAAGCATATTAATCATTCATATTAACATTTATTTAAATTTAATAATTTTTTAAAATTATATTAGTGTTTGTGTGTGTTCATCAGCTGGAGTAAATAAAATAACATAATATACATTATTATACAAATATATATATATATATATATATATATATATATATATATATATATAATTTGATAATTATACGTTTTTGAAACACAAAGTTGACTTAGTTTTATTTCTATTTGCGTTACCTTATACAGTCCTGTCCACATTTCCACGGTTACAGGTGATAGTACGGCCATGTGGCTGCATGAATGGAGGGACGTGTGTGACTAACATCAAGTATCCAGCGGGCAGCGGCGAGTACCTGTGCGTGTGCCAGGCGGGTTTCCATGGCGACCTGTGCCAGGATGAGCAGAACGAATGCGGCTCCAGTCCGTGTGGTGTCGGAGTCTGTGTAGATCTGGTCGACGGGTTCGAATGCCAGTGTCCTACTGGACTCACAGGTATATCACAAATTATGTTCCATTATGTTCGATTTTCTTTCCTTAGCTTTACATAAATGACCAGAACCATTTGCCATATCCAGCAAAGTAAACTATCAGATTCAAGAACAATTCTCACAAAACTGTATTTTCTGCATGCTTTTTTCAAGGTGTCTTTACCTTGATTACAATCTGCATCCATCAAAACTTTACGAGCGAGACGCTGGTTTGCTTTATTCAGCAGAGAATATATATATATATATATATATATATATATATATATATATATATATAGCATTACCTTACAGTTGTGTTACCTCTGTAAATTCACATGGAACAATTAAGAGTTATACCTCATCTTTGGGTCAATGCTTTGTATTTTTAGTGTGTGCTTTTTTTCGTATTGATTACGAAGCAGGTCATCAAAATATCACAAACTCTTGGCTCAGTTTCATTTGTGATCCAATTACAGTATCGTATCTTGCCAAAAAAACATCCCAAGTTATGACCGGCGAGCTCATTTAGTTTCCCCAAGCTTGAAAGCAGCCGAACATATGTGGGTGAAAACAAAAGGCTCAAAAGCAACAAGCGCTCTTGCCAGGGAATTTCAGACAAACGCTGAACTGTTGATGTTTTCGCACACTGTCTATTCTGAGGTTGGTGGTTGAAATCTCTTCACTGGTGATGTGTGAATTAGTGTTTCCTGGCTTAATGCAATGACTGCTGTTGATTGAAGTTGAAATGAAAAGCTTTCCTGTCAGGACTCAAGCTTTTTTACCTTGGTGTGTTTTTAAAGGACGCACAGCGTATGTCGAACCATGTCAGAAGAGTTTGTCCATTTCCACTAATGGCAATGCATGCGTGAGATGAACCGACACTGCTGATTGGATGAAAGTTTGTGTTTTGCTGCTGCTCGTAACGCTTTGGGCCTTTGCAGATGGTTTGGACATTATTAAAGATCCCCTTCAAACACACTTCTAAGAGAAGCCACAAACAACACAAATTCAAATGAAAAAATGGACGAATGCCCAGCAGCTACTGAACCCACACAGAGGAAAGAGTATCTGAATGCTATTCTGCTACTGGGAGTAGTAAACAGGCCAAAACACCGTGATGAATGGGTCCAGAAATGTTTTATCTTTGCTGAAAGCAGTGTTTGGTATGGACTCCTGATGTTTTAGCAGAGGATAGAAGAGGAGGAAATGATTGTCATTCTCTAGAAACAATGCTTCACCACTAATTTTTCATTTGAATTTCAAATGTGCTTTATATTTGGTTAGCATCAAACTTCTGTATCTGAGAAGTGTGCTTGGACACGAAGCTTAACTTTGAATAACAGTTATCGGATAAAAAGTGTACCATTGACTCTAAATGCTATTGTTCTTCACAGTGACAATAATAAACAAACATATCTGCATGCATATGAATCAAGATATATTAGCCAACAAGTTAGTTACACTTTATGATGAATATGATTGATGCAAACTTGACGTCACAATTATGGTGGTTGCTTGGCAATTGCTATGCGGTCACTATGTCATAATTTAAAGACAATTAACTATAGCAGGTTCGAAAAATAAGATAATAATAAATAACCTGCATTTTAAATGCAGTATGGTCAGTTACATGTGTATTTGTGCCCCGCCAATGAAAATAGTTCCAAAGTCAAAGCTGAAATTGACACGTTTCTGAGCAACACACGTTAGTGTTTCGTTCTATGAATCGACTGAGTGAATGATTCAATTACTTATTGCTTAGTTTCTAAAAGAATCACGCTGCGTCCGAAGTCGCGTACTGTCTGAGCAGGTTCTACATTTGAATTTGAATTTACTTTGTGACTGTTAAAAGAGTACGCTCTATATAGTATGAATGTGTGTTGTATGAATGAAATTTGGACATACTAAATCCGCCATGTTGTTATTGTCACTTGACCTACCAGCGTCAGTTGTGTTGCTTCACCTCCATTCATAAATCCTCTCCCATGGCCTCATGGGATAGTAAAGTGTCCATCGAATGCTCACTTCAGAATCTCGCCTGAATTAGTAGGTCATCAGGGTACTTTTTGCCCACAGTTTTTCGAATACTATGTATTTGGACACACTACTCTGTTGGCGTAATGTTTTTCGCATATAGTAGGGAAGGTTTTTATTTCGGACACATAGTCAGTGTTTTGAACAGATTGTGAATGATTTAGTTATAACCGCATTAAAGGTGCGGTCACATTTACCATTTTTGCAGGCAAATTCAATCATTCCAATATCAATCCACACAAATTTTTCATGAGGGCTAATGATTTCTGCACGCAGATTTTGCCCGGAATTTCGCGATTGTGACCACACCGTAAAGTTTCGTTTGTGAATTAATCAGTGTTTTGAACTAATCTGTTGAATTAATAACTCTTAAAGTCATTTGATGCCACCTACTGGAGTAAAGATGTAACTTGCAGAAAGAGTCGCTGCAAAACCCACAACACTAATACACAGACGTACGGAGTCCCTAAAGGGACACGGTGGCGGAAAAAAATTGAGATAGGAGGGAAAAATATATTTCAAAATCTTTACTTTCTCTCGCAAATGTTTTGAGATCCCCAGAGAAACCTTGCGTTCGCTCGCAAATGTTTTGCAAGGGAACGCAAAGTTTCTTGGGGGAACGCAAAACATTTGCGAGAGAACCAAATTTCCCTTTTGGGAAATTTATTGAATTTATTGCTAATAATAATAATAATATTTGTTTTCTGTCCATAGGTGTCACATGTCAGGATGATGTGAATGAGTGTGTGAGAGGGCCATGTTTTCCTGGAGTCAGATGTATAAACGGATTCGGCTCTTTCAGGTGTGGCCCCTGCCCTTGGGGCCTGGAGGGAGATGGGATCTCCTGCAAAGGTAAGAACCCTAAATTTCTGCCTGTTAAGTCTGCCTCTGAAAAAAAGAGCAAGAACCAAGTTAAACAGTGCCAAACAAAATATGACCCCAGCTTTGTTGCACATACAAAAAGGGGAAAAGAGTTTTCTTTTCTTGTTTTACGTTCACCCACAGAGGCCAAAGCAGCACAATCCTGCCGTTCTACCCAGGGTTTACTTTAGGGAACACAGGGCTTTTCAATTCAAAGCATCAAAGTCTCAGCTTGAGTGCTTCCCTGTATAATATGCTCACAGAATTACCAAACAGAAGTCAGAATAGTGTATTGCAATAAAATAACAGGTAGGCCTACATATTTTGTCTTGACAAAAATGTATATATTTTTTTCTATATTTTTATTAACAATTTTTTTAAATATAATTATTAATTATAAATATCATATAAAATATAATCTTTAAATATAATTTATTTAAAACATTTTTAGTTAAGACTAAACATTTGTAATCACTAAAATGGCTATTAAGACATTCACAATACAAATCAGATATTGTAGAAGAAAAAAGCTTAATTAAAAGACAAATTCTTGGTTTTTCAAATGAAAATGTTTGAAACATTAGAATATATGTTAAATAGTGATTAGAATGTGTGCAACATAAAATAAAAATGATGTATCATATATAGAGTGAATGATTTCATACTATATATGTGTTTTACACATACTTTCATTTGAAAAACCAAGAATTTGTCTTTTAATTAAGCTTTTTTTCTTCTACAATATCTGATTTGTATTTAAGGACAAAAGTTTTTTTCATAATGACTGCCTGGCATGAGGGTATTGTAATCTAAAAGCGGAAAAGAGGAACACAATACCACTTTACATTTTTAAAGTAATTAAATAAAAACGTTTATTTAAAATGTGATGTGTTGAACATGAATACAAACATATCAACTCGGACATCTACTGTTATTGAGTCTCTTGTAAACCTAGGGCTTTAAATCTCAGTGATTGTTTGGTTCTGTTTTACGAAAAGATACGTTGTGTTTGTCTCTGCGCTGCTGCTCAAGGGGCTTCTCACAGCTGGTTTCCATCTTCCTCCATGCGCTTTGACAAAATGCTCTGCAAATGTCTTTTGACTGTAATCTGCAAGCGATGAACCCTCGCTCACAGGAGCCCTGTGTTCACGTTTTCCCCCATCAGAGGGACAGCGATTTGATGACTTCTTCATCCAGGCCCGGGCCACTATTACAAACACAATCTGTGTGATTGCAGCATACAGAAACACAACAGAACAGAGAGAGCTGGATCTGCCGACCCGCTTTGATTATCACCAGCAGAACTGCGGGTGGGAGAGCAATACAATCCAGATGGCAAAAGATAGTTATCCACCCTGTGCACACACGGACACTGTGCCAGACTCTGCTCTTGTCCAGAGATAATTGGTAAAACATCTCCTCTGTAGTTTCCATGTGGAGAGAGAGAGATGGAGTGAATTTCTAACGTCTCAGGTGTGCGGCTTCTCTGACAAGTAGAAGAGAGATGACAGTCTCAAAACTGAAACTCTTCCTTAAAGAACACTTCAGAGCGGTAGAAATTGCTAGGTGGTTGTTGTTATAAGCCGGATACAGCACAATATGTTCAACTTACACAAAGTATCAGTCTTGGAAAATGGGGAAGATAGAGCCAAAAAGATCTTCAATCAAACATTTTTTTTTTCATTCTCCAGTGGAAACCGAAGTGAAACTCAAACCACAAGGACTGTGGTCATCCATCAGATACTGTATTACGCAGAACATATTGTATTAGAAAACAAAAACTTGTTAATTTAGTTGTAATGTTTCATACCCATGTGGTGACATTTGCAGTCTTTTCAAAGGTGAAGAAAATTATTCTATTTTCCTGAATAACAATATACACAATAACTTCACAATGGAAGCTTGTTTTTCTCAGAATTGCGAGATATAAACTCACAATTGCGAGTTATAAAGTCAGAATTGTGTGTTATAAACTCACAATTGCGAGATATAAAGTCCAATTTAGAGGTTATAAACTCCGAATTCCGAGTTTATATCTCACAATTTTGACTTTATAACTCGCAATTCTGAGAAAAAAAAACTGAATTGCGAAATGTAAACTAGCAAATGCAAGTAAAAAAGTCAGAATTGCGAGATAAAAAGTTGCAATTACCCTTTTTTAATTTTTATTCAGGGGCAGAAACAAGCTTCCATACCTCACTTTTTCTTCATCTAGTAAAAAATGTGTTACTCTTTTTTTTCATGTGCATTTCGCAATCCCAGGCAGTAGTACACTGTAAACCCGAATAAGTTGGCAAAACTCAAATAATTGGAGGTAATCAGTAACATCAAATTTTTTAAGTTAAGAAATGTAACGTTTAAGTAAGCAGAACTTGCAGATTTTTATTGTGTAATCATACATTTTTATTGCTCTTACCTTGAAATATTTTAGTAAACTAATTCATACAATTAAAAATTTGCATGTAATCTCAATTTATATATTTTTAGTAGTGGAAACTTGGCTAGCTTTAACTAGCTAATTCAATAAATGCTTATTTGCTAATTGGTGACTTAATGCTTTGATAGCATCAGCATAGCATAGCACTTGCTGAATGAGTACAGCAATATAAAACATTTAACATACACTTTTAAAATTTTTAACACTTTTAACATTTAACATAACATACACTCATGACTTACTTAAAATGTGTCAGTTTGTGAACTCAAATGAAAAAGAAAGTTCTAAATACTCATAAAAGTTAATTTGATGGCACCAATTTGTATAATTTGAGTTGGCCCTACTCAAACCAATTAATTATTTTGAACCTTACGCCCGTTTCACACATACTCCGTTTGCAGTGCGTATGCGGTACGTGTTTTGTCAGCATTGCGATTCTCTTTGTACACATATACACTCTTTAATGGACGTATGTACGTTTAAACACAATTCAAACAACGTAGGCCTATTATTCCATGCATTACTTCTATATATATTAAGTTGATCAAGCAAGTGATCAAACATTTAACCTTGTACTTTTGCAAACATTTTAAATTGAAACTTAAAACTGACAAAAACAGCCGACTCTTATGCCTTTTCTTTTGCATTTAAATTTTAATACAATAAATCTTGCATGTCACAAAGATCTTGTTTTTCCACCTCCACGAATGAGACGAGTGTTGTTCATTATGTCGCCTTGTTGAGGTAAATTGTAGTTTTCCTTGCTTTACCTCGGTCTTAAAGTAAAAAGATGACTGTGAAAAATAGTAGTATTTAATTAAATACATTTATGGTGAGATTACTACATTTTATTTAATTAAATGCATCTATGGTGAAATTACTACATTTTCATGTCAATCTGTGTTCAGTTTGACCACGAACCATGCGCTGTCACTTTAATTCAGCGTTTGCAGCACAGCAAAAATAGACTCGGTGCGTAAACGATCGCTGCACTGCTGTATACGCACCGCAACTGGAACGGATCGACTGACTGTATCCGCGTGCAGTGTGAAAGCTCTAACCTGTTAACATGGGTATGGAAAAAAATCCGCATACGGAGTATGTGTGAAACGGGCGTAAGCGTTTACAGTGTACATCATGGTTCCAGTTGTACAAAATTGTCCACAGTTTGCGAGATTAAAATGGGAGAAACATCTTACCCCACTCTCTGTCCTTTATATTATACGCTTGTGGAATCAGTAGCAAAAGTTGTCGAGTTAATTTTGAATCAGTCTCCCTCTCTCTCTTTCATCAGCACCAGCAAGATTGGTCACATCTCATCCCATCACCTCTCAGGCTGTATCTTCATCCGCAGCCCCCGCAGTGCGGCCCATCAGCAAAATGGCCGCCCCCCTTCCTAAAACGACCTCCACTCACCTCTCGACAGAGTCCAACGAAGCTCCAAGCAAGACCTCGGTCACCAAAGCTGCCACCAGCGCGAGTCGGAGAACTGGCAAGTAGTTGTTTCCATTGTTCTGTCTCTACATGTCCACAGATGGCCAGGAAACAAAACCGTGAGGGTTTCGTTTGGAGCCAAATCGCCCACTGCTGGTGTCATGACATTGCAGAAAACGATTCTTTGTCTTTCCCTGACGCAGCGTGATGTCCGTTCAATCCCCCTAGAGTCATTTCCTGTGCTGGGTTTTTTTTGTGTGTGTTTGTGATGTTCCCAGGAAATGACTTTCCTCCAGCAGCTTAGCACAAAGCAAGACAAGCCCTGCTGGCATGCCTTTGTGCTCACACCTCTTACCCTCTCGTCTTGGTATAATGCCTGAAATTAGCGATTCTAATTAGCCATGCCGGGCATTCACGCTCTCTGTGAGACTCGACGGAACAAGGTTAGGTAAAGGACGTCTCTCACTCACTATTCGAAGAGTAATATTCAAGAGGCACGTAGTCAAATCAGTTGCATAATCCTGTAGGAAAGTGAAATCACAAATGAGATCTCTTCAATATACTGTATAATTTGTTTCTTCTGCAATGAGATGCAAATTAGATTTTCGGTTAAGTCTTAAATCTCAATTTTTTTTTACATTTTAGAGGAGATACTTATTACTTGTGTCTTTTTCTCAGGAGAAAATCTGCAACACGAGATGTAAACAGTTGTCTCCAATTGCTCTCCATCCAATCTCATTGTTCTTTACCTTACATAACTGAGATGTTGAAGAGATCTCCAGAGAGTTTTGGAAAATATCTAATGTCTCAAATTGTGGTCACATTTTGACATGATACCAGAGTCTGCAATTAATATGGTCTCAGTATGAACTCCAACATTTCTCAGCAAATTCTTCTTAATCTAATACTCTTGAGGAGACATGGAGGAGGGGAAAAAAACACAAACATAAACTAACATCTCTGTTTGAACCCCTCATTGCTGTCTGAAATAAACAACTTAGATATTAAAGAGATCTCCTGAGCAAAAACACCTTAGTAATATTATTTTCTTGAGTATTTGGAAAGAGATCTCAAAAATGTCAAAAATTTCCATCACATTTGCCAAGACACTGCAGTCTGCACTCAAGGATATAATATTTAAATATAAACTCTGACATTTCTCATCAAATTCTTGTTGGTTACATAAACTCTAAAGGAGACAAAACTGAGATTACTGGGGTCTTTTTCTCAGCAGAAAAATAAAAAGAACCAGACGTAAACAGAAGTCATCTGACTTATGCAAAAAACAGTTAAATTATTTATGTTAAACCTGGTGTTTTGCATCATTATAAGACATATTTTACCTGAACACGATTGGGAGTGAGATTTACGATTGGAATTTTGGTCTTTTCCTCATACAGACCTGTCAAAGACAAAGACATGAGAAATAGAGTGCACAAGTGTTACACAGAAGACCTATGTTTATAGCACTTTGTTGCAAATAGCTCAGGGGTCTTACGATATTTGCTGGGACTGGCACAACAGGCTCCTGGAGGACATCAGTATGGGGAATGTAAATTGGCTTTATGGCTCTGTTCGCTCTCCTCATCTTCCCTCTCTTCTCCTTTTCACTCCCTCGGGTTATGTCCTCTGGGAGTAAAATGGAAAGATAGAAAGATGAGACATCAACCACAGAGACTGGACGGGGTTCCCAAGGGAATATTTGTTCTCTAACCAGCTTTGCAAAGACATCTTTGCAGCTTTTTGTTTTTATTTTATTACCACACCATCATCTTTCTTCAAAAAATTTTTTGAGCAATGAAAAGGAGACAGATGAGACAGTATTTGCATACAGTAAGACTTCAGGGCTATACAATTAACATGTATAGCATAATTTTAAGATTTTCAGAATTTCATGAGAAATACTGAGATTTTTTATTGCAGACTTTGGTATCTTTGCAAATGAGAACAGTTTGATAATGTTGAGATCTTAAACATTGGAGATTACTGAAATTCTCAAAGAGAAAAATATGTGAACCAGAATTTATTAATAATTTGTTACCTTCTTAATCCCAATTGCAGTGTGAAAGAAACAATAGTGACATTCAAGAGATCTCATTTGGGATTGTCCTTTTTTATGGAAAGGTGTGGATTGTCTATAATTGACTGATTTAGCACAACGTTTCTCTCACTCTATGCAAAGACCATTTTAATTTTACAAACTCAGAGGGTCAATGTAGACAAGGACCCCGTGTAATTGTTTGGAATTGCTGTCTGTATTTTAAAGGTTATTACCAATGTAGAAACATTCATTAATAGGATCTCAAAAGAGACTCTTACATTTGAGTTACTGTGTGCTACAAACCCAAAGGTTAAATTAATTCTTGTCGTTCTCAGGTACCCTGATCGTCCTTTTTTATAATACTAATTGAAAATGAAATTAGACAGTGTCCCCACTGGCCGTTTGTCCCCAGGCAGCACTCGAAGCAATTTGAACAATACGTGTCCTTGTTGAACCCTCGTTTGCACTTACCTTTCTTGTCCATGTCATAATTAATGCGAGGAAGGAAACAAAAGGATTGAGATTGAGGACAGGGGATTTGTAAAGTCCACAAAGATTTGCAATCCCATGAGTCATCTTTTCCGAAAGGTAGTTAAGGCCAGAGTTTGAGGAACGGGGACAAATAGCGCACTCTGGAAAGACGCTATCATCCTTGGGAGCACCTCATCTCTTGCTAATACAGTCTTACCGGCTTGCAAATTGCCTGCCATCACACTTATGGAGGAAAATGAGATGGCAAGCAGAGGGGATGCAAGCTGTCACCCCCTCGGCCAATAAATCCCGTCGTTGTCTAAGGGATTTGTGCTGACCTTGCGAAAATGGGACAAAAATCCCGGGCAATAACCCTTGATATGTGTAATCACAGGGCCGATAAATCTATTTTTAATGGAAGACAGCTGCTAACTCTTTCATCTTTCTCTGCTCCGCTGGCAGAGGGCAGGCTTCTTGTTTTATTTGACATGGCACGTGAAGCTCGACAGAACAGGTGCATGCATCTGGGTGATTGTGAGCAAGATGAGGGCGTACTTATTCAATAAAATATGGTGATGTGAAATACTGCAGCAAAAATAATTTCCCTTGCGCTCCAAAAGTGCTCAGATGAGTCTTGTAGCCTCTGTGTGGTGGAGTAAAAAGGATGCCAGTTTGTTTAGTGGTTTATAAAACTAGGGGGTAACTTTTAGTCTCAGGAAATGAGGTAAAAATTTCAGGTTATTGCTTCACACCTTCTGACATCAGCACATCTTCCCTAGTGTATGAGCAAGACCTCAATTTCCCTGCATAGCTAATCCTTAACCAATCTGTTGCGGTTGGGTAACCATTGTAGGATATGGAGGCCACGTGAGACTGTGAAATTGTTGGTAGGAGTTGAAGTAAGGTGAAAGCACCAGAGCATCCAGAACCTAAATTCACATCAATCTCCTTCTAAGATGCTAATGACTAGGAGTAAAGGCTGACAGAACTTAATGTCCATGCATTCAAAATGTATGGCAAACCTAAAAAGCAACCATGTCATGTTTCTCCACTGCAGGTTTTCCCAACGGACTAAATATGACATTCAAGTGTGCAAGTAGGCCGTGTTTTCCAGGTGTTCAGTGCATTGACCTACGGCCACCCTACACTGGCTATGTTTGCGGACGATGTCCACCAGGTTATCACGGCAATGGACGTACATGCACGAAACAATCAAAGCATAGCAGTAAGTACTTTTTGAACATTGCTGTCAGTTCTTCAAATCAATGGAAAGCCTAAATGAGTCACTGGGTTACATTTTTTTTGTTGAATTATAATATTTATAGCTCCTTTAATCAACACAAAACTAAACAATATAACTTTTTCAAAGTTGTTGCATCATCATGAAGTCTTAAATTGCATTTTAGCTTTGTTTAAAAAATTCATCTGTCACTGTTTTCCCCTTCAATCCATTCTTAATCCTCCTTGTTTCATCTCCCAAAAGCGCAGAGCTCCAGTAATTAGAGAAAAACATAACGAATAGGAAGCAAGGCTGTCGTAATCCTCAGAACGCGACAGGTGCTTTGATACGGTTGATAACTAAGACCTGGAAACGTCTAATGCTCAGTCATGCACAGGCTGCGGCATGGTGGTTGCTGACCCACAATGTGTTTTTGGCTGACGGGAATAGGGAACAGAAAGAGACAGTAAGGAATTAGGAAAAGAATGTATAAACTCATTTAGAGAGGGGATGAGGAGAGAAAAGACAGTAAAGAAGGTTTTTATTTTTATTTTTTAACAGAGTAAGAGTTTTAGTTATTTGGTCTTTGATTCTCTTTTTATATTTGAAAAGCAAAACTACCAGACTGCATCTTATCCTTTCTTATCCCAGGAGTACAGAATGTTACATTTCACTCAGTGGAAATGTTGTTAGACTTCTTAATCTGTTCTTTTGCTAGAAAAATCCCTCAAATACATTTTCCTATGTTGCAGTATCGCAGCACGACGGTAAAAGCCTTCAGAGCTGGGTAATGACTTTTAATACATTTTCCTTGTGAATGGGCCACTGCTGGAATCATTCCTAATAGTGCCGTTATCAGAAGTGAATCCATGAGCAGCCACAGTGGGAACTAGAAAAGAAACAGCTTCATTCTGCTAATTCCCTCATTGTCGCCACATGCGGCCCAGATTCCTACACACTCAAAAACGGCAGTGTGTCTCTATTGTTAGCATTGCGTTTTGTTGTATTGGGTCTTTGTTCCTTGCTTGTGGATGGGGGACAGAATAAATCTTGTTGAGCGGCCAAAGCGGCTATATGTTGTTTATGAGTAAATATACCAGCATCACCAAAGGTTTTAAGATAGTACTGCGCACTATTTCATCATAACTGCACTTTTCTGGTGGTCTCATTGTGAAAAATCTTCAAAGGGCTGTTCAAGATCTCCAGAGGATTTTTTGTCAATGATAACTGCAGAATACAGTCAATCTCTTCCTTTCATTTTGGTGTCCTTGTTCTTTTTTTGCCTGGTAATGAGCCTTACCGTGCCTTGCTGTGGCTGACAAGTATTTTTTTTAAAGCTGAACTAAAAGTATTTACTGTTCATATGCTTGACAAGTTGCTTGCCATCTTGCGTAATAAGTCCTTGTCCTCTCATCTAGCACCCCGCTACTCACCGCAACTGACCCAAGCCAAGAACAACCTACCCCATGTCTCCCACAGTGTTCCCCATCTGCACCTACCCGTCCTTCCATTCAGGCAACCTCAGAGACGCCTATCCTCTCCAGTGAGGACCCCACACCATCAGGCCACCTCTCACATCCCCCACCTGCCAACCTTTCCACCTGTTACAAGGAAAGGGGAGTTGGCACAGATGGCGGGACGCAAACCTGCCTCAACCAACAGCAGGGATAGACTCCTCTCTGGCTCTCACAATCAACTGAAAGTTCTTCCAAATCCAGAGGAGCGAGATGCTTCATTTAAAGTCTCGGCACATGGATTTGCGGGCGTCACGCCTGGAAAAGTCACTTTACCTCACACTTCAAGGCATGTCGAGGCACTGAGGCAGCAATCCAGTCTGGCCACAATTACAGGATCTCGACCTTTGACACCTCCAGACAACCAGCAACCCCTAACAGCAGCCCTAACCTCCCTCTCCTTCTCCTTCTCGGAGACTGAGTTCTCCGCAGATGGAGGCATTGGGGCTGGCATCCAAGACCCATACGAGACTCAACCACTGTCCCAGGGGAGCTTCACCTACCTTGGTGAACAAAGCAACACCCAATATCTGGATAACCAACCAACTCTTCAGAACCGTAAACACCAAAGCAAGAGCCGAAATGTGGTTCTGTTAGAGGAGAGAAGCTTCACCTGTGCAGATGTCCCTTGCTTCCCAGGTGTCCACTGTGAGCTTGCAGGTGACGGGCAACCTAGATGTGGTCGGTGTCCTTTGGGGTACACTGGAGATGGCCGAATGTGCAGAGGTACTTTTAGATGTATAGATGACTTTTTTTGAGTTTGTCCTGTGAGCTCAAAAATAGAGACTTATCCATCACATACATGGCTGGGCAAAAATTACCTACTTACACTGTCAGAAGTGTATGAAAATATTGCATCTTTAAGTATACAACATCACTTAGCAGTACCCTAGAAATATTTATTCCTTATCCACCCCTAAAAAGCGTATATTAGTACTAGGGATGGGCATTTTTCAAAAATATTGCATTCGAATATTCGGGCTCATAAAAATCGAATATTCGAATATTCGTTTATTTAAATGAAGTTTAATGTAAAAGACGTTATTTTTTAAGTTTATTTTTTTTTTACGTTTTTGTCACCATTTCTGAACAAGCTTACGATTAGGCAATATACACAACAAGCTTACAATATATGTTAAAGTTTTCTTTTAGTTGAAAACATTAAACAGTAGGCCTATGTGTAAACAAAAATATAAAGAGCATTTAAGCTCTAGCAGCGCGAATGGAAAAAAAAACGGCTAATAAAGCAGACTGCGCCAGATATCGTACAGAACGTACACATACACTCAAGTCAGCATATGATTATCGTGTTTATATTGTTTTAACAATAATATCCACATGCAGGGGCCCCGGTGCCAGCAATTTATGCTCGAGTGAGAAAACGCGCTGCGCTGACAGACGTTTCAGAGACACAATTAGCACACTTTGCGTTTTCTGTTCTTAAACCTGTCTCCCTCAACGAAACTTAAAGGAAGTATATATCTCAAAATCATTTTGCAATTAGATAAGTTATCATCTCGGATCACGCGGGGTCCAGCTGCGCTTACCTGCATTTGTGAATGCAGTGACGGACAGCTGCCTTTCCTCATTCGACTGCTGTTTGGATTTCATGTGATTTCTCATTGTGGTGATGATATTATAACTCAGATTAATTCATTAATTTGATCAAAAGTAATTCCATTTTGTAAGATCATTTAGTAAGATCATTTTCAGGTAATTCCAAACTTCGCGAGGCAGACGACAACATTATGTTATGAAATGCACACAACTTGTTAACACCCAGTGCATTTAATTATAACTGCGAGTTAGTGCTTGGGATTTATCATGGATTTATGACCAGTAAAGTAACGTTGTAAAATTCGAATAGTATTTTATTTTTTCGAATAATAATTACAGATCAAATATTCGAAAATTTGTGCACACCCCTAATTAGTACCTTATAGTAGTATGTACCCTTCAAGATACTACTAGGGGTAAATAAGGTTGCTAGTCCGATCTGAACTACCAATATTTATATAGTAATTGCTAGTTTTATAAGCAATAGGTCAGTGAACAAACTGCAGGCATGAGGTCTAAACTACAGAAAAGTATGCAGCATGTTGAGTTTTAGACTGACAACTGACAGTAACTGCAGTAAACAATAAGCTCATTCCCCGAGCATGCTCTAGGCATGAGGAATAAACACATTCCTTGAGCTCCATCCCGTGGGTTCATGAACCTGAGAAAATTAGGAGCACAGGGTGGAAGAATCACTAGAAACATGTTTGCTATTGTAACCCCATGATATTGCATTACTGTTGAAATTTACTCAACAATGATTACTTATGCATTCATGGATTATTTTCAGGCAGTGTTTTCAAGGTATGAATTTGGTGTGAACATGCACAAAACAGTCGCAGGTGTCTTGCGTTGAGCGCTACAAAGCAGTTGGCAGTGGATCTAGTTTTTCATTAAACATGCGGTGAAAGTTACCCAACTATTCAAATCAGCCCTGTAGTTTTCAGAATGCTCGAAGGAAGAACCTGGGTGAATCTTAAAAAGCAAGCATGGTAATTATCTAAAAATATAACACTGGCGTCACCTTCACTTTTACAACAACTCACTTTAATTTAAAGTGAAAGGCACACATTTAAAATAGGTACAGTACATAAAGTATCTGTATATACTCTTGCTTCCTGTGCTTCAGGCCGCAGATGGAGGCAAATATGTGTTTGCGTGTTGATGGAGTGAATCTGACCATGTGTTATTTGTGTTTGCATGCCATTTGTGCCCTCAGCCGTGTGCAGACATGCCTGCGGTAGAAACATGGAGTGTGCGGCCCCCAACACGTGTCGCTGCAAGAAGGGATACAGTGGCCCCAACTGTGAAATAGGTCACAAACAAACACGCACTTGTTTATAATATTGTGAATATTGTACAATCACACACACCAACACTTGTATGGCAATTGTAGAATAATGTTATTTTTGGATTCTCACAGCTATCTGCAATCCAGCCTGTCTGAACGGAGGAAAATGTGTCGCGCCTGATATATGCGATTGCATGTCAGGTTACCACGGAGAGACCTGTGATAGCGGTAAGATGGTATTCCTGTGTTGATGTGTTTCCTATTAAACAGAAAGTTCGGACAGGACACATCAAAGGGCTCGTCTATGGCCGATTACCTTTTGTTTATGAACCATGATTGGCTACCTTTATTGCTAGTTGGCAGTCAGGTGGTATTTACAAATTTAGTAGGAGACATCTTTATTTGTATACGCCTTTTGTGTTCAGGAAAAAGACTGAACGTTTTACATTTATGTGGGTTAATAGTGTGAACTAGTGTGAAGTAGCATATGAATCTGCAAATATGTGCCGTTTTCCCTTTCTATAAAGAGGCAACTGTGCCAAATATTCTGTGCAGCCTTGTTGAGTTATGTGTTAGCTGTTTGCTTTGTGTGAAATATGACTGTATTTTGTGTGCATTTGGTCGTATGAATATTCCTGCAGCTCTCTGCAGTTCGCCCTGCCTGTACGGAGGCACCTGCGTGGGTCGAGACACCTGCTCATGTCCCTATGGTTTCGTAGGGCCCAGATGTGAAACCAGTGAGTCCCGATAAATCATGTTTGCTTGGATTTCATGTACATGTGGATGTTAAACACAAACTCTTACACCCCTAGTGGTCACAGGAGACATTACGTGTGTTTTGGTTTCAATTACTCAGTGGTGTGCAACCGTCACTGTCAAAACGGAGGGAAGTGTGCATCACCGGATGAGTGCGAATGTCTGGCGGGGTGGACGGGACCATCGTGCGAGACAGGTGAGAGTGTGTGTGGTTGGCTCCCAGAGGGACCAATCTCTTCTCACTAAATCCATCATATGTGTGTGTGCTGCTTCCTGGTGGCATTTAGCTGTTGTAGAACCTCTATCTGTTCATTTTTCATTCCGTTCTGGCGGCTCAGAGAAAACACCAGCCATTATTCCAGCCTGATGATAACTTCCTCTCGTCCACCTGAGCTGGACCAATTACTAGCCGGCCCAGAGTAAAAAAAAAAGATTTTATTCACATTAATAAAAAATTTCAAAAAACAATAGACATCAACTCAGACTCTCCAAACAAAGCAAAAAAGGTGAAGCAATGTAATGTTGGTATGTGTAGTAAGTGTTTTTAGAACAACACAAGCGTTGGTTATTGGTGTATAAATGAATTGGCAATGTTTAAAAAGTTTACACTTACATCTCATATTTCATTTTTATTTTACTTAAAGGGTTAGTTCATAAAAAAATGAAAATTATCCCATAATTTACTCACTCTCATTCTTTCTGCCAAACACAATCGGAGTTATATTAAAACATATCCTGGCTGTTCCAAGCTTTATAATGGAAGGGAATAGTAACTGAGATTTTGAAGCCCAAAAAAGTGCATCCATCCATCATAAAAGTAATCCATATGACTCCAGGGGTTTAATGAAGGCCTACTGAAAGCAAAGCGATGCGTTTTTGTAAGAAAAATATCCATTTTTATAACTTTATAAACTATAATCACTGGCTAGTACAGGAGTCTAGTTCTGGCAGAAGAGTGACCTCTGACCCGACCAATGACGTAGGATGTCGGACTAGTGTAAGCTTAGGTAAGAGTAGATGCGTCTTAACATTTCCTCCGACATATCTCTTTAAAAATTCTCGTTTTACACTTCTAATTCGTGACCAGTGTTTTGGTTTGCTCAATCCTCTGTGCTTCCGCGTTCGTCAATACGTCATACATCAGGTCAGAGGTCACTCTTCCAGCCATTACCAGAAGCCAGTGATTATAGTTTATAATGTTATAAATATGGATATTTTTTCTTCCAAAAACGCATTGCTTCGCTACCATTCACTCCCATTATAAAGCTTGGAATAGCCAGGATATTTTTTAATACAACTCCAATTGTGTTTGGCTGGAAGAAGAAACAACACCTATGGCTTGAGGGTGAGTAAATTATGGGATAATTTTTACTATCCCTTTTAGCTTTATTTCAATGAACGGATTTTTTATAGTAGTAGAACACTGACATATTGGTAAATATTATAGGTTATAATTGTTTTATTGTTACATTCTACACCTAGCCTGGAACTAGCTACTGAATAAACAATATTGTAGAATGGCATGTACAATTTCAATATAAGAATTTCAAAACGTTTTTTTTTAAAGTGAAAGTAAATAACTTGCCTTTTTTAATCATTAGTAGGTCAGTTTTAGTCTTTTTGAAGACCTAAATCATAGTTTTTCAAAAGCAGAGCTGTGATTTTGACCTCACAAACACTCACAATTGTGAGATTTGATCAGAAAACAACTGCCTGGGTTTCATTTATGTTTTGTTTAATAAATGTGTTTGTCTTTAGCTCTGTGTGACCCCGTGTGTCTCAACGGTGGAACCTGCGTACGGCCGAACTCCTGCACCTGTCAACCTGGTTTTTACGGGGCTCACTGTCAAAACGGTAACGACTTTTCTTTTTGAATCAATTTCCTGATGCATTGCCTTATTTTTGAGAGCTTACAGAGGCCAGAAATCAATTTCTTAACAGAGTAGGGGTGAAGCATGACTACTGCACTTTAAAACGATAAAATGGGACCAGCCCTAAAAACCATTTGGATTCTATTGAAGTCTTTCACTCATGTCATAGCCTTAGATTCAGGATGTTTGATGTGTATACATCGATTCCTTCATAGCAGCTCCATGTGGTGAGGAATGATTCGCTTAATGGCTTGAAACAGTCATCTGGTAAAGATGTTTTTGTTAATAGGGAATGACTCTAATGTCTGGGTTGCTTCAAGTTTGGGTGGAATGTAGAAGCTTTTAGAGTGCGTTTTCATGGTCATGTCAGATTTGCTGTCGTTTATTTCATTTTACAGCCGTTTGATGTATCCATCATCTGTTCAAAGAACACAGGTCTGATATTAACTCATCAAATGTTGGACGTCTTACGCACTTCTCTTTCTTTCAGCCGTGTGCAGTCCACCCTGCAAGAACGGCGGTCACTGTGTACGAAACAACATCTGCTCATGTGTGGAGGGATATTCTGGGATGCGCTGCGAGAAAAGTAAGTGCTGTCTTCCTGACGTGTTTACAAAGGACTTTTAGGACCAGGTGTCGGGTCAGTTTCACATGTATAACCACAAACCAAGCTCCAACCATGAGCTTAAAGTTTTGTACTTCTCCCATGTGAAGCACATAACATGATGGGAGTGAAATCAAAGCATATGGAAGAAAAGCATAGAGTTGATTTGTTGATCAAAATTGTGCTCTGGGAGCAAAGATCTGACGTCACTTGAAGAGTTTACATAAGGCGCGTCTGATTGAGGAGGAAAAGAGATGAATCTGAGCAAAGATAGTGAGTTATTTAACTGTGAGAATGATGAAACTTGGGATCAGGACTGGATTAATTAATTTGGTCACGTTATATGAATATTCCGATTAAAATAACATTGAAGAACTGTTGGCAATGTCCTTATGTTGAGGTCAAGTGTAAAAGAAAATCCAAATACACTTCACACAACAGACGGTAAACGGCAAATTCATTTTTGTTTTTAAATACAGAGGGAATAAGGAAAACTTTAATAATAATAATAATAATAATAATAATAATGGTAAAGAATTTAATTTATTAGGTAAAAAAAAAAATAGAAAAAATAAGTAATGATTAATTTATTAAGCCACTGATTCATAAAATATTATTTATATGTACTATTATTATTGATGTTATAGTTATGGTATTATTAATAAAAATATAGAATTGAAGAAATGTATAACTTGTTAATAACTTGAATAATAAAGCATTAAATATATTTTTTAAGTGTTATTTATAACAATAACTGTTATTATTATTATTGTTGTTATTATTATACTCATATTTTATAAGAAATAATACAAAAGAAATCTATAACATATTATTCATTTATTAATAATAAATCATCACTTTAAAAGTATTTATTATAATAAGACGCATTTTAAAAATCATAACTAATGAATAATTTATTAATAATAAAACATTAAAAAGTACTATTATTAATCATACTATTATTAATAATATTATCCAAAAAAGTATATATTTTTTATTGTTTAATACAGGTGTGTGTGAACCAGTGTGTATGAACGGAGGGCGATGCGTCGGACCAGATGTGTGCGACTGCGCGTCAGGCTGGAGGGGAAAGAGATGTGATAAACGTGAGTACCAAACCTAATCCTGAAAAAGACCTTGAAGCGACCTCCTTACCTCATGTTAACAAATGTTAAAGTGTGAAAAATTCCAGTTTACACATGAGACCCATCAGTCACAGCAATGTCCTCTGACCCCAGTGACCCTGAGCACACGGTCCACTCTCCTAGATGATTTAACTGTGTCTTTAAACATAAACCTCTCAGTTGTAATGTAATATTTAACAGGAATTAGAAGAATTGTAGTTATACAACATAGAAACCACACAGCATACAGTTTGGATTGGCGGTATGGTTCTGTTCTGGGCAAGAACTCCCTGCGCATCAATACAGCCTAGCATGGATAAGAGCAGGGAGAGCAGCGATAACCAAACAAAACAGAACCAACATGAATGTATTGCAGATATCATTAATTCAAGATTTTAAAGTACAACATAATTCAAGAATTTATTCTGATTCAAGGGGAATCAGAATGCCAAATCCTGACTGGACGAGAGGAGGAGCAGGGGATGGAGGAGGGTATAGCTCCTGAGAAACGCGATAACTGCTGATAAAACTGAAGGAGCTTATACATGTATACAGTGATAGGAGTCGTATTCCTATAGGTAGACGTGGATCAGCTGACAGTCAGCGGATGCGAGCTTGACTAACGTGACCTGCCAGAACTGACGCTACACTTGATTTTTGATAATGTGTGTTGCTGGTTTGAGCCTTGTTTCTTTATTTGTTTCTGTTCCGCCAGCTGTTTGTCTGCAGAAGTGTTTAAACGGAGGTGAATGTTTGGGGCCGAACACCTGCCACTGTAGTCCCGGCTGGAGGGGGAGTCTCTGCCAAATCCGTAAGTGATTCCCATCCCAATGTAATCGTTTCACCACAACCACACCGCGATGAACCTTCAATAGACTCGCTCGAGTTCTCTGTAAAATAATCTAAATAGCATCTCTTCTGTTCCTGTGCTCTGCGGTTGTTGGTGATACGTTTGGTGATAAACAGAGACATCATCTGTGTTTCGCAGGGAATTGGGAATTCACGTTTACTACTGAAAGTAAAGCGCGACGGGTGATGTTCTCATGAGGGTAGTAGATCAGAGACAATTTGAAATGGCTTTTCCTTGAGCTTGACCTGCGTTATTGAAGGAATAGTTCATTCAAAATTAAACAATTTATATAAACAGATATAACTTTAATTTTGGTACTCTTTGGAGTATTTGGCCACGAACACATTGTAAAGTTTCAGGAGTGACAAATGCATTTAAATACAGGAGTGAATCCCCTAAATTATCGTTCCAGGTGTGTTGTACGTTTTGGCGTTCTCTTGTGTTTGGTATCCACTACTTTTGACAAAAATAATATTACAGTGACCAAAGACTCATTATGTTCTGCAATGTTAACTAAACCACCGTAGTTTGGATGCCTCGCTCTTGAAGTGTTGCCATGTCCACTTATTATAAGCTTTTTTGGAGATATTAAAGGGGGTAGGTGTGGGTCCCAATATCCTGCTCTTGTCTTCAATATAAAACATTTGGATTCATCTTGGGGTTTATTATGGGCTTGTTCTTGTTCGCATTTTTTCTAGCTGGATCTGGCAACAAAAATGAGTCAAAGTTCCGTACACACTACGTTGAATTTTTGTAAATGCCCTTGTCACTACCTGCATTTTTTGGGAGTTAATTCGGTCGTAGAATACGTTTGTCACTCTCGTGAATTACCGAACTGTGTGTGAACAGAACAGGATTATGCACTAAAAGGTCAACTAACAATCGAATTAGGATGTTTTTCCCCCCACCAGCATCTGTTTGGATCTTTAAAACTACACTATTATATAAATAGTTAATATTAGTTTTCCCCACCCATACAGTCTTGGTTGTGATTAATTGTTACACAGAAATGTTTTTATTATTACTGTAATTATTAAATAAATGAAATTTCACAAAAACTTTTTTTGTTTAGAAAAACATGCACTGATTATCAACAATTGATTTTAGTTCTAATTATTAACATTTTCCCCGCGCTGACGTAATTTTCCAGCTTTCCGTATTTTCACTGTTTTACAGTAGGGGGCGCTATTACGCATCTTCTTAAAGAGGAAAAAATCTCCGGATGAAAACACAGGCAAAAAAAGGAGGAGAAACAAGTGATAAAAGCATTGCTTATGCACATTGTAGTCTTTGAAAAAAAAAAGAAAAAAAAAACCTTTTTTAAATCAAAATCTTGTCTTTTTTATGAAATTTACCCACATTCAAGTGAATAAAACGGGTTGTTTAGTTTAAAAGCAGAGGGTCTGTTCTTTCTTTTGATTTATTGCATGTTCAGATATTCATACAACAAAATATTCTTGGGGCCATTCAAACGCTGGTGGGGAAAGAGTTAATAAATAAATAAAAATTAGGAAAAACATGCACTAAGGAATTATTTACAATCAGTCAAGGAATATTTACAATACATAATCAATATAGTTTTTTCTTTCCAGTATCATTTGTATGTTTTTCATTTCTGCCATCAAATGTGCATATTCCATCAGTTTCCATGTACTAACCGTAAAAATGGACAATGTGACTTATATTTGCAATGTAATGTTCTGAATCAACCATCAAAAATGTATCTACGACTTAAAATATAACTTTTTTACAGCAATCTGTGAACAGAGGTGTTTGTATGGAAGCCGATGTGTCCGACCAAATGTGTGTGCTTGTAGAAGTGGCTACATGGGAACTCTTTGCTCTAGAAAGGTAATTATAAATAAATAGATGCATATATATATATATATATATATACACACACATACACTCTTAATAATAAAGTTTCCAAAAGGCGGTTTTCGTGAACCAATTTTGGTTCCCCAAAGAACCATCAGAACCTTTCCTTTCTTAGTGTGAAGGACATTTTAATAATTTTATAAATTAAATTAAATTAAATTATAAAGAAACTTTTGTGCAATGGAAAGGCTCCATGGATGTTTAAAGCTTTTCATGGAACCATTTCTAATTATTTTACAGCTTCCTGTCCAGAGGGGATGAGGAAATGACATGAGGTGTCATTGCTGCACTGAGGACACTGGGCCCATATTTTACTACTTATTAACCTGACAGGGTTACAATATCGTTTTCAATTTGTAAATATCATATCTGAAAATATTAATTTATGTATAAGGTATAATATAATGTTTTTTCACGCTTTTCAAACGTTACTATATTTGTGAAAATGATTCCTGAAATAAATTAGTGTATTTCACTTAACATTTTTTGGCTCTTTTGACTTCTTTCTAACATCCACTCACATTTGTGCCATTCCGTTTAGTGATGCAGAAATGACACGCTTCACCTCTAAATGACCTTTGATTTCTGAAGGTCTTTTTTAATGCATTGCAGTTTAAAGTTAAGTTTGACAGAAAAACGATCTCTTGTTATTCAAGCCAAGGCACAGACAATTTAGCATCCTCTGCCATCCTTCCTCCGACTACGTGGCCTGAAACTCAGTTGCACTCTATTTCTCTGAGGACGTCCCCTTTAATGTGACTGGAATGTTAAAAAAACACGTAAACATGCTGTTTGTGTCACGCCTGGCGGAGCGTGCCGTGGCTGCAGTTTTACCGCAAATACAAACAGACATCTCGGTGACAACACAAACAAGCATCTAAACTAATTAACGGCCATTGATGGCGGCCATTAATGAGTCAGTCGCAGATAGTTCCTCTCATGCATAGCTAATAATCCAGCTGTTCGTATACGATTACCTGAGGTGCGCAAAAAGAGAGAAAAGGACGGTAAACATTAAACAACTCGCTGTTGTTTAACGCTTTCACACTGTGGTTTGAAAGGGTTACAAGGAGGCCGATTAATGTTTGATTTATTGAGTATGAATAACTATATAAAGCACAGACAACCATTCAAACGTTGGGTCTTTATGGAGACCCTGAAGGGACATATGGGGAAAAAAAAAATTAAATGGGAGGGAAAAATATACACCAATGCTTTTTTCATTCTCTCGCAAAAGTTTTGCGTTCCCCAGAGAAACGTTTAAGTTACTGTTTGTGAAGGAACGCCAACGTTTTTGCGAGGGAACTCAAAGGTTTTGCAAACGAACGCAAAGGGAACGTCTCAGGGGAACGCAAAAGCATTGACATATATTTTTTTACTCCCATCTCACATTTTTCTCCACCACCATGTCCCTGTTGGAGCTCCGTAGCTTTGTCATCACATATTATATTTTAAAATAGAAAACAGCTATTTTAAATCGTAATAATATTTCATAGTATTCCAGTTGTTACTCTGTCTTTTTTGTTTTGCCTCAGACCCCATTCATTGTAATTGCATGGATAGCGATAGCACAGGTACGTCTGTGAGATGTCTGCTAAAGATCTGGAAAACATCTGCTGTGTAATACATCTGATAAACATCTAAGAAAGAGCAGTTTTACATACATTCTAAACCATAAACATCTTACAGACATCTTTTAGATGTCTATATGACATCTGAGAGGAGATGAACAAAAACGCTCAAACAAATACATCTTGCAGATGTAAATGCAGACATCAAATAAACATCTCTGATTTGTCCGTTTGCTATCAGTAGACAAAAACGCCACAAAACTGTTTTGAAAGTTGTGAAAATTACTTCAGGATTCTGACCAAAACATACAGCACATGCCATTGTAAAGACTACTCGTTTTAAGCCGCGCAAAATTCATTTTGGCCTCCAACCTGACTAAGGTCTTTTAGAGAGTAGCTAAATGATGACAGAATTTTCATTTTTGGTCATGGTCCCTTTAAGGTCTGCCTGTCGTCCTGCACAGGGCTTTCGACTTTTGCGAAGTACGGAAAGTCATAGGGGATTTTCAGTTAACTCTTCAATTAAAGACATTAAAAAATCCTGCACGTTGAGATAATGCAACAAGTTCACAACTTTAAGCACCTTACAAATGTGTCCGCCCATGTGTGTGTGACTGAGTGTGTGTGTTTCCCCAGAGAGGCGTTCCTCCCTGTCTCGTACCTCCCGTTAAGACGGCATGACAAAGAATTGCATCATCTCACTGTCAGACTTACCGCCACAGGTGGTGTGAACTTCTACAGGGTGGGAATAGGAACACGAGGATTATGGGGAAAACGTAAACCTGGATTTTAATCGTAATACTTTAGACTCCATCAAGGCCAGTCAATTACTGACAAACGGCGGCAGACACTTCCATAGAGAGACAGTGAGTGAAGCGCGCGTGCGTTAAATGTTCATTTGAATGTCTGCCAAAGCAAGCAAACATATGCACAAAGTCTGTTCTTTTGCTCTGGATCTTAGTGGTTTTTGAGCTCAACCGTGGAGAAAAATAGTCTCTGTCGATGTCTTTTTATTCAGCATTTATGTTTGTCTCACAAACATATCAACACAGATGAAGACGCGGGAAGAATTGTCTTGTTAGTTTAAGTTGTTCCAAAACAATGTTTGAGTCATTTATATAACAGTAATGAAAATATAATGAATAAAGTTATTGTTTTTCTTTTGATTTTGAAGTGGCCTAAGCTCCATGGGCTAAATTAACTTTTTTATGGAGTCTTCTTAACCTAATAAAAAAGGCATTTATTTAATTCTCTTCCAGTTAACGTTCAACAGATTTCTCTCAGTCTGTCCTTTAGATCTTGGAAATGTCTAATTATAATGTGACCTTGAGAAAGAAATGTATAGCTATGAAGTCTTCAACCGTGTAAATATCCTCTGGGTAATGCATCTAATTTGCGATTAATCAGTCATGTGCATAATTCATGTACGTAATTATAATCTCAGTACACATATGTTTTTAAAGCAGCCATAGAACTGTGGTTCTCTTGTTTATGCTTAGGCTTCTTAGAAAATGAATAGTAAATAGTTCTGGCTAATATACTTATACTAGAATATACTATAGAATATTGCTATTATTATAAATTATTAAACACTGGTGTCTTTTATAATTCCTCCATTGCAGCCATTTATTAATGGAAATTTGACATGAGAGGCTACAGTTATTTAACATTAGTCAAGGGGGTTTTAGGTAATCAGCTTCACTTCGTATTGCAGTACGCACTACCTCTCATTATTTCTTTAATAATATGTGTTTTAAGGTCTCTTTAAGCAGGAAGATTAAGCCATATGTGTTCTTACCTCCTTCAGTGTTGTTATTTAGCATGTTGAGATGTGTTAACTATGGTGAGGAGGATGATGACAGCCTTCTAACATCTTTTTGTCAAGCTGTGATTCTCACGCCATGTGTTATAATTAAACCTGTTGGGGATTGTCCAATTTATGCTATATGCTCTCTCAATCACACTTTACTTGTCTAGAGGTCATATTGAAGGATTATTGATCTATTGTTTGAACACGACATGAACCATGAGGTGAGATATTTTACTGAGTACCAATAGATTGTTTTCTATGGACTTGACTGATTAGCAGTAACAAACATTCTAACTTAAAGTGGTTACAGATTGCAGTAAAAGCGGCCTCAACATTGCTTGGAAGAACAAGAAAATTGTAAGAAATGACAAAGAACTTAAATGGATGAAGACATGTTACCTCGTAGCTAAATGTTATCTTAGATTGCAGATAAGCATAAGCATTAAGCTAATCTAAACAAGTTATTGTATCAATGTTTCCTCAAGTCACTTAGGATAAAAGAGTGCTAAATGAATAAATGTAAATTATGTTTGATTAGCTTATCTAACAAGTTCAATTAGTTACGTGATGTATTTATTTATTTGGCAAGTATTAATGTACTGTAGCAAGCAACCTACGGTACGCCGCTCATTAATGCAAAAATAAAAACATTCAGGGTGACCAAAGAGCCGCCTGCTTTATGTCAAGGTCTTTATCACCATGTCTGGGTATATTTTGCAATAATAACTGTACATTATCCCTGTTGCATTAATTAGCTGGCTAAATGTGACTATGCTAGTCTATAGAATCCGATTAGTAACATTTGAGAGGCTCCAAATAGGCTAAAAAATGCTATAGTCCATGCAGTCTGAAGACCAGCACGCATAGAGATTAGAGGAGAAAAGGGAAAAGCTGAGAAGAAAGAAAAGCAGTTTTCTGGCAAGATCAAATCTCTTGCATGATGACTCAAGAGTAAACCAGATATCTTCCAGAAACCCATCATCTCAGACTTTCCCCCCTTCCTTATTCCTTCTTTCTTTTGAGTAGCAAGAAGGTGCTGGAGTGTGGTCCAAAACTACAGTAGTATTTACTTTTTATCCTTGAAGAGATCTTCTCTGGGAACACTTTTCTTCTGCTGCTCTCAGAGCTGTCTGTCCCTGGGCTCCAATTAGTTGCCTTTAATGGTCAGCAAGGGCACTAGAGTGACCCTCATAAGGTTCTCCTGCCGAGCAGAAGAAATAAAAGCATGAAGTGTGTCTCTCATCTGGGCTGGACTTTCATATGTTTCTTTACCTTATTATATGGTCTTTCACTCTGTCTCTTCCACTCTCTCTCTGTCTTTTGTTGGGTTTAATGGCTTTGTTCCTGTTTCATAGTTGTGAACTCTATAACTTTAGAGTGACTCAATCAGAATTAAAACCATAAAACATCACTGAGTTCACTAAATCCTTTGTTAATTTTGTCTGATATTTATTCTGTTTTCTAATTGTAATCTTATTGTGAATGATTCATCTATTTATAAGTTGTTTTTTTAGTTTTTTTGTACACACATTTTTTATCAAAATGTCATAACTCAATCTTCCAGTGAAATTCCACAATTCTCTCTGGTGACCAGGGTTGCCAGGTTTCCACAACAAAACCCTCCCAATTGCTAATCAAAATTAGCTTAATTACATTCCGGGGGGGTTTGCCCTGTAAAAATCTCTGCAACCTGCAGATTAAAAAAAACTACCCAGAGCGGCAACAGTGTAAAAGTAGACCTGTCAACACTGCTGGTGACGTATACCGGACTTTTCCAATTATTTAGTCTGCTTAAACTATACCCCTTTCTTAAATTCAACTGCAAGCTCGAATTCAGTTCCACCTCCATCGTCCCGTCCCACATTTTTTCTTTTTCGATGATCCATTTCACTCAGATGTACATCACAATATGGAAGATATGATCTAATCTGTTACATATCAACTTTAAGGACCTGGATTTTACAAAAGGCTTACATGATGGAAGGGGTTATATGGGGAATAAGAAAAAGCTTAAACATTGTATACGTTAGCATAGCACAATTAGCACAAACAGCAAAAATGGCAACATCAACTCAAACAGAAGTAAAATTATTTAGAATTCACCCAATTTTTCACTTTTATTGGGAAGTAATATGGTTTACATTTTTACACAAGTGTAATGTGATTTTAGCATTTTATCTAATATAGACTATCTTATTTAATATACATACTGTAGGATGAGGGCATGAAAATGTACTGCATAACTAGATGCTAATGGTCTCTTGGCGCTTCTGTGCAGTAGACCAGCATCTCACAGATATGATTTGCAATTGCCCTTAGCACTTGGATTATGTTTTATGGCATGGTTTCAAAATAGATTAGTTAAAGTGTGTGAATTTATGTTGGCGGACGGGGCATCCTTTGTATGGTGACCTGTATTTAAAATCACTCCAAAACCATAGAGAGAAAGATGCCAGAGACTGTGCAGTTTTTGTTGGGGCTTTGAAAGTGTTCTAATTTTGCAATCTAATCACACTCTTTCCAACAGAGTTTAAAAACAGGTGCTTAAAAAAATGTGTGCACAGAGCTTTATAATCTTGCTCCACAGGAAGTTAGGCCTTTAAAATGCTAATTGGCACTCACCTTCGCTCAACTGGAACCGGAGTGTAAACTATGTCATATTGTCTATGTAAACTTGGAGCTGCAAAACGGTTCAATAAAACTATGAATTGTTTCATGCTCCACTTGCTTCCACGAAGGCGGGTATCCAGGAAACCACTGCTATAAGCCAATGCCTGGTTTCTGCAACTTACTAGGAGCTTTCACCTGCAAATTTAAGTGCCAAGCAAACTCTCAGAGGATTACAATGGCGTATCTTTGTTTTGCATCCCAGCAGGCACTCTTAAAGATTAGAGGCGATGCTGTCAGGATAAACAACAAACCAGTTGGAGCGTATGTTTGGGCCACGGGCGACTCATTGAGGATGCGGCACGCGCATTGCGTTAGCATGTTAGCTCTGCAAGAAGAGCTTAGAGGGTTAAACAAATTAGTAAAGAGGTGTCATGTGAATGGATAAGAGAAAAGACTAACTAATTTGAACAAACTTACCAAAAGGCTAAAGGGAAATCATTCGGGAATTTAGATATAAATGAAGGCCCGACAAGTTTGATATTTGACTGCTCATAAAACAATTTCCTCACTAGAACTTTAAATCTCTAATATGGCAACAGCACACTAGATTTTATTTTTGTTTTCATGCCCCATTAGTTCACTTATATTCTTGTCAATTTTCAAACATTAACATGTACACACTGTTTGTGCTTCTTGCCTTTAAAAGGTGGAATGACAATCTCTAGTGGTGTGCTACTGACATCTAGTGGTGGTTACATGAAAATATGAGCCTAGTGACCTACTACTGAGTCTAACTAAATCAGGGGTGTCTAATCCTGCTCTTTGAGGGTCACTGTCCTGCAGAGTTCAGCTCCAACCCCAATTAAACACACCTGAACCAATTATAGTCTTACTGGGCATATCAGAAACTTCCAGGCAGGTGTGTTGAGGCAAGTTAGAGCTAAACTCTGCAGGACAGGAACAATTGAACTAAACCATAGAATATGACTAAAGATAAAAAATGATAAAGTAAATGTTTTTCATAACAGAGTGTAACTAAACTTAATAGATAAACCAAAAATGAAAACACTGCCTAAACTAGCATACAAAAAAGAAGCAATGCATTATGGTGAACTCTGATATTTTTAGATGGAACACAGTATGTGCTTGCAAGAGACATGGACACACCTGGGCTGTTCAGTCAGACAGGGCATTAAAGAGAAATAGGATGACAGCATACAAGAGAGAGCACACTTATACAGTGTTAATTCTGTGAGCTACAAGCTAACACTAACTGCAGCTACTGGTTAAAAGACTTTTAGGGTACATTTATGCAAGACTGATGTACTAAAATGGAAAAAAAAAATCCTTTGCATTTTTCGTGTACAGACGACAGAGTCAAAATGAAGTTCACACGGATCTGCGAAAACGACTAAACACTAGGGCTGCACGATTAATCGCACTTAAACCGATTTGGCTTATCACAAAGGCTGTGATTATTTGTTATGCGTTGCTAGTCATTGATGTATGGCTCGTTATTAAAGACTTTTAATAACATGCTTTTACTCCCAACTCACTTCATAATGACAGTTGAGCATCCTTCTCTGAGATAATGCCCAATAGGGATTTCCTGGAATGATGTGTGTTGTTGTTCTTATGCGGTGGGGCATATTTGGCGTGTCTGCGTGAGACGCCCTCTGGCGTTCAGATGGAGCAGCATTTACTACCGATCAGCCACACTGCACTGACAAGCTGCGCATAAAATAATCGCAGCCTTTGCCAAATCACGTGCGGTTTCATTGCGATTAATTGTGCAGCCCTACTAAACACGCTGCATTATGCATGGCAGGCCGGTAGTTGGCGATGTCACTTTGTAAAAAACACTACACCCCCATAGACTGAACACATGACGTAATACGCATGCGCATGATGTCACCGTTTTCACAAATTCACGTTTTTGCAGTTTACACAGAGATGATAATGGTATCATTTTCAAAAACTTGCACTGTTTTCAAAAGTTTGCGTTTTCAAGCCCCCAAAACGCAGTTGTCGTGTAAATGAACGGCCAAAGCGCATAAAAAGTTTTCAGTTTTTATTTGAAAAGTTGTGTAAACAGCCCCTTAGTTAACTGGTTTCAATATCACTTACATTTTTCTTGTGGTGTTGTTGGTGTGGAAGTCAAAACTTCTAGTAAAGTAGTTATTTTTATTTTATTTATTTTTTTTACTTTCAGAACACCAATGTTCATTACACCTACAAGTAAGCAAATGATTGCAGCTACATTGATAGTAACACAAAACTTGATTTAAGTAAAAAGCTCTCCAATAACTTTCTTCACAGTCTTTCTCATTGCTAGCATGTCAAACAGGTTTTTTGAATTACATTCTGTCAGATTTGAAACACTGCCCCCTATGTGCAGTAAAGTCCAAACTGGGTCTCTCCTTTTGGACCTGAAGTGACCCATAGCCCATGTGATACGAATTTTACAGGCAACGACAACAGTCTCTGTCTGTAAACTTTTCTGGGCTAAATTTAGCACTGGGTCAAACAACAAGGTTGCTTAGCTATTGCATACATATTATATAGCATGCAAATACATGTTTAAGCCATAGAGAACATGATATTTTAAGCAAACAATATCAGGAGCGAGAGATGAATGGACTAGAATGAAGGGACAAAAACAGAGGTGGGTCTTCTCAGAGAAAGTAGAGCAAATCACTGTTGACCTGCACAAGATCACCCAGAGGACCCGGTACCCAAATATTACAGCCCAAAGGAGTAACAAACACCCAAATCCCTGTATGTGTGTTAGTGCGTGCATTTATTTATATATCTTCAAACGTCCTCCTTCTTTGGGCCATGACAGGTGCCCCTCAGCTCCACCTGTCCATCCTTTTCCACAGCCACATGGTAGCGGACAAATCCAGAAAGGGATCATCATTCAAGAAATGGCATGCTGAAGTGCCACGGGGCCACGGAAGATCTCTGGACACCGGATCAGACGCAGCTGCCCCCCGGCTGCTATTTTCACTCAGCTTAAAGCACCATGGGCAGCCAGCATCTATGCCATGGACTACCCACAACAACCAGTCTGTCTCTGCACGCCATGAAGTCCACTGCAGGCGAGCGAGGGCTAACTCATGAACATCCTGCACACGATACCCAGAGCTTACCCTCCGACCCTGATGAGCTCGACAGCGGCAGCGACAGTTCGGAGAAATCCACGGGGAGCCCAACGCGGGGCCACAGGGAGGTTGGGAGACACAGAGGAGGCCGTAGACTCCCAGGGGTTAGTAAACAACGGCAGGCAGCTAATGCTCGGGAGCGAGACCGTACACACAGCGTCAACACCGCCTTCACGGCTCTACGCACCCTCATCCCCACGGAGCCAGCCGACAGGAAGTTGTCGAAAATCGAGACTCTGCGATTGGCATCAAGCTACATTTCACACCTGGCCAACGTGCTTCTGCTAGGGGAGGACTGCAGGGACGGGCAACCGTGTCTAAAATATCAAAACATCTTACAAAGCAACACCAACCTCAAAACCCCACCAGTACGACCCATCTGCACCTTTTGCCTGAGTAACCAAAGGAAAATGGTGAGTCCTTGAAGGTGGCGAAACTATCAACTTCTACCTGTTGAGTCTTTAAAGGTTGGGCTTGCCTGAAAATGTCCAGAAATTGTGGCGTATTTGGGAATATATTTGCATACCAAACTTTATTGGATTTCATGTTACTTGCCAGTAGTATTGCAACTACCTTTCCTCGAATTGTCCTTTTAGCTGTTTAACAGCAATAACGCATGCCTGTGTATTTCACATAGAATTGTAAACTGATATGATAAAAATTGTGCATGTGTGAATTCTAACACCTTTCAATTATCATCTACTTCTGCAGCTTAGAGACGGGGAAAAGCAAACAACTGCGTGACAGCAGAAGTTCTCTGACTGACTGCTGCTATGTACAAGCTCTCAACTTCTGAATGTTTACATGTATAGAGACATCGCCTTGCACAGAGACTAGACTTTCTGCTGTATGTTTTTTATTTTTATCTCTGAGGACAGACAAAATGAGCGACAAGAAGAGAGATCTTCTTTAAAAGATTCTTGAAGAATCTGCACTTTTTCTGCATTTCCTATAAATGTGTTGCTTCTGCATGTGTGGCCACCTTATCAACTGTGTATTGGTTAATGTAACCGGATAATATGTGTAATGTTGCACCTGGTGGGAGGCTATTTCAGTATCAGATATAGTAAGCTACACCATCCCTTGCCTTAAAAAACAGTCTTGTGTCTGCCTCTTGCACGTCACATGATGGTAACTGAAACCTTGCGGTTTGCAGTAGTCGCTGTCAGTACAACGGCAGGCAAAATCTCATCCCCTCCCTCTTGTCTCCACATCTAAGCTGGGACCCCAATCCCAACATGGCTCTCAGGAGGCTGCACACAAGAATCTAACCTCAGCACGAGAACTTGGGTTGGGCAAAGCATTCTAAATATTTATTAGAAAGTTCAAGTGGCATGACTGAATGCTAAAGGTGGAAGTATTTCATAATGAGAACATAATCTTCCATGTCTTGGGAACAAGGTACATGATCCCTAACACGAGCCTTGGGTCATGACCCTGACCCCAAATATGATATAGTCTTGTCTCAAATGCTACCCGCAGTCCTTGCTGTCTTTCTTTGAGTCCACAGTTTGGTGACGTAACGCCGCATAGACTTGACTAGACATAATGCCGCATAGACTAGTCGCGTAGAAGCACGCACCAGTGCATGCTCAGGGAAATGGGTACAACAAGGTGACACTGCAAACACAAAAGAGAAGCTTGTGCTTATAAATCATATAACACCAAATTCGGTCTTGTGGATTCCATTGACATTGCGTGAGAGAAGGCCATGTTACCACAAGTCCAAATCACAAGCATATACATGTTGGGCCCTGTTTACACCTGGTATTAAGGTCACCTGGTCTTGGTCGATATTATCACAAGTAGACGAGGGAGACACGTACCTGTTTACACCTCTTTTTTGTCCACTTTCAACCATTTCTGTCTTGCTTTTTTCGATAGGAAGGTCCATGGGCGGGTAAATGTATTTGCTTGTTCAGATCTTTCGATCTAATGGACAAAATAAGCTTGTGCAATTTACATATGAACGCGCCGGAGATGCCGGAAAAACACACGGAGAGCATCAGCTTTCGTTTCTGCGCTGACAGCCGCAAGACCACATCGAACGCTGTGAGTGTGTGTTAGAAATCAGGAATGGTGAGAGAACTTTGTGCTGGGTTTGTTTTTTGTCTTCAAACCAAGCTTGGGTCTTCAGCCGACAAAGTTTAAATCCCATCTGGCTAGCACACTTACCATAATGTTTACGAATTAGGTCAGTAGGCGGAGAGCAGGAGTTTTTTTGTGGATGTTCGAATGGAATCGACAACATCAGCATCTTGATGTATGAAAGCAATCCGGTCGAATGCGTTTTCGACTACCTCTGAAGTGGTCGAAAGTGGACAAGCTCAAAATGTTTTGTGGTAAGAATAGTTACGACTAGAAGTGAGGAGATGGGGCGGTGGAGGGATGCTGAAAAAACTGTCAACAAACAGAGATAAGTCTGCTGTATATATACCTCTTATCGTTATTTGGGTTGATTGGCTGAATGCGCCCCTCTCGTGTTAATCAGGTTAATTATCTGAACGTGCACCTCCCGAACTTTGTTAATAAAACATAATTTGTGATCCAATCGACCAAAACGCATTTTAAAACAGGTGTAAATAGGGCTTTGCGCATGTTACAAAATTGCATTTCAAATCTTCAAGACTGTTGTCAATGTAATAGTGTGCACTTGATGCCTCATTTATAAAATGTGCGTGTGCACATATTTGATCTTAGAGTGTGTGTACGCTAAAATCCATGCCACTGTTCATTATATAAAAACAGTCTTTGACTTTGAATAGTGCTTAGTGCCACATCAGGGTCTAAGCAGACGTACAGACTTGTTCTTTGGAGTCGGAGCACTGCAGGTATTTGGAAATCTAACACAATTTCAAGATCATTTGCGATTTATCGATTTCACATCTGGAAGAGAGAGGTTAGTTCTCTGAATCACACGTACGCACATTGGAGAAATGATAGGAAGATCAAATGAAGGACAGTTTCTGCACAACATTTTATTAATGAGGCCCTTGTCAATTACACAAACATTCTCCACAATTGTACCTCCTACAAACATGCAAATAGCTATATGAGAATTAATTTGCACCAAATGGAACCAAAATGTTTATGAGATATGAGAAGCTGGTAATTCCTCTGGTTCCTCAATTCTCATTGGCTATTGTTAACTGCAGCTCTTTTGCTTGTCGAAGTGTGCAAGACTTAAGGGGCAGTTTAATTTGACAATGGTTTTGGGGCAGGGTAGGCAAGTTCGGGTCTAGAAAGCTGCTGTCCTGCAGTTTGGCTCCAACCCTGAAAAAAACCCTCACTTGCCTGTAGCCTTAGTAATCCTGAAGACATTGATTAGCTTTTCAGGTGTGTTTGATTAGGGTTGGAGCTAAACCCTGCAGGACAACGGCTATAGGACCGAACTTGCCTACCCCTGGTTTGGGGGAAAGGTCAACAAGCTTCTGGCTTGTAGCATGCACTAGACTCAAATACACCACTGAATCCTCATATGTGCTGAAACTTTTGTTGTATAGTTTACATTAAAAGAAGAGGAATCACAAATTTGAGCCTAACATTTACTGTGATTACAATTTAGTTTATTTTCAGATTCTGCACCTGCGATTTTAATATTTAAGGGTGAGTTTTACTTTTGTAAAAGCATCAAGATGTAGAGAATAGCCATTTCTAATCCAAAATGTTTACCCGTGTATCTTGCACAAATCAAAACTTCCGCTTGTAAGGTTTCCCTGTATTTTTGGAGACTGTGCATGACTTTTTTCTTGCATTCACTTTGTGAAAAAGGAGGTTTTCTTTTTTTTCCTTTTACTGAAGATGTGCAACCAAAAAAATAAAAGTGCAATGAAAGTATCACATACTGTACTGGAAATACTGTGACATGGCTTTTGTATGTCATTTGTAATTGTATTTTCCCCCACCAAAATGAAGGTCAAAGTGCATTATATCAATATGGCCTACTTCTAAAACAGTTTAAAAACTAGCCTGTCATTCTAATACTTGAATTGTCTTCTCTCCTAAAAGTGGTCCTTTCCACATGCCAAACATCAAACAAGCTGCTATTTAATGATCAAATATTTTTGTACAAGAAAAGTCTGTTCTTGTGACTTTCAAACCAATAAATTATTTTTTGAAAAACATGTTCTGAATGTGGTTCTTCCTGGGTTTTGCGGTGCCCTCTGGTGAAAGACATATTGCACACCCCTTTAAAATGGTGGACTCAAATCTGATATTGCAATTATTCAAAAACTAGCATGTTAAGAATAGGCAAGAACCACACACAAAGCATATACTTCTAGGTCTTTATTTCTTAAAAAAAGTCAATTAGTTATTCAGTTTAAAGAAATTGGTGACAAATAAGATGGAGATACATCATAGAAGTGGTTGGGAGTCATTTAAGGGTCTTTACAGGGTGATCAGCAATTTGTTTTCAGCGCTGTACAGTTTCATAGGCAGGGAACAGAACGCTGATGGATGTTATGGGAGAAGGACTTAACCCTTTGGCAATAACATCACAATGAGACAAGCTGACTGTTCTTCCCTTTGTGGACACTGATCATGACGGGGCATGAAGGCATCAATACCATATAGAAAAGGGCGTCTTAAAAGCAAACAAGGCAGCCTGATCAAAATCAAAGGAATGTCAATTCATAAAGGAATCATTTTAACAATAATTTAAGATGTCCAAAGTGTATTGACACTTAAAAGTTCCTTGAGTGAGTAAATAATTACAAAGGTTGACCACAACTTTTGTGCTATTTTAAGTGTAAACCTTTATATTAGAAAAAACTGTTAAAATTAACCATTTGTTATAAAGCCCTTAAATGACATCTAAATGTTATGGTTTGAAAAACAGGAGGTAGAATCAAAAAAAAAAAAAAGCCAAAAAAGAAAAGAAATTAGAAAGACGAGCACTTCTGTAACAAAACATTCTGCTGACATTGTGTTTTAGTCTGCCTCCTCTTCCTCTGATTCAGATTCTGGTAAAAAAAAAAAAAAAACACAATTAAAAAATTTATATCATGAGCCATTAAGCAGAGAAGAAAAAAACGAAAAAAACTGCTTACCCTCCTCAGCATTTTTCAGCCATTCTACAAACTTCTTCATCTGCTCCAGGAAGACACTCTTTCCTTTGGCCACATGGGCTTCTGCATACCACTTCAGAATAACCTCCTCGCTCAAAACATCAGCTACAGGCAGTCAAAACAAGAAAAAAAGCTTCAAAACACAGATATAACTTCTGTATTCCACTAGCCAAGTAACATTTTTGTACAAAATTACCATAGTGTCGCAAGCCTTTGGCTTAAGTGCACAGTTTTGAAAGGATCAAGTGCAGAAGACACACCTTTGTAAAGAAGCACCACGATCTTCTGGAAGGCCTTCATGAAGTGGATATTGTCGTAGCAGTACTCCTGGATCTTCAGCAGGAGGGTGAGCTCAGACAGGCCTTGGGAGGTGAAGGCCTTCAGCAGTGGGCTGTATTGCTGCAAAACAAGTTAGCAGAACATATTACTACTGGTAAAAATCAAAAAAAGGAAGTAATGCCACTTCCATGAGCGATGTAGATACCTTCAAGTGTTTGATGGCTTGCTCTGTGACGAGCTCCTCCTTTTTATTCCACTCGACGGCACTCATGACACTGGTCCACACGATACCGATCATTGTCTGCTCAGAGATGCTCGTTTTCTTCATCTCCTCACGAACGTAGGCAATGATCTGGGAAACAAAAACACATTAACTGAATACAGCAACAATAAACCTGCATAGCCAAAATATGGATGATAATGTTAATCAAAATCTTTAACATTTTAAATAAATCATAATATTTGGATGCCTATTTTTAAGAACTTTTAAATCTATGAATTGAAAGTGGGAAAGTAGCCCAGCTGTTGACAAGACAAACTCACGTCTTTGAGGGTCTCGCCGCGGGACATCAGCTCTTGCAGTTCTTTCTGAAGCTCTTTGCGGGCTCCAATGGACTGCTGGTTGCGAGCGAAGTCCGAGAGCTCCTTCAGACCCGCATCGGTGAAATATTTTGAGAAGTGTTCGCAGCTACGCTTGTTGGCAGGGAACAGCTCCTGTTTTGGGCAAGAGGATGATAGGTACAATTTTTTTTAAAAAGTATCAACTAGAGGTCTTCACAGGTCCACTTAGAGAGTTCAGGTCCAAAACTTTGCCACGGGCCTCAGATATTCTCTTAAAATATACCAACTTCAACAATATTTTATTTAAAACAAATACATATTAAATCTATGACAGCGTTATCATCCCCCTTCTGTCAATCCATGCTTCTATGTAAATTACCAAACCCTCCAGAACACCAGTGCAGCAGCGACGCACGCCTCAAACTGCGCTCTGCAATACCCCAGCCATATGAGAGAACGAGTATGGGAATTTGCTTCTGAATATAAACAATTATCAATTTCCTTGTCATTTGAGGTGCAACAAAGTTTATGAGCCATTCATCTACTAGGAATTGCTCGCCCGAACAGAAAAACAATGTGCTGTTGCCAGATATCAATTACAGAAAATCATCTAAATGCAATTAAGGCCCAACTAATCAATTAAACTAAACAAGTAACTATATTTGCGTTTTTCAATGTGAAAACAATGTTAAAATCCAAAGGAAACGTTGTTTTTATATATAATATACAACTCCAATTATTAATATATATCAGATTTTCCCTGAGTCGAGTCTGCAGTACGATATTTACCATTAGCCTGTTGTCCATGCCAACTTTACGCAGGCTAGCAGCAACTGAGTTGATGTCTTTTTCGTTGATCCAGGACTTGAAGAGTTTCACAGCGAAGGCGGCAGACACCCCTACAATAAAATCCAGACGATGAGTTAGTTTACATATTCTTCACTCAGAAAGTACTGCTGTTAAACAAGTAAACTGTCGTTACCTTCCTTGACCAAGTTCTCATTAAAGAGGCTGCTCAGGATGGAGGCTGATATATTGCCATTGGCCAGCAGGATTCCGGCAAGCATGGCCAATTTATTCCTCTCTGACTCGGTGAACCCTTTTAAAAACAGCAGCAGCTGTGAAAAAAACAAAAAAAAAAACATTATGGGACTTTCCAGATGAATAATGATGCGATGTGGTCTTTGTTTGACTAACAAATACGTGGTAATACTTATTTCAACAATTTTGCTTACCTTCTTAATCTCCTCTTCAAACCCTTTCTCCAGGTACTTGTAACGCCTGATCAGCTTGTTAAAAACCTACAGCACAAGGTGAATGTGTTGAAACATGTAAAGAGGAAGCCGAAAAGTACAATTTATATCCATCACAGTGACATTAAATCAGAACAAGCTCTGAAACGTGAGACTATTTGCCAGTCAAGCAGTTTATAGCGGTAAATACCTGAGCGTACGCCTGCATGGTCTCCAGGTCTTCACTTGCCGTGAAGAGGCAGAACTCAGTACGGGTCAAGTCATCAGACAGAGTCCCTCCTGGGGCTGAAAAAAAATACAAATACAAGATTGAATTAAGATGGTTTATTTCAATTCCAGCCCACTGAAATAGCCATAAACAGTTGCTTACCCAGCATTCCTCCAGCCACCAGGATGTCGAAGAGAGTCTCAGCATACCGGCGGTAATCGAGCTTGGCGCCAGAGGCATCAAGGAACTTTGCAACCGCTTCCAAATCAGTGCCAGTTTGGTTCAAGCCTTGAACAATACTTTCTTGAAACTGAGTAGGGTCAAATCTCTCCTTTTCATCTGTGGGGAAATGAGTGTTTTAAAAAGGGCGGCACTTTTTTTTTTTTTACAAGGAAGTTTCTGAGGCTAAGGGTTTTCAATCTCTTGAGGGGCTTTCGCACCAGAGGAACCTTTTCATAGTTCCTAGAACTAATGGTGGAAGTACCAACCTTTTGGCGCATTCACACCGCAGGAACTGGGAATGATTTTAGCTATAGGAATGCCTTTTGGGGGAACATAATTAGCTCCTACTAGGGGTGAGAATTACAGGGTACCTCACGAGACATGGCTCACAATACTGATAATATCACGATACAGCAATTCTGCGATAATCAATCTATTGCTAGACAATCCTTTAATGATACATCACGATATTGGTCTATGAAAACAAAATGCCTGTGAAAAGGTTAAGTGCAGGTTTTCCAGACTTTGGACTTATTTTACTCACACTGTTGTTCACCAGTCCGTTACAAATCTTTTTCTTAGGCCATTTAACTATGTTCACATTCCCTCATTAATTTGTTAAGAGCCACATTGAGGAGCCATGAAGTAGTGATGCTGGGAGCAGAGAAATCTATTTAGAGCGTTATTTTATTCATTAAAATATCGATATTTGGTGCCAGCATATCGATTCTTGTATCGGACGGAGAAGGACAACGGTATATTGCCCCACCCCTAGCTCCTACTTCAGAGTAGGATCTAACCCTGCACAATAGGAACTACCAGCGGCGTAAGTGTACGCTGATTGGCCGAACGCACACGAAACACCAGTACCAGCCATTTTGGGGAAAAAAAGCTGTGTAAACACACAGATTATAGTCTATATTTACTCCATGAACGAACTCTACAAACATTAATAGATGGACCTCTCGACCTTTACGATAAGGAGAAAATCCAACAACTTTAAGGGGACCAAGTGAAACATAGGCCTAATATATTTCTGTTCAACCACACGGCAAACACTAATACTTTTTCATATAACCTACTGTATTTTCTTTGTATAACAGTTTTATCGAATAATGTTTTAGACAGGATTGCTAAACGGAGAATGGGAGTGCTGTGTGCTCAGGCTCAAAATAAGCCATCAAAATAAATGTCTACCGCACCATCAAAATAAAATTAACAACAAGCACAACTTCAGAGTTCCTACTGGCAGAGCGAATGCAACCAGGAAAATGGCCCTAGGGGAATATTTAATTCTCAGGGAACCACCCTGGTGGGTAGTTCCTATAACTAAGTTTCTAGAAGTACAAAGTGCAAAATAAGGCTTTAGATCTAGACCACAAAGACACAAATATGATCATCCTCAAACCCGCATCGTGAAATTTTAAATTTAAGCCAATTAAAAATTGTCATGTACTTAGAACGGCTTCCGTTCAGTTTTTAGTTGAAAGCGGTGTCATGTGAACAGACCCTAAATCAATTTAATAAAATTATTTATTTTACTTAACAGTAATTAGTTAAATCTCATTAAAATATCTTGTTAGTAAAAATGTACACACCGTTTTTTCTCTGATTTTTTCTACGGACTGCTTAGTACTCCATCACAGCCCCCTGGACCCCAGTTTGAGAAGCCCTGATGTTAGGCTACTTACCTCTTTTCCTAGTTTTAAAACGCTGGCCGGTAAGCGTTGGCTTTTGCTGCTTTTGATTATTCATAAAAGACACCTATGAAAAGAATAGCAATATTTAAGAACATTTCTTTGAAAAGCACAAAGAAACCGCATGTAGATGTGGCAGGACATTTCCAAAGCCAAAAATAAAATTCCAACAGAAAATACGCTAAACAATACCCTTAATACTTTAAGCGATTCAAACCTTTAATAATAAACTAGTTTAATTAGTTCCAGTGAAACCTGTAGTAATTAATCCAACGTGTAAGCATCAATCACGTTGTCTCGTTGGCAAATTATACAGGGTTTATTATTGCTCAGATAAAATCCAAAACTTGTTTAATTACTACTTGCATATGTTGCTGCATAAATGTATTAAATAGCGTTTATATATTATTATTATTTTGGGTCTGCACTGCAACTCACGCGCCGGACACGCGCTAAAGCTAACCGGCTAAAATGAGGCCTAACCACTCAAAACATTTTTTAAGAGCCACTTATAATCACTATTTACAAGTATTTCAGACTCAAACGAGCGCAATGCCAATATTTGACTGAATTAACATTAAACAACGGGAACTATTAAAGGTATTATCGTTTATGTTAAATTGATATCATATCGCGAGCTCCGCCATCATGGTTTAAACAGCTGATCATAAACGTTAGCCCAAAAATGGCCATCCTTTTAAAACACGGATATACAACAACTCAAGTTTAAACTGTATACGCTTATTATACGTATATAAAATACATGGTGGGCTTACCGAAATGAATTCAGATAAAAAACGGCTTTTTGAACCAAAGAACAAAGCAAGACAATAGCAGGTCCAAACTCAACACACAAAACCCTCCCTGATGGCAAGAGCCTGACGCGCCTGCGCAGAAGAAGAACGAGGGGGGGAAACAATGGACCCGTCCGTTACAGGGGAGTGCGGGGGGTTAGAGGGGTGTTTGTTGATAAAAATAATGGTAGTTAGACGTTTACAACTATTGTTTTGTCACTTATAAAACTTAAATATCATAAAAATGTTCGTAGAGTAAAAGATATACTCGCCTTACTATATATGTGAAGGTTCATAAAAACATACCCCCTCCCAGCTGACAGTGATTTGTAAGCCCAATGCGGGTCATACCATTGTAATGAGGGGGTGTGATGATTTTTTTTCTTTATCGCCAAGGGTAAACCATAAAAAGCATTCAGTTCAATTGGGTCAGCACGCTAAGCTTTGATTTGCATATTTTTGTATTATTGTAATTTTCTTGACATTTATATTTTAAGCTAAATATAAAATATTTTCACACATATACTTTGATATATAGTAGGCTACATAGTGTATTATATACCTAAATCAAAAAAGAGTTTCATGTCCATTTATTCCTTTGATAATTAGCCGAGTAAGTGAAGTGAAGTGATGTGAAGGCAGAGTATGGCAAACCATACTCAGAATTTGTCTTCTGCATTTAACCCAGTTAGTGCACACACATTAGGAGTAGTGAGTAGTGAACACACACACACACACACTGTAAACCGTGGTGGACTGGACACACACACCCAGAGCAGTGGGCAGCCATTCACTGCGGTGCCCAGGGAGTGATTGGGGTTAGGTGCCTTGCTCAATGGTACCTCAGTTGTTTCCTGCAAGTATTGAGATCGAACCCACAACATTCGGGTTACAAGTCTGACTCTCTAACAATAAGGCCACAATAGATCAGCCAAAACCTGCATCTGCTCTGTGGCCAGATCATCTCAGACCGACTAGGCCTACATTGTTATTTAGGGTGACCATACGTCCTGTTTAACCAGGACATATCTGGCCAGGATTTCGAGATCGCCCAAAATGCCCGGGATTCGGCTTTTGCTTTCTACAGTCACCATTCATTATGTTTACATTATTACATTATTTGACACTGACACGTACGTGCCAGCTTTGCAGGTCATGCATTCTGCTTCACACGGATCCCGATCGAGACGAAAACACAGGAATTTTCTTAGCAATGCTAGAACGCACATCAACTGATCACTTGTTTAGCGTTCATGTAAACACTACATTTAGATTCACCAATCGGAATTAATTAAGTCCTACTGAATCAAAAGGTGTGCATGTAAACAAAAAGAATGGCGACGAGAAAGCAAAAGCCGTATCCCGGATATTTTGGGCGATCTCGAAATCCCGGCCGGACAAGTCCTGGAATATGGTCACCCTATTGTTATTGGCAACAAAGATGGGTGAGAACAATCATACTATACCAACAAGAAACATTTAACAGACCGTTAACAGATCAATATTTAACCCCTTTATTTCCTCTTTCCTCTCAGGTGCTTCTCTGCTCTAGGTAGAACTGGTGGCAAACAGGTGGTCTCCCTCAAAAGGGACGGCTGTATTTACAATGGCATCGTACAACATGAGCTCAATCATGCCCTGGGCTTTTACCACGAGCAAACCAGGAGCGATCGTGACAAGTATGTCAGAATCAACTTTGAGAACATCTCTCCTGATATGGCCTACAACTTTGAGAAACAGAACACCAACAACCAAAACACTCCGCTCTCAGCTCTCAGGTTCTGTCCATTTTATTACGAAATTTAGACAATAAATACCATTTTGGCGCTTGTAAATGTGACGTGACAGATCGCTATAGCGCCTCAGTTCAAGTAAACCGGTAATCTGTTACTTTTTATTTAAAGATACAGTAGCCTAAGTTACAACTTACCAAAAGGTATGTAATATGCCTCATAAATAATATTAATCAATCAGTGTTTTTCAACCACAGAAAGAGGTCAATAAAACAGCAAGAGAACAATTATGGCATAGAACGTTACATTTACCTCAGGAAAGCAATTTAATGACCATAGCAGGTTAGTTGACTAGAAAAAAAAAATAGCTAAAGAGAGGAGTTGCCTATTTTGCTAAATATGTGCACTATTACATATTTATTATATTTTTACTTGTGTCATTAAATAATTGTTATTATAATGAAAACCGAATTATATTTAATTTGTTATTTTTAACCTTTAATAATACCAGCTGATAGGGCTCTCTGTATGTTTACAGCATTATGTGAGATATTTTTTTTCTTGAGAAAAATTACCATGTCTATTAACGGCTATCTACTGTAGCCTACCTTATATTTATCCAAATGAGAAAAGTTTTTAGCAAGATTGAAATCAAATCCCAATAATTGAATTGAATCGTGAAAATTGTGTTAAGCAATAATACAAAGAAACAGTAGCCTACCAGTCATACCATGTAAACATTGTAACAGGTTGTCACTAAACTTAATAAAATTCTGTTAAGTTACCAAATGTTTTGACAATCACAATTACACCTATTGTGATGCAAGGTTTTTTTTAGTTTTTTTTACATCACTCATTCCTGATGAGACTGTGGAAATCAGACAGACGCAGGGACTGTCCAACATCAACATCCTGAGGATCAAAAGCTTTATGGATACTGAAGATGAGGCTGATAAACATTACTTTAAACAGTTCATGTGTCTGTATAGATAGTGTGATGTGGTGATGGTCTTTACTTTCTAATGGCGTCGTATTTCTGAAATGTGTGAACCTGTCATATTTAACAAATGTAAACCTTTTTGTGAACTCTTTGCACCTAATAGTTTTTGTTCTCTAATAGTGTTTCTTCTTTTTGAACGAATCAAAGAATTTCCAAAGCAATAAATAAAGATATAAAAATGGAGGAAAAACCTGCATGCACGTCTTCTTCACGCATTCCTGAATTTAACCATGAGAGGCAGGGCAAAGCCTTTAACATGTGATGTCAGTCAGTCAGTCGCTCATTCAACTGATGGTCAGTAAACCAGGAGCATCTCCGGAGACAGAGCACTGCGATCCTTCTCAACTCATCATGTCATCTCTATCTGTGAACAGCGAGCTTGTCTTCTACGTTAATGGCAAGAAGGTATGATTCAATTACAGATACTGATTTGAAATGTTTACAGATCTGAAAATGTAAGGCACAGGCATTTAACTTGTGGTGGACGTTTCATTTTATTAATAGTTTTTGGCTCATACTATTGTTAATATGTAAAATATGGCTTTTATATTGTGTTAGCTCATAAATAAAAGTGTTTTCAATTTCAAGTTGCTGTCACAAGTTGTGCAAGTACTATCACAAAAGAAGGAAAGGTGTGATGCTGGTATTATTATTACTTATACTGTGATGAATATTCAACATTTTATGTTTAGTCTTCTCATATTCAAAGTACATAACCAAGCTTGAACATATAACCAGCACTAAATGCCGTGACTAAACGTGCATGCCCTAATCGTGGCACATGACAGTCAGCCAGCAGCCCAAAAAGAAATCTTTATTCCTCTTTATGTATGATGCCATGAAAATGATTTTCTACGCTACACACAGTCAGTCCATCATGTGTTTGCCCTTCTCACACGCATACACCTTCTAACTATTGTTGTTCATCTATATTCTAATGTTTCCAGTTTCCACATTTCTCTCAGAATTCAACTCAAAACAAGTAACATAAAATTGGTGGTGATATTAATTCATTGGTGTGTGTGATAGTCTAAGAAATCAAATCCTGTCACATGACATGGCACATACCAAACTGAGTTTGGCTTATAGTTATCAATTGAAGATATTTGAGCAATGGCAGTCATTACATGTTTTTGCTATTTTTATGTAAAGATAGTAGAGAAGAATGCTGCTCCAGAAGAGATGTTATTGGCTTACCTGCGACGGAAAGGTATGGTAATTGCCATATGACAAACATTCTCCAAATAACGGTGTAGATACTTAGCCAAGGATATTTATTAAAGATTGTATACTCACCAAGGCTGCATTTGCTTGTTTGATGTTTTTGTGTCCAGTGGGTCTGACGGGCACAAAGTATGGCTGTGGTGGAGGGGGATGTGGAGCCTGTACTGTGATGCTGTCCAGATATGACTCTGTCCAGGACACTGTTCTGTATCTTTTACTCATATATCAAAACTAGCAGTATAAAACCTTTAAATGAAACAAACAAACAAATGAAAGGATTGTTTATTAGCAGCTTTCGACTAAATCAATGTTTCAATTAGAAAGAACGTACAACTTGATTTACACCATAAAGTGGTTTTTAAATGAAAAAGTTTCATAATCCTTAATCCGTTCTTCAGACACTGGTCAGTAAACGCGTGTCTTCAGCCGATTTGTGCTCTGTACGGTGCGGCGGTGGTGACCGTCGAGGGCATTGGAAGTACTAAGACTAAACTACATCCTGTTCAGGTACCTGATTCTACCTAAGAGACAAACTACATATTAGCTTTTAAAGTAGGTCCTTTGAATAGGTTGTCCAGAACAAACCATGTAGACATTTTTATTTTATTTTTTTGTTCAGGAGCGTATAGCAAAGGCTCATGGGTCTCAGTGTGGGTTCTGTACTCCTGGGATGGTGATGTCCATGTACACATTACTTAGAAACAACCCACATCCCAACATGGAGGACATTCGAGAGGCACTGGGAGGTAACAAAAATACGTATACTTACAATTTTGAAAACTAAGAATTTAAACACATTTAACATTGCGTTTTCTCTCTTCTAAGGGAACCTGTGTCGTTGCACTGGATATCGACCGATAATTGATGGATTCAAAACATTCTGTGATGTAATGGCTTTGAACTTTTAATACAACATAAACATTTCAACAAAGAAGTGACAATCAGTACATGTAACAATTTGTAAAACTATTGACTTTGACTGAAGGAAACTAACATGTGTTCATAATGTGATCCATGTGTTTCCAGACTCCAATATGTTGCCAAAATGGTGACGGAAATGGAAAATGTTGCATGGAAAGCAGCAATTCCCACAACAGTGAATCTGATGTAAGACAATATGAGAAACAGAAATTCTTACAACTGCATATACAAATTAAATGTGACTTTTTATTAGTGGAACAGCACAACAGAACACCCTTTACCTTTTTAGTAGAGTAGTACACAAAATTATAGTAACTCTTCTACTACTGGTATTTTTGGTAGATATCTGGAAGTCTTTTCAGCATGGATGATGTCTTACCCCTCGACCCAACTCAGGATCTGATCTTTCCCCCAGAGTTACTGGTAAGCAAGCCGTTTGTGTTCTTGTGGTAGCTAATAAGAACATGGATATTTCAGGCCACTAATTGTTGTTATATCCCTTCTTTCTATCAGATTATGGGAAAGAAAAAAGCGGAACAACTTAGTTTTCAGGGCGAGAAGGTCAGGTGGATTTCCCCAGCAGATCTGAAAGATTTAATTAGATTGAAAACTGAATACCCCAACGCACTTCTGTTGGTTGGGAACACAACCATAGGTTTGTTTAAAGAGGAAGTTCATCTATCTATCTATCTATCTATCTATCTATCTATCTATCTATCTATCTATCTATCTATCTATCTATCTATCTATCTATCCGTCCATCTAATTTTGTTCTCTCACAGGGCCAAAGATGAATCTGAAGGGAACCGTCAATCCTTTGGTGATCTATGGTGGAAGCATTCCAGAACTTCGTGCTATCAAATGGCAAAACAATAGTAAATCACATTCAAACAAAGCATCGCCATTACATATGGTTATTTAGTGAATATTAAAGCCCAAAGTAAATTCAACAACACTTTTTTTTTTACTTAGGCATAACTGTAGGGGCAGGATGCAGTTTGTCTGTTTTGAAGGACGTCCTCCTGCGTGGAATTGAGGAACTCGGCCCAGAAAAGAGCAGGGTTTACCAGGCCCTTGTTCAGACTCTACAGTGCTTGGCCGGCCAGCAAATACGCAACATGGCTGTGAGTAACAAAAACAAATCACCATGAGGAATTAGGAAGAACAGTTATCTACTGTACATGTTACAGTCTTGTTTATGTTGGAATTTCAAAGACCATCGGAGGAAATATCCTGAGCGCCAACCCCAAATATGACCTGAGCAGCATTCTCGCAGCAGCGGAGTGTACGCTACACATTGTTTCCAAAGGTAATGTCAGTGTAATTTGGACTTTATTTGTAAATGTGGCATTTACATAGTTTTGTATAACTGGCTTTTTGTATTATTTCTCAGTTGCCAATATATTAAACATGGAAAGTAACTATGTAATTTTTTTTTAATAAGAATTAAATTTTTGTTCCTTTGTTCTTAAATATAGATGGTACTCGAGAGATTTGTCTAAGTGAGGAGTTTTTCACAGACTTTGGTAAAACAGCTCTACGACCAGATGAGATTCTGCTGGCTATTGATATTTCCCACTCGACACCGGTATATACTTCAAAATGAAGGAAGCTAAGCCTACTTAATATTACAAGTCAAGTTTCAACAAATAGACTTGGCCCTAAAAGACTATTAGTCTTTGCTTTTCCATCTATTCTCATTTTTTAAAACCACAAATATGCTACGAATTCACTTGCCATTTTGAAAAGCTAAATACTAATCCCTGTATTTTTCAGTGGGAGTTTGTTTCAACATTTCGCCAGGCACAGCGCAGAGAGTTCGCCTTCTCCATAGTGAATGCTGGAATGAGGGTATCGTTCAGTCATGACTCAAATGTGGTGGAGCATCTGGATATTTTTTATGGAGGTGTGGGGCCCACTCTGGTAAAAGCCAGACATACCTGTAAAGAGCTGATGGGAAGGTACAGCTATCGCAAGGCCTACATAATTTGTATCCGTAAATCTTGTAAATGTAAGAACAGACTATCCACTGTCTGTATTGACAAATACATAGGCTGGAAAGAAAGCCAACATTGCAAAATCTGACATATTAGCTGCATTGTATACATTCCAGTCAATGAACATTGTTTTTTGTTTGGCAGAAAATGGGATGAGAAACTTCTGGTAGAGGGAACACAGCTCTTAGAAGAAGAAATATCTGTGCCCCCTACTGCCCCTGGTGGACGGGAGGAGTATCGCAAGGCTCTAGTACTCAGCTTCTTTTTCAAGTTTTACATGCAAGTCCTGCTGGAACTCCAACAAAGGGTATGATGATGCTAATTATTACTTTTAAAAGTGGGACAATTTACTTAATTCATGCTTATTTTTTTTCCCTAAAGGAGGTTTCTGTGAATGATTTACCATTGGAGTATCTCAGTGCTCTAAAACCCTTCAAAAATGAGGTACCACAAGGAAACCACTCTTTTCAGGTGAGCAGACCCGAGTCAAGCTTGAGTTGTCATATCAAGTCTGTCTGATAACAAAAACGTTCTCATTACATTACAATTAAATTACAGCTTGTACCAGAGACTCAGTCTTCTAGTGACCCAGTGGGACGCCCCAATGTACACCAGGCCGCCCTTCAACAGGCTACAGGAGAAGCTGTGTATTATGATGACATCCCATCTGTTAAAGGAGAACTCTTCGTTTCCATGGTAACCAGCACCAGGGCTCATGCAAAGATCATGTAAGTGGAAGGAAATTCATTCATGAAATAACAAATTTAAAAACAAAATTTTGATCAGTTAGATTAATTTTATTTTTTATGACACAATCATTGGTGGTGGTTGAGGAGATTCCCCCTTCTATGTAAAGCGCTTTGAGTGCCGAGAAAAGCGCTATATAAATGTAATGAATTATTATTATTAATCACACATTTCAGAAATTGAACACCACCACAAGAAAAAATACCACCTCGTAATTAGCTTTATTTTCCCACATAAGATCAAACATTTTGACAATTTAAAACCATCAAAAGACAAAGACCATCACCTCATTATATTATTCATCTGTGTATGGATAAACCATATTAAATGATCAAACAACACATCCGTATAGCTTGTTGATCCTCAGGATGTCGATGTTAGACATATCCTGCCTCTGTCCGATTTCCACCATCGCATTAGGAATGGGAGTGATGGTTTCCTTCCCGGTCTGATTAGTGAAGGCCGTTCTTCCATAATGCATGATGGAGCCGTAGTCATATGTGGTGTTTTGGTTGTTAGTGTTCTGAATTTGGAAGTTGGAGGCCTTATCGGTAGGGATGTACTCCCAATTGATTCGGACATACTTATCACGATCGCTCCTGGTTTGCTCGTGGTAAAAGCCCAGGGCATGATTGAGCTCATGTTGTACGATGCCATGATACACACAACCAGTTCTTTTGAGGGAGACCACCTGTTTGCCACCAATTCTACCAAGATAAGAGTAGCAACTGAGTGAAAAAGAGAATTTTATATTATCAATCTGTGTTAAAAATCGTACTCATTGTAAAAGAGTTTCTGTTAAGGCCAGTTAAATGTTTTTCATTTGTATTGTATGAGTATCCTCACCCATCTTTGCTCTCAATACTGATGTAGTCGGTTTGAGATGATCTGCGCACAAAGCGGATGCAGGTTTTGTTGTGAAAGGTGGACATGGCGTTCTGAATAACTGAGATGTCACTAGAGGCTGCAAAGAAAAAGTACCACAGGTTTTTAAATACGATTTACACACATACATATGCTAAATGAATGAAGATGATTCACTTACAGTATTCACTGCTCACTATGTAAGGGACCTCCACTAGGTTGCTAGAGTTTTTCTTCCAGAAACAGTTGTTACTGTAGCAGTAGAGAGCATTTTTGGTTTTGGGAAACACCATATCTCCTTCAATCAGGTGTTCAGATGATGCTGTATTTAAATAAAAAAAAATGTTATGACATTTCTCAGAATGTGTAAATTCAACCACATTTTAGATATATTTCCCTATTTTATGAAACCCATTGCTGGCTTAACAGGAATCTACAAGATGCCTGACCATTGTTGGACTCCAAAATCTTTGTTGTGATGTCCACATTTCCAGGTATGGGTGAGAACCCATTGTGATGGTCAGGCTTCTGATTATGAAAAAAAGAAAAGTTAAATATTACTCTTGTTAGGAAAGTTCATCATCTGAGTGCATTGAGAGACTAGAAAAAGTCTTACCCTGACAGGAGACATCTGGGAGATGCCAAAGAGAATCAGCAGAATAGAGAGGGAGGCTCTTGGGTCCATGTTGTCTCAGTGTAGAGATGTTTAGGATGCTCCTGGACTGAAATTTGGTGTCTGCAAGCTGTTGAACCTTAACTTTATATTAACCTGTGCAGGTGGGTCAACCAGGGGTTGAGCCTTAGTGCCCAAAGGGAGGTAACTAACTCATCTGTTAATCCAAAATCTTGCACAACCAGATCATTTACAGATTGTTTTGCTAATCCACTGAAATAAAAAAATTCAATTATTGGATTGTATTAAGAGCCCCAAAACTGTATTATACAGGGAGTGTCCCAAACACTTTAAATGGTTTCTTAAGACAGAAAACATTTGTGTCAACATAAATTGTGGAGCAGAGGTCATAGTCAAGCTCATCATGATTTAGAATTTTCTTTACAATTAATTTAAGTGCATTTCATTTCACAGGACCAACTGTACCAAATATTCCTTTAGTCCTAACCACTTTAATGTATTTTCCAGGCAAGGAGTACAGTAGCTGAATTCTTGGTAAATTTTCACTATAGTATCGAAGTTACTTTTGCAAAATAGTAACAATCACTACTTTCCTATTTATGTACAAACACCTACAAGCTGAAATATGCATGAGTATGATGGGCATTTTAAGTCTAGAGACCGTGTCTAGCTAATCAGTACATGCAGAGAGTGACAAAGTCAGCCCACTCCAAGAATTATATTTTAAAAACTGCAAAATACCGTTAAAAATGAAAATATATCTGATTTAGTGGAATGCAGTTGCACTTGTTATTTGTGACAAAATAACAGCATTTGGGTGTTGACCAAGAGTAGGCGAGGATTTGCTCTTCCCTGGAGCTTAAATGTGCGTCTGTCATAAGCTTGGCCTTTGTTATGTCAATCAACGTACACTTTTTCAGCCTAACATGTGTCATTGCATCCAAACTATGTTATGGGACTTAGGAAAGTCTAAGAAAAATGGTATCTTTTGATAATTTAAGAAATGATTTTATTTTAAAGCAGCACTCAGTAGCTTCGGGACTTCTTCGCTGTATTCTCGCTTTTTGCTCGCAGGTTTCTCTCTAGAGCTCCCCCCACAGCTTCGGAATAGATATTTGACAACACTGTTGTAAAAACTCGTTGTTGATTCTCAGACACCAGAGGCTATAGATCAACGACATCAAAGAAGATGGGACGTTCTTTAAAACGTCTTCTTCATTCGGGTTCGGACAGCGTGAGGGAGCGCAATAATGACAGCATTTTAGCAGATTTCTTTTGGCCGTAAAGCAATTGTTTACATCGCGAGACCTGATATCACGCGAGACTTCCTGACGCAGCGGCCGGCGGCCCGCCGGCTCAAAGTTGCAAGTGCGTATTTTCCGCTCACGGGCACCAGGGGGGTGCGAAACGACCACCATTCAACCCGAAATAAGTAATATAACCATTCCAATGACTCCGAAGCTGTTCAGTTAAGGTAAAAAAAAGTTACTTAGTTCACCTTTAAAGTTAAAAACATCCACATTTTACTGTTTGTTTAGAATTTTTATTTTCTGGATTTTTCCCCCTACTCAGCCACACATTACAGAAATTCAACTCAATTAAAAGAAAAAGACCATCACCCCATTATTCATTAACGGGAACGTATACATTAGATTATCTGACACACACACACACACACACACACACACACACACACACAAATATATATATATAACATATTTATATACAGTATATATAACATTTAGGTCCCGTCAAACAATTAATTAATTAAATTAATTCAATTCTGATTGGATTCTGTTGGTAATAGGCACTTAAGCTAAAGCTAAAAGAAGTTTTGTGCCTCTAACAAGTGCTTTCGACCTTCTTTTTTGATCTGAATGGTATATGCGGAAAACACTTGAGGTTTGCCACAGACTTGTTTCACCACCTAGAATGCAACTGATTGCTTCTTCAAGAGCCTCCATACGCGAAAAACGACGGAAATATTTACGCACATATTTACAGCTGGTCTATTAGAATTACCTGAGGTAATTTTTCTGGACCTTTTTACAGAAGGTAAAAATTGCCGTAATCTTTACGGACATTGTCTGTAATAATTACTGAGATGAGATGGCACATTCGGACGGGACTAATATCACTAAGAAACTCTGGTAATAATTTATTTACCCCACCTCTCCATATAAAACTAATCCCATCCGAATAGCGCTTTTATCTACAAGATGCCTCACCATTGTTGGTGTCTAAAGAGCGACTGACTCCAGAAGAGGGTCTTGGCACAATAAAGGTCTTTAAAATTGAGGTATCAGACAAGAAACCTTTCTTTTCAGCTGTGAACATATGATTACACCAGAACTAAATCTCAAAAATCTTTCAAAATCTACATTATAGCATTTTGCCAAGAAAAACAAAAAGATATTTTGTTGAAATGTGTACATCATATACTGTTCTCCTAAGCTTAAACCAGGTGGCTTTAATTAGGCTGCAGGAGAAGCTTAATACTCTGACACCTTTAATGCTACCATCAAGCACTTTCTTAAACTTGACATTGAATCACCAATAAAGTATGAGTTTGTCTTGCAGTGTAGCTTTATTTTTCCCAACCCAACACAATCACACATTTCAGAAATCCAACACCATTAAAATACAGAAACATAATCTCATTACATTATTCATCTACAGACACATGAACTATATAAAATTATGTGTGCAAGCCTCATCATCAGCATCCATACAGCTTCTGAATCCTCAGAACGTCAATTTTGGACAATCCTTGCCTCTGTCCGATTTCCACAGTCGTATCAGGAATGGGAGTGATGGTTTCCAGCCAGGGCTGAATGGCGAAGGCAGTTCTTCCATAGTGCATGATGGAGCCGTAGTCGTATGGAGTGTTTTGGTTGTTGGTGTTCTGTTTCTCGAAGTTGTAGGCCATATCAGGAGAGATGTTCTTAAAGTTGATTCTGACATACTGGTCACGATCGCTCCTGGTTTGCTCGTGGTAAAAGCCCAGGGCATGATTGAGCTCATGTTGTACGATGCCATTGTAAATACAGCCGTCCCTTTTGAGGGAGACCACCTGTTTGCCACCAGTTCTACCTAGAGCAGAGAAGCACCTGAGAGGAAAGAGGAAATAAAGGGGTTAAATATTGATCTGTTAAAGGTCTGTTAAATGTTTCTTGTTGGTATAGTATGATTGTTCTCACCCATCTTTGTTCTCAATACTGATGTAGTCGGTCTGAGATGATTTGGCCACAAAGCGGATGCAGGTTTTGGCGTGAAAGACCGACATGGCGCTCGCAATCACTGATTTGTCTGAATTGGCTGCAAAAAGGGTCCACAGGTTTAAAATGGCATTTAAATGAATCATAGATATGTTCAATGAATGAAGGAAATTCACGTACAGAATTCACCGCTCACTATGTAAGGGATCTCCACTATGTTGTTAGAGTTTTTCTTCCAGAAACAGTTGTTGTTGAGGCAGTAGAGAGCATTTCTGGTTTTGGGAAACAGCATATCTCCTTCAATCAAGAGCTCAGAAGATCCTGTATTTGAAGAGCAATACATTGATGAAATAATGCAACATATTCATAAATCCCGATCACTTTTTAGAAATGTGACCCATTGCTGGCTTTATCTACAAGATGCTTCACCATTGTTGGTTTCTAAAATCCTTGTAGTGATGTCCACAGGTTCAGGCTCTGATACAAACACACCATCAAACATCTGCTCCTGGTGGTAGAAACAGAGATGTTTAAAACGACTCATTTGAGGACTGTTAACCGTTTAAGGGAGAGACTAGAAAGGACCTTACCATGAGAGGAGACGCCTGGGCGACGGCAAAAAGCAGCAGCAGAATGGAGAGGGAGGCTCTTGTGTCCATGTTGCCTCAGTTTGTGGGGATGTTCAGGATGCTCCTGTGCTGAGATTTGATGCCTGTGAGCTATTCTGTCTGGACCTTATATTCACCCGAGTAGGTGGGTCTACTGGAGGATTATGGGTAGGGTCTTAGTGTCCAGAGTCTAAAGTGTGTGCCTACAGGGAGGAAACTCTGACCTCGCCTGTTGGTCCAAAACTTGACACAATCATAAAATGTACCTCAGTTTGTTTAACTAATTCACTAAAATGGACATGCTGTAGCTTTTGGACTTTACCACGTGCCCTTAGACAGTGGTGTACAGGGATGGTCCACAATACCTTAAATGTGCTCTGTAGGTTGATTACAAATAAATCCTTATATGTGAAAACATCTGAATTTACTATAGAGATTAGTTAACGACCCCAAAAATATTAGCAAGATGGACAAATAGTTATTTAATAGAAAAGAATTAGCTTATAGCTAAACTGAAAGCTTTTGATTTAACCGGGAAAATAGGACAGTTACTGTGAATTGCTCAAATATTTTCAGGAGAAATGTAGTATTTCATAGCACTACACCGCTTCTTAATTGACATCATTGTTTTGTTACTGAAAAGCAAAATGATTTCAAACCGTGTCAAAACCACCTCGCTGATTAGTAAAGTAGTTTAATCGTTTAACTATGCATAACAATGCTACTGCATTTTACACATTAAACTGTACACCACTTCTAGTTAAAGAGAAGTCACATTTCAACTCTTTGAGATTTAAAGTTTTGATCAAAAAAGTTTCTAATTCGATTTTACAGAAGTTGTGTATTTTATTTTGTAGTCCAGATGTTATAATCAGTTTTTGCAATACAGCAGAAAAATTGCTCTAATTTTATTTTGATCTTAACATCACAGACAAGAAGTTCTGAATCTCATTTCCATAGAGATTCTGGGGGGGAAATGTTTTCTGGTAACTGCTCTTACATTGAGTGATTTTGTTCACCTACAATGCCAGAGCGTTCCCGTCTGTCATGTAACGTACGTGTTCAAAAGTCCCGCTCTTATAATTTTGTTATCCCCCAGAAAACAGTAACATCGTGTATGGTATCATTAAGCTGCTTGTTCATTTGTCACCTCCATGGATAGGAAATAGATCCCTGATCTTGATATCATTCTTGTTTGTAGCGATTGTTATTTTCTTGTATCTTTGTCAATATGCAATTTTTTAACTGTTCTTCCTCCAGTCAAATAGTTCCACGATAACTAGCATCATCACTGCAACACACACCCAACACAGCATCGGCTCTGGCTGTTTTCATACTGATATTTTCCACGATTTATCCCAGTAATATTACTAGGGTCTTGGTATGAGTTCCAGCATTCTGGCTCTGGCTTGTATTCACATAGAATGCTCCCCGACAATTTTCTGAAACCAAAGTTCATTGTGAACGCAGCCCTTATTTGCACCAAAACTTCACGCCATGTCTAGAACTGCATCTTTGGCTGACTTTGTGCTTCAGGTGATCAGATTTATGTCTGCTTGGGACTTTCTCAATCTTTGCCAACTTTGAAAGTGGCCAAAAGGGAAAACTCCCTTTTCAGCTGTGAACATATGATTACACCAGAACTAAATCTCAAAAATCTTTCCAAAATCTACATTATAGCATTTTGCCAAAAACAAACAAACAAAAAAGTTATTTTGTTGAAATGTATAAATCATACACTGTGCCCAGTCCTCCAGTTCTCCTAAGCTTAAACCAGGTGGCTTTAATTAGGCTGCAGGAGAAGCTTAATACTATGACACCTTTAATGCTACCATCAAGCACTTTCTTAAACTTGACATTGAATCACAAATAAAGTATGATTTTGTCTTGCAGTGTAGCTTTATTTTTCCCAACCCAACACAATCAATCATTTCAGAAATCCAACACCATTAAAATACAGAAACATAATCTCATTACATTATTCATCTACAGACACATGAACTATATAAAATTATGTGTGCAAGCCTCATCATCAGCATCCATACAGCTTCTGAATCCTCAGAACGTCAATTTTGGACAATCCCTGCCTCTGTCCGATTTCCACAGTCGCATCAGGAATGGGAGTGATGGTTTCCAGCCAGGGCTGAATGGCGAAGGCAGTTCTTCCATAGTGCATGATGGAGCCGTAGTCGTATGGAGTGTTTTGGTTGTTGGTGTTCTGTTTCTCGAAGTTGTAAGCCATATCAGGAGAGATGTTCTTAAAGTTGATTCTGACATACTGGTCACGATCGCTCCTGGTTTGCTCGTGGTAAAAGCCCAGGGCATGATTGAGCTCATGTTGTACGATGCCATTGTAAATACAGCCGTCCCTTTTGAGGGAGACCACCTGTTTGCCACCAGTTCTACCTAGAGCAGAGTAGCACCTGAGAGGAGAGAGGAAATAAAGGGGTTAAATATTGATCTGTTAAAGGTCTGTTAAATGTTTCTTGTTGGTATAGTATGATTGTTCTCACCCATCTTTGTTCTCAATACTGATGTAGTCGGTCTGAGATGATTTGGCCACAAAGCGGATGCAGGTTTTGGCGTGAAAGACCGACATGGCGCTCGCAATCACTGATTTGTCCGAATTGGCTGCAAAAAGGGTCCACAGGTTTAAAATGGCATCTAAATGAATCATAGATATGTTCAATGAATGAAGGAGATTCACATACAGAATTCACCGCTCACTATGTAAGGGATCTCTACTATGTTGTTAGAGTTTTTCTTCCAGAAACAGTTGTTGTTGAGGCAGTAGAGAGCATTTCTGGTTTTGGGAAACAGCATATCTCCTTCAATCAAGAGCTCAGAAGATCCTGTATTTGAAGAGCAATACATTGATGAAATAATGCAACATATTCATAAATCCCGATCACTTTTTAGAAATGTGACCCATTGCTGGCTTTATCTACAAGATGCTTCACCATTGTTGGTTTCTAAAATCCTTGTAGTGATGTCCACAGGTTCAGGCTCTGATACAAACACACCATCAAACATCTGCTCCTGGTGGTAGAAACAGAGATGTTTAAAACGACTCATTTGAGGACTGTTAACCGTTTAAGGGAGAGACTGAAAAGGACCTTACCATGAGAGGAGATGCCTGGGCGACGCCAAAAAGCAGCAGCAGAATGGAGAGGGAGGCTCTTGTGTCCATGTTGCCTCAGTGTGTGGAGATGTTCAGGATGCTCCTGTGCTGAGATTTGATGCCTGTGAGTTGTTCTGTCTGGACCTTATATTCACCCGAGTAGGTGGGTCTACTGGAGGATTATGCGTAGGGTTTTAGTGTCCAGAGTCTAAAGTGTGTGCCTACAGGGAGGAAACTCTGACCTCGCCTGTTGGTCCAAAACTTGACACAATCATAAAATATACCTCAGTTTGTTTAACTAATTCACTAAAATGGACACGCTGTAGCTTTTGGACTTTACCACGTGCCCTAAGACAGTGGTGTACAGGGATGGTCCACAATACCTTAAATGTGCTCTGTAGGTTGATTACAAATAAATCCTTATATGTGAAAACATCTGAATTTACTATAGAGATTAGTAAACGACCCCAAAAATATTAGCAAGATGGACAAATATTTATTTAATAGAAAAGAATTTGCTTATAGCTAAACTGAAAGCTTTTGATTTAACCGGGAAAATAGGACAGTTACTGTGAATCGCTAAAATATTTTCAGGAGAAATGTAGTATTTCATAGCACTACACCGCTTCTTAATTGAAATAATTGTTTTGCTACTGAAAAGCAAAATGATTTCAAACAGTGTCAAAACCACCACGCTGATTAGTAAAGTAGTTTAATCGTTTAACTATGCATAACAATGCTACTGCATTTTACACATTAAACTGTACACCACCTCTAGTTAAAGAGAAGTCACATTTCAACTCTTTGAGATTTAAAGTTTTGATCAAAAAAGTTTCTAATTCGATTTTACAGAAGTTGTGTATTTTATTTTGTTGTCCAGATGTTATAATCAGTTTTTGCAATACAGCAGAAAAATTGCTCTAATTTTATTTTGATCTTAACATCACAGACAAGAAGTTCTGAATCTCATTTCCATAGAGATTCTGGGGGGGAAATGTTTTCTGGTAACTGCTCTTACATTGAGTGATTTTGTTCATCTACAATGCCAGAGCGTTCCTGTCTGTCGTGTAACGTATACGTGTTCAAAAGTCCCGCTCTTATAATTTTGTTATCTCCCAGCAAACAGTAACATCGTGTATAGTATCATTAAGCTGCTTGTTCATTTGTCACCTCCATGGATAGGAAGTAGATCCCTGACCTTGATAACATTCTTGTTTGTAGCGATTGTTATTTTCTTGTATCTTTGTTAATATGCATTTTTCTAACTGTTCTTCCTCCAGTCAAATAGTTCCACGACAACTAACATCATCACTGCAACACACACCCGACACAACATCGGCTCTGGCTGTTTTCACACTGATATTTTCCACGATTTATCCCAGTATTATTACTAGGGTCTTCTTGGTATGAGTGCCGAATTTTCCAGCATTCTGGCTCTGGCTTGTATTCACATAGAATGCTCCCCGACAATTTTCTGGAACCAAAGTACATAGTGAACGCAGCCCTTATTTGCACCAAAACTTCACGCCATGTCTAGAACTGCATCTTTGGCTGACTTTGTGCTTCAGGTGATCAGATTTATGTCTGCTTTGGACTTTCTCAATCTTTGGCAACTTTGAAAGTTGAATTTATTTTACTAGAGGATGCAAGAGCGACTGACTCCAGAAGAGGGTCTCGGCACAATAAAGGTCTTTGAAATTGAGGTATCAAACGGGAAAACTCCCTTTTTAGCTGTGAACATATGATTACACCAGAACTAAATCTCAAAAATCTTTCCAAAATCTACATTATAGCATTTTGCCAAAAAAACAACAAACAAACAAAAAAGTTATTTTGTTGAAATGTATAAATCATACACTGTGCCCAGTCCTCCAGTTCTCCTAAGGTTAAACCAGGTGGCTTTAATTAGGCTGCAGGAGAAGCTTAATACTCTGACACCTTTAATGCTACCATCAAGCACTTTCTTAAACTTGACATTGAATCACCAATAAAGTATGAGTTTGTCTTGCAGTGTAGCTTTATTTTTCCCAACCCAACACAATCACACATTTCAGAAATCCAACACCATTAAAATACAGAAACATAATCTCATTACATTATTCATCTACAGACACATGAACTATATAAAATTATGTGTGCAAGCCTCATCATCAGCATCCATACAGCTTCTGAATCCTCAGAACGTCAATTTTGGACAATCCCTGCCTCTGTCCGATTTCCACAGTCGCATCAGGAATGGGAGTGATGGTTTCCAGCCAGGGCTGAATGGCGAAGGCAGTTCTTCCATAGTGCATGATGGAGCCGTAGTCGTATGGAGTGTTTTGGTTGTTGGTGTTCTGTTTCTCGAAGTTGTAGGCCATATCAGGAGAGATGTTCTTAAAGTTGATTCTGACATACTTGTCACGATCGCTCCTGGTTTGCTCGTGGTAAAAGCCCAGGGCATGATTGAGCTCATGTTGTACGATGCCATTGTAAATACAGCCGTCCCTTTTGAGGGAGACCACCTGTTTGCCACCAGTTCTACCTAGAGCAGAGTAGCACCTGAGAGGAGAGAGGAAATAAAGGGGTTAAATATTGATCTGTTAAAGGTCTGTTAAATGTTTCTTGTTGGTATAGTATGATTGTTCTCACCCATCTTTGTTCTCAATACTGATGTAGTCGGTCTGAGATGATTTGGCCACAAAGCGGATGCAGGTTTTGGCGTGAAAGACCGACATGGCGCTCGCAATCACTGATTTGTCCGAATTGGCTGCAAAAAGGGTCCACAGGTTTAAAATGGCATCTAAATGAATCATAGATATGTTCAATGAATGAAGGAGATTCACATACAGAATTCACCGCTCACTATGTAAGGGATCTCTACTATGTTGTTAGAGTTTTTCTTCCAGAAACAGTTGTTGTTGAGGCAGTAGAGAGCATTTCTGGTTTTGGGAAACAGCATATCTCCTTCAATCAAGAGCTCAGAAGATCCTGTATTTGAAGAGCAATACATTGATGAAATAATGCAACATATTCATAAATCCCGATCACTTTTTAGAAATGTGACCCATTGCTGGCTTTATCTACAAGATGCTTCACCATTGTTGGTTTCTAAAATCCTTGTAGTGATGTCCACAGGTTCAGGCTCTGATACAAACACACCATCAAACATCTGCTCCTGGTGGTAGAAACAGAGATGTTTAAAACGACTCATTTGAGGACTGTTAACCGTTTAAGGGAGAGACTGAAAAGGACCTTACCATGAGAGGAGATGCCTGGGCGACGCCAAAAAGCAGCAGCAGAATGGAGAGGGAGGCTCTTGTGTCCATGTTGCCTCAGTGTGTGGAGATGTTCAGGATGCTCCTGTGCTGAGATTTGATGCCTGTGAGTTGTTCTGTCTGGACTTTATATTCACCCGAGTAGGTGGGTCTACTGGAGGATTATGCGTAGGGTTTTAGTGTCCAGAGTCTAAAGTGTGTGCCTACAGGGAGGAAACTCTGACCTCGCCTGTTGGTCCAAAACTTGACACAATCATAAAATATACCTCAGTTTGTTTAACTAATTCACTAAAATGGACACGCTGTAGCTTTTGGACTTTACCACGTGCCCTAAGACAGTGGTTTACAGGGATGGTCCACAATACCTTAAATGTGCTCTGTAGGTTGATTACAAATAAATCCTTATATGTGAAAACATCTGAATTTACTATAGAGATTAGTAAACGACCCCAAAAATATTAGCAAGATGGACAAATATTTATTTTATAGAAAATAATTTGCTTATAGCTAAACTGAAAGCTTTTGATTTAACCGGGAAAATAGGACAGTTACTGTGAATCGCTAAAATATTTTCAGGAGAAATGTAGTATTTCATAGCACTACACCGCTTCTTAATTGAAATAATTGTTTTGCTACTGAAAAGCAAAATGATTTCAAACAGTGTCAAAACCACCACGCTGATTAGTAAAGTAGTTTAATCGTTTAACTACGCATAACAATGCTACTGCATTTTTACACATTAAACTGTACACCACCTCTAGTTAAAGAGAAGTCACATTTCAACTCTTTGAGATTTAAAGTTTTGATCAAAAAAGTTTCTAATTCGATTTTACAGAAGTTGTGTATTTTATTTTGTTGTCCAGATGTTATAATCAGTTTTTGCAATACAGCAGAAAAATTGCTCTAATTTTATTTTGATCTTAACATCACAGACAAGAAGTTCTGAATCTCATTTCCATAGAGATTCTGGGGGGGAAATGTTTTCTGGCAACTGCTCTTACATTGAGTGATTTTGTTCATCTACAATGCCAGAGCGTTCCCGCCTGTCGTGTAACGTATACGTGTTCAAAAGTCCCGCTCTTATAATTTTGTTATCCCCCAGAAAACAGTAACATCGTGAATGGTATCATTAAGCTGCTTGTTCATTTGTCACCTCCATGGATAGGAAATAGATCCCTGATCTTGATATCATTCTTGTTTGTAGCGATTGTTATTTTCTTGTATCTTTGTCAATATGCAATTTTTTAACTGTTCTTCCTCCAGTCAAATAGTTCCACGATAACTAGCATCATCACTGCAACACACACCCAACACAGCATCGGCTCTGGCTGTTTTCATACTGATATTTTCCACGATTTCTCCCAGTAATATTACTAGGGTCTTGGTATGAGTTCCAGCATTCTGGCTCTGGCTCTGGCTTGTATTCACATAGAATGCTCCCCGACAATTTTCTGAAACCAAAGTTCATTGTGAACGCAGCCCTTATTTGCACCAAAACTTCACGCCATGTCTAGAACTGCATCTTTGGCTGACTTTGTGCTTCAGGTGATCAGATTTATGTCTGCTTGGGACTTTCTCAATCTTTGCCAACTTTGAAAGTGGCCAAAAGGGAAAACTCCCTTTTCAGCTGTGAACATATGATTACACCAGAACTAAATCTCAAAAATCTTTCCAAAATCTACATTATAGCATTTTGCCAAAAACAAACAAACAAAAAAGTTATTTTGTTGAAATGTATAAATCATACACTGTGCCCAGTCCTCCAGTTCTCCTAAGCTTAAACCAGGTGGCTTTAATTAGGCTGCAGGAGAAGCTTAATACTATGACACCTTTAATGCTACCATCAAGCACTTTCTTAAACTTGACATTGAATCACAAATAAAGTATGATTTTGTCTTGCAGTGTAGCTTTATTTTTCCCAACCCAACACAATCAATCATTTCAGAAATCCAACACCATTAAAATACAGAAACATAATCTCATTACATTATTCATCTACAGACACATGAACTATATATAATTATGTGTGCAAGCCTCATCATCAGCATCCATACAGCTTCTGAATCCTCAGAACGTCAATTTTGGACAATCCCTGCCTCTGTCCGATTTCCACAGTCGCATCAGGAATGGGAGTGATGGTTTCCAGCCAGGGCTGAATGGCGAAGGCAGTTCTTCCATAGTGCATGATGGAGCCGTAGTCGTATGGAGTGTTTTGGTTGTTGGTGTTCTGTTTCTCGAAGTTGTAGGCCATATCAGGAGAGATGTTCTTAAAGTTGATTCTGACATACTTGTCACGATCGCTCCTGGTTTGCTCGTGGTAAAAGCCCAGGGCATGATTGAGCTCATGTTGTACGATGCCATTGTAAATACAGCCGTCCCTTTTGAGGGAGACCACCTGTTTGCCACCAGTTCTACCTAGAGCAGAGTAGCACCTGAGAGGAGAGAGGAAATAAAGGGGTTAAATATTGATCTGTTAAAGGTCTGTTAAATGTTTCTTGTTGGTATAGTATGATTGTTCTCACCCATCTTTGTTCTCAATACTGATGTAGTCGGTCTGAGATGATTTGGCCACAAAGCGGATGCAGGTTTTGGCGTGAAAGACCGACATGGCGCTCGCAATCACTGATTTGTCCGAATTGGCTGCAAAAAGGGTCCACAGGTTTAAAATGGCATCTAAATGAATCATAGATATGTTCAATGAATGAAGGAGATTCACATACAGAATTCACCGCTCACTACGTAAGGGATCTCTACTATGTTGTTAGAGTTTTTCTTCCAGAAACAGTTGTTGTTGAGGCAGTAGAGAGCATTTCTGGTTTTGGGAAACAGCATATCTCCTTCAATCAAGAGCTCAGAAGATCCTGTATTTGAAGAGCAATACATTGATGAAATAATGCAACATATTCATAAATCCCGATCACTTTTTAGAAATGTGACCCATTGCTGGCTTTATCTACAAGATGCTTCACCATTGTTGGTTTCTAAAATCCTTGTAGTGATGTCCACAGGTTCAGGCTCTGATACAAACACACCATCAAACATCTGCTCCTGGTGGTAGAAACAGAGATGTTTAAAACGACTCATTTGAGGACTGTTAACCGTTTAAGGGAGAGACTGAAAAGGACCTTACCATGAGAGGAGATGCCTGGGCGACGCCAAAAAGCAGCAGCAGAATGGAGAGGGAGGCTCTTGTGTCCATGTTGCCTCAGTGTGTGGAGATGTTCAGGATGCTCCTGTGCTGAGATTTGATGCCTGTGAGTTGTTCTGTCTGGACTTTATATTCACCCGAGTAGGTGGGTCTACTGGAGGATTATGCGTAGGGTTTTAGTGTCCAGAGTCTAAAGTGTGTGCCTACAGGGAGGAAACTCTGACCTCGCCTGTTGGTCCAAAACTTGACACAATCATAAAATATACCTCAGTTTGTTTAACTAATTCACTAAAATGGACACGCTGTAGCTTTTGGACTTTACCACGTGCCCTAAGACAGTGGTTTACAGGGATGGTCCACAATACCTTAAATGTGCTCTGTAGGTTGATTACAAATAAATCCTTATATGTGAAAACATCTGAATTTACTATAGAGATTAGTAAACGACCCCAAAAATATTAGCAAGATGGACAAATATTTATTTTATAGAAAATAATTTGCTTATAGCTAAACTGAAAGCTTTTGATTTAACCGGGAAAATAGGACAGTTACTGTGAATCGCTAAAATATTTTCAGGAGAAATGTAGTATTTCATAGCACTACACCGCTTCTTAATTGAAATAATTGTTTTGCTACTGAAAAGCAAAATGATTTCAAACAGTGTCAAAACCACCACGCTGATTAGTAAAGTAGTTTAATCGTTTAACTATGCATAACAATGCTACTGCATTTTACACATTAAACTGTACACCACCTCTAGTTAAAGAGAAGTCACATTTCAACTCTTTGAGATTTAAAGTTTTGATCAAAAAAGTTTCTAATTCGATTTTACAGAAGTTGTGTATTTTATTTTGTTGTCCAGATGTTATAATCAGTTTTTGCAATACAGCAGAAAAATTGCTCTAATTTTATTTTGATCTTAACATCACAGACAAGAAGTTCTGAATCTCATTTCCATAGAGATTCTGGGGGGGAAATGTTTTCTGGCAACTGCTCTTACATTGAGTGATTTTGTTCATCTACAATGCCAGAGCGTTCCCGTCTGTCGTGTAACGTATACGTGTTCAAAAGTCCCGCTCTTATAATTTTGTTATCCCCCAGAAAACAGTAACATCGTGAATGGTATCATTAAGCTGCTTGTTCATTTGTCACCTCCATGGATAGGAAATAGATCCCTGATCTTGATATCATTCTTGTTTGTAGCGATTGTTATTTTCTTGTATCTTTGTCAATATGCAATTTTTTAACTGTTCTTCCTCCAGTCAAATAGTTCCACGATAACTAGCATCATCACTGCAACACACACCCAACACAGCATCGGCTCTGGCTGTTTTCATACTGATATTTTCCACGATTTCTCCCAGTAATATTACTAGGGTCTTGGTATGAGTTCCAGCATTCTGGCTCTGGCTCTGGCTTGTATTCACATAGAATGCTCCCCGACAATTTTCTGAAACCAAAGTTCATTGTGAACGCAGCCCTTATTTGCACCAAAACTTCACGCCATGTCTAGAACTGCATCTTTGGCTGACTTTGTGCTTCAGGTGATCAGATTTATGTCTGCTTGGGACTTTCTCAATCTTTGCCAACTTTGAAAGTGGCCAAAAGGGAAAACTCCCTTTTCAGCTGTGAACATATGATTACACCAGAACTAAATCTCAAAAATCTTTCCAAAATCTACATTATAGCATTTTGCCAAAAACAAACAAACAAAAAAGTTATTTTGTTGAAATGTATAAATCATACACTGTGCCCAGTCCTCCAGTTCTCCTAAGCTTAAACCAGGTGGCTTTAATTAGGCTGCAGGAGAAGCTTAATACTATGACACCTTTAATGCTACCATCAAGCACTTTCTTAAACTTGACATTGAATCACAAATAAAGTATGATTTTGTCTTGCAGTGTAGCTTTATTTTTCCCAACCCAACACAATCAATCATTTCAGAAATCCAACACCATTAAAATACAGAAACATAATCTCATTACATTATTCATCTACAGACACATGAACTATATATAATTATGTGTGCAAGCCTCATCATCAGCATCCATACAGCTTCTGAATCCTCAGAACGTCAATTTTGGACAATCCCTGCCTCTGTCCGATTTCCACAGTCGCATCAGGAATGGGAGTGATGGTTTCCAGCCAGGGCTGAATGGCGAAGGCAGTTCTTCCATAGTGCATGATGGAGCCGTAGTCGTATGGAGTGTTTTGGTTGTTGGTGTTCTGTTTCTCGAAGTTGTAGGCCATATCAGGAGAGATGTTCTTAAAGTTGATTCTGACATACTTGTCACGATCGCTCCTGGTTTGCTCGTGGTAAAAGCCCAGGGCATGATTGAGCTCATGTTGTACGATGCCATTGTAAATACAGCCGTCCCTTTTGAGGGAGACCACCTGTTTGCCACCAGTTCTACCTAGAGCAGAGTAGCACCTGAGAGGAGAGAGGAAATAAAGGGGTTAAATATTGATCTGTTAAAGGTCTGTTAAATGTTTCTTGTTGGTATAGTATGATTGTTCTCACCCATCTTTGTTCTCAATACTGATGTAGTCGGTCTGAGATGATTTGGCCACAAAGCGGATGCAGGTTTTGGCGTGAAAGACCGACATGGCGCTCGCAATCACTGATTTGTCCGAATTGGCTGCAAAAAGGGTCCACAGGTTTAAAATGGCATCTAAATGAATCATAGATATGTTCAATGAATGAAGGAGATTCACATACAGAATTCACCGCTCACTATGTAAGGGATCTCTACTATGTTGTTAGAGTTTTTCTTCCAGAAACAGTTGTTGTTGAGGCAGTAGAGAGCATTTCTGGTTTTGGGAAACAGCATATCTCCTTCAATCAAGAGCTCAGAAGATCCTGTATTTGAAGAGCAATACATTGATGAAATAATGCAACATATTCATAAATCCCGATCACTTTTTAGAAATGTGACCCATTGCTGGCTTTATCTACAAGATGCTTCACCATTGTTGGTTTCTAAAATCCTTGTAGTGATGTCCACAGGTTCAGGCTCTGATACAAACACACCATCAAACATCTGCTCCTGGTGGTAGAAACAGAGATGTTTAAAACGACTCATTTGAGGACTGTTAACCGTTTAAGGGAGAGACTGAAAAGGACCTTACCATGAGAGGAGATGCCTGGGCGACGCCAAAAAGCAGCAGCAGAATGGAGAGGGAGGCTCTTGTGTCCATGTTGCCTCAGTGTGTGGAGATGTTCAGGATGCTCCTGTGCTGAGATTTGATGCCTGTGAGTTGTTCTGTCTGGACTTTATATTCACCCGAGTAGGTGGGTCTACTGGAGGATTATGCGTAGGGTTTTAGTGTCCAGAGTCTAAAGTGTGTGCCTACAGGGAGGAAACTCTGACCTCGCCTGTTGGTCCAAAACTTGACACAATCATAAAATATACCTCAGTTTGTTTAACTAATTCACTAAAATGGACACGCTGTAGCTTTTGGACTTTACCACGTGCCCTAAGACAGTGGTTTACAGGGATGGTCCACAATACCTTAAATGTGCTCTGTAGGTTGATTACAAATAAATCCTTATATGTGAAAACATCTGAATTTACTATAGAGATTAGTAAACGACCCCAAAAATATTAGCAAGATGGACAAATATTTATTTTATAGAAAATAATTTGCTTATAGCTAAACTGAAAGCTTTTGATTTAACCGGGAAAATAGGACAGTTACTGTGAATCGCTAAAATATTTTCAGGAGAAATGTAGTATTTCATAGCACTACACCGCTTCTTAATTGAAATAATTGTTTTGCTACTGAAAAGCAAAATGATTTCAAACAGTGTCAAAACCACCACGCTGATTAGTAAAGTAGTTTAATCGTTTAACTATGCATAACAATGCTACTGCATTTTACACATTAAACTGTACACCACCTCTAGTTAAAGAGAAGTCACATTTCAACTCTTTGAGATTTAAAGTTTTGATCAAAAAAGTTTCTAATTCGATTTTACAGAAGTTGTGTATTTTATTTTGTTGTCCAGATGTTATAATCAGTTTTTGCAATACAGCAGAAAAATTGCTCTAATTTTATTTTGATCTTAACATCACAGACAAGAAGTTCTGAATCTCATTTCCATAGAGATTCTGGGGGGGAAATGTTTTCTGGCAACTGCTCTTACATTGAGTGATTTTGTTCATCTACAATGCCAGAGCGTTCCCGTCTGTCGTGTAACGTATACGTGTTCAAAAGTCCCGCTCTTATAATTTTGTTATCCCCCAGAAAACAGTAACATCGTGAATGGTATCATTAAGCTGCTTGTTCATTTGTCACCTCCATGGATAGGAAATAGATCCCTGATCTTGATAACATTCTTGTTTGTAGCGATTGTTATTTTCTTGTATCTTTGTCAATATGCAATTTTTTAACTGTTCTTCCTCCAGTCAAATAGTTCCACGATAACTAGCATCATCACTGCAACATACACCCAACACAGCATCGGCTCTGGCTGTTTTCATACTGATATTTTCCACGATTTCTCCCAGTAATATTACTAGGGTCTTGGTATGAGTTCCAGCATTCTGGCTCTGGCTCTGGCTTGTATTCACATAGAATGCTCCCCGACAATTTTCTGAAACCAAAGTTCATTGTGAACGCAGCCCTTATTTGCACCAAAACTTCACGCCATGTCTAGAACTGCATCTTTGGCTGACTTTGTGCTTCAGGTGATCAGATTTATGTCTGCTTGGGACTTTCTCAATCTTTGCCAACTTTGAAAGTGGCCAAAAGGGAAAACTCCCTTTTCAGCTGTGAACATATGATTACACCAGAACTAAATCTCAAAAATCTTTCCAAAATCTACATTATAGCATTTTGCCAAAAACAAACAAACAAAAAAGTTATTTTGTTGAAATGTATAAATCATACACTGTGCCCAGTCCTCCAGTTCTCCTAAGCTTAAACCAGGTGGCTTTAATTAGGCTGCAGGAGAAGCTTAATACTATGACACCTTTAATGCTACCATCAAGCACTTTCTTAAACTTGACATTGAATCACAAATAAAGTATGATTTTGTCTTGCAGTGTAGCTTTATTTTTCCCAACCCAACACAATCAATCATTTCAGAAATCCAACACCATTAAAATACAGAAACATAATCTCATTACATTATTCATCTACAGACACATGAACTATATATAATTATGTGTGCAAGCCTCATCATCAGCATCCATACAGCTTCTGAATCCTCAGAACGTCAATTTTGGACAATCCCTGCCTCTGTCCGATTTCCACAGTCGCATCAGGAATGGGAGTGATGGTTTCCAGCCAGGGCTGAATGGCGAAGGCAGTTCTTCCATAGTGCATGATGGAGCCGTAGTCGTATGGAGTGTTTTGGTTGTTGGTGTTCTGTTTCTCGAAGTTGTAGGCCATATCAGGAGAGATGTTCTTAAAGTTGATTCTGACATACTTGTCACGATCGCTCCTGGTTTGCTCGTGGTAAAAGCCCAGGGCATGATTGAGCTCATGTTGTACGATGCCATTGTAAATACAGCCGTCCCTTTTGAGGGAGACCACCTGTTTGCCACCAGTTCTACCTAGAGCAGAGTAGCACCTGAGAGGAGAGAGGAAATAAAGGGGTTAAATATTGATCTGTTAAAGGTCTGTTAAATGTTTCTTGTTGGTATAGTATGATTGTTCTCACCCATCTTTGTTCTCAATACTGATGTAGTCGGTCTGAGATGATTTGGCCACAAAGCGGATGCAGGTTTTGGCGTGAAAGACCGACATGGCGCTCGCAATCACTGATTTGTCCGAATTGGCTGCAAAAAGGGTCCACAGGTTTAAAATGGCATCTAAATGAATCATAGATATGTTCAATGAATGAAGGAGATTCACATACAGAATTCACCGCTCACTATGTAAGGGATCTCTACTATGTTGTTAGAGTTTTTCTTCCAGAAACAGTTGTTGTTGAGGCAGTAGAGAGCATTTCTGGTTTTGGGAAACAGCATATCTCCTTCAATCAAGAGCTCAGAAGATCCTGTATTTGAAGAGCAATACATTGATGAAATAATGCAACATATTCATAAATCCCGATCACTTTTTAGAAATGTGACCCATTGCTGGCTTTATCTACAAGATGCTTCACCATTGTTGGTTTCTAAAATCCTTGTAGTGATGTCCACAGGTTCAGGCTCTGATACAAACACACCATCAAACATCTGCTCCTGGTGGTAGAAACAGAGATGTTTAAAACGACTCATTTGAGGACTGTTAACCGTTTAAGGGAGAGACTGAAAAGGACCTTACCATGAGAGGAGATGCCTGGGCGACGCCAAAAAGCAGCAGCAGAATGGAGAGGGAGGCTCTTGTGTCCATGTTGCCTCAGTGTGTGGAGATGTTCAGGATGCTCCTGTGCTGAGATTTGATGCCTGTGAGTTGTTCTGTCTGGACTTTATATTCACCCGAGTAGGTGGGTCTACTGGAGGATTATGCGTAGGGTTTTAGTGTCCAGAGTCTAAAGTGTGTGCCTACAGGGAGGAAACTCTGACCTCGCCTGTTGGTCCAAAACTTGACACAATCATAAAATATACCTCAGTTTGTTTAACTAATTCACTAAAATGGACACGCTGTAGCTTTTGGACTTTACCACGTGCCCTAAGACAGTGGTTTACAGGGATGGTCCACAATACCTTAAATGTGCTCTGTAGGTTGATTACAAATAAATCCTTATATGTGAAAACATCTGAATTTACTATAGAGATTAGTAAACGACCCCAAAAATATTAGCAAGATGGACAAATATTTATTTTATAGAAAATAATTTGCTTATAGCTAAACTGAAAGCTTTTGATTTAACCGGGAAAATAGGACAGTTACTGTGAATCGCTAAAATATTTTCAGGAGAAATGTAGTATTTCATAGCACTACACCGCTTCTTAATTGAAATAATTGTTTTGCTACTGAAAAGCAAAATGATTTCAAACAGTGTCAAAACCACCACGCTGATTAGTAAAGTAGTTTAATCGTTTAACTATGCATAACAATGCTACTGCATTTTACACATTAAACTGTACACCACCTCTAGTTAAAGAGAAGTCACATTTCAACTCTTTGAGATTTAAAGTTTTGATCAAAAAAGTTTCTAATTCGATTTTACAGAAGTTGTGTATTTTATTTTGTTGTCCAGATGTTATAATCAGTTTTTGCAATACAGCAGAAAAATTGCTCTAATTTTATTTTGATCTTAACATCACAGACAAGAAGTTCTGAATCTCATTTCCATAGAGATTCTGGGGGGGAAATGTTTTCTGGCAACTGCTCTTACATTGAGTGATTTTGTTCATCTACAATGCCAGAGCGTTCCCGTCTGTCGTGTAACGTATACGTGTTCAAAAGTCCCGCTCTTATAATTTTGTTATCCCCCAGAAAACAGTAACATCGTGAATGGTATCATTAAGCTGCTTGTTCATTTGTCACCTCCATGGATAGGAAATAGATCCCTGATCTTGATATCATTCTTGTTTGTAGCGATTGTTATTTTCTTGTATCTTTGTCAATATGCAATTTTTTAACTGTTCTTCCTCCAGTCAAATAGTTCCACGATAACTAGCATCATCACTGCAACATACACCCAACACAGCATCGGCTCTGGCTGTTTTCATACTGATATTTTCCACGATTTCTCCCAGTAATATTACTAGGGTCTTGGTATGAGTTCCAGCATTCTGGCTCTGGCTCTGGCTTGTATTCACATAGAATGCTCCCCGACAATTTTCTGAAACCAAAGTTCATTGTGAACGCAGCCCTTATTTGCACCAAAACTTCACGCCATGTCTAGAACTGCATCTTTGGCTGACTTTGTGCTTCAGGTGATCAGATTTATGTCTGCTTGGGACTTTCTCAATCTTTGCCAACTTTGAAAGTGGCCAAAAGGGAAAACTCCCTTTTCAGCTGTGAACATATGATTACACCAGAACTAAATCTCAAAAATCTTTCCAAAATCTACATTATAGCATTTTGCCAAAAACAAACAAACAAAAAAGTTATTTTGTTGAAATGTATAAATCATACACTGTGCCCAGTCCTCCAGTTCTCCTAAGCTTAAACCAGGTGGCTTTAATTAGGCTGCAGGAGAAGCTTAATACTATGACACCTTTAATGCTACCATCAAGCACTTTCTTAAACTTGACATTGAATCACAAATAAAGTATGATTTTGTCTTGCAGTGTAGCTTTATTTTTCCCAACCCAACACAATCAATCATTTCAGAAATCCAACACCATTAAAATACAGAAACATAATCTCATTACATTATTCATCTACAGACACATGAACTATATATAATTATGTGTGCAAGCCTCATCATCAGCATCCATACAGCTTCTGAATCCTCAGAACGTCAATTTTGGACAATCCCTGCCTCTGTCCGATTTCCACAGTCGCATCAGGAATGGGAGTGATGGTTTCCAGCCAGGGCTGAATGGCGAAGGCAGTTCTTCCATAGTGCATGATGGAGCCGTAGTCGTATGGAGTGTTTTGGTTGTTGGTGTTCTGTTTCTCGAAGTTGTAGGCCATATCAGGAGAGATGTTCTTAAAGTTGATTCTGACATACTTGTCACGATCGCTCCTGGTTTGCTCGTGGTAAAAGCCCAGGGCATGATTGAGCTCATGTTGTACGATGCCATTGTAAATACAGCCGTCCCTTTTGAGGGAGACCACCTGTTTGCCACCAGTTCTACCTAGAGCAGAGTAGCACCTGAGAGGAGAGAGGAAATAAAGGGGTTAAATATTGATCTGTTAAAGGTCTGTTAAATGTTTCTTGTTGGTATAGTATGATTGTTCTCACCCATCTTTGTTCTCAATACTGATGTAGTCGGTCTGAGATGATTTGGCCACAAAGCGGATGCAGGTTTTGGCGTGAAAGACCGACATGGCGCTCGCAATCACTGATTTGTCCGAATTGGCTGCAAAAAGGGTCCACAGGTTTAAAATGGCATCTAAATGAATCATAGATATGTTCAATGAATGAAGGAGATTCACATACAGAATTCACCGCTCACTATGTAAGGGATCTCTACTATGTTGTTAGAGTTTTTCTTCCAGAAACAGTTGTTGTTGAGGCAGTAGAGAGCATTTCTGGTTTTGGGAAACAGCATATCTCCTTCAATCAAGAGCTCAGAAGATCCTGTATTTGAAGAGCAATACATTGATGAAATAATGCAACATATTCATAAATCCCGATCACTTTTTAGAAATGTGACCCATTGCTGGCTTTATCTACAAGATGCTTCACCATTGTTGGTTTCTAAAATCCTTGTAGTGATGTCCACAGGTTCAGGCTCTGATACAAACACACCATCAAACATCTGCTCCTGGTGGTAGAAACAGAGATGTTTAAAACGACTCATTTGAGGACTGTTAACCGTTTAAGGGAGAGACTGAAAAGGACCTTACCATGAGAGGAGATGCCTGGGCGACGCCAAAAAGCAGCAGCAGAATGGAGAGGGAGGCTCTTGTGTCCATGTTGCCTCAGTGTGTGGAGATGTTCAGGATGCTCCTGTGCTGAGATTTGATGCCTGTGAGTTGTTCTGTCTGGACTTTATATTCACCCGAGTAGGTGGGTCTACTGGAGGATTATGCGTAGGGTTTTAGTGTCCAGAGTCTAAAGTGTGTGCCTACAGGGAGGAAACTCTGACCTCGCCTGTTGGTCCAAAACTTGACACAATCATAAAATATACCTCAGTTTGTTTAACTAATTCACTAAAATGGACACGCTGTAGCTTTTGGACTTTACCACGTGCCCTAAGACAGTGGTTTACAGGGATGGTCCACAATACCTTAAATGTGCTCTGTAGGTTGATTACAAATAAATCCTTATATGTGAAAACATCTGAATTTACTATAGAGATTAGTAAACGACCCCAAAAATATTAGCAAGATGGACAAATATTTATTTTATAGAAAATAATTTGCTTATAGCTAAACTGAAAGCTTTTGATTTAACCGGGAAAATAGGACAGTTACTGTGAATCGCTAAAATATTTTCAGGAGAAATGTAGTATTTCATAGCACTACACCGCTTCTTAATTGAAATAATTGTTTTGCTACTGAAAAGCAAAATGATTTCAAACAGTGTCAAAACCACCACGCTGATTAGTAAAGTAGTTTAATCGTTTAACTATGCATAACAATGCTACTGCATTTTACACATTAAACTGTACACCACCTCTAGTTAAAGAGAAGTCACATTTCAACTCTTTGAGATTTAAAGTTTTGATCAAAAAAGTTTCTAATTCGATTTTACAGAAGTTGTGTATTTTATTTTGTTGTCCAGATGTTATAATCAGTTTTTGCAATACAGCAGAAAAATTGCTCTAATTTTATTTTGATCTTAACATCACAGACAAGAAGTTCTGAATCTCATTTCCATAGAGATTCTGGGGGGGAAATGTTTTCTGGTAACTGCTCTTACATTGAGTGATTTTGTTCATCTACAATGCCAGAGCGTTCCCGTCTGTTGTGTAACGTATACGTGTTCAAAAGTCCCGCTCTTATAATTTTGTTATCTCCCAGCAAACAGTAACATCGTGTATAGTATCATTAAGCTGCTTGTTCATTTGTCACCTCCATGGATAGGAAGTAGATCCCTGACCTTGATAACATTCTTGTTTGTAGCGATTGTTATTTTCTTGTATCTTTGTCAATATGCATTTTTCTAACTGTTCTTCCTCCAGTCAAATAGTTCCACGACAACTAACATCATCACTGCAACACACACCCGACACAACATCGGCTCTGGCTGTTTTCACACTGATATTTTCCACGATTTATCCCAGTATTATTACTAGGGTCTTCTTGGTATGAGTGCCGAATTTTCCAGCATTCTGGCTCTGGCTTGTATTCACATAGAATGCTCCCCGACAATTTTCTGGAACCAAAGTACATAGTGAACGCAGCCCTTATTTGCACCAAAACTTCACGCCATGTCTAGAACTGCATCTTTGGCTGACTTTGTGCTTCAGGTGATCAGATTTATGTCTGCTTGGGACTTTCTCAATCTTTGGCAACTTTGAAAGTTGAATTTATTTTACTAGAGGATGCAAGAGCGACTGACTCCAGAAGAGGGTCTCGGCACAATAAAGGTCTTTGAAATTGAGGTATCAAACGGGAAAACTCCCTTTTTAGCTGTGAACATATGATTACACCAGAACTAAATCTCAAAAATCTTTCCAAAATCTACATTATAGCATTTTGCCAAAAAAACAACAAACAAACAAAAAAGTTATTTTGTTGAAATGTATAAATCATACACTGTGCCTAGTCCTCCAGTTCTCCTAAGGTTAAACCAGGTGGCTTTAATTAGGCTGCAGGAGAAGCTTAATACTCTGACACCTTTAATGCTACCATCAAGCACTTTCTTAAACTTGACATTGAATCACCAATAAAGTATGAGTTTGTCTTGCAGTGTAGCTTTATTTTTCCCAACCCAACACAATCACACATTTCAGAAATCCAACACCATTAAAATACAGAAACATAATCTCATTACATTATTCATCTACAGACACATGAACTATATAAAATTATGTGTGCAAGCCTCATCATCAGCATCCATACAGCTTCTGAATCCTCAGAACGTCAATTTTGGACAATCCCTGCCTCTGTCCGATTTCCACAGTCGTATCAGGAATGGGAGTGATGGTTTCCAGCCAGGGCTGAATGGCGAAGGCAGTTCTTCCATAGTGCATGATGGAGCCGTAGTCGTATGGAGTGTTTTGGTTGTTGGTGTTCTGTTTCTCGAAGTTGTAGGCCATATCAGGAGAGATGTTCTTAAAGTTGATTCTGACATACTGGTCACGATCGCTCCTGGTTTGCTCGTGGTAAAAGCCCAGGGCATGATTGAGCTCATGTTGTACGATGCCATTGTAAATACAGCCGTCCCTTTTGAGGGAGACCACCTGTTTGCCACCAGTTCTACCTAGAGCAGAGAAGCACCTGAGAGGAAAGAGGAAATAAAGGGGTTAAATATTGATCTGTTAAAGGTCTGTTAAATGTTTCTTGTTGGTATAGTATGATTGTTCTTACCCATCTTTGTTCTCAATACTGATGTAGTCGGTCTGAGATGATTTGGCCACAAAGCGGATGCAGGTTTTGGCGTGAAAGACCGACATGGCGCTCGCAATCACTGATTTGTCCGAATTGGCTGCAAAAAGGGTCCACAGGTTTAAAATGGCATTTAAATGAATCATAGATATGTTCAATGAATGAAGGAAATTCACGTACAGAATTCACCGCTCACTATGTAAGGGATCTCCACTATGTTGTTAGAGTTTTTCTTCCAGAAACAGTTGTTGTTGAGGCAGTAGAGAGCATTTCTGGTTTTGGGAAACAGCATATCTCCTTCAATCAAGAGCTCAGAAGATCCTGTATTTGAAGAGCAATACATTGATGAAATAATGCAACATATTCATAAATCCCGATCACTTTTTAGAAATGTGACCCATTGCTGGCTTTATCTACAAGATGCTTCACCATTGTTGGTTTCTAAAATCCTTGTAGTGATGTCCACAGGTTCAGGCTCTGATACAAACACACCATCAAACATCTGCTCCTGGTGGTAGAAACAGAGATGTTTAAAACGACTCATTTGAGGACTGTTAACCGTTTAAGGGAGAGACTGAAAAGGACCTTACCATGAGAGGAGATGCCTGGGCGACGCCAAAAAGCAGCAGCAGAATGGAGAGGGAGGCTCTTGTGTCCATGTTGCCTCAGTGTGTGGAGATGTTCAGGATGCTCCTGTGCTGAGATTTGATGCCTGTGAGCTGTTCTGTCTGGACTTTATATTCACCCGAGTAGGTGGGTCTACTGGAGGATTATGCGTAGAGTCTTAGTGTCCAGAGTCTAAAGTGTGTGCCTACAGGGAGGAAACTCTGACCTCGCCTGTTGGTCCAAAACTTGACACAATCATAAAATATACCTCAGTTTGTTTAACTAATTCACTAAAATGGACACGCTGTAGCTTTTGGACTTTGCCACGTGCCCTAAGACAGTGGTGTACAGGGATGGTCCACAATACCTTAAATGTGCTCTGTAGGTTGATTACAAATAAATCCTTATATGTGAAAACATCTGAATTTACTATAGAGATTAGTAAACGACCCCAAAAATATTAGCAAGATGGACAAATAGTTATTTAATAGAAAAGAATTTGCTTATAGCTAAACTGAAAGCTTTTGATTTAACAGGGAAAATAGGACAGTTACTGTGAATTGCTCAAATATTTTCAGGAGAAATGTAGTATTTCATAGCACTACACTGCTTCTTAATTGAAATAATTGTTTTGCTACTGAAAAGCAAAATGATTTCAAACAGTGTCAAAACCACCACGCTGATTAGTAAAGTAGTTTAATCGTTTAACTATGCATAACAATGCTACTGCATTTTACACATTAAACTGTACACCACCTCTAGTTAAAGAGAAGTCACATTTCAACTCTTTGAGATTTAAAGTTTTGATCAAAAAAGTTTCTAATTCGATTTTACAGAAGTTGTGTATTTTATTTTGTTGTCCAGATGTTATAATCAGTTTTTGCAATACAGCAGAAAAATTGCTCTAATTTTATTTTGATCTTAACATCACAGACAAGAAGTTCTGAATCTCATTTCCATAGAGATTCTGGGGGGGAAATGTTTTCTGGTAACTGCTCTTACATTGAGTGATTTTGTTCATCTACAATGCCAGAGCGTTCCCGTCTGTCGTGTAACGTACGTGTTCAAAAGTCCCGCTCTTATAATTTTGTTATCTCCCAGCAAACAGTAACATCGTGTATAGTATCATTAAGCTGCTTGTTCATTTGTCACCTCCATGGATAGGAAGTAGATCCCTGACCTTGATAACATTCTTGTTTGTAGCGATTGTTATTTTCTTGTATCTTTGTCAATATGCATTTTTCTAACTGTTCTTCCTCCAGTCAAATAGTTCCACGACAACTAACATCATCACTGCAACACACACCCGACACAACATCGGCACAACATCGGCTCTGGCTGTTTTCACACTGATATTTTCCACGATTTATCCCAGTATTATTACTAGGGTCTTCTTGGTATGAGTGCCGAATTTTCCAGCATTCTGGCTCTGGCTTGTATTCACATAGAATGCTCCCCGACAATTTTCTGGAACCAAAGTTCATAGTGAACGCAGCCCTTATTTGCACCAAAACTTCACGCCATGTCTAGAACTGCATCTTTGGCTGACTTTGTGCTTCAGGTGATCAGATTTATGTCTGCTTGGGACTTTCTCAATCTTTGGCAACTTTGAAAGTTGAATTTATTTTACTAGAGGATGCAAGAGCGACTGACTCCAGAAGAGGGTCTCGGCACAATAAAGGTCTTTGAAATTGAGGTATCAAACGGGAAAACTCCCTTTTCAGCTGTGAACATATGATTACACCAGAACTAAATCTCAAAAATCTTTCCAAAATCTACATTATAGCATTTTGCCAAAAAAAACAACAAACAAACAAAAAAGTTATTTTGTTGAAATGTATAAATCATACACTGTGCCCAGTCCTCCAGTTCTCCTAAGGTTAAACCAGGTGGCTTTAATTAGGCTGCAGGAGAAGCTTAATACTCTGACACCTTTAATGCTACCATCAAGCAGTTTCTTAAACTTGACATTGAATCACCAATAAAGTATGAGTTTGTCTTGCAGTGTAGCTTTATTTTTCCCAACCCAACACAATCACACATTTCAGAAATCCAACACCATTAAAATACAGAAACATAATCTCATTACATTATTCATCTACAGACACATGAACTATATAAACATTATGTGTGCAAGCCTCATCATCAGCATCCATACAGCTTCTGAATCCTCAGAACGTCAATTTTGGACAATCCTTGCCTCTGTCCGATTTCCACAGTCGTATCAGGAATGGGAGTGATGGTTTCCAGCCAGGGCTGAATGGCGAAGGCAGTTCTTCCATAGTGCATGATGGAGCCGTAGTCGTATGGAGTGTTTTGGTTGTTGGTGTTCTGTTTCTCGAAGTTGTAAGCCATATCAGGAGAGATGTTCTTAAAGTTGATTCTGACATACTGGTCACGATCGCTCCTGGTTTGCTCGTGGTAAAAGCCCAGGGCATGATTGAGCTCATGTTGTACGATGCCATTGTAAATACAGCCGTCCCTTTTGAGGGAGACCACCTGTTTGCCACCAGTTCTACCTAGAGCAGAGAAGCACCTGAGAGGAGAGAGGAAATAAAGGGGTTAAATATTGATCTGTTAAAGGTCTGTTAAATGTTTCTTGTTGGTATAGTATGATTGTTCTTACCCATCTTTGTTCTCAATACTGATGTAGTCGGTCTGAGATGATTTGGCCACAAAGCGGATGCAGGTTTTGGCGTGAAAGACCGACATGGCGCTCGCAATCACTGATTTGTCCGAATTGGCTGCAAAAAGGGTCCACAGGTTTAAAATGGCATCTAAATGAATCATAGATATGTTCAATGAATGAAGGAGATTCACATACAGAATTCACCGCTCACTATGTAAGGGATCTCTACTATGTTGTTAGAGTTTTTCTTCCAGAAACAGTTGTTGTTGAGGCAGTAGAGAGCATTTCTGGTTTTGGGAAACAGCATATCTCCTTCAATCAAGAGCTCAGAAGATCCTGTATTTGAAGAGCAATACATTGATGAAATAATGCAACATATTCATAAATCCCGATAATTTTTTAGAAATGTGACCCATTGCTGGCTTTATCTACAAGATGCTTCACCATTGTTGGTTTCTAAAATCCTTGTAGTGATGTCCACACGTTCAGGCTCTGATACAAACACACCATCAAACATCTGCTCCTGGTGGTAGAAACAGAGATGTTTAAAACGACTCATTTGAGGACTGTTAACCGTTTAAGGGAGAGACTGAAAAGGACCTTACCATGAGAGGAGATGCCTGGGTGACGCCAAAAAGCAGCAGCAGAATGGAGAGGGAGGCTCTTGTGTCCATGTTGCCTCAGTGTGTGGAGATGTTCAGGATGCTCCTGTGCTGAGATTTGATGCCTGTGAGCTGTTCTGTCTGGAATTTATATTTACCCGAGTAGGTGGGTCTACTGGAGGATTATGCGTAGGGTTTTAGTGTCCAGAGTCTAAAGTGTGTGCCTACAGGGAGGAAACTCTGACCTCGCCTGTTGGTCCAAAACTTGACACAATCATAAAATATACCTCAGTTTGTTTAACTAATTCACTAAAATGGACACGCTGTAGCTTTTGGACTTTACCACGTGCCCTAAGACAGTGGTGTACAGGGATGGTCCACAATACCTTAAATGTGCTCTGTAGGTTGATTACAAATAAATCCTTATATGTGAAAACATCAGAATTTACTATAGAGATTAGTAAACGACCCCAAAAATATTAGCAAGATGGACAAATATTTATTTAATAGAAAAGAATTTGCTTATAGCTAAACTGAAAGCTTTTGATTTAACCGGGAAAATAGGACAGTTACTGTGAATCGCTAAAATATTTTCAGGAGAAATGTAGTATTTCATAGCACTACACCACTTCTTAATTGAAATAATTGTTTTGCTACTGAAAAGCAAAATGATTTCAAACAGTGTCAAAACCACCACGCTGATTAGTAAAGTAGTTTAATCGTTTAACTATGCATAACAATGCTACTGCATTTTACACATTAAACTGTACACCACTTCTAGTTAAAGAGAAGTCACATTTCAACTCTTTGAGATTTAAAGTTTTGATAAAAAAAGTTTCTAATTCGATTTTACAGAAGTTGTGTATTTTGTTTTGTAGTCCAGATGTTATAATCAGTTTTTGCAATACAGCAGAAAAATTGCTCTAATTTTATTTTGATCTTAACATCACAGAGAAGAAGTTCTGAATCTCATTTCCATAGAGATTCTGGGGGGGAAATGTTTTCTGGTAACTGCTCTTACATTGAGTGATTTTGTTCACCTACAATTCCAGAGCGTTCCCGTCTGTCGTGTAACGTACGTGTTCAAAAGTCCCGCTGTTATAATTTTGTTATCCCCCAGCAAACAGTAACATCGTGTATGGTATCATTAAGCTGCTTGTTCATTTGTCACCTCCATGGATAGGAAGTAGATCCCTGACCTTGATAACATTCTTGTTTGTAGCGATTGTTATTTTCTTGTATCTTTGTCAATATGCAATTTTTTAACTGTTCTTCCTCCAGTCAAATAGTTCCACGACAACTAACATCATCACTGCAACACGCACCCGACACAGCATAAGCTCTGGCTGTTTTCACACTGATATTTTCCAGGATTTAGTAATTACTTTTCATAGTAATATTACTAGGGTCTTGGTATGAGTGCCGAATTTTCCAGCATTCTGGCTCTGGCTTGTATTCACACAGAATGCTCCCCGACAATTTTCTGGAACCAAAGTTCATTGTGAACGCAGCCCTTATTTGCACCAAAACTTCACGCCATGTCTAGAACTGCATCTTTGGCTGACTTTGTGTGTCATGTGATCAGATTTATGTCTGCTTGGGACTTTCTCAATCTTTGCCAACTTTGAAAGTGGCCAAAAGGGAAAACTCCCCTTTCAGCTGTGAACATATGATTACACCAGAACTAAATCTCAAAAATCTTTCCAAAATCTACATTATAGCATTTTGCCAAAAAAATAAAAAAATATATTTAGTTGAAATGTATAAATCATACACTGTGCCCAGTCCTACAGTTCTCCTAAGGTTAAACCAGGTGGCTTTAATTAGGCTGCAGGAGAAGCTTAATACTATGACACCTTTAATGCTACCATCAAGCACTTTCTTAAACTTGACATTGAATCACAAATAAAGTATGAGTTTGTCTTGCAGTGTAGCTTTATTTTTCCCAACCCAACACAATCAATCATTTCAGAAATCCAACACCATTAAAATACAGAAACATAATCTCATTACATTATTCATCTACAGACACATGAACTACATAAAATTATGTGTGCAAGCCTCATCATCAGCATCCATACAGCTTCTGAATCCTCAGGACGTCAATTTTGGACAATCCCTGCCTCTGTCCGATTTCCACAGTCGTATCAGGAATGGGAGTGATGGTTTCCAGCCAGGGCTGAATGGCGAAGGCAGTTCTTCCATAGTGCATGATGGAGCCGTAGTCGTATGGAGTTTTTTGGTTGTTGGTGTTCTGTTTCTCGAAGTTGTAGGCCATATCAGGAGAGATGTTCTCAAAGTTGATTCTGACATACTTGTCACGATCGCTCCTGGTTTGCTCGTGGTAAAAGCCCAGGGCATGATTGAGCTCATGTTGTACGATGCCATTGTAAATACAGCCGTCCCTTTTGAGGGAGACCACCTGTTTGCCACCAGTTCTACCTAGATCAGAGAAGCATCTGAGAGGAGAGAAGGAATAAAGGGGTTAAATATTGATCTGTTAAAGGTCTGTTAAATGTTTCTTGTTGGTATAGTATGATTGTTCTCACCCATCTTTGTTCTCAATACTGATGTAGTCGGTCTGAGATGATTTGGCCACAAAGCGGATGCAGGTTTTGGCGTGAAAGACCGACATGGCGCTCGCAATCACTGATTTGTCCGAATTGGCTGCAAAAAGGGTCCACAGGTTTAAAATGGCATCTAAATGAATCATTGATATGTTCAATGAATGAAGGAGATTCACGTACAGAATTCACTGCTCACTATGTAAGGGATCTCCACTATGTTGTTAGAGTTTTTCTTCCAGAAACAGTTGTTGTTGAGGCAGTAGAGAGCATTTCTGGTTTTCGGAAACAGCATATCTCCTTCAATCAAGAGCTCAGAAGATCCTGTATTTGAAGAGCAATACATTGATGAAATAATGCAACATATTCATAAATCCCAATCACTTTTTAGAAATGTGACCCATTGCTGGCTTTATCTACAAGATGCTTCACCATTGTTGGTTTCTAAAATCCTTGTAGTGATGTCCACAGGTTCAGGCTCTGATACAAACACACCATCACACATCTGCTCCTGGTGGTAGAAACAGAGATGTTTAAAACGACTCATTTGAGGACTGTTAATCATTTAAGGGAGAGACTAGAAAGGACCTTACCACGAGAGGAGACGCCTGGGCGACGCTAAAAAGCAGCAGCAGAATGGATAGGGAGGCTCTTGTGTCCATGTTGCCTCAGTTTGTGGGGATGTTCAGGATGCTCCTGTGCTGAGATTTGATGCCTGTGAGCTGTTCTGTCTGGACTTTATATTCACCCGAGTAGGTGGGTCTACTGGAGGATTATGGGTAGGGTCTTAGTGTCCAGAGACTAATGTGTTTAACTAAAGGGAGTGCACTCTATGTTAAGCCCAAAGCCCTGTAGAATCAATGGAGGTACCCAAGCTTGTTTAACTAATAGGGCTGTCACTTTACATTCGAAAATCGATTGCACAATCGTGTACCAACCAACACAAGTTTCGAAAATGAAAATAGGGAATCGATTTTAACGGTCTTTTCTCGGAGCGTGTCCAGCTCGTCACGATACGCCCGCAGCGAACGCGCATAACACAGAAACTACAGGCATTGACAAATACACATAACAGCAACTTATACTTCTGCATAATGTGTCTCTTTTTTCTACAAAAATGCGAATTCTGCAAGTATTCAGACAGTCTCATGCATACAGATACAGATTCGGGCTACAGTCTACAATCGCCTATGTAGGCGAAATTTGTTTTACATTTCTAACCGTAAACACAGCTATGTTGAAGACTGCAGTAATGTTTTTCATTGATGTTATGGCAGTCCACTCTGCTTATTGTTTTTCAAGAATGTTTCACTCCTGTTTGTCATTGTGCACGAAACTTCACGCCAATAAATCAAGAATATTGCTGACTTGTGCATGTCTCAAGCGCCCTTTTTACGTTAGTCCTAACTGCCTGTTAGTTGTCCGTGGATTTGCCTATATTTGGATGCACTTAAAAAAAAAAGTATTTATTTGGGAATCAAATTCTTGTCTCAACCTTATCATCACATCAGCTCTATAGATGCATCAGTGGCTCTAGCCATGCCTGGAGTGGTTTCCTTCATCTCTGCCAAGGATGTTCCTGGTCAGAATCGAAGACTCTGGTTCAACAACCCAGAGGAGCTTTTTGCAGAAGAAGAGGTACTACAATAAACATTCTCTGGTTTAGAGATCCATCTGAATACTAAATTATTTCTAGCTCAGATTAGATGTATCAAGCTTTAATATCCATCAACAGTGTTTTTTTATTTTATTTTTTTATTTCAGGTACATTGTAATGAAGTGTCTTGTCTGTTTGCCCTTTCCAGGTCATCTGTGTGGGGCAGATTATTGGTGCCACTGTGGCTGAGACCAGAGAACAAGCCAAAAGAGCAGCCGAGCAGGTGGCCATTAATTACCAGGACATCCAACCTATCTTTTTCACTATAGAGGTATTTCTAAACAAATTTACATTAATAAAACACTTAATGGAGTGCTGCATGAAAGTTTGGGAGCAGCACTTATATTTTATCCTGCTAATCACAACACCACAACATCTTTGTTTTTATTAAGGAGGCCATAGAACACCAGTCCTTCTTTGACCCCAAGAGAAAACTGGAAAGAGGAAATGTCGAAGAAGCATTTGAGAAAGTTGACCACATACTGGAGGGTTTGTACAATTAAATATGAATCCTTAATTTGAATCAGATTCAACTCTGAATCTCTTTATATAGAAATCTTTTTTGAACCGTTAGTTGGGCTTTTTCTTGATTCAATGTGAATAATCATTCTTTTATATCTCACAGGTGAGCTGTATATGGGTGGCCAGGAACATTTCTACATGGAAACTCAGGGATTGGTTGCGATTCCTAAGGGAGAAGCAAGTGAAATGGAGCTCTTTGTTGCCAGTCAGCATGCAGCTTATACTCAGGTTTGTATTACCCCAATGACATACATTGATGAATATGAATCAATATAAAGATATTCATATTTCAAGCGACAGGTACCATAAGATTTTATTCTTCCTGTTCCTTTTTTTTTTTTCTCGTTCATGCACGTTATGAATGAATGAATTTTATGTATGACTTGTGCAATAAATAAATAAATAAATAAATATTTTACCCTAATGACGTACGTTGATGAATATGATTCAATATAAATATATTCATATTTTGATGTAAATCTGCTTAAATAAACCAAATTAACTTAAAAATAGGAGATTGTGAATATGAAATAACACAATGATATATTTACATAATCTTACTCCAGTATTGGCATAATTTCCTTTTTTAAACAACAGGAAGTGGTGGGTATCACTCTTGGAATTGACTCTAATAAGATCACATGTCATGTGAAAAGGCTGGGAGGTGGATTTGGTGGTAAAGTCATGAAGATTGCATCATTATCTGCCATCGCTGCTACGGCCGCTTACAAGTATGGCAAAATGAAATTCTTTCTTCTTTTCATTTGCATATGTATTTGCTTTTATTGCTTATATTTAAGTATATCGTTTACTTATTTTTGTGAAATTTAAAGAAAAGATGTTTCTGAACTATGCTGATGCTAAGTATTGACTACACTCAAAATCGATCCACAGGACTGGCCGTGCTGTGCGATGTGTTCTAGAACGTGGAGATGACATGCTCATCACCAGTGGCAGGTCCCCTTTCTTGGGGAAGTACAAGGTAATTTGGCATTATGGGCAATTACTTTTGAAATCACTGGACAACTGTGCATCACAACAGCTTAAGTCCCATCTTTTTCCTACAGGTTGGATACATGAATGATGGAACAATCCTGGCTGCTGATATCACATACTACAGTAATGGAGGATGCACTCTGGACGAATCCTCTTTTGTATGTTGGTTTTTAAAAATAGGCAATCCCTGATGAAATATTGAAATTCAAATAAGTAAATCCTGAAAAGGAACTGTGAGCAAGGCTTGCAAAGAGAGACACTATCATGGATCTAAGTTTACCTTGAATTCTTATGTAGGTCAGTCTCCAAGTCACATACTGTTTACTTTTTGTCATTTCGACCAGATCATGGAGAAAGCGCTCCTTCACATGGATAATGGTTACAAGATCCCTCATCTACGTGGACGTGGACTGGTGTGCAAGACCTACTTACCCTCATATACAGCATTCCGTGGCTTTGGTGGACCTCAGGGTTTGACCATCATCGAAAGCGTGTTACACGAGGTGGCTGTCAAGTGTGGCTTGCCTACACATCAGGTGGGACCTTTATGAAAACAGAACAAGTTGGCTGAACAAACGTCAAACAGTGTTTTAATGGTTTGAAATTTGAGCTTGATAACCAAAAGATTGTATGTTTAAGTGTTGATTCAAGATGTTATTTAGGTTGCTGAGTTGTTGAGAAGTATCATAAATTTGCTGAAGTGAGATTATTTTGGTGTGTTAAGAACTTGATGGACCTTCTGCTCAACTCTCTGAAAAAAACAAACAAACATACTTTACAGGTGAGAGACATCAACTTGTACAAGGACGAGAAATGCTACACCCACCACAAGCAGCTCTTTTCCCCGCATGACATGGTGCGGTGCTGGAACGAGTGTCTAGAAAAATCCGACTATACCCATCGATGCCTATCCATTGAGCAGTTTAACGCCCACAACCACTGGAAGAAGCGTGGGATCTCCATTGTCCCACTGAAGTTTGGAATCGGATTCTCCAAGGGCTTCTATAACCAGGTGGGTGAAAACTTGTGAGATTGCACATAAAATGGTGCATTTTGGTTTGAAGCTTCACACGACCACTTTAAAGGTTTTACCATGGTATTAGTCAAGACTACTATGAAGAATTTCAAATCTTGGAAAATGTTCTTGTTACTCTCTTCAGGGAGCAGCATTGGTGAACATCTACAAAGATGGATCGGTTCTCATTTCCCATGGGGGAACCGAGATGGGTCAAGGTATCAACACCAAAGCCATACAGGTACGATGAGTCTCAGTGTTAAACGATGGATCCAAATACATACATCACATGAAATATGCCAGTTGCAACATAATGTCAATCTTCGACAAATTGCAGATTGCCAGTCGCATTTTGAAGGTTCCAATGTCTTCGATCCACATCAAGGAGACCTGCACAGGAAACGTGCCCAATGCTGCACCATCCGCTGCATCCTTTGGCACGGATGCTGTCGGGATGGCGGTCAAGGTATAGTGACAGTCATCCATTTACAAGTATTTACATTACTTTTTTTTTCACAACTGAAATTGTAATATTTTGCATGTAGAATGGTTGTGAGAAACTAATGAGACGTCTGGAGCCACTCATTAAGAAACATACCCAATACACCTGGCAGCAACTGGTTAGTAAGAGTGATATCCAAATACTCAATCGTATAATACAAAGTGAATTAAAGATGTTACAGTGAGCGCCAAAGGAGAATCACTTACCTACTATGTTTCCAGGTGGTGGAAGCATATTGCCAGAAGATCAGTTTGTCAGCAACAGGTTTCTTCATGTAAGTGTTCGATGATGTAGCATAATGTGTACCATAATGTAGCCGCATGGTAAAATGTTTGAGCATCCAACAAAATATTTGTGATATTTTGATAGTTGATTAAATGTATAAATATAAAATAAATGACATACTTATAACAGTATAAATATCAAATAAATTATATACTTATAACAGGGGCCCACACACCAGTGTTGACTGGGAGAAGAGTAAGGGCAGTGCATACTATTACTTTACTTTCGGTGCCTGTTGCTCAGAGGTGGAAATTGACTGCTTGACAGGAGATCACAAGGTGCTTGTCTTTTTTATTCATCTATATTTATAAAATCAAATAATTCATTAAAAAACGAATATAATTTGGCTATGGAATGCATTGTGATAGGCCTACATGTTGTATTACAGATTTATAAGCAGTTATTTATGTCATTGGCCTAGATTCTAATGCTGCAATTTATCAGGTTATGTGTGCGTACATTCACAATTTGAATATCAAAATTTTGTGGGCTGTGAAATGATATTTTACAGAACATTAGGACTGATATTGTGATGGATGTTGGTCGGAGCATAAACCCTGCTCTGGATGTTGGACAGGTACGAAAGATATGTTACTGCATTTTAAGTGTGTGTGTGTGTGTGTGTGTGTATATATATATATATATATATATATATATACACACACACACATACATAATCTATTCACCTATCTGTCTATATACATACACACACACACACACACACACACACACACATATACACGTGTGTGTGTGAATAATATTTCTAAATTTCTTCTAAAAAAACAAATAATTAAATATTGGTTGTATTATTTGGCAAATTAGTCACCATACAGTTAGTAAATCTGTGTGTGTTTACAGGTCGAGGGTGGTTTCGCCCAGGGAATTGGGCTCTACACAATAGAAGAGCTGAATTTTTCCCCCGAGGGTGTGTTGTTGACCAGGGGTCCCTCTCAGTATAAAATCCCAGCTCTGTGTGACATCCCTCCTCAACTAAACGTGCATCTGCTGAGCAACGCAGAAAATCCTCATGCCATATACTCTTCAAAGGTAAGACAAACCCCCCCTGAATGTCAATACAATATGTTGTTGAGACAAAATAAGAAAGTTGTTTAATTAAACTGCCAAATAATTAGTAATATTTACCTCTCAGCGATAATTGCAGACAAAACAAACACCAAAAGTTGTGTCTAGGCTTCTGTGATGGTAAAACTCTTCAGGTCAGGCTGGTTCACAGCAGACTTCAATCATTTAAGCAGATAAAACAACGTTTGCAACCTACTTTACTTCCGTAGTCTGACATACTTCCGAGCAAAACAGGATATTTATGCACAGTGGAAATTTTAATTAATGTTGAAATATTGGTTTAAAAGGTTATTAAAATTTTTAGGGGATCGGGGAGCCTCCTGTGTTTTTCGGCTGCACTTTGTTCTTCGCCATTAAAGAAGCAATTGCGGCTGCACGGAGGGAGAGAGGCCTGAGCGACAGTTTTCCTTTCTCTTCTCCTGCTACTGCGGAAAAAATACGCATGGCCTGTGAAGACTGCTTTACCAGGATGGTGGGTGTGAATAAATTCACTTGAAATATATAATGCTACCAATATATAATATATAACCTACCTATATATAATGTTAATGTTAAAATAATTAATGCTACCAATATATAATATATAACCTACCTATATATAATGTTAATATTATATAATTAACTATAATATAATATATAATTTACTTTATACTTTATATAATATTTTTTATTATCTAATACATTTAATATACTGTATATTATTATATATTATTATTTCAGGTTTATGGTTTACGCTCTTGATATTAATCTTAAATATCACTTCTTTTTTTCTTTTTCTTTTTTTACAGAATCCACTGGACAAGAAAGTAAAAACCAAACCCTGGTCTATTAATGTGTGAAGAAAAACATACCCAAATTCAAACTTTTTAATGCCTCACCTAAACAAGATGTAACTTCCTTTTCATTGTTGGAGACTTTGAGCTCATAAATTGGTCATCAATTCAAACTATTAACCTTAGATGACATGTCTGGGACTATATCTTCTAGCGTCCTTGATATTTTAATTGTGCAGTTAATGTTTTATAAAAGCAATAAGTAACTTGCTTAAATAACCAATAGTAGGATGAGGAATAATGTAATTCACATTTATTAAACTTGTCAAGCTGTCAAAGAAATCATAAATGTTAAGTGTGTTAATAATAAACATAACTATAAATTGGTCTTGAGACGTGATTGCATGCAGAGCATCTTTTGTCTGTTTTTAGTTTCAGCAAACAGCTGATAATAGTTGGATGTTAAATCAAGCGACTGTAAAATCATAAATGTTAAGTGTGTTCATAATAAACATAACTATAAATTGGTCTTGAGACGTGATTGCATGCAGAGCATCTTTTGTCTGTTTTTTGCTTTAGTTGATTAGTTTCGGCTAGCAGCTGATAATAGTTGGATGTTAAATCAGGCGACTGTGAAATCATAAATGTCATGTGATTTGATAAGAGCAACACACAGAGATAAAAATGTAATAATAGGATGATGATGTTGTTTTCATATGTCCAGAGCCCATGGCTGAGCTGGTCCAGAAGTTGATCCAGGTTCACTTTGTGCAACCTACCAAAAACAAAATTATATTAATTTTATTCAGGTTTAAAACATATTTATCTTTAAGGATTTGTTTAATATAGATTTAGACACTTGAGCACGAATGGGTTACTGTTATTCTCATACCATCTTTGTGAAGTGTGTGGCACAGGCCAGACATGCCCGCTCTGGGGTGGCAGGGCTGTTTAGCTGAAAGGGGCCGGTTAAACCTGCATCCTTTCGGGCTGCAGTCACAGCGTCTTTAATAGCAAAGAATACAGAACTGCCCAGGAACAATGTCGGTTCTCCGATCCCCTAAAACAAGTGGGAAAGTGCACCACAATCAGAAAGCTTTAGTTTGCATTTATGTCACATCTAGATCAGATCTAGAAAAGCAAAAAAGAAAACACTAAAAATGTATACAAAGTCACACAAAAATCTAAAATAGGGTTCTGTATCAGGTTTGAATGCACTTGTAAGTGAACCACAATGGTTCCACAAAATCAAAATAAACTGACTTTGTGAACCTGGGAAGTGCATACATCCGTGATAAGGAGAAGATGAGTGAGAGTGAATCACCTTTGATGAATAGATGGCATGAGGGTTGGTTGAGCCGGCTAAAAGGTAGACATTGAACTTCAGAGGGACGTCACAAAAGGCCGGGATCTTGTACTGGCCTGGTCCACGTGTGTACAGAACACCAGATGGAGAAAACTTGAGCTCCTCCATGGTGTAGAGACCCAGACCCTGCATGAACGCTCCCTCAATCTAACACACATACGTATTATATGAATAAATACATATATACGTATATTGTAGGATAGTCTTTTCTGCTCGCCAAGGCTGCATTTATTTGATCAAGAATACAGTAAAAACAGTAATATTGTGAAATATTGCAATTTAAAATAGCTGTTTTCTATTTGAATATATTTTAAAATGTAATTCATTCCTGCAATGGCAAAGCTGAATTTTTTTCTGCATCATTACTCCAGTCTTCAGTGTCACATGATCCTTCAGAAATCATTCTTATATGCTGATTTGATGCTCAACAAACATTTCTTCTTATTATCATTTAAAAAAAAAATGTTTTAAAAGAACTTTGAACAGTAGTGTATATGGGTCATTTGCCTATTATTAGAGTATAATATAATATAATATATAAATGAGGCAAACAAAATTATTAAAATGTTTAAATGTGAAAAAACTGATGATAATTATGAACTTAACTAATACAATTATTAAAAAATAATTATTTTTCTCAAAATGTGCTCTTGGACCTGACACAAGGGGGAGCTAACACTTCTTTTATTCTGGTACAGTTACTGGACAATAGTGGTTAATCTAAAAAAATTACCAATATTCCTAATTAATCAGATATATCTATTAACCACACATTTTTTTATTATATATTTTTGGTATTTAAAAAGGTTCATTTCTACAAAGCGAGGGAACATCATAGAGAACATCTTACCTGACCAATGTCAATGGACGGATTTATACTTCTGCCAATATCAACAACAATATCCGTCCTCAAGGTCTATGAGGAAAAGATGCAGTATGTCAGATTCATTTTACACTGATTAAACAAACAGCAAATGCCCTAAATCTTCTGCATCATATCTGCATTTACCCTGTACTCTCCAGTCAAACAGTCCAGCTCAACCTCACTGCAGCACACGGCATACGTGAAGTAAGCGTACGGCTTGCCTTCCTGCTTCTCCCAGTCCATGTCTAGATCATGACCTCTGAAAACAGACAAAACGCTAAAGCATCAAACAAAACCTCCATGTTTTGTCTAGTTTTAAGCCTTTGTTCTCGTCTTTGATGATGCACTGAAAATCACGCTGTTGAAAAACACTCTCAGCTAGCACTTTTATGTCTCAAAGTACATTTAGAAAACAAAAAAACTCCTTTTAAAGGACATTTGGATGATTTACCTGTAGAATCCTGTGGCTGACAGACTGATCTTCTCCAAAAATGCTGTCATTATCTTTAAAGACATAATTTAAAGCAAAAAAAAAAAAAAATTAAATACATAAAAAATTAAAAAAGAGTGATGGCAATAAAAAAAAAAATGAATATGGTAAAGTCCCTGTACACATGACTTTGAATGGCTTATTCCTTTTATATAACAGCAGCAACATTAAATAATAATCACAATGAAAAAATCTTCCACTAAATAATATAGTTAATTAACCGCATATAATATTATGTATAAATATAGATGATAGTATAGATTTTTGAATAAACTGAGGTTACAGGTTATTTCACAACGGCTTTGAACGTGGCTTATTCAATCAGGTTTTAAAGTCTGAATTATCCATACAGGATATTGTAGAATTAATTACTGTACCCATTATTTTTATTTTGCATCAAAAACGAGAAATTTGAATAGTTTGTCAACTTTACCCAGTTCTGCCATGTTCCCCCAGGATTCTTCTTTCTGATTGGCTCTAGTCTTTTGTACAGTATTTGGCAGGCATCCTGCAAAAAAATTATTTTAACAATCCTAAAACGGACATTAAAAGCATAAAAAGGCCAAACAATCAAAATGCATACATTTAATGATTTCTTCAAAACCTATAGACAGAAGACATAAATCCTTCAAGATCAACAAATTATGTTGTCCAATCTGATCTTGTGCTTCAAAATCTGCTGTTCGATATACCTGCACAGCCATTCCGTTGGCGTCGGTACCAAAGGACGCAGCAGACGGGCAGGTATTCGGGACACACTGTGTGCTGGTTTCAGAGATGTGGATCAAAGAAGCAGGAATATTCAGCTCTCGACTCGCCACCTGTGAGAAAACGAGATCAGCCCAAAAACTCTGAAATGGTCCCAGATCTGTGCAGAAAGCTGGAAGTGGTACCTGTTGGATTTTAGTGTGTATGCCTTGACCCATTTCCGCCCCACCGTGGCTCACTAGCACAGATCCATCCTTATAAATATGCACGAGAGCTGCCGCCTTTGTTATAAACATACACACACACACACACACACCAAAAGATCATTTGGAGTTAATTTAAAATAACTTAAAAGTCTCGGCAGCATGTTTTAGGTTACAGTAACCTGGTTGAGGAAGCCCTCTGAAAACCCAATGCCATATTTAATTGGTATTATGGCAATTCCTCTCTTTTTGTACTGGTTCTGCTGGTTAAAGAGATCGATGGCCTGCCGTCTCTGACTGACGGCAGCTTTTTCCATACACTCGTTCCAGCAGAGGACGAGATTCTTTGGGTCAAACTCCATCTTGTAGTGAGTGAGGGAAACTTCCTTGTACATGTTTATCTCCCTGATCTGCAACAATAAAATAATGAAAGATTAAAAATACAAATAAAAATAGATAAATATTAGTTTCCATTTCAGCAAAGGCTATATTCCTGAAAATCAATAAATGAATACATATTTATTACTATATCATCATCAAAGGCTAAATTAATGACAATAAACAAATACATATTCATTTCCATAATAGCAAAGACTATATTCATGAAATAAATAAATAAATAAATATATATGTATGCATGAATTACTGACTGTATCAGCAAAGGCTAAATTAATAATAATAATCAATAAATCAATAAAAATGTATACATTTCCATATCAGCAAAGACTATATTCATGACAATCAATCAATAAATAATAATTAATTTCCATTTCAGCAAAACCATATTCATGAAAATAAATATTAATTTCCATATCAGCAAAGAATATGTTCATGACGATAAATAAATAAATATTAATTTCCATATCAGCAAAGACAATACTCATGAAAATAAATCAATAAATATGAATTAATTTCCATATCAGAAAAATATATATTCATGACACTAAATGAAATAAATAGTGCTGTATCAGCATAAAGGCTAAATTAATGACAGTAAAGACTATATTCATGACAGTAAATCAATCAATAAATATGAATTAATTTCCATATTACCAAATACTATATTCATGATAATAAATCAAAATTAATTTCCATATCAGTAATGACTATATTCATGAAAAAAAAAGAAATTAAAAAACAATTATAATATTTATATAGTATATATGATATATATGTGTGTGTATATGTGTGTGTGTGTGTGTGTGTGTGTGTGTATATATATATATATATATATATATATATATATATATATTAGTGCTGGGCAAAGATTAATCGCATCCAAAATAAAAGTTTGTGTTTGCACAATATATGTGTGTGTACTGTGTATAATTATTTTGTATATATAAATACACACATATGCATGTATATATTTAAGAAATATTTGCATGTATATACTGTATATGTATTTATACATAATTTATATTAAATATCTTAAATATATACATGCATATGTGTGTATTTATATATACAAAATAATTATACACAGTACACACACATATATTATGCAAACACAAACTTTTATTTTGGATGCGATTAATCGCGATTAATCTTTGCCCAGCACTAATATATATATATATATATATATATATATATATATATATATATATATATATATATATACAGACCCTTTCCAAAAAATTTGAATATCATGGAAAAGTTTATTTATTTCCATAATTCCATTCAAAACGTTAAACTTCCATATATTATAGATTCAGGGCCCACAACTTAAATGATTTCAAGTATTTAGTTGTTTATTTGTACATAACTTGGACTCTGGGACCTTGGTTTCCAAATGAGATGCAAAATTTGCTCTCATCAGAAAAGAGGACTTTGGTCCACCGTGCTTTATTAAATCCAGAGTCAACGCAGTCGTCTACCAGGACATTTTCAGAGCACTTCATGCTTCCTTCATTTTCCCGCAGGATTTGCACCTGCCCACACTGCCAAAAGAACCAAAACCTGGTTCAATGACCATGGTATTACTGTGTAATTACTGTGTGATTTCATGTAATATTCGAATTTTTTGAAATCCTGTTTTCGTGGGTTTTATGAGCTGGAAGCCCAAATTATGTACAAATAAACAACTAAATACTTGAAATCGTTTAAGTTGTGGGCCCTGAATCTATAATCTATGGAAGTTTAACGTTTTGAATGGAATTATGGAAATAAATAAACTTTTCCATGATATTCAAATTTTTTGGAAAGGGTCTGTATATATATATATATATATATAAATTTATTTCCATTTCGACAGAGACTATATTCATGACAATAAATAAATAAATATAAATTAATTTCCATATCAGTAAGGACTATGACTAACTAACTGTTAAAAACAAATACATATATGTTCATTACCATATAAGCATCAAACTTTATGTTTATGACAAATTTAAAGTTGGCAATAAATAAATAAATATAAATACATAAATAAATAATAATAATAAATAAAAAAATTCATTACCATATCAGCAAAGGCTATATTCATAACAATAAATAAATAAATGAATAAATGGATAAAAATGCGTTGCCATATCAACACCAAAGGCTATTTTCATACCAGTAAACAAAAAAATACATATTCATTACCATATCAGCATCCAAGGCTATATTTATGACCATCCATCCATGCATACATACATACATACATACATACATACATACACGCATCAATAAATATCAGATGGTATCAAAATTAAAGGATATTTTTATGCCCGTAAATAAATGATGAAAGGCGAAATATACAGTATGTACTGTATATATTCATATATTCCCCATATATTAACACCAACAGTTCATTAGCTCGATCAGTAGTAATATACAGTATGAAGTGTAATGATGTCAACAGGCCAAAAGCAAAACATCGTTTTGTGACTGCATGACACCGACCTCTTCAGGTAGACGGCCGAGTTTAAGAGCAACATCATCGATCATACTCTCAATGACCAGCATGCACTGGGGCACACCGAACCCTCGGAATGCAGTATTGGAGGGCAGGTTGGTCTTGCAGGCCGCCGATCGCCCACGCAAGTTTAGAATATTATAGGCGTTATCGAGATGTAGGAGGATCTTCTCGGCGACCTGGCAGAGTGAAATATAAGAATAATGATCTGTAATATATGTTCTCCAATGTTTTTCACAAAGGTGTCTGCAGTGACCCTGAACATGTAGCTTCCACTATTAAACCACTTAAGCAGGAAGTGATCTCACCAGTACGGACTCATCTGCTGTGTTTCCGGAGTTGGCGTAGTACTGGAAATCGGCTGCTGTTATCCTCCCGTTATTCATAAATCCCACCTGTTGGAGTCAAAGTCAGAAACATGCCAACATATACAGGTCCTTCTCAATAAATTAGCATATTGTGATAAAGTTCATTATTTTCCCTAATGTAATGATAAAAATTAAACTTTCATATATTTTAGATTCATTGCACACCAACTGAAATATTTCAGGTCTTTTATTGTTTTAATACTGATGATTTTGGCATACAGCTCATGAAAACCCAAAATTCCTGTCTCAATAAATTAGCATATTTCATCAGACCAATAAAAGAAAAGTGTTTTTAATACAAAAAAAGTCAACCTTCAAATAATTATGTTCAGTTATGCACTCAATACTTGGTCGGGAATCCTTTTTGCAGAAATGACTGCTTCAATGCGGCGTGGCATGGCCGTAATCAGCCTGTGGCACTGCTGAGGTGTTATGGAGGCCCAGGATGCTTCGATAGCGGCCTTAAGCTCATCCAGAGTGTTGGGTCTTGCGTCTCTCAACTTTCTCTTCACAATATCCCACAGATTCTCTATGGGGTTCAGGTCAGAAGAGTTGGCAGGCCAATTGAGCACAGTAATACCATGGTCAGTAAACCATTTACCAGTGGTTTTGGCACTGTGAGCAGGTGCCAGGTCATGCTGAAGAATGAAATCTTCATCTCCATAAAGCTCTTCAGCAGATGGAAGCATGGAGTGCTCCAAAATCTCCTGATAGCTAGCTGCATTGACCCTGCCCTTGATAAAACACAGTGGACCAACACCAGCAGCTGACATGGCACCCCAGACCATCACTGACTGTGGGTACTTGACACTGGACTTCAGGCATTTTGGCATTTCCTTCTCCCCAGTCTTCCTCCAGACTCTGGCACCTTGATTTCCGAATGACATGCAAAATTTGAGCAACCACTGAGCAACAGTCCAGTGCTGCTTCTCTGTAGCCCAGGTCAGGCGCTTCTGCCGCTGTTTCTGGTTCAAAAGTGGCTTGACCTTGGGAATGCGGCACCTGTAGCCCATTTCCTGCACACGCCTGTGCACGGTGGCTCTGGATGTTTCTACTCCAGACTCAGTCCACTGCTTCCGCAGGTCCCCCAAGGTCTGGAATCGGTCCTTCTCCACAATCTTCCTCATGGTCCGGTCACCTCTTCTCGTTGTGCAGCGTTTTTTGCCACACTTTTTCCTTCCCACAGACTTCCCACTGAGGTGCCTTGATACAGCACTCTGGGAACAGCCTATTCGTTCAGAAATTTCTTTCTGTGTCTTACCCTCTTGCTTGAGGGTGTCAATGATGGCATTCTGGTCAGCAGTCTTACCCATGATTGCGGTTTTGAGATATGAACCAGGCTGGGAGTTTTTAAAAGCCTCAGGAATCTTTTGCAGGTGTTTAGAGTTAATTAGTTGATTCAGATGATTAGGTTAATAGCTCGTTTAGTGAACCTTTTCATGATATGCTAATTTTTTGAGACAGGAATTTTGGGTTTTCATGAGCTGTATGCCAAAATCATCAGTATTAAAACAATAAAAGACCTGAAATATTTCAGTTGGTGTGCAATGAATCTAAAATATATGAAAGTTTAATTTTTATCATTACATTATGGAAAATAATTAACTTTATCACAATATGCTAATTTATTGAGAAGGACCTGTAAGTAAATTATATAAATAAAGAGTAGCTATACTAATAACAGCTAATAAACATTCACAGTAATTTTTTTAATAAGTGTTAGGAAAACCACTAGCCTTATATTTTCCCCACACCGGGTGACGCCCTCCGGTTATCAGCATGTCCTCTCCTCTCTCTAAAACACATCGTACTGGCCGTCCAGTCCTGGAGAGAGAGAATTCATATTTAATATTTAATTTAAATAAATTATTGTGAATCTTTCATTCTGATGACTGGGGTCCGACTTATTTCGACTCACTTCCAAGCAGCAACAGCAGTGATAGAGGCCAAAATGGCAGTTTTGGTGACTTTGCCTCCGAAAGCTCCTCCCAGTCGCTTAATGTGACAAGAAATGCGATTGGACGGGATTCCCAACGTCTCAGCTACCGACTCCTACAACAAATTGGAACAAACATACTTTCTAGTACATGTTTATCTCCCTGGTTTGCAAAAATAAAGTACAATAAAATAAAATGTAATAAAATATTTAAATATATATAATAAAAGGAAATAAATAAAAACAAAACAAAAAATTAAATAAAATTAAGTCTCAGCTCCTGACTCCTACAACGAAAAAAAAAAAAAAAAAAATCTACATAATAATCTCCCTGATTTGCACAAATAACGTAAAATAAAATCTAATTAATAAAATCTTAATAATATAATATGATATAATATAATAAAATTATATAAAATAAAATAAAATAAAATATGAGACAAAATAAAAAAGTCTCCATTACTATACTATACTTTCTTGTGCATGTTTATCTCCATGATCTGCGAAAATAAAATAAAAATGTAATATAATATAAACTGTTAAATGTATAATATAACAATGTCTCAGCGCGTAGAAAATTTGTCACACGAGTTTTGTCTCATCTTTGTCTCAGACAGCAAGTGCAGTGAGTTTGCTTCTTTCTTCTCTGAGAAAATCAATAATATCAGAAAGGTGATCAGCACATCCTTGAGTTGTGCCGGGGTCAGACAGATCAGACCACCTGAGAAAGTAGTTACTATGTCTGACTTCAAAGAAATTGACGGCAACATTTTGGAAGAAACCGTACAACACCTTAAAACATCAACCTGTGCTCTTGACACACTTCCCACATCTTTTTTCAAAAGTGTGTTAAACAGTTTAGAAGCAGATCTTCTAGAAGTGGTAAATGCCTCACTTCTCTCTGGGAGTTTTCCAAACTCCCTGAAAACTGCAGTTGTCATGCTCCTCATGAAAAATATTCATCTGGATAAGACCATATTAAGCAACTACAGACCGATCTCAAATCTTCCTTTCATAGGCAAGATCATTGAAAAAGTTGTCTTCAACCAGCTGAACAAATTCTTATGCTCGAATGGATCCTTTGACAATTTTCAATCTGGTTTCTGACCGCACCACAGCACAGAGACAGCGCTCATAAAGATAATAAACGATATTCGCTTAAATACTGATTCAGGAAAATTATCAGTGCTGGTACTACTCGACCTCAGTGCTGCATTTGACACTGTCGATCATAACATACTTCTTGACAGGCTGGAAAACTGGGTGGGGCTTTCTGGGATAGTCCTAAAATGGTTCAGGTCATACTTAGATGGGAGAGGTTATTATGTGAGTATAGGAGACCATAAGTCTGAGTGGACATCCATGGCATGCGGAGTCCCTCAAGGCTCAATTCTTGCGCCACTCCTGTTCAACCTGTATATGCTCCCACTGAGCCAAATAATGAAAAAGAACAAAATTGCTTACCACAGCTATGCAGACGACACACAGCTGTACTTAGCCCTATCGCCTAATGATTACAGCCCCATTGACTCCCTGTGCCAATGCATTGATGAAGTCAACAGTTGGATGTGCCAAAACTTTCTTCAGTTAAACAAAGACAAAACTGAAGTCATTGCATTTGGAAACAAAGATGAAGTTTTCCAGGTGAACGCATACCTTCACTCTAGGGGTCAAACAACAAAAAATCAAGTCAGGAATCTTGGTGTGTAACTTGGTGTGAGTCAGAGCTTAGTTTCAGTAGTCATGTCAAAGCAATAACCAAATCAGCATACTATCATCTGAAAAATATTGCAAGAATTAGATGCTCTGTTTCCAGAAAAGACTTAGAGAAACTTGTTCATGCTTTCATCACCAGCAGAATGGATTATTGTAATGGACTCCTCACTGGCCTTCCCAAAAAGACCATAAGACCGTTGCAGCTCATACAGAACACTGCCGCCAGGATTCTGAGCAGAACCAGAAAATATGAACATATCACACCAGTCCTCAGGTCTTTACACTGGCTCCCAGTTAGATTTAGGATTGATTTTAAAGTATTATTACTGGTATATAAGTCATTCAATGGCCTAGGACCTCAATACATTGCAGATATGCTCACTGAATATAAACCCAACAGATCACTCAGATCATTAGGATCAATCAGCTAGAAATATCAAGGGTTCACTCTAAGCATGGCGAGTCCGCTTTAAGCTATTATGCCAGCCACAGCTTTTTTTGAAAACTTTTTTTAATTTGAAGATGAAGGTAAATTGTACTTAATTTGTCTTCTGGGAAATATATATATATTCAAACAAAATAAGAAAAATTTGGACATCTTCAAACTGTTCAAAAGTTTTATGCATTGTGTTTCCTTCTGGAGTATCAGTGAATGTTTAAACCTTTTATTATAAGTTGTGTTTGAGTCCTTCAATTGTCCTCAGCGTGAAAAGAAGGATCTTAAAATCATTCAGTCACTGCTGGAAAGGGTTCAGATATGCAAAAGATGCTGGAAAACTGAAGAATTTTGAACATTGGGCAGTTTAACTGCTCAGGACAAACAAGGGACTCAAGAATGATCATAAAAAAAAGTCATGGATCATCCAGGTAACGATACACAGTATTAGGAATCAAGGGTAAGCAAACTTTTTTACTTTTTCATTTTTATAAATTCAGATAACGATCGGCGCCCGATCAATCGGAGCACCCTTAAATATAATATAATAAATCAAAATAACATAAAAAAATATAAAACAAAATAAAGTCTCAGCTACTGACTTAATCATAACAATGTCATAATCATTTCTATATGTAACTGATCATAATAACATACTTGCGTAAATGTAGGATGCTGAGTGGACAAATAAACTTTCATCTCCTTCTCTTCCCCAACTGGAATGACCAGAAAACTCTGTGTTTCCATGTAGAAATGCTCCTGTCCTCCGATCCGAATCTCTCCTATGAAACACGAAGCAGCATGTTATAAAACATGAATCAGGTGATCAGAGAGGTAGTGTGCTTGATCATGGATATGGCAGCACAATCTAACCTTCATACACCTTTTCAGCCTCTCTCAAAGCCTTTTCCACATCTCCTCGCTCAATCTGTCTTTTAGGTAGAAAGAAAGACTCTTTCTCGATGGCCTCCTGAAAACAAGAAGATCCAAGAACAGCTCTTTAAGAATGGATCTTGTTAGACGGGAATAAAAAGGAGCAGATCATTTCAGATTATTTCTTCTCACCTCCACTGTGAAGATGCGATCCTGCAGATCTTCATAGCCGATCTTCACCGCTGCCGCCCCACGTTTAGCGTGAGCTTTGGAATCTGCGACCACAGCACAAACCATCTGACCCACACAGGTCACCTGAGGACACAAAGGAGAATACGATTGCAAATTTTTGTATGTAATTAAAATTCATACTTCAAAGAAATGCCTTACATAAAAAATTAAAAAATACACAGACCTCATCTTCAGCCAGCAGTTCTTCATCAATGCCTGTGAAGGTTCTGAACTTTTTCCCTGGTATGTCTTTGGCTGTGATCACATCCACCACACCGGGAAGCTTTAAAGCTTCACTAAAGTCAATATGACTGTGACGGCAAGACAATACAATCATTTAGATGTGAAGGTACTCATTTTTACTCAAATATCCATTGTCATCTCAGTATCAAAGGCAATTTTTTTTACCATAACTTATTGCAGTTAGCATGAGATTATATCATTAGTTGATAGCTGATGCTCAAGTCGCCAAGATGGATGAATGAATGAATGAATGTTAATTTCCAAATCAGCAAATGAAATTGATTCAAACTCATTCACAATAAAAAAAATAAAAATAAAAATATCATTGCCATTTTATCATCAAACGCTATGTGTATGGCAATACATAAATACATACATGCATACTAATTGAAATATCAGCTTCAAAGGCTATATTTATGACAATAAATAAAATAAATATTGATTGCATATCAGCTTCAAAGGCTATAATTATGTCAATAAATAATTAAATATGCATTGCATATTAGCTTCAAAGGCTATACTTATGTCAAAAAATAATTAAATATTCATTGCCACATTTGAATAAAAGGCTATATTTATGACAATAAATAAATAAATAAACATTCATTGTCATTTCAGCTTCAAAGGCTATATTTAAGACAATAAATGTATTTGCTGATATGTAAATGAATATTCATTCATTCATTCAAATGATTGTACAGATTTCTAAATAGATTTCAAACAGTTTTTAAAGTTAAAACTGTCAAACTGTCTGCATGCATCTTACGTGATTTTGGCATGTGGTCTGGAGCTTGTCACGATTGTGAGGAAAAGTTCACCATCGGTGTGTGGTAGGTCATCACAGTACACGGCCTCTCCAGTAGCCTGACTCAGCGCCGACCGGTGCATCTTGGGTCGGCCCACAGGATCTTGAGCTGGCTGACCCTCCAAGACATTCTGTACACATAAAACACACACTTTTGTGCTGCTTTTTGTGGACTTTTAATAGAAAAAAGTTAGCAGACAAGACAATAAAAGATGTGTAGAGAGAAATGAAGCTGAAACAGGAAAGTTACAACTGGATTCGAACACAAATTTCCCATATGAGAACCACGAGACCATGATTTTGCCAATTACATTGCTTTTATGGACAGCTACAATGAAAACAAACACACACCGGAGGATTGTATAGTGTTTCGTAACGATATTTATGACAATAAGCACTTAAATAAATATTCATTACCATAAAAAGACACAAATTGGAGGATTGTATAGTGTCACCTGAAACTCTTGGTAGCCAGGCTGCATGTGTTTAGGAAGAGGCTGAATTGCACTTTGCATCTCTTGAGGTATTTCCATCTGAGTCACATCCTGTAAAAAAAAAAAAAAAAAAAAAAAGGTGTAACAAACTTTGTCCATTTGATAACCATCTCCAAAAGTCGTTCATACCTTCTCCTTCAGGTAACGGAGGACGAGCAGGTGGAATTTAAAAAGCAAACTCAAGGTCAGGGATCTGCGGAAATCCACCTTCCCGCCTGGAGCCGACAGCCCAAGTTTGATCTCATCAACCAGCGCGCTGTACGCATCACTTAACGTTGCCTCCTCCCAAGGCCTTGCAAAAAAACAGTACAAAGTCCTTTTATGCTTTTTTACATTTTCAATCTTCTTTAGTTTGGAATGTTGCTGTTTGAGGATGAAAAAGGTCTGCAAATTTAAGTCACTCCAAACAGAGTTATTCTCTATATCAGTGCGCACCGTTTCTGAACTCGCCTCGATTGTCACAATATTCCTCATTGAAATAATTCCCGCCCAAGGCCTAAGTCCAGCGCCGTGGTTACGCATTGTCATGTTGTAAATAAGAATAAAAAACAGTTGTTGCTGTTTTTGGCGTATAACTACCAACGCAATGTCATTGCCATTGAAACCAATGCAGGTATTCCGTAAACGAAAGAGTGGCAAGGGACACACAAATCAGATCTCAACAGTTGCGATTCACAATGTGGGCAGTCAAAATCGGATGCACAAATAATCAGATTTGGATTGACAATGTGAACTTAGGCAAGGCAAGGCAAGTTTATTTATATAGCACATTTCATACACTATGGCAATTCAAAGTGCTTTACATAGAGAGGAATAAAAATAGTATTAGTCCCTTAGTCCCACCAAGAGGAAATGCAGCTCAAAAACATTTGTGTACATTTATGTCCTACCTTCCTAGAATCTGTTTGCATACATGGTCAGCGCTGAGGATGGTGGCTCCCACACCACCGTAATAAATACTGATCTCCTTCACTACATTTGAGTTCTCGTTGAACCAAACGCGCATCCCAGCGTTCACCGTAGCTAGTGCGTTCTCCTTACGCGGGGCGTGTCGGAAGGCATGGATGATCTCATTCTGCCAAAAAAACATGATCCTTTAGCAAACTGCGCAAAAAGCTAGTCGATGGTTAATTTCTTACCTGTCTTGTAGCTGGAATGAAAACAGACAACACTATCTCATCTGGCTTAAGAGCCGTCTTTGCAAATCCCAGGAAAAAATCTTTATCGATAGGCACCCTCCTTCGTCCATCTAGTAGAAATTGAGACACACGTCAAAATATCCTCCTTGAGGAACATAACTACTCTCAGAATTAATGCAAAATGTGACATTTCTGTGGTCTGAAATATTAGATATCATCTAGAACTAGTTTAAACAAAATTACACGTTTAGACTTTATTTCACTTTAAGTCCACATTAGACATTCTACTAACTATAACTTTGCAACTACATGTCAACTAACTCATTATTTTGAGTAACTATAAGTTACTTATAGTCAGTAGAATGTCTGTTGGCGGCAAGCAGGGCAGGGCCGGTCCTACTCGACCCACTCCGAGTGGGATTCAAAACGGCAGGCGTACTAACAAGTACGCTAAAGATCACAGTCTCTAGCTAGTAGCTAGTGCCCCTCTTGAGGCCAAAGTGAGATTTACTCGCAAAGCTCTTACTAGCTGGCCTCCGCTACACTCACCCCCCTAAACCTCACTCCCATTTGAGTAACGACAACAAATGTAACCAGTCTTACTCAACCCGCTCTGAACGGGATTCGAACCGAAGTCTCTGGCATAGGAGGCAGGCGTGCTAACAAGTATCCTAAAGATTACAGTATCTAGGGTCACTCGCTAGTGCCCCTCTTGAGGCCAAGTGAGTGAGGTTTACTTGCACAGCTCTTACTAGTTGACCTCCGCTACACTCACTCCCTAAACCTCACTCCCATTCGAGTAACAACAACAAATGTAACCAGTCTTACTCAACCTGCTCTGAGTGGGATTCGAACCGATGTCTCCGGCATAGGAGGCGGGCGTGCTAACAAGGACGCTAAAGATCACAGCCTCTATCGTCAGTTGCTAGCGCGCCTCTTGAGGCCAAGTGAGTGAGGTTTAAACACACAGCTCTTACTAGCTGGCCTCCGTTACACCAGTGTTAATGAGCGCCACATCAGTCTTGAGTCCCATGGAGGAGCTCCAGTAGGACAAAAGGACCAGGACTGGACTTTACGTTGGTGTTCGTTTAGTTGTTTTTGTTTATTTTATTATAAAAGTTATGTTAAACGTTCACTGGTTCGCACCTCCTTCTTCCCTGAGCCTTTAACTTTGTTACAGCGGACCATCAGAATAAAGTGTTAGCAGATATTAAGCAGACAGTCTACTAATAGTCTAATGATTGGTAGTTGACATGTAGTTGCAAAGTTACTTAAGCCGCGTTTCCACCGCAGGAACTTTCCCCAGGAACTAGGAACTTTGGGCTGGTACTCGATGTGTTTACACCGCAGGAACCAGGGTCTAAATGAAGTTCCGGGTAAATATTTCCCCCTCCGATAGTCCCTGCTCATGAGGTAGTACTTTTTCAAAGTTCAGGAACTTTCAGGGGTGGGACTTGTGCGCTGCACAAGCTGATTGGTTGTGTTCACGCCGCATTTTGGTTGGATGACTCCACGCAGCATTTTATTTTTTTTTGAACCTCCCTTTTTAAAAAATCTATTGTGGTTCGTGTTGTGGCTTCATGCAGTAAGAGTTGTCTGTCTGCAAATATGGAATTTAATAAAAAAAACTGGTGGACTGGCGACGAGTTTCAGGCTTTATTAAGGGTATTTGTGGAAGAGGAAACTTTCTGCGCGTTCGTCCCAGCCATCTCACGGTCAATGTCCGCAATAGCTGATAACATACAAATTTTATATCTAACGTTAGCATTACGAGCTTACTGAACACGCTTTATCAGTGCTCGTCTCTTTTCTGCCACAGCTTTTATTATTAAGTCATTATGTTTACACATTGTCATCTATTGCAAGGCACTCCAAACCATGTTATAAATTTACTATAACAGGATTGAAATAGCGCTTTGAGGTTAGTAACAAACAACTATTTACAAGACTGTCACTATTTATGATTGATAGATGGGGTTCAGGCTTTTTTTAAGCGTATTTGCGAAAGAGGAAATTTTTGCGCGTTCGTCCCAGGCATCTCACAATAACTGATAACATACGTTGTCTAATTTTATACGCATACGAGTTTTCTGAACACGCTTTAGTATTAGTGCTCGTCTATTTTGTTTTGTTAATTACCTCGTTAGTAAACCAATACATAACTGCAGCACAGTTTGAATCTCCTCCATACTTATTATAAATGTGGTGCTCAAAACTGATTACTGTCCGTCGCAGACTGGGAGGAGCAGTTGCGCGCAGTTTACCTTCCTGGGGCAAAAAAAGTTCCTGGGACAAATTGTTCCGGGTAATTTCGGTGGAAACGCGGCTTTATAGTAAGAAGAATGTCTAAAGTGGACTATTGAAATAAAGTGTTACCTTACACTTTACAACTTTTAAATTATTAAAGTTGGCTCACCTTTAGAAAGTGCCACTAAAGTGCATCTCCCAGCAGCTAAGACGGGGGTCAGGTCAGAGTTTGGATATGCGCTTGCAATATTTCCACCCAGTGTCTACATATTTTAACAAACAAAATAATAAATAATATAAACACACTCAAAGAAAAATACTATTAAAATAGCTCCTTTTTGATGCTGTACTTCAACATTTAAATAAGTTGAAGAACTAAAATTATTAAAAATAAAACTAGAAATGACAAAAAAAGACAAAAACATGACAAAATTAATAAAACTTAAACTAAAATAAAAACTGAAAATATAAAAATAAAAGCCATTTCAAAACCGTAATAAATACTTTAATAGTATATCATTAATACTAAAATAACTTGTTGATTCTACCTTAATTTTGCGATTCAGTGCTCAAATATTAAAATTCTAAAATTATTTAAAAATAATAAAGTATTATGCTTTATTTATTATTGATTTTACCTTAAATATCTTTATGATACCATTTTTTATATTAGTTTGGTAGTTTAAATGAGGCCAGAATGAGGTTTTGGAACAGAGCATAAGAGACTGAAAAATATTTGAGAGAGTAGCAAGAGTGACGTTGTGCGTTCAGGGTCTGTTTACACTTACAGCCACGTTTCGGATCTGCTGTCCGCCCACAAGGTTTATCTGCAGCAGAAGAGCCCGAAACAAGTGTGTGTTCTCCGGCGGGAAACCATTTATACTTCTCTCCAACACACTCTTCAAAACAGACATACTGCACCCTGCTCCAACACACACACCTACAAATACAAAGCATTCATTAATGCTTCCTAAAGGTGAAGTTTTGTTGTTGTTGTTGTTAAAATATATTCTTAATCCGGTTTATTGCTCATTGACTACCATTAGTATGCCATTCATGGGTTTATCTCCCCCCAAAAGTGTAAACACTGAGCCTCCCAGGCATCATAGAAACATTGAGAGCGCTCTGCTCAGATCTGTCAATCTCTTTCCACCTTAATCTAATCTAAAACACAGCTGGTTAGGAAAAAGGTGGATAAGCGAGACATTCGCGTTTGCTCTAGACAGAGTGTCACGCTGTGTCCGAAATCGCGTAGGCCTACTGTCTGAGTAGGTACTACATTTGAATTTACTTCACGAATGTTAAAAAAGTACACTCTATATATACAGTAGTATAAATTAAATTTGGCATATTACATTCACCAGGCCATGTTGTTACCGTTACATGACCTACAGTTGCATCGCTTCACTTCCATTCATAAATCCTCTCCCGTGGCCTCACGGCATAGTAAAGAGTCCATCGAATTTACACTTCAGAATCTCGACAGAAGAAGTAGGTCATACGGGGACTTTTCGCCTACTGTTTTTCGCATACTATATAGCAAGGAAGTATTCGATTTCGGACGCAGCTTCAGTCTACTCAATTGCTTACTCATCATGACACATAGCAACACAGCTAAAAGTATTCCTAATATGTTGGACCTTTTATTCAAAGTAGCTACTTTTACCTGTTGAAACATGCCTTCACAAGCACCTGTATTTGTGAAGTCTCAAGTTGGGGGAGGCGTGACGTGCAAAAGGGGCGTTTTCTAAATAATATGCTTTATTTTTTTAAGTTCGCAAGGTCCCACTAGTTTCGCAGAAACTACATCCTTCACCTTTAAAGGACAGACATGCAAAATATCGAAATTTGACTTTTGCCATTGTTAAATTATAAATAATTTTCTGAATATTTTCTCATTGTAGTGACATATCCACAAGATGGTTTTATCGGGTTGCACTTTTCTTGTGGCAAAATATTGTTTTTATATATTTTGTACCCTTGTGGAGTGCTGTTCTTGTTAACTAAAACAGTCCCACTTTATATTATTTAAGTGTCTTTAACAACTAAGTACTAACATTTAAATAAATCATTTGATACAATGCACTTATTGTGTACATATGTGTTTTGACATTGTATTTTTATTTAAAAATAACTGCATGTAATTACAGCTGTTATTAATTTCTGTAATTACTGTACATCTATAATCCCCAACCCTTAAACCTACCCATACTACCAAACCCTAACATTAACTAAAGATGAGCTATACATTTGTTAAATTTTTTTGTATTAATCTTTGTTAACGTTAGTTAACTGTTCATGGTTAGTTCATGTTAGCTCAGCTCAATTAAACAATATTAACAGAAAATTAACTAAGATTAATAAGTGTATTTTTCATTGTTAGTTCATGTTAAATTACATAGTTAACTAACGTTAATAAATTAAACCTTATTGTAAAGTGTTACCAATAAAACTAACTGGAATAAGGTTAAGTTGAAGTACTAAATCACACATACCCTCTGATCTCTGGGTAACTTTGAATAGTTCTGGCACTCGTGTTGGTGATATTATTAGAGGATGGAAGATACCCTTGAACTTCATGTCCAGACCTGAATAGAATAGAGAATAGAATAGAATAGAATAGAATAGAATAGAATAGAATAGAATAGAATAGAATAGAATAGAATAGGGGAAATGTCATAGTGACCTAATAATGCTGAAATAGCACACAAAAATATATTAGAGTTTTTTTTTAGGTTTGGCCACAATTTGCCCATATGAAACCTATGTTGGTGTTGCCCATGACAAGAGGGGCTTGTGGGTAATCAGCCTTCAGCTGAAGCAGCTCATCTAGAGATCCAGGGCTGATCCAGGTCATTCTTTCCCCACAAAACTTCTGAATGGTTTGGTCCTTAATCTCTGCCATTCTCTAAACACAAAAATAGACTGTGAATTTATGGCATATATTTTTAAAATGTGTTGTTTAGTTGATAATAGCATTTTAACTTCTGACAGACGAAGCCTAAAATCAAGTGAATAATAAACCAGAGCTGAACGGCGACCCTTGTTACAGCTTAGTCATAGTTACATAACCTACTCAAGTGAATACAAATGAAGTTTTGAACAAACCATGAGTCTGACAAACCATGAGTTCAGGGGGAAAGATCAGATCCTGGGTGGGGTCGAAGGGGAGCAGGTCCTCTTTACGAAACAGTTCTGGATGACCCTATTAAACACAAAAACAACTATTACATCATTCAATCCACTAAACGCAAGTGATTTTTAATTAGGTTTAAATGCATCCAAGGTAAAAAAACACTTGAATTTTCTCACTTCTTTTCTCAGCGTGTCTGAAATGGCTCGATAAAGGATTTGGTCTCTCTAAACCCCTACTTTCCGGGAGCATACTCTGTTCTGATTGGTCAGATGGCTCAATCTGTTGTGATTGGTCTACTCTGCTCTGATTGGTCAGATGGCCCAGTCTGTTGTGATTGGTCTACTCTGTTCTGATTGGTCAGATGGCCCAGTCTGTTGTGATTGGTCTACTCTGCTCTGATTGGTCAGATGACCCAGTCTGTTGTGATTGGTCTACTCTGCTCTGATTGGTCAGATGACCCAGTCTGTTGTGATTGGTCTACTCTGCTCTGATTGGTCAGATGACCCAGTCTGTTGTGATTGGTCTAATCTGCTCTGATTGGTCAGATGACCCAGTCTGTTGTGATTGGTCAGATGACCCAGTCTGTTGTGATTGGTCTACTCTGCTCTGATTGGTCAGATGATCCAGTCTGTTGTGATTGGTCTACTCTGCTCTGATTGGTCAGATGGCCCAGCCTGTTGTGATTGGTTTACCGGTTACAGTGCATGTCGGAAACTAAACGCCCATTACCATATCTGAATTTCAGCTCCAGAGCTTCCTCAACACTGGATACACAGTAATATGAACAATAACGATGGTGTCGGTTTTACCGTATTAATTCGAGCTCGAGTCCTCATCCTTGGAATTGCATGCAAAGTAGATTTTCTTTCACAGTGCTGAAAATAGCGTCTTCTCAACATGTCGGCAACACAAACCAAACTCTTCAAGGCCTCGGCTACAGTGTTTGAGGGTGGAGCAAAGTAGATGTTGCTCGCGGGCAGCCAATGAAGACCATAGGCTGGCATTATGCATATTTGTTACATTGTTACGTAGGTATGTTACAAGATTTAATACTAGAATTACTGACGACTTGTTTCGGCAGTTGAGAATCGGCTTTTGTGAGACAATAACTCCATTTATCTGCACATTGATTCTTAAAACACATATTTATATGTGTGTGTGTGCGTGTGTGTGTTTTTTACTGCAACTAAAAAGTCAAAGTCCAGCAGTACAATAAAATAGGACAAAAGTGAGTGCAATAAGTTTACTAAATTAACCCTGGTCAAGATGAAGATACTCACATTCTCTATGGGCTCCACGGATCCATTTCCGTTGGCCAAACCGCATGCGGTGCCATTCAACTGACAACAGTTTTCACTCTACAAAAATAACAGAAAAAGTTTCATGTTTGTAAATGCACATGTAATGCAACACACAAATGTCAGTTAAACCTCAAGTGGAAAAAAGACAACAACAAAAAAACAGAAAAGCGTTTAAATGACTGTCACATTGCCGCAACATGCCGTTACCAGATCGTGTATCACTAAATGTCAACCATAGACCAATATGTTTAAAAAAAGAAACCCCCCAAAAAACAAATTTGCATCAAATTATGTGGAGTCATAATGGGTCGCTTTGAGATGAATCAAGAATATTAGACACGGATGTGCAGCTACAAATCCATAAAGGATCTGGAATGTCAAGTAACATGAGTGCCACATGATTGAGCAGCTGAAACTAATCAAATAAAGGATGAATCTGGACGCCGGAGCTGTTCACCTCACAGAAGGTTCTGTAGCCATCAACGATTGGGCGGTACCCTGTGCACCTGCATAAATTACCTGCAATAGGAACATTTGTGATTGGTCAAAAGGTTCTTAAGGTTTTAGTAGATTTAAAATCGTGTTTGTGTCACTGTACCAGCGAGACCCTCCGTTACATCTTCCAAAGTTGGCTGTGGGTTGTTTCTCAGTAATGCATACATGGACATCACCATCCCAGGAGTACAGAACCCACACTGAGACCCATGAGCCTTTGCAATACGCTCCTGATGAACAGAACACACATATACTGTCAATGATGTGCTAAAGTGTCCATGTTGACTATATACCCTGTATTTAAATATATATATTACATTAATTTGTATTAATTGAAGTAATACATATTTGTCTACATATTAATTATATATATATATATATATATATATATATATGTGTGTATGCACACATATATTATGTAAACAAAAACTTATGTTAGATGTGATTAATCATAATTATAATACATAATTAATTTTAAATCTCATAAATAAAGAATAAAAATATATTTTTGTTTAGATAAATATTTGTTATATTAATATTACAAAAATTATGTTAATATATATATATATATATATATATATATATATATATATATATATTGCGTGTTTACTTAATTTTAATTTATATTACTCTTTATTATACTATTTTAATTATAATCAATTAAGAAAAAATATAATTTTTTTATCATTAAATGCAATATAAATTGCATTTTAATGTTGTTGTTTTTTTTATTAATAGGTGAGAAAAAATTAAGCATCATGCCACTGACCTAAATGCAAACTAGGATGAAAATCAAGTTATGATCAGATGATATCTCAACTGTCTGTGATTTAATCTCATAATCAGGACTGAGTGTAATCTATATTCAAAAATGATATTTGAACTGGCAGTAATCTAATATATTAACCTGGATTATAATCTGTCTGCATACTAATTTCCTGATCTGGATCTCATAATCTGGATTGGGCAAGTATAGATTATAATGTGAATCCGATACCTGGACCGGGTGTAGTTTGGTTTTGGTGCTTCCGATGCCTTCAACGGTCGTCACTGCCGCTCCATGAAGTTGGCACACAGGAAGCAGGCAAGCATTCACCGACGAATGACTGGCCAGTGAAGAAGAAAAAATAGCTTCTTACATGCATTCAGAAGTGATTTATTATGATATTTGATATAATATATATCGAAAAACATACAAAGGGCTATCTTCCTTGAGAAATCTGACTAAAAACACAGCCTAGAATTTGAGTTTGAATCTTGATTTTCAAGTGTGAAAAGTGGTAGAAAAAGAGGAGAACTATCATGGCTCAGACCCATTAATAAAACAGTGTGATGAAAAGAAAAAAAGTAGAGAGAGAGTGACTGAAATACTTGATGCTCTTGGTCTGCGGGTCGTATCTGGACACCATGACGGTACAGGCTCCACATCCTCCTCCACCACAGCCGTACTTACTGCCTGTTAACCGCACTGAACACACACACAGTGCAAGACTAAACAGTTAAAATAAACCAATAATATTCAGAATTGCAGATTAATCTCCTCTAAAAATTATCCACGGTATCACTTCAAAATTAACATCAACAAACCGTATTATGTTACATAAATATGACTTATAATATAAATAATATAATGATAGATAGATAGATAATATACTATAATATAGTATTATAATATACCATATAATTACCATTTTATAATATATTATTCAAACATATCAAATAGTTAGTAATGCCAGGAAAGTATAGGTTATTGATATTAGTATTATACTATATATATATATATTTTTTTTTTTATTAGTTAGAAATGCCAGGAAAGTCTGAGTTATTAATAATACGCACCTAATACAAATGATGAATAACCATTTATAATAATAACAATAATAATATGCACATTTATTAAAACGTGTAAACATACATTTCTGCCTCAGATAAGACAGCAACATAGTCTCAGGGTCTGGGTTGTTCTCCATTATCTGTCAACAAGAAGCATAAACATGCTATTACATTCAATTCATGCAGATTACTATTATTTTAAATATCTTTAAACAGATTCTAATCACAGTCTCTGTTCAAACTAGATTCAATGCCTTTATATGAGCCAAGTATTACTATAATGCTTGAGCTTGACAACAGGTTCACAACCAAGTCTTTACAGTTTAACAGCCTTTACAATAAACACATGACCAGAAATTATGGGTAAACAAAAAATACGTTGATTATATTATGCATTGCAATAAGCACCTTTTTCCCGTTGACATAGAAAATCAAGCCATCGTTCCTTTGTTCAGCCATTTCCTCAAAGTTTATGCCCAAATCAAACAAACTGAAGCAGATCTGCGGACTGTATCTTCAACGGAGCGAATGCAGGAATAATCGCTCGAGTTTTCTGCAAACTGCCTAGTAGAAACAGAAAAGTAGTAGAAAGGTTAGCAAAGGCGGAGCTTATCTGATGAAAGTTATTAAGTTATCCTTTAATGTTATTAAATACAACGAGTTTAAAAAGTAATTTTCATGTTTCTCTTCTTTGTGTATTTTTGTAGTTCAATGCTATTAATGTGTCCCAGTATACTTATAACGCTACCGTTACTTTTCTCAGCGCTGACTAGTTGAACCAATAACCGCAGTTTGTGATTACGGAATACGTGTTTTAAAAAATTATTTTATAGAGACTGCTTACATTGCTGGTTTTGTTTACATATCAGGAAACAATTCGTAAAATTATTGGATTAAAACGATTACATTTTAGTACAAAAATACAATAAGAAAAAAACCCGTTTGAGCCAACGAACTCAAAACGCTTCGTTAGACGCACTTTTCAGAGTTTTACATATTTCTCTGTCCCTGAATTTCTGTTTTAGTTTGGTTTTGCCTTATGTGACATGGTTTTAAAAGTGTACGAAAGACAAATTGCTGTAGTTGCAGTTTTTGAATTTTATTTGTGTATATTTACCACCAGATGGAGCCAGAGGCATAATGTAACTATTTAATCTGAACACGAGATAGCGCCAGACGCCAAGGCGTAATTAACATATCTGACCACAAGGTGTCGATAGAAACAAAAAATAAAAAGCACTAAATAAGAAAAAATGTATCACCTCCAGAATCATCCATACATACATTAAACAAAAGAGACTGATACAATGTTTTCAATGTGGATTTTTCCACTAGTAGGCTCCACATTTTTAGTTCATCAGAAATGTTCCTGTTTTAAACTGCGCAAAAACAGTTACACATATTCACAGCATGTTTCCCCTCAGGACTATAGACAGAAATTTATTTTCACTGCTAATAAGTCTCTTAGAGCTGAAAATCATGTCGATAAATTGTGTGTGCCCACCATCTGTGTCTTCTGGTGCTGCTGAAATAGAAAAGAAAGAAAAAAAAACACAGAGAAACCCTGCTGAGACCCCCTGTGAAGTGTGATCAGGGAACCCCTACAGAGATTATAGCAAGTTAAAACCCAACACAGTCAGAAATCTCTCCCCACAGGCGTTTTAGGATTAGCTAACACGCTAACGCACATACAAAACATGCACATATGCACTTACGAGCAAGGACCACACTGAGAAAAACATCAATAAACTTAACCACTTAACACAAACAAAGGTGTTGAATGCAGAATTGTAGTAGTCAGACACATGCAGTTTGCAGTTTAAACACTAGAGGACGCTCATGTTAATGTCTCTATTGAGTGAAGATCCACACATGTAGAGTGTAAAAAAGGTCCACACCCATAGGCCAACTGTCCATAAATCTCACAAAAAACAGCTGTTCTATTTGGCCTTTGTGTTACCTCATATTTATACTCTTGTGAAACAAGAAGTCATGGCTGGACAATTCCATGTTCCTAGTCACCCTGGTGTACAAAAAAAAGAAGAAAAAAAAAAGTAAATATGAATGGGAAGATATACTCATCATCCTCATCGTTCCAAACCTGTGTGAATTTCTTTCTTCAGTTGAAGATAAAGGAGGATGTTTTGAAGAATATGAGTAACCAAACAGTTGATGGATCCCATTTACTTCCATAGTATGAATAAAAAAAAAAAATACTATGGAAGTCAGTGGTGCCCCACAACTGTTTGGTTACCAACATTCTTCTTCAAAATATCTTCTTTTGTGTTCAGCAGAAGAAAGAAATTCATACAGGTTTGCAACAACTTGAGTGTGAATAAATGATGACCGAATTTTTATTTCTGTCAGGACCACTATCGTCAAATACGATTGACAATTAGCATAGAGTTTGGATTGCCGGTATGGTTCCGGTTCTGGGCAAGAACTCCCTGAGCAGCGATAACCCCCCTTAGGGTAAACAGAACAGAACCAACATGAATGTATTGCAGATATCATTAATTCAAGATTTTAAAAGTACAACAAAATTCAAGCATTTATTCTGATTCAAGGGGAATCAGAATGCCAAATCCTGACTGACGAGAGGAGGAGCTGGGGATGGAGGAGGGTAATAGCTCCTGAGAAACTAATAGCTGCTGATAATACTGAAGGAGCTTATACATGTACAGTGATAGGCGTCGTATTCCTATAGGTAGACGTGGATCAGCTGACAGTCAGCTGATGCGAGCTTGACTAACGTGACCTGCCAGAACTGACGCTACGCTTGATTTTTGGGTGAACTTTCACTTTAAGAGATATTTTACACATTGGAATGAATGAGTGAGTGTGTGTCGTTTGTGTTGTATCAGTCCAAATCGGTTAATGAGTAGTTCTGTATTAAGGCATTGACTTCAGCAGGTGAATTTTGAGGGACAGTGGCAAAGGTTAAGCTAGACGCAAGGTTAAACATTGCGAATCATGGTAATGGAATGTTTACTTTCACTCGACCAAGAGTCTTCGATTTCTTGCCATTCTTGGCAAATGGCTCTCATTTCAGGAACTTTTACTAGCTCAGACCTTTAGCAGCTACACAACGCCACCTCGCTTGAATAGGTCTCTGAATCAGCGCCAAAAGTAGCAACAGTTTTAACTTAATTATGTTTTTCACAAGGTCTGTTTTAATGACACATTACACAGTATCAATTCAGTGAACAGAGTGAAGCAAGCAGATAACAACTAGCTAACAATGTACATGTTTTTCGGAAATCACCACAAAAAAAAGTGTCATAAAGCGTTATTTGTGTACAAACATCTGATTAGCATCTTTAAAAGAACAGATTCACATACATTCATTTCATAAACACCACAAAAACATCTGCTGAAAGTCTTTTTTTACATTCATCAGGAAACATTTTTGGAACATATTGCAGCAGGCCAAAAAGTAATGAGTAGCCAACTACAAGTTTCAGGTAGCTTACTCACCTCTGCTGGTTATGCATGTTAAATGCAATGAGGTTCATGGCAGTATAAAACATTTTGAACCAATCACCTGAGCTGTAAAAGCCATGTGACTGATCATTCTGATGCCTCAGGAAATAATGACAACAGTGAATGACTGATGGAATCAGGCACTGGTAAACATATACTTTAATACTACAAAATATTTGTGATTTATATATTGCATGCAAATATATTTTGTTAGAATACATGCCTAATTTGAATGTCTGTCTGTGGAGAAAGATGCTAATCATGCTAAAGCTAACCAGAAAAACATTGGCCTACTGGGGCTTGTTCGTGAAACATGACCAGAACAAATGTGAGTGTCATCTATAAATCCTTTTGTGTGCAAGTTGTCCTATTAAACTGAATGCTTAAACATAGTTTTACAAACTATTTACACAGATTTTACACAGACACAAATTGTGTTCATGTTTTTTGAATGTGGCCTGCTGCAAAAATACATTTCTTAATCAGTTTTTTGTCGTTTTATATTTTGTTTATATTTCGTCAATTGTTATAAGATGAAAACATTAAAACAAGAGAAATTCACTTAAAAAGCTAAATTGTTTAAGAAAAAAAATATAGAAAATATTTCAATTTAAACAACCTGCTATCAGATTGTTTTTAAGTTTACGCTTAAATTAAAAACTTTATATATAAATACAACTGAAAAGTAGTTTTATTCTCGTATGCATTTCGCCTGTCAAGCAATAACATTTTTTTTATTTTTTATTTTTTATTGAACTTGTTTTCCAGTAAAAAAAATAAAACATTAATGAAATGTAAAAAAGACAAAACTGAACATTAAGAATTGTATTTGTGTTGAGGCATATTATTTTAATCTTCAGACACTTTGGAGAGGATATAGATAGGTTTACATTTCTCTTCAGAGTTAAAATTCATATTTGGTCACTGCCTAGATATGTTTGTAGGTGTATGGTGTTAAATGTGTTCATGTACTGTTCCTCCTCTCTTTGATTTTCTCCATCCCATCCCCCACTTTTATGAAAAGAAAGACACATCTGCTTTCCATCACACCTTTACAACCGTGACTCCCTCTCTCTTTTGTTTTGTCTCATACTTCTTTCATCTCTATCCAGTTTCTTCATTCACTATCTTCCTTACCTTTTGCTCTTTGTTCACGATATTTCCTATAATCTCAATCTACTTGACTTGGACATACTTTACAAGTTAACTGTAATTACAGGTCTGGATCGGTTAACTGTGGTTAAGTAAGCTTGTTAGCTGTGTGTGTGTGTGTGTGTGTGTGTGTGTGTGTGTGTGTGTGTGTGTGTGTGTGTGTGTGTGTGTGTGTGTGTGTGTGTGTGCTCAGGACTTGTAATCACAGACCAAAGCAGAGAAGCTGACAGAAACAAACTACTGTTCAGCTAGTCACAGTCTAGCATATGACCTTTGTGAACACCATAACAGTGCATTCTGTCAATATAGATATAGGAATAATCTCCAACAGTCTTTTGATGAGTAATTTAGTTGAAGAATGTACTGTTCCATCTGCCATTGTTTGGCCAAACAAGTAGATCTTCTCCAAAAATCACGTTTGGTTCATGTTTGGCTAATTGTTGCTTTTTCCGGCCCAGTCAGGACGTCAAACAGTTTGCCGTTCGTTTGGTGCCACTTGTAGTGCATAAACTGCAGACTTTAACTTTAGTTATCTATGCTTTTCAGAAAACATTTTCAGCACATTTACAACCACATGCTTCAGTCCGTTATTATCCAAGATACAGCTGCCTATTAGTCATGATGGAGTGAAACAAAGAAGTTCTGTTTATAGGTTGATCGATTCGTCATGCAGGCGATTTGCTCAGCCGAAACATCCAACAAGAAAACCTAATATATATATACAAAAATAACAAACTAAATAAAATAAAAATAACAAACTAAAATATATAATAATAATAATAATAATAATAAATAAATATATATATATATATATATATATATATATATATATATATATATATATATATATATATATATTTATATTTATTTATTATTATTATTTTATTATTTTATATATATATATATATATATATATTTATTTATTATTATTATTTTATTATTTTATATATATATATATATATATATATATATATATATATAGGTTTATATATATATTTAGTTTATAATCATTTCTATTTTAGTTTGTTATTTTAGTACATCAAGTTAAACTAAATGAAAATGAGAAATGTTTTTGGATTTCAAATGTTTTTGTATTTTCAAAAATGTATTTAATTTCAAATAAAATTTATTTTATTTCAAGTAACAAATTAGGTGTTTTTTTTGTATCTAAAAATTATTAAATGTCTTATTGAACACTTTCGGTATAGAGGTGCATTCACATTCATGACGTACTTACCGTAATTATGAAATACAACTTGTAAAAAGCGTTCACGTCCTTGTAAAACTGGTAGCTTGTAAACTGGGAAATTTCTGAGAGCTCCTACTTGTACCATGTGACCGCTGTACTACTTAGACTGCTGTAGATTAATTTGGGCATTTATGGTGTTGTCATAGAAACGCATAATTCCCAGTCCAAGGATATAAACAGCTTAGAGTAAAACGCCATGTGTTGTCATCACGAAATTACAGTAATTACAACATGGTCATGAACGCAGCTTAAGATTAGATTAAATTAGTCATGTCACAAATATGCCTTTTTCTACACTGAAATTGGTAACAGTAAATGCTTTTGTGTGATGCTACATCCACATCAGTAGGTGTCAGTATAAAGCATAAATATTGAACAAAATTGTGCTGCGTCCAAAATCGAATACTTCCCTACTGTCAAATACTTCCCTATTATGCAAAAAACAGTAAGCCAAACGAGTAGTGTGTCCAAATACACAGTATTCATAAAACAGTGAGCGAAAAGTCCCTGGATGACCTACTACTTCCTGCGAGATTCTGAAGTGAGCATTTGATGGACACTTTACTATCCCATGAGGCCACGGGAGAGGATTTATGAATGGAAGTGAAGCACGATCCAGCACAGTAGGTGGCGATAATTCTCCTTAGGAGTTAATCGCTATTAAACAAGAAGAAGAAGAAGAAGAAGAACACAACTGACGCTGGAAGGTCACGTGATAATGACAGCATGGCCGATATATTAAGTCCGAATTTCATTCACACACATTCATAAAACATACTTTTTTTAACGGTCTTGAAGTGAATTCAAATTCAAGTACGTTCTCAGACAGTATGTGATTTTGAACGTAGCACTAGATATTACTAATTCTAAACTAATTCACTTCTACATTTACTAGCTTGGTAATATTATGTGTTGTTTTCATGAGTAAACTCTATAGTAGAAACTCGATTTTAACATATGCTAAAATGATGCTAGTTCTCAGTGGTTGTATACGGCATTGCCATGCGTTTAAGTGCATTGCTACGCAGGTTTTAGGGTGTTGTGGGTGGTTGCTAAGAAGTTTTCAGCCATTTTATGGTGCACCAGGCGAACATTGTAAGCATGATTGCTAGTAATTTTATGTCTGTTGCAAAAATGTTGCTGACAAGTCAACCCAAAGTTTAATACCTCAGTTTAAGGGCTTGTTCAGATATCTAAACCTAAGTATTAGCAACCACCGAAATGTTCAACTTGGCAAACACCAATTAAAAGATGTAAGCATTGCTAGTCTTTGTCATACGAAGGGCACCAAACTGAGCTTGTTTACTTCAGTAAGCAAATGAGGGCTCTTGGCCATTGTCAGCAGTGCGGCAAACGGCAGGCTCGGGACTGTCCCGAGGGAACTAACATTTGCAGTAGCCTTTGAATGGTCCTGCAAAGAGAGTTTTTTTCTTTAGCTAATGAAAGAGAGGACCGCTTGGGGGACACTTAGGTTTCATTACTTTCCTGAGAGAGCTTAATGCACTTCAGTGTTGCATAAACGTCCTCAGGGGTGCCTTCTAGGTATAATACGTCACTTTTATCAAGAAAAGGGCTGCATAGTACTTCATGTCCATTTCTAGGTGGAGGGAAGTGTTCTGATTTTATGGCTTGCGAAAGGAAACCCATATGTGTTTTAGTGCAGTTAGGCTGGTGGCTTGATAAGGCTTGTGGGTCACTATTAAAGTGCCTTGTTGTGCTAGAAAATTATTGAATTTTTGTTTGTTAGTGTGTGGTGTTAAGTGGTTTTAAACATAGCGCAAATATAGGGCATTGTGTTAGCAACGCCAAAGTTGTGAGTTTGATTCCCAGGGAAAGCATGAACTGATAAAATGTGTACCTTGAATACAAGGTTTCTTTGGATAAAAACATCTGCCAAATGCTTAAGAGTTCTCACACCTTTTAAACGATAAATTTACAGCCCTAGAATTCACATTCCCTGATGTTTTCAAAAAAAAAAGTGTATATCTAGGCCTATGTAAATAACATGGCTTAATGTCTTTATAGATTTTTTAATATCTAATATTTATCGTGATAAAAATATTTTATATATAAATATAATAAATGTAAATGTATTATGCATATAATAAAAATATATATTATAAATTATATAATTTTATATTAAACATTTTAATATTTTAATATCAAATATTAAACATTAAAATGTTTTATTTCAATAAAAATGTTAAGTATTGTAATAATTCTTTCCCATTTTTTTTGCATTTCAATGGTTAAAAATTTCCTGAAAAATAATATTACTTTCACTAGCTCTGAAATTACTTTTATGAACAATTTTGATTATTCATATTCATGCTTCACATAGCCCAGTGTTCATTTTCCCTCTGTAATACGGCACCTTCCGGATGTTAATGTTGCATGTTGCCTTCAATGTTCACGACGCTATATTTGTAAACACATTTGAATCAAACACTATTTCATATTGTTGACCCAATAACCCTCAAAGACACACATGCACCTACCTGCGCATGGAAATCATGTTGCTCTCTTTCTTGCATGTATTTAGGTCAGAAGAAAAAAGCAACCAGAGTATATAAGCTTGTTACGAGTTGCTCTGAAGAACCGTGTACATGTGAAGCCCCAAAGCGTAGCTCTTCTGGGGAACTCAATGTATGTGCTTTCTGGCAGACTCGTTAATCTATAGAGCCGCTCTGTACGGCTCAGAAATAGGTCAAAGCTGAGACTAGGGTTTTATATGAGTATGAGTGTGTAATATGTGTGTGTGAGTGTATTTCACCTGATTCTGACCGCACTGTGGTCGTCATTACAGAAGATAAGAATCACATGGCTTCAACCGACTGTGATTTTATGGATACGTAACTAATTCGTTCTGTTGGTCCAAACACCCCATTCTGTGAGCCGTGCTCTTTTAAAGATTCAGACTGTGAATTATGCATGGTGTGATATTGTATTTCAGTCATGACAACTCTCGGAGTGGATTATTTCAACCAGCATTTATTGGCAAGGGCATGGACTATACATAAGCTTGATTATGGCGGAAGAGATCTGCTACGCTGCTGAGCAAAGAATTTGTTCAGCTTGGTCAAAATAAACAAAAAGGACAGCCTGGTGCAAGAAAATGGGTAGCAGAACTCTACAAGTGGTGCTGGGGAGGAGGAGGGGTAGACAGAAGTTTTCATATTCGTGAGCAGGGCGATCGCAAGCTAGGGTACGAGATATAAGGTTTACGTGGATTAGGAAGTACTTCTGATTGGCTGATGCCACGGCATTGGAAGAACCAATCAGCGCTCGGTTAGAGTTTCATGCCTTTTTTATGCAAAAAAGCAATGTGACACTATTTACAAGTGACAAATATACAGCGCGTGCAGAATTATTAGGCACGTTGATTTTCTGATTATATATTTTTTTCCAGGCACATTTCACCAATTCCAAACCACATTAATCTTAATAACGACTATTCATTTTTTATTTAATCATTTATAAGTGATATATAATTGTTCATGAAGGCTGGAAATGAAAAACACCTTATATTTAGGTGTGCATTATTAGGCACGTTTGAACTTTTACAGTTAAATAAGCCAAAAAAGAGATTTAACTCAGACTGAAACAGAAAAAATGATTAAATGCCCATGAGAAGGATGCAATACTAATGCAATACTAGAAATTAATTAGCCCATGATTTACTCATCCTCAAGTCATCCTAGATGTATATGACAATCTTCTTTCAGACGAATACAATGTCCTGGCTCTTCCAAGCTTTATAATGACAGTGAATAGCTGTATATTTTTGAAGTCCATCAAAGTGCATCCATCCATGATAAAAGTGCTCCACATGGCTCCAGTGGGTTAATAAAGGCCTTCTGAATTGAAGCGATGCGTTTGTGTAAGAAAAATATCCATATTTAAAACTTTATCGCCTAAAATAACTAGCTTCTGGCATACACAAGTCAACTTACGTCTCTATGTCTCTATCTACAATCTTGAGATATACATTTTTTCCCCGCATTATTACACCAAGTGCAAATTGTAGTTTATATTACTTACACTAATAACACACCTCTCCTCAAAAAGAGACATGATTTAATGTCTGGTCCATAAGCCATGTATAGGGCAAACTACACACCATATTTTAAAACATAGGGTAAGGAGATTAAGTACCCTAAGTATGAGCAACAAGAGAGAGCGAGAGAAAAGTGGATATGATACAGAGTGCACGAAAGAGCACCTTTGATCAGCAGGAAGTCATTTTATAATTGAGATCGTAAGTCTGGAAAATATAGCTGCTGTCTTCTGCGGCGTATGTGTGGTTTAAGTACGCCTGAGAGGCCAGGCTGCTGTTGACGCGACAGTGTTTTAAAGATCAAACGCTATAAGCAAACACAGAGCTCGATAGTCCACGATCAAAGCACGCCCCAGTCGACATCGTAAACACACACACACATGCTTGTGCTCACTGAGATGCTCTGGATCTTGCTGTTGTGATGAAACACTTTAGTGATCAAATATTTGCAAGCGCTTTGATGCATAATTCTATTGTTCAGCCTCTTTGGTCAATTTTACAGGCTCTTCCAACCACACACACGGCTCTGAAGGAATGTTCTGCATTCAATGGAAGTCTTTTATCAGTTTCATTTGTGGCGTGCACTTGATTGCGCTAAACAATACTCGTCTTGTCAGTCAGTTTGTAAAACAAGGCAAAAAAGTGTGCATGCATTTACAACGAAAGTCTAGGAGGCACTGCTTTCTTCGAGAAAGAAAGCAAATTAAAAGTACAAATTTAACATCTTGTTTATACTGCATGTATTTTAACGCTTATGTTTCATTGTACATGCATTTCTGTAAATATGATTTTTGCTTGTTGAGATGAGTCATATTTATTTTCTTTGCTAATCAACAGCATGTCAAAGATGAATTGATGATCTGAATGCGAAACATTCCTATTAAGGTAACAGCTCATTTTTGGAAATCAGTGTCACATGCAATTTTTTTCTGTATGGACCTGAAAGGGAACAGTTCATGTTAACTCTCTGAGACTTCAAAAGACAACTTGGTTTGTAGTCATGAATCACCTGATTGGCTGTCGCTTTTAGAGGCAAGTTCCTCAGTTAACCTCAAGGTCAAACCAACTCTCGTTAAACATTATCGTACACATTTGATCCAGGATTAAGTGGTCACTCCATTTATGATAAAGTGAAATCCATTATATTTGAAGAAAATGTTTTGAAAGCATTCAAACAAGGTGGGGATGGCAGAATAAGACAAATGTTTTGGTAATGTTATGGAATGTGTCAGAATCAGCAAACGCACATGAACCTTGAGTCCATAATCTGCTGGTCTCCACCAAGACGTCTGACTTCTGAATGAGGATTATACTGATAAACGTGGTTTCTAAATCAACTTTGTCTCGGTCTTGGGAACAGAACTTAAAAGTTCCAGACAGCGCTGTAAATATTTAACCAATATTAACCTAAGAACCTTGAGTATAACCTAACATTAAGCAAACAAAACTAGGTTTAGCCTTTTTTTATGCAAAGTAAAGTTATTTACAAAAATTACCTTTGTGTTTAATGTTGTGCGAAAACTTTTAATAGCTTTTATTGTTAACTCTTAGTTAGCTTGTTTGCCAGAAGTATTTTTTTATATGGATTTACCCAGCTAACAAAAATATGTTGTGGGAATATTTAACTAACATTCAAATTAAGTTTATTAAACGTTGTTGATGTTTTTTTTTGTTTTATTTCTCAATGTGCTCGGAGGGTGTGTTTACACAACACCGTTTTCAAATAAAAACTGGAAACTTTTTATGCATTTTGGTCGTTCATTTACACGACAAGGGCGTTTTGGGGGGCTGAAAATGCAAACCTTTGAAAACAGGTTTCAAAGTGCAAGTTTTTGAAAATGATACAGTTATTGTCTCCATGTAAACTACAAAAATGTGTGAAAATGGTGACATCATGCGCATGCGTATTACGTGTCCAGTCGGGGTCAGCCCTATGTTCCCACGGCCCTATGTTCCCACATTTCTAAGAATATTTTTTTTATCCGAAAATTTTGAAAATTAGGCCCTATGTTCCCACAGCCCTATGTTCTCTCATTTAACTATGTCCCCTATGAAGGGTAGGTTTTAGTGCTTGTGCTGGTACAGGGATAGCCCAATTACATCCCAGACAAGTCTCCCTCCTGTGAGGGGTAGGTTTAGGTATGTTAGGGTTAGGGTTAGGGCTGTGGGAACATAGGGCTGTGGGAACATAGACATGCTCCCATTCAGTCTATAGTGTTTTTTTTTTACAAAGTGACATGCCAACTACTGGCCTGGCATGAATAATACAGCTTTTTTAAGTCGTTTTCGCAAATCCTTGTGAACGGGGATCATTTTGACAACATTGCCATCTGTACACGAAAAAAGCAAAGGAATTCTTAAAATTCTTAATTTTCATTTTAAGTACATCATTAAACATACCTGGATCTCCAGATTTTTGTACATAAAAAAAAAAAAATTATAATTCTTGGTTATTAAGCGAACATTCCATTTTATAATTTTTGCAAATATTATGGGAACGTTACTTTTGAATGTTCTTTGTACATTCTGAGACAAGCAGCGACATTTAAAACATGTTAGATGATCGTTCATCTAAACCGTTTTAGAAAAAACGTTCAATGAACGATGTATAAATAATATTTTTGTGCTAACGTTTTGAGAACAATATTGAAGACCAGATAATTTTGAATAAATGTTTTATTAACAATACTGGACGAGCATTTGGTCATATTTTTGGAAAAAATAAATAAATGAATAAGCTAGAACGTTCCATGTCAGTTGGATACCTTAATAAAAATGTTAGCTGTTAGCTTGTGGTACAATTCTTAATCGGTATATTGTCTGTAGAAGTTATCCTGTTTCTATGCAAAACATAATTATTGTTATTTTTCATGTTATATGCTGTATAATACATTTTTAATAGTTTTTTGTTGTTGTTGCAGCTGTTAGCTTGTGGTGCTATTGATGTATGAGAAGCCTTTGTTGGACAATGTGACATATTTGTTTGACCTCATCAAACCCCAGAGATCAGCATATAATTCATTCAATATGGACGTAAATGTCTTTGCCTAACAAGATGTTTGCGTGCACCTCCACCCCCCGATGTAACACTTTGATCCACTTCTCCAGGTGTTCCTGGTGTTTGCAAAGCCAAAGAGGGTGAGCCCTTTGTGGTGAGAGGTGAACACTGAGGTCATCTGCTGAACATTCACAGTCCAGATGAACTGTTTATAGAGATATGGAGGTTTTATCACCAAGGTATTTAAAAGAAAACATGTGCACATGGTACTGTTTTCTAGATTCAGCTGTTTGTTCGTGTTCCAACCAACAATGTTCTTATCCTGGCAAAAGTTGATAAGACCGGCGTGCTTCCTTGCAGCGTTAATATTTAACATTATTAACACCATAGTTATAGTTTCCAGTTGATCAGTGCTTCACAATACATTTGTTCAGGTACATTTTTAATTGGTCCACTTGGTTATTAGTTGTTGTTGTTATGTTTCCGACTTTAGAGACATACAAATCTTTTTAAATTCTTTACTCGTATAATATTGTATTCATACAAATTTAAATTCTTACAAGTCTACAGAAGATTTGTAAGTATTTTTATGTCTCTAAAGTTGTACATAGTTTACATTTTAGATGCAATCAAAACATTGATATTGTTAATTTCAGTCTATCCAAATGTTCAAAAAATTTACATGTACAGAAATAACTTAATATAATGAAATTACCCGGGTTATAACAACAAATTGGTGCCTGTGCATTTCTCTTTTCTTAACCTTAATCTGGTTGATTAAAAACAAACATTCACCCTATTAGACTAATGTTTTCTGGGGTTATAGTGTTACAGCTGTATGGATCACATTAAAATAGCCCCACATCATCACATAGCCTTCACCATACCTAGCGATTGGCATGGAGTACTTTCCATAAGATCATCTCTCAATGCAAATCAAACCAGCTATTAGGCTAACTGAAATAAAACCATGCCAATCTCTAGGTATGGTGAAGGCTATGTGATGATGTGGGGCTATTTTAATTCCAAAGGCAAAGGGAACTTTATCAGGATGCATAGTATCCTGGATCCATGAAGTAACTGGCCTTTAAAAATAAAAATCTGCCTGCCTCTATGGGAATTTAACATAGGGGTGTCCAGACTTATGCACCCTGTATTTTAAGGAAGAACATTTATTTATTTACGATACATTATTCATTCACAAAGAAAATTGGTGTCCTTAAAGGTTGGATTTTTCAAATTTTTTTTAATTAAGGCATTAAGTTCAATTTTCAAAAGATGATTTTTTATTCCTCTTTTTAGTCAACTTTAGCATGGGTGTCTAAACTTATGCATAGCACTGTATAGGTCTTCCTCGTCTACTTGTGATCCGATCGACCAAAACCAGGTGACCTTAATACCAGGTGTAAACAGGGCCTTAAAGTTAAACAGTATCTCATATAATATGATATAATATGGCATATTAATGATATAGGTTTTTAAAGAAAAACATCAGGTATGGGAGGTTGAATAGCTTTGATTTGGACTAGTAATTAGAGTTTTACTAATTCTTAAACAGAGCTATATTTTGTGAACTTGGTGTGTTTGTTTTCAATTGGTTGTTATACGGCAATTGACTCTGGCCTATTTTAGCAGTTTGTCAATGGTAGAATGATCAGGCGACAGTTACTGAACACATTAGTGTGTCAGAGAAGAGAAACTTGCAGAGTGCTAAAGCGTGAAAAATGTTCTCTTTCAGCCTGAGGCTGTGACACTTGCCAATATTCAGACATTTAATGTGAATGTGTTTCTTTGGTGGTTCCCTCTGTGGTGCATTTAAAAAAAGCTAAAGACGGGACAGTCCTGCTGAAGATTTTATAATTCAGTGTCCAGCTATGCTCATAGACTTAGATGAATTCGCACACATACAAGCTCACAGCAGAATTGGGAGTTCTTGGCACTGGTAGCTGACCGAACTCAGTTGCCTAGCAACCAGGTGGCTCGTTGAATGAGGGATGTCAGGATTGTGCTCTATGTGTGTGTGTGTCTATATGAGTACACAGCTCGCACTATATTCCCCAAGCATGCTTCACAATCAACGTCTTCAATTTTAACAGAGCCAAGCTAGTACGAGTTGTGCGTGTAAACTTCACTCCCATTCGGGTCACGGCACCAAATGTTACCGGTCCTACTCAACCCGCACCGAGCGGGATTCGAACCGGCGTCTTCAACATGGGAGGCGGGTGCGATAACAAGGACCCTAAAGACTAGCATTCTTGTTTTCTTTGTATTTCACGGTTTCGTTCTCTCTACAGCTTAAAGCATCTACTTACAGTTCTTGTTTGGCAGAAAGAAGCCCCTCTCGTTTCACGCCCAGTCTTTCAATCGTCTTCTCTCCTCCCCCAGGAGAGAGAAAGATCTGAGTCCCAAATTCATTCTGCTGGGACTTCACACCAGGAAACTCTTGCGGCTGCCGCCTCCTCAAGCAGCCAAATGATATGCTTGGCTTTTACAACTGCATCAACAGCCTGTCCTGATGTCTGTCATTAAGCGCCATAAATTCTTCATGAACAACAAGAGCAGGACAGTACATGTTTACTGTAGATGTGTCAACTCTGCCTCTAACAGAAGATTTGGTCCTGCAGAAATGTATTTTACGTATTTAACTCAATTCAAACTTTAGGAGACGCCTAAGCATGTTGACGTACTTGGCAGCATTGTTGTGTTCAGTTTAGCAGCATTAGCATTGCCTGTGATTTAGTCACAGTCATAGCGTTCACTAAACCGAAGTTAAGGCAAAGGGTGTGTTGTGTATCTTTTTGGGAAAATGACAAGCTGTGTTCCCCCTCTAATCTAGTCAGTGCCACCTGAGAAAGACTCTGCTAATCAGGATATGATGCATTTTGGGTTTCTGTTGTCTCTGATTTTCTCTTTTGAAGACAACAGATGGGATTTATGAAGTAGCTACCATTTTAGAGTACATAATAAAGGGTGAGGATGTCTGTTTTTGTTGAATAGATGAATTATGTGTTGCATTCTCAGTGTTGCCTCAAGGGGCGCTGTAGTAAGAATTAGCGCAAATTGTCTTCTCTTTCAGTTGAACTGCAGTTGTGGCAGAGCAAAAAATGTGAAGAGAATCTTACAGATGAACACATGATAAAGTACATAATAGCACAAGTTAGCCCCATTGGTAGTGATCGTGTTCTGGGGGGAAATTAACCCTCATTTTAGTTGTGGCCACATTGTACTAATTAATTCCCTCGTTTTAGTTAAATTGTTGACAGGTTTGCTATAATTTTGTTACCTCGTTTTAGGGGCTGTTTACACAACACCATTTTCAACTAAATACATAAAACTTTTTATGCGTTTTGGTTGTTCGTTTACACGACAACAGCGTTTTGGGTGCCTGAAAACGCAAACTTAAACGGGTTTCAAAGTGCAAGTTTTTGAAAACAGTCTCCGTGTAAACAACAAAATTCGAATCTCTGAAGACGATGACGTCATGCTTTGACGTCTGTTTATTTTACTAGCTTTTTATTTGACTTGCTTTCACTGGCTTTTTGTTTACTGTTTATAATTGTATTATTGTTGGTTAATTCTTTTTTGAGATGTAACTATGTATTTGCGGTTATATCTGTAAAAAAAAAAAAAAAAAAAAAAAGTGGTCATAAAAAATAAAAATAAAAAGTCTATAGTGTTTCATCTCCATCTAATGGCCTGGCAGCAGAATACAGGGTTTTAGTCATTTTCGTGGATCCGTGTGATTTGGGATCGTTTTGACAGTGGTGTCTTCTGTACGTGGAAAACTCAAAGAAAAAAATATCACCGCTTTAAGCATATTGTTGTCGTCTAAACGTACCCATGGTTAAATCATGGCCACGTTGTACTAATTTGTTCCTACATTTTAATTAAGTTAAATCATGTATGTTGTACTAATTCATTCCTTTGTTTTAATTAAGTTAAATCGTGGCCACTTTGTAGTAATTAATTCCCTTGTTATACTTGCCTTGATTAAGTTATGGGAACAAATTCTTAATTATTTTGGTAATTATTTTGTTAATTTACATAGCTAGCTATATTAATAAAAATACCAGATTTATGGCACAAGTTCTATCACCCGCTTGAGTACTGAGGTTTGTTAACTACGGATAAAATATAGTGACGTTCGTCGCTGTCCTGACTAGTTAGTACAGAAACTGATTAGCATTGCTAAGAGACTTCAGCACTATCGTGTTACACTTGGTTAGCATACAGTGTAAAGCTAATGCACATTATTAAGTACTCAGAACAAAGATAAACTCTTCAACTGCATCATGCCAATATGCTACACCACCATTTAGCTCAATAGATGTAATGGATGGAGTAGATTAAGCTCCGAGCGTAGGAAAAAGATAGCGCTCTGCCAGCAGTTATCTGGCAGGGTTACGATTAAAATGATTTCATGGGTGAAAATGAAGATGCACTCACACACAGGCTTATGGTGCAGTAATGCTGTGATGCTATAGTTTTACTGTTCTATTTCCTAACTTCTAAGCACTGCGCAATGTGCTGAAGGGAACACATTCCACTCGACAGTGTGTCTGGGCACATACATCACGTGCATACTTTATTCTCTTGCTAGCACTCTAACCTGAGGGCTTCATTAGGGAGAAATACTAGTGTACTCTGATTAGCGCGCTAGTTTGGGTGCAGCTACCCGTTATTCAGTTCACCTCACACAAGTCAGAACATGACAACCACGAACACACACACTCTTTTTAACGAGCTTTGATTTTAACAGCACATTGTTGCGCCTTTTCTCTGGAAATTAACTAGAATTCAAGTCAATCTTTCTGGTGAAACACACACAAAGGCTATATTTGTATACAAGCATGATGCTTATGACACAATATACACTGTATACAATATACTGCAATTAAAAAAATACAGCATGTGAAACAGTGCAACAATAAACATGCAAATTAACAAGGTCACTTGACAATGTGTTAATGAAGTATAATTTAGCGAAGGTGTCTAGTTTGAAAATATGTTATTTTTTTACATTGTTCTGTTAAATTTTGTGTAAAAAAAAAACAAATGTCAAAAGGGACAAGAAAAGTAGATTCTGGACTATATTATGGATAGATTATGGATATATTAGTTCCAGATTATTCATTAAAAGGAAATAGAAGGTTAAGTGAAGTACATTGCTTTGTGGGATACAATATTTTGCACAGAAAAAAAGTATTGCATCCTTTTTGGCATATCTATATCTAACTACTGTACTTGAATATCCTATTTTCACTTGTTTTTAACTGGATAGTCAGTCATAAGAAAAAATACACTTACATAAAGATTCAATCTATGAAAACAAGTATAAGTATCATATGCAGTGTTGCTTCTCAAGTGAATATATCCTGTTTCAAGGACTTTAGATTTTGTAACTGGAAAATAAGACAAAAATACCTATGAACATAATTTCTTGAAGTGTGCTCTTGCACCCAAAGGGCACATCAACATAATTTGATGACGTCAGTGTGGCGTGTCATTGTTTCCTGAATGACGCAGATCACCTACTGTTGTGACCCCAGGCCACTTTCCAAAAGCCAATTTGGAGCTCTTTACGCAACAACACTGGGAACAGAACCGGTGTCACATCAGTAAAACTTGTTCATCAACATATTCGCAGTCAAAAACAGAGGTTGAAACAGAGTCATGAGTCGGAGTCATGACTTTTAAGAAGAAGATTGCATAGGCTTCTTTACGAAAACTTTTTTTTAAATTGGGTACTTAACAAATGACTATTTCCTGACGATATATAGCCACCCTGAATTAGTGTCCTCATAAAAGGCAAACAGACTTTGTTCCTTCAAGTGACCATCATTTTTATCCTTTGTTAAGAGCCTTGGGGAAGGAACCTTCATGGAGGAATTCAGTTGCTCACTTTCATTTAGAACAATCCTTCAAATAGTGTGCTATATTCGCTCAAGCAATCTAGCAAATGAGACGTCGCCTTGGATTCCATTCATGTTTTGGAACTTTTGAATAACTTTAATACTTGATATTGGAGGTTCTAGAGCTATGGTAATAGGATTGAATAGTTCTAATGTGAAAGTCATGTAGGATTTTCATAAATATAAGTTTTTCTAATAAAAATTGTCTGTCAATGTCAAACAAATAATTACAAGTTCTTACATGTACAAGCAACCAAAACTGCAGTGGTTTGCAATCTAATTCTATTTAATATGACATTTCATTATATTGTGTGTGTGTGTGTGTGTGTGTGTGTGTTTAACAGGTTTGTTGAATACACCCCCAGTCTGCCATTGGGCTTACAAATAGATTATGTTGCTTTCGAACTTGTCGGGAAGCTCAAATTAATTGTTTTGCCTTGTTTTCCTGTTTACTTTGTATATTCAATACAAGTGCATTTTGTCTAACTGCACTGGCAGATTTTTTCATTTAAGTATAAACAAGTTAAAAACATGTGAAAAAGCTGTCATTTATGTGTACATTTATAATCCAAATACAATCTACGAAAACCAGTCTTAATATCTTATAAAGTGTTGCTTATCAAATGAACCTTTGTCTAAAGTGACAAAATACTTTAACTTTAGCATAATTTAACACATAGCTAACGTTTAAGTTTGTTCCTTATTGGCAATAACCAAGTAGTCATTACAGTAATTCTGACATGAACACAGCATTAGCACATTGGGATCTAAGTCAAATGATAAATCAAAATTCCATTTAATTATTTCAACCCCGATTTCTTGCCTGAACTAATCCGACTTTGAAGAAATTAGACCATCTGTCAAATTAAATCCAGCCCCTCACGATAAGACAGACCAAACGCCCTATTTGCCTCTCTGATCTCTGCTGGATTGCTTGTCTTTTTAATATTTACTCTACCGGAGATGAAGTCTCGGCCAGAGAAGGCTCAAGACTCTAACTGGTCCGGCTGAGGTTCAAAGGGAACTTCAGTTAAGACCCATAACCCTGTCTCCTCTGATTAGCTAATTGGTGGTCAGAACTGTCTGATTGAATGGACTGCATGGATTGTTAACGTGTAATCTTAATGCCCATATATAATCTTAATTACTGGTCAGTTAGCTTGTGGAGATATACATGATTTGATGCTAAAAGGTACAGCTCTCGTGACTGGCGAAGTTAAGTCTGACTATCACAATTTAATGTTATTTTGGTGATATTTCAGAGTGAAAAGGTGAACGTGATTTCACCAAGTACAACATGTTCCTGGATCAACATTCCCATCAACCAATCAGATTTGAGGTACAAGTTTACTGTTTAGGTCAAAAGTTTAGGCTTACAACCAGGGTTAGGTGCTTCTACACCTATCATTTCCCTCTGATTTTAGGGATACATTATAGGTAGGGTTAAGACTCAATTTTCAGACAGAAATGTTGTGCCAGGATCAACAAAATGTGTTGATCCAGGAACATGTCTTACTCGGTAAAATCATAGTGATACGACGCTGTCTCGAAGCGCCCTTTGTGAGATCTCGCTTCTTGTCGGAGAAGCTTAAATTCTTGCAGGGTTCAATTCAGTTAAAGCTTTTATTTTTGTACATTTCCTGTCATCTCGGTGCAGAGATCGTTCTTCAGAGTGCCACTGAATTCTGTCAGCATCAGCATACCGAATCTCTTCTCCTTCCTTTCATTGGCCTCTTTCCCGGGGTCTCATATCAGAAATAATTGACAGGGACAGAGATAGTAAGAAAAACAGAGAGATAAACAAGAGAAAAACGGGGTTCTATGGTAATTGACATATCTAAGTTTTGCGATCTGCTGGTTGTTTCCGTTTGGTGCGATCTGTCATGGTGGGAGATATGGTGGCATCTGTGAAAGTGCGAAAAGGAAGGAACAGATGCCAGGAGCAATAGCTATTTAGCTGTTCTAGGCCTTCTTTGTGCCAAAGAACAGAGAAGAAGCTTAACGTGCCATATTCTTAATCTTGTACCTACAGACCAGTTATAAATCACTGAAGTTCCTCAGGGAATCTATAATTACGGTTTGCTGACTGTCATAGATCTGATGTTTAGTTGGGGTAATGATAATATAACGTTACAAAAGTTACATTATGTTATTATATTACTTTTTACAAGCAACAAAATTATGTTACCTGTTGATACCATAATGCCTGAGGTAATACTTTTCTATTTATGTAATTTCTTTACACGATGCGCCTACTGAACACGCACATGCATGACATCACCGTTTTCACAAATTCACGTTTTTTGTAGCTCACACGGAGATGATAATGGTATCGTTTTCAAAAATGTGCAATTTGAAAACCGTTTTTAAGTTTGCGTTGTCAGGCTCCCCTGTTGTTGTGTAAATGAACGGCCAAGACGCATAAAGTGTTCCATTTTTAGTTGAAAACAATGTTGTGTAAACACCCACTTAATGAGTATTTCCAGTTAAAATGTAAAAAAAATCCATAAAACAAGATACAATTTATAACACTTCAAGTCAAGATAGACTCTGAGGTGTTGCTTCTCAAGTAAATTTATGTACTGCAGTAGATGAGACTGTGGGTTAGGATCTTTCTGTACGTTTGATCTAACAGGTTCGACTTATATCAAGAGTAAAACATTAATGCTACTTGCATAACAGTTACTTTTTAGAGAGATTACATGATTTCTCTCATTCACATAGACCGTGATACACCACAGTATCTCCTGACCTCACCTGGGACAGTCTATAATGTACCATTGACACACACACACACACACATATATACCGGACAGATGATCGACTGTTCTGCCATTCCCTGGCCAGTGAAAGGCATATTGTCTAGTTTTATCAGCTCAAATTCTTGTAAATGCATGATCCACCTGGTGCTGTCCATACCTCATGAAATGGTACATTAAAACACGCTGACAATTAATATGTGGACATCTGAAGTTTAAAGAGCTACTTTAAATCTTTTCTTAGACACCACGGAATCACAGAAGTGTCCTTCCTTTGGATCTGTGGTCTGTTGGTCTCGCTTCTTTTCAGGCTGAGTCAACATTTTTCCCTATCAGAGGTGCCATAAATCCCTGTGTTTGGCAATCCTCCCTTCCAATTATGAAAAAGTTGTCATCCTTGATTCTATGATCCGAGAACACTGTTTAAAGAGGTGAGGAAAAGGAGAGTAGTTTTTGCAAGCCTTGATGATTTAACCTGGAGACCTTTACAGACTCTTAATGTACAACCTCATGTACACAAGATTGCACACAAAAAAAGGCTGAGAACTTTCTCAAAAGGTAAGCTCCAATCTGATTGGCTAGCTACAGTATACGTAATTTCTGGTAGTCAAGTAGTGGGTTTTCATCATTTCATTAGGAGATAAAGTAATATAAGTTTTCAGGCAAGTACAAAGAATCTAGTTGATTGATTGGACAAAGATTGCAAGGTATTTTTGCTTCAAAATTTTGTTTGAGATTCTCTTGGTACTTTCACAATGACAGTGATTCCCAGTGATTTTTTTTTACAAGATGCAACAACAACCAACGGGAATGCACTTGGATACTGCAGTCAAGAAGAAATGCCTACTAGAAACCAACAGCATGGTTCAATCACTTCCAGTTTAAATGCACCTTTCATCGGTTTCACACTTTGTTCGAAGTCTAAGTTCGATTTCACAACTCTCCACTTCTACAAGGTAGTCAAAATAACATTCACACCAGTTGCAAACAATACTGCAGTCCACTTAAACCATGTCACAGATCTTTCAACTGGACTCATATGGTATACAAAACAGCTGGGTTCAACACCAAAACGTATAGAGTGCAAGTCACCTTAGTGGCAAATGTAACACAGGTACTACTCAAACCCCTCAGAGCGGGATTCGAATCAAAGACGCTAAAGACCACAGCCGTTAGCGTGCCCCTTGAGGCCAGGGGAGTGATGTTTACACACACAGGTCTTACTAGCTTGCCTCTTTTACACCCCCCACCCCCCTTAAACCTCACTCCCATCCGGGTCATGGCACCAAATGTAACTGGTTCTACTCGACCCTCCGAGCGGGTTTCGAACCGGTGTCTCCGGCATGGAAGACGGGCGCACAAACAAGGACGATAAAAACGTCTCTGGCGTCAGTCGCTAGTGCGCCTTTTGAGGCCAGGAGAATGAGTTTTACACGCACAGCTCTTACTAGCTTTACTCTGTTACTCAAGTATGCAAGATATCTTTGCTCTCAGATATCTGAGATATCTGATTTCACATGCACTAGGGATGTGACGGTGAGGATATTTTCCCACCAGTTAATCGACGTGTGACAATACCCGTAATACCGGTATCACCGGCGGGGGCTTTTAAATCGCTAATTCAAAGGCAAAAGTAAAATACGTGCATTCATAATGCTGCTCTGCTCTCCGCACCCGTTGACACGTGCGCATTTTAGTTTTGCTTTCAAATTAGCGCCAATTTGGGGGAGGACTGCTTGAATGGTGAGTTCATTAGCCTATTATTCTTAATGAAAAACACAACAACAAAACAGTACAATGACAAATTCGCATATATAGGTGCTTTTACATTTCGCTTTGACACCATATATTACGCCATCATCTTCAGTTCCTCACTCTCGTGATAAATTAAATCTGACTCCTGCTGCTGATCTGTTCTGCGACTCTTGTTCAGCTCACGATTTATTAAGCAGACACCGTTCAGTTTTTAATTGTAGTGTCTGTTCTCTAACTGAACGAAATTATTTTATTAAAAAATAATAATAATCAACGGTGGGGGGCAGTGCCACGGTGGGCAAGTGATGTAACAGGTGTCTGAACACCGGTGACACCGTCAACACCGACGATCGTAGCAAGCCTAACATACACTTAAAAATCACAAAATGTCAAATTCACATCTTGGTCAGGCAAACCCTTTCTGTCTAAGTAGATAATTCATGGTCAGAATAAGCTAGACTAGACTTTACACAGACTAAGCAAAATGACGAATGTGGATGATGCATGAAAGCATTGAAATACCCCACAGAAAGATGCACACAAATTTGTGGAGAGCATTACACTCTTCCATCTCCAGCAGACTCCTCACTAAGCATTTGGGTGGTGAAGCAACAAATCCATTTAGTTAAGGAAACCATTAAATAACTTTCCAAAGGGTTTACTTAACCTAATGGGTTTGTTGCAACTGGACACTGACCTTTACCTAACAGGCCTGGAGAGAAAGTTTTGCAAGCCAACAAGATTCTACAGTGTTGCTGTGCTCTCCCAGAGTCCACTGTTGAGTGAATTAGATGGCATGCATCCAGACTAAAGCTAAAAGTCTCTTTCTCCTTCAAGCAAAGAGCTTTGCTTCTCAACAACTTTCAGGAAGCCCAACGCAAGTCACCAGGCTAATATAGAACTAATGACTGGAAAGAGCTATCATATTTGTTTGACAGGAAGTATAGTCAAATAGACGTGCCATTTACGTCATTATATAGGCTACTTTCAAACTCAATGACCTTGATAAATGAGATACAGTATTTACCATATTTTAAAATGCATGTGTGTGTGCTTATGTGTGTTTAACTGTTTTTACTGCCTGATTTTAAAAGTATGTATCCTGTATGCATTTAATCTGTGAATATGGTCACCACATGGGTGCTGGCACCAGCACCAAACCTTTTCAGATACTCAGCCAGGAACTAGCATGAACGAACCCACATCAGAAACAACAGCTGCACGTCCCGACCATTTCCCCGGAATTTACCACCAAAGCTGCTCTGAGGGTCCTTGAGTGTAACATGCAACTACAAATTGAGACCGAAGGAACATGTTCACAATTTGTTGACATTATGCAACGCTTTTGGCTTTGATGATGTATCGGACAAATTATATGCATCAGTAGTTGGCAGGGTTGAGTGTGTGTCTTACGCACCTTCTTTGGATAGTACTGCACCTCCCTGATTTGTTCCTGCCTTAAAAGGGTCGATTTCATGGAAAAGATGCTCTTTTGTAAAAAGTGGTTGATGGTCTATGCAAATAATCAAATGTGAAGCTGTGCTACAATTTCACTCAGATTAACTAGACTGCCAAAGTCATTTAGATACCATCATACTCATACAAAATGGCAAATGAGTTCTCTTTAATATTCTCCTAGATATGAGATGAAATAGTGATCAAATGGAGACTTGTAGACTCTCCCTAGCACAGCACAGCAAATGATTTATTTGCTCTCCTAATTAAAGTGAAAATGAAATGCACTGGAAAGCTCCGGTATTCAGACGTGGCTCTCGTTCTGATGCAAATAAACCATGTTTCTGCAGAAACACAAGCTCAAAACTACCGAGAGAGAACAGCTGAGTGGGGAGACACGTGGAGATGCACACCTGGGAAGGAGGGATTAACCCATCTCTGAACTCTATGCTGTCTGAACACGCTCTTACAAGCACTCGTGCAAAGGAGCAGGGAAGCAAAACGGCAAGAAAAGTGGGGCGGATTTAGATTACAGCGCATTTATAAGTGGCTTGAAATGGTTTTGGATGGTACATCTGATAGCATAGCAACATAAATTAGAAGAAAGAAACTTTAAGGCATACGCTGATAGCTTGACATTTTTTAATGGTAACCTTCTCGTTCTCTGCCAGTTTGGTATTGTTTGCCTTTAGCAAGAGATAATACAGGATTGTTTCTCTACAAATTGTAGAAATTCTTTCACACAGTGCTGTCGAGAGCAAACTGTCAATGACCTTGCAGGACAGCAGTGAACTACAGCCTGTCGCAAGTATGTTACGTAACAAAGAGCTCTCAGTTTAACGGCCTGTCTCAATAATAGGGTTGACCGAAAACACGTCAGGGCACCATAAAAACAGTGTCCCCTCACTGACAGGAACACAAAATGTCTTGTTTATTCAGTAGTATTTTAACTCTTGTCTTGGCTGCCTTTTAAAACAGCTTGCCTGTTGTAGATTAACAGTTTTACAGACGCAATGGTGTCCGGTGATGTCCATATGGTGAATATTTACCTCCCTGTGAGTACTCCATTCCTGACCTGACACTTGTGTTAGGAGATAAGTCTTTCTTTAAGCCTTGGCAAACAGCTGAAATGACTCAGATGTTAAACTGGCGTTAACGGTTAATCCCATTCCCTCCCGCCGCGTTTTGGTCTGTCGAGGGCGGTATTACAGGTCAGAAGTCACAGTGTTAAACCTCCCGATTCACAAAATCTCAGACTTGAGTAATGTGCCAAAGCTGAACATATGTGGAATTATGAGACTACAACAACCAGAGTCTGTCTGTCTCATTCTGTCTCTATCTATCTCTCAATCTATCTCTCTATCTATCTCTCTATCTCTGTCTATCTCTCTATCTCTCTATCTCTCAATCTATCTCTCTATCTCTCAATCTATCTCTCTATCTCTCAATCTCTCTCTCTCTCTCTCTCTCTCTCTCTCTCGCTATCTATCTATCTATCTATCTATCTATCTATCTATCTATCTATCTATCTATCTATCTGTCTATACCTTTATGTCTATACTATTCTGTCTCTATCTATCTATCTATCTATCTATCTATCTATCTATCTATCTATCATCTATCTATCTATACCTTTCTCTCTATACCATTCTGTCTCTATCTATCTATCCATCTATCCATCTATCCATCTATCTATCTATCTATCTATCTATCTATCTATCCCATTCTCCATGTCTGTCTGTCTGTCTTTCTGTGTATCATTCTGTCTGTCTATCTTTGCATTATTCTGTCTGGCTGTCTATCAATATGTATGTATATCATTCTTTCTATCTATCACTCTGTCTATCTGTCTAATTATGTTTGTCTGTCTATCTATCATTCTATCTGACTGTATATCTATCATTCTGTCTGTCTGACTGGTGGTCTATCTTTTTGTCTGTCTATCATTCTTTCTATCTATCTATCTATCTATCTATCTATCTATCTATCTATCTATCTATCTATCTATCATCCTGACTATCTATCTATCTATCTATCTATCTATCTATCTATCTATCTATCTATCTATCTATCTATCTGTCATCCTGACTATCTATCTATCTATCTATCTATCTATCTATCTATCTATCTATCTATCTATCTATCTATCTATCTATCTATCATCCTGACTATCTATCTATCTATCTATCTATCTATCTATCTATCTATCTATCTATCTATCTATCTATCTATCTATCTATCTATCTATCTATCTATCTGTCTATCTGTCTGTCTGTCTGTCTGTCTGTCTGTCTATCATTGTTTCTTTCTGTCTATCTACCATTCTGTTTGCCTGCCGTTCTGTCTGTCTGTCTACCAATCCATCCATCTATCTATACATTTGGCTGAATGTCTGTATATACATTGTAAATAGTTTGTGACTGTGGTTTCTGACATTGGATTGTTGCCATAGTGGTACGAATGCGAGCATCATATTTTGACCTCGTCACCAATCAAAGCCCTTTGATTTGACTTTTTCTGCACAAAGCCCCGAGGCACGGCACAGTATGTCATAAACAAAACACAAATCCCCTGGAAGCTCAGCACTGACAACAAAACATGAAAGCTGCATGCATTGTAAAAAGACAGCACTGATGTTAGCATATACGGCACATTCCTATAGACTTAATCCAGACGGTGTGATTTAAATGGCCCGAATGCAAAAACGCCCACACAGGATGAGAAGATAAACAGAGAGAGAGACTTGGTAGCACTGAACTACTAAGCAGGATTAATCAGTTCTCAACAATATGCAGTAAACAAACAAGGCGGAAAAGCAACGTCTCCCATATCCATGAGCACAGAAATGAATGATGCATCGGCTGAAAGAGGAAGACAGAAAAAGATGACAGGAAGGTGAGAGGGGGTGGGTGAAGAAGTTGTGGAAAAGTAGGGCACAGAAACAGGAGGGAGAATGAGAGATGTCGGTTTAGGTGGAAGATATCGGTTTCAGAACAACAAAAGGTGAAAGAAAAGCCAGAGAGGTAAAAAGACAATCTTGGTCTTGGGATGAACAATGAAAAGTGAGCCTATTATATTATTGGATATTACACTCCTATGCTCAAAGTGCCCTTGTTATATATCAGCAGAAAAGAAAAAGTTGCTGTTTCAGAGATTTAGAAAGTTATTACGTTTTGATGAAAGATTATGAAAAATAATGCACATTGATGAATCATGCACAGTAAGACCAGAAATATTTAAGAAATCATTACCCCCCCCCACTCCCACACACACACACACAAAAAATACTATTTATATTTACATTTATTTAAATTCATGCTATGAAAAAAAATTTTTTTTTTTAAATTACTATTTTAACTATTTTAAAATATAACTAATCTACATATTGTTATATAATTGATTATATATTATTGAATACAATAATATATAATATAAAATATACATTTGAACATGCACATTCTGGTGAGTAAATTATGACCGGGTGAACAATAAGGTCAATACTGATTATGTTGAGCGTTATACAGGGTCACATTATTTTGTGTGCCAGATTTATTTATTTATTTTTTATAGTTTTATTGAACATGTCTAAAAGGTCTCATAAAAAAAAATAAAATAAAAAAAAAAGGGATACCTAAAATGCAGTATTCATGGTTTGCACCATTTGCTGAAGCCTTTAATACTACTAGGCCACATTTTATTTCATTTGACCGAACCATCAGTTTTCCCATGTGACCTGCTGTAGTGTGTGTGTGTGTGTGTGTGTGTGTGTGTGTGTGTGTGTGTGTGTGTGTGTGTGTGTGTGTGTGTGTGTGTGTGTGTGTGTGTGTGTGTGTGTGTGTGTGTGTGTGTGAGAGAGAGAGAGAGAGAGAGAGAGAGAGACGCATAAATACGTTTCTTTCTCTAGTGGGTTTTACCTCATTTCTGAGAGCATCTTTTCAACCATAGATTTCTCCGCTCATTTCAATCTGGTTAGCTGCAGAATGACGAGTCTAAAAGCAGGCAGAGAAAGAGAACGCTTGGAGAAGAGAACAAGAAATTACAGAGCGATGAAAAATGGAAGGGAAAGAGGGGTAAACAGGTGTCATACAAAAAGACGAGCAAAACAAAATAGGCATGTCATGACGGGTAACAAACTCCCAAACATTTCAGTCAAAAGATCCAGGTGTGTTTTTCAAAGCTTCATGGATTTACCCAGAAAACCGGGATGGAGGCGTACGGGAAAGGGGTATATTAATAGACAAATCCTTCGATATGACCCAAATAGAAGCAGAAACCATTTTCCCTGCTCCTCAATGGCCATTTTGAGTTTTACTCTTAGGAGTTCAAAATAGGGCCTTCTCTGTGTCTAATTTATGAATTACGTCATTGTTCCACACAAACATACAATTTGCATGCAATTGTACAAACGGCTCATTACGGACAGCAGAACAAAACATTGGCTGCATTTTCAGACTAACAAATTACATTTTAATAACTTGTTTTGAATGGGGAGTGAGTTCCAATAGCAATAAATCCTGACAATGGTTGTAATTGTAAAACGTTTTTAACATGCGTAGATGTATAATTAAAGAAATCAGGAACAATGAAAGCATTGTAAGTACTAGCTTGTTTATGTCGTAGTTGGTTATTAGTGGTACTTGCTAAGGCAAAATGCATGTCTTTCTGTCTGTCTGTAATATTTCACTTTGATGTGTATAAATAAAGATTTAATTCTTGCAACACAAAAAATAAATAAATACGGTAATACTTTAGTTTAGGGTCCAATTCTCACTATTAGTTGCATATATGATATTGGCTGTTAATTAGTACTTATAAAGCACATAATTATACCTTATTCTGCATGACCATATTCTACATCCCTTAATCCTAATTATACCTAAACTTAACTAGCTTACTAATTATTGATAAGCAGATATTAGGAGTTTATTGGGGCAAAAGTCGTATGATAATTAGTTAATAGTGAGAATTGGACCCTAATCTAAAGTGTGACCAAAATATATTTAAAAAAGATATATTTGTATTTATTATTCATTGCAATTTTATTTGTATTGCATTGTAATAAATATTATATGAGAACAATGGTTACCATGGTAAAAATACATCAAAATATTGTTGTTGTTTTTTTTTTTTTTTTTTTTTTTGTATTTCTCTAGTTGCCGGTAACACTCTCGTCATGAGTCTTGTTTGAGTGTTGTTTACTGTTAAAATCAGATAGTTTCCCTGGGAACAAAGATACTCCGATATCTCCATTTCCATAAATAACTATATGAGTAATCCCTGCCTTCAAGTATGATAAGACAACAAAATATGAGCAATTCACAGTAAATTCTTTGGGAAAATTAAAAACACGCATTGGATCACATTGACTGTCTTGCACTTACGGCTCAATTGTCGCTAAGATCCCCATTTCTGGCCTTTTCGTGTATTTCCAGTGGGTGCTACATTAATTATTAAGGTCTATTTATAGAACCCTATTACCTGCTGCTCCAAAAAAAGCCCATCATTCCCACTGCCTGTGTTTTTAGATAGGTTGATGTTAAAATTAATTATCTATATCATCTTTCCTGTCGCCTCGGGTTTCTGGATTGTTCAGAGCCGGTCTCTCATCTTGTGACATACCTTACAGAATTTTACACTCAAGGCCATGGGTTCACTGGGACGATGGGTAATTAATGTGGCTGATATTACGGCGTACACCTACTGTGATTGTGAAACAGGCATAAGCGGAAGCAGTACAAATATAGAAAAAGATCTTAGCTATATTGGTTTATGGGTCAATGACAAATGAGAAAGTCTTGGATGATAAAAAGGAGACTGTTTTAATAGTCTAGTTCATGACCATGTTGTATTGAGGTTGGTTTCCACTGTAAAAAGTGATCAGTTGACTTAACTTAAAAAAAGTGAGGAAACCCGTTGCCTTAAAATTATTAAGTAAATAAGCGTGATATGTAGTTAAAAAAAATTAAGTTATGTAGAATTGTCAAGTAAAAAAAAAATTCAATTACACATGAAGTTTATTATTAATAATTTTAAGAAAATGGGGTTTCTCACTTTTTTTTTAAGTCAACGGATATTTTTTATAAAAAAAAAAACATTTATAATTGTTTGAATGTATTTAAAGGTAAAAATGAATTTAATATAAATATCTTGTGATTTATTATTATTTAATTTTTTCCTATAGGCCTACCAGTCAAATTATTAACTTTTTTTTGTTTGTTTTTTAAAAGAAGTCTACATCTTTCAGAAATCATTCTAATTTGGTGCTCAAGAAACATTTCTTATTATTAATGTTGAAATTTTTTTTTTGCTGCTTAATATTTTTGTGGAAAATTGAATAAATTGGGGTATGAAAGTAAATAAATTATTTTATTTAGCAAGGACGCTGAATAAAATTGACCATAAGTGACATTAAAGACATTTATAATGTTACAAAATAAATGCTGTTCTTTTGAACTTTCTATTAATCGAAGAACCCTGAAAAAAAGAAATCCATCCTGGTTTCCACGAAAATATTAAGCAGCGAAAACTTTTCAGCATTAATAAATAGGAACCATTAACAATTGAGCAGCAAATCAGCATATTAAAATGATTTCTGAATGATCATGTGACACTGAAGACTGATATAATGGCAGCTTAAAATCTAACTTTTACATCCCAGGAATAAAGTACATTTTAAAATATATTAAAAAAGAAAACAGTTATTTTAAATAATAATAATTATTATTCACAATATTACTGTTTTCACTGTATTTTTGGTCAATTAAATGCAGCCTTGGTAATAAGCACAAGAGATATTACCAAATAAAATAAAAACTCATTACAAAATCTTAATTATTCCCAATGTTTGACCGCCATATGTCCAACCAAAACCAAAAAAAAAAACATTGGCCTTTCTAGAAATTTTTAGAAAGTGAGTGATTTCTTAAAACAGCACAGCATTTTAGCGTGACAGATTTTGCTGTCTTGTTCTTATCAAAGCCATAGTACAGTCTGTTAAAAGGACATTTTATTTAAAATCCCGCTTTGTGTATGTTTGCCCACCCAGCAGGTGTTGTGTTGCACGCCTCTAGGCCCCAGTCACACTCCCATCAGAGGGATTTTTCCCGGCCCGCTGTGGCTTATTCTAATTACACAATGGGCGAGTTCTCCTATTAATATCCATTTTCAATCTCGCTGAGCACTAAAAGGTCATTATCCCGGTCCCGAGAGTGTGCTACGCTCAAACGCGAGCACGTGTGGACCTCGGCCAGCCTAGAGCTAAATCAAAGGGATTTACGTCGTCCAGCGATGTGAAATCATGTAGATCTGACAGCTCGGGGAATTATGGGTGATGGCTGTTGTACCGAACGGCAACTTTAATTACAGAAAACAGGCTCGCCGCCCGCGATAATGCTGAATGCAGACTTTCCTGAAGTGTTTAGGTCAGGTTGCAAACCAACAAAACGCTACACGCGTTATGTATATTTCAGTATAATTTATTTTTGGCATCATGTGCATAAACAGTCTCCATTTCACTACATGGTTTCATAATACAACAACCTCTGATTGTAGTACAAAGTAGCATTTCAACTAAACAAACATATCTGGTCATGTTCAAGGCCTGTGTAGGGCACTTTAAAAAAAGACAGAGATGGAAAAACTGCATCGGAGGAACTATATGGTTCAATGTGCTGCTAGTTATGCAAGAAAAGCATAATAATCATTTTAATTCAGTTTATTTAAGGAATGATTTTGTAACAAAAGTAGGGGGTTTTCAAAGCACAGGCTACTGTTTATTAGCAATATTAATGGAGTTAATATCAAGCAGCAACATGGGTCCGGCCCATTTATTTTTTCTCTTATTTTTATGCACTTTAATTTATTGGCTAGTTACATATTTTCTCGCTATGTATTAAGTAGTTTTTGGTTCTATACGCAAGCATATTATTTACCATTGTTTTTTTTTGTATCTCCTGTAACACTTTATAATAACTTTCACTAACAAGTCAGTAAGAAACATGCTTAAAATGTGTAATTTCTGCACAACAACACCAAAACTGAATTGCAAAATTAATGATTGTTTACAAACAGGTTTTCCAAATGTATCTGCCATTATTCGGTCAAACAGATTGTCCTGCCCAAAACTCACGCCATTGGCTGTGGCAAAGATGCTATATTGTTCAAGTAAGCTGTAAATATTGTAATTTAATTTGACTACTTACTGTAATAAATATTTTAACACATCACAGTTATCAGATCAAGAGTTCATGTAGATTCAAATGCGGATATTTATGCAAATGTTTCAGACAGTATGAATGTACATTAACTAAATATTTGTTGCACAATATATTATTAATGAAAGTTACTATAAAGTGTTACCAAATCTTGCATACCAAGGCAAAACCCATCATATCTTTCATGGCAACATTTAGTACACAAAAAAAACGACAATTCTGTCATCATTTACCCTCACGTAATTCTAAATCTGTACGACTTTCTTCTGCAAAACACAAAAAGGAGTTTTTAAAAAAAATGTCTGGTCACACAATGAGTCAATGGGGACATGGAACATGAGGTGAGTAAATGATGACAGAATTGTAGTTTTTGGGTAAACCATCCCTTTAAATGTCTCTACAAGTCTGCAATAGTCTATCGTTTCTTCTTCTGTTTGAGAGATTTCCTTCGTTTGACGATCATCTCGTATAGTTTGTCCATTCCTTCATGGAGACCCTCGCCAATGATGGCGCAGGCCGGTTGGACGTGGTACGTGGTGGAGGGACTCAGTTCATGGAGAGCCAGGTGCTTCTCGATCTCGGTGACTGTTAGGGATTTGGGGAGGTCCTGCTTATTGGCGATCACCAGCAGAGGAGTTCCTTGGTTCTCTGCGAATTTAGTGACTTTATGCAGTTCTGTCTTGGCTTCCTCAAGCCGGTCGACATCTACGGAGTCCACCACATAAATAATACCGTCCGTGCAACGGCTGTAGGATTTCCATAGGGGTCTCAACTTCTCCTGTCCGCCGACGTCCCAGAAGTGACAGCTGATCCCTTTGGCGGTGCCATTGCTGAGTTTGATCTTCTCTGTGTTGAAGCCGATGGTGGGAACAGTGTTGACGAATTCGTTAAACTTTAACCGATACAGTACTGTGGTTTTACCGGCCGAATCCAAGCCTAGCATCACAATGTGCAGGGACTGGAATGCTGCGATGTTGGAGAAACCGTTCCCCATCTTATGATAAATGTGTAACAATCAATAAATCACATAGCAACGTCGCCTATCTCGCCTCTTTGATCTCGAGGCTTCCAGGCTTCAGATTCATTGGTTATTTAGCATCCAAACTGAGATGACTTTCAGTTTTGAAGGAAAAAACACCAGGTTATGATCCGGTAAAGCAATCCATAAAAGGAGAGGCACCTCAGCATGTTAATGGTGCATACTTATGCATGCAAACCCATAAAAGCATCCATTGCACATCAACCCAGGCAGGTATGCATGGTCGGTCTGGGAAGGGCGTTGGGTCCTCCTCCTGTTTTCTGATGATATGTTGTACTGCAAGACCGCTGGCGTCCGTTTATCTCCACACTATGAAGAGTTCATGAATAGATTTCTTCCACACACAGCATAAATCCGAGACTGTAAGGTCAGGGAGCGAGGCGTTTCCTCAGTGGAGATGAAAACAAGCCGACAGTGAGAGTAGACGGAGGTTTCCCCGCTGTGCTCTGCCTCACACTGAAGCGCTGCTGCTGCTGTCTGTGCGTGTGCATGAGGAATACAAATCTGTGTGAACTCCTCCCACACAGGCAAGCAGAAGCACGGAGACACCAGTTCAGGAAGTCACATCACAACACTGCTTGTACATCCCCATGTACAACATGAGACACAGCACAAAAAAAAAGTTTGGTGCTTATATATACCTATATATTTATTTATATCGGTTTTAAATGGGTTTGCATGGACAGTCATATCTGATAACAGATCACTCTAAATAGTAATGTAGGCATTTTCTGTAAAGCTGCTTTGAAATATGTATTGTGAAAACCACTTTAGGAATAAATGTGAATTGAATATTCAATTCAGTTGAAATGTGAATTTTATATATATATATATATACGTATATGTGTGTGTGTGTGTGATTTTAAAATCTAAAAATTGATGCATTTATTTAAATGTGGAATTGTAAAATGTTTTTTAGTATTATTATGGTGAGAGTTTTTTTATATATATATTGAGTGAATACCTTGTAAAAAAACAAGAAACAATTAAAGGAAGAATCATTTAAAAAGCGACAGTGCAGTTGAGTCTCTTTACGATTTTGTTTATGAGTCTGCTGACACCTGGTGTAAAATATATGTATAACAGTCTCTGTTAAATAGTTTAAAATATTTAAAATCCTGTCATGAAAATAACATGACTGATGAAACACACACACACACACACACATACATGTTGGGGTTTTGTGTGTCTCTGTGTGTGTAGAGTCCGCTTCATCGGAATTATCTGCATACACACATTGGATTTGGCACAGGTCTTATGAAAAAAGGTTAAAAAAAATTATATATATGAATTAATGTATTATGTACTGTATATGTGTGTGTGTGTATATATATATATATAGAGTGAATTTTAACAACTCAAATGTGACATAACTGTTAAGTTTAGTACATTTATTTAAAGTTGCTTATTATTATAATTATTGTTGTTATTATTATTACTAAGGTGGAAAAAAGAAAAGAAAAAAAAGCTTTAAGAAAATCATTAAAGCCTTGTAATAGTATTTAATTGCATTTGTTTTTAAATATTTTTAAGATTAATTTTATTTGTTTGTGCATCTAAGTGTTTATTCAGGATTGTTGACTGCCAAACATGTAATGTTGCCTTTCTATCACTAGATGTCAGGATTGCAGAAGTTTACAAAAATTTGTTTTGACCAAAAATGAACGAACAAAAACTTTTGAATCCACATCAGTAGGGGTCAGTATAAAATACAATTTGTGTAAAAAGTGTCAGTTAGTTTCATCCCTATTTTTCTTTATTCTTATCCAGCTTAATGTTTATAATGTTAATTAGTTCTGTCATTTCTGACATGATGTTTTTAGTGGATTGTTTAACAAAGCGTGAAGGCTTTAACTCGACTGGATTCAGTCTGTCTGAGAAAAAAAATGGGTGTGAAAGAATGTCAATGCAAAAAAAAAAAGGATTTAGAGAAGAAAACAAACTAGCGAGTTCCTGCCATTCTGACAGTCCTCCAAAAGGAAGGAAAGGGCTCAGGAAGGAGTATGTGGGTCTTACAGAGGAACTGGTTTATTGTGGCCGAACAATTCAATCCAGATCAAAGCCTGCTTCACATTCAAATGGGCCTCAAAGAAGATTGCAACTTCCTTAGTTAAACCTAACATGCTGCCTACCTAGACAGCATTTAAAGGGAGCATAGGTATGTCCGACATGAAGAATGTTGCAAAAAGATATCAACAATATTATGTTACTTTCTAAGTTCCCTCGTTTTTGGAGAAAAACACAATCCCAGAATGTATTGCAATGAGTTTAGTGAGAGGGAAAAAGTCTAAAATGGCAGATTCAAAAAGTTCAGAGAAACTCAATATTTGTGTGTGGTATGTTTTGAGTTCCACATTAGCTTAGCAACATGCTAACATGTGTTATTGAATAATTGTAGCAGGCTTTAAACTCGCAAAGGATATGGACTATATACATTCAGTATGATTTTTTACATTTTAAAACGGACAGTTCTAGATGCTAATTGATCATGGATGGATGGATATAGAACAGCTTGTAGCCTAACTGTTAGCAGCACCTGTTGAAACTAACTATTAACCTTATTTTAAATGTCCATGATGACATTTTCTAGCAGAATTAGCTTAATAAAATAATGTTTTAAATAATGAAAATGAAGTCCTTGATATTAGAAACTGATATTAAAGCCGTAAGGTACTAATACGTGTGATAATACGGTATCTAACACCACATTTTACACAATATACTGTAGCACAGCCTCTCATACCTTAAAAATGGCATGGCACAGTATTTCACTGGTATTTATTATCCGCTCCTCACAGGAGGTATTGGCTCCTACTGGAAGTGAAGTAATGAGGCAATGTTTTAAGCCAGAGGACGCTGGGACTCGAACTGCCTGAGGTTGCACCTTGTTATAAATGAGCTCAAACAGGTCCTTGCTCTTTAGTCCTTCCTGTCCACTTCGACAGCTGCTCCGGTGGGAGGACAGAGAACAGGAGAATAGGACAACACACACACCGACACGGACACTTTGTCTGTCTGTCTATCCATCCATTAGGGCTGCCAACTCCCGCTCTATTCAGCGTGAGACTTGTGCATTTGACACTGTTCTCTCACGCCACTCATTCATATTCTCACGCTGTGAAAATAGCATAGCGATGACAAGAAGAGAACACTAACAATGCGCCGACAGACAAGACAGAGCAGCTTCCTTTTGATATCAAACCTCAGCTTTCAAATTCTGTTTTATTAGGATTCATTATGAAATTCAAACAATAAATACCAGTTTGGCTCATAACATGGAGTGATGTATCGCTGTAGCCTCAGTTCAAGAAGCATGAGCGCACGTGAACGATCATCTCTCCCTCTTTACTACTAGTTACAGTACAAAATAAATGAATGAACCTCAGAGGGTATGTTGAAAGAACTTGTACAACTTATTGAAATGTATAATAACTCATGTAATTGCTCAAACTGTGTTTCAACAGTGAATACTGCTTGTAAATAATGTCACATAAAGTTTACCTCAGAAAAGCCATTCGATGTCCATAAACTAGTTAGCGAGAAAAATGTACTCCAGAGAGGAGCAAAATAAAGCAATATATTACATACCATTAAAAGTTAATATAGCCTAACTTTATTATTATAAAAAAGTCTAAAAAATAATTTACCAGCTGACAGGGTTCCCTGTATAGTTTACAACATTAGTTGAGAGATTTTTTTCCTCAAGAAAAATTACTATATATCCATGTACACACCTAAATTAATCAATATTGAATCGAATCGCAAGTTCATGAATCTCTAGCTATTCTCACTCTGAACTCAAAAGTTGGCAGCCCTCTATCTATCTATCTATCTATCTATCTATCTATCTATCTATCTATCTATCTATCTATCTATCTATCTATCTATCTATCTATCTATCTATCTATCTATCATGTCTAATGTACACTGTAAAAAAAAAATTATATGATCAATAAGTTGACAACATATGTTTTTATATCACTTTAACCCGTCAAAATAAGTTAAGCAATTTTCAACTTTTTTATACGTTTTACAAGATTCAACTCTTTATTTTGTAGCAGTTTAATGTAATTTAAGTTGCTATATATGACTTAAACATCCAAGCTGATTGTACCTAATTTAAAGGGATAGTTCACCCAAAAATGAAAATTACCCCATGATAGCCTGGTTAAAACCAGACCCTTCTCAGTTGAAACTGAGTATAGGGTCTGGCGAAGCTATGTAGACAAATCATTTCCAAAGGGGCGTCACCAACCGACGTAGCTCAAATTCCTCTGGGCGCAATTGGATAGTCATAAAACCAATCAGATCGATGAAGGAGATGACGTATGCTTCGAGTGTTGTTCTTTGCTCCGGTTTTAACGAAAACGGTAAGTTTAAATCGCTCAAAACAGACGCGATAACTGATTCGTTTATATACTGTCTATGATTCGAACGAGTGATGTTCCACGGCGGCATCCATCTTTGTAATGAAATCTCCTTCAGTGTCGCTGCGCTGTCGTCATCATGTAAATCCCTCCCCAAACGTTTCTGATTGGTGCCGCGATTTCGGCGGCACAGAAATGAGTTTGAATGGGCTCTTCTCCAGACTATCCTGGAGAGAGAATTAAAATTCGCCGGAAGTAGTCTGGGTTTTCCCAGGCTAACCCCATGATTTACTCACCCTCAAACCATCCTAGGTGTATATGACATTCTTCTTTCAGACGAATACAACCGGAGTCATATTAAAACATGTCCTGGCTCTTCCAAGCTTTATAATGGTAGTGAATGGCCGTTTATGTTTTGAAGTCCATCAAAGTGCATCCATCCATGATTAAAGTGCTTGACACGGCTCTGCGGGGGTTAATAAAGGCCTGCTGAAGTGAAGCAATGCGTTCGTGTAAGAAAAATATCCATATTTAAAAATGTATCGACTAAAATAACTAGCTTCCGGCTGACGGACATACGCATCGATTTACGGCGAAAGAGTAACCTTTGACATGACGTATGACACATTGACGAACGCGGAAGCGACACCAGTCACGAATTAGAAGTCTAAAATGAGAATTGTTAAAGTGAAATGTCGGAGGAGCTTGAGTTTGTTGCCCAGCCCTGTTTGTTTGAACCGAGAGAGGCGTCAATAACGCTACTCTTACATCCTACGTCATACATCGTCAAGTGTTACTCTTTTGGAGTAAGTAACTCTTTTGTGGCCTTTCAGACAAGTTGTAATCAAACCAGTTGGTCTTTACCTTTTTTCCTTCTAGTTTTATTTGATGTGCAAATATGTAGAGACTTCTGAATTTTTATTAAATTGGATTGTTTAAATGTACTAATTACATTTAATAAGACCTCTCCATTTACCAATTTAATTTAAACTTATGTTTTTTATCATTATTATTAAGGGTTTAAAAAAAAAAAAAGGATGTTATTACATGCAACATGCATTTGAATCCCAAAACTTTAACTCTGTGAACTTCATTAGCCCTATATTTCACATTCTTTCCTCAGAATAAAGCAAACTTTTGCATATAGTGGAGGATTCTGGTTCTTACAAACATTTCAATCAGAATATTTGAGATCTTTTCAGATGCCATGGGGACGTAATCCTCAGGGTTAATCTAACTCCAGCTGCTCCAGAACATCTAGCGTTCTTTGTTCGCTATGGAGACCAGGACCTCCTCGGGGAGTTCCTTTGAGGTTCCTCCGGAAAACAGTGAGCAAACAGACCTACTACTTCATATTGAACTCCCTTACGACACCCTCTCACTCTCTCGAATGCTAAGCGGCCTCTTACGTTAATGTGTTTTGGCGTACAAATTTGCTGTCAGCATAATCTTCTCATCTCCTTTCTGTTTTACCCACAAGAGCTCTTGCGTGAGGAACAGGTAGATGAGGAGCCGCATTAACATGCAGAGAGGGTGCGTAACCGAGCAACAGGCCTGAATGGGATGTGCTGCTAATTGGTTTCTGTTCCCGTGAGGCTCATCGGTTTTGTATTCAATGATGCTGTAAGATCAACCAAGACACGATCAGCGTTCTTACATCAGATCAGGGTGATCATCTCTCTGGAACCACTGGCATATCAAATTCGATCTTTTTTTGTATCTCAATTGTTTCTACTAGCGATGTTAGTGAAGCTACTTTGAGCTTGGCTACTTATATGTTAATCCTATAAAACAGCTGTATGTATTTGATACAGTCTTTTGTATATAGTCACTTCTGTCCCCTGTATAGTGGATTATTACAGTGAGATTTATGTCCCCTATATAGTGGTTCTTCACAAAGTTAAATAAGTGTATTATTTCCAAAATGCCTGCCTACGTGTCACAATCAGTGTTGGGTAAAAAAAGTAATTATTACTAGCTACTGAATACATCTTCAAAAGTTTAATTAGATTACTGCACTAATTACACTCTCTAAAAAGCATTGCATTACTTATTAGTAATGACTTTCTAAATCCCATATCAGCCTAGGAAAGCTGAACAATATGAAACTGCTCTTTTAATTCTTTCAAATAGACACTATATAATTGCATAAATTATTCTTGAACTGACCAAAGTATTTAAAGGGAGAAGGTTACATTACATTTTAAAATTAGACGTTAAATTTTGGTTCAATTGGTTAATATAGAATTGTTCTATAGTCTATATGGTATTTAACGCAATTAAATCAGAAATAACTGAAATTAAATTACATGAATGTAAAAGTAATCCCTTACTTGACTTTTTTAAACTTACTTGGTAATGCATTACACCCAACACTGGTCACGATGCACGTCTTTTTACTGGGATATCTTTGCTGATTTTCATAAAGTAAAGGCAAGAATATACTTTATATTGTCACTGATGTCAAAACGAATGTCAAACGCAACTTCTGCTTACTTGCTACTACATACTAATGTTCTTGCAACCACATTTTTTAATTACCAATTCTGTTAATGTATATTTATGATGTTAATATGATTTATTATACAAATGTAATATGTATTTATACATTTATATTTTATTTATAATAGTTATTTATAACCTTATTTTCATCCTTAGTTGGAATTGAAACTAGTTTCACATCCACAAAGCAAAAATATTTGGTGAATTTCTTTATGAATAAAATCATTTCTTCAAACATAATAAACATCATGAAATACATTTTTGTTTTGATCCATAAATGACCATTAAAGCCTGATGTATCAAAGCTGGAAATATATTGTGAATTTTATTTTTTTCGCATATTTTGTTTAAATGTAAAGCTGGAACTCAAAATTTCGCACCAAATTCTTCCAGAATTATTTGAATTATGCGAAAAACGTTCATTTTAAAACTATTGACTTATTTTTTCCTATTTTAGTGATTTATAGGATCAACATCTTAGACAAAGTCGCTATGAAGTGAAACAAATGACACTCCATCCGCTTGTCTTGTTTACAATCCTTTTTTCCCTCTCTCTCTCTCTCTCTCCCAGCATCTCCCAAACCATGATAATCTCGTTCTCTATCTTTCTGCATTCGCTAAGGTGAAATACAGTCCACCTGTTTTCCACAAAGCTCAGCCAAGCAGGAAACTCATGTTTTTCACAACAGATGCAAGCGCACACCAGAGACACCGTCTACCCCTCATCGCTCTGAAACTCATTATTCTGCCTTTGAAACAGATGGAATCAAGTTTGTTTGTGACATGCTGAAAGTTATAAAGCACGCCTGTACACGTTTTTATGCAATAAGGCCTTTGAAACCGTTCTGTTTAGCGAATAGAGATAAAGAGCTTTGAAATGCATCATATGGAAAAGAAAGGTAAAGATGTTATTTAACATGCCCATAATTCTGTATTGACTAATCAACATTCATGATCAAAAGCTGGAACTGATTTATAACAGTCTGGTGTCTTGGGTCTTAGCTTGCTAATTTTCCATGATTAACTTCATTAATTTAATGCATGCGCAGCGCTCATTGTCTTGGCACACACCTTTAAGTCGAAACTGAATAAGAGTTTGGTTTATTATGTTTAATTGCCGATGCCAAATTGTAATGAATCAAGCCAAAAACTGGAATGAGACCCTCAGCACTAATCCGAGGCAGGGCGATTCTCAGGAAACAATGCCATTTTGTGTCCATGTGTGCCAAAAAAAAAAAATACTTATGGAAATAATATATTTGAAAATACTTAAAGGGATACTTCACCTCTGGAAAGATGAATGTGTATTTAAAATAGGTAATTTATGTAGAAGAAATGTGAAGAAATTTTTTAATTTGGAGCTTTCTAGACTGAGAAAAGCCAGAAAATTTATTTTTGGCTTATGTGGAAGAAAGACAACAACTCCCAGAATGCACTTGCTTCGCTGCTCTACGAGGCCACTCCCAAGCCACGCCTCCCGGTTAGAGAGCGCAGTTGAAAACAAGGCTACTAGTGAGTCTCTGTGACGAGTTTGCCCGGGATATGGAGATCGCCCAAAATGTCCGGGATTCGGCTTTTGCGTTCTACAGTCGCCATTCATTATGTTTACTGTGGCGAGCAGGACGAGGCTGAGGGCCGCGGGAGAACGGTGCAAGGCCGATGGCGTCATTACTGAGGCGCATCGGTCTCCTATCTCTCACGGAGGAGCGGGAATTTTCTTAGCAATGTTAAAACGCACATCAACCGATCACTTGTTTAGCGTTCATGGAAACACTACATTCAGATTCACCAATCGGAATGAATTCAGTTAGATTGAAACAAAAGGTGTGCATGTAAACAATGAATGGCGACTGCAGAAACCAAAAGCCTAATCCCGGACATTTTGGACGATCGCGACGGCCGGACATGTCCGGTAAAAAGAGGATGGTAATCCCTTCTACTCACATTTCTCCTACTACTCAGCTTTCTCCACAGAACAAGAGCCTTTAGCTTAGCTTCCAAAGAAAGATGGCTGAAACTATGTGTACATTCTGTGAGTGAGATCCCACCCTCTATGGGCGGGTTGAAAACATGCGGGACAGCCCCTACTACTGGCTGTAGTCTTTAGCCTCTGGCCAGAAAATCCTCCGATGACGCAAAATGACGATTTTTGCGTAATCGGAGGATTTTTTCCAGACAAAAAATACATAAATCTCTCATCTCAGGGGGATATGAGGGTGGAAAGCACGGTAATTCGAAAATACTACAGGTTTTCTACTAATACAAAGCTTAATGCTAAATCCTGAAGTATCCCTTTAAGTGTTAAATTAATGTAATGTTCTTTGCAATTAAATGAAAATTTACGGATTTACTAACAGCTTACGCCAGCGCAAACCCTCTTTTGGCATTAAACAATTACGGTCAGGATTTACTAAAGACACGCAGTGAAAAATTAGCGCTGAAAAGTCGTGGACAGTTACTTTTGTGGCTGACTTTATTGCATATGCATTTGTAGGAGTTTCCCTTCCGGATGCAAAATTTATGGGAGGAGAGTATTTAAATGAATAATGCAAGGTGATTTACTAAGGGTTGTGTTTGTCAATTTACTGGTATTTGCGCCATTATTTACCGCCCCAAAACCAGACGCTAATTTGGTAGCTCTTGGTAGATGGTGTTGGTCATTATGGAAATGATCTGACTACGTCTGTGTTCTTTAATTTGCACGTCGTCAGTAGATCACGAGCAGATCTTTCCACTCCCATCGGCACTTTTGTGGAATTGCGGTCCCACGCTAATGTTTAGTAAATCTGGCCCTAAATGTAATATCAAATGACACAAGAGTTAATTATAATAAAGTAGCCTATACTTTAACATACAGTATGCTTTAGTATGTTAGTCAACACATTGAAGTTAGTGTCCTTTAAAGCACAAAGATTATAAAAGCATAATGATTTAAAAATGTAAAGTAAAACTTTTATTTTGACATTAAAAGGTGCACTTGATCATGAAGTCCACAAGGCCATATAGGGCGCCCCATTCTTAATTTTAGTTTTCAGAAGGGTGCTCGTGGGCGCCCCCGTCAAAGCGGCCTTACGTCACGAAAGTACAGACTCATAAGGAAGACCGCGAGTGGGTACCATTTGGGACAGGGCCAGTGTACTCTTAAGTACACTTATATTGTTTATAATGAGGAACACTAAGGAGGTTGATGTGTAGGGCCTAACTTTAAAAAATGAATGAGGAGGATGTTAGTGAGGGACGTCCCGGGTCATTAAAGACCCGAGGTATGGGTTTAAGGGTTAGGCAACAAGATTGAAATAACGTTGCATTTCAAGGTTAGTATTGATAAACTTGCTTTGCAAACTGTGACTACATAAGAAGTTTAGAGATGGGGTTAATTTAAGTGAATTTTTAGGTCAATTTTTGGTTCAGAATCAATTTCCATGTGATCAAAGATCAAATATCACAATCTCTGTTTGAGGCACACAGGCTTCAGATCTTTGTGAAATATCATCTCTACACACAAAGTCACAAACTCTGAAGGACAGGACACTACTGTGCCATATCTCCCAACAGCATCTGACAAATCAAAGCATGACACATCAGTCCAAAACCCATCGGGAACAAAACCCAGCATGGAATACATATTTAATCAGCTGATCTGTGAGTGGCCTAAAGGGTTGTCCCAGTGACAAACTGCAGGCACAAGAGAGCTCATTTATTTCACACGGATCGAAGGAATTGAAAGAAATATTGTTAAGTCCTTCACAGATAATTTTTTACATCGTTCTGCCTGCCTTATGACCTGACCTTGGGGAGTGTTTCTTTAATTAAAGCCAATGAAATGAGACTGAATTCTTTGTTGCTGCAATAGAGCGTATCAGTGACCACTCACTTTTTCAGCGACCTTGTTTCGGGATTTTCTCCATGGTTTTAAACAAATTTCAATAAAGAGTTTTAAGCATTGAACTAACCAACAAGTCCTGAGACATCTGATTTGGAGCAAAAAGAATTAAAACATTTAAAAAAATTAAAACAGACTTTGTTCTTGTTTTTATTTTTAATGGGGAATGAACTACTCATTCCATGAAGCCTTAAAAATGATGTAATCATATAAAAAAAATGTAAAGACTAAGAGTCATTGATTTTAAGTATAAAAATAAAATGTATTTTATTAAGTCAAAAGTGTGCCTACATGTTATAGAAAAAAATATTAATAAATATCAAATATTTAAAATGCAATATTAACATTTTTGTCAAATGTATTGACAGTCAATGATTATAAGTATCAAACAATATTTTCTAAATATTTCAATTTATCAAAAAAATACAAGTTTATTTTTTGACAGTCAGTAAAATTATAATTATAAAAACAAAAAAATATATATTTTATTTGTTATATTTATTTATAACATTTATTTTGTCAAATTTATTCACTTAAATTAATTGAAAATAAGTATAAAACAATATATAATATAATTTTAAAAATGTATATTCTACATTGTATTTTATCATTAGGCTATGTATTGCCCTTAAAGTCATGACTGCAAAATATTCATATATCACTGTAAAAAAAAAAATTATACAAAAAATACAAAAAAATATATATATATAGCTGCCTTAAATTTTTAAGTACAATCAACTTGGATGTTTAAATCAATTCAACTTAAATTACATTAAACTGACTTAAAGAAAATTAGTTGAATCTTGTATAACATAAAAAAGTTGTAACTTATTTTGATGAGTTAAAGCAATGTAATGTTATGTATGTCATAATCACACAATCTTTTGCAGAGTAGTTTGAAAGTGTGTGAAAACCAAATCAATTCAAAATGCTTCCCTGATCGGTGGATATTTCTTCAGTATTACGATTGATGTAGTTTGTGCATTTAGAAATGAAACAATATTCTTTAAACTGTTAATGCTTCACTCACAATAAGGTTATTTTAAATGAACATGGGGACATTATGTATTTCGAGAAAAATAAAAAGATCTAAATGTCTTGTTTGTGAGATGTTTTGTAGCTGAAATGGAGATTCAGATTTCTCTGCTGGCCTCAACTTGATTGCATTATTCTTAGGGCGTAAAGATAGTCTTTCTCCATCTCAAAAGGTTGTTTTCCCATGGATGAACTGATGCAGGAATCGAGGTGCATTTATTTTCATACCATTGTCACCGAGCTTTTGCATTTACGGTGTAATTATGGAAATGAGCTCTGTCGGGCCAACTCAGCGAGCACGATCTGGACACCTTGTGAAATTGGAAATGAGTTAGTGTCGCTTGCCTGCCACAGATTTAGGAGATAGGAGATATGACTTCAGTTACAAAAGGATGCCAAAAGGCAAGGGGAGATGCTTACGGGTTTTGTTGCACTGAAATGCACTGCCCGACCAAAAAGAAAGAAAGAAAGAAAAAAACACAACAATACCATGGTGCTTGTCTAGTGATAGGCCTATTTTATTATGTAAATAAATAAATAAATAAATAGCAATGATGTCTGTCGAAAAATAAAAGCATGGTATTACGTATTATATGTCCAAAAAATTTTGCATTACCTACTTTTTATAAGTGTACCTTTCAGTCTAAACAAATCTTAATGGATAAAATGAAGTTTGCACCTTTCATTATTTAGTACAACTGAATTTTCTTTTTAACTTGTAAATACAAGTTCTATCTAGAATCATTTTGCAGAAGTTACATTTGTTTTGAATGTTGTTTAATGTTATTAAGGACTTCCACTTAAGTGGACCGGTTTGATTTTCATTAAAGGGATAGTTCACCCAAAAATGAAAATTCTGTCATAATTTACTCACCCTCAAGCTGTTCCAAACCTCTACGAGTTTCTTTGTTCTGCTGAAAACAAAAGAAGATACCTTGAAGAATATGAGTATCTAAACAGTTCTGAGGCACCATTGACTTCCATAGTATTTTTTCTCCCCACAATATGGAAGTCAATGGTGCCCCAGAACTGTTTGGATACCCATATTCTTCAAGGTATCTTCTTTTGTGTTCAGCAGAACAAAGAAATTCATGCAGGTTTGGAACAGCTTGAGGATGAGTAAATGATGACAGAATTTTCATTTTTGGGAAAACTATCCCTTTAAGTCGTATTGTTAATGTTTGCACATTTTACTGAGGCTGGATTCATCCATTGCAAAGTTAAGCTGAAGGAGATATTGATTTATTCTTCTATTATCCGTCCACTGCACTCAGCGGGATGGGGAGATATTAATTAAAGGGCTTTACTTCAAGAGCAAAGTCAGTTCGAGCTCTCTCACTTTCTTTCCTATTAACTTTCCATTCCAAAACCGTTTCTTCCACCTGTCCTGCACATCATTCACCTTCGCAGGTCTGTACCGTCGGAACAGGAATATGAATTAGACAGGCCTAGCTGCTCCCTCAGGAGACGTTTCTGCCGTTTTACTGCTAGATTAGCTACTAAACGAGGCTGTTTACTCACCTTTCATTACTGCTACGAGACAAACGGGTGTTAATGACTCACAGGATGCTGGCTATTCAATTCAGAGAAAGGAGATTTAAATTCGTCCCCTACCTCAGGCTTTGTGTGTAATGTAGTTGTGTTCGCGCGCGCACGCGCGCTTTTGTCCTCTACATTATAGCCTACTGCTGACAGCTGTGTGTAGTGGTTGTTGTCATAGAGACAGCACATCAGAAAAAGTTCAGAAAGCGATTATTGCAGCATATAATCCCCGAAATAATCGCTTTCTGCAGCTCATGAATTCCTATGTTTGAAATTATGAGGCAAACACACATAAACACACCGTTTAAAGGTCGAATAGTGCAAGTTTACCATATTAAAACAACATGCGAGGCCTACTAAACGCGCCCATTCCGTCATTTTCTTCCCAATTAAAAAAGTTTTATAAAGATACATTAAAACATAAAAAATGGTTCTTTTGAAAAAAATAAAAATACATTAATCATTACATTTTAATATATATATATATATATATATATATATATATATATATATATATATATATATATATATATATATATATAGCCTAATTTTAAATATTTAAATCAATTATATAAAAAAAAAATTGTTTACAATATGATTTTAAAATATTTTTTAAACCTTTTTATTTTATTTTATTATACTCCATAAAGACATAATCCCAGCATATCAGAAGTTGGGGTGTTTTCACACTTGAGTCCACTTTAAAAGAACCAAACTCAGACTTCTTTAAGTGGACCAAGAGGTGAACCAAGTGAAAACCCAGTTCTCTATACGTTCTCACACTGTCCCTGTCTCTGAAAGAGGACTCGGATCCTTATTTGGTCCACTTAGGAATGTGGTCTCAGACCCCTTTGCGTTCATACTGATGCTTTTTGGATCTAGTCCGTTCAGTGTTTGATGGCTGACCCTTTGGCCCTATTTGATCCCATTCACTTACATATGTGCCTCACTAACCAAGATATTTGTTTGTATGGATTATTATTATTATTAATATTAATTATTATTATTTTGTAAAACGACATTGCTACAAATGCTGTTAAATGAGCATAACTCTAAGTTGTTTATCTTTTACACACAAAAAAACAATAATTTTGTTGCAATACTACATCCATATTATTGCACTATATCACACATCCACCTTTGTAAAAAAAAAAAAAAAAAACTTTATATTGATTGTTTTCCTTGAATCATGTTTTTTTATTGCAGAAGGCAATGGTAACGTCAGCATACAAAGAGCAAACAAACAAACAATACAGGACAAATACAATTAAAGAAAGATGCAAATAAAATAAACTGCTTTAAATGTTCAAGGTGAAGTAGGTATGCCTAAAAGCAGCATTCAAGTATGAAATTGAATAATCAAATGAAAAAATAAAACTGCATTTTCTTCACTGTATGAATAAAATGTATACACTACTGATTCTTATATTAGGCTGCTTTCACTTTAAGAACTACAGTAATGCACAGATCCAATATACACACCCTAGTGAAAAATAAATATACCAACATTTATTTGAAATACATTTATTTTATGCTAAGTATAATGTATTAACATATTTATGCACTTAATATTAATACCCTGCAATTGTACTTTTTAGTATACTTAATTGGTATACTTAGATCCTGCTAAATTGGAACAACTAACTTTGTACTTAATGTACTTTAGTTATCCAGAAATAGAGCTGAGAATCAACTAAAGATATACTTAAGTATATTTGATTGTGCTAAAGTGAAACTATTAGGTACACTTTAAGTATCTTGTATGTAAAGACTGATATTATACAGTGATCATACTATCCCTACTAATAGTGATATTAAAACACATTTTAGGCTTAATATTAAGAAATGTGCATTGTGCAATTTCTTGAAAGAAGTACTCCAAATAAAGATTAATTATAATTTTATATCAGTAAGTCTCATACGATATGTGAGTAAATATGTTAATTGTTTTGTAGTATACTTAGTATGAAATAAACGTAGGCTATTTTAAATACATTTTGGTAAAGTTTTTTTTTCACTAGGGCATATACGATACTGTCAGGAGTCAGGCACGGAGATCGAGGTAAGTGAATTTCAAACACAACTTTATTTACAGGTGACAAAGTGCAAGGTGAGTATTATGTGAATTCAGGTGCAGATTCTGTGAAGATCTCTCGGCGCGGGGATAACAGCAGGTAAGCCAGATAACTTCAGGTATGTTGAAACAACACAGTCTCAGTTTGTTAATCCTTATCTTCTTTCTATCAGATGTGATCGGAGTCAATCGGTTTCGATGAGGATTTGGAAACTCAGGAGAATGCTGAATCACAGACATCAGAGATCAGATCTGAAGACAGCAGAACAGTCACAAAGGTTAGTGTTTCTCAAGAGGCTATACATTACATCTAGGAAGCAATGGTTCAGGATACGACGGATTAAGATCAGTTCCTGTTGGAGGCTTGACATAGACTGGAGCTATCGTGAGTGTTTTAAGTGTTGGTTAATGAGGTTATTGATAGTGATCAGGTGTGGGTGATTAGTACTCTGGAGAGAGCGATCTCTGTGTGGTGGATGGAACCGAGCTTGATTGGTCCCTGACATTACCCCCCCCCCTCCAGAGTCCGTGTCAGCGGATCTTGGACCTCGACGTCGTGGGGGTCTGCCTCGAGGTCGTGGTGCGGGTTTCTCAGGATGTTGATCGTGAAATTCAGTGAGCAAATTGGGATCAAGGATGTCATTACGAGGTACCCAACACCTTTCTTCTGGTCCGTAACTCTCCCAATCCACCAAATATTCGAGTCGACCCCTTCAACGTCGGGAGTCCAAAATCTCCTTTACAGTGTAGATGGGATCGGCTTCAATGGGTGGTATTGAAGGGTTGTCGTCTGGGATAGGACCTGTAGAAGGGACAGATACGGGTGAGTGATGGGGTTTCAGGAGAGATACGTGAAATGTGGGATGGATGCGGTACTGAGCAGGAAGACGGAGTTTGTAGGTAACTGGACTGACTTGTCTTTCGATGGGAAATGGACCGATGTACTTTGGACTCAGTTTGCGACAAGGTAGTCTTAAACGGATGTCTCGAGTGGAAAGCCAAACTAGTTGTCCTGGTTGGTATTCAGGAGCGTCGCGGCGGTGAGTATCTGCAAAGTGTTTTTGTCGATTCAGAGCTTGCTGAAGATGATGGTGTGCTTGGTTCCATACTCCTTCGCTGTCTTGGAACCATGTGTTGACCGCGGGTACTTCTGACGGCTCACCAGACCAGGGGAACAATGGAGGTTGGTAACCAAGTACACATTGAAATGGTGTTAGGCTTGTGGATGTCTGCCGGAGGGAGTTTTGGGCATACTCTGCCCACACTAGGTATCGACTCCAGATGTTCTGATTTGAATGACAAAAGGTACGAAGGAACCGGCTGACATCTTGGATTTTTCGTTCTGCTTGACCGTTCGATTGTGGGTGATAGCCCGAGGTTAAACTCACGGTTACATTCATTAAGGCAAAGAATGCCCGCCACACCTTGGAAATGAACTGGGGTCCTCTGTCGGACACAATATCCTCTGGTATGCCAAAGTTACGAAAGACATGTTCCATCAATAGTTCTGCGGTGACAAAGGCTGTAGGCATGTTTTTTAGAGGGATTAGCTTACAGGTCTTAGAAAAGCGATCAATGGCCACAAGGATACCAGTATGTCCATCGGAGGGTGGTAGGTCTGTTACGAAATCGACTCCAATATGGGACCAAGGTCGATGAGGAATGGGTAGAGGCATGAGTTTTCCAGCAGGTAAGTGACGTGGATTCTTAGTCATGGCACATAGGATGCATCCCTGGATAAAGGTTTTGATGTCGTGCTGCATGTTTGGCCACCAGTAACGGGTTTGGAGGACTGAACACGTTTTGCTTATTCCAGGGTGACCTGTTCCCACGGATGAGTGGGCGGAGGAGATTAAAGAAGTTCGGAAATTTTCAGGTACGTAGATTTTTCCAGCTGGACATTCTGGCGGAATAGGTTGGTGTTGTGAAATTTCAAGGAGTTGTTCATTGATGTCCCACTGGATGGAATTGACAAACAACTTGTCTGGCAGAATTGTGTCAGGTTCTTCTAGGATTGTTTCGGGGGCATGGAGACGTGACAGGGCATCTGCTCGGATGTTCTTTGAACCAGGACGATAGGATATTTGGAAGTGAAAACGAGTAAAGAAAAGGGCCCATCTGGCTTGACGTGGAGTGAGTCCTTTAGCTTCCTTCAGATACTGGAGATTTTTGTGATCAGTAAAGACAAGGAACGGGTGTTTAGCTCCTTCCAACCAATGCCTCCATTCTTCTAGGGCAAGCTTGACGGCCAGAAGTTCTCGGTTGCCGATATCGTAGTTACTCTCAGCGGTGGATTATTTGCGGGAGAAGAATGCACAAGGCAGAGGTTTTGAAGATGAGTCGTGGGACTGTGATAAGACTGCTCCTACCCCAGTGGTAGAAGCATCTACCTCAACAATGAATACCTTTTCAGGATTTGGATGACGAAGCAAAGGAGCTGTAGTGAATGCTGTCTTGAGAGAATGAAAAGCATGTTCAGCATCAGAGTTCCAGAGGAGGGACTTTGGTTTTCCTTTCAGGAGAGAAGTTAGTGGAGCAGTTAACATGCTATATTGGTCGATGAATCTTCGATAAAAGTTTGCAAACCCCAGGAACCGTTGCAACTCTTTTACGGAATGTGGGGTGGGCCAGGAGGTGATGGCTTTGGTCTTACGGTCATCCATCTCAACTCCTCGTTCGCTTAGATTGTATCCCAGAAATTCAACGGAAGCTTGATGGAATGTAAATTTTTCTGCCTTCAGAAACAGAGAAAACTCTCAGAGACGCTGGAGTACAAGAGAGACATGTCGTTGGTGTTCAACTGGATCCTTTGAAAAGATTAAGGCTATGTTCACACTTAGCGTCTTTTTTGACAAGAAAAAGTTGACAACGGCGTTTTTTTAGCAAAAAAAAATGCTGGCAGCGTTCGGTTACAAATAGCAGCCGAGCGCGTCTTTTGTTGCTATAACAACAGCTGCAACAGTAGCCTAGTGCTGTGTGATGCAAAAAATGTCGAGAAAGAGAAAGTTGGCTCTTGCGTTGGCTTTTGAAGTTACCGGGGAGGAGAATGTCGGTTCACAAAGACGTTTGTGGGTGCACGACAGACAGTTGTTCTTGTTGTTATGGAAACGACAGGTCTCGCTACTCGCTTGTCATTGGTCAGCTGTCAAAAAGGCGCTTGATGTAGGGCGTTCTTTTCAGAAAAGTTGAACTTTTTTCAACTTAAAAAGACGCTCTGAGCTGCAGAAAAAGACACCGGCGGTGGCGTCTAAAAAAGCGCTCTGGACTTTTTTGAAAAAACGGTTTACTCCATAGGGTTATAATGTAGAACAGACGCTGGCAGTTTGAAAAAAGACGCTAAGTGTGAACATAGCCTAAGATGTCGTCAATATAGATTATCACAAAATGATTCAGATAGTCTCGGAATATTTCGTCCATGAAACTCTGGAAGACTGATGGGGCGTTTACAAGTCCAAATGGCATCACCAGATACTCATAGTGCCCTGCGGGCGTAATGAACGCTGTCTTCCACTCATCCCCTTCTCGTATTCTAACAAGATTATATGCACTCCTTAGATCAAGTTTAGTGAATATTTTGGCTTCTCTGAGTTGTTCAAGAGCGGATGGAACCAACGGGAGTGGGTAGCTGAACTTTACCGTGATCCTATTAAGCGCTCTGTAATCTATACATGGACGTAACCCTCCATCCTTCTTAGGAACGAAGAAAAAACTAGCAGCAGCAGGTGAAGTGGATGGTCGGATATACCCCTGTTGTAGAGCCTCTTCGACGTATTTTTGCATGGCCGTTTGTTCGGGGCTGGACAAAGAATAAATCCGGCCCTTAGGAATGGACTCCCCAGGAATCAAGTCAATGGCACAATCCCAAGGTCGGTGTGGCGGTAACTTGGATGCTGCAATAGGATTGAACACATCGGAGTACGAGGAGTAACATGAAGGGATTGACACTGACAGATTTTCAGTGGGACTCTCGATGGACGTTGAACTCACTGGAATTGATTCTGGTAGGTCGGCTATGGACGAGCTTGGTAACTCAGTACCAGTCGAAGAACATTTGCAACCCCATGTCAGGATCTTGCCCGATTTCCAATCTAGGGAAGGTTGGTGTCGTATAAGCCATGGACGACCGAGTATGATATCAGTCAGACTGTTTTCTAGCACAAATGGGTTAAATAGTTCATGGTGTGTGTCTTCAACACATAATATGATGGGTGTTATCTGGGATGTTACGTACCCCTTATTGATGGTTTCACCCGTTACTGCATGGATTGAGTATGGCTTGGAGGTGTTGGATTTCTGGAGCTGGAGCTTCTTACAGAGGTTTCCGGAAATGAAGTCCCCTGCTGAGCCGGAGTCCACGATGGCTGTGACAGAAATATGGAAATTCGTAGATTTTAAAATCACCGGTATCATTAATGGAGCTGATACTGAGAGAGACGTGAGAACCGAACTCACAAGTAGTCGAGGAGGTCGCGTAGGACAGGAACGTAGGAAATGGCCCTCAACTCCACAGTACAGGCATAATTTTAATTCCCGGCGTCTAGCACGCTCAGCCTGAGACAATCGATGAGTGTCCACTTGCATCTTCTCCACTGTCGATTCTGGGTATAGTTCAGAGGAATTCAGTAGTGGTGTAAAAGCTGATTGTTGAACTTCACGATAACAACCCTGAGATCTTTGATGTACACGGAGAGCTTGTTGTATACATTTCTCTAGTCCCAGGGTATCATCATAGATTGCTAGCTGGAGGCGAAGTGCAGGGTTAAGACCACGTCGATAGACAGAGAGAAGAGCCTTTTCATTCCAACCGCTTGCAGAGGCTAGAGTACGGAATTCCACTGAATACTCAGAAACAGATTTTTTACCTTGGCGTAACTGTAACTGTAACCGGAGAATGGCGCTGGTCGGGAGGCGGGGTTGGCGAAGCAAACCAGTGAGGAAACGGGGTTTGCGGAAGTGCTGGCTGCGGGTTGCATAGGATTCGCAGCGGCGGCTGTAGGTTGCATAGGATTCGCGGCGGGGATTGCAGATTGTGCAGGGTCCATAGCAGCGTTCTTTCTTTTCTTTTTGTTGGTCAAGCCTTCTGTCAGGAGTCAGGCACGGAGATCGAGGTAAGTGAATTTCAAACACAACTTTATTTACAGGTGACAAAGTGCAAGGTGAGTATTATATGAATTCAGGTGCAGATTCTGTGAAGATCTCTCGGCGCGGGGATAACAGCAGGTAAGCCAGATAACTTCAGGTATGTTGAAACAACACAGTCTCAGTTCGTTAATCCTTATCTTTCTATCAGATGTGATCAGAGTCAATCGGTTTCGACAAGGATTTGGAAACTCAGGAGAACGCTGAATCACAGACATCAGAGATCAGATCTGAAGACAGCAGAACAGTCACAAAGGTTAGTGTTTCTCAAGAGGCTAACATTACATCTAGGAAGCAATGGTTCAGGATACGACGGATTAAGATCAGTTCCTGTTGGAGGCTTGACATAGACTGGAGCTATCGTGAGTGTTTTAAGTGTTGGTTAATGAGGTTATTGATAGTGATCAGGTGTGGGTGATTAGTACTCTGGAGAGAGCGATCTCTGTGTGGTGGATGGAACCGAGCTTGATTGGTCCCTGACAGATACACGATTAGTTTTTTTTAGAAAAGTGATTCTTTTTTTGAAAAAGTAGTGATTCATTTTGTCGAAAGTATCGTTTTTTTTTTTTTTTAGGAAAAGTATTGATTCTTTTTTTTAAAGTAGCGATTAATTTTGAGGAAAGTTGCAATTCTTTTGTGAAAAGTATCGAGTGTACATTTTGAACGAATAATATGTAGAAATCTGCCAGATAAAGCAGCCATGATGAACAGCCAATTTGTACGAAGGCATCTGATGACCAAACTACATTGGGATTCTCGAACGAAAAAAATCAAGTGAGCCCAGAGCGGTTTGTGTTCAGATTGAGTGTTTCTAGCGAACCTTACCATAAGATGAAATCGAACCGCACTCTGACCACCCCCCGAGATGGTTTCGGTTCGGTTCATTTCGGTGCGCTTTAATGGGGTCTGAGATCGTTTGGAGTGTTCACATATGGGCCAAAAATCACGCGAACCGTGCTCAGAGCCCTGAAAATGACCAAGTGTGAAAACACCCTAATAAAAGTGGATTTATTTTACATGGAGTGGATTGCTTCATGGAGGCTGCCATTTTGAAATCACATGATCAATCAATCAGTCCAGTAGTCAAAGGAGATTTCCAGTGCAAAATAGTGGAAAAAAAACCTACAAATTAATAAATGTAATATTTTAATATTAATATATTTTATTCATATTATATTATTAATAATGCAATAATATAAAAAATATATTTCAACTGATTTTGGTGCAATAAACCTTAACTAACAGGGGAGAAAATTTAAATAGTTACAAAACTGGTCCCTTTAGGTATTGCACACCATTTAAACCAAAAATCTAATCAGGTCCACATTATTTTGACATTCAGTTTTAGATTCAGGTTCTTCACAAGGCAATGAACTCTTCCCCTTTAGCCAATCAGCCTGAAGCATTCCCTCGTTTCCTGGCAACCATCTGGAATGTTTCCCTGCATCTCCCGCTGTGTGGCCTTGCCTCATCGCAAAAAGCTCTTAGTGTTGGCTGCCCATTGTGATGCGTAATGCATTGCTGGAACGTTTAATTAACCTAATTTTGCAATGGACGCCTGTGACAGGCAATTATGTCATCAGAATGATACATTCATTTGATCATTGGCAGCAATGCAAGCTTAATAAAAGGAGCGAATATAAAGTGTTACGAGCCTTTTACAAACAAAACCATCATGATGGGGCTTTTGTTTTTCTTGTGTGAAAGAAAACAAGAATGTTGGTTGTTTGTTTGATTGAGATTTTTTTTTTTTTTTTATTTCTGCCACTTCTTTTGCATCTGTGCTTGAATTTCAGTCTCGATCTGATGTCGATGAGAAGCAAAGGGTGTGAAATAAACTGAAATGTGGAAGTGCTTTGGAGGTTCATCCTCTTTTGCTTCTCGAGAAGTTTTACTCCTCAGAGAGTCCTCACGCTTTGAATCCACCAACATGAAAAGACTCCATTAGATTATGAAGAAAACGGATCAAACGCCTTTTTAAAAACTTAAAGCCTAATATTTCAGTAGAGGACACCTTTAAGTCACTCCTCAGTTCATTTATTCATTAAAGAAGAGACGGAGTTCGGCTTTGAGTGAATCTCACAAAAATGCCACATCACATTTCATTTCCATGGCAATTATGACATTTTACCTCAAATATAAAAAAAATTGTAAGGTGTCCAGATGTTTTAATTTAATTTAATTGTTTTACATTGTTATTGTTTGACATTATTATAATAGGCTAATGCATTTACAAAGAATTTGTAGGGAAATTGTCATGAAAATTGTCATGATGAAAAAAAAAAAAAAAAAAGGGCCTCAAAATAAGTTTTTCTTTTTAAAATATTTTATATTTTGTTTGTTTGTTTCAGAGCAAAACATGGCCTGGACATGTTCTTGAGTAGTTTTGTGAGATTCACCTGTTATTAGAACAGGAAAAACATAATAAGCATCTTTTAACCTGAGACAACACTTGCTGTCTAACTTCAAAGAACTTGTGATGAAGATGAAAGAAAGACCCAAGGGAATATTTATCAATATCCTCGGTTTCTAGCCGTAACAAATCTTGTCAGTGAAACTTGACATGATACCTGTTAGACATCGCAAACAATGAAATCAAACACATGTGAAAATACATAAATATTTGCTACAGGGTTGTTCTCTTTAATTTGTTTCCCTTTTAGTAATTTAAAACACTGCCAATTACGGCTCATATGTTCTTTAAAATATTAAGCAAATTAACTGCCATATTTCAACTAGAAGATATTGCACCTGACATTTAAACTATTCTTAAAGCAATTTTTCAACCAAAAATACAATAATCTACTCACACTCTTGTTCTTCCAGTATTATTTTCTTTCTTCCGTGGAACACAAAAAAAGATATTTTGACGATTTATTCTAGTCAATCTTTTATAAAAATGGGACAGAGTACTTCAAGCTCCAAAAGTGACAAAAGAACACCACAAAATATCATAAACTTACTTATTTAATGCATTATTTTAAAAAAAAAAAATCTCCAGAAGCCTAACAATAACTTTGTGTTAGAAAAAGATTGAAATTTGAACAGGTGTTTTTGTGTCATAGCTGTTATTATATTGTTTAATTTAGCACAGCTGCAATGCTGTATCGACCACTCCGCATCCAGGACTGGATCTACCCATTTCTTCATAAAGGATACAGCATTTGCTGCTGTGATTTGATGTGTTTGCTCTGCATTTATGTCTTTATTATTCTAGTCATTGTGCTTTGCCCTCATTAATTATGATCGTAATAAAACAATCTTGATTTTATAGTGCCCATTCAACTTTCTGCAAGCTTGTAATTAATTTAGCAATTTAAATATAGTGTTAATTGATTTTTCACAGTCAGCTCTACTGAAGTGCTTAGGGATGCAGAAAGCTGCTTGCAGACTGGGCAGAGGTCAGACACAATAACCGCAACACACACACACACACACGCACACTAAAGGGCATATACTCTTTAAATGCATTGAAACTCAAACCACAATCCTAGTTATAGTGGTTGTAATATCTTAGGGGTGGATGATATAAGCAAAACTTTGTCAATGTATAAGTTCTATTATAAAAGCTTGACAGAGTTAACAGAGGTTTAGCATTTCTAATTTCTAATTTAAGATTTTGATCTGTATATCACTACTGTATGTAAGCCTGTTTCTGCCTCAGAGTAAAGGTAAAAGGTAATTGTGAGACCGTTTAAAATAAAAATAAAAATTACAAGGTGACAGTCACAATTGTGAAAAATAAAATCAGTTGCAGTAACAAATAACTTCTCAATAGTAGCAAGAACAAAATAATTATGCAATTGTGATATATAGTCAATAACAGGAAATGAAGTCACAATTGTGATAGTCACAATTATGAAAACAAAGTCACAATAACAGAAAATGAAGTTACAATTGTGAGATATACTGTCGCAATTATGAGAAATAGTCACAAAAACAAAATGTTGTCGCAATTGTGACAACGTCAAATTTATGAACCGTTTTATGACCAGTTGCAGTAATAAGAAATAAAGTCCTGATTGTGAGATAGTTGCAATATTGCAAAATGATGTTGCAATTGTGTGATATAGTAGCAATAAAAGGAAATTAGGTCATAATTGTGAGATATACTGTCGCTATTGAGATAGTCACAATAACAAAATTTTGTCGCAATTGTGACAAATAGTCGGATTTATGAACCGTTTTATGAACAGTTGCATTAACGAGAAATAAATTCCCAATTGTGTGATAGTTGCAAGAACAAAATGATGTTGCAATTGTGATATATAGTCAATAACAGGAAAAGAAGTCAGAATTTTGAGAAACAGTCGAAATAAAAGAAAATGAAGTCAGTTTTATGAACAGTAACGAGAAGTAAAGTCCTTATTGTGAGGTAGTTTCAATATTGCAAAAACAAACAAACACTGCAATTGTGAGATATACTGTCGAAATCATAAGAAATGGTCGCAATAAAAAGATATGAAGTCATAATCGTCAGATATAAAGTGCACTTTGAGAAAGTTGTAATATTAAGAACCAGTTGTAATAACTAGAAATGACAAATTTGCAATTATGAGAAATATCACAATAAAGAGGGAGCTGACAAATCTAACAACAACATTCTCTCAATTTACAGCTGCTTTATTGAATCCATGGGAACAACATGGGACAGCATGTTTAATTTGTTTTCGTGCTAAACATTTGGCTGCAACTAAGACAATGTGTGAATTATAGCTTTTCAAACAGTCACTCTCAAAGAGCTAACACAAAAACAAGTTATAAATGTGACAGAACTCTGAATCACAGATATACATACATTTTATATGTATATATATGTATGTGTATATATATGTATGTGTATATATATATATATATATATATATATATATTACATACACATTTTTTTCCCCTACATGCTGTTACAATAAACAGCACAAAATCTCCTTGACATGTACAGGGCGTGAAATGATTATTATTCAAAACAAATAAACCAGCAAACATAAAAATGTCTAAAATTGGAAAAATTGTATATCAGGTACAAAAAATATAGAACACGAAAGAAAAAAATCATCAGTCATAAATAAAATCACGCTATGATCTATTCATTTATTCATCTGACTGCATTTGTTTCTCGGCAAAAACACTGAATGAATGACTCACGATTGAAACTAAAGCAACACTGCAATTTAATACCTAGTACACGGTGCGATATCTGGTCTCTCAAAAGCGAACTTTGCAAAAGCTTGAAAGGATGAAACACATGATCCACAGTCTGAACCTTTCCTTTTGAACTTACCATCTCATTAACACACCATACGCTTCTTCCTCTTACGTAACCAGTTTGTGGTGTTTCATGTGTCCAGTAATACTAATCCGTCTTCTTCCTCATACAGAGCAACAGATCAAATCTGACGCAACAAATGAAGATTGTGGAATAAAAATCACAAATGTGGAAGGCTCGAGCATTTGGCGACAAATTACAGAACGGCTAGACCAAGACAAACATGGGTAAATGTGACGTCACAAAATAGACCTTCGTTTTTAGTAACGAACCAAGATGAAATCTGCTTTTTTTTCCAGAAAAAATCGTTTTTGAAAAACGTGATTGTATAAATTTCCTTTGTGCCATCCGATATAAAAAATATAGATATCGCAAAGAACAAAACTGATAAAAATGGCTTCAGAACTCTAAAAAAAATTGCTACACTTAAAACACTCAGTGTTTTGGCTTCATTGGCGTTCCGCATGCCCTTATATGGACGTGGGCGGGTACAGGACGTCCTCGCGGTTATTGGATTGAGGTAAACTCACAGCTGACGGTGAAATAGAAAAGTGTACATCCGTTAAAAGTTTAGCAGTCTTCCGAGGTGATGTCGAAACAGAAATTCTGAGGTGTGGATTCTGCGAGGATTGTGAGGGGGTGGAGCTAAATGGCGAAGTCATCCTGAGGGGCGGGGCTAAAGGCGGAGCTTCGAAGCAATTCGAGGCAGTTGACAAGGATAAGGGTGCCGGTGAGGTGCTTCCAGCGTTTGGTGATGGGATTCTTCATCCGGTCCAGGCCCATGTGCAGTTCGTGGATGACATCGCGGTAACTGTCGCCAATCTGAGCGGCCCACGTCAACAGGAAGTCGTAGGCTGGTTTCCACATGGCCTGAAATTATGAGATAAATGTAAATGGCTATATCTTGTGATTGAACTCACATATGTAAACTGTACTCTTCCATATTGAAAAGGAGGTTTTGTGTCCTTACTTCACTATCCACCATCCCAGTTTTGTCTCTGTGTGGAGCCTCATAGGCCTCCATTTGTTGTTTGGATACATGGGCGAGTTTTTCAGCAAGTTCCCTCCAGCGAGGAGCCACTTCCACTGCCGTCGTCAGCAACACAAAGTCCATGATGAGTCGGGCCACTAAACCCTGACAATCTATTTTCAGAAGAGCCTGGGAGAGAGAGAGAGAGACAAATGAAGAAACATTATATCACCCTACATTAAATATTACACATTTTACCCTAAAGATTTGTTATTATTTGTGTAATTTAATGTTTCACAAGCAACACTATTAGTCCTGCCGTCTGGTCCTGCATAAAATATTCATTATATCGTATAATGACACCATAGAGTTTCATTAGAAGTTATTAGGACGTCTCTAGTTTCTATATGGTGATATTTTGAGGTCTTCAAAACACGATTAGAAATCTTTCTAGAGCCATAATACACAATAATGTACTATTGACTCACATATAAGGGTTATATATCATGGAATTTTCAATGTTTTTTTTGTTTTGTACATTTTCGAGATTTGGCATTAATTTTATTTTATAAAAAATCATATATTTTTGTTTGTGTTCTTCAAATTCAAGAAAGAAATTAAGAGACACCTTTATTTTTTTATTAAATATTCAAAAAATAGGCATTAAAATATGGTTATAATAGAAATGTATTAATATGTTTTGATATATTATATAACAGGCATATATTGTTTAATGAAAACAATTATTTGTTTTCTATTTGAATATATTTTAAAATGTAATTTATTCCTGTGATGCAAAGCTGAATTTTCAGCATCATAACTCTAGTCTTCAGGGTCACATGATCCTCCAGAAATCATTCTAATATGCTGATTTGGTACTCAAGAAACTGTTCTTATTATTATCATTGTTGAAAACAGTTGTGCTTCCTAATAATATAAATATTGTGTGTGTGTGTGTGTGTATTTTTATACATACATACAGTACTGTGCAAAAGCATGTTAATACACATCCCCCCCCCCCCAAAAAAAAATGGTCAGTTATTTATATATTTTGCTGTAGTGTGTCAGTAGGAAATATCAGTTTACATTTCCAAACATTCTTTTTGCCATTAATTGTAATAATCCAGTGAGATTTCTCTACGCACAAGGAATCTGACAACAGCCAGGATGATCTGATCTCACCATCATTGAGTCCGTCTGTGATTACATGTCCGTGTGGATATTAACATGCCTAAGACATGCCTATATATATATATATATATATATATATATATATATACTATGTAGGTCTACATAATATAATCTGAAACCAAATACCAAGCATATTCAAGCAAAACAGCTTAAAATAAACCACACAGCCAATAATAACAATCACACAGACACACACATATACATAGTGGGAGAGATTAGACACTCTCCATGACAGCCGTATTTCTAAATCCAATTGTGTGCGACACATGATCCTCCCAGCACACACACTATAGAGAGTAATCTGGCCTCCCTTAGAAGAGGAAATTAAACTAATGTGAAGTTAAATGCGTTTTAAAACAATGCCCAGGTGTGGCAGAAGTACAACAGTGTATACAGTCATAAAGAAAGAATGGATAAGGTAAGACAAAAATGCAAGGTCGGGAATTTGTACTCTTATCTGTGCAGCCCTCCACGGATGAGTGACTGAAACCTTCAGAGGACCCGACCGACCCCGTTTCCTGCCACACACACACACACACACACACACACACACACACACACACACACACACACACACACACACACACACACACACACACACACCAATGTTTGGAATGAGAAAGGGACCCCTGGGGTCCAGCAGAATGGAGTGGTAATCCCCTCTCTCTTTCATGATTGCTGCCGAAGAAGGGAAAAGAGGAAAGAAAAGCACAACTAGAGCCAGGGAATCTCAGTGAGACGATAACTTAAGATGTATACAATCACAAGAACGGCCGCACATATCCTGTCTCCCTGTTGGGTAAATAACGTCAATGACTTCCATATCATTGCTTGATGGAGAGACACTGTACATGTATAAGGGAGACGAGGGAGGTGGAAACTTCCGGAACAGGGGAGTTTCGCTTCAAAAGCGTGATAAAACTGTGAGGTGACTTTAGATTTATTCCCCTGCAGAGCTGAGAGTTCTTTTGTTTAAAGGATGCATTAATATTCTTTACCGACTCGATATGAAACAACTACAGAAAGCGTCGGTAAATCTAAACCTAAAGGACAGACACTTTAGTTTGAGGGACAAAAAACAAGCGAATACCTACAAAAACTTTTTTTTAAATAATAACCACAAAATAGTTAACTATATACTTCATAGTATAACCAAGTTGAGATTTTTATTCAGAAATCATGTAAATATATATTTATGTTTATAGTTTATATGTATACACACTCACAAAGACCTTTTATAAATATGATAATGAATATAAAAATATTGAAAATATCTATTTTATTTAAATAATTATATCTATATACATACACACTGTGTATACAATAATGTGAATTATGTAAAAATTGTATTATATATTAAAACGTGTAAATAAAATATATATTGTTAATATTAATCTATATTTTATATTTTTTACATTATTTTATATACATATATAAATATATATAGTTATTCGTAGTTATTATAAATTCATAAAACTATTCCTATAAAAATTAAGCCCTAATATTATAAAATTATAATATACACACATTTAACATGTTTATTATATAATGTAAAAAAACAAACATATTCCACTGCAAGTGTATGCGTTTATATATATATATATATATATATATATATATATGCACACCTACATACATAAACACGCACACTTTTTTATTTATTTAGAATAGATTGAGACTCGTATAAGAGATCTTGTAGTTATATGCGTGTATATATATATTGCTTTGACAGTATCTGACACCACAGGATGCAAATGGCCTTTTATATGAATGCGGTAATGCTTTTCTGAAAAAGCAATTTCCATCTATTCTCCCCCATCTTCTCTCCATCTTTCTTTCTCGGTTTCTCTTTTTGCACACTTTAATTGATTGCGGGCCGATCCACGACTGATCTTCCAGACAAACGCCCTCGCTGCGTTCCTGGCCGCAGAGAAGATTCTTGTTTTGGATCTATTGAAAGCACTCAAGAGGTCTGCTGATTCCTGACATTTGGGATGAGATGGCAAAATGTCACAGTCATTAGAGAGAAAAATACGTTCAGCTGAGCAGCCAGGGTAATTTTCTTTCTTGCCAAATGGCCCTGTAATTTATTATTTTTGGAAGGCTCAACTCGCGTATATGTTCACAAGAAATGCACAGAGTTGCATTACTGCTCCTAACAACACCTCCAGCTAACCTTTAATGAATGACTGATGAGTCTTTCAGCTAATAACTTGAAAAGATCTCAAATTTCCAGTTGCATTTGCATAATCTCTACAACATATATAGTAAAGCTTTCTAAAAACAGATCGCTTCAGAAGTAAGAGCTGTATGTTTTTGATTTGCTAAAGAGAACCGATTCCTGAGAGTCATTGGTTGGGACATCGTTTCCACAGAGCGGTACGATACAGTATAGTTTAGTACGGTACGCAATTTCTTTCGTTTTCATTGTCAGAAGTTGTGAATGGTACCTTAATACCGAACTGTACCGTACCACTTTCTTGGGACTCTTCCGTTGGGGTACCTAGCACAGTAGTCCGGTACTAAGGGTGGAGCTAGACTCACTGCAGAACATTGATTGGTTGACAGAGAATCGTCAATTGCGCTTGCGCTCTACAAGGGGAATGACAACACAAGAGGCGCCATTTTTTAATACAGTTGAAACACAATACCGTTTAACAGCCACATGTCGAGAAGAAAGAACAAGATCTGTTGTATGTCCTCCATTGTTGTTTCCTGTGTCACTTTCTTCTTTGCGCGAGAATGACATTGATCGCTACTTTCAGACATACACCACGCCTATCAAGTAAGGGTACTGTTGGTGGTGAAAACTTAAGCCGGATCAGGGTCCCGAATTGAACTGTACTGAATCGCTTTGTGGAAATGAGCCAGAAAATGAGCAATTTACAGTCATTAGTTTGGGAATCCAACTACAGTTGTGGTGCTGTATGTTATTGATTCGGTAAAAAAAGGATCTTGTTCATAAGAATCATTTGTACACCAATTGTGCTGTCAAAGAGTTGAACCACATGGGACCGTTTCTGGATCTGAACAGTAATGTGAAGGACTGTAGGTGGTATTCATTACCTTACCCTTGTCAAAGAACAACTGACAGAATTCCCACTATGAATGAGTCTCCAATTGTTCTTTACTCCAAGTCAGGAAGAAATGGATGGCTCTTAAATGGATGGTTTATTTATTGTTTGAATGAGTCTAGTCAGTCCAGGGTCGAGCATCTATTTCCAGCGATGGTTTGGTGAACTGGCACAGTGGCACTCTCTGTATAGACTTGTATTTATGTATTCACTTCCTGAGCTTTTTGAAATGAACTCTATACACAATGGGAACAATGTTGTTTTACTAACAAGAGTCTCCACTAACAGAGTACTCAGGCCCAAAAGTAAAAAAAAAAAAAAAGGAAGAATAGTTAAAAAAAAAACATGAAAGCATAATTGATTGGATGTTTTGGTTTAAAGACTTGGGAAAACCGAACATGCAAATTCAATTAGATGTCTGCTAAAGCATAAACGGCTCCCTATCCGTCTTTCTGATTAAAATCTGACTTGAAAATGCAGAGCCTGAATTACAACATCACCTCGCTAGAATACATATCCAGATTCCAGACTCACAGGAATGTAAAGTCCCTGCTGGAGTGCGGTTGGAATGTAACAAAAGCATTACCGATGCATCCAATTGGACCAGAATACCTCCTGAATTACCTGGTTAATAAGAAAATGATGAATCGTGAAGGAATGGGACCACAGGCATGATCAGAATTCTTGGGCCTATCCATTACAAAGGAATGTTCCGGAATTAGAACACGGAACATTCCATAGGCCAGCAGGCCACCTGTTCGGAATGCGACCGTTTTAATGAGATTAAAATGGATGATGCTGTTTGGAATTGAGCAAATATCAGAACTCTAAGTAAACTTATGCATCTTAATAAACTGCCTTGTTGCCACTACCACAACGTTATCGAAGTCAAACAAAATATCAGAGTGCAGATGCCAAGCTCAATAAGATGCTTCAATGTACAAACAAAGAAGATGATTGGATTTGTGGAGGTGTAGTTATGTAGGCAAATATCTGAGGTTAAATTCAAAGGTTTGTCAATACAAAGAGAAAACTTTTTTTATGCTTTTTCGAATATTATTACCTTTCATGTAGTGTGTGATATAGCTGTTTGTGAACGTAAAAGGTCTGTAAAGCTTTAAAGACCAAAGTTCACGACTGAATGGTTAGTTGATGAATTTATGTTGCTGATGTGGAGTTAACTATCTTCAAGTCTTTGATTAGCATATTGTCATGATAATCAATAAAACCGCTCGTGTGGGAACTGTTGTAAGATGCCTACAGAGTGACATGCTATTGCATTTGTGTTACGTACTGTATTGCATGTGAAAAGACGGATGCGACAGCTTGAGCAGACTCACAAATGTGCTGTACTACAACAACTCTTCCTCTTCTCAACATGGACTCCTCTTCTCTTCCTCTTAAATTTTAGGGTTAGTGATGTCACTGGTATTGATATATAGTAGTGTAACACTGATATTGTGCACAAACATGCTGGAACGCTACAATGCTCTACACCACATGCAAAGTAAAAGTATGCTAGCATGAGATTCCATACATATTTAGCCATGTTTGCTAACTCTAACTCACTTTAAAAAGCTCAAGGACTGGGCTGGACTTCTCACAGACTTGCATTGTCAGATATAAAGATATGAAAATCTCCGGTTTAGCTATATGAATGGAAGCACTGCATCAACAGCTGAAGTAGCCTTCAGTTTTATAATGCAGCAAACTGGTCTTCAGGGACTCAGACCTGAAAGTGGGATTGAAACCAATTTCACGTTTTACAGGAAAGTTCCAATCACTAAAAAACCCCATTAATGGTGTCGAATAGTGGCTGAACGGTTGACTATAAGAGACGTGCTCTCAATGGGATTGCCAAGCCACTCGTCCTCGGCACAATTTCGTCCACTTTCTTCTGAGATAACCTGACGGGAATGATGGACAGATGAAATTGACCTGTGAGCTTAGGAACGGTGGCATCTCGTTTTCTACAGTTTAGACGCCTGCTGTGGCATCCTGCGTTTCAGGAGTTTAGAAAGAGATGGGAAGCAAAAAAGATGGAAAGAAAAGAAACAACAGGGGGGGAAGGCAAGCCGATGAGTGGGAGGAAGACGAAAGATTTTCTTTCTTTGTTGTAAAACTGAATAAAATGAACCCACCAAGGATTTTCTATCTCTCTAGTGACAAGAATAATGAGCAGAGTTGTATTTTCTAGTTGAAAGGCTTTTTGCCTGTGCGGGAGAATGTTTAATATCAGATTTGTTCTGCATTCTGGCCAACATATCACAGGAATAGCTCACCCAAAAATGACAATTCATCACTTACTCACCCTCATGTCTTTCTGTATGACTTTCTTTCTTTTGTGGAATATGCAATAAAAAAGTGAACGAGGACCACGGCGCTTTTCAAAGCAAGAATAGCAAAAGTCTTAGACCATATTGAAAATATTCATTTAAACCAGCAAATAATTTAAGATTTTCATTATGCCAGATTTCCAAAGAATGCCAATAATATAATTTGTAATGAACACATCTGGATTAGAAAAATACAAAACAGAATAAAATGAACAAGTGCTAAGCTTTCCTGTAGCTCAGTGGTAAGAGCATTGCGTTAACAACACAAGGTTGTGGGTTCGATCCCAGGGGATTGCACATACCTATGTATAAATGTATAGGATAACGCAATGTAAGTCGCTTTGGATAAAGCGTCTGCCAAATGCATAAATGTAAATGTAAGTGATCTTAGAGTTTTGGATTGTATTCGCTATATACATTTCCTTTACTTTAAAAATTTTGAATAACTTCCAGAACTTTTTTCAGGTCCAGAAAAACTACAGCTTAAAATAGTTTTGTGATAATATATTATTCTTTATACTTTAACTTTATAATATAACTATATCATATTTTTATCAATCATTCCAAAATTTAATCTATGTTTGCATTTTACTTTCGGGTCCAGCTGACTCCCTACCATTAAGTTTAATTTTAGGGAATGATGGGATGATATCTCAAGCACTTAATTACCAAGTGATTCATCACGGCATCCACCATGTCATGGAAAACGAATCATAGCTGCTGGATTTATCTTGACCTCCCTTGGCATCCTTCCATTACATGGTTTCCCACATCATTAGATAGATTACACCTGCCAAGATCAACCATTGGCACCACACGACACAGATCTGACAGATCAGACTGAGAGCCGTGAGGTAAAGGTGGTTTGTAGTCTGCAGGGTTAAGGAAATAAATTTATGGCAAATGTCTGCTGTCAGAACTCACTGTGCAGAGGGAAAGAGTAACTCAAGGAAATGAATGACCTCTGTCGACAAGACCATTGTCTTGTTGTAAGTTGTAAGACGTTATTTATCAGGTAAGGTCTTGATAACACAGTGATATATTTTAGCAATAATTCTAACTGATTTCGAATCGTTCATGCAGCAGTGCAGTTAGCATAAGTCAAAGTCTTGGAATGCGGTTCTGAAAAGGTTACTGTGATGAATGCTAATTGGACTTGCTAACACATTTGAGCTATGAGACTGAGACAATGAATACTTATATGAGGCATTTAAAAGTATGAACAGCGAACCACTCCAGCAAGTCTGTATGTATATAGCAAAACCAAGCCAACTAACTGCCTTTAAGAAATAATTTTTCTTTTCTTGTTGCTTGCTGCTAACGCAAGCGCTAATGATCAAATCATGCTAGAAATGTATAATACATTTTATATAGTTATACACATGTATTTATACACATTTATAGCATGAGTTGAGCATTAGCATTTAGCTAAAATCTAACAAAACTTCAAAGTTAACATTTAAACATTCTAGCTACTTGCTAAATTTCTTAAATTTTTATTATTTCTTAACATTTAAGTTTATATATACAAACATCAGTCCATGCATGCATTTAGAATCCACAATCTTGCATACTATTTTCAACAAATAGTATGCAAATTAGAATGCGAGTAGGTAGGTGAGAGCGAGTGCAAAGTTTCAGCTTTTCCCTTTGAAACTCAATAGAGCTAAATGATACTGCTGAATACAGCAACAGGCACATACTGCGTCAATATACTACTTCCACTCACAATAATGACTGTAAAATGAGTTTTGTGGTTATGGTCGAACAGCCACAGAAAAATAATCTAATTTTGGCTATGCTACCAGAGGGCAGGGAGAGGTGAAGGTCATGTTTCACATTGATTTCTAAAGAAGCATGTAAAATGTGTCCCACCACACCATGGCTATTTGAGAAAAATGTCAGGGCTCAGCCAGTCCTCAGGCACAAGCTGTTGGAAATCTCTTATAAATGCATTATTTAACCCTTAGGGGCAGAGATGGCCAGTTTAAACCAGACAGACAGACAAAACTGTCAGCTTGCTGTCAGCAAATTGAGATAAAATACGCTATGTAGAAACAGCTAGATGTAACAGATCTCTTCAGACTTATCCAAGAGCTAAGAAAATAAATAAATAAAAAATAAACAAATATAAATATGCTATCTTACAACACTTTGGCTATTGTGACTACAGTGACATTTACACAAAGAAGCTGAACAAAGCCAAAAGCAGGTGGCTGACTGTGAGGTGGCGATAACCCCAATGTTGTCCAATCCAAATATTTAAACCAAGCACATTTAAAATGGCTCAGTTTAGCTTGATTTCTTTACTAGCCTGATGGCCTTGGAGTGCCCCCCCAGCTATTTGGTTTTATTTTAGGAGTGTTTAGATATGGCTAAGGCAACTGCCAAGCTCTTTCAGTCTTTGGAAGCTTCCAGAAGGCCTAGCCAACCACCTAGCATACAAGCTTTGAAAACGCACCACTTGCTGAGTAAAGGTGGAAAAGCTGCCATTTGACTCGATAAAACTTGGCTTTATAGAAAAAGTCATATATTTATGGATTTAGGCTAATCTCATTTGTGTGTGTGGAATGCTAACTGTAAGTTAGGATACTGAGGCAGCATACAGAACTGTTAAATCAAAACACCGACCGGTATTAGCTTGAAAGAATTATAAATTGCTATGCTAAGCTTAATAGCTGGCCTGTCAGACTTAACACTGAGCAAAATTTCTTCCATTACATTGTTTGCACAGCTCAAAATGTCACCAGGCTCAGAAGCATTGGGCGTAATTACCAAACTCAAAAAGACAAATCACTAAATAATAGCAAGAGCGAGGCAAGGAAAGGCCGTGTGTCCATCAGGGACAAAAGGCTGCAATTTCAAAATCGATTCACTACCACAAAAGACAATCGGCTAGCCTCTGACGTCAGGCCTTGGGAATAATAGCCTCATCTCCACTTGATAAATGTGTCAGCACTAGAAGCACGGCAGGAAAACAATGATGAAGCTCCCTCTCAGCCAGCAGAAACACTATGAAAGAGACGCTAATGATTGTTGAGGTATAACAGACGCTTACAGTCCACTCAAGTCCTGAATAATTTAACTTTAACAAAAGCTCTGTCTGTTGTGGAGGAAAAGATAAAATGAAGATTCCAGCCAGGGATATATCACTTTATCTCTATTTGGACCTTCAAAAATAACTAGAAATTTAGCTAAACTTGCATTAGTATATTTTATCCAAGATAAGATGTTAAAGCTAGTATTTTGCTAAAGATAAGACTGGACTTACTACATCTGTTCTCTCTTTTGCTGTCCAGTCTGAAAAGGTGAAAACACATCTTTCTCAATGCACCATCTCCTCAGATCTGCAAGACCCAAGCTGACAAAAGTGGGGTGCTAACATGTTTACTTATAAATGGGATATTGGTCAGTGCTAGTAGAAAGTATGTAAGGTAGAAATGGCAACAACAACAAAAGAAAATTATACTGTGCTGTGCTGTTCTGACAATAACTCAACCACACTAGTGTTGACAGTAACACAATAGTGTAAAAAAGGCAGTAACTAACGAACAACTAAAGGAGTAGTTCACCCAAAAATCACCCACTGATGTTTTTCCAATCTAGTACAACTTTTTTTATTTTCAACATAATGAAATTGAATGAGGTCTGGGGCTGTCAAGCTCAAACATTTAAAAAAAAAAAAAGTTCCATGAACATATCATTAAAGTGTTCCAAATGACTTTTGTAAGTCTTCTCAATACATAAAAATAACTTTGTGTGAGGACCAGATAAAAATTTAAGTTCATTTTAAGAACCTTTAAGAAAGCCATAAAGGTTTTTAACAACATGAGCAAAAGTGGTGAGCAAAAGAAGACAATTTTCTTTTTTAGATGAACTAATCTTTTAAGGACACCAAAGAGTTTATATTTCTGGACATTATGGGGATTTAACCATGGCAGTTTGTACTGTACATTACAAACCCTGGACATCCTGTTCCCAGTGATAAAAAACTAATACAAGAGCAATCTTTCTTTCAGTCAGAGTGTGAGTGAGCCAAGAAGGGATCCGGCTGCTGTACTTGCAGGTTTCCACAGCTGTACAGATAAGAAAGGCAGCACAGAGCAGCTAAGTGCACTCTCATCAGAATTAGCCCCAAGCATTAATAAGAGAAAAGGCAGATAAGCAGAACTGCATAAAAACAGGTTTAAATCAAGTATTTTGTGACCAAATTTCCAATAGTTCTCACTGTATTCAAAAAGCAAACACAACCAAAATAGTTTGAAAACTATTCAGTTTGGATAAACCAACACACACATAGGCTTACCATCATCAGTTCCTTCTGAAAAGATTTCTTCTCTTTGGTCTCCATGTTGAGGCAATCTTCCTTTAGTTTCTCCAGCACTGAGGCAACCCTCTCTGGTTCACTATCCAGATCTGCTCTGCAAAAATACGTCAAAGGAAGATTCAAATAGCCCAGAGCATCAGCAAATGCTCGCCAGTTTCCCAGATTTTCCATAAGTATTGTCCTCACAGAGGCGTAAATGTAAGTGAGAAACTTGCAGGGCTTCAGAATTTGTTCCATCAGCATTGTGGTTGTTAGGTCTGGCCCACAAAAGTATATAGGCTTAACCTTTCCCAAGACAAGCACATTTTTTACATGTACAAGCCCAATCTTTCCCTGATAGTATCCAATGTACCACTCTTTGGTCCATAGTTGTCCTTTGAGTTTGATCTTCTCCTCACTGAGTAGGGCGATAATATCCCCTTTTTTATATTCCAGCAAGTACTGATTCTTGGTCTGCCTGATAACTGTTTTGATCAGTTTGCCAAATTTCAAGTTGGTAATGCAGCGCTCTTGAAACTGTGGGTATTTGGTGGTGATGGCCAGAGGAGACAAAATAATTTTATCAACTTCCTTTTTCTTTAGGAACCGTCTTTGGCCGTTGTTCCGTATCCCAGTTTTAGGGGGCGGCTGTGGTGTCTGAACGCAAAATTGTGCAAGGATGCAATCCTGATCATCTTTTACCTGGACACGTAATGTGAAGTCGGAAATCTCATCTGCGTTCCGAGACGTAATCATGTAGATGAGCCGGCTCACCTTGCCTAGTTTGATCTGAAACCCACGAACAACCCTAGCCTGCTCATTTGCCTTGACCTCATAGTTTGACATGTTAGAGTACATACCTATCAGCAAGTCCTGAGGTCTGCCAAGGACAAACTGGTGCTTTCCCCACAGTTGTAGTGAAACAGGAGGGGCAGACTTTGCTTGCTTCCCAACCTCACTGACTAGTAGAGTCTTGGGGGCGCAGTCATGGCCAAAAATGGCCACCACAGTCTTAAAAGATGGATGAATGTGTTTGGGCCCATAGAGGCCCAATGTAACTTTCTTCATCATATGATCCCAAACAGATGAATTGAAGGAAACATGTTGGGTCTGGACAACAACGGCTACATACATGCAGGGCTCCAAGTTGTCCAGCTGAACCTGAATCGTATCACCATAAATGTATGCCTGTGGAACAGGAGAGTATGGACCCTCTTTACAGTCACTTCTTACACACAAAACCTCAGCCATTGGACTTTCTGTCTTAGTTGTGACGGATACCTTCATCTCTAAGGTAATGAATGACTTTATCTCCATGTTACTCAGTTTGATTTCAACCACTGGACTGACAGTCGAGCATCTGTCATTGTTCAGCTCCAAGGGAGGATCCAGTAGAGCCTTCATAGAGATTTGCTGAGTGTCTCCCACTGCAACATGGCCTTCGGGAACATGAATACTGATATGTGTATCTGGGAGCTGGACTGCCCCTCCACAGCTGTCCAACTTGCAGACAATGTTAGTCTCTACTGGTTGTGTTTGACCCCAGCCTGGGTTCTGCCCAAGGGACTCAAGGTCATGGCAAGAGCGTGCCAACTTTCGATGGTTTAGCCATGCTGTCCTAAAGTCCTCTCTGTTCTGAAACTGCTCCGGTGAGGGAGCTTTAAGCCCTGTAAAAAACCCTGATGAAGGCAATGGAGGATTTGACTGAGCTTGCAAGATTGATAACTCTGATAAACTGTAAGATCTCTTGCTCCGAAAAAAGGGATTGTCCTTGCGAAGCATCTGCAAGGCTTCAAGATCAGCGCTGGTGGATGTTCCATCAAAAACACTATTGCTGTACCCTTTTGTGTTGCTGGTGGTGGAGATGGGGTCTGAAGGCAAGTCAAAGAAAAGCAAATCCATGCTGTTGCATTGGTTCGTCTTCTCATTGCTGTTCTGATCGAGGACATCATCCATGGACCCATTTAGGAATGGGTTGGTTGAGGAGAGCATGGAGAAGGGGTTGTTGTTGTCATAAGGCATGGAGGGTTTCAGCGACATTCCAGTCCACTCCCCCAGCAGGTCCAGCTCTTTTGCTCCCTCCTCCGAGCAGTCCCCAAGATTGTCAATCATTCCACTGTCACTTAGAGATGAGTTCCTGTAGTTGATCGGTTGGACATATGTCGAAGGAATGTATCCCATTTCTCGGTTGTTGTGGGCGTACCACCATTCCCCACCAGATGTGTCCAACACATAGAGATGATCACCTTTGGAGAACTTTAGAGTGGTAAAACTGGATGGACAGTAATCCTTTATGGCAACCACTTCCCGTGCAGTCCCAAATGACGTTGAGGAGGCCAAACGCAAGGCACTGGGAGAAGGCACTGTAAAGATAAACATATTAATAAGAATTACTGATTTGCGATGTACATGGCACAACCATATTAGATGTCCCTTTTATTTATTTATTTGCAGTGCAATAAACTGACCTTTGACATCTATGAGAGTCGTCTCAGTCAGTCCCTCATCAAGGTCAATAAGAGTGCCCTCTGATTTACATCTAGGGAGCACATTGTTGTTGTTGGTTACTCTGATCCTGTGGGCGGCCATCTTGCATTGGTTAAGCTATTTTACCATTGCTCCAATCCTGACAATCACACACTGGCAGTTTTCCATTTTTTTCCTGCTGTGAAAACAAAAAGGACAGGGACAATCTTGATTAGCTTTGTGTGGCAGGACCAACGCTTGATGCACTGAGAATAATGAGACATGCTGCAATCAGATTATTGGATCATTAAGGCAAGACAATCTTCTGAGAGATTGTACCCAGAGATTAGTGTGGTATAGCTAAAGGGACAAACTGGGACAGGATGTAACTCAAAATGTACTGCATGAGATTAAAAGATCTTTAAAGTTGATTACTTTTAATCTATCTTGGAAGGGGTTAAAGCATTGTTGTCTAGTTAGTAGATAAAAACTTGAGTTAGAAACCGTTAGTTCAGAACTCAAAAAAAGATCCTGGTAGAATCTTAATATTTTTTTAATGCTCTTTGCTCATTTTTTGCTCCTTTCATAACATTCAGTCCTGTCACATCATGGTTTAATTGATGGAATATCTATTGCCAAGGGATGACAAAGGAGGTGGTACCTGCAGATGAACAATCAATAAAACAGCCATAACAAGGTGCTGCCTCCGCCAGATATGACAATATGCGTTTAATCTTTGACCTTCATTTGACTTCAACTTTTTTTTAACCTCTCAGAAAATGTCTTAGTAATGTCTCACTGCTAAAAGAGCTTAAAGCCAGCATGAAATCAAAATGTATCAAATTTGCTTAATGCACATTCCTGGTAATATTGTGTACATCTTTTATTCAAATTTAATGCCTTGCTGTATTTCAGAGACAACATTTATTTTCAGCTAATGTAACTAATCCCTCTTTTACTTTATTATTTTTCATTTGTGAATATGATGGAATAGAGACATAAAAAGAATTTCAGAAAATTTCAGAAAAATATACTATAATTTATTTCAGCATAAAAAGGCACTTATTGTAGTTTTTAAAGATGCATAAGGCTTTATGGAACAATATTATTGCACATTTACCACACTACCTATAACAATGTAATAAAATCACTTAAATATATGTAATTTACATCAATAAACAACAACAAATGTAAAATGTACTACGGTAATTTATAGACCTGATTTCTGGATGAAACAGTCTTTTATCACTGGTAGAGCGTTTGATTTGCCAGGTTCAGAAAGAAAGATATCAAAGCATATCAAAGGACACCTTGAACTAAAAATCACATGCATATGGTGCAGCAGGGGTTCCATCAATTAAACAAACTAAAACACCGCTGGGTGATGATGACACTGAATAAATACCACCCTTAAAGTGAATACATTACTTTTTGTGTCAGCGTGGTTCCATAAAAAAATAAAAAGCACAGACTTTTTGCAAACTCCTATAGTGCTATATAAAATGATCATTATTTGCAGTTTGTTGTGGATTAGAGGAGCTATTTCTCCTGTTATGATTTATGCTCTCTTAAGATCAGCAACAGTTTGGCTTTGGGGGTGGAGGAAACAGACTCAATTTCCATGCATGATTGCCTCAACTTCTGTCTGAGATGATGAGCGCTATTAATCTGCTCTTGACGTGACAGACATGCAAAACAACACAGAGATGTAAAACAAGCTATAATTAGTTGGACTAAATAATCACAGAAGCATGAAAAGAATATCAAACAAGACCAAAGGGCCAAGTAACTCCAAGTAGCTGATAATAATGTAATTTCGACACAAAAGTTAACCTCAGAAAGTAATAAATGAGGTTGAAATGACATGAGGGTGCCTCTGTACTACTTCTACTTATAAAAATGCACAATTTTGTGGTGGAAAATGCTTTAGAAATACTTTCAGAAGGCTCTTTGGAAGGAAATCCATGAAGGCCTTGGAACGAACTTTCATGTCTGTTACTTAAAAGCTTAATGAACCCTTCAAAAGAAGGAAAGCGTATCTGGCATGTATGTTTTAAAAGCCTTTCACACAAAAGACTTGTGGAAGGATTCATACCCTTTTAAATGTCCATTTCTTTATCTACATAAGATGCTTAAGTAGGTCAGCAATACCACTTGTCTTTCATTCCCTCCAGTCCAACCCTCAAAAAATTATTATTATTATTATTTTATTCATAATTCAGACCATCAGAAGTTGATGGAGAAAGTGCATTCATGGATGACATGAAATTGTAAAAAATTATGGCACTGACCCCTACCAACTCTATCAGCGCTGAAATAATGCTTCAAGGTCTATGGTTCTTCTAATACTAGGAGCACCAACAAATAAAGTTTATTAGAAACCTAGTGGTCTGACATGGATGTAATCATGGTTACTGATAACAGCACCTGGGGCACTTCAATGACTGAAGACTAGTGTCTCCTTCCTATAATCCCTCTATCCTCCTACCCTCCCGTGTCTATTTTCGCAGACTCTGGAGATAACTTTTTGTAGGGAAAATTATTGAAAGTGGAAGTTTTGGTTTTTGGTCGAAAGAGAAAAATGGCCAAAAATATGAGCCGAAAATATGAGCCGAAAATATATGCCGCCCGCAGTGTTCAGCGCTCAGGTTTCACTCTTGCTCTAGCCATTATCATGAAATTTCTATGTAGCAGTAGACTTGTTTCTGTTTGCAATAGTCCTACTGTACTGTGACATGGTGTGGCTATGCTGGGCAACGCTAGTAAAATGACGCTACCCTCTCGTTCACTGATCCGCTTCCCGCTCACATGCTCAGATAATAATAGCTTTGTAGGACTAAGAATTTTCGACCGAGAATTTTCTTTTCAGTGCATCCCTACTTTTTTGCCCACGAAATTTCACTGAATTGCACTAATATGATCGGACTTTGAAAAAATGTGTTTGTGTAGCTTGAAACATTTGCAGTTGTGCAACTTGTTGGTTATGAAAAGGCCAAAAAAAAAAAAAAAAAAAGCAAATGACTTTGGTTCCATTAACAATTAAAAACATGCTAATTGTTCCGCCATCATGGATGGAATGGCGCTGTGCAATACAAAACAACACTCAATACTTCCTCAAAAGTACTACAAGAACCATTAATGGAACTGAAATCGAAAAACTAAATCTTGCAATTTCCCAGTAGTCACAACCCCATCAAATTCAGCCAAAGAGACATTTGTAACCATCCGTCTACAGAATGAAACACTTGTAAACCACGACTCTCGGGTGTCCCATAAGACAAGAGAACACTTATCTTAGATGCAGCACGTAACTCACAGAAGATGAGTCGAAAGCACTTCAAGCTGGAGGCCAGGGAATTTAGATGCTCTTAGATACATTGTTAGCTCTGCAGAAACCTCATGGGTTTAAATTCAAGCACTTCTTAATTATCGCCCTTCAGACAGCTTCATACAGATAAAACAGTGTTTGGCTGAATTAATTAATTCGAACAGAGCGGCATTATCCTTCCACCTCGCATTAAAGCACCTGTCATTTCAACTGAATTATTATAATTGCATTTCCAAAACGTGGCGTTGGGGTAATAACTGAGATAACGTGACACATTATTACATTTTATATTTTTTTTCTATTGATGATAGGGAGGAATTTTATAATACTTTGACAAGCTAATTGGGTGAATAAGACAAGTGGCATTTCTGCCGATTGCTCATCACTTGGTAAATATGACCACCTCGTATATATAGCTGAGGACAAAGCAATTTCTCCCTCCACTGCCCCGCCAGTCCATACTTCACCACTGACTCTAAAACAAAGGGTTTACTCAGGTAAAGTGCAGAGGGGTGTGGGTGGAAGATAATATTTCAAAGTTCCCATAAGAGGCTAATTTCAGGAGTCCATTAAATGAGAGACTTCATTTATCGTCTCTACGTGAATAGGTCATTCTACCTGACAAGGATCAGTTAACGCAAACGAGTCTGACATTACAAACCTCTTTATCAAAAAATATTCCTCAGTACAAACTGGATCATTCTGACTAGGGATCTAGGTAGTGTTGTCACGATACCAAAATTATTGTTTCGATACCGATACCAAGTCAAGTATTGCGATTTCGATACTTTTTCGATACTTTTCCTGAAAAGGGAGAAACACTCTCAAATATCATTGCTGTGCTTTATTTTAAAACCGGGACAACATTCTAATCATATAACACACTAATAAATTAACATATGAACAGCAGATATATTAAACATTTGAACAAAATATGAAATATAAAAATATTAAAAATAAATTAGAGCAATGACATTCAAGGTAAAAAAATATATAAATTTAGCAGCATTATCTCATTTATCATAAGAAACATAAGAGCTTTATCTTGATTCTGAACTTTGAATAAAAATATGAACAGCGATTATATTAAACAATGTTTAATATTGGTAACATATGATAAGCCTCATTGGTGATATATTTGACATGTGGGGAGAGAGAGATGTGTGGAAGGCCTATACTTCATGTTAAACATAAATATATAGCAGCAAAGACAACGTCGGCAGTGTTGACGGCAAAATAGGCTACAGAATAATTCGTTCTGTATTTGAGAGGTGCAATATTTGAAAATCGATAATATTTTTTTTAAATGACATTTATTGTATTTATGTCAAAACGTTCAAACATCAAAATGTCATTTATTAATATGTGTCAAAATGACATAGAAACATCTTTTCCTACTCTATTTTGCCTGGAAACGCTTCCAACACGCTTGCGTGTCGCGTGAAAAATAGGCGTCGGTTCTATTTGTAGCATGCACGCGTTTTCCGCGCGTCTCGAGCTGCGCCCAGACGTGTGTGTCACGCAGGCAGTTAACATGGGAGCCGAAATAAAAACGGACACGACAAGCAGCCAGTGTGTCGCCGGCCTTACAAATCTGGAATGCAGTCATTCTTAGAAGTATCGATACTAATAAATTAAGGAATCGTGATGTTTTTAATTTCCGATTTACTTTTGAAGTATCGGTGCACCGTGCAACAGAGCAAGGTAGGCAACGTACTTCCATATGTCACTCCTCGCGTCATCTTTTTCTACGAGTCGTGGACCACTTGTGCTCGCACATGCAGCCATCTCGCTGTAGTGTTTTGTCCATGGTTTTGTCACATGACACTGACAGCGGCAGGTTCTTTGCTGCGTGCGTCAGGAAAAAAACACAGACGTCCATAGAGCTGGTAAGTCCCGCCCCCTCCGTAAAACCCCGCTGGACCTCAAAGTTGAAAAATCGTCAATGCAAGTGAATGGGAGAAAATAATTATTTTCTGGTCCCGTTTGAATTGTGCCATGAATGTGAACATATGTTGTCTGTGAATTTTTTATATAATCTTTCGTGTGAAGAATGCTACAATTTAGCAGGTAGAAGTTTGATACGGGTAGACTTTGTGTGAGAGCACTTTGTGGACTACAACTCTCGACGTGTTTGAAACGTCAACACCACTAGCACACGGCTCTAGCTCACGGATCCCGCTAAACATGGCTGTGTCTTTGGTGCACTTCACCGCCTTCTTTCAGGGAGAGGACAAAATCGTTGAGGTTGGCGAAAACCACGGGTAAGTCAACTTTATGGGGTGACGTCACATAGGCGACATGTAGTCTTTCTCGTTATGTCTTTTCCACAACTGCTAGCCGACGAATCATACCATATACTGTCAAACTTGTAACATGAAAGATTATATAAAAAATTCACAGACAACATATGTTCACATTCATGGCACAATTCAAACGGGACCAGAAAATAATTATTTTCTCCCATTCACTTGCATTGACGGTTTTTCAACTTTGAGGTCCAGCGGGGTTTTACGGAAGGGGCGGGACTTACCAGCTCTATAGGGAGGCGTTTTTTTTTTTTTTAAGTATCGATACTGAAAAATGTAGGTATCATGACGTTTTTAATTTCCGAGTATCGCGATACTTTTGAAGTATCGGTACACCGTGCAACACTAGATCTAGGGACTAAGGAAGTAAACAGACAAAAGCCCACTACTTATTTTGTAACGTTTTTACACACACACACACACATATAAATGTTATATAACAATTTTTGAAATATATATATAAAAAATATTCATTTTAAAATGTACATTTCTAAATATTGCATAAATAAAATAAAATAAAATACAATTAAGTGTGTAATATATACACAGTGTTGGGGAAAGCTACTTTTAAAAGTAATGCATTACAATATTTCGTTACCCTCTAAAAATTAACTAATTGTGTAAGTTACTTTTTGTCGAAAGTAATGCGTTAACCCTTTTGCGTTCCTTTTTCTCATCTTGGCTGGGCTTGTTTGTTTGTTTGTTTTATAATAGCTAAAAAAAAATAGCTTTCCACAAATGTAAAGGCCCTTTCACAACAAAAAAGTAAAATTAAGAAATCTCAAGCTAGGAAGTGCAAATTCACACCTGTACAGTAGAGGGCGCAGCTCAAACAAATCCTTCAGCTGTGCTGTCATTCTGGATTGCAGAAGAAAAAGACACAAAAGAAGCCAAATTCAAACTCGTGCCACATGCATGAGCACATCATAGCTGGGTCATTGTGCTGAAGCGTGTGCACTAATTTTAGTTCTGGTCTACCAAATGTCAAAGGAGAACACATCATATTGTTGTTCCAATTACACTCAGAATTTTATTTGCATTCATGAATACACAAAAAGAAAGAATTCAAGGCTAGTAAAATGTGTTCCCAAATGTATCTCTCCAAAGAGAGAAGAAATCGATGCCAAGTTTCATTCCTGTTGGGAGGTCTGGATTAGCAGAGGCTTAAACAAAGTCCTCTGTAAATGAACTGTGTTGTTTTGCATCAGGTCGGGCCGTCTCTCAAGAAATGCTCTACATATCAATGAAGACTTTTCCCTAGCATTGCTCACCCCTATCCATCTTCACAAACACCACCACACACTCTGAAAGACATATAAACCTCAGTGCATTCACCATAAGCCAGTGAAAATTTACCTCGGGAGGCACGCCGACTGACAACAAGAGTTACAGGGGCATTTAGGGGATTACAAGGACTGAATTTGTGCTGAGTCCCCATTAATTATGAAACACAATGCAACACTCTTGTGCTTGTGGAAACTGATGACGATTGTGCTTTTTTAGGTTTGTTCTATTCCTGAGGGATTCGCAAGGTATAGATCGCAATGCTGCAGAAGTCATGCTTTCAGCCACTAAGAATCTGATTCAGGAGATTTGCTAATTATTATTGCACTGCTGTCAGTAGATATTTCAACAATCATTTGGTTAAAAATGTAGGTATGTTCATCATTTTAGTGGCAATGTTAGGTGCAAAATATACTCTGAATGAAAAATTTCTAGCTATACGCAAGTGCATATTTCATGCTTCATAGTCTGAAATGTCTCAGAGTGTAATTCTTGTGTATTGCCACAAAGGGCTAGCCTGGAAATCCAGACCTAAATCTAAAAGATTAATGGTCTGGCGTCGACTAATGAAAATCGGCCAGCTCAAGGGGCGGCACCAAGCATGCATTTGAAAATCTCACTGCACGCAATAGGATGACACTACGACCAATCACAACAATAAACCCCATATACGCTTAGCTACCAGCAGAGCTAACTGGTAGATTATACTCTTATCGTATCCGGTCGACAAAACAGCAAAAACTTCCTTCTTGCAAAGGAACGATTCGAGCGGCGTCTTCTGTTCCTGTTTTAGTTAAATAGCCAAGTCTAACTCGTTCATTGTAGCTAGCGGCCAAAGCCGTTTCAAACAACTGGTGTTCATCCATAGCCACCTTGCAATGTTTACTAATGACTTCGACGTCACAGCGCTGTCGTCATCTGTTTAGTTTGCCTCTGGTCCGCCTATATCAGATAACCCGATGTGATTGGTGCAGCTCAGATCGAGGGGCATATTTAATGAGCATTGTTACTCGACACCAGAGTAACTCGCTGAGCAAATTCAACTTGTGCTCTCGCGAGAACTCTGGATTACCAGGTTAACAAAGGGCGCTATAGGGAGCATTAGCATTTATTGTCTTCTTCTATAGTCAGTTTATCTTTCAGGTCAACTACTGTCACGGCAGGGCAACAGATAGAAAGGAATACAACGAAGAAAGCTAGCCAAAATCCCATTATATTGCAAGCTAACCGATTAAGCTAACGCTAAGAGCTAAAGCATAGCAGGCTAATTCATCCTCATAGACAGTATATAAACTGGACACAGCGACCCCATAGGTTTCAACGGAGAAAAGTGAAGCAAATTAGAAGCACTCATTTCCTGATTGCCGAGCGAACTGCGCAGACTCTAACTGAGCTTGACGACGTGAGCAGCCTGTCTGACAGTTGTAAGTCTTCTAGGAGCTGTGCCAAGAGAAATCTGAATCATTCCCTTCCGAAACTTGCAGAGACGGAGAGTGTGAGTAGGAGCTGTCCATGAGCTAGGAGCAGGAGCAACTTTATGACTCTCTATGGGCTTCTCCCTTGACTTTATCGGACTTTATGCCTCCACGTCCCCCCGATTGACTGCGAGCTTCTCCTCCTGTCTATACGGTAATTTCCAGAGAGTCGCGTGGTTATGACGCAATCGTTAGCCTGTTTTTACAAAAACTGCTTCTACGTGGCCATAACGTAAGATACAAGGTAATGGAGCATTTTATACATTGTCGTGTTTCTTTAGAAATAAATAATGGACAAATGGAGTCTTTAAACGCCTCAGATGTAAAGTTATTCACTGTCAAAGTGACGCCAAAATGAATGGGAGTCGATGGGATGCTAACAGCAGGTGAAGGCTTGTTAGCCAATGGCGGCCGCCGGGGGTGGTACGGAAATCGAGAGCTCGATTACCCCCCTGTTCATCCTTGACTCAACAACAACTTAAAGAACAAAATCTAGTCAACATGAATGTTGTTGGGCAACTAGTCAACCATCACAACCTATCCAGAACACACAACAAGACCATACATTGGCGTACTTTGTAGAGTATTTGTATAGTTTCTATATTAGTTCTAGTAATTGGACACAAGACCCCCCTACAGGATGTGATTCCAGTGCCTCAGCAAGGGCATAATCATTTATTTTCTGAGTTTAGCGCACACATGTGTTTGGGAGAGAGTGAAGTCCTTGGTGGGAGGAGAAACCCTGCAGAGACTAACTGGAGCAAAACCATGGAGTCAAACCTAATTATTATACACACACACACTTCTCTGGAGAGCGGTTCTGACAGGAAGCCAGCATCCCTGCACATTCATCATTTAACATGTTCATGGTGCAATGGAATCATATTTTACATTACACACCAAATGTGGCCTGAAATTAAATAAAACCTGAAGCGCAGGATGTCTGTGTATTTTCTCACGAGTGTCTGTTTGGCTACTGGGGTGGTGCAGTCTTCACATCAGAGGTCTTGCATCATCACATGGTTTCATGACGCAACCACAATTTGTGATAAGAAAATATCAGGTGTCAAATGCAATGGAAAAGTGCCAAATACTTCTTTTTTAAAGTTTCTTTCTCATTTTTAAGGTCTAGGTTTTTATAGTGTCTTTTATGTCTATGAAATGTTATGAGATCTAAGCGTTACTTAAATACTTATTTAATTTACGTAATTACTTAATTATTTACATAATTATATATTAAATATAAAACATTTGTTCCTATTTTATAATTGTTTTTAATATAATTTAGTTACCATACAAAATTATTAAATAAGTATTTAGCTAAATTATTTATTAATATATATATATATTTTAAATATTTATTTAATATACTTATTTTCTATATTAAATAATTAAAATTAATTCAAGCCTGGAAGGCCAGACTCAAAACCACGCAGCACCAGGAACAAGAAGTGACAAAGGCGTAATGAATTGACCATCTGCAATTCCAGATTTGCCATTTAGAAATCCACATCGGTCAACCACAAATTTGGATATTTAAACACTCTAGGGTGTATCAGGGTGTGCTTGGTAAAAAATTGACAAACAAATTGTGTTTTCAGTCTAGCATTATTGAAACTCAAGCTGACACTTCATTCTCTCAGTCATTCAGACAGAATCAAACACCCGATTGGCCAAACTCCAGAATAGCAAGGGCCAATCAGATTCCTCATCTCAGATATCAGAATGCCAGCATCTCAAATGCATCATGTAGTGTACGACGCGTCTGCATTTCAGTCACAGAGTCTTTCTCAGATGCCAATACTTCCCTGAAGGCTAGAAAACAAATGGAAGCATAAAGGATAATGACTAGATCTTTCGATTTAAAGAAAATCATTCAGAAATTGACTAAGGAATTTCTACATCTCTGACTGTTTGCTGTGACTTTATCTACGAAACACTTCATTAAATGGGACTTAAACCTGTACTTAGTCTGATAAGACATTCAAAAGCTTTCATTAACTAAATTAACCATTATCAAGTTGGAAGTGACCAATGCTCTTGATTTAAACAGGATTAAGGGTGAATATCTCAAAATCTGTCCAAAATTTCACAACTGACCCTAAAAATCGAACTAAAAACTGAAAGAAATGATATTTTGCCTATAAAAAAAGAAAACTACAGAAATACAAGCCATTTGGGAAGAAACAACGACTTTGTTTACAGAAACAGGAAGTGGCCGAACTATGACAGGACGTGCTCTGGAGAGAATGACAGAGTAAAGGAGAAACAGCAAGAGAGGAAAAGAGAAAAAGAAAGAGAGGAAATGCTTGGCTGATGAGTAGCTCGCGTCCCTCCCCGTCTCCTACTCCTCCTCCTCCTGCTGTGTGGATCTGAAGCCCTCCAGCTGGAAATGGGCTGCCACAGAGTGGAATTTAATATCATTCCTCAGCTGATAGAACATAAACAGCACAAAAATCTCACTTATAACCCTGAGCTTCCTCTTGGCCAAATATAGGATGCAGAAACGCCAAAGAGCGCAGACAAATTACAGATGGAGAGCAGCACATGTCCGTCTGCTGAATCAGTGATTGAGGTGAATCTACGGTGAAGACATATAACGAACACATAAAAACAGCAAATCTCACTAAAACATGTCTCTCTCACACTTCATAATATTTAATATATATATATATATATATATATATATATATATACACATACATACACACAGTTTATAGCTTTTAATATAATATCTTTTAAAATAAAATATATTAATATTTAATATAATAATTTTATATAATATAATTTAATAAAAAATAGGCAATTTATTCTTTCATTGCTTTTGCATTATTTTCATGATGGTAAAGCATGTTTTACACAAATGCTGAAATGCAAAAAAAAAAAAAAAAATTATAAATAAATGTCCAAACATTCTCTCATACTCTCAATGGAGATTGTCATTAGATGATTATACTGTATTTTTTTTTAAAATTTAATAATCAGTTCAATTAAAGGCAATCCATATTTCATGATTTAAAATCACAACTGAATTAGAAATGAATGAGATTTTCTTTCTGAAACTACACTGTAAAAAAAAAAGTTGCTGCCTCTTTTTTTTAAGTACAATCAACTTGGATGTTTGAGTCATTTCAACTTAAATTACATTAAACTGACTTAAAATCTTGTATATCTTACAATAAAGTTGGAAATTGCTTAACTTATTTCGAGGAGTTAAAGCAATGTAAACACATGTTGTCATAACTTCTTGATCATATAATTTTTTACAGTGTATGGTAATGAGAATTTTGGAGAAAATGTGTTTAATTGTCATGAACAATGTTACGTTGCAATAAATAAATATAAAGACCAAATTTTTCTCCAACAAACCAATTTATTTTAGGCTTTATTTTAGATTTTAGGCTTAAAATACGAGAAGTTCGCCACGTTTCATGCTTCTACTTGAGCAAAATGAACAAAGATTGCTAGTTTATATATAAACACATCTGCGGCCGATGAATCACCAGGAATCAGAAAGTTAGACAACAGGCTTGAATAAGAGCCTCAGACCGTTGAGCGTCTCATGAGTCCTGAAAACAAACCGCCCAGGTCTTGGTCCTGATCCCAGCTAAAGACACCCACTGATACCATCAACAATACACTCCCTCATCCCGACACGCAGAAAAAGCAAAAGAGAGTATATAATTCTAGGTTATTCTGAGTAATACTTACCCTTAGCTGAACTGAAACTAGTGGCTTTCTTTAAACATAGCATCATTACGCAGACCGTCTATAATAGTCGCATTCGTATTGGAAGAGCAGCCAAAGGCTACGGGAATGGAAAGGCCATTTGAATGGGAGTTGGAGCACAGCGTTTCTGGACCAGGCCTGCTTGCCTCAGGATAAACGCTGTAAAGGCCACAATATACTTACAATGTAATCTCTCCTGATGGCCAACTCTGAAACATTAAATCCTCGTAAAACGATCTGCCATTTTATGCCCTGTCTTTCACAGTCTACTGCCATCTGACTCGAGGGGGATTTTAACACTGCTGTTCTAAGCTGGACTAACATGGCTTTATGTACAGTGGACACGACACAAATAATAGAAAGAGTGTTTTCTGGCTGATAGGCATTTCTGTGAAAGGAATGATTCAGCTTTGATCCAAGTTAAGCTGTATGGACAACATCTGTGGCATGTTGTTGTTTATTTGATTTACTGTATTATTTATTTTTAGTTATTTTACAGGTTAAATACGTATTTTTTATGTATTTTTGGCATTTTTAGTGGTGATTCTTAAATGAGTGAATCGGTGTGCTGTGCTTAAAGTTGCCTTAGGGTGTGTTCACACTTGTCAGGTTTGGTTTGATTCAAACAAACTCTAGTGCGATTGCTCTGTTAGTGTGGTTGGTGCGCACCAAACAAGCGGACCCGAGACCCCAGAAAAGATGGGTCTCGATCTGCTTCCAAACGAACTCTGGTGCGGTTCAACTGAAATATGAACGCAACACGGGCCAAAGACATGTAGACATGATGTCAAGATGCGACCCTAAAAAGGACAGAATGCTCAAGCACAACTGTTTTTCTCGTCAAAGTCGTGATGTTTCCCATTACAGTTCGATACAGGTGTCAAAAACGCCGTCTCATCACAGCAGATCTTGGTTTGTGTGTGACGGAGGGATTCCTGCCGCTGTTTTGACTCCTTTACACATTTTATAAGCTCCTCACGAGTTCTCAGCTCCATCACATGTATGCACATACAAAGAGCGCATTTAGCCCAGCACACAGCATTGTTTTGGATGTTCTACAAGTTCCGTCGTATCTTTAGGTTCGGTGTTAAAAATGACAGTGAGAACGTTAGAGACGAGGAAAAAAAGTATAATTTTGTTTTTTGGTCCAGACCAAAAAAACAAAAAGAACCGAACTACAAGTGTGAACACACCCTTAAAAGTAATTTTTTTAACATTAAAGGTCCTTTAAAGGCCATTAAATGTATCGCTTTTACATGTGTTCACACTTGGCAGGTTTGGTTAAATTAAACCACTGTTAGTGCGATTCATTTCAATGAGTGTGAACGCTGCCAGTCAAACCTTGGTGCGTACCAAACAAGCGGACCGAGGCCCCTGAAAAGTGTTGCCAACTATTTTCAATGGAAAGTAGCTAAAACCAGCTATAATCGCTAAATGGCGCTAGATGACGTAATGTGCCAATTGTCTGCAGTTTACATTGGTTTTCTCTGTAATTTTAATATAATATAGCCGAATGTCCAATAAAGCTCTTCTCATTTACATTTTTCTGTTTGACAACGGAACGAGAATGAGACTCTGACTGACTACCACATGCTTACCAGCAATCCAAAAAGCAACTAGATTTGTCGCTAGTCGCTCGATCTGCTTACAAACGGACTCTGGTGCGATTCGACTGAAATATGAACGCAACACGGACCAAAGACATCTAAACGAACCAAAAACAGGACGTGATGTCAGGATGCGACCCTAAAAGTTAGTTAGGGTTAGGGTTAGATGTTTTGATAAGCTCTTCATGGGGTCTCAGCTGGTCAAAATTCTTGTATGCTTTATATCTTTAGGCTCGGTCTTAAAAATGACAGTGTGAACGCTAAGCGAACTAGGACTAAATTTATCATTTTCTTTTTCGGTCCAGACTCCAGACCAAAAAAAAACAAGAGAACCGAACTACAAGTGTGAACACACTTTCGATACATCTGTTTGGTGCATCCATCTATTTCAGATGGATGATTTTGTTTGATGATGTTGTAACCTATAGTGCGTAATAAATGTTACCGTTAATGGCGCAGCATATATTTGCCTCCGTTTTTCTCTCCACCGACGCAAGACTCGGAAAAACCCCAAACATGGGCTTTAGAGGAACATACACCCAGACCATTACAATGCGTCAACTTAAAAACGGTCATATTTGTCTTTGAGCACAAACAAATGTCTTACGCAAACATATCCAATCAGGGCCAGGTGACTCTGAAAAGAGCAAATAAACAGGGCTTCCTTAAAGGGATAGTTCACCCAAAAACTATGGAAGACAATGGCTGCAGTCAACTGTCTGGTTACCAACATTCTTCAAAATATCTTCTTTTGTGTTCAACAGAAGAAAGAAACTCATGCAGGTTTGGAACAACATGAGTGTGAGTAAATGATGACAGATTAACATTTTTCGGTGAACTATTCCTTTAAGAATGATTAGTCGAATCGTGTTTCAGTCAATCCACCTACTAAAATACATCGTTTTTCACATCCCTGGTCAATTAAATTAGTAAATACTTGCTAATCAGTTTGTAAAAAACAAATATATTTAATTTACGTCACAATAACGCACTTCCACTGATGATCTATGACGCAAGGTAGGTCTACTGCTGACATTCAAACACAGAAATGTAAAACTTGCAGTACAAAATCTGTTGTTTGTGCTGACAAGTTCCCTAAATCCATCTTTTCTAGACTCATACTTTGGAACATACAAGGTTTGTAAGTTATGTTAATCACATTAGTTTCACGTTAACACATTTAATGGTTTAAAACTCATGACTTTACTTGTCATATTGAAGCCAAGCTGTAGCTCCATTGTAAGTGTATTACTGTAAAAGCATCTTTTGTTTGTTTAACAAAACAAATAAGACCAATTTTTCTGCAGTTATCGACGACTGGTTGTCGACACATTTAACTTGTATGGAATCTGGAACATTCATTGAAGGAAAGTCTCTTATATCTTGACTTGTCATGATTTCAAGATGATTTTTGACTCAACAAACGTGGTTTCACTGCAAGCAAAGCTTGTAAAAAAAGTTACAAGTTATATTCTAAAATTCAAAAAGATTTCATACGAATATAGAATATAACTGTTATTCAAAATACACAAGCATATACAAACACAACCGTACTGATCTAAAGTAGCAGCCATTTGTTCTGCGAGCCATGAATATTTAATACACCACCTAACTTGACAATAAATTGTTAATATAACAGGGGGAAGCTGAGGTCTTGTAGGAAAACGAGGCTGAGTTATGCCAGAGGTCAATCCTGTTCCATTCAAAGTCTGAAAGGAATGTGGGAAGGGGAGGGAGGAAGAGGAGAGAGGGGATCGGCGGCTGGGAATGGGAGCGGAGAGGGGGGGGGGGGGGTGTATAGGATGTCCTCCTCACCATTAGAAATGACCACCGGGGTGGTCGTGACTATCAAAACACTGATAACCACGGTAACAAATAACCAACTGTCAAACAAGAACAAGTCGTTCCTAATGAAACTGTACTATTGTAACCACAGTTTCAGTAGTTTAGTACTTAAAATTAGACACTGTTACCAAATTCATACCGTATTCATTATTTTTTTGTTACTTTGGTATTTTGGAATAAACTGGTGTATTTATACTGGTTTTAAATCGGTTTGGCCATTTCACGAAATTTCAAGAAATCACAAATTATTCAAAAAATAAAGACATTTTACTGGCAGGCATAGGCTTTATCTCAATGAAGGGCTACATTACAACAATAATTGATGGTTCACAAAGGGAATTCTGGGAATATCAATTATAAGACAGTTTAAGCTTTTTAATCGCCTACTACTTAGTACAAGTAGCTTAAATATGCACAAATGAAGTATACACACACAAGTAAATTAGTTCATTCAAATAATATATCCATCATTTTTAGTTCTAAAAACCTTTTTATATGTAATGTATATAGAGTCCGTGTTGCCTTATTAATATACCCCATTTAAGTTTATGCCTTTAAAATTTGAATACACCTGATATGTGTGCATCATTGTAACTTCAGGCTTGTAAAAGCAGCTGAAATGTTACAAGAAACGCTAGTTCTACTTAACATTGAGCGCTGACACAAACATTTCGGAGGTTTGGAAACATAATCCGAATCATTTCAAAAGCAGTCAGAAGGATTAACAGCAGAAAAGCGCACAGATGGCATAAACTCACCTCTGCATTCCTGTTATGTTTATCCAAAGCAGCGCGCAGTTGTAGTGTTGAGTTGGTCACTTTGTGCTCCTTTGTGGTTCTTGGGCAAAAGCGTCTCGCATCGCATCTGGGCGGGGCCGGAGCGCCGGTGATGTCACAGAAAGGGGCGGGGAATATGAGACGACTGGGCGGAGACTGGAATCCTGTGGTGGTTCGCCATCTGTCACCATGGCCCCTCAAGGAAAATCACTTTTCCCCTGGCGTCTAGAGTTTGCCTGATCAATTATTAATTTTATTTGAGTGATGATGCGGATTATATTCATTCTACACCCTGCATCGAGCTTTCCATCTCTTTCTTACATACTTATACTCCCAAGAACAGACTAAAAATATTCGTTAACTTTATTTTACAGTGTCCTTGTTACATTATGTACTTACCAGAGTAATAACAGTAAATTATGCATAATTACATGCAACTAACCCTCAACCAAATCCTAATCCTACCCTAACCCTATAGTAAGTACTTTTTTTTTGTTTACCTATAGTAAGTACATGTTATTAATTAATATTATTCAGTACTTAAATGTATAATTACATTGTAACAGACACCTTAAAATAAAGTGTAACCAAATATTCTATTAATTTGTAACACAACATAATAATATAATGAATAATGAATGACTATTTTTGTATTTATTTAAAAGTACACAAAAAAATGTAATTAACAAAGACTTACATGTTCAATGATGAACATGTTTTCAATTTCGAAATTTAAATTAATATTTTTTTATTGTGTTGAGCATACAGTCAAAATGTCATGGTGGTATACTGATACACTGTAACAAATTAAAAGGATAAAAAACTTTTTAAATAGTGTAAAAATTGTAGTTTGGCATGTTTTCTTCTAAATAATCAAGAAGCTTAAAGCATTATAAATAGTATCTTTCTCCACCAAGTCAGTGTGGTTCTATAAAGTGGTCAAAAGCTTTCCGGGCAGTATTCCGTAATTCTGGACAGGGCCGTCACTAGAGGGGAGAAAGGTGGTGATGATTCTCGGGGCCCCTGGCATTTGGGGGCCCCTGCGATTTCAACCACAGGGCGACAATGGAACGCTATTTCAATCGAACCAAACAAGTGCGATTGAGATGAACAGGACAGCAAAAAAAAATACTAATTTAATTTTAGGTAGTATAGAGCTCCTTGGGTATAATCAACATGACTAACAGGAAGTGATCTCACAAAAAAAGACTTTGAACACAACACACCCTAAAATTTGATTGAGGTTGATTCAGTGGACCGGCTCAACTGGTTACCCACTTATAATAACGATTCGTTCAAAAATCAAACATCACTAGTAAGTTCACAGTATTCATAAAAGAGTAGGCAAAAAGTAGGCTATATATATGTAGTTGGTTGAAAACCCACCAAGAAGAAAAGAGCTACATAGAAACAGCCCTCAGCTTAGAGTTTGAAGTTCCAGAAAGCTACAAAAACCTTTATAAATATCCACAAAAAAATGCGTGGGGGTCTGTGGGGTGACGCTCAAGGGGCCGGTGCAATAATATGATAGCAGTCTCGAGGAGGGAGCGAGAGCCGTTGCTATCTTTGAGACTGCAACAAAGAGACTCCTCTTCACCGCAAGCATCATGCCCCGCGTTCTCTGGGGGTTGTGAGGGCTTGTTGTCTGTTTGAGAGAGGGAAAAAAAATGCATTGAAAGGCAAAACAGAGAAAGAAAGAGATGAAAAACATATGAAAAGCCACATGATATAAGCTTTTACAGTGCTTGGACAAAAAAAAAAAAAAAAAAAAACCTTTTTCTGGCATTGAAGCAGCAAATGACCGAAATTCAATGTGATATAGTCTGTTCAGACAAATCAAAAATCAAACAGTTGAGTTGTATGTTGATTTGAAAGACACCAGTTGTTATACGCATGAAGCCATACACTGTGCATTAGTCTCTGACACGGGCTGCGTCCGAAACCACATACTCACTGAGTAGGTACTTAATTTCAATAAGTACTTAATTCACGAGCGCTAAAATAGTAGGTACTATATAGCTTGATCTCGTTAATGCAATCCGTACATCATCCGCCATGCTGATGTTATCATGTGACGTACGGCATTATCACAGGCCAACAACTTAAAAGATTTGAGTGACAGGTTTAAAGGTGCTCTAAGCGATGTCACGCCTTTCTTAGGCCGAATTTTTTTTTTGTCACATACAGCAAACATCTCCTCACTATCCGCTAGCTGCCTGTCCCCTGAACACACTGTAAAAAAACGTGGTCTCTGTAGACAGCCCAGGCTCCACAAACGGCAACAAAAACAAACTGGCCCAGCCTGGACCACGAAACATATCAAACAGTGTTCCAGGGGGAGAGGACGGGATGAGGAGGAGGGAGGGTTGAGCTAGCCTCCGTTTTGTTTGACAATACTTCGAACGTCAACAAGAAGTGACGTCACCCAACATCGCTTAGAGCCCCTTTAACTCATCTATCTGTAAATATCTATTGATGAAACTTGCTCATTGTGGTCTTGTTGAAGAAACAGCTGCCCATTTATTTTGTGATTGAAGTATAACCAATCAATTATGGGTTGATGTAAGTTCTTATATTTTTAACCCACAGTTTTATCCTTAAAGATATAATTTTTATTACGAAACCCCCAAATCGTCATCTCTTGAATATGATGTTAATTTCTTAATTTTATATGCAAAAATGTTCACCCACAAGCAAAAGTCGCTTAAATCTCCATTGTTTTCCTCTTTTTCCTGTTGAATTTAACCCTCGTTTTATCCCTCAGGCTTATAAATAGCAAACAAAAAATGCATTTTCTTTATGGATTATGATGAATTATTCAAAGATATTTAAAGGTATAGCGGAGGATTTTTTACTTCCGGGTGGATCACCTATACTATTGGTCCTCCTTATTGTCAATCATTCTGGTGAATCAATCAAACTTATACAAAAAGTGGAGAGGGCGGGTCTTATCTAAAATTCGGAAAGATCCTCCACTATACCTTTAACCTTGTCATTGTCCTTTTTTCCCTTGTGTGTATAATCTTATATTATGATGTACACAAACCCATGATATTTATGTTTTCTGTTTTTTTTTTTGTCATTATTTACCATTTTGCCAGCTTTCCCTGATCTTTATGTAACTATAAGTTCTGCAATAACAAAATGATATGAGCGACAGGTGCACTAACATCAGTAACTCGACAGCCCTACCTAGAACAGTTTTCCTCAGCGTTTGTAATGTCACAAAGGAGACAGGCAGCTGTGCGAAGATCTCGACTTTGGAGAAAACTTGATTTTATTCTGGGCATCACTCCTTAAAAATTAAGATTACCCCAAAATCGAATTGCATTGCTAGCCCACCCCAACACTTATGCACAATAATAATGATAAATGCTGACCAATACTTAATTATATTATTATTTTATTTATTTATTTTTTACTGAAACATTTTACTGATGACATAGCTATGCATGAATACACACTAGATAAATGCAGTGAACACATCTAAATTTTCAGTCAAGCAATGAATTAATGCATTAATTAATGAAATTAATTATATTTTATTTAATGGCAACAATAAGAAGCATGAATAAATGAGTAAAAGATTGAAAAAAGTAACAATAAATAAATATATATACACAAGCCAATAACACATGAAACAAAGCTTTATTCAAACTTATTGTTCTAAAAATCACATCTTTACAGGCGGTGAACCCCACATCCTACTGCCATCTCAACACAGCGGTTCTCATTCTGCGGCTTTATTCTGATGAATCAGCTGACCACCGTTCCCACCGTCACCTGTCTCTGCCGTCCATCATGTCCCTCATTGCAGCATCCTGCGCTGTGCTTCACAATCTGAGGCAATAAGGGCCGGTGGAGTGATGGAGGGTCTCATCCATGGCACCATTTCCAGGATTCAGCTCTGGGCTCCTCATCCTCAGCGCTCACACCAGCCTGCAAAGATTTCAGATCCTACAAACATAATACAAAAGCAATCATTTTAACAGCACAATGTCATTTGATTTCTGTATTAGAAGCAACAAAACTATTTTACTTTATATTTTTATTTCAGGAAATCATCTAAAAGCAGACTCAAATGTGCAAAAATACACGGCCGTTCAGGTTTAAAGGTGGTGGGGAATTAGCATACAGCCGTGCAAGCAGAGAGCTCATTATTTGAGAAGTTCCCCGTGTGTGTGTCCTTTTGTAGACATTTGTACGGTCTCCGCTCAGCCCTGTTTACACTTATTCTGAATTTTAGCCTGAGGTGCATGCCAAATATGTTTGTATAATACTTTCCGCATAAGCAAATGTCAACTCCATAATGCAGACGTGGAATAAATATGTAGCAGTAATGGCTGCATCTTACATTCAGGGATATAATCACACGTAAACAAACAATTATGGTTCCTAAATTATTCTTTTAGTACTTGTGAGGATTTTTATTTTATTTAGTTTTTTACCATGGTACATGTCCAAAAACATAGTATTACCATGATTTATGTCCAAAACACTTGGCTCACAAACTCACAAGTCATCTTCAATCTGTTTACTTTGGTCTTAAAGGGACAGTTCACCCAAAAAGGACTATTTTGTCATGTATGACCTGATATGGAAGCTTGTTTCCTCCACAGAATAAAAAATAAAAAAGGTAATTGCGACTTTTTATCTAACAATTCAGACTTTTTTCTCACAATTGCGAGTTTACATCTCACAACTCTAACTTTGCCGGACATAAAGTCGCAATTGCGACTTATACGTCAGAATTGTGTGATATAAAGTAGTAATTGCATGTTATAAAGTCAGAATTGTGAGATATAAACTCGCAATTGCAAGAAATTTTGAGATAAAAAGTCAAAATTTTCTTATAAAATGTTTTATTCTGTGGCGGAAACATGCTAGTATAACTTTATTGTGTGGAACAGTTTTATCCATATAATGCATGTCAGTGGTGTTCAAAAATACAACATTGGACCCCATTGACATTCACTGTGAATAAATAACAGAAATTTGAATGAACTTTCAGTTTAAATTAATATTTCTGGGTTTACTACAAGCTACTCATATCAGACAGTAGTGCGTTGCATTGTTAGCATAGCAACATGTGTTTCACACATGGCTACTTAAATGAGAAAATCTGCCTAGAACAATAGTCCTGGAGCTTAAGGATGTTTTAGACAACTTTACAGCTCAAATAATGCACAACTTGTACAATTTTATATGTTATAGTGTTTAAACAAAAATGCTATCAGCACATTTCTGACTTCCATTGTAAGTGAATTAATGTAAACATGATGGTTTGTTTTTAAAACTGAGGGAGGAGTTGAAATGGTTTTCTGTGGTTACTGTCAGCTTGTCACATCTTGTATTTAACCCAGTACGTTCCTTTAAAAGTATGTGCCGTGTCTCTGTAAATCAGCGAGAACGATTCAGGCTGTTTCTGTTATTATCTGCATGTATCATCACACAGAGGGTATTTGTGCAGGCCGCAGTAGTTTTCACTGCCCGCACTGCATTCTCAGGCATTGACTCAGAGGTTTTTCTGTCTGGGAACTGAACTATGGGAAACACACAGGGGCATTCAAGCTGCCACATCCTTATCTGGACTTGTGTTTGAGCTCCAATGTCACGCGGTGACGCTGGGTAGCATGTTGTCACACCTGGCTGCAAAATAAACATGAGAATTTTGAATGTAAGTAAAGGCATTTGAGAGTAAAAGTATCGCAGTTTGACTCTCAGTAGATCACATGATAATATTCAGACCAGTTAGTGGCGGTTTCTGCGTAAGTGTCGAGCTGGAAATGTGTCCGCAGCCAATGTAATCTGTAAAACATGTCACAGTGGGCAGCTCTTCTCAAGGGTTTGGGCCATTTCCAACGTTCTGTTAACATTAAAAGCCAAGCGCAACGGCGCACACACAATGATGCAAGGCCTTGTAATAAACAATTTAAACAGAACCAGTGCTGCTTAGCAAGGGTGTGTGCTTCAAAAACATGTGTGTGGCATGGCACACATGGAGAACAGTGTCACGTCTGGGCACAATTAAAAAGAAGAAAGAGAATGAAAGATGGCTTTACTGTATAGGGTATCACAACTCTGACTGAATCCAAAATGGCTGCTCAGCGGCAGCGCATCAACCATTGTTACGACCCTTCATGGTTTTAAAGTCTAGGAAGGTAGAAGGGGAACATTATGTCACCCGTCAACAATATTTACTATTTAGAACACTGGAAAATGAATGAATTCAGGAAGCAGCAGAGCGTTTGAACACATTTATTATGTGCAACTGGTCAAATGATCGCTCTATATATATAGATATATATAGATAAAGAAACAATTAAAGTGGTTTACAATCAAAAGCAAAACAAACAAACCAGCAAATTATATTATCCCAAACCTGGGAGGGAAAAGGGAATAAATGGACAGTGCCAACTCAAAAAAAAGAATAAAACAAAAATAATCTTTCTATACCGTTTTAGACTAACCTAACTAATACAAAAGAAAAATGTAGAAAGGAAAAGTCTTCGACGTCCGAGACGTCATATCCTTCCCTACCCTAACTACCAAACAAAAATACAACAAATGGCACATGCCCCTTAACCTAGTGTATTTAAACAGAAAATAAACCTAAGTGCAATGTACGTCACGTGACATCTCTTACCTGTCCCTTTCCCTTTATCATTCCAAAAACACAGCGTTACCGCTCTCAAACATTAAGACAAGAAGGATAGGACGGCAAAACAGCGAGATCTCACATGACCGATGTTACACACGTAAACAGAGCTTGATAAATTCTCAACAAAAAACAAGCAAAATCAAATCAAGCTTAACAGAAAAGAAATGCCAAGCGCACAAAATCAAGTTCACAAACAAAAAGGCCGCCGCCGTCTAGTGCGTTCGTGACTCCTTTTATAGTTCCCGGGTTTCCGGTAACCATATGACTGGATCTCGCTTGCAAACGTCAGCACGCCAAACCCCTCCTTTCAGACGGTTGACAGCCAATCAGGCAACCGATCAGCACATCACCTGGGAAAGAGAAAATAAACGGACAGCGGCAGAACAGAAACTAAAAACACCAAAGTCGCACAGCTTGGTGTCACATAATATCGTAACAACCATAGTGAAACAATAGTAATATATTGTTTATTACACTTTTGTCTCCAACTCTGTGGTACATACAGTAACCTCTATCTGTGGACATAATACTGTGGAAAATACGTTTTTTGTTTGTTTGTTTTTTGATTGTTTTTGTATTCCAAAAGAGCAATTACAACAAAGGTTTGTGTGACGCAGCAAAATTATAGCCTATAGTCATGTTCCACTAAACTGAAGCCGTCATTTCAGCTATTCAATCAATTAATTCCCAATAAAATTATTTGCTTCTCTACATTTTTTCTCATCAAATACATAGCATTCAGAAATACATCACATTACAGAAGTAAAATGAGTTTTGATACCTTATTTCGGCCAAAATGTAAGTCAGAATTGCAATCATCCTTCATGAATGAGAAGTAATCCCAGAATGCACTGCATGCTCAATGAAAAATATTTCAACCCTGACAAACTGCAATCTAACTCAATATGTTACACATTTATATACATGTTAGAGTATCACCAACCTGTTCTTATGAGAAAAATTTAGCTATTTTACCAGTTGGCAATTCTTCGAGGTAGTGATACGTACGGAAATGTGATTTTTTGTAAAAAGTAAGTATGAAGGTCTACCCGTAAACCTAACTGCCAGTTAGGCATGAGGAGATCATATGAACACTACAAATAAGATCATACAAATTCATATGACTTAATTCGCCAAAATGTAAATTCTGCGTTAGCTTAGCAACATGTTAACGTCTAGCACTGGTGAATTGAGTCTGTGGGAGTTGACTTATAGAGTTTGAGCGCATGCAAAGTTCTAAATCTATAACTTATGGGGTTCCATTTCAGATAGCACGTTGTTTGGCAGTAGTAGCTTATTAAGGTTTTAAAAACAGCTGAAGCCTCAGACTCTGAATGCTTAGAGTAAAAAGTGCCTATTTAGTATTAAAAAAAAACATTGCACAGGGTTGAAATGCATTGTGCAAGCTGGGGAATGAACATGCTGATTTATTCGATTGCCCTTAGTGCCATTTCGTTTCCCTTTGTCAGAGAGGCACACACACTTCTGATAGATATGAGCCTCAGCGGCCATGACTTCAGATATAGCGTCTGGAAAATGGCCTAATCCCTGCAGCCAACGTCTTAGGTTTTAGCCATTTCTGGTGCTTTCAATTTAGTTGCCTTCTTGAGAGCAATTAGCCAACCAGAATGTAATTGATTTCCATGAAATGTGATGTTCACCTTGACACATAAAAAAAAAAAAATCAATCTCTGGTTATCAGATTTTTTACTTTAGATCCGTGGGCCTCAAGCTGGGAAACAGCGTGAAAATATTGATGGCTTAGTGTCGTCCTTTTGCATTCGTGATATGCGCTGACATTTTGAAAGCCTCCTGGCAGCCGTGAACTCTCAGCGGAAGCAAGGTTATAGTGAAGCGAAATGAATTGCCTTTCCGCATTGCTCATTCTTCTTCAGGGTGTACACAAACACATAAGAATAACTGTCAATGTTATTGTTGTAGATGGATCATCAGGCCAGTGTGCAGCTACACACAATGATGTTCTTGATTTTAAGGTACTTCCTTTACCTTCAAGGAGTCCTTTATGCTTTCTTTTTTTTTAAACCTTCTTTAGCTTGCTGTTTGAGCATGAAAAAGGTCTGCAAAGTTACGAAGCACAAAGTCACTCCAAAGGCGGTAATGCTCTACATGAGTAAACATTGTTTCTGAACTCCCTGAAACGCCTAGATTGTAATCTTGAGTTTTCTTTTTGAAACGTACGCGTCACAATATTCCTCATTTAAATAATTCCCACCCAAGCCATACACAAAAAAGGAGGCAAGGCCTGTTTGAGTTAGTTAGTAGTGTGTTGAAACTCATGGTTATGGTAAGGGGCGTGACATTTCCCCAACATGCTCAACGTTGTCAATCACAACACTGGTCCAGCCGACCAATCAGAGCACATTGTGCTTTTCAGAAAGAGGAGCTTCATAGAGACAGGCACTAAACATAGCGTGACTTACAGAATGTGAAGATAGGTGCAACAACGTAAATTATGTGAAAAATAATGTTTTTTTTTAAACAATCAAGCAAGAAAACCTATTCTAGACCTCAAAAACAAAAACAAGACTTTGAAAAAGGGCATAACAGGTCCCATTTTACCATCCAAATAATAAACAGCACTTTTAACACTAGCCTAGCCTAGCCTAGGAGTGATTTGCTTCAAGTGCTGTAAGAAGTTGGCACAACCACATGCGGTTCTTTGGCGCATAAAAAGACCGCTTCATCAGCCTAAAACAGTGGCAACAAAGCTGCTCTAAACATGTGGAGCCTGAGCCTCTTGTTCAATCTGTTGGCTAATTAGCGTTCGAGTCGCTATCCGTCCAGGGACGTTCAAAAGACCATTGACTGCCATGGCAACGTGAATATGTCATGATACTGGGCCTTTGTCTCTTTGCTAAAGCATCAGTGAGACTGTCTCAATCTTAATTAGACACAGGGATGACTCAGATGCAACTTTAGATAGAGTTTAAGCCCTACGTGCACATACAACTTGCTAAAAATAGCTAAACATTTCACAGCTATTTCCCAACACATACTCCAAGCTAATTTTCTACTCCCACCTTTTGATGAGATGTCAAACCGCATTAAAAATAAGTGGACTCTACTGTATGAGTGGTCTCAGATCTGGTTAGATTAGCATAATGCTAGCTAATTAGCCTGCTGGTTTAGCTACCACTACTACAAAAGTGTAACTTGAAATGCTATAGAAAATATCAATGTGAAATATTTTTTTGAACATGCTTGTTTAGCTTGAGTAGAAACGTCAAGCTAATTTACGAGCATCTCCCGTCACATGTCTCTCAGACACAACGTTTTAACGAGACAGTAAAGCTGGTCTCAGATCAATGACCGGAATGACTCGTTGAAAGATTAGAGACTGGAGATGGCAACAATTACTGGATGACAAAAGCTCTTCCGATCACCGCATTGTGTGTGTGGCCCAGATGATTTCCACATGCTGAGAGCATCTGCTGGTCATTAGATAGTGAAGTACTTACAGATCTTTGCTGTAAAAACATAAATGGAGAGTTAAGTGTGTTTAAAAAAAGTGTATTGTAGAAATGTTAAAAGCCAAAAGTCACTGGAAGAAGTTCAAAACTTTAGCAGTTGGACCCAGGGGTTCAAATGTCATTGGTTTTCTTTGGTAGATGCCATAAATACACTTTTCTGGGGCCAATAATAATAATAAAAAAAAAAATAATCTGCTGAAATAATTTGGTAACACTTTGTTTTAGTGTCCTTCGTGTTACATGTAGTTACTATAGTAATAACTATAAATTATGCAAAACCAAACCAAACCCTAACCCTATATTAAGTACATGTAGTTAATTATTATAACTCAGTACTTAAATGTATAATTATTTACAGTATAAAAATGTAATTACATGGTAACACAGACACCTTAAAATACAGTGTAACCCTTTATTTTAAGGTGTCTGTGTTACAGTGTAACTATACATTCTATACAACTATACAACTATATCACAAATAAACGGAGCAATTGCAAGAGGGTCCCCACGCTATCGGTGCTCAGGCCCTAAAAAGCCCCCAAAAAGTAAAAATGTCATTATATTATAGCAGAGGAGGTTTTTAAGAGCTGTGGTGTCTCTCATACTGCCACAGAGAATTATGGGAAATCAGCTCAATCTGTTTTCTGCAAATTCAAAATACATTTTAAAAATACAAACAATTTATACTATTAAGTGTTTTCTTAGAAATCCTACAAAAGCATTGTTTATAAAATGTTAAAATTGTATTATTTAACCCCTTAAACCCTGAGGCCATTTTTGGAGTTGTTTTGTCTGAGTGACACACAAAAAAGTAAATACTCATAACTTCAAAACTATAACAAGGAGAGTCAAAAGGTTGGTATCGTTTGATAGAACTCTTTTCAAATTTTTTGAAAATAGAAATTACATTACATTTGGATATTCTCCTGCCGAGAAACTGCTGATAAATACCACAAAAAAAACCCATAATTTTTATTATGATTTTGCATATCTCTCTTGTTTGACATGCAATAACTCGGGAAGGAAATACGGTAGTGGAAAAATTCTTTTTTGGGGAAGTACCCCTAAATGTGAGCTGCATCTGAATCAAATTTTGTGGTGATCGCATAAAGTACTCAAAAGTTACAGCATTTGGAACAAAGGTAGCCTTTTTGTTTAGTCCTCACACATTTGGAAGGCAAACAAAAAAAAGAGTTTTCTTAGTGACATACACAAAACTAAAGACTCATAACTTCAAAACTATAGCAAGGAGATTCTAAAGGTAGGTATCGTTTGAAAGAAAACTTTTCACATTTTTTGAAAATATACATTACATTACATTTGGACATTCTCCTGCCGAGAAACTGCTGATAAAAGACAAAAAATATATATAATTTTTATAATGATAATGCATATCTTTCTTATTTGACATGGAATAACTCAGGAAGGAAATAAGGTAGAAGGAAAATTCTTTTTTGGGGAAGTCCCTCTATATATGAACTGCATCTGGATAAAATTTTGTGGTGATTGGATAAAGCAATCAAAAGTTATAGCATTTGGAACCAAGATAGCCTTTTTGTTGAGACCTTGACGCCCCCTCATGGGCATTTTTAAAATTGTTTCACCATGAAGAATATCTTGTCATAAAAGCTCATTTTTAGGCTCATTTTAATTGTATTAATATGCTGTAAAAAATGAAGTGCAATTTCCAACGATTTTTGAATGTTTCATGAGATGTATGATGTTTTTGACACATTGCAGTACATAGTACAAAAAACTATTTTATAGATTATGAAAAAAATATTCTATTTATCAACAAATAACTCAGCAATACTTAGGAGTTTTTCGAATTGGCTACATTCACTGTAAAGTTCAGACTCTAAGCTTTCAAATGACACCAATTTTGTTTGAATCAAGGCAATATTCTTGAAAAATATGATAATTACTATTTTCGCAGCTAGGTGGCGTCTGTGGGGCGTCTGCGGGCGGTACACTCCGGTTGAGAGAGACTAGTCAGCACTCGTTCAGAGTTGATCGAAGTGGTTGGATGCTTTAAAAAGCTGAGATTCTAAGCTTTAATATGATACATATTTTGTGTTATTCCACGTTTGAAGTCGAGCACGGATGGTTCCGGGAAAACTGGAAAACACTTTGCACCCCGGGAGGATGAGAGACTTGTTTTTTAGCCAAGTATGCATCACTTCGTGAGGAATATCTCGTGATCAAAGCAATGGATTATGTTGTGTTTGGGCTCTTTGTAATCGTGAGAATCTGCTGTCAATAAAGATGTGTGATTTTTCACAATCCATGCATGTTTCATTGAGTTATGAGCTGAAACGTCACATCAAAACAACATCGCATCACTGCTATTGCTACTTCATAGATCCGCCTGTGCTATTTTTTGTGTTAGAACGCCATAAGGAATATCTTTAGATCTGAGTGATGGATTATGGTGAGTTTGGGCTCTTTTTAATCTTAACAATCTGCTGTAAATAATGATGTGCCATTTTCCACAATTGATGCATGCTTCATTGAGTTATGAGTTAAAACGCGACAAGTGCTACATCTATAATAAATACTCTATGCACGCCGGTGGTGGTTCGTGTGTTACAACTCCCACGAGGAATATCTTTAGATCTGAGTGATGGATTTTGCTGAGTTTGGGCTCTTTTTAATCGTGAGAGTCTGCTGAAAATAATGATGTGCATTTTTCTACGATCTGTGCATGCTTTGTGAAGTTATAATTGAAAACCAAACGCGAGTGCTTCATGAGTATATACTAGGATAGGCGCGTCTGAGGTATTTTTTGTTTTAGAACGCCATGAGGAAATATCTTTAGATCAGATTGATGGAATATATTAAGTTTGGGCTCTTTGTAATCGTGAGCTCCTGCTGTAAATAACGATGTATCATTTTTCATGATCGGCGTATATTTCATGAAGATACGAGTAAAAAGGCCAAGTCTAAGCTACCTTGCTAGGCTACGTGAATCAGTGGTTCTCTTACGAGAGGTCTCTCGTACTTGCGTAAGATATCTTACGCTAGGGGAAAACCTCTTTTCCTCGAGATATTGAAGCCAAAAATTATCCTTAATTTTGCAATAATGTAAAACGCATTGCAGCAGCATGCAGACATGGGCGAGACAGCTCGCGCGCCCATTGGCTGCTCTGCGGCAACTGCACCAGCCTATCGATAGCCTATCGTCCTCATGACGTCAGAACCAATGAGGGCGCTTCGCACCCATTACGTCATGTCCCGCCGAAATCGGGTGGGGCTAGGGCTATAAATACGGCCCAGAGAGGCTGGTTTGGTCAGTTTTTCATCTCTTCAGCGGGCTCACGCATCGCTGGATCCTGAGAGGAAGCCGCGCCGTCTGATTGCAAGCACCCAGCGGGATTAGTCTGCATCTGAAGCTGCCGGTCGACAACTCGCCGCCTTCAGTCGCCGTTCCTGCTGACGCTTTCCGGCGTACATATCCTTTTCTCTGCTACTGTGTTTTGTGTATGTGTGTGTTCGCCGCCGCGACACACACTCTCATTGCACTAAAAGAGCCGGGCGTCTTTTTCAAGACGCCCCTTTCCTGAGGACGCGCAGCTCTCGCGCTCGCTGACGGCGACTGCCCTCACTGCGAGCTAGTTACTGCCTATGGTGACTCTGCGGACTCACCTGGCATCCTTCTCCGAGACTGCGCCTCCGCCCCGCCCCCCCACCCGCAAAGCTCACCGGTGCGCCCGCTTGCCTTGCCTGCTTGGAGGATGATACCTGCTCTCCCTCTGTTCGAGCCGCGCAAACCGCGCCGTTCACAGGGGAGGCTGGAAGCGGACGGTCAGGGTTAGTTTTTCTTTACGTACAAGAAAGCTACCCCGCCCCTGCGCCCCATTCACGCGTCATTCACCGGCGAAAGGAGAAAAGGGCGTTTATAGTCCCGCCGAAGCTGGACTGATCAGAATTTTCTCACACATTTCTCAGTTCCCTGATCAGGCGACTGGAAATATAAATATTGCAGCAAGCAAACGCCGAGGAAAACATGTTGACGCTCTTATATGCTCGTGCATCTGAAAGCCTTTGTGTCCCCCCCTGTGGCTCAGTGGCGGAATCTTTGGTTTTTAACACGAGAGACCGGTGTTCGAATCCCGGTCTAACGGCAGATAAATTATGCCTCCAATGCTTCGCTCTGTCAGTTCCCTGATAGGCGACTGCAGACGTGCATTTTGCAGCCAACGAGCGCGCTGTACAACCCGCTCGCCTGCACCCAAACACCGTTTCTATGGTTCCCGTGCGTCACTGGCGAAAGGAGAAAAGAGAGTTTATGTCCCGTTGCGGCCGGGCCGAATTCTATTTCTCACACACATTTCTCATTCCCCTCTGAAGTTCAGGCACCTGGAAATGTCAATACTGCAGTGAGCGAGCCTGTTGTAATGCACGCGCGCCTGCAAACAAATGCCAGCATGCTGACGCTCTCTGATAATATTCGCTCTAACTAAAAGCTTATGTGTCTTCCCCTGTGGCCCAGTGGCAGATTCTCAAGCTTTCACGCGAGAGACCCATGTCCGATCCCGGGTCTACCGGCAGATAAAATGATGCTGTCAATGCTCGCTCTGTCAGTTCCCTGAAAAGGCGACTGCAGATGTGTATTTTTGCAGCCAACGAGCGCATTGTACAACCCGCTCGCCTGCACTCAAGCACCGTTTCTATGGTTTCCGTGCGTCACTGGCGAAAGGAGAAAAGAGAGCTGCAGCTGGATCTACCTCCATTCTCACACATTTCTCTGGAAATGTCAATATTGCAGTGGACGAGCCTATTGTAATACACGCACGCCTGCAAACAAACGCCAGCATGTTGACGCTTTCTGTTTCTATGGCAACTTCTCGCTCGTTCAGTTCCAGTAAATGCGACTGTTCCAGTGTATTCTGCAGTAAACAAGTCGGCGACACAGCCCGCTTGCCTGCATACAAACGCCGCTTTTACGGCTACCCAGATAAATCCCATAAGAGTGTATTTTCGGGTGTTCCGGCCACGGCCGATGGTGTTATGAGTGTAGACAAAATGCCCACTGCCCAGTGCTCATTCCTACACAGAAACACAGCCCGTCACACAGGGCTCGCGCACATGAAATCGACCCAGATCGATTGCGCATTAAATGTGGTAAATGTGCCCAGTGCCCACAAACACTACATGCTACATGTCTCACAGTTTCTGTAAAAACGAAACCAACACACATACAGTCTGCACAAACAGACGGTGTTCTCAGCGTTATGGATGGGCCCGTTGTCCCGCGCCCTCATTCGCTCACAGACATATTAAACCCCACGGGGCTCACCACGCTCGCTCTCTCTCAGCACACCGCTGCAGGAGAACTGAGCGCGGGCAGGCTGCCCGCTGTGATCAGCGCGCCCCCAGTCTCACACGCTGCAAGCGCGGCGCTCATGTTACAGCACACCGTTGCTCTCCGCTCGCCACTAGGTCGCGACCAGAGCCCAGATATCATTCTACCCCTAGCCACTCACGCGAAAGCGTGGGCAGAGCTCCCCGGGGTATCAGAGTGGGTGCTGAACATTATAGAAAGAGCCTATTCGCTACAGTTCGGTCGACGCCCGCAACGCAAAGCGGCGCGAATCGATACTACGGTAAAAAAAGGAAGTAGCACACCTACTTCGAGCCGAAATAGCGAAGTTACTGAGCAAAGGGGCTATAGAACCCTTATCACAAGCTCAGAGCGAAGGGGGCACGTACAGCAGATATTTTCTGGTACCCAAAAAAGACGGGGGTCTCAGACCCATTCTCGATCTAAGACGGCTAAACAAAGCACTTCTGAAACGACGGTTCAGAATGCTCACGACCAAGAAAATCCTCTCGCAAATTTGCCAAGGGGACTGGTTCATGTCGATAGATCTGAAAGACGCTTATTTTCAAATACAAATAGCGTCACGTCACAGGCGAATCTTGAGATTCGCCTTCGAGGGCCAGGCATATCAGTACACAGTCCTGCCATTTGGCCAATCCCTGGCACCTCGCGTATTCACGATGTGCATGGATGCAGCGCTCGCACCCCTCAGGCTCCGAGGCATACGAGTGCTGAATTATTTGGAGGATTGGCTGGTTCTAGCTTGATCACAGTCGGAGCTCATAGAACACAGGACCATATTACTCGATCACCTCGAGAATTTAGGTCTCACAGTCAATTGGGCGAAGAGTTCGCTGTCTCCCAGTCAGAAAATATATTTTCTGGGCACAGATCTGGACTCGCTGTCTATGACAGCACAGCTGTCACCGCAGCGCAGACTGAGTATTCAGCGCATGACAGAGACTTTTCGCCACGGCGCTTTAGTCCCGCTCAAAAAGTTTCAAAGGATGCTGGGTCTCATGGCTTCAGCATCCTTGGTGCTTCAGCTGGGTCTGCTTCACATGCGCCCGCTGCAGTATTGGTTGAAGGCGCGCGCCGCGCAGAGCTTGGACCTCCTGTCTCGCGCGCCTCAAGGTCGATCAGACATGCGTCGCAGCTCTGAAACCTTGGACAGTGACCGACTGGTACTGGTCAGGTGTAAGCCTGGGGACTTCCTCGAGTGTGAAGGTGGTGTCTACGGACGCCTCAACCTCGGGATGGGGAGCGCTGCTCGAGGGCAGACCGTTATTCGGCCAGTGGTCGGAACGGGAGAAGCTTCTGCATATAAACTGCCTGGAAATGATGGCAGTCGACAACGCGCTGAGGCGTTTTTGTCCCCAGATAAAAAGACGCCACGTCTTGGTCCGTTCGGACAACATGTCGGTGGTGGCTTATATAAATCACTAAGGAGGTATCAGATCCAGAATCCTTCACAGGCTGACGGAACGCCTCCTGGTCTGGGCTCAGCACAATCTGCGCGAGCTCGCTCAGGGCAGCGCATGTGCCCGGCCATCTGAATGTGGGACCAGACAGACTGTCCAGAAACAATCTGCCGACAGGAGAATGGTCTTTACATCCACAGACAGTCAAAATGCTATGGAGGACATTTGGCAGAGAGGAAATAGACCTATTTGCGTCTCAAGAGAACGCTCATTGTCGGGAATTCTTCTCCAAGAGCAGGGATGCGCTGGCTCACGTCTGGCCCCGCTGCCCGCTCTACGCCTTTCCCCCTGTCACGCTCCTACCCCAGGTGTTAGAGCGAATCAGGGAGAGCAGATGCCCAGTGCTACTCGTCGCCCCATTTTGGGACAAACCAAGTCTGGTTTCCAGTCCTGATGCAGCTGACGAGTACCGCCCCGTGGCCGATACCGGTGAGGAGGGATCTCCTCTCGCAGGCGAACGGCTCGATCTGGCATCCTCGCCCGGAGCTTTGGTCCCTACATGTGTGGGCCATCAACGGGTACCCGTTAACCACGATCACACAGGCTAGAGCTCCATCTATGAGGCAGCTCTATTCCTCAAAATGGTCTGTGTTCACTAGCTGGTGTACAGCGAGTGGCACTTCACCCTCACGCTGTGGGGTGCCGGAGGTTCTCTCCTTTTTACAAGAGCTTCTGGATAAGGGCAGAACCCCATCCACGCTCAAAGTTTATGTGGCGGCCATAGCAGCGTTCGCTGAACCACCGCTTGGCCAGTCATTAGGAAGGAACGATCTGGTCATTCGCTTCCTTAGAGGAGCTAAGAGGCTGAACCCTCCCAGACCACCCTCAGTTCCCGTTTGGGACCTTTCCACGGTTCTGGAAGCCATGAAAGGTGCCCCATTCGAGCCAATACAGTCAATAGACCTGAAACTCTTGTCTTTCAAAACAGTGTTTCTTTTGGCTCTCGCTTCAGTGAAGCGCATAGGGGATTTGCAAGCGCTCTCAGTGAGCGCGACGTGTATGGAGTTTGGGCCGAATGACTTGAGAGTCATACTCAAACCAAAGCACGGATATGTTCCTAAATCCCTCAATACACCGTTTAGGGCACAGGTTATCTCCCTGTCGGCCCTGCCGGTATCTGAAGAGGAAGGGGACGCAGGCTTCCTTTTGCCCGGTCAGGGCGTTAAGAGCCTATGTGTCTCGCTCATCTGTTTTTCAGACAGATGGAGCAGCTCTTTGTTTTGTTCAGCGGACGTTCTAAGGGACTAGCTGCGTCAAAACAGAGTCTATCCAGATGGATAGTTGATGCTATAGCGCTAGCTTACACATCCAAGGGCCTGCAATGCCCGATAGGTGTCAAAGCGCACTCCACAAGAGGCATGGCCTCGTTGTGGGCTTGGTCCAGTGGGATTGCCTTGCAAGATATCTGTATGGCGGCAGGCTGGGCCTCCCCGTCTACATTTATAAGGTTTTATAACCTCGAGGTTCCCGCTTTGCAAGCTAGGTTGCTCTTGGTTTAATTTTTCAGTATTGCCCGCCCGATGCTATCGGCTCAGGATGCTGAAACTGCTGGAGCGTCGATCACTGATCGTCTGTATACTTCTGCGGGCAGTGCGTAAGTCCCCCATATTTACCAGTCCAGGCCGAGTTCGCCCTGGCTGTGTGGAACACTTGATATAACATGCTCTTATCAGAGCTCCATATTACAGGAATGATGCTATTCTAGCCCCTCTTCCCGGATTCTCTGTGAGTCCCTTGTGATTAGGCACTGTATGAGCCCCGGGCACCTGCCCTTGGGACTTTAGTGTTATGTCTCAAGCACGCACGGCGTTTTACATTGTGTTCCCCTAGCGTAAGATATCTTACGCAAGTACAGAGACCTCTCGTAAGAGAACGTACTCGGTTACTAACGTAACCTCGGTTCTCTCTAGAAGAGGGAACGAGTACTTGCGTATCTTGCCGTGCATGCGTCATGTTCTGATTCGCTTCAGCGATGAAAAACTGACCAAACCAGCCTCTCTGGGCCGTATTTATAGCCCTAGCCCCACCCGATTTCGGCGGGACATGACGTAATGGGTGCGAAGCGCCCTCATTGGTTCTGACGTCATGAGGACGATAGGCTATCGATAGGCTGGTGCAGTTGCCGCAGAGCAGCCAATGGGCGCGCGAGCTGTCTCGCCCATGTCTGCATGCTGCTGCAATGCGTTTTACATTATTGCAAAATTAAGGATAATTTTTGGCTTCAATATCTCGAGGAAAAGAGGTTTTCCCCTAGCGTAAGATATCTTACGCAAGTACGAGAGACCTCTTCTAGAGAGAACCGAGGTTACGTTAGTAACAGAGTACGATTTTTTGTGTTTTAGAACTCAATGAGGAATATCTTTAGTTCTGAGTGATGGATTATGTTGAGTTTGGACTCTTTTTAATTGTAAGCATCTGCTGTAAATAATGATGTGTCATTTTCCACAATTGGAGCATGTTTCATGAAGTTACAAGCGGAAATGTGTCTACAATGCAGCATCCATATATGGTTTACACATGGGTCTCTTAAGGGGTTATTTTACAAAAACCTTGCTCAAGTTTATTAAAAACCCTGGAACAATTATGCTTGTTGTATTCTACTCATTGAGACCTTTCAAATGACATATGACACAGGACTATCTGAGCTGTATGATGTTTTTGACATATTGCAGTATGTGGTACAAAAAAGTAGTTTATAAATTATGAAAACTTTTTTTTCTATTTATCAGCAAATAACTCAGCACTACATTGGAGTTTATCAAATTGGCCACATTCATTGTAAATTTCAGACTCTAAGCTTTCAAATGACATCTATTTTAAGTTGATCCAGGTAATATTTTTGAAAAAAAAATTATGATTATTAATTTTGCAGCTAGGTGGCGCCTACGGCGGGCACACTCGTATTTAGTGGAATAACTCTGCAATCATTAGGAGTTGATCGAAGTAATTAGATGCATTAAAAAGCTGAGATTCTAAGCTTTAAAATGATACCTATTTTGTATCATATCATTCAGTGGTTGCTTAGTAATTTGATTATGAATATTTTTCATGGGGTGGCGTCCCGCCGCCGGTTAGGGTTTAAGGGGTTAAATATATAAAATATATTTATTTTATGTTTTTTTTTTATTGTTTATTGTTTAATCACATGTAATATTGTTTAAATGTTTAATATATACACACCAGTATATTAATGTATGTATATATATATAGCCTATATATATGGCACAAGCAATATATATTAGATTTGATGGTTAGTTGACCATTTTAGCAGACTGTTTGCTGATTAGCCGGCTAGCAGTGTTATTTTTAGTATCATTGATTTACTATTATAGTTAATATTTAATTTATAATATGTAATTTGTAAATGAATAATATTTCATTTGTTAATATTTTAATAATATATTGTACCTGCTATAGGCTGTTGCTGTGCAGTTGCTAAGGTACGCGGGGTGGTTACTACGGTGTTGCTATGCGGTTGCTAGGGCATTCTGGGGGGTTTCTAGGGTGTTTCTATTTGGTTGCTGGGTACTCAGGTAGTTGCTATGGGTTGCTAAGGTACTTAGGGTGGTTGATAAATGGTTGCTAGGGTACTCAGAGTGGTTGCTAGGCTGTTACGTATTATCACACTGCTAGCATGTTTCAGATAGATACCATGCTAGTTGATAGGTAACATAAATAACCCTGCCTGCTAGCTGTAGGTAACACTGCTAAAAAAAAAATAAACGAAAACTGTTTTCAAATAGGCATTACAAATAGCTATCTTTTGGGGTCCATCCAAGTCGCATATTTCCAGTTCGTAATTTCCCATTGAGATGAATGTGAATGCTAACAGTTAGCTTTTTTTTCCAGAGATATTAGAAATCATTAGCAGAAGCTATTAGGACTCTTGAATTCTTATTAAATGGCCCCTGCTGGCCGGTTCTCTCTATTAGCAAATAGAGAGCCATTCAGTATAGTTGACAAATTTTGTTTACCGAAGCATCATTACACGTTGTTTATTAATGGTTTCTCGCAACAGACTATTTATACCCAGCCGGCACGCAGAGAAGAAAATCAAAATATAATCAAAATATAATTCACGCTATAATCGAAGAATCACTCAAGCATTTGGTAGCTTGTTTAATGCAGTCTTTTAATATTAAAGAACAACATTTATTCGCAGCGAGATATATTCACACTTACTGGAGTTTATCTGGTCCATTTCACAAGCCCCGGTATACACGCCAGGCAAAGCAGTCTATCTTTCTCTCTCTCCCTGGACCGTTTTATCAGCTGTTTGATGGAGTGAAGCGGCCTGAAAGCACGGCTCAGAGCTAGAAGGACCCTTCAGAAATCACTGCTCATATGCAGGAGAGGAGAGAGAGAGAAAGACCGAGAGACACAGAGACAAAGCATTTCATCCTGTCAGGTTGCCACAGTAACATCCATAATCCATGACAATGTGACCTGATAAAACAGGCCTTACTGACAGATCTGGCAGACGCATGGTAAGACGCTTGTATCTCTTTTTCCACCGAGAGATGAAAGGTCTTTTCTCTGCATGACACTGTTGGTTTATTTCAGGCTCTTTCTGCTGCTGAGGCCCTACAGCAAACAAACAAACAAACAAAATAAAATCTATCTATCTATCTGTCTATCTATCTGTCTGTCTGTCCCTCCATCTACATATACTGTAAAAAATATTTTCATGATTTGTTATCACAATATTTTATCTTTTGTCAAATAAACTTAGATCATTTATGTGGTTCAGATAACATTATTTTGAGTTTCTGTTGTTTAACCAATCTCTTTCATTGTATTAACAAAAACAAAAAAAATATTTCAATGAACTTAACTTAAAATGTATCTAAAATCTGTCTATCTATCTATCTATCTATCTATCTATCTATCTATCTATCTATCTATCTATCTATCTATCTATCTATCTATCTATCAGGTGTGGGGGTGGTGAAAGGAGCGAGGACTCAAGTGCAGAGTTGATGGGCTTTATTTTAATCATAAAAATAAAAACAAAATACAAACAAAAACTACCCTGAGGACTTGACTTGACTTGACTTGACTTGACTTGACTTGACTTGACTTGACTTGACTTGACTTGACTTGACTTGACTTGACTTGACTTGACTTGACTTGACTTGACTTGACTTGACCTGACTTGACTTGACTTGACTTGACCTGACCTGACCTGACCTGACCTGACCTGACCTGACCTGACCTGACTACAAGGAGAACACACGAGGGTAACATACCATGTAGGAATGACAACAAACCAGCCCTGACCTGACTACAAGGAGAACACACGAGGGTAACATACCATGTAGGAATGACAACAAACCAGCACAGGACTGCAAACACAGGGAGAATAAATAGGGAGAACAAACAAAGCAGGTAACAATGGAGGACAGGTGGGGCAAATTAATCAATAATCAGGTAACAGGGTGGGTGGGGTTAGACAATAGACAGGAGAGCACATGGCACAAGGAAACGTGACAAGCCATGTGCTCACACCAAACATGACAAAAACACAAGCACATGGCCAGTAAAACAAATCACAAGCCATGTGCTTACTCAAAATGAGACATGAACAGGCAGCCAATGAGAACACTCATAAGCCACGTGTTCACACAAAACATGACAACATGAAAGCACACAGCTAGTGTAAAACACAAGCTGTGTGCTACACAGCACAAGACAAAACATGAAAGTATGCGGCCAATGTAAACACGAACCGCGTGCTACAGAGGACACAACAACACACGCAAACGGAAGAGCGTACGGCTCGAGTGAACTCAAAACCACACACTCACGAGACAAGACAGAGCGCACGAGAACGAGTGAAAGCCCATTCCGTGCGCTCACAACAGAAAACAAACACACGGAGCATGGATGTCTGAATCCCGACACAGAACCAAAACCAAATTAGACCGACATGCCGGGATCCAAACACCATGCCCCGGACATGTTACAAGGCATGTAGACAAGTGAGTGCACGGCTTGAGCACGCTCGTAACCGCGCACTCAGACAAGGCGAGACAAAACCGGGAGTGTCAGAGCTCTGTCACAAAACCAAGAATTGAACTAGACAGAAGGGAAAGAACTCTGACACTCCCCCCCCCCTAAAGGGACGCCACCTGGACCAAGGATGGAAGGGAGGGTTAAGCCAAGGAGGCTCAGGCAGTTCTGGATTCCTGGCAGGAGTCCAGGGCGGAACCGGAGGGACGGACCAGGGAGACTCTGGCGTGTCTGGATTCCTGGCTGAGGGCGAGGCCGGAGGGACGGCCCAGGGGGGCTCCGGCGTGTCTGGATTCCCGGCTGAGGGCGAGGGCGGAACCAGAGGGACAGACCAGGGAGACTCCAGCGTGTCTGTATTCCCGGCTGAGGGCCATGGCGAGGCCGGAGGGACGGCCCAGGGCAGCTCCGGCGTGTCGGTAATCCCAGCTGTGGGCCAGGGCGGAACCGGAGGGACAGACCAGAGAGACTCCAGCATGTCTGGATTCCCGGCTGAGGGCCAGGGCGAGGCCGGAGGACGGCCCAGGGGGGCTCCGGCGTGTCTGTAATCCCGGGCTGTGGGCCAGTACGGAGCCGGGGGAATGGACCAGGCGGATTCCGGCGGGTCTGGAGTCCTGGCAGAGGGCCAGGGCGGTGTCGGAGGGACGGACCAGGCCAGCTCCGGCGGTTCTCGATTCCTGGCTGAGGGCCCGGGTGATGCAGTGAGCAAGGACGGAGCCGACAGGACAGGACAGGAATTGAACTAGACAGAAGTGACAGAACCCTGACACTATCTATCTATCTATCTATCTAACAAAAAATAAAATAATGACTTATACCATAACAAATGGCCAATAAAATAAATACATATAATTCATTTATAATAAAACAATTGTATTTATTTTATATTAAATTATTGCAGTTAGTACTTAGTATCAAAGAAAAAGAAAAAGTGATAATATGAAATAAAAATAAAACAGTATATAATATACTGTAGTTAGTAGTAAATAATAAAATAAGTAAATAAGATATAAAAAAAAATTATAATAATAATATACATTTAAAATTCACCATTTTTGTTTTATTACAATATATTAATCTTAATAATCTTAATATTAACATTATACATGCATTGGTGGACCACCTCATCACCTTACAGGTGAAAAATAATAGGCTATCGGTTAAAATGTTACTTTAGTTTAAACTGTTCTTTTTATAACATACAATATACTCTGGTGAGATAATGATATTTTTGCTGTATGTGTAAGTGAGCTTCCAAACAAAGACAATCCAGACATCTGGTGCAGTTACATCACACTCATTGTGATTAAAATAGAAAGATAATCTCTCTGTGTGTGTGTGTGTGTGTGTGTGTGTGTGTGTGTGTGTGTGTGTGTGTGTGTGTGTGTGTGTGTGTGTGTCTGCGTGTCTGAATAAAGATGAAAGGCTAATCATATGAAGTTATGGTGCACTTTCCCAGCGTTTCGACACAGACGGGAAGTGACACGCTGACATGCCTCGCAGTGATACATCTTCCTCTCAGACGTAACAGGGTTTATACCCATATATCACTTCATTATGTGGATGGATTTATGACAAGTGGCCAATATTAAATCTCAGTACAGTAATTATGATGAAGTCAGCTATCTGCCTTACATTTTGTCTTGCAAGGCAAATTTCCTTCATTGTGGCTTTGGAAACTCATCAAGCATTTGGACAGATTCTAAAAGGTGTAAAGTATTCTGTATGTGTATATTTACATATACATATATATTTAAATATACACACACTTTTATAAGTATTATTACACTATTATAAGTATTATTACAATACTTTGATTATTTATTATATTATTTTTATTATTATATTTTAATTTATATTATCTATATTGTTTTTATTACATATTAATAATAATTATTCACATTTAATTAGTCATTTCAAAATTTATTTTAATTAATTTTAACTTCTTCATCAAATTAAATCCTGTTCGGACACTGTATTGTGGAGTAAGTCTTTACATCGGCTGATAATAATGCAAACCTTTCTTTATTTCTTTTTCTTTTTTCTTTCTGAAACTGGGAACAGTAATTAAAAACGATGAGATGAATAACAATAAACAAACCCAGAAATAAATAAATAAAAATCAATACCTCATCTACCCTCTGAACAATTATTTAAAGAATATTTTTCCCTACAGAATTAATTCCAAACAAATTAGTTTTTTTTTGTTTTGTTTTTTTGTGATCAAAAGTCCTTTCTGCTAGGCTGTGCTTCTGTTTAAACATGTTCTGCTGTTAAAGAATAAATTATAGTTATGTTTTGATAGTTTCCAAGGTTAAAATTAAGTATCGAGTTAATAAAGGATTACGCATTCTTGAACCGTTTCCACATTTGCTATTAGAACAAGAATGATAATTCATTCATTGTGAGAGGAAACATGCCTGAACATGTCCTCTTCGCTGTGGAACTGAGTATTTAAATGGATAGTTCACTCAGAAATGAAGATTCTTCATCATTTACTCATTCTCATATCGTTCCAACCCTGTATGACTTATTTTTCTGTGGAATATAAAGGAATAATATGCAAAAAATCCATAAAAAAAGACAATAGTGTCCACTAATGTTTTGGCTATAGGTTAAATTCAGAGTAGCATGCTAGCACTAGGTCTTCTGTGCATTCTTATACTGTAGCTTCTACATTTGACAAAATTCACAAACTATTTTGTAACAGTAGTATGCTAGCTTTCTTTTCCAAGCAGATGTTTATACTAGCTCTAATTTTTCTTTTTAACAACTGATTTGCATTAACCTCTCCGCTAAAGTGGTGCAGAAATTGCAAAGGTTTTAAACATAGGCTACTTCTCAAAAGTACAATTTATTTATTTAGGTGTAAAACCTTTTTAAGCATAAAAATATACGAGTCTCCTTTAATTTTACGCTGTTTTCTGGGAGTGGGAGAGCAGTCTGTGTTGCAGTGAGGTGAAACCTGGCTAAAGAGCTTATGTCCGTCCAGCATTCTGACCTCACATTACAATCAGCCTGGTGACCTGGATTTACTATTCCTGTTCCTTTCAATTACCCAAAGGAAAGGCTGACCCCTGTGACCCAGACACTGTTGCTGTGTCCGAAATTGAATACTTCCTTACTATATAGTATGCGAAAAAAAAGTACACCAAAAGAGTGGTATGTTCGAATACATAGTATTCGAAAAACAGTAGGTGAAACGATTCTGAAGTGAGATACTGAAATGTGCATTCGATGGACTATTTACTATCCCATGAGGCCATGCATGGGAGAGGATTTATGAATGGCAGTGAAGCAATGCAACTGGAGGATGCAATACATCCAAAATTCATTCATACTTCCCATATTCATATTATATAGAACATACTTTTTCTTTGAGCAAAAACGCACCGTTTTTGTATCTGTCCCTTTAAATGCAAATGAGCTGCTGCTCCCGGCTCAGAGGGCAGAGCTTCAACAGCTTATGTCCTGAAAATTTCAAAAACTTTTAGCCTTTTATGTTCAAACCGGATTCAGACAAAGATGGACAGACTCAAGAAGAAGTGACAACATGTAGAATGCAACAGGACATTTCTGAATGGTTAGTTGATGAATTGATGTAGCTTATGTGTAGATATCTTCTAGTCACTGATAAGCATATTCTGTCTTGATAATCTATAAATCGTGTTCCCGGGGGCGGGGTTTATGTAAATTGTAGGGTTTGTGATGTCACTAATCCGGGAGGAATGCCATGTAGTCCCTACCAGCCGTTTGTTGTAGTTCTTGAAAAGCAATTTCTTTAAAAGAAAATATCTCCCTTTGCTTTTAACTTTGAGCGTCGTGACTTTGCAGGTGTTGTTTGTTCAAACAGCAACGTTACACACTAACTAAAGTTAAAAAGTGAAATCATAATCAACCACCCCTTTTTTGATACTTTTAGAAATTGTATTATTATTTTAGATTTTAGATTATTTTAGATTACTTAAAAGGGATAGTTCACCCAATAAATGAAAATTCTGTCATCATTTACATTGTGAGAGATGTTTACCTTTCAGAAAACACAAACATATCTTTCAAAAGTGTGTGTGTGTTTATGTGTGTCTTAGTGCGGGTTGACATGGTAAGGTGAGGACAAGCCACACTGTTTTCCGGTGCCAAACTGCCAATTCATCACAAGGGCCACATAATCCACTTAATCCAATTTAATTACTGCACCTGCTTTGTTTCTGCCAGTTTGCAAAGCTTGTTTACTACGGGACAATAATGAGACGATATCTGGTTAAATGTCCAAATACTACACACCTGGATCTTCATTTTAGTAGCTGTCAGCAAAAACGTTGGCTGGGGTAATGTAACATTTAAATTGTACTTTTGCGAAACTGTTACACAAGAGCATCGTTATTTATAGGTGACCATAAATGTTTGTTTGTTTGCGCAAAGGGATTCATGTTGAACTTCACCTGTTAATCTCAGGGAAGTTGAGCGGAAGTCTTACATCCGTTTCTAATTACCACAGCAGGTGACTGACTCAAATAAAGGCCGCTTACAAATATATGACCCTTGATATAGCCAAACCAATTCTATGCCATAGATCAAACCTATCTTCACTAAGTAACGCAAAAGGGCCAGATATTGATTCAGCTATTGCTGCCAATCGACCCGGCAGCCCTGTAGGAAACATTACAGGCTTCAATACAACAAGTGCATGAACCTAGCAAGTGACTTCCTATTTCTCATTTCATATTTATAGCAGCATGCCACCAAACCTGCTATGTGAAATATAGCCTTTGTTATAGCCACCATCATGGCTGCTAACTAAATGACACTTAACAAAGTCTTGCTAACTCGCTAACAACAACCAGTGTTGGGGAAGCTGCTTTAAAACTGTTGCTCGTCAAGCTAAAAGCTAGGCTATTCAAGATGAAACAACTGTCAACTAAACTAATAAAACATAGCTGACTGCATTGAAGCTAAATAATTAAGCTAAAATATGCCTATTTTTTCTGCAGAGAAACAAATATTTACCTCAGCAATACGATGTGACAAAAATAGCAATGTAACATTTTGTCATATACAACTGCTACTAGTTGGATGAAATAGTTCAGATCTTGTTTTTCAAGAACTAAGAGCAATAAAAACACATAAGAGAAAAAATATCCTTGTCATAATTCATGCATGAAAGGGTTAAAATAGTAAACCTTTAATAAAATAAACACAGCTGAAAGCAAACCTTTTTATATTTCCTGTGCTGATTATAGAGGAAAACCTGGAGAATGAATTTAAGCATGGTAAAATGCTGATTATCACATATATATATATCCAACACAGTCCCTCATTAGGGGAGTCACGTGACTTCTGAGCCGTAACACGGCATCTTGTTTTACTGGGTTAAGTGGCTTATAGATCTTGTTAACTGGTTGGTTTATCTGTGGAAGCAGACCAGACAAAACACTGCAGGTAGGAAATAAGGGACAGATTAGAAACCTACGTGCCCAGACATGGATGGAAGCTTCCTTTTAAATAAGCCTGCAGGACAGTAACAAATCACAAAAAAAGCCAAGTCTGCCACCTAGTGGTTAATCTTAAATATTGCAAATGAGAAAATGGCAGCGTAAACAACAATTGCGGTTACACAGATCAAATGTATCCAAAAATAGTCCATAAAATTAAACAATGGTTTATAAGCTATGCCTTATAATGCGTTTTAAGCAGTACTCTGAATAGTTTTCAAAGAGGCTGGATGCATTTGTAATGTTTACAGAATATATGACAGCAAAACAGTAGCAAATTCGGCAACGCCACCACGTGGTCATATATGAAACATTTTGAACTTCGACTCGGCGGTATCAAATGTCAAGTTTTGATATTTTCGAAAAATCTTTTCAAGTTCAAAAGCGTTTTTTTTTTCTTCTTTTTTTTAATCAGACCTTAAGTACTTAACTAACACCACCTAGAGAGCTGCTGTTGTCCGTTGCCGTGGCGCGTTGCCAGGCGATGACTCAGCGTTTTTGGCGAACCTTTCTGGCACAGCGCGAGATGGGAACGAAAACCCGCCACTGCAGCGCGGCAACAGGTCATCGCCATGGCAACAGCCAAAGCGACAGGAAGGCCAGTGAATCTCGCTGGGTGATTTGTATGGAGAGAAAAGTTCACCTGACTGAAAAATAACTCCTTTCAGCGCCTTACACACGAATGTGGCCAAACATACTAAATTCTCTCTCGGATCAACCACCCGCAAACAGAACACACACATTTCGTTCCTTAATGTTCAGAAGGTCAAGCAATGAAATATTAGGTCGTAATTGTCTTTGTAAATCCTTGTTCCTCACTGTTATCCTGTGAAAAGCAGCCTTGTCTTTTAAAACTAAGAAGAGAACTGAGGTAACTGATCCAACTGATCTTTCTATTTTAATTATGTGAACAAATATGCAGTATAATTGGCATTAACTGACATTGGTTCCCTATAATGTAATGTACAGAGCCTGGGATGCTTAAATTATTATTTTTTTTAAACCGGCAGGAATATATGTGTCCTTACATGACCTTTCAAAATTCGTTTTTTTTTTGTTGCAATTTCAATTCATAGATGGACACAAAAGGCCACAAAAATTTTAGATTAATATATAACACAAAAATTAAGAGTGTTAGAAACTTAAAAAATGAGGGGAAAAAGCTAAATAGATTTTTTTTTGTAACAATATACACTACCTTTCAAAAGTTTGGGGTCAGTCTTTTTTCTTTCTGTTAAAAAAAAGAAGAAATTAATACTTTTGTTCAGCAAGGATGATAGTGAAGACTTACTGTTAGAAAATATTTCTATTTTGAATAAATGCTGTTCTTTTTAACTTTTTTATTCATCAAATGTTCCTCTTTTGGGAAAAAGGCAAGTCTAACTCGTTCATTGTAGCGGCCAAAGCCGTTTCAAACAACTGGTGTTCATCCATAGGCATCTTGCAATGTTTACTAATGACTTCGACGTCACAGCGCTGTCGTCATCTGTTTGGCTCGCCTCTGGCCCGCCTATATCAGATAACCCGATGTGATTGGTGCAGCTCAGATCGAGGGGCATATTTAATGAGCTCCATTGCTCGACACCAGAGTAACTCGCTGAGCAAATTCAACTTGTGCTCTCGCGAGAACTCTGGTTTACCAGGGTAACTGTTTCCAACATTGATCATAAATCGTCTCAGGTTACAACTGTTTTCCTGAAGAGGGAAGGAGACGCTGCGTCGAGACGCTGTGGGAACGCCCCTGCGTGATTGCGCCATGAAACATGTATGAAATCAGTCCAATGGCGTGAAGGAAAGTCGTGTGACGTCATTGACCAGGAAACTATAAAGCATACCTGGATGAAACAGGCACTAGCTTCTCATAGGCTGAAGCAAGTCGCTCACAGGCATGCAGGGAGCATTGCAGGGCGACGCAGCGTCTCGTTCCCTCTTCAGGGAATCAGGGTTACAGTCGTAACCTGAGACGTTCCCTTTGAAGAAAACTCAAGCTGCGTCAAGACGCTGTGGGAACACTATACCTACGACGCCACAGTAACAAGTGCCTGTCCGTGTGAAATCTCTGCGCACACCAAGACGAAGACACCCCTGGAGTGGAGCCAAGGTCAAAGTCAAAAACCTCACTTATGTGTGCGGCGAGGCAACATCTTGCCACATCACAAACATATTGGAGGGAAACTCCTGACAATAATGTTTTAGAAGAAGCCATACTCCTAGTCTCTTGGTCTGACGCCTCACAGTGCCACGAAGGAAACGTTACTAGAGGGTGTCCACAAGGATACACCACTTAAAGGGATGTGGTAAGCAGCTAAGGCCGCGATGTACACCTTTAGTGTGGAGGGGGATAGACCTGCGGAGAAATGCTCCTGCAGGAACTCCAGCACTGCAACCACTGGGCAGATAACTGGGTCCAGCTGTTGCTCTCCGCACTAGGAAGTGAAAAATATCCACTTCAAGGTGTAGACTTTCCTCGTGGAGGGAGCTCTGGAGTGGAGGATGGTCTCAACAACCTCAGTTGAGAGACCTGAACTTATGGGCTGGGCCCCCTCAGAGGCCAAGCCCAAAGTTTCCACAATTCTGGGCGGGGGTGAAGGATCAACCCGCTCGCTTGAGAGAAAAGGCCTTGCGCCAAGTGACCACTCATGATCGCCCCCCCAAGCTGTGAAGGAAGCATCTGTCGTTAACATTACATGATGACAAGAAGCACCCAACACTGGGCCTTGGGCGAGGAACCAGGGTTTCTTCCACATGACTAAGGCACGTAGGCATCGCCACGTAACCTTGACCATGCAAAACAGATTTCCCCTCGGAGAAAACCCCTTGGTTCTGCGCCACCACTGCAAAGGCCTCATGTACAGGAGGCCAAAAGTTATTGCATTGGACGCAGCTGCCATGAGACCCACCAGTCTCTGAAACTGTTTCACAGTGAGTGACTGGCCTAGTTTTACCTAGGCCGAAGGGAAAAACTCGATATTGGTACACTTCGCCCCCGAAAGCGAACCTCAGGGACTTCCTGTGATGAGGATGGATGGCTACATGGAAGGACGCGTCCTTCAAAACGTGACAAACCAGTCCTCGGACTGAATCTGTGACACAATCTGTTTGAATGTAAGCCTCCATCCTTCTTTGGAACAATGAAGTAACGGCTGTAAACCCCTGACTCCCTGCTGGGAGGAGGAACCCTTCCTATAGCCTCCTTTCGCAGAAGAGTCTGTACTTCTTGCTTCATAAAGCCTGGTTCACACGGGACGATTTTAAAATTGTTGGCCGATTTTCCAAACCTGAGAGACCCCACAAACGGCACTAAAAAATCACGGGTCTAACAGTTTTGGTCATACAGTGTGTGGTGCGCAGCCACACGGCAAAATCAACACATCACACACAAACCGATTTGACTCCCGAGCATTCCCAGGTCAGACGGGAAATCTCGTCAAATCCCTCGAGATCAAACGTGACTTCATAGTAAACAATCATTCTGATTGGCTACACGCCACAGTCCACAGGCTGCGTGCTCGTTTGTCCCCGGGGGCCACCACACACGAGGAGAGATCGGGCCAAAAAAATCCAACATGTTGGATATCCCCGATTTGAGATCGGAGCGGTCCCGACGTCCTTCTGAGCAGACGAGAACAGTCTTAACACACCACACACGGCAGGAATATCTGATCATATTATTTTACGATAATCGGAGCACATCCTTAAGATTGTTGGAAGGGGTGAATCGGGGCTAAAATTGGCCTAATTATCCTGCCGTGTGAACCAGGCTTATCCAGAGCCTGCTAGGGGTCCACCAACGTAGGGAGGACAGCTCAAAATCTGGGCGGACGAGAACCGAACTGAACTCTGGAAGCCTTTTCTGTAGTGAGCAGGACCCAACGAGATATATATGGCAGTATCTTCCACTCGAGACTGGCCTCTGGTATTGGTCGAACAGCCACTTCGTTCACCCTATTGCAGCCCCGTAATCTACACGCTGCCTCGGCACACGCAAGATCCGAGATCGAGTCACAGAATCTTTATTGCAGACCCATAATCTACGCGCTGCCTCGGCAAACGAGAGATCCGGGCCAAATAATCTTTATCAACTTTATTCCCTCGAGAAGAAAGCCAACAGGAGCAGAGCTAAAACTCTCGATAGTGCATATGTTACACGTCGGGAATTTATGAGTGAACACTTGTCAGCCCCCTTTTACTAGAGCTGACCATGCATGCTCCACTCCCAAACAAACAACACATAAATCGTGTGTGTCCCCACTCATAATGAAGCGAAGGCAGGGACGAACACACGATCCAAAGCTGTTTGATCCGTCACGCCATTGGACTGATTTCATACGTGCTTCATGATGCAATCACGCAGGGGCGTTCCCACCGCGTCTCAACGCAGCTTGCATATAGCATATTAGCATAGCATATTAGAATGATTTCTGAAGGATCATGTGACACTGAAGACTGAAGTAATTGCTGTTTTAAATTCAGCTTTCCATCACAGAAATGATATTTCAAATGATATTAAAATAGAAAAGCATTATTTTAAAATTGCAATAATATTTCACAATATTACAGTTTTTTTACTGTATTTTTTTTTATCAACAACAAAAAATGCAGGCTTGATGAGCATAAGGCACTTCTTTCAAAAACATTACAAATAATAATGCTTCCAAACTTTTGACCGTGTTGTGTACAAGGAAAGATTTCGACCAGAAGAGTTCTTGATGCTTGAATTAATTTTATTATCTATTGCTTTACAACTCAGAGTTGCGTGGGGAAAGGGGAATGGGAAAAATAGCAGTATGGAGTCTCTTTGTGCCCTGCACGTGTTCCACATCATAGTTCCTTTATCCTAGGAAACTCCAATGAACCACGCCCACTGCAACAGGTTATGTCCATATATGGAAACGTGCGTCACACGAACCCCTAGGTTGAGGGAGCGTCTCCATTTGTAAAGTTAAATAAGCTGCAACGACAATTAATTAGGGACATGCAATATAACCATAACAGACCGGTACTGTGTGTATATATCTAAAAACCTTTATGTAAGATGTGATTATTCGCGATTAATCGATTTGACATTACTAAAAAATACTCTTTTTTATGTTTTAGTATATTTTCGAAGGCCATGTAAGTAGTAGCTCCGCCCACTGTGAAATCCCATTGGGTTCTCATATCTGTACTTTTAGATGATCATGTATTTTATCGAAAAGACCCACTCAAAGATAAAAATGAAATAAAAATGATTTCTGAGCATTTCAAAACGAACCAAACTAAACTGCCAAGTAAATGCAATAAATAACTTTTTACCATGTTTTTCTTACACTTCTTTTTAGTCGAGATGAATAGAAGTGATAGATATAGCAGTAGTAAGGAAACAGTAGTCAATGAGAGCATGTGATCTTGAGCGTGGCTGGAGCTCAGAATGAGTCCTCTGTCAGGCCACCACCAGTATCCCAGAGTGCACTGGGCCGCCAATCATATGGCTGACACAATACAGGGACAGAACAGGTTCCTCAATCTAGCGGCCAACAAAAGCTCATTTATTCTGTCGTTTTTTACAGAGGCGATTATTCACAGCCAGACTTGGACAAATACACACACACACACAATCACTCACACACACTTGATTTTATATCATGATGAAGGCCTTGCATTGACTTCTATTTATTTATTGATTTATATTTACTTTGATTTAATATTATAGTTTAACTGTTAAAGCACCTCAAATTATTTTATTATTTATTTCATTTGATTTAGTTGTAGTTTAATTGTTAAAAGAATCTCATATTATTTGTATTAGTTATTTTATTAATTTATTTTGTTTATTTTGTTAACATTTAATTTGATTGAATATTAAAGCTTAACTGTTAAAGCACCTCATTCATTTATTCTAATAATTTATTTAGTTTTAAAATGTATTTTAATTTAATAGGATGTAATATTAAGTTTAACTGTTAAATGGCCTCATATTAGTGTATTTTTAATTATTTTTTAATTATTTATATACATTTAATTTGATTGAATATTAAAGTTTAACTGTTAAAACACCTAATTTTATTAATTTATTTTATTAATTAATTTAGTTTTAAAATGTATTTAAATTATTAATAATTAAGTGTAAGTGTAAGTGTAAGATGTAATATTAAGTTGAACTGTTAAAGGGTCTCATATGAGTGTATTTTTTTTATATTTCTTTATTTATTTTACTTTAATTTGATTTATTATGAATTTTAACTGTTAAAGTGCCTCATATTATTTTATTAATTTATTATTTTATTAATTTATTTAGTTTTTTAATTATTTTAATTTAATTGGATTTAATATTAAGTTTAACTGTTTAAATAATTTATTTATTGATTATTTTTAAGAATTTCTTAATTAATTTAGTTTATTTATTTTACTATGAAATGATCCCACTATTTTGTTATTTTATTAATTAATTATTGAATTAATTTATTTAGTTTTAAATGTAACTTAATATTATTTTTAAAATGGTATCATTATTTTATTAATTTAAAATAACTAAATATAAATATAAATAAATAAATATATTATATATATATATATAGGCTATATAATTTTATTTAATATTATGTTTAAATTTATTTTGTATATATTTTTATTTATTTAATTTAATATCCAGTTTAAAATAAAATGATCTCATTTATTAATTATTTTATTAATTTACTTCGTTTTTTAAAAATTTAATTAAATTGAATAATTTCATTTAAGTTAATGTTCAACTGCTTAGGGACATTTAATATTAAGTTTAAATGGTATAACTATTTTTTATTTCATTTAGTTATTATTTTATTAATGAATTTATTTATTTTATTTTTTATTAAGAATAAAATGGTCTCATTATTTTATTATTATTTGTATTTAATACATTTAATTTAATTTAATTTAATTTAATTTAATTTAATTTAATTTAATTTAATTTTTAAGTTAATGTTCAACTGTTTATGGAAATTCAGTGCCCAAAATGAAAGAAAAAAAATGAAAAAAAATGGAAATACAATTTATAAACCTGACCCACACATCTTAGACTGGATCAAGATCACTGATTCATCACTGCAAAACAATTCAGCAGCCATAATTGAACAGTCATCTGAGGTAGTCCACTCCCAGATTGCAATGTGATGAACAAATCAACACATGAGTATTAGAGAGGGAGAGAGATGGATTATTGATTTGTTCATGGGGCGTTATATCCATCTGACCCCAGAGAAAGGCCGTCAGGACAGCGAGCCCCACACAAGATGCAGTGTTTGCTGTCAACAACAGTTTGCTTGTGCTGCCTATATGAGGCCACAAAGACACATTTATTATGGCGGAATAAAGGCCGTCCGGCAATCGCCAACCGTCCGGCCCTGCTGGGCAAACGCCAGGGAGGAGTAGGACGGGAGAGTGAAGGATCGTAGTGCCCCGTGACTGCATTCCCATGCACCTCTTCATTTTCATATGGACTATGACTTCATGACTTCAGATTTCACTGTTTATATACGCCTAGAACAATAGTAGTAATTAGTGCAACTAAAGACATTATGTATGTAGTTAAATGTATTCATAGTTAAAACATTAGGCATAAACATTCAAAGAATTTATTATATTATTATTTATAACCATCTTTTCATTTTTATAATATTGTAACACATGCTAAAATAGGCATTAGATAATTGTTATTTATATTTATTTTTATTATTATTTATATATTGTTAAAAGGGTAAATATTGATACTTGTGAAATTATATTGCTGTGATGTTTATATTTAGAAGGTAAATGATTATGGTAAATAAAATGATTATTATTATGCAAACTGCCTGTAAATAATAATAATTGCAACACTAAAAACATTTTTAAAAACAATTACAATGGTTGTTATTATTATTGTTATTCAATTTATGTTATTTCAATATATATTTATATATATAGTTGAGTTCATAGTTATGAAAATAAACAAGTGATTTTCATTCTCTGTTGTAAAGCAGAAACTCAATAAAACAACAACAACAATAATGACACTTATTATTTGTATTATTCTTATGATTATTGTTATTACTTGTATTATTCAAACACTGAACTAATTGAATGTAAAATACATACAATATATAATATATTAACATAAATAAATTATTCATTTATGTTAATATATAATAATAAATAAATAAAAGCAGTTATTATTATTATTATTATTCAGTCAATATCCTGCCTACAGTAACAAACATAAAATTATTCTGTAAAAAAAAAACGTATTGAAATGTAGTGTACATTACGTCATTCAGTGCATTGAATGTGTATGTGTGTGTGAGTGTGTTTGTCTCGGTGTCAAAACTGTTTAATAGTCCACTGGTGTTTAGGACACACGTCTGGCCAATTCTATAACAGAAAAGGATCGGCTGATTAACATGCCACACCACTCACTTCCTCTCAAACACACTATTGTCGTCCACCCAGATGCCTGACAACAAAACACTTGTGTGCGCTTATGGGCAACAGAACTTCCCGGAAAGATCAAAAGGAGAGCAAAAAAGAAGGAAAAAAAGTTGTGAGCATATCCTTACGGCCTAGAGTGAGACGACGAGATGACCAATGTATAGAAAAGAAGACTGTTTGATTTCCCTGGAAAAGACTGACAGGACAAAAGCTGGATGTTTCCAAAGAAACGTCAAAAACATGCAGACAATCAAATGTATTTAATAAGTTTACGAGACGATTTTTCATGTAAAGAAAGTTTTGCATGATAGCAAAGACATTATTTCATGGAACAGATTTTTGTACTCACTTCTTTACTATAAATTTGGCCAGACAAGTGTTATACTTTGTGTGTGCGTTGATCTTCAACTCTTTGTATCTCACTCTGAATATGTGTGTAGTGGAGTGAGAACAAGGTCAGAAGCTCATTGGTCAGTTCTGGTGATTGACAGGTCAGAATCTCAAAGCTACTGGCCCCTCTGTTACAGACCTATAAATAGACTCCCATCTCACTCGGCTCCGAATCGCTTCATTCTGACAAACTCTCTGCCGGTAAGTCTAGTAAGTTTTTATATCATTATAATGTTTTACAGCTTATTTCGCTCCAAGCATTCTGTACTGCAAAGCTAACTTCATAATGACTAGAAATGTGTTTGCACAAGTGAAAAACAGAAAGAAAGTTAATGGTCCATAAAATTGCTCCAACACTTAAACGTTTACAGTCGTTTGAGGGGAAAAGTTAAACAGCTTGAAATTGGTTTCAAACATTTTTTTTTGTGCTTTTTGTAATTATTCCAGAAAACGTCGAACACACTACAGTACATTAAGATGTCCGACTTAGAGACCTGCCTGGGAACCATCATTGACACCTTCCACAAGTACTCGTCAAAAGAAGGCGACAAGTACAAATTAAAAAAGAGCGAACTCAAGGATCTGCTCACGCATGAATTCCCGACTCTTACTGAGGTAATTAAAAAAAACTTTTTTTACCCTATACTTTGTCTTGAAAATGTACGAATATTTCATTTACAATCAAGGATTTCTGTCAAAATTAATTTTTTGTGTAAAATAAATTATGATTAAAATATAGTGTTGTCAAATCGATTAATCTCATCTAAGTAAAAGTACACACACACACACACACACACACACACACACACACACACACACACACACACACACACACACACACATACATACACACACACACACACATATATATATATATATATATATATATATATATATATATATATATATATATATCAAATCGATTTAATAGCATATATATTAGTGCTGTCAAACCGATTAATCACGATTAATCGTATTTAACCAAAAAGTTTGTTTATATATATATGTGTGTGTGTGTGTGTATGTATATGTATATATACAGTATATTTGTGTATATGTGTGTATATATATATATATATATATATATATATATATATATACACACTTATATTATATAAATAGTATTTTATATTATGTAATCGCGATTAATCGATTTGACAACACTAATATGTATATACACACATACGCACACTCACTCACTCACACACACACACACACACACACACACACACACACACACACACACACACACACACACACACACACACACACACACACACACACACACACACACACACACACACACACACACACACACACACACTCACACACACACACTCACACACACACACACACTTATATATTTACAAACTTTTATGTTAAATGTGATTAATCGATTTAACAACCCTAGATTTAATATTTTAATGCTAAGCAAATAAGCTATTTTCGTATTTCTTACGTTTTTCTCTTTATCTCCCTCAGCAAGTGAAAGATCAAGCAACAATGGACAGTTTGATGGAAAGCTTGGACACCGACGGCGACTCTGAGTGCGATTTTCAGGAGTTCATGACCTTCATCACCATGGTTACCATTTGTTGCCATGAGTTTTTCGAACACCACGAAGACGAATGAGTCGGATTTAAAAAAAAAAAAAACAAGTTAAATTTTCTGTAGTTTAATGAGTCACAATACATTCCTTCTCTTAAATTTTGCTTTGTTCTTTATCACACCGTATTAGGATTGTTGTTTTGTTTGGACAGAATGTACACGCTGCTTGTATGACAATTTGCTTGGCTTATTTTGCTAGAATCAAAACCAGTTTATAATTTATTACAAAGCATGTTTCTATTATTTTGCCTAGACATTTTCTTTCCAAGACAGGCCCATCATAAATCTCATCGAGTGAAATGCGGACCAGGTGTTGCGCTCTTGTCATTTCAATTCCAGACTTATTATAAAATGTTTTATTCTGATTAGCTTCAGACTATTAGGCTGACTTACAATGGATTGTTCCGGGGTTTTAGACAAATCACACTGTGCTTTAAAAAGACCCACAAAAGCAAATTATTCTTTTGAAAAAATCTATCGAGCATATGGTATGATGTTTATGACCATCCAACATATGTTGTTTGAGGCATCAAAGCTAGTGTTTTTCATGTCTTAATTGGCTGAAACTTTACTATCAGATTTTTTTTTGTTCTTTTTTTTTTTTTTTTTTATAGTACATGAATTGTGTTTCCAATTGTAACCTAGGCTAAAAGTTAATGTCAAACGATGTCAAAACATCAGGCCTCACTCATTAAACATAAGCGATTTTCTGTGTAAATCTATTTACGCCAATGATTGTGTTGAACTGAATGCAACAGTTTACATAAGAACAATTTACACAAATTTGTTTTGATCGTACTTAATGAATGAATGACTGTTTCTTTGCAAAGTGAAAATGAAGTCTTTCTTTATAAATAGAAGGTAAATCAGTTTCAGAGGCCAAACTGTTAGAATTATGGAATGAAAACTAGCTAAATAAAATTGTGAACAGTTGAAATTCAAGTAACGTGTGAGCAATTTTATCTATCCATCCATCCATCCATCCATCCATCCATCCGATTCATCTATAAAAACTTGCTGCCTTAAATTAAGTACAATCAACTTGGCAGTGCAAGTCATTTCAACTTACATTACATTAAACTGACTTAAAAATTAGTTGAATCTCATTTAACTTAAAAAAATTTAGTTTAAAATGTAAAAACATAATTGTCCAGACTTATTTATATCATGTAATTTTTTTTTACAGTCTATCTATCTATCTATCTATCTATCTATCTATCTATCTATCTATCTATCTATCTATCTATCTATCTATCTATCTATCTATCTATCTATCTATCTATCTATCTATCTATCTATCTATCTATCTATCTATCTATCTATCTATCTATCCCTCTATCTGCCTATCTATCTATCTATCTATCTATCTATCTATCTATCTATCTATCTATCTATCTATCTATCTATCTATCTATCTATCTATCTATCTATCTATCTATCTATCTATCTATCTATCTATCTATCTCTCTGTCTGCCTATCTATCTATCTATCTATCTATCTATCTATCTATCCCTCTGTCTGCCTATCTATCTATCTATCTATCTATCTATCTATCTATCTATCTATCTATCTATCTATCTATCTATCTATCTATCTATCTATCTATCTATCTATCTATCTATCTATCAGTTTTAAAATCTGGCATTAGTTTTAAAAGAAAAATATTCAATAAAATTCAATTTTATCCCATCATTAACACAGCATCAAGTTTTCTTTATCCATGAATCTTATCATGTTATTTTTAGCAGGATACATGGTACATTTTCTCCAATGTCTTTATATAGCTCAAAACAGAATGAATAATTATACTATTTATTTCAAATGTAATTTTAATGCAATTTGAGAAGAGGAACTGGCACTCACTGGAATTTATAAACCAAGAAAATCATTTGGAATTACCTTCTCTTTTAGAAAAAATATGGACGTATGCTTCCTTAGCTAGGGGACGCCTCTAAACAACTGCTTGGCATTGTCCCTGGTGACTTCCATTGATTTAGATGTCCCGCAGGTGTCCTCATTACCCAGCACAAACGGTCAATAAGGAGGCCTTCACATCCGGGTGCTAATTAACAGATCAATGGTCACGCTGCAAGACCCTGAAAGACGTAAATATTATATGCACACACAATCTGATAAAGAAAACCTTATGTAAGCAGCTTGAAAATCAGCCAGATATTTATATGCAATTTACCAATCCAAACAGACAAATACAAGTTTGTTTGAAGGACTTTTAAGTATCGACCAATCACAGACTGCCGTACTGGATACTTCCGATAAGTGGCAGTGTTGTGCCGTGCCAGCACACGTTCTCTGATCTGAGAAAATGAGAGATGTGTTGAGGTGGAGAGTGGACGCAATATGATAAAGTCACTGGATTTATTTGACAATGCAATAAAGCATAAATAAATAAATAAATAAATAAATAAATAAATAAAGCATGATAAAAATAAGTGTCCACAGTATTTCTGGAGTGAAGGATGAGTGCCTCGGGGTGATTGCTTTGGCTGAGTTGAGCAAATGAGGCGCTCTCTCTCTCTGTTTGTGTGTGTGTGTGTGTGTGTGTGTGTGCGTGTGTGTGTGTGTGTGCGTTTGTTTACCCAGCTGTGTGGTCTGACTAGCATCTTTTAGCATCCCACAGTAGGTAATGTCCCATGAGGTCATTGGACTGGACTTTAGGGTGGAATTTGGGAACTCGGCTTGCTGCCAAGACAGAGTTCTGTGGTGGTGTTCAGTCTGCTACTTCTGGAACATATTCAAATAGGGCATGATCACACAACTATGATTTTACATTGATACTTTTGACGACACAGTCACACCTATCTGTCTGTCTGTCTGTCTGTCTGCCTGCCTGTCTGTCTGCCTGTCTGTCTGTCTGTCTGTCTGTCTGTCTGTCTGTCTGTCTGTCTGTCTATCTATCTATCTATCTATCTATCTATCTATCTATCTATCTATCTATCTATCTATCTATCTATCTATCTATCTATCTATCCCTCTGTCCGCCTATCTATCTATCCCTCTGTCCGCCTATCTATCTATCTATCTATCCCTCTGTCTATCTATCTATCTATCTATCTATCTATCTATCTATCTATCTATCTATCTATCTATCTATCTATCTATCTATCTATCTATCTATCTATCTATCTATCTATCTATCTATCTATCTATCTATCCCTCTGTCCGCCTATCTATCTATCTATCTATCTATCTATCTATCTATCTATCTATCTATCTATCTATCTATCTATCTATCTATCTATCTATCTATCTATCTATCTATCTATCTATCTATCTATCTATCTATCTATCTATCTATCCCTCTGTCCGCCTATCTATCTATCCCTCTGTCCGCCTATCTATCTATCCCTCTGTCTATCTATCTATCTATCTATCTATCTATCTATCTATCTATCTATCTATCTATCTATCTATCTATCTATCTATCTATCTATCTATCTATCTATCTATCTATCTATCTATCTATCTATCTATCTATCTATCTACTGTAACTTGTCATTACAGTTTTGACAGCAATGTTAAAAATAAAAAATCTAAAATGTGTAATTATTAATAACATTTGTATAAATTACACACAGCACACGCACACACGTACATTTTGGAAATTATATCATCATGAGCTCCGAGCAATGATTAACATACATTAATTTCCCTCCCATCCAGATTTTTCATTTTCTTTCCATCATTAGGGATTCAAGGCAGCTTTGAGAACACTTGAAAGAGAAAGAAGGGAATGCAGAGAGAGAGAGAGAGAGAGAGAGAGAGAGAGAGAGAGAGAGAGAGAGAGAGAGAGAGAGAGAGAGAGAGAGAGAGAGAGAGACTGTAGTCTTGTTATATAGGCTGTTTATGATTGTGTCTTGAGCGAGAGATGCAGACAGAATGTGTTTTAATGACATCCACCATCATGGATAAACACTTCTTTGATTATATAGAAGCCTCAAGATGCAGCATAACTGCAAGTACCTCTCTGTGAGTGCCAGCCAGTCACTGATTGATTGTTTATGTCTATGTGTGTGTGCATACCTTCTGCAACAGAGAGTGTAAAACCTTGCTGATTTGATATACATTATCATTTGACAATGCTAACTATCCCTATTAAATGGTTGATGCTGTTTGGTGGACACAGTTTTTACATCTACACATTTGTTAAGTAATTCCGCTTTGCACCGTGGCCGCATTATCATGTCTGGTTTGCATTTATTTATAATAATTCAGCAGCCTGTCATTAATTAGTGCTTTTAAATATTAAACTTATTACAAGGCGGCTAGGGATGCATAATATATCGGCCACCATATCAGTATCGGCCAATATACAATCCTTTCTTAATATTATCGTAATCGGCCCAGTATGCAAATTTGGCTGATATATTAAAGAAAATAAATAATGGATTATTTCTTTATTATCTATATTAAATTGCTTGAAATATGATTGGAATCACTTAAAAACAGGAAAATACAGTTAAGTGCAACATGTGCAGTCTGTCATAAAGACAACATAAAATTATAATGAGAACATCATAATTGTGTGCTTGGGACATGACTTTTAATAGTGAGACTTTTGTTTTTCTAATCAGGCTCTCAAAAATTATAAAAAAAATTGGATTTAGATTTATCGGCCAATATCTCGGTTATCGGCTTTCAAATAGAAAGAATTATCGTTTATCGGTATCGGCCAAAATTTTCATATCGGTGTATCCCTAAAGGCGGGAATGGATTTTTTATAGACCATGGTGAAAAATATCTATATAGCACTGCTTAATAAGGGCAGGTTTCGATGTGCTCCCATGTGGACCGTATAGCTAGAAATGTTATTTATACTGTTCGGTTAACATTTTCACCCAGTGTGCTTTAAACGCAATCAAAAGGTGACAGAAATGGAGAAGAGTGAGGAGGAGGACAGCAAAATATGGAAATAAAAAGCCAGCATTATGCCTTTATTCTCTCCTCTCTCTCTTTTTAAGACAAAGTATTATAACACATCAATACTGTTAACCCTCACATTTTCCCTCTTTTAAAACAATAAACTATTCCATAAATCTAAATGTTTAAAATGCTACAGGAAATACAAACAAATAATTCAAAGAATGACCCTTTTCTCTCCCCTACCTCTGCCTCTTTGTGGTGTTCATTGTTTAAATGGGAAGAAAGGGTCTCAGAAGCGAGCAGAGATGCTTTCTTGGGGCTGCATGGATGCACATGATATGAGAAGCAAAATTAAATAAAGGCTGATTGTGTTCAGGGGATTATATCGGGGTTAGTCCTGCACGCTCGACTGGAAACATGACAGCACAAGAATAATTAGCTCACCTGCAAATATTCCTAACTCACTTACACCGGCCGACTCCAGTGACCACCCTGATGGAAGGAGGGGAGTGTGTGCGTGCATATATATGTCTGTGAGCGCGTAAGAAAGAAAAAAGTAACCCCAGGAGCTCGTAGACCCCAGCAGTGAGAACAGATGTCCTACCATAACCCATAGCAGCCTGTGAGTGACCTCCATGAGAGCGGGCCGTCTTGCATTAGCACCTGCCCTTGCTCACGGGGAGGCGGAAAGGAAGTCATTTTAATTGGAGTATTACTTACGGGCCAGTGATTAATTAGGCCTTTGACCTTATCGTATATTATGTGCGTTTTTGAAGAACATCGGTATGTCCTGGAAAACATCTGAAGAGATCAAATGGGACATCAATATGTGCTTATTTTACTGTAGGATGCTGATTGGTTTATATTATTTTTTACAAATTACCCAGCTCTCCGGCAGGTCCCTTAGAGCCCACATATATGCTCCATCCGATTATTCCCCAAGCATTCTGCTTCCCAGAGAGAACCGCAACAATAACAAAGCAATAAGGACCTCAGGTGGGGTCTTAACCCTCCACCACAGTGACTTACGGTGAGGATTTCGCTGCAGAAATCTGAAAGAAAAGAGATGACTACGATACTGTTTTGAAGATCTTTTCTGGCAGCATTTCACTAAATATATATGCATAAGACTTCCTTCATTTAAATTAATTTGAAGAGGCATTCAGACGGATTTAAAATACACGTGATTAATTAATCTACTTAAATACATACAATAATATTTTTTTTATTTTACAGATTACCCGGCTCTCCGGCAGGCCCCTTAGAGCCCATACTTAAAGGTATATTTCACCAAACAATTTAAATTCTGTCATTAGTTACTCACCCTCATGTCATACCAAACCATTAAGACCTTCATTCATCTTCGGAAAACAAATGAAGATATTTTTGATGAAATCTGAGATCTTTCTGTCCCTCCATTGACAGCTACGCAACTACCACTTTGATGCTTCAGAAAGTTAATAAAGAGATCGTAAAACTATTCCATATGAATCGAGCGGTTTAATCCAAATTATCTGAAGAAACTTGATCGCTTTATATGATGAACAGATTTAATTTAGGCTTTTATTTAAATATTTAAAAGTAGTCAATAGATATGCTGATTAATTCATCAAAATCACCACTTTTTTTATTCGTTGGTCTATGTAAACGTGTGGATACCTCGATGGTTTTATTCATAGTTTCGCATCTCGCACCATCAGCACCCCATGCAGATAAACAGTATTATTTTATCCCATTTGTACTCTTCTCTTAAACACTGATACATCTTTTCCTACACCAGTTACTGGTGTATCACTTTAAAAAGAATTGTCGCTGAAGGCTCGGAATAATGACGGAAAATGATCTGTCACAGCGAGCAGCACAACAAGGGCCAATACTCCGAAACGTCACAACATATTTGCCTTCATATCCAGCGTGTGCTTGAGCAGACCCAGAGGACAGGCGGAAATGGGAAGCTCTTGTGCCGAAATGATGTTTTCTGCATTCTACGAGTGGCTCTTCTCTGAATTCATTATGCTTTTCTATTTCTGATATAACCGTGCCGTCTTGGAGAGGAATATTTGTTTACAGCTTGCTCAACAAACAAGTGCGCTGTTATTTTGGAAGCTGAGTCTGGTTAACCCCACCAGTGTAGATGTGATTGTCTCTAAAGAAGAAGAGCCAGGATTTCAGCGGCGAGTTTGACCTCGGTCGCTCATATAATGCTGTGATTTCAACCAGAGCTGTCTTAGTAAACCAAAATGCTTGCAGGTTTTTATCCCAAAGAGAACATTTTCTTGCACCTGCAAGTGTCAGTGCAGTGCTGGGTAGATTACTTACAAATAGTAGTCCACACCAAATTACAAGACAAAATTTTTTATTTAGTAACGTAATCCATTACACATTTTAGGTAATATAATCTGACTACTTTTGGATTACTTTTAGATTACTTTTGACCTAACTCGTTTATCACATTCAATTGAATAGAATAATCTTGCACCATGCATATTAACATAAAAAGTAGGGCTGTGAAACGATTAATTGCGATTAATCACATCCAAAATAAAAGTTTGTGTTTACATAATATATGTGTGTGTACTGTGTATAATTATTTTGTATATATAAATACACACACATGCATGTATATATTTAAGATTTTTTTTATTTATATATAAAATATTTATATATAATTTACATTTTATATAAATACACATTATATACATGCAAATATTTCTTAAATATACAGTACAGGCCAAAAGTTTGGAAAAAATAAAAATTTTAATGTTTTTGAAAGACGTTTCTTCTGCTCATCAAGCCTGCATTTATTTGATCAAAAATACAGAAAAAAAAAATGTAATATTGTGATATATTATTACAATTTAAAATAATAATTTATTATACTTTAAATTATCATTTATTTCTGTGATGCCTTAGCTGAATTTTCAGGATCATTACCCCAGTCTATCACATGATCCTTTAGAAATCATTCTAATATGATGATTCATTATCAAAGTTGGAAACAGTTCTGCTGCTTAATATTTTGTCATAACCTGTGATTCTTTTTTTAGGATACTTTGATGAATAAAAAAAAAAAAAAAAAAAAAGAAGCAAATGTTTTAAAAATAGAAATCTTTTGTAACAACAATATACACTACTGGCCAGTAATTTGGGGTCAGTATTTTTATTTTTATTTTTTTTAAATAAATCAATACTTTTATTCAACAAGGATGTGTTAAATTGATAAAAAGTGATAGTAAAGAAGATTTATATTATTAGAAAATATTTTTTTATTTTGAATAAATGCAGTTCCTTTTTTAACCTTTTATTCATCAAATATATTAGGCAGCAGAACTGTTTCCAACACTCATAATAAATCAGAATATTAGAATGATTTCTAAAGGATCATGTGATAGACTGGATGTCACATGTGACACTGAAGACTGGAGTAATGATCCTGAAAATTCAGCTTTGCATCACAGAAATAAATGGTAATTTAAAGTATAATACATTGAAAACCAATTATTTTAAATTGTAATAATATATCACAATATTACATTTTTTTTTTCTGTATTTTTGATCAAATAAATGCAGGCTTGATGAGCAGAAGAAACTTCTTTCAAAAACATTAAAAATAGTAATGTTTCCAAACTTTTGGCCTGTACTGTATACATGCATGTGTGTGTATTTATATATACAAAATAATTATACACAGTAAACACACATGTATTATGTAAACACAAACTTTAATTTTGGATGCGATTAATCGTGATTAATAGTTTCACAGCCCTAATAAAAATAGAAAGACAATATATTCAATTTTTTGTTATCAACAACATGTTTATTAACAAAGTTTACTAAACATTAGATTATGTCAAGGTTTCCCAAACTAGGGTTCTCAATTTACCATGTAATTATAGCCAATTTCATAATTAATAGAGTGCAATTTCACAAAACTAGAAGACTTTATGAATGTATATAAGCGATATGCTTTTTTTTTTTTTTTTATGAAAACTTAAAACATGAAAAAGAAGAATTAGGGAGAATCAATAAATTATGAATGTTTTACTGCCATTGTGTGAATAATGTAATCATGTAACCAATAAAAAAGTAACCATAGTCTGATTACGAGTGTTCTAAAATGTAACATAATCTAATTACAAGTACTTAATTTTTGGAATCTGATTATGTAATCCAGATTACAAGTAATCGGCATTCATATAACACAAATTCCAAGCTAACAATTTTTACATTGCTTTTTAAACAACATGGCTTTGGTTTTAAACAATGGCATGATACAACGTTTAGTCGTGAAAATAGGTGTGCAATTATCACACTTCCAATTGCAGATTTTTGTTGAATGGGTGAAAAATCTGATTCACGTTATTGTGTATGTTTGCACACACGCTCACATAAAAAAAAGATTTAAAAAAAAAGATAAAAAAAAAAAAGCATCTGTGACCCCTGTCCAATTTTAGCCATACATGTGCAGCATCAAAATAACTTCCTTATCGTTTTCATTACTGAGTTCAAAGCACCTTGGAAGGAGATTGATGACAGGTTTATAAATGGTTTCCTCAAAAGTTTTGACATTTATTTATAACAGGAGTTTCTCTGTTGTGCCGTTCTGCTGCTCGGCTTTATTGTTCTTGTGTAAGTCAGATTGGTCGAGGTCAGAAACGCCTGTAGCAATAACAGAGTCCCTGGAGTCAAACCGCACCGCGACCTAATTTAAAATAGTTTGCGATTTATCCCTGAGTCAAAGCAAAGTCTGTCAGTTTTTAAGCACGAACTGCTCATCACATCTGTATACATTACATTTAAAATAATTACACCATCATGCAAAAACTTTGTTATACTGTATACGTAATGATTTATTATTTGAAATTAATTATTTTTAATACATCAAAACTTATTTTGGCTGGTTAAAATATCTTGTTGAAATGTGAAAATAGAAAAATAAATTTAAATAGCTTTTGAAAGCAGTCTCTTATGATCACCAAGGCTTCATTCATTAAAATACAGGAAATTGCTGGAATTTATTTAAAAAATAATGAAATAACAAAACCTTCAAAAATTATTATATTAATAAATAAAACATAAAATAACAATAACATTATTGTTATTATAAATGATTACAAATTAATAACTGCAATAGTATTATTATTATAGTATAAATGTACTATATATTATTATAATATTATATGAATATGTTATTCATAATTGTGCATCAATAATAACTGATAATAATTGAGCATTAAATCAGCATATTAGAATGATTTCTTAGATATATTTCTTGAAAATATATCAAAACAAGAAAACCGTTGTTTCAAATTGTAGCATTTCACAATATTACTGTTTTTACTGTATTTTATTATAAAATAAATGCAGCCTTGGTGAGCATAAGGGTACGTTTACACGACAGTGTGTAAAAATGAAAAAAACGTTTTTATTTTGCGTTTTCGCATACAGACGACAACGTGTGTCAAAACGATCCCCGTTCACACGGATCCTCGAAAACTACTAAAAACGCTGTATTTCACAAATTCGCGTTTTTGTAGTTTACACAAAGACAATAACGGTAACCCGATTTCAAAAGCTCACGTTTTCAGGCCGCCAAAACGCTGCTGTCGTGTAAATGAACAGCCAAAACACCAGTTTTTAGTTGAAAATGGTGTTGTGTAAACGGTCCCTATAAGAGACTTCTTTTAAGAGCATAACAAATCATATTTACGCCAAACTTTTGGCCACATACACACACACACTGTAAAAAGTGGTCAGCTATGACAACTTAATTTTTGCAATTACGCATGACTTAATAATTTTCTCACTTTTTCCTCACTTTTTTCTAAGTTAAGTCAACTGATCACTTTTTAAGTGCGCACACACACACACACACACACACACACACACACACACACACACACACACACACACACACACACACACACACACACACACACACACACACACACACACTTTTCACATTTCAAGAAGATTTTTTCATTTCCCTTTGTGGAAGTTGAAATCGAGTTTTAACAAGTCAAATTCACACATTCCTCTTTCCGCCATGAAAAGCAACTGGGAAACTAATGAATAATTAGTAGGCTGTGTTATGAATAATGAAAAGCCAAATAATTTGTCATAGATTTGTTTGCATCTTTGTTGACGTTGGGGGGGGGGGGGGGGGGGGGGGGGATGGGGGGGGGGGGGGTTTCAATCCTCACACACACATTACTCCTCCAGTTCTGCAGTGGAACTGTATGAGATCTCTGCAGTGTCCATTTACAAGACTCTCTAGGGTGACTGTGGGATGCCACAGAATAGAACGAACACACACACACACACACACACACACACACACACACTGGGGACAATCAAATGTGTGGCTAGATGCAGTCGAGGTTGTATTCTCCTCGGGGACCTTGTTTCTTAGAAAAGATGCTTTATTTTGTCGTCTTTCCACTCTCTTTTTCTTTTCTGTCTGCCGTCTTTTTCGAGCAGAGGGCCCTTAAATGTATTAAGCCCATCAAAGAGTCTTTCAGGCAAAATAAAAAAGGCACAGTCGCAAAAGGACAGGCGAGCCTTTGGCTTTGAAGAAGAGAGTATAGGGACACGGTTGATGCTGACCAAATTTGATCCCAGTAGTTACCCACAATCCTCGGCTTAAGAGGAGGGGTTTACTGGTTGGTAGAGTCATAGAGTTGTGGCATCTATCCATGTAGATAGAGAGCAATGTTGACAGGAGATGCACGTCAGGGAATAAAGAAAGTGTGTATATGCAGTATAAAATGACACTAAAGAAGTTGATGCAGTTTTGATGCAAAGGCTTATAGAGAGATAGATATAGATATAGATATATATTGTAGTCTACTTTATCGTTTTCCTCCATATTGTTATAATCAGGGTTAAAAACTAAAACTGAATCTAAAACACACAAAAAAAAAAAAAAATAATAGTTTTTTTTAAAATAGGCCTACTTGAAATAAAATAAACGTTAACTTAAATAAAATGAAATAGAATAAACGTTAACTTAAATAAAATGAAATTATTTCAGCATAGTTGCCAAAACAGTTCTCTATCATTTATTTTAACTTGATGTACTAAAATAAATAAGGTTTAAATTTAAATTAATTTAAAAAATAATTAAAAAAATGTACTACAACTTTAACTAAAATTTGAATTAAAGGTACACTGTGTAGGAATTTCTCCCATCTAGCGGTGAAATTTTATTTTGCATTCAAACGAATAGTGCTCTCTAGCGCCTCGCTTTTTCAAAAGCGTGTTGCAACTACGGTAGCCGTTATGTACCAAGAAGCTATGACAACATGTCTTCCAATAGCACTTCATCGAGTTTAACAATACATGTTCTACTGTTATGCTGCCTACATAATGAATTACACAACCAAGCTATGAAAAAAAGCTTGTAATTTAGACCGTAACATTGACTTACCAGTCGAGAAGAAAGCAGGCAACTTCAGCGTCCCATTCAAAGTCTTTCTCCTTCATTAGCTCTTTCCACTTGGGAAAAGTTATCCCGATAATTACCCTCGTTTTTTTAATTCGGCGGTCACGTTTCCTTTTAAATAAATTTTTTTGCTTTCTTTTGATTCCTTCTCCTGCTCGGCATAAGTATGATCCTGCATTGTGAAGTACCGTGCTGTGCAGCCTTTCAGATTTTCCGGGGCAGTGACAAGCGCCTCAGCTGGTTTCAGTCACGTGACGCTGGCTCTGAACGAAAACGCGTTGTGGAAACGTGTTGAGGTAGGCTAGTGCTTTTTGTCCCTCTCTGCTATTATAGTTTTTCAAAACGGCGGAACGACATGGAAGCCTCCTTGGACTTACCCGTCCCATGTAAATAAAGATAAGAAATTCTTCACTTACGAGGATAAGTCAAATCAGAGGTAATTGTACACCAGTGAGGAAACATTTATGAATAAAGACATTGATTTTAGCTAATAAAATACTTAAAAAACTACACAGTGTACCTTTAAAATAAAAATATGAAATATGAGTTTCAAAATATTAATTAAAACTGTAAAAGTGTCTCAATTATACTAAAATAATACAGGTTATTATTAACATATTGCACATATGTATTTCAATTTGATTTGTTTTCTTATTTTAATTTTACCTATGGTTTGGTTGCAATGCTGATTATTGTTCTTAATTGTGGTAGAAATGGTTAAAATATAACTAACAAACTAAACAACAAACTAACTAACTAAATAAATAAAATATATTTGAGTGATTATTAAATAATTCAACAATAATTCAAATTATATATATATATATATATATATATTATAATCACATTATTTATATTATTATATTTTTTCTTTATTATTACAGACTGTGATTTTTACAATAATACTTTAAAATGGTTTAGATTACTTAATATAAATTATTAAAATTAATTTCATTTTACAATATTACACACACACACACACACACACATTATTTAAAAAAATTGTTTTTACAAATATTCATATATTTTTATCTTAAGGAAAAATAAAGAGCTAAAACAGTAAATTCTCTTCTTTTTTTTCTATTTGTCTTTCTTCAAAGGAGAAACATATGATACTTGATGAAGTTCTCAGTTACGTTTTTATTAAGTCTCTTGAACCAAGAAAGAGTAGTAAAATGTGCTAAAACATGCAGACTGCATCACTTTACTGTGACTTATTCTTAATTTTTTGTCTCCAAAAATGGAACAGGAAAAAAAAGAATATGAAATGAGATATCAAGGGTTATAAAATCGTTTTATCTCTGTCTCTGTACTTAAGACTGAAAAAAAAACAATGAATACATAAAAAAAAATAAAAAAAAAATCTTTTGTTATTTCATTAGCAAAGAGTCTGAAATGCAGATTAAATGCTCTTTTGGAATCTCATTACTGGCTTCATTTTCAAACGAGTTTTGAGAATATTAAACAGTGAATAATCAGACCTAATATAATGTAAATGCATTTATTAAAGAAGTTTACACAAAGGTTGACCCTGAGCTGATATGCACTATAAATATCAGGAGGGTGTAGGAACAGATCAAAGGAAGCCCTGCAGACTTTATTCCAAGGCTTTCTCCAAACCTTTAAAAATTCAGCAACATGTACTTTCACGAAACCTCACTTTGATTCAGATCTAGTGCTAAACGCCTGTGCCAAGTCTCTTATTCTTAATAAAGCGCCTCAAACGAAGTACCAGGAGATACAGCTTCCATCTGAAAAAGTCTGGCCTCAATTAATCTTAAATCGAGTCTTAGTTCTAATCTTGTTTTTTTTCATGTTAGCTTTTAAAGATACATTAGATTATTCTATTTTTTTCCCTATAAACTGAAAAGGCTGCTTCTTTGTTGCATTTTCATTCGCTGATGTATTGTTTATTGCAATCCCTTGTGTTCCCCGTGTTTGTTATTGTATGTAATCAATGTTTATCAGAAAAGTCCTGAGAGATATTCCGTGACATCCATAATTAATTCATATGGCAGTCTTTGGAGGAAACAGACTATTCTACTGCTAGAGAGAGGGAGACAGAACCGCTCTATTCACTAAAAACTCAAAAGAGGCCACAAGTCTACTACAGTGTTCTTGCATTTTGCCCAAAGCCCTTGTATAATGATAGTCAAATTTCTTTACATCATAATTTAATAAGTTACAATGGCTTTCAACCCTTTATAACTAAACAGGTTGTTTCAGTACTGTAGCTGTAATACATACTGTACAAATAAATGACCATGTTATGACTCACTAACTTTAAAGTACTGCATGGAACCACTTAGAAATCCGACTAAAAACACTTTCTCAATGCACAACGATTGGCCTGACAACCACCTACAACATCCTGCATAAAACAGTGTTGAAAATCACAAAGAACTCAATATAAACTGCATAGCAACCCCTTGGCAACCACCCAAAACATTTTAATAACTGTTTTGCCATGCGCTAAAAATGTTCAGAACACACTAACAATTGCATAGCAATGCCCTGGAAACCACCCACAACATTATAGGAAAAAACTAAAACCACTCTAAATACATTAGCAAACACATAGAAACACCCTGGCAACCACCCATAGCCACACATACATAACACAGTATTAGCAAAGTTATATACTTAGAACAGACTCAAAACTGCATAGCAACACCATGGCAACTATCCACAACACTCTCAGAACCACATATCAATACATTAATAATATTCAGAGCACATTACCAACTGTATAGTAACACCCAGACAACCACTCATAACACAGCATTAGCAAAGTTCTACACTTAGAACAGGCTCAAAATTGATTGGCAACACCCTGACAACTATCCACAGCAATCTTTGAACCACATTGCAATGCACTAAAAATATTTAGAACACATTAATAACTACATAGCAACGCCCTGAAAACCACTCATAACACCACATTAGCAAAGTGCTAACCTTAGAACAGACTCAAAGCACATTATCAACTGCATAGCAATGCCCTGGCAACCACCTACAAGACAACCACATAGCAATGCTCTAAAAACCAGACAAAAACATGCAAAGCAATGTTCTTCAACTGCATAGCAATGTAATAAAAATATGCCAAACACATTAGCAACTGCTTAGCAACACTCTGGCAACTACCCACAACACTTTAAGAAATGCACTATAACAAACAAAAAATATTTAGAACTCAGAATCTGCATAGAAACACCCTGGTAACTACCCACACAATTTTTGTAATTGCACTGTAACATACTAAAATATTCCGAATTCATTAGCATCTGCATAGCAACACCCTGGCAACCACCAACAACATTTTAGGAACTGCACAGAACTGTAATAAACATATTCTAAACACATTAGCAACTACATAGCAACACCCTGGCAACTATTCTCAACACCCTACAAACCACATAGCAATGTGGAATAAAACACTGAAAATACAAAATGTCAAACCTTGCCGTGGAGGGCATGTGGAAATATTCTTAGATATTGTGACAGTACATCAAACTCTTGTTTCAAAATCGCAAAATATCTATGATATGTCCCCATATATCATCATTATAATGCTGCATTTTTTTCTTTATAATGCACACTAGTCTTGCCCAAGTTTCTCTGCCCTAAACACAAGCCCACTCAGCCTGCAGTGCCATGCCGCCATATTGGATTTTATGGGTTATCAATCTCCATCTACAAGTAACATCTCAGATTAATGACCTCACTATCCTGCTGTCCCTCTCTGATTACCTCACCACGGCCACCCATAACAGAGACATTTGGACGTGCGGGAAATGGAGCCCTGGCCCATCATTTCTTCAGTAATGATGAAACGAAACAATAGTATGAGAAATAAAATGAGAGATGGGAAAGAAAATGAGAAATTGGAAGCCTCACGAGGGACCTGTGATGTAATCCTGTGCCAACGAGCACAGCCAAGGGATTCACGTCGCAGGTTTGCTTAAACACTCGCAAAATAAAAAATTAACTAAACACGCCGGGCTCGTTTTGTGAGGAGCTTAATTACCGTTTTGTTTCATTTCTGGATGACTCTACAGCTGTTTAAACTCATTTCACTGAGGAAAAAAGGGAAAGGCCTCCAATTTAAAAAACATAAAATGGCATTCACAATGTGTTTAAACTTTTGTAATGTACCATATTAAAAGAAAAATACGTATGTGATTGGAAATAATTAAGGTGAGACTTTATGAGTCTATCCATTGGGAGTTGCTCGGATCATAAAGAGCGGGATGTGAATTTACGTTAGTCATTTTAGAGATAGATAAAATCAAAGAAATCTCTTCCAAAAATGTAAAAGGCTTTGCTATAACCTTGCAGTGGAGTGCAGTGAATGCAAACCTTGCTAGATGGATACAGAAGTGCTGGCCTCGTTCCTCTGGTTGTCCGTATATAGGCAGGGGCAGATGTCTTCACGGAGCAGGAGATCACTAGCGATGTTCAAGGACTGATGTGACGTGTTGGCAGCAATCATGATGTGGGATTTACCACTATCAGAATTGGTTATATCAAGTGGAAGCAATCAGAATCCACGCCACTCAAGGCCTAACACAGTTTTTTTCCACAGGGGTCCGGCATCGAGAAAGGCTGGAGTCTAGACTGAACAACTGAAGTCAGATTATGTACACAGAAATTCTGGCTGATCTGACATTATGCTGAAAAAAAGAAGAATAATTTTACATTACATAATTGTACAGACATCATAACAAGTAGCTTTAGAAGACAATATATTGATCAATGACCTTTAGTTTAATAGAGTTTATCAATCTGTCAGAAGTAGATTTTGCGGCCGTTTAAAAAAACCAGATGAAGCACGTTAGAATGGAACAGAATCCCAACATTTGGTTAGATTTATGCTTATTTTGTCAACTTGCTTTGAAAAAATTCAAGATTTAGGGGCCGTTTACACGACACCGTTTTCAAAACGTAAAACTTTTTATGCCATTCATTGTTTTGGCCATTCATTTAGATGACAACAGCATTTTGGGGGCCTGAAAACGGGTTTCAAAGAGCACGTTTTTGAAAAGGATACCATTATCGTCACTGTGTAAACTACAGAAAAACGAATCTGTAAAAAAAGTGATGTCATGCGCATGCGTAATACGTGCTCAGTCGATAGGCGTGACGTTTTTCTTTACAAAGTGACATTGCCAACTACTGGCCTAGTATGAATAATATGGCTTTTTTTTTTGTCTTTTTTGGGGATCCGTATGAACGGGGAACGTTTTGACAACGTTGACGTCTGTACGTGAAAAAATGCAAAGGATTTTAGCACGTTGTCTTGTAAACATACCCATTCTCTCAAAACAAGTCTTACGTTTTTGCGCAATTTTGCTTCTTGATGAAATTTGAATGTTGTAAGGATGGTAAGATCTTTTTACTGGAAAACAAAATTGAAAATGAAAAAAGATACATGTCAAGAGTTGCTGCATGTTTACACAGAAAAAAAAGTTGAAATGGCACATAAACATGTCCTGTGTCGCGTGGCTTGCTGAGGTGAATCTAAAAAAAATTATTCTGTTATTAATTACTCTCCCTCATGTCGTTCCAAACCCGTAATACCTTTGTTCATCTTCAGAACACAAATTAATATATTTTTTATGAAATCTGAGAGCTTTATGTCCCTCCATTGACAGCAACGTCATGCAACTTTCAAGGCCCAGAAAGGTGGTAAAGACATAGTTAAAATAATCCATGTAACTACAGTAGTTCAACCTTAATGTTATGAAGTGATGAGAATACTACTTTACTCAACTAACTTTATTCAACAATCTCTTCTCTTCCATGTCATTCTCCTACACTGTAGATGTAGTGTAAACAGTGCAGCGCTTCCAGGTTCTACGTCAGAACGTCGGCTCATTATTGGCCAGCATCACATGCATCACACACATGACCAGCGTCGGCCAATAGTGAGCCGACCTTCTGACGTAGAACCCAGAAGCACTGCACTGTTTACACTACATCAACAGCGTAGAAGAATGACGTGGAAGAGAAGAGATTGTTGAATAATGTCGTTATTTTGGGGGGGGTTTGCGCAAAAAAAGTATTCTCGTCGCTTCATAATATTAAGGTTGAACAACTGTAGTTACATGGACTATTTTAACAATGTTTTTACTACATTTATGGGCCTTGAAAGTTGCAATGACGTTGAGGTCAATGGAGGGACAGAAAGCTCTCAGATTTCATCAAAAATATCTTCATTTGCGTTCTGAAGATGAACGAAGGTCTTACGGGTTTGGAACGACATGAGGGTGAGTAATTAATAACAGAATTAAAATGTTTGGGTGAACTAACCCTTTAATGGTTAAAATGGTTAAAATGTTAATGGCATTTTATGGGCCAGAACCATAATTAATTGTGTTAATTTCTTTAGCATGTTCATTTCTATGGGGCGCCGTTTGTAAAGTGTCTCATGCTGAAAATAACAGCAACATTTTGTCACATTTAGCTTCAAACAATGTTGTATTTAACTGGTATGAATTTTTGACGGTCACTTTTTACCACATTTACAACAATATTTGTCAACTTAGAGATATTTTAAATAGTTAAATCTAAATATTAAATGTTACACCTAAATGTTAAATGTTAAATCTAAATGCTAAATCTAAATCTAAATGTTAAATCTAAATGTTAAATCTAAATCTAAATCTAAATGTTAAATCTAAATATTAAATCTAAATCTAAATGTTAAATCTAAATGTTAAATCTAAATCTAGATGTTAAATCTAAATGTTAAATCTAAATCTAGATGTTAAATCTAAATGTTAAATCTAAATCTAAATGTTGAATCTAAATCTAAATGTTAAATCTAAATCTAAATATTGAATCTAAATGTTTAGGGTGAAACTAAATATTTAACTAATATGCAAAATCAAAATGCCGGTAACCGGAAGTGCCAAAATAAAAGCTCGAGGAGGTCAGTGTGTGTTTATAGCATGGTTTATAGTGTCAAATAACGAATAAAAACCATCTCATCCGAGGAAATGGACTCTTGGACATGGATTATCGTGATAATAACTACCTAAAATAATAAACACATTTGGAGAAACTGTATTTGAAGAGTAGGCTAGCGTCACTTTTATGAAAAGTGCGGGACTTATGACCTGCAGCCATAATAGCCAGCCACGAGGGGGCTCACTTTGACTGAATGTCATGTCATCACTCTCATCACGAAACTCTACAGTTTCTCCAAACGTGTTTATTATTTTAGGTAGTTATTATCGTTATATTATAGTTATTATTATGAGATGGTTTTTATTCGTTATTTGACACTATAAACCATGCTATAAACACACACTCGAGCTTTTATTTTGGCACTTCCGGTTACCGGCATTTTGAATTTGCATATTAGTTAAATATTTAGTTTCACCCGAAACATTTAGATTCAACATTTAGATTTAGATTTAGATTTAACATTTAGATTTAACATTTAGATTTAGATTTAGATTTAACATTTAGATTTAGATTTAATATTTAGATTTAACATTTAGATTTAACGTTTAGATTTAACATTTAGATTTAACATTTATATTTATATTTATATTTAACATTTAGATTTAGATTTAACATTTAGATTTAGATTTAGCATTTAGGTGTAACATTAAATATTTAGATTTAACTATTTAAAATATCTCTAAGTTGACAAATATTGTTGTAAATGTGGTAAAAAGTGACCATCAAAAATTCATACCAGTTTTTTAAACATTGTTTGAAGCTAAATGTGACAAAATGTTGCTGTTATTTTCAGCGTGAGCCGCTTTACAAACGGCGCCCCATACATTTCTTAATGAATCATCAAAATGTTAAACTGATAGCCATAACAGAAATTAATTTAGCGAGCCTGTAGGATTTCGAACCCTGATGGATGGCAAAATTTTCATTACAATATGATGCAATCACTCGGATCCAAAAGCTTGGATTTCTTCATCATTCCGAGCCTCTATAAACTCAAAGGCTGAAAAACATGTTAACGACACAATGCTTTCAATCTCCTCCACACCTCTGTGAATGAAAGGGCACAGTTTGAGTCCTGCGCGACGGTCACCAACAACATCCGCTCACCAGGTCTCAATGCCTCGGATATTACAAATGGCAAACAAGGTACTATATGCCGGCTTTAGTAATACACACTTAAAAACCAGCTGAAATGTTTCCATATCGCATTATTAAAGAAAGTTTTTAAAATGTGTGTTCGTGTATGTGCAATCTTCAGATTGGATCTCTAAGTACATTTCACCGTGAGAACAGAGAGTGTTTCGCGCTCCCCAATTTCCCTCCTGCTGAGCGCACGGCTTTAAGGAGAGAATTAACTGTGATAGTTGCTAAAGCCTGTCTTCCCCAAAATTCAGTGTTTTTGTCTGATGTGTCATGCAATGACGAATATTGGTGTAACTGTGCAATAATCACATATACAAGGCCCTAAAATGGTTGTCACAATTGAAATGTCATTGCAAAATATCAAGCCGAGTTGCAATAACTAACTTCACTATGAACAAAACTTACTTTGCATTTAACCAACTGGTCCCAAGGTGACTTTTATTGGATGTGAGAAGCCAGTTCATCACATTAACTACGAACTACATCCAAAAAGTGTCCAAATGCTTTTTAGGGCAGCTCTACGAAAATATTGCACCACTATAGATCACATTTACAGTAAACCCGTGAGGTCTATTTCCAGCTCCATTATTTCAGCATCTCTGATCATCAGTGGGATTGACTTCACAGACATAGAAGCCTATATCGAGTCGTTTATGAAAGTCTGTAAAACCCATGCTGAGAGGACTATTAGGTCTGAAATAGCACTCAGTAGGGTAATAATGGCTAATAATGTTGTCTGTCCCAGTTCCAGAAATTTACCAGAATGATGGACATGGAGGCCATTTATTGTCCCATAAATCCACTCAGCAGGAGTAATTTTGACGGTTTCTTACGACTGGAGGTGTAGTATGTTTCCTGCTGTCACCTGGATGTCTGCATTTATGTTTTTGTGGAGCAAGCGCTCCTTATTTTGACAGCTTAGTGGGGAGATTGTCACATTTGTTCGTGAGGATGGTCAATGTGTTCCTGCAGCTTAAGTCAACATATACCGTCATACAAGGTGTTTATTTGCTAATAATATTTTATTGTACCAATAAGTTTCAGCACAGTGCACCTGAAGCAAAATTGTGAAAACTCACAATTTTATTTATTGACTAAATTAAATTGGCTCAAGTTGGTGAAATTCATACAAGATGATGAAATTGGATGAGTTTTATGGAAAAAAAGTATGATCTTAACATATCCGGTAAAGATAGGGTAGGCAATGTTTTTCATAAACACTTTTTGTTATACTGGTGGAAACTCTCTTCACATCCTGATAGCAATCAATAATAGAAGTGGTCTTAATATATGTATAGTCATTGGATTTTTTGAGAGAAATTGCCAGATTACACTTTTAAATGTAACTTAAGTATTGGGTTTCAACTAACTCGAATATTCTAATTTATCTAATGATGCAAATGTAAATATATATATACAGTGTATAAAGAGGTTCAAATGGCTTGTTTGAGAAGTTTTCAAACAATTTTCCCAAACATTCTATATCAGTCATTGATATATATCAGTCATACATTTGCGTCTATCACGCAAATGTAACTGATACAATAGTGTAATTCTGTAGCAGAAATGGCAGAACATGGTGCTAGTAACGTCTAGGTCATGGGTTCGATTCCCAGGAAATGTGTGAACTGTTAAATACCTTCAATGCAATGTAAGTCACTTGGGATGAAAGTTCCTACCAAATGTGTAAATGAAAATATCTCAGCAAATTGCTTGTGTCCCTTATTCCATATTTTATACACTCAAATAGCAAAACAATTTGGTGATCACAGCTATAGGAATGTTTCCCCTGTGAGATTTGACTGACTGAACAGTTTCTTATGAAAATATGTGATAATTGGCTGCTTGGTGGCAAAGGCCTTCAACAACTTTCTTTTTTAAAGTACAATTAACACAGACATGTAGGAAGAATAATGCTGAAAATCGGTAGCAGGGGCACTGTAAAACTCTCTCCAAATCTGACCCATGATGTTTCACTAAAAATCTCACAGTAGGCTACACGTATTTTTGTTGATTGTGGGAAATGAGACAGGGATCTTCAGAGGACACTCACTCCTTTGTATTCCTGCAATCTGAGAGTGACATTCTGGGCTTACTGTGGCTAACAGCTTGATACTAAATAATGCTTGCTAGCTTAGTTTAAACTTTGTAAATTGTCACTTTTGGGTCCAAAGATTTAACAAAGGACTAAAGTAAAAAGATATTAATTTGTACTGCCAAAGTTAGCGGCTAGCTATTTTCCCACCAATTTTAAGTTAACTCTGTTTTTTCAAATCGTGCATAATCTGTAGGCTAAACTCGCATTTCTTTTTGTATTAATTAGTTTGTCTACAAAGTGGCAACACTGTCCCAACCCATTTCACAATCAAATACAAAAAACAGAAGAAATGGAATAACAACAAACTACTATAGACGGCAACAACAATAGATGCCCACATTGAAGAGCGCTTGTGCGATTTCAGAGATAAACGTTTAAACTAAAAAGTTTAAACTAACACACACTATAGTGCCCCTAGTGGCAATGCTAAAAATACAACCCATACTTGGAACATTAGTATGTGAAATCAGGCTAGCATAACAAGAAGCATTTGTGTTGACATACTTGAGTAGACTAGAGAAACACTTTGCAGCGTAGTAAGCTAGCTGTTATGAGCATTTTGCTCTTCACTTTTTCACGTTGTTGATCTAACATGCCATATTAAATCTAAACGTGTCTGATCTTCCCGCAAGATACTCTGCAAACACAAAGGAACATATTGCAAAAACTACAATAAAATGTAATAAATGTTGTTCATGTTCATTGTTTACCTTAGCATGGTGCTACTTTTCCTGTTTTGGTGTGCTTAACAGTGATCTGGTATTTATTCTGGCTCCATTTTAGTATGTAACAGCCAAGTTTCACCATCCAATCCATTTCTTCTGATTAAAATCAAGTCCTGTCCTACATTTTTTTTCTTGTTGAGTATCCAGTATAAGACACATTTGGCCATTTACTGTACAATGACTTGAAATGGGAAGCTTGCTACGTCTTACAACATGCTTTAATTATTAACAATTATTGAACAACCTGAGCAAATGGACTTCATTATATTAAATGTGTTTATGCATGCGTGAACACCACTGGTTTCACCCAGTTCTAGCAGGTCACCGCATTCATCTGTTCAGAACTCATTATGAGGTCCAAGGACAACACACACACACACACATGTGGATGGAATCAAAGCCGCCTGAGAGTTTTCTGTCTGATACTCCTTCATTATGGCTCCTCATTATCACCTTGAATCAGCAGTAAATACTTTTCTACTGAGATATGCACTTTAATTATGTTTGGAAAGGTCTCTTTAGTCTTATTGTGAGTCGCCTACACTACATTTTTACTGAACTGCTCTTAAAGCACAGGAATATTTTAAACACTCAGCTTGTTAGAATGACAGTGATTTGCTAGGTGGGGAAATTATCTTGCTTCCAAATCAGCAGGTCTGGATGAGAAGTACTTGTTATGTAAAGGGAAGATTTGAATATAATGACTAAAGAACATCTTTTTTGCTAGATTGGATGAGAATCAGAAGTTTTGGTCTCCTCATCAAGTGGGATCGAGTGTAAAAATGTCATGAGAGAGAAATGGAGAAAAAGGGTGTGAATCAATCCGTTTAATACGTATGACCCCTGCTTCAATAATTTCCAAGCGTGTTGAAATCATTCATCATTTTGTCCCCTTTAGAACACGGAATCAAATTCCACCCTTGAGTAAACTCTACAGAGCCTGGGCTGCTTTGCATTTTATGATCCTCTGTCTCATGCAAGCACAGGTGGAAGGCACATATTTCAACCTGAGAGCCCGAGACATGAGAAGAGACACAGCGGTGAATGGAATCTGAATTAAATGGATTTTTAAAAGGGGTCATGACATAAGAAATCAAATTTGCCTTGATCTTTTCACATATAAGAGGTATTTGTACCATTAAAACATACTGAGAGTTTCATGGTTTACAATGTCCTCCTCATTATAAACAATGCGTGATATTTTTTAAACAAATGTCTGACAGCCTCACAAGCAAGACATTAACGAATAGTTATACATCATCGCACCTCGCACCATAGGCCCCGCCCACTGGCATTCAGTCGCTTAACGGCTGACATTTGTCTACACTGATCTATACACAAAGCAAATATAACCCATTATAATCACTGACGTTGTCTACACTGAATGATCCTTCAAAAATCCTTTGGAGCATTTCTGGAGCATTTCTGATTTTATTTATTTTTTTGTGGAAACATGATACTTTGTGATGAATAGAAAGTTATGAATATTATCATGCATTGTTAATACTTTTTAAATGCATAATACCATTATAGATATAGCATTAACATAAAGGGCCCTATTTTAACGATCTAAGTATGGTCTAAGCGCAAGTGCACTTAGGGTGTGTCCGAATCCACTTTTGCTAGTTTAAAGCCGGGAAAATGGTCGGCACACCCAGTGCATGGTCTAAAAGGGTTGTCCCTATTCTCTTAATGAGTAATGGGTGTGTTTTGGGCGTAACAGGCAAATAAACCAATCAGAGTCTCATCTCCCATTCCCTTTAAAAGCCAGTTGTGCTCGTGCCATGGCGGCTTTGCTATTTAAATGGCAAAAAAACTGAACGCTTCTCTAGCGATGAAACGCGGGACAAAGTGTACGCGCGTTGTGGACCTGCCTATAGGCACATATTACTAATGTGCTCTTTAACCCTTTGACACGTACGATCACACCATAGACTGTAAAAAAAGATGGACGACGCCCCTTCGCTCTCTTCCATTGGTGAGAACTGAAGCCGCCAGTGTCCCGATATGGCGCTGACATCTTGGAACTTGAGTCTGCGCAGTAGCGATCTCGGGACCAGACCTGCGCAGTAGTGAGCAGGAAGTAAAGCCACGAAATCAACGCTCCGCCCTCACTCTCGCAGAATGCACTCTCCCTGAGTGCACTTTTTAAAAAATTGATTGTTGTACGACTAGAGGCTTGTTAAATAAAGGTAAATACAATCTCCTCAGTCCTCCGAAGATCCCGAAAAAAAATGTCCGTTGGTGCTTCAGTGACTACTTCGCTCAGAGAACCTGTCAATCACAACTGTCAATCATGACGTTACACCAACGTTTTTATAGCATCACGTAACTAACTAAAAAACAACTTATTTTTGAAACAGACACTTGAACTTACATCAGCGTGATAAAAATGACAGCAAATGAAAAAAAACACCTTTGGAAAAAAGATATTTGAAGTGTAATTTAATTGTTTAGTTGGTCTCACGTCCCGTTGAACAACACGGGGAGGCGGGGCTTATGACCTATACTAGGACCAGTCATCGGGGGGCGATCGAGACGTTTTGGCTTCACTTTTCAGGGCTTGTGTGGCACGCTTGGATCACACCGGTGTGATTAGTCTTGGCTGGTCCCTGGAGTGTATGATCACACCGGTGTGATTAGAACGTTCAGTGAGTCACGTGATCAACTCCAAATAAAAATTTCAAATCTGCTTTCGCGCTTTGACTGGCACTGAGCCAGAGACATCCGTGATTTATCACAACTGTTCAGTGTATTGTAATGTTTATTTTAGGTTTCATACACTTTAAATTACATTACACAATAACAAAAATACTAGTAAAAACTAAATACAGTGTTATTGCACACTAATATCTATAACAGCAAGATAACCTTTTACACATTATGTAATATTATTTTATTTGAGTCAAACAAACATTGTGTAGATAACTCTAAAGCTTACTTTGTTCTGCTCCCAGTTTGACACCCACTTACTGTCATATACAGTATTTTGAGAGACATGGATGATCTTGCATGTTGTAAATTCAGCAGGCTCAGAGTCCGACTCTATCAGTGTTGTAAACAAATAATGGCGACGCCCATAGCCCATGATAACTTACCGATCATCAACTAACATGATCCTTTTTTTTTCAAGTATTAAAACCACATTAGGAGTTTGCTTTCATATATTTAACGATGTAGTTAACAAGTTTGTAAATATTTGGTATAACATTTTTTAAAAGATTTTAACTGTCATGCATTGCAAGTCTTTTTTTCCCGCTGACAAGTCATGTAGAGCTGACGTTACCTCACACTCGCCTTTGTTCTAATTTGAGACACAACTTTAATAAAATTCCCCAGTTTTTAACTTCTTCAGAGAAAATGACAGAAAATGTACAAGACAATTGACAAATGAGGAAATTGTGGACTTTTTTTTTTATTCTGGTGAGGAGATTTTTGACAGAGAGGCAGAGAGTGACAGCGATGAAGACCTTCCCCCAAACCTTGAAGCTCTTAACAACATCGAAGGCGAAGAGACAACACCAGTCCATGTTTTACCCATGTCAAATGAGGCAGACGAGGTAAACTCATCGTCATGGAAGGCAACCAACCTTTTTAATCCTCCTGGCCCAGGCAATTTTGACAGCCAGCTGCGTGGTGTGCAAAATCCACCAGAATCCCCCAGTGAGGTCAATTGTTTTAAATTGTTCCTCACAGAAGATGTCATCGAAGAAATTGTGGAGGAAACAAACCGCTATGCCTCTGACTTGTAAGAAAGGGAAATTAAAGGGAAACTTGTTAAATGGGTTCCAACAAATATCCTTGAAATGTACACATTTTTAGTTCTTCTAATGGAGGTGATCAAAAAACCATCACTTCGTGATTACTGGAGCACAGACCCCAATGCTCTTGACACCATTTTTCTGGTCTTTGATTCCACAGGACCACTTCCTTCTGCTCCTCCGCTGTCTTCACTTCGCAAACAATGCGACAGCAGTTTTCAACGACCCGCTGAAAAAAATCAGAAACATATTCACTGCTTTCGGCGCATTTTTGTGCCATACAGGGATCTGTGTGTGGATGAGTCTCTGATGAAGTAGAAAGGCAGGCTGGCATTTCGTCAGTTCATTCCATCTAAACGGCACAGATTTGGGGTCAAGTTTTTTGTTTTGTGTGATGTGCTCACTGGTTATGTGCAGGACATGATCATTTACTCCGGATCTACCAGTGACATCCAACATTCCCAAAGGACTTGGGATTTCTGGGTGTGTTGTGATGACACTTCTAGCACCTTACCTAAGAAAGGATCATGTTCTTTATGTGGACAACTGCTACAGTGTGCGCAAACAGGAAAGGGATGTGCCAAAGTTCACCTGTAAGATGACAAAAGGTGAGGTGGAAGTCCAAGAAAATGGATCACAGTTGGCAGTAAAATGGCATGACAAGAAGGATGTTCATGTCCTTACCACAGTCCACCCAACTGGTATGGCAGCCACAGGGAAGCTTGATCACATCACTGGGCAACCAAGGATGAAGCCAGTCTGTGTGCTGGAGTAAAACATAAAGATGGGGGCAGCTGACAAAGCTGACATGATGACTGGTTTTCTTGAATGCACCAGAAAGCACCAGAAATGCAAGCAGAGGCGCCTCACCAAGCACATGTGTGTGCCATGCAACGCTCCCTTGTTTGCTTCAGCACCACACACCGAAGCATTATTAAGCCTGTAAAAAGTCAGAGTATATTCATTTATTTAAGATGATACTATTTTGATTATTATTCATTGTAATTATATTTGTAATATGTTTTGTAATTATATTAGTAAGTATAAAGGTATGTATAATATAGTTTGTTTTAAACAAAAACATTTGCCAAAAATCTGAGTATATTTATTGCATATTTTTGTTTGTTTATGATGATACTATTTTGATTGTAATTCATTATAAATATATTTGTAATTGGTTTTGTAATTATGTTAGTAAGTATAAACGTATGTATAAAAGTTTGTTTTAAAGAGTTAGTTCACCCAAAAATGAAAATTCTGTCAGTAATTACTCACCCTCATGTTGTTCCAACCCCATAAGACTTTTGTTCATCTTCGGAACACAAATTAAGACATTTTTGATGAAATCTGAGAGCTGGATCACTCCTTCATAGGCTTCTAGGCAATTTCATTCTACCATCCAGAAAAGTGAGAAGGGTATTCCTGCACAACCGGAGGCTGCAGTTCCAGGACCCCAGTTCCAGGACCCTTTTTTTTTGTGACAGCGCCACCTACCGAACCAAAAACACAAATTTAAGATGGACGACATGGACACCAATCAAACTGTGAGTACCGATATTCAATGAAGTTTTATTTTATAACGTTTAAACAAAGCAAAGTTTGTATAGCCAAAGGGAGAGCTGCTAACAATGAATTCATAATTAATTCCCATAAATTTAGAATTCGTGTGCTAGTTTTATTAATTACTACGACGTTCTTAATTCGTGGCCATGATTTAATGAATCCTTGTTGAGTTTTAATGACTATAATAAGTAAATATAGCAAGCACATTAATTAAACTTAAAAAGATAACACAAGCATGTTGATGTGTGTAAGATTTACCTGTAGCTTACTGTATTAGTGTAAAACTTGCGTAATACTCATTGTTTTACCATATTAGTTAACTATAAAATGTATACTTAAGTATGAAGTGCAGTTCATCTGTGGTGTTCTTTTTCCAGAGGAATGCCGAACCATGTAATGTGTTTGTGTGTCCTGCTCCTGCACTTACAAAATGTACTGTATTTACTGCATGCTAGCGCTACTCGTGTATGGACCCATGTATAATGGCTTGCTGTTCAGTAGTGGTATAATAGTATATTTATATTAACGTTTTTCATAGGCCATCATATATGCCCTGGCTGTCCTCCTGAATGGCTGAGCAGGTCTTCCTTTCTGGTCTGGATTATCATTACAGGTCAGAGTAGATTATTAATTATTTTTGCACAATGCCCAGTGCACCCTTTTGTTACTGATATATATGTTAACACAACAGTGATTGTTCTCTGATAACTATTTCAGTGAAGTGGGAGAATTTAACAGAAAAATTTACAAACAATTGAGGAAAGAAGGGAGACCATTGCTCTTATATACTTACAAATTTGGAGTTTGGAATTAGACATCAGTAACATGAATATTCTGTTTGGCTTTCTCTCTACAACTCCAACAGTGCATAAGTGTTAAATCAGAGATATATATTTCAGTTGAACATGTTAAACAAAAGTTTCTTATTCAATTTCTCTCTCTCTCTCTCTCTCTCTCTCTCTCTCTCTCTCTCTCTCTCTCTCTCTCTCTCTCAGAGTTGAAGCCTACAGCCATTCTGCCTGTGCAGCAACGGATGAAAAAGGAGGTCTTTTTGGTGCTGTTGCTATTGCAAAAATGACACACACACACACACACACACACACACACACACACACACACACACACACACACACACACACACACACACACACACACACACACACACACACACACACACACACACACACATATATATGTATATATACATTATTGAATCATTCTTGAGTCTTGTCTTGCCTCTCTACAACCTTTAAAATATCTGGCTGTAATTTAGTGACTACATATGCTGATTCCATCTTTATTATACCTGATAATGAGCTAATGAGTTAAACTTAAGGAGGTTAATCAATATACAGTATAATTCAAAGAAACTAAGACTTACTCCACTTTTTCAGTTGTTTAAACCAGGTGGCTTTAATTAGGCTGCAGGAGAAGCTTAATACTATGACACCTTTAATGCTACCATCAAGCACTTTCTTAAACTTGACATTGAATCACAAAGAAAGTATGAGTTTGCCTTGCAGTGTATAGCTTTATTTTTCCCAACCCAACACAATCACACATTTCAGAAATCCAACACCATTAAAATACAGAAACATAATCTCATTACATTATTCATCTACAGACACATGAACTATGTTAAATTATGTGTGCAAGCCTCATCATCAGCATCCATACAGCTTCTGAATCCTCAGAACGTCAATTTTGGACAATCCCTGCCTCTGTCCGATTTCCACAGTTGCATCAGGAATGGGAGTGATGGTTTCCAGCCAGGGCTGAATGGCGAAGGCAGTTCTTCCATAGTGCATGATGGAGCCGTAGTCGTATGGAGTGTTTTGGTTGTTGGTGTTCTGTTTCTCGAAGTTGTAGGCCATATCAGGAGAGATGTTCTCAAAGTTGATTCTGACATACTTGTCACGATCGCTCCTGGTTTGCTCGTGGTAAAAGCCCAGGGCATGATTGAGCTCATGTTGTGCGATGCCACTGTAAATACAGCCGTCCCTTTTGAGGGAGACCACCTGTTTGCCACCAGTTCTACCTAGAGCAGAGAAGCACCTGAGAGGAGAGAGGAAATAAAGGGGTTAAATATTGATCTGTTAAAGGTCTGTTAAATGTTTCTTGTTGGTATAGTATGATTGTTCTTACCCATCTTTGTTCTCAATACTGATGTAGTCGGTCTGAGATGATTTGGCCACAAAGCGGATGCAGGTTTTGGCGTGAAAGACCGACATGGCGCTCGCAATCACTGATTTGTCCGAATTGGCTGCAAAAAGGGTCCACAGGTTTAACATGGCATCTAAATGAATCATAGATATGTTCAATGAATGAAGGAGTTTCACGTACAGAATTCACTGCTCACTATGTAAGGAATCTCCACTATGTTGTTAGAGTTTTTCTTCCAGAAACAGTTGTTGTTGAGGCAGTAGAGAGCATTTCTGGTTTTGGGAAACAGCATATCTCCTTCAATCAAGAGCTCAGAAGATCCTGTATTTGAAGAGCAATATATTGATGAAATAATGCAATATATTCATAAATCCCGATCACTTTTTAGAAATGTGACCCATTGCTGGCTTTATCTACAAGATGCTTCACCATTGTTGGTTTCTAAAATCCTTGTAGTGATGTCCACAGGTTCAGGCTCTGATACAAACACACCATCAAACATCTGCTCCTGGTGGTAGAAACAGAGATGTTTAAAACGACTCATTTGAGGACTGTTAACCGTTTAAGGGAGAGACTAGAAAGGACCTTACCATGAGAGGAGACGCCTGGGCGACGCCAAAAAGCAGCAGCAGAATGGAGAGGGAGGCTCTTGTGTCCATGTTGCCTCAGTGTGTGGAGATGTTCAGGATGCTCCTGTGCTGAGATGTGATGCCTGTGAGCTATTCTGTCTGGACTTTATATTCACCCGAGTAGGTGGGTCTACTGGAGGATTATGCGTAGGGTCTTAGTGTCCAGAGTCTAAAATGTGTGCCTACAGGGAGGAAACTCTGACCTCGCCTGTTGGTCCAAAACATAAAATATACCTCAGTTTGTTTAACTAATTCACTAAAATGGACACGCTGTAGCTTTTGGACTTTACCACGTGCCCTAAGACAGTGGTGTACAGGGATGGTCCACAATACCTTAAATGTGCTCTGTAGGTTGATTACAAATAAATCCTTATATGTGAAAACATCTGAATTTACTATAGAGATTAGTAAACGACCCCAAAAATATTAGCAAGATGGACAAATAGTTATTTAATAGAAGATAATTTGCTTATAGCTAAACTGAAAGCTTTTGATTTGACAGGGAAAATAGGACAGTTACTGTGAATTGCTAAAATATTTCCAGGAGAAATGTAGTATTTCATAGCACTACACTGCTTCTTAATTGACATAATTGTTTTGTTACTGAAAAGCAAAATGATTTCAAACAGTGTCAAAACCACCTTGCATTAAACTTTTGTTTACAAAGACGTGAAACTCACCGAGGGGTCAGGGGTGTTCACTGATATGCTCACACAAAAATCGCTGCAAAAGATGCTTTCCAACAGGTTTTATCGTAGTTTTTCATCCAATACAAGTCAATGGAATTGGACAAAAACTATGATAAAACCTGTTGGAAAGCATCTTTTGCAGCGATTTTTGTGTGAGCATATCAGTGAACACCCCTGACCACTCGGTGAGTTTCACGTCTTTGTAAACGAAAGTTTAATGCGTTTTAGGAAGGATTGTTCCAGTGCACATATGCAGCCATTCTGGAGGTGAGGGGGGGGGGGGGGAAGCGAAAGAAACCTAAAATTCTCGGGACAGCAGCATGTGTCCAAAATTTAATCTTAACCGTTCTATTTCATCAGAAACGATCTGTAAACAGGGCTTTAAGTGTAAAATACCGAACTTGTCCTTTAAAGAGAAGTCACATTTCAACTCTTTGAGATTTAAAGTTTTGATCAAAAAAGTTTCTAATTCGATTTTACAGAAGTTGTGTATTTTATTTTGTAGTCCAGATGTTATAATCAGTTTTTGCAATACAGCAGAAAAATTGCTCAAATTTTATTTTGATCTTAACATCACAGACAAGAAGTTCTGAATCTCATTTCCGTAGAGATTCTGGGGGGGAAATGTTTTCTGGTAACTGCTCTTACATTGAGTGATTTTGTTCACCTACAATGCCAGAGTGTTCCCGTCTGTCGTGTAACGTACGTGTTCAAAATTCCCGCTCTTATAATTTTGTTATCCCTCAGCAAACAGTAACATCGTGTATGGTATCATTAAGCTGCTTGTTCATTTGTCACCTCCATGGATAGGAAGTAGATCCCTGATCTTGATATCATTCTTGTTTGTAGCGATTGTTATTTTATATATCTTTGTCAATATGCAATTTTTGAACTGTTCTTCCTCCAGTCAAATAGTTCCACGACAACTAACATCATCACTGCAACACACACCCGACACAGCATAAGCTCTGGCTGTTTTCACACTGATATTTTCCACGATTTATCCCAGTATTATTACTAGGGTCTTCTTGGTATGAGTGCCGAATTTTCCAGCATTCTGGCTCTGGCTTGTATTCACACAGAATGCTCCCCGACAATTTTCTGGAACCAAAGTTCATTGTGAACGCAGCCCTTATTTTCACCAAAACTTCACGCCATGTCTAGAACTGCATCTTTGGCTGACTTTGTGCTTCAGGTGATCAGATTTATGTCTGCTTGGGACTTTCTCAATCTTTACCAACTTTGAAAGTTGAATTTATTTTACTAGAGGATGCAAGAGCGACTGACTCCAGAAGAGGGTCTCGGCACAATAAAGGTCTTTAAAATTGAGGTATCAAACGGGAAAACTCCCTTTTCAGCTGTGAACATATGATTACACCAGAACTAAATCTCAAAAATCTTTCCAAAATTTACATTATAGCATTTTGCCCCCCCAAAAAAAATATTATTTTTTTTATTATTTTGTTGAAATGTATAAATCATATACTGTGCCCAGTCCTCCAGTTCTCTTAAGGTTAAGCCATGTGGCTTTAATTAGGCTGCAGGAGAAGCTTAATACTATGACACCTTTAATGCTACCATCAAGCACTTTCTTAAACTTGACATTGAATCACAAAGAAAGTATGAGTTTGCCTTGCAGTGTATAGCTTTATTTTTCCCAACCCAACACAATCACACATTTCAGAAATCCAACACCATTAAAATACAGAAACATAATCTCATTACATTATTCATCTACAGACACATGAACTATGTTAAATTATGTGTGCAAGCCTCATCATCAGCATCCATACAGCTTCTGAATCCTCAGAACGTCAATTTTGGACAATCCCTGCCTCTGTCCGATTTCCACAGTTGCATCAGGAATGGGAGTGATGGTTTCCAGCCAGGGCTGAATGGCGAAGGCAGTTCTTCCATAGTGCATGATGGAGCCGTAGTCGTATGGAGTGTTTTGGTTGTTGGTGTTCTGTTTCTCGAAGTTGTAGGCCATATCAGGAGAGATGTTCTCAAAGTTGATTCTGACATACTTGTCACGATCGCTCCTGGTTTGCTCGTGGTAAAAGCCCAGGGCATGATTGAGCTCATGTTGTGCGATGCCACTGTAAATACAGCCGTCCCTTTTGAGGGAGACCACCTGTTTGCCACCAGTTCTACCTAGAGCAGAGAAGCACCTGAGAGGAGAGAGGAAATAAAGGGGTTAAATATTGATCTGTTAAAGGTCTGTTAAATGTTTCTTGTTGGTATAGTATGATTGTTCTTACCCATCTTTGTTCTCAATACTGATGTAGTCGGTCTGAGATGATTTGGCCACAAAGCGGATGCAGGTTTTGGCGTGAAAGACCGACATGGCGCTCGCAATCACTGATTTGTCCGAATTGGCTGCAAAAAGGGTCCACAGGTTTAACATGGCATCTAAATGAATCATAGATATGTTCAATGAATGAAGGAGTTTCACGTACAGAATTCACTGCTCACTATGTAAGGAATCTCCACTATGTTGTTAGAGTTTTTCTTCCAGAAACAGTTGTTGTTGAGGCAGTAGAGAGCATTTCTGGTTTTGGGAAACAGCATATCTCCTTCAATCAAGAGCTCAGAAGATCCTGTATTTGAAGAGCAATATATTGATGAAATAATGCAATATATTCATAAATCCCGATCACTTTTTAGAAATGTGACCCATTGCTGGCTTTATCTACAAGATGCTTCACCATTGTTGGTTTCTAAAATCCTTGTAGTGATGTCCACAGGTTCAGGCTCTGATACAAACACACCATCAAACATCTGCTCCTGGTGGTAGAAACAGAGATATTTAAAACGACTCATTTGAGGACTGTTAACCGTTTAAGGGAGAGACTAGAAAGGACCTTACCATGAGAGGAGACGCCTGGGCGACGCCAAAAAGCAGCAGCAGAATGGTGAGGGAGGCTCTTGTGTCCATGTTGCCTCAGTGTGTGGGGATGTTCAGGATGCTCCTGTGCTGAGATGTGATGCATGTGAGCTATTCTGTCTGGACTTTATATTCACCCGAGTAGGTGGGTCTACTGGAGGATTATGCGTAGGGTCTTAGTGTCCAGAGTCTAAAATGTGTGCCTACAGGGAGGAAACTCTGACCTCGCCTGTTGGTCCAAAACATAAAATATACCTCAGTTTGTTTAACTAATTCACTAAAATGGACACGCTGTAGCTTTTGGACTTTACCACGTGCCCTAAGACAGTGGTGTACAGGGATGGTCCACAATACCTTAAATGTGCTCTGTAGGTTGATTACAAATAAATCCTTATATGTGAAAACATCTGAATTTACTATAGAGATTAGTAAACGATCCCAAAAATATTAGCAAGATGGACAAATAGTTATTTAATAGAAAATAATTAGCTTCTAGTTAAACTGAAAGCTTTTGATTTGACAGGGAAAACAGGACAGTTACTGTGAATTGCTAAAATATTTTCAGGAGAAATGTAGTATTTCATAGCACTACACCGCTTCTTAATTGACATAATTGTTTTGTTACTGAAAAGCAAAATGATTTCAAACAGTGTCAAAACCACCTCGCTGATTAGTAAAGCAGTTTAATCATTTAACTATGCATAACAATGCTACTGCATTTTACACATTAAACTGTACACCACCTCTAGTTAAAGAGAAGTCACATTTCAACTCTTTGAGATTTAAAATTTTGATCAAAAAAGTTTCTAATTCGATTTTACAGAAGTTGTGTATTTTATTTTGTAGTCCAGATGTTATACGTGGGGGATGGGGGGGATGGGGGGGGATGGGGGGGGATGGGGGGGGATGGGGGGGGGGGTTGTTATCAACAGCACTTAAAGCTCCTCAGTTTGTTAAATATTAGAACCTCGTTTTGTAAGAACCGTGGGGGGGACAGAATCCGACGGCAAACAATCCAGCTGTCGAAATCCGTTCCCCCACCCCCAATTTGAGAGCCCCCCATTCCCCCACCCCCTTATTCTATTCTTTGTGTGGATAGAGCTCAACCGGCACCAATTTAAAGAATAATTTTTGCTGTCTTTGCTTTTTAATAGGACAGTATGGGATCCAGAAAAGTCCATGAGCCTGGACTTGAACTCGGTTCTCAAAAAAACTAAAAGCACTAAATGTCAGTGTACTGACCACTAGACTATCAACAACACTCATAGTCCCTCAGTTTGTTAAATATTAGAACCTCGTTTTGTAAGATCCATGTGGGGGAACAGAATCTGACAACAAACAAACCAGCTGTCGAAATCCGTTCCCCCACCCCCAATATGAAAGATGTCGAGGTAGTGGCTTAAAATATGCTTATTCTATTCTTTGTGTGGATGGAGCTTAACGGCACCAATTTAAAGAATAAGTTTTTGCTGTATTTGCTTTTTAATATGATAGGACAGTATGGGATCCAGAAAAGACCATGAGGCCTGGACTTGAACTTGGTTCGCCGAAAAACCAAAAGCAATAAATGTTAGTGCGCTGACCACTAGGCTATCAACCAAACTTTTCACCCTCAGTTTGTTAAATATTAGAACCTCGTTTTCTAAGAACCATTGGGGGGAACAGAATCCGACGGCAAACAATCCAGCTGTCGAAATTCTTTACCCCACCCCCAATATGAGAGATGAGGTAGTGGCTTAAAAGATGCTTATTCTATTCTTTGTGCCGATGGAGCTTAACCGGCACCAATTTAAAGAATAATTTGTTCCTGTCTTTGCTTTTTAATATGATAGCACTACGTGCCTGGACTTGAACTCCAAAAAACCGAAAGCACTAAATGTTAGCGTGCTGGAAAAGTTAGTAAAAACATTGTTAAAATAGTCCAAGTGACTAGTGGCTCAACCTTAAGTTTATCAAGCGACGAGAATACTTTTTGTGCGCAAAAAAACCTAAAATAACGACTTTATTCAACTATTCATTTTCCACGATGCATACGCGAGAACTGAGAAGATGACGCAAACGATCATTTGATGGGAAAGTGTGAGAGGTTAGCCATTCATTGTGTGGCATTGGTAAGGCACTTTTACGTTTTCTCGTTGGTTTCTCACGATTCGGACATCCAGGAAATGCACACTTTAGAACCATTTTAAACACTACATCGAGACCCATCTGCGTCATCTTCTCAGTTCCGTTTTATAAGAGAATTTTCATGACATAAAATCTTTATTCATATTTATTGCATGCTTGTAAATAATTCTAGATGCTTCAGAATAAATAAATAAAAAACTAAAATATACTCACCGATTGTCATGCGGCTGTTGTGGGGGAGATGCAAAGTGCCGTGTGCAAGCGAAATTCAAAGCAGCGGGGAAAAAACACAAACATAACCATATCAACCGTACTGTGTACACGCTAACAAATTATGTGAGAGGTTTGAATATTTTTTTAAAAAGCGAACATTCAAACTACTCACCTGCAGGCGGTTATCCATCGTGTGTGCCATTGTGACTGCGAAATGTCACATGACAAGGTTGATGCGTCTCCATGGAAATTAGAACGCAATTCATTGCATAATAATGGTCGCAGAAAAAAAAATCACGCCAGGATGCCAGTCTGAATATTTAAAACGTACGTGCGAAAGGGTTTTAACAAAAAAAAATATTGCGTTCTGGTCTGAAAACGAAAACGAGTTGTGTTCAGGTGCATTGTTGGCACGTTGCTATTTTGAGAAAACTGAACACAGAAGAAAAAAATCAGCATTGACTTTAGACCAGGTTTCAGTTGTCTCAAAATAACAACGTGCCAACAATGCGCCGAACACACGTCGTTTTCAGACCGTTTTCAGACCAGACCAGTTTTCGTGGGCGCACAAATGGGCGCAAATGCATTTGCTATTTAAACAACATGACGCTATTTAAACAACATGACGCAGGACGTGAAAATGATTACTGCGTCGGGCTGAAACTAGCAAAAAACTCTTGCGTCGCGCCTGGTGTATGACAGGGCAAAAAAGTGTAACCACATGTTTTTAAAAGCACATCTTGTTTTTCATATCAAATTTTCTATTATTTAGTTTATTTTAAAAAGTTGTAAAAAAAAAACTTAAAAACAGGGCCTATAAGTAAAAACCAGGTGTTGCAACCAAACATCAAAGCCTAATCTTCTTTCTGCAATAACAACCATGGCCAGAACTGACCATTCTTGCTGTGCTTTTCATTGGCAGAACTAATTGCATTAAATCAAGGCCAAGAGCAAAAACCTTTTAGCGCTCTGCATTGTGCCTCCATACAGCATCCATCCATTACACTCATGTCCAGCTGAACCAAAACGAAACAGCAGGCGAATTTAATATTTACAGGCCACAATGAACCTTTAATGGGCGCGAACAACTCTAAACGCACAGATGAAGCCTCCTGCAATATTAATGATGTTCAGAATGAAAACACACAGCGTGATACCACTCTCATTTGTTGAGAGCTAGTTGAAGAGAATGACCGTTTAGAGCAAACATGGGCTCTGTGAATACCACTGATGAAAACATAGCCCATAAGTAATAAGACACACGAGACTTGTATTTCCATCATGTAGACAGACAACATGGAAATGGATCTGTAATGGTTTGCAATAAATCAAATATATTGTCAATTTTACATTTGTAGGAATCAATAAATTGCTTGATGTAAGTTATTGGTGATAAACTCTCCCAATTTGAAAGGAAAATGGAAAACGAGTTTACTTTAATATCTCAAGTGTTTCTCGTAGACCACAATAATGAGACTATTTGGACTTTTACGAAAGATTTTCTCTTCTAAGATAAAGGACCCTTATAATCTCGCATTTCAGAAGAGATCTCAAACTGTGCTCAAGCCAAGAAATAAATTAGATGAAATGAGATCTCTTTCATATCTCAATTGTTTCTGCTAGATAATGTTGAACAATTCATAGACTTTTGCTGAAGCCTTCGACTTCTCATATTTTTCTCCTAAGAGAAAAAAAATATGTGTCTTTGAGTTTTCAGAAGAGATCTCATCAATGTCTCAAACTGCGCTCAGATTTGGTAAATGATAGGAAAAAATAAATAAAAAATAACAAGTAATCTATGTAATGTCTTTGTTGTTTCTCCTGGGCAGCAATGAGATCAAATGGAGAACAAACAAACATTTTACCTCGGTCTCCTGCTTCTAAGATTTTACTCCTAGTAATCTCACATTTTTCCTCACAAGTTTTAGAAGAGATATTAACAAATGTCTTAAACTGTTCACAGATCCTCAAAATGTGCCAGCCTCTAGAATAATAAAAGATAAGATCTTTTTAACAACTTGTTTCTCCAAGACACAAATGAGATTAAAGAGAGATCAAAATTAGATTCTGCTTAAAGGTATAGCGGAGGATGTTTTACTTCCTGGTGGGTAGTCTAAACTATTGGTCCTCCTAATTGTCAATCATTCTGGTGAATCAATCAAACTTTTCAAAAAGTGGAGAGGGCGGGTCTTATCTAAAATTTGGAAAGATCCTCCGCTATACCTTTAAATCTCCTGCTTCACTTATCTCCTATCTCCTTATGTTATATCTCCTATAAAGTCTCAGAAGAGATCTCTACATAGTATCAAACTTGTCAGATTTGCCAAGAAACTCAAATTTAAAACCAGTAGTCAGATCTCCATAACATTTCTCATTAAGTTCTCTTGGCTATGTAATTCACAATTACTTTATAGCTCTACAATATTTTAAACATTTATGTTTATTCGTAGTCATCCTAAGTATGGGGTGACTTTTATAAGATACTTCCGAGACAAAGACCACTCTGCTGAGCTAAGAAGTAGCAAACTTTGAGCAACAAAATTCAATTTTCCTCCGCTAGTTTTGTAATTGCAGTGAAAAAAGCTTTGTATTCTTGTAGGGACACCCAATCACATTGATCATTTTTAATCATAATTACTTTAAGCTAATCCAGACCATAAAATATCTTTAAAAGACACTTAGCATATGGTGCGCTTGTATTGTTTTCTCAATATGTATTATAAAGCTGCTACCAATCCCCCTTGACCGAAAAAGTTGTCCGTGGAGTCTATTCCACCAAATAAGTTCTCAGTGTGGTGACTAATCCGTGGATCCGGAGTCTTTCCAAACCCTTCCGAGACTCTGTGGAATGAAGTTGTTTTGTGCAATGGCTCACGATCATAATCGACCCTCGGTCAGAGGTCTTACGCCACGGCCGCTAAACCACTAAAATCAGACTGTTAAAGTGCCCTTTTCTGCTTGAAATCAATGCGCTAATTGATTATCGTCCTCGAGCAAACCATCTCCGCATTCTCTGGCCGCTGCGTTTTCTGGATCAGTGAACATTTCTGGCCGCAGGTGGCCGTTTTCCATGCCAATCTTACTGCACAAAAACATGAACCTTCATTATTGTCTGTTTAATATCCTGAGCGATCCGGAGACTGATATCGGAATGATAGGAGAGGAATAAGAATGCGGTGGAGTGAGCATCACTTAAAATCTCATTAAGCTCACACACACATAACTCTGACAACCTATACAATTCCCACATGGTGGTCTTTATGTTTTGTGTTCTGGCCTTGATGTGTGGTTTTTTTTTTTTTTTGGTGAATAATGTTTATGGTCTTACCTCTATGCTGAGGCCATGGGTTCAATTCCCATGAAACACGTATAAAGATAAAATTTTACTTCACATGAATAGTGTTTGCCAAATTAATTAATCTAAATGAGAAGTTGAGTCAAGTGTGTCGAGTAAAAAGGGCAAGGATTTGATTCAGGATGTCGACCTTGAATGCATCGTCAGCCAAATGAATAAATGTAAATTCTCACATGAAAATATAATATAAATATATATCATAAATATACCCTACTGTAGCAGTAACGCTTCAGGCAACCTGAGTTCACATCCTGACTCATGGTCCTTTCCCAGACAGCAACATAGTGTCGGCCCAGATCCGGCCCACATCTGGGCTGTGAGGAATCCATGTGTACCAGATGTGGGCCGGATCCGGGCCGACACTATGTTGCTGTCTGGGTTCCCAATCGCATTCCCCTTTCTCCTCTACGATCGATTCTTATCTATCTTTGTCCTGTCAAAAATAAAGGCACAAAATGTAAATACATTATATATATATATATATATATATATATATATATATATATGCCTTACATTTTTAAGTACAATCAACTTGGATATTTAAGTCATTTTAAACTTAAATCACATTAAACTGACTTTAAAAAATCTTGTATAACTTATAAAAAAAGTTGAAAATTGTTTGACTTATTTTGAGGAGTTAAAGCAATGTAAAAACATAATTGTCATAACTTATTGATCAAGTCATTTTTTTAGAGTGTATGGATAAAATGTATATCTTGAATGCCGCATTGCATAGAAATATCCTGCCGATGTTAATTTTTTCACTTTTAGAGACTGTCACCACAAGAATCAAGCTTTATACAGAAAACCGTTTTGGTCACAGTTGGATATTTCAGCAGATCACACTAATAAGGAAAAAAAAAAAATTTACTTTGCAAGTAATTCAAGTGCATTCTAGGGAAAGAAAGGACGTTTATCATCATAATGCCTTGCTGACGCCATTTGTTATTGGACCTGCACAGTTTGAATAAAAAACGAGAAGGCTTCCCACCGAGTGACATATTGCCAGTGTAAGACTCTGTTTGCGGGGTCATATGTTATGTTTGTTTTCTTGCTTCGCTAGTGTTGGCTCTGGCAGTGCTGTCATTCTCATCACTAAATTACTGCGTTGTTGCAGCCTGGAGTTCATTAAAGCCACCGGGGTTGACCGGTGAATATGACGTGCCGGAAGAAAAGGTTATAGGAAACATATTTCCCCCTCTCTCCAGAGTAAAAGTTAATTGACAACTGTATGATATTACATTTCCTCACAACGCCACATCAGCAAATTCCGCCTGTGTGTTCGAGTAGCGTTGTGTTTGTTTGTGTCGCCACAGTGTTGGCGCGTCCCATTTTTCATTGAGTTCTAACTATCGAAAACTTCACGTCCCCTCTGAAAACTCATTTCTACTCTCTCTCTCTCGTGCACTTGCTCTCCCCAGTAATCACCCACAAGCCATCTGTTCGTCTCCGCCCCTGTAACCGCTGTGGGAATGCTGACACTGTGTGTTCCCTCACGTCCTGACTGATGTGGGACACTACTGACTTCTAGTGACTTTCACTCACACAATCCAACATCCAAGATTGGCTATCCAGATTTGGCAGAGATGAACAGCCAGCGAACGTCCTGTTATGGAGGAAGTTAGAAAGAGAGAGCGAGAGAGAAAAATCGACAGAGATGGAGAGCAAGAAAGAGATAGATAATATTTATTTTTTAGGGACCACAGATGTATTTGTGTTTCAAATGGCGACAACGTAACATGAGAATAAACTGATAGCAAAATGCTGAAAGCATGAGGCTTACTATGCAGTACATACTGTATTGGCCTACTCTTGTTCAAAGACTATTGGCACGATCAAGTCATTTGGAAAAGATAGTATTAAGAGTTCAATGCACATGAACGCCACCACGAAGTCATAATTGCGAGTTGGAAACTCAGGATTTTCTTTGAGCTACGAGTTTCCGAATTGGTGGAATGGCGGAGTCAATGGATGCAATGTCTCTAGTTGACGATACATTTTCATAAATTATTAATAACACACCTAAGGCGCAATCGTTGTTCTTAATCTTTAGTTTAAAAACCTTGCTGTATCTTTGTGTAGTTATTTAAGAGAATGCGACTTAAACGCACCTGACGTTGTAATTATGACTTCCCAACTTTTAAACACGAACTTGAAAGCAAACTGTTTCCACCTGTGATTTAAATCTGTGAGTGGTATCTGAAAAATACCTTATTTTTCATCAATTGTAAAATACATTTGAATATATCATTTTAAATAGATTTAATGCAATTTAAATAAAAACGCCCACATTGTAGTACAGTATATATATTTTTTAAAGTACAAAGAATATGCAACGATAAACAATAGTGTTACATTGTTGTCACATGACCTTTCTACATTTGTTTAAATTAGCTTGAAAGTATTTGAAATAAAAAAAATGTCAAGTATTTTCAACATTTATAATTCACCTAAAATTGTCTTACATGCAACGCTAAACATTTCAAAAAGTTGCGCGCTACATTGTTGTCACGTGATCTTGCTAAGTTTTTTTGAGTTAGCAAGGAAATTCGTAAAGTGCTATGTTAGTTACGGCAGAGAATGTCTAATAGGAAGAGAATTGGCACTCTCTGCTTACTTCCGGTTTCTGGACTGGCTGCAGTAACACGTCTCTGTCCATGCGGGGGCGCTCGCAGGCGAGTGCAGAATGAATGGAGGTCTATGGCGAAAAACCCTCAAAATCCACTTTTCTCAGAATATAATTTTTTGTCTAGTAATTTGAATGTTGTATTCGAAAGGAGATGCAAAGAAATTACACATTGCTGGGTGTTAGATTTTTTAGAGTCACTTATTTGGTTTAAAAAGTCTTTTAAAATGTCAATGACGTCAGAATGCTGACGTCATTAGCAGAATGCTAGCGTGTTATGGGCAACAACAACTCAACCTGTAAGAAATCGAAAAGAAATAAGTACTCGTTCATTCAACTTTCGACCTATAACCCATGTTGAACTTGCAAAACCTACAATAAAATCTGAGATTTCTCAACGGCAATCGGGTGAAAGAGACACATTTAGCCATCTAGCCCCATAGACTCCCATTCAGTCTGCACTCGCCCGCGATCACCTCCAGTGGAACTCTAATGGAACTGCAACCAAGATCGATACAATGGGGCTAATAGGAAGTGCCAAGGCTCTCCGTAGACGGGCTCTGGTTACGGAAATCTCATAAGCTACTTTATTTTGTAGTATTTTTTAAGTGTCACATGATCTTGTTATTTTTAGTTAGCGGGAAAATTCCTAAGCTACCATGTTATTTAGCATTTTTCATTGTCACATGATATGAAAGCTTTAGCGTAAGTTCTGCCAGGAAGACTCAATTGTTACGTAACTTACCTTCAGATCTAAAAAATCGTGTTCTAATACTCGTAGTATAAAAGATCGGTAATCACACATGTCTGAGTTTGCAGATGCTGACGCCAACATTCACCTCCACCCTCCCCACCACCACCAGGATGTTCCATTCCCATATGGGGGGAAGTGGCACATTATTTTGAACAAATCCATAATTTAACCCTTTCACAGCTCTCCATGTTACAGCATGTATGGCACACTTCTAAATCCATCAATAAAATTGTTTTGATCAGAAGCCCACAATCTCCACAAGTGCCTGGCTGAGAATTATAATTAACTGGACTTTGTTCGTAATCAATTGCATAGTCAATCTCCACTTTAAAAATGTCTCGGCCATTGAAAGAAGGGATTAACCTCATTATTCAGGAAATGAAATTAATGAAGTAGATAAGCATAGCCTTGCACACTGAATAATTCATTCACGGGGTATTAAAGTCCTTCTGCCCTGGCCCTCATCAGAATAAACACACTGACCCCTGTAACACGTCCACTGCATAGTTGCCAAGCACTCGATGATTATATTAGTATTGTATATCGGCGCCAAAGGTTAAAGGCTGTTGAACTGTGATGGAGGGCTCTAGTCCAAGATTTAAAACATTTAGAAGGGTTACAAACTCTAAACAAATATTTCTGGTTTATTTTCTACCAATCCCACATGTGATTGAAGGAGTGGCCCATTTATTACAAGCAACAATGTTGTTAACAATGAGCAGAGTTTAATTATGCATACAATACTTAATTTATCAGCACAGGTGAAGCTGCGGAGATATCTGAAGACGAACAACTATCTGGGAAAGGACTGCAAAAGGACTATTACTTCCTGATGAAGGAAATCATTTCCCCTCGGAGACCTTTATCTAATGAAAATTCATCTTTAGCGCTAAACAAGAACAAATAATTGACCATCTAAGCTTGAAAATTAAACAGTCGACTTGTATCTTGCTTCATTCTTTTCATTTCTTCATAAGCAGATTTCCCAGGTGGCCACATCTGAAGGTCAACCAGACGGCGGTACCTCATCCTATTTGAAAATTGTGGCACAGGAAAATCCAGTAATTTAATTTAAAACAGAAGAGGTTTTTTTTTTCTCCATTTGCTTGAGGTCACCGGCTCCGCCTTCATTGTAGGTCACTTTCAGTAAGAAACGTAATATGCGCAAACTATGAAAGATCTCTATTAATATTTGACCCTTCCAATGGCCCAACGTTTGATTCGGGGGGTAAAAAAGCGTGCCCTCTGAGGGAATATCTTATTGTCATTCTGCATTATGAATTTAATTCTAGATAACTTCAGCCTACTTTATCGCCGACTAAATTGAGTGTGTGGCTGCAGGCGAGTACCTTCAGATTGAAGGTACACTCAGGGGAACTTGGTTACATTAGCAAATGTCATGGAGCAACCAAGTCATTCAAAACTTTCCCTCTTTTCTTGCCCATGCGGTGCAAACTACTTTTTGAGTACAGTTAATGTTGAAGTGTTCGCTCTGGCCTCTGACAAGTTGATAACGACAGTCCAAGGACGCTTGTTCACCGCTTTCTTGAGTAAACAAACACTGAATCTAGTCATCGTTGACACTGAAAACTGACTAGTACAAAATATTGTATGGTTTTTCTCGCCATTCTATTTATTATTATTTTTTGGGGGGGGGGGGATAATTTACCCCATAAATCCCATAATTTACCCCATAAATCCCATAATTTCCCAAAATCCCATAATTTACATTTATAATGATTTTCTTCTTTCAAACAAACACAGTCGCAGTTATATTAAATATCAGCCCAAAAAAGTGCATCTATCCATCATAAAAATAATCCATTCGGCTCTAGGGGGTTAATAAAGGCCTTCTGAAGCAAAGTGATGTGTTTTTGTTAGAAAAATATCCATATTTATAACTTCATAAACTATAATCACTGGCTCCTGGTAACGGCTTTACGCGAGTCTAGTTCCGGTGGAAGAGTGACCTCTGACCCGACGTATTGACGAACGTGGAAGTGTAGAGGATATAGCAAAACAAAACACCGGTCATGAATTTGAATGAAATTAATGCAACGAGAATTTTTAAAGAGAAATGTCAGAGGGTTTCGATATAAGAGAAGAGCTTGAGTTTGTTGCCCAGCCATTTTTGTTTGAACCGTGAGAGGCATCTACTTTCTCACCTAAGCTTACGATACTCCTACATTCTACGTTATACGTTGGGTGAGTTACCGGAAGCCAGTGATTATAGTTTATAAAGTTATAAATATGTATATTTTTCTAACAAAAACGCATCGCTTTGCTTCAGAAGGACTTTATTAACCCCCTGGAGTTGTATGGATTACTTGTATGATGGATGGATGGATGGATGGATGGATGGATAGGCTTTTTTGGGCTTTAAAATCTAAGGTACCATTCACTCCCATTATGAAGCTTGGAAGAGCCAGTTTTTTTTTTTATATATATATAAGTTTTAATATAACTCCAACTGTGTTTGGCTGAAAGAAGAAAGTCTTAAACACCAAGGATGGCTTGAGTAAATTATGGGATAATTTTTCAGTGTTGGATGAACTAACCCTTTAACACCAAGAACGATAACTATAACGATAACAATATTAGTGTCCACACCAACTGATATTAACATTGTGTTTATTATAAGCGTGCTTCAGTTATGTTACGTTTAAACGTTCAAGCTCTTTAAAGTCAGGTGGATTCTGATTGGCTTTTATCATTCACGTCTAAGCTCCATAAATGCATATGTACTGTTTCTGTACTGTCTATATTTTGGGTTTGCGATCTTGTCAAGATGACCAAGTGTGTTCAGTCGGCCAAAAGTTTTCAATATCTTTCTTGACCTTAGCTTGATCCGACCAGACGCTGAATCATTAACAATGTAAATGAATACCCGAGACAACGACCCAGGTACACAGCACCAGCAATAATCAAAATGTCATTAACGCTCGAACTCATTCGCCTAATGACCCATCCCTGATTGCACCGTTAAAAAGTCACAGAGTGTAAATTCATGCAAAACACACCCATAAACAATTGAAGCATAAGCACGTGCCTCCATGACAAACCTATTCAATTGGTTATTTATTATGTGTGTAATTCAGACAGATTGACTTGTGGGAATAGGTTGGGCTCCATATTTTAGTGCCTGCGCTTGAGGACGTTGGTAAACACTTAAGCGGTTAGACTTTCTAGTCGATAAGCCATTTTATTTTACATTCACCGGCTCACATTAAATAAATATTACCAGGTAAATCCAACCCAGCGGCTGGCAGGCTCTAAAAATAAAATGACCCATCCTTGACTGGGAGAGGAAAAGGCTCCATGGATTGGCGTCGAGTGAGCATGACTGGGGGTCTGCCGAGCCGCGGGTGGGAGCGGGCATTATAATCCACATGTCATGTTCGGGACGCGAGAGGCCTTTATCTCCTCGCTGCAGATACACGCAGGCCGCCGCCGTCATCTCTGAAAAATGCACAGCACAAGGACGGAGGTATGTGCTAACCCTAAGCCACGGGATAAAAACTTGGCAATCGGTGTGTTTGCAAACACAATACATATTCAATTAGAGAGTTAACACTGCTAACACGCAGCTTAGCAAGTGGCGCTAATTGCGCGTTCATGCTATATAAAATGGTGTTTATCATCTTAGAAGGTGTGACAGAGTCAAGTATGTGCCAGTGAGTTTAAATATGGATATTTTCAGGTCATATTTTCTAGGCTCGGCTAGATTTTTAGCATATTCTAAACTATTTAAAAGGATATCGGCTACACAGCTAACTTGCAGTCTAGCATACTACCATATTTTCCAGAAGATAAGTTGAACCTGACTATAAGTCGCATTGTTGAGAGAAAATCAGTGTATAAGTAACATTACTACATCCAGAAATAATGTAAAATAATTGTAGATAAGAGAAAATGCTTACAAACATTATAAACACTTTAAACATGTATGTTTTTTGAACAGCAGTTTATAGTAATAACGTCACTCAAAAAGGACCTAAAAACACCTGAAAATAACAAATAAAGTAGTTCATATGATTATATTCAGTCTTCTGAAGTCATATGATGATTTGTGTTTGTTCTTTTTTTATACAAAAAAAGCTAAACGAAAAAGGTGATTATGAAATCCCACAATTCAGACTTTTTTCCCTCACAATTCTGACATTTTCCCTCACAATTCTGAGTTTATATCTCACAATTCAGACTTTTTTCCTCACAATTAGTTTATATCTCACAATTCAGATTTTTTCCCCTCACAATTCGTAGTTTATGTTTCACAATTCTGACTTTTTTCCCCCTCACAATTCTGAGTTTATATCTCATAATTTTGACTTTTTTTCTCTGACCTCTGAATTGCGAGATATAAACTCAGAATTGTGAGAAAAGTCTGATCTGTACTATTATCGCAACTGCCGAAAAAAAAAAAAAAAAAAAAAAAAAAAAAGTTTGAATTGTGATATAAAAAGTTGCAATTAACTTTTACATTTTTGTTTCTGTGGCGCAAACAAGCTTCCATAAAAAGTACTAATTTACAATAAAATAACTTGCGCAAAAGTCCTCCAACATACAAAAAGCTAAATATGTATAAAAAGCACAAAAAAAAGGAAGCAAAACATACAGTGGGGGGAAAGTACAATTTGTCAAAAACTGCATACAGTTCCATATCTTCTCTAAAAAGACATTTCCTCTACAAGTATTCCCAATATATTTTTTGCCCACGTTTTTCTTTTTTTCTCTGAATGATGAAACAGTGCTGACTTTCACATCTATTATGCACCTCATCTTATGGTCCACACCGCACAGCTGGAAACCTCCCGCACAATGTCACAGCGGCACCATAATTGGACGTTTCTATACACCACTGAGCAGAAATCGGAGCCGCACTTTGCATGCCTCCCACTAAATTGAAGGCAAATCCAGAAGCGCAGACATCAATCAGTCCTATTGAGTGGGCCACGTGCTGTCGAGAACACAGCCGTGTCAGATAGAGATGCTGTGGTCCCGTAGGGTCCCGCTTAAATCTGCAGAGCTTTGATCGATGGGAGTAAAATGACACTGAGTGACATCTTCATTTGAATCTGAGAATACCCTGATGGAAATGCTCAAGGTTTTCCCTCAGCTTTATTGTGATCTGTAGATTTTACTTGTTTCCTTTAATATCCATCTGTTAGTGTCAAAAACAGGCAATAATTGCAACAAATTTGCTCTCTGTAAATTAGGCGTTTATTGAAGCCCTTATGTGCCTCAGAGTAAAATATAAATTAAGAGATTAAAAACAAATTGTAATTTTGTGAGTCAAGATTTTGAGAGAGCAATTACAAGAAATAGTCACAATTATTGGAAGATACACAGTTGCAATTATGAGAAAGTCTAAATTAAGATATAAAGATACAAAAGAGATATTGTCTCAATTGTTAGAAAGTTGCAATAGTGAAAAACAATCACAACTATGAAAAAAGAGCAATTATGAGATATGAAGTCGTGATTGTGAAAAAGTTCCAAATTTTGAGAAACAAATGTGCAATTATGAGATATGAAGTCGCAATTGTGAGAAACAAATTTGCAATTGTGAAAACCAGTCACTTATGAGAAACAGCTGCAACTGTGAGAGACAAAGATGCAATTGTCAGAAACAAAGTCGCAATTGGCTTTTGATTTTTTCTGAGGTCGACATTAGGTGTGATTATTCATGTTGGTGCACTGTTTGTCTTTCAGTTAATTAACTACATGACATTATTTATGGTTCTGTTGTATTTTCATGTCACTGATCACAAACATTATTTGTCTAAATGTCACGATTAGTGACTTGCTCTCATTGCCGGAAACCCAGGATCTGAAATCTATAAATCTCTTGTGTGGCTGACCGTGAAGGCTAAAGCAGGTATCCACTGGGACGCAAGATGGATAATCTGAACGCCGACCAATTCATCCTTCCCACAAACCCACTATCTTTGCCTCTAGGGGCTAAATTTGCATTATGTAACCAGATGTTTGTCCTCTGCCATGATCTACATATACGAGACCTGTGTTTACATGACTACTATGTGTGTGCTTGGACATGTAGGCTATTCATCAAACTTGAAGGGGATAAAATGGCTAAAAAAACCCTGCCTCCGCGACAAAAACAATAAAATAACCCCCAGTCCCATCAGAGAACTTCTTCAAAGAACGTGTTCAAAGCTTTCTGGGTACCTTGGGAAAAGGTTTATTACCAACGACCAATTTAAGTTAGCTTGTTTGCCCCCAAACTAATACAGCCGTCAACATGAAACAAAAGAGACCAAACAAACCATAAAAAAATATCTCAAACCCAAACATCAGATTATGATTTACAAACTTGAGTGTCGGGCTTTGAAATGCAAACAGATCCCTGTGGTGTGTTTGGGCCTATTTAAGTCTGTTAAACGTCTGTTTGCGTTATGAGGTTCTTTGGTATCACGTTAAAGACTTGATGTGTTTTGATTTTTCTCTGATAGAGCCAAAAAAACCTCAAGTCAACGCAAAAACAAACAGCATGTTTCAATGACTTCAGAGAGCAGCAAAGACTTCAGATAGTGAATAAACACGTCAAAACGCAGAGAGTGACGCCTTTGAGAGTTAGCAACATGCTGCTTTTAAAGTGTTTACAACAAAAAAACACCTAATTTGATATTTGTGTGCTTCGATAAAACCCATTAACAGGCCACGTCACCGCTTGCAAACGCCAAATTCAGTAAACGTCCAGATTTTTACTCTGATATTCACAATATCTCGCTAGCAATGCCTTGCAATGCCTTACGCCTTTGATGTCACGCATTTGCCAGATGCCTTGATTTCCATCTCCGGCCCGTATCAGATCTTCAAAGTGGTTGTTTTATATGGATATTTGTATTGTTCTTGCTCCGTGGTTGAACATATGCTAGCCAAGGGCACTGCATTTTTAATCTCGTATTTGTTTTAATTAATAAGGCACGTCAAACTTCGCCGCACACACACGTCTTTAAATGGAGGTCTCGCTGTAAACATATCTGGGGGTCTATAATGAAGGTTGTATTGGGAGCCAGCGAACAGTATAAGAAATTATTTTCTGATAAAGACGGCATAGGTTCTCAATTATGAACTATCGTGCAATGCGAAACCTTGCACCTCTATGAACCAATTAGTTTGTGACTTGCCAAATCATTTATATGTAAATTGCAACTTTCGCAATGGAACTCACTCTCTCGCCACAAAGTACAAACAGACGGCCGAATACATTTATTTACAGATGGCAGAGTTGGTTTATAAATCTGCCTCTGGTCTATTCATCCACCAAAGTAGATGTAATTATCGAGCCCTTCTTCGAAACCCCTCTTCATCTCCTGAGTTTCAAAGGAGCCCATCTGACAGGCCATGAAATCATAATTTTATCAAAAGAAAACAAATGTTTGAATGAATATTGCAAAATGAGAACAATGACTAATGAATTCTAATGAGGGGAACATTATGGCGCTTTCATCCGGCGAAGGAGATAGCAGCGGTGGGAATGATGTCACTCCTGCCAGCCTGGCGAACACAGGATATTGTTGTGAGAAGCTTTATTTCATTCCTTATTTATTACTTGCTCACATTGTGGACATTTTATTAATGTAAATACTCCATTCTATTTTGCAACAGTCTGCTAAATTGGCGTCTAAATTGGCGCTGTAAATAGTCATATGTATACAGGGCCAAACATTAACTTTTTGCTCACCAGCCACTGTGGCTAATGGTTTTCCAAATTTACCAGCCACTCAGCATTATCACTGGCAACAATTTTGACATCGATACCATGAGGAAAAACTTCCATAAATATATATTTTTTATATTATCTCATAATGTGATATATTGGGCTGCTGTCACTTTAAGACCTGACACGCGGATCCATTCTACTGTTACACATGCGTTTTCTTTCTCGACTGTTTACGTTCACTTAAAACATAACTGACTGTGTTTACGTGAATACACACCAAGACTGCCATTTTTACATTATTTTGTGTGTATTTGACTGTTTAAGCGCAATAAGCTGCGAAAAAAGAACTCGATCTAGTACGGAGAGGCGGCTTTTTGTGCGCACACGTTGGGTGTGAGGACCATAGATATCATATAATAAAGGCTAGATGTCTCGTCCGCGCTGCTGGCCAATGGAGGTCGACGTCCGCACACGGCAGCCATCTTGCCACAGGGAGCTTGCTCACTCGTAACATTGTGTTAATGGTGCATGTACTTTTTAAATAACCATAACTTGCTCAATTTTCTACCGATTTTCAAACGGTTTAGTTTGTTATAAATGTCAGAGATGTAGTTATGACACTGCATACTTATCAGTAAATATAATATTATTTAAACATGTTCAAGCATCCATAATTATAGCCACGTTAATAACGTTTGTAAGAAACCAAACCGTTTGTAAATCCGTCAAGATTTCAGCGAGATAAGAGGATTTGTGTTCGTGCTGATCACTCACCTTACTCAGATACCACAGAGCTTGCCAGAAAGCTTCCCTGTGACAAGATGGCCGCCGGTGTGATGCCGTTCGAGACTCCGCCTTAAGACATCTAGCCTTATATGGATATCTATGGTGAGGACAACATCTGCGGGAATGAGTAAAATTCTGCGCAATACGCGCAATCCCATGCCGAAATTCAAGCCTGGTCACATCAACAATATTGATCCGGAGCAACACGAGTTGAGTGAGTTGAAACGAGTGAGTGAGGGGAGGCAGGTTTGTGTGTCAACTCGCTGTCGGAGAGATCATAAGAGAGCGAGAAAGCGTAGTATCGTATGTGTGTATTCTGCGGGAAATTAATATTGGAAGCGTCTCAGATATTTCAGTATCGATATGTATCGAAAAATCTATATTTTTGACGACACTACAATCGGCTCGAATTCGGACGAAAATCACACAGTGTATGCCTGACTTAAATGAGTCTCAGATGGTTCTGATTAAGTTTCCTTTCCTAAATAAGACAATTGTGTATGAATGAATGTGGATAACATAACTGGAAAAACAAGAAAAATACTAGAAGCAAAACTGCATTAGATATTATGACTTCACGTGTCTTGTTTTTAAGCATACTGAACATTACTGAATTTTATAATAAAAAAATAATAAAATAAACAAAAACTAAATTATTTATTTTAGGCCAACTTAAGAAATTATGGATAATAAATAATATAGTGAAAATATAAAACATATTGGAATATACGCTTTCTGACAGCTCTTAAACAATTTAAAAATATCTAATTATATACTGTGCCATTAATTTAGTCTACAATGAGAAATATTTAAGTTTGTATTAAACTTTAGACTTCTGATTGCAGACAAAGTGAGACATCTCTTCTGAGACTGCAGAGGGGACACATGTGAGTTTACAGCAGTCTTTTTTTCTCAGGAGAAAAACCTGCAAAAAAATAAATAAAAAATCTCTCTTTTAATCTCATTGCTGTCCAGGGAAAACAAATGAGATAATAAAGAGATCTTATTTGTGATTTTTCTTTCTAATGGGTACATATTGCGATTGAAATATTTTGTTGAATTTGCAGTTCAGGGCAAGATCAATTCAAGCATCGGAAAATGAAAACAGAAATACGATAAAGATTGAATGGGAGTGTTTAACTTTCACATAATGGTGATAAACAACTGAGCACCATCACATACAGATCAAATACATCCACTATCTTCTCGCCCACAAAAACACCTTAGGGTCGGGACAAACACGATTTCTCCAGAACTACTGACAAATTTCTCCACAGTTTTGTTCAATATACAAAGACCGTAGACAAATGGTCATGGATGACTTTTCGTTTGCACTCCTCCTGTACAGATGAGTCCATAATTTGTCCAATCTCGAATGATTGTATGATATTTTAATTGCCATTTGACAGATGATTGCTGGGTAAGTAGGCTTTGATATGGAAAAATTGAAGAGGAGTTGTCTGCAGAGCTCTGGGTTTCCTTGGTAACTTCAAAGGCCCGTCCTTGAATGAAGAATCACCCTGTAAAGTGCAAGTGGTGGTGTGGAGCTTCTGAAAAAGAGGACAACATGAGAGGACAGGAAAATGAGGTCATATTTATGTATGTGAATGTTAGGGATGGAAATCAGATTCTAGATTCCACAGATTCGTGCTCCATTTGAGCTTTCCAGTTTCCATTAAAGTTTTCTTAAAGGGTTAGTTCACCAAAAAAATAACTTCTGTCATTAATTACTCACCCTCATGTCATTCCAAACCCATAAGACTTTTGTTTATCTTCGGAACACGAATGAAGATCTTTCTGTCCGTCCATTGACAGCTACGCAACTACCACTTTGACGCTTCAAAAAGTTCATAATGAGATTGTAAAACTAATCCAAATGAATTGAGTGACTAATCTGAATGAATTGAGTCAAAATTTTTGGAAGAGACACAAACGCTTTTTATTTAGGCTTTTATTCACATATAAACATCCATTAACTCACACATCAGTTGTGGTTAACGGAAGCTCAAGCATGTTCACTTGACATGCGAGAACCAATGTGGTTCATTCTCGTGTTACGCAGCACATTTGAGATTCTGCAAGAACCAATGAGGTTCATTCTCGTGTTACGCAGCACATTTGAGCTTCCACAAGAACCAATGAGGTTCATTCTCGTGTCACGCAGCACGCTTGAGCTTCAGCTAGAACCAATGAGGTTCATTCTTGTGTTACGCAGCACGTTTGAGATTCTGCAAGAACCATTGAGGTTCATTCTTGTGGTACGCAGCACATTTGAGATTCTGCAAGAACCAATGAGGTTCATTTTTGTGTTACTCAGCATGTTTGAGATTCTGCAATAACCAATGAGGTACAAAAAGTACTTTTTAAACAGACACCTGATAATTTGAATTACACAAACAAATATTTAAAAAAAAAACTTTTTAATTTTACCTCTAATTGTACTGAATTGAAGCGTCACAAGCCTCAAGTATAGTAAATAACTTATGACTTCGAGATTCATGACTCATTTAAAATAATTCATTAAAAAGAACCAGTTCTTAAGACTCATTTGTTTGCTAAATAAAACTTAATTTGTTGTTATGGATGACCAGCTAGAACAATTCAATATAAAGATTTATTGTCTTTCTTTTATTTCATGAAATTTCTTTAAAGAAATGATTGCTGAGGTTGTTTTTTGTGCATGCTATGTTTATGCGTTTGAACTAAAAAAGTTAATGTTTTAGTGCGCTTTGGAATATTATAATTCATCATAAACAACATAAATGATCCAAAATTCAGCCTTTAGCAAAACTATAAACCAATAGTATAAAGAAAAATCGAATAAAATCTAATATATGCCATCATACCTGAGGTTTCAGTTATGATAATTTAATTTTGGTGTAAATAACATAAGTGGGTCTTTATCTCCATTGAGTTTTACCCAGTCTTCCTACAATTAACTTTATCCAACCCGACATTGCTCTCCATTTCTTTTCCTCCCTGCTTCTCTTTCTGCCAGTGTTCATTAAAAAAAAAAAAAGAAGAAGAAAAAAATAGATACTGAATAGCTCCACTTTTAAATTTGACAGTCTGTTACCTTTAGTCCCGCCGGTGAGGTAAAGCAGGGTCTGTTCAGTTAAGGATTTATAGGGAAGAATGTCTATATTTACATTTTCTGAAGAAAATTAGAATGTTACAAAACTCACCGCCACATTGCAGGAGTGATTTCCAGGGCATTGTTCTTGGTGGCTGTTTACTTACTGTCTGGTCTGTACTGTACTGAGTCTGATCAAGTCTCCATGATATTATGTTCACTAAATAAAGCTAGAGACCCTCCTACAACTATGCTGAAAAATATCTTAATCCAGCCTAAGATTGGCTCAAGCAGGTCTTCCAGGTGAGAAGTACTCAAAAACTCAGTAAGATCAGCAAGACAGACCAGCGCAAGTCCCCCAATAAACTGACAAGTGTCCAAAACCCCTCTGAAACCAACAAACTACAAGCCTGAGCCGTAGACAAAACGCCCACAACCTCTCTAAACAACCACAGATAACAAATGGCCACTAGACTAAAATTGAAATCCTACACCAGCCCGAGCAGCTGACAAATGCCCAAAATCCTCTAAAACATAATTGCTGACAAGTGCCCAAAACCCCTCTAAAATAACCAAGCTAGACCAGCCTGATAAGCTGACAAGTGCCCAACACCCTTCTGAAACCAGCAAACTAGACCTACCCGAGTACCTGCCATCTAAAACTACTATAGCTGACTTTATGCCCCTGCTAAAACCAGCAAACTAGACCAGGCTGGGCTGCTCACAAGTATTCAAAACCTCTCTAAAATAGCAAACCAAACCAAACCAGCCAGACCAGCTAAAAAGTGCTAAAACCAGCAAACCATACAGCTAGAACATCAGTAGCAAACATTCTTAGGTTGTTTTAACCCAAAGTATGTGCAACATTATAGTGATTGGCATTTGAATATCAAGTAACTTTATCATCTTACTATGATTACAGCGAATGGAAGTGGAAAAATAAGACCATTCAGAAGCAGATGGGTTCTTGCCAAATGCGGCAGACCACCGTTAGGCATCTCTGCCCGCTTGAACGGTGAAATCACATTAAAAAAGTCGATTTTTACCCACATCCCTCCATCTCAGGTGAGATGTCTGATCTTATGAGCACATATTCCAAAGCGGATTTAACTGACACATGCCTGGTTAGGTAGCTCCGATAAAGCTCTGCCCACAGGTATGTGTCTCTTTTCATTGTGTAGGCAGGCCGAAATCTCCTCGGAGGCATCCGCGAGTGGAAAGCGCCCGCACAGGCTGTCATATCACATGATTATTTATTTTTTTTTGCACTTTAAAGAAGCAGCCATGTGACTGATCCTCTCCCCACATCTTGGACGGAATGACTCTGGCTGATTATTTCTTGTTGGGTTTTTTCGTCTTCGTGTGCTTCCTCTCCAAGGAACGACAAGAGAGGGCCGTCGCATCACAACTGAGAAGTCCATGCTGTTTGGCAGAGAGGATTAATCCAGGGCTTACTCTTAGCTCCCGCTCTGTTTATCCATGGTGGAGAAATTGCTATTCATGAAAAAAAGCGCAGTATTTCCATGGTTGGCTGAGGCTCCGGGCATCGGTGTGCACATCTTCCCTGGATGTAAAAAAAAAAAAAAGAAGAAAAAGAAAAAAAGAATTGATTCAGAATCAAGTAAACAGCTCCAAATGTCAACACAATTACTGCAATTGGCATTAGTTTCATTACAGAAGTTGCTCATTCTAGGTTGGAATTGTCATGCTTATCGAGAGTAATTAAATGCTGCGTCCTGACTGCTTACATGTGGCCTAGAAACGGCTATTTTTGCTCACTTGTTTGGATTCAACCAAGTTTCTTTTTTCGTCTTGGAATGGAAAACAAACTGAATCCATTTTTACACAAGGTATGTTTATTAAAGGGGTGGTGTGGCGGAAATGGCAGAACCTGATTTCACCAAGTGCAAAATGTTCCTGGATCAACATCTTTGTTGATCCTGGAACAAAATTCCATTCAGCCAATCAGATTTGAGGGACAAGTTTACAGTTTATGTCAAGGTTAGGCTTACAACCAGGGTCAGGTGATTCTACATTACTGTTATTCACCTATCATGTCCCTCTGATTTTAGGGATACGTTATGGGTAGGGTCAGGTTTAGAGTTAGAGATATGGTTAGGAATACATTTGAATGTTGTATCAGCATCAAGTATGTTGGCCCTAGGAACGCGTCTAACTCGGCAAAATCAGGACGTGGGCAAATAATAATAATAATAATAATAATAATAGATAAATTGCTTGATTACCTGTATTATCGCCCAGATCTAATCTGCTAAATACGACTATATAACATAAAGGTACTATAAAGAAATTAAAAACATTAACATCATTATTTTCTTTAAGGATTCTTTAAAGAAAAATAACAACAAAGACATTTCTTTTTTTCAATAACGAATTGTTTACAAAAAGTTGTATTAAGAGGCTTTCATTAGGGGCTTTTGCACCGGAGGAACCTTTTCATAGTTCCTAGAACTATTGGCGGAAGTACCCGTTTTTTGGCGTGTTCGCACCACAGGAACTGGAAACGATTTTAGTTCTAGGAACTCCTTTTGGGGGAACTAAATTAGCTCCTACTTCAGAGTAGGATCTAACCCAGTACAATAGGAACTACCAGTGACATAAGTGTGTGTTGATTGGCCAAACGCATGCGAAACACCAGCACCTGCCATTTTCACACACAAAAAAAAGCTTCACACTTCAGCATTCCTACCATAGACTGTAAAAAATATGGACAAAGCGTCTGTGACGTCACCCATAGACTTTCTGAAGAACGGGTTTGAAGCCGTTTATGGGGGTATGGGCGGCGCCATCTTGTAAAATCTTGGGAAATCCTAACCCCGCCCACCTTCTGACGCAGCGCGCGTCACTCGCTCGCTCTGCTACTTCGGTTATCTCTGTGTATATTTAGGCAACGAAATATGTTATAAAACACCATACTAACTCTTTTCGTTTTCATTTAAAGAAATCTTAAACATTATAGCCACACAAATGTGGTTCAGGCAACGCGTATTGATTATATTCACTGCACATAACGTTTGCCTATTTATAAAAAAACAAACAAAATATAAAACACAAACCTGCCTCTTTTCGTTTTAAATATAATATAAAAATATTAAACATTTTAATATGGTCCAGGCAATATGTGCATTTGTACTAAACAACAGATGTTGCACTAAACAACATTACAGATCATATTCGTTGTATTAAAATTTAAAATGACAAAACTCAACCCAGTCTCTTTTTGTTAAATTTCAGTTTGATCAATATTAGCTATTATAAAAGTATAAGTAATAAGGTACAAGAAGCTATACAAATAAAGCAAACAATTCTGTCAAACATACAAAGTCAGCGCTCGATCTAGTCTAACCATACAATGGTAAAGTTAAATAGCTTATAAACTTATGAAACTTCCCCTCAGCCAAACCGATTGGCCAGGGAACAAATTATAGATTTACAAGACCAAAAATCGCCCGTTAGATATACACAAGACAAATTATATCTCATGTTTAACCACTACAGAGACGTCAGAGACAGCGGCAAACGTCCGAACGACTAGCCGAGGAAAGGCTGTACCAGGCGGGGTACATGAACGCCGAGCGCCCGGTCATCGCTGGATCTCACAACTGGATACAATTTTCATAAATCTTTATAAATAAACCACAGATTTGAGCTTTAAACAACTACATTCTCGCCTGAAAAACTCTTAAAACTACATTTCATGATACAGAAACAGTAGTATTATATGTAAACTGTATTAAAAAATGGCGCTTCTTATGTTGTCATTCTCCGTGGTGCTGCCTTGTCAGCTGTCAATCAAGCTGTCAATCAAAGTTAACCACACCCTTATTGTCATACATTTTATATCTAAATACGATCTAAACTAACGAGTTAGAAAAAAATTCACAGCCCTCATGGTTGTCAGGCACTCGGAACCTATCGAAAAATACAATAAAAGTCCATGGGACCAACCTGTAAAAACATGAATTTATGCTGTGAAAACGTACATTTTAACATGGGGGCTATGGACATTTGCTCCCTTTTGGGACCTTCCCCTAGCGGATTTTCGATGTATTGCAGTTTTTCGCACTTCCGGGTAGGCTTCATTTTTCAGATCAGAATGTTGCCGCTTGATTCCTACATTTAGTTCTCAGGGAATGACCATGGTGGCTAGTTACTATAACTACTGTACCCAGTGCGAAAGCAACTATTGTAGACTATACACATTTCTTTGCTCAAGTTTTACTTCTGAAACATTCTAGAAACTAAAAGAGCATGAAAGAATTCTAATCTTATCATAAGGTTTGTCCTTATATGACTTAATATAATATAAAACACATCAAATATAACTCTAGAGAGTGGGCAATTTCCTTAGGCAGTTCTTTTCGTTTTGCCTCTCCAATCCGAAGCACTCTGAGCTGTCTGAGTCACCTTTACATCTCATCCGCGGCAGTTCTCCAGGGCCACAACCGTTTTTCTCCTGGGTTCAGCCTGGTCCTACCTCCTCTCCGACCTTCACAGGCCTCCCAGGCCTCAACGTCATCTCCAACATTAGCTGGAGAAAAATTAGTCCCCCCTCCTCTGTAGTCAGCTCATTTTTCTTGTGCTGTCAGAACGTATGCGGGCGTGCAGTCTCGGCCGGGTGTATACCTAAAGTACGTTCGGCCTTTATTTAATCTTAATAAGCTCATATCAGCTAGGCCTGGGTCGTATAAACTCAGACACAGTTTTTGGCAGGGTGACTGCGTTTCTTTTGCACTCTGATCTTCTGAATGCAGTTCTTAGAAACTGATGTTTCAGGGCTCAATATAAGTTTGACTTGATGGCATAAGCCAAGTGTTATTTCATTGTAAAAAAAATTATTTAATGTAAAAAAAAAAAGAAAAAAAAAAGAAAAGAAAGAGATGCATATTGACACACACACATATATATACATACTTTTTTTATAAACTGTATGTGTTTTGGACCAGCAACAAATGTTGGCAGGTTACATAAAAAGTACAACTAGGCCTGCAGATAAAAAAAAAAAAAATATATATATATATAGTTGAGCCCTGCTCTTAGTTTTCCGTTTCTTTCATGTTGTTATCTGTTGTCTCCACTCTTGTTGGCTTAGTTGTCTCCTTTTTTGTCCCGATTGTACTGATAATAGCTCACCAGTGTCAAGAACACTTCGTTCCCTGCCTTGGATCACGGGTATTCAGGCTGCCGTTGAGCTCTTAAACTGATAACGTCATGTACAATATTCAGGCTGGGATGTATTCTTCAAACACTCAAGAGTTCTTTATATCCCTGTCACTTCCTCTCCAGCTAAAATATGCTAATATGAACTCTGCGATCTTGATGTTCTTCTTTGACAGGTACACAAAATGATTGTTCTCATCCATGCTGATTTTGTTCCCTATTTCACAGCTTAAGAAAGAAAATGCTACGCTTTACTGTGTTAAGGAACATACATACAACAATGATTCTTTTAAACTCTAAACTCTAAGTTTTAAGGCTTTTAGTACATGTATATTAGCTTGGAGGCTATATTTGCTAGTGTATTCTTAAAGATTCACAAACTTATAGCAAATACATATTAAAGGGTTAGTTCACCCTAAAATGATCATTTGTCATCATAAAAAGGTCATAATTTACTCACCCTGGTGTTGTTGTAATGATAATTGGCCATTGGTCTTCTGTGCATGTTTTGTGAGATTCTATTAGACTTACCCAGAAAAGGCACACAAGTTGTGAGAAATCAAGACTAAGAAAAACACAAATTCTGGTGCGGTCTGACTAAAATATGAATGCAACGTGAGCCAAAGATATATACATAAATAAAAATATAAAAAAACAGGACGTGATGTCACAAGATGCGTCTCTAAAAAGGACAGAAGGCTGAAGCATACCGGTTTTTTCTCATCATAGACCAGCAGATCTTCGTTTGTGTGCAACGGAGGAATTCCTGCCACTGTTTTGATTTCTTTAGACATTTTATAAATTTTTCACAAATTCTCAGCTGGTCAAAATGTGTCATACGTACGCATACATCATACGTACGCACATACAATGAGCACATTTAGCCCAGCACACAGTTTTGGATGTTCAGTAATGGTGGTGGCGCAATGGATAAGACACATGCCTTTGGTGTGAGAGACCCGGGTTCGAATCCACTGTGAGACACCAATGTGTCCCTGAGCAAGACACTTAACCCCTAGTTGCTCCAGAGGCGTGCGACCTCTGACATATATAGCAATTGTAAGTCGCTTTGGATAAAAGTGTCAGCTAAATGAATAAATGTAAATGTAATTTTCGTCGCAAAATAGTATTTTATATATATATATATATATATATATATATATATATATATATATATATACTGTATATTGCCGAGCTTTTCTGCAATACTGAATCCCCAAGGGAAGTGGGGAAAAAATTTGATGGGACGATAAATTATATTTCTATTAAATTATATTTCAATAATTTTGTGTTCACTCGAAACTTTTGCATTCCCTTGAGAAATGTTTCAATCGCTCACACAAGCTTTGTTTTTTCTCCCACCTCATATTATTTCAACCTGATTTAATGAAATGCGTCTCTATAGCATACATTGTATTTATCGTGCAATTTATACACAGAAATTTGTTTTTACGTGCGTATTACACCATATGCACGTAAAAAATTATTTTCGCGTATAAATTGCACGATAAATACAAATGCCTGCAATGGAGACACATTCCATGAGATCAGGCTGATTATTTTCATCATAAATGTTTTAAAAGTGGATTCAAAGTTTCTTGGCGAATGCAAAAAAAGTTAATCTACTGCTGCAATACACTTAAAATGATGACTAAACAAACATCCACTTTAATCCAAACACGATTTAATATATACTACTGCACCTGGCTAATGCATTTCCAATCAGAGCCCACACATCAACTCCTCCTTCGTTCATATTGAGTTAATTTTACAAGTCATTTATCAACCGAAGTCCTGAAAGAGTCCTACATTCCTATTCTCATTCCATTAAACAGCATTACAAGCAGAACTTAATGCAACGTTTAATCAGAAATGCAGTTCACTGTGCGCAAAGTAGTTCAAGTTCTTTGGCAGAAGCATCAAGATGAAACAGTTGAGGTTATCAGAGTTTGGAGTGGCTCCCAGAATGAAATGTAATGACAGAGAATTCTTCATTCAAGCCGACAGTATAACTTTGCATTATACATGTTTATTTGTGAAGAAATTGCTGATAAGTCTTTGAATTTAAGCTGGGGCCAAATTCATTAAACAGATAAAACACATTTACATGTGGTATTTCAATACAAAGACCCTACAGTATGTAAATTAAACTTATTATACACTACACTTTATTCACAAAACTGAGTGCTATTAGCATGAGGGAATTAGCTGTGCGCTAACAAAACTCAGTACTATTAGCGCTATACGGAAAGTACTAAAACATTATTTGGTGGCCAAACATCACAAAAAACAGATCTAAGATTATAAATTACAACCAACATTTACAACAATCTAAGTGAAACACTAGCTATTAGCGGTTTTCTGAGGTGTTTCCACACAGGTGTGTGGCAGGAATGAACAGGTGGTGTTTTGTCTACTGTGAAACCATTCATCATGAGTGACCAATGACTCGCACACACTGACCAGACACACCACTGCAGAATTTCATCCGCACCAGATGAGGAAGTCGGGAAATGGGTTCGCCAGCTAGTTTCTGAAACAAAAGATTATTTCCTTCTAACTTTTCTGTGTCCTGCTGCAGTACTACAGTGGCATTTTGATATACAATGTGGTACTAAACAGCTTTTTTATTAATAGTACTTTTTGGTCAAATTACATTAGCATGTTTATTAGAATTAGCATATTAGCCTCCCTACAAAACTAAACTTTGTGTATAAAGTTTTGTAATCAAACAATATCATGGTTTATATCAATGGCAACTGACACAGTAAGATACCAAATAAGTTTTGTGTGAGAGCTACTAATATGCAAATTCTAAGAAACATGCTAATAAAAAATCAAAAAAAGGATGTAAAATCACCTAAAAATAGCTTCTCTGTGCAAATGGCTAACCACGTTCATGTCCCGTTGGAATTACCGTAATTGCGAGATAACTTGGAGATCCTACACAGTTCACATCTTTAGACTAAATTATTCGTTTCTATGGCAATGCTCAAAGGAAACTACTTAATTACTACATTAATCAGGCACTGTATTCTCTCACAAAATATTGAGGGCCCACCAGGTAACATCAGCTATAATAAAATGACACATAAAATGCTAATATATGTAAAGATAGATCCCTGGGGGTACAGTTAACTACTGGAACCCCTGCGGTTTGGGTTCTATTTATTGCTGGTTGGAAACTTCCATAAAATTCAGTTTCCAACTAGTAATTACAACTTTGATAAAAGGCTTTTTTATTACTGCAAATTTGTTGTTTGTAAAGGAATTGATCAGCCATGTTTGAAAATCGTCATCATTTACATCAATATCTAAGTGCAAAAGGTATTCAAAAGCTTCAAACTTAAAAGAGATCTTTTTTCATTCTCATCCTCACATAAAGCTATTGCATGAATTTAGAAATGTGGAATAAAGCCGTTTTAGCTTTTTCCCCCAATTAAACAAAACCATATGTTACACTTTATTTTGATAGTCCACTTTAGACATTCTTCTAATTATAAGTAACTTTGCACTACATGTCAACTGACTCTCATTAGAGTATTAGTAGACTGTTAGGTTTAGGGTTAGTAGATTTAGTTGGCATGTAGTTGCAAAGTTACTTATAGTCAGTAGAATGTCTGTTGGGGAGCATCAAAATAAAGTGTTAGCAGATAAGCAGACAGTCTACTAATACTATAATGACTACTAGTTGACATGTAGTTGCAAAGTTACGTATAGTTAGTAGAATGTCTAAAGTGGACCATCGAAATAAAGTGTTATCAAAACATTTATTAAGCCCTATATGGTTTTGTTGTATGGAAAAGAGCAGCTTGAACTTTCTGCAAAACATCTCCTTTTGTGTTCCACTGAATAAAAGCAAGTCATATGGTTTGGAACAACATGAGGGTGAGTAAACGATGACAGCATTTTCATTTTAGGGCTAACTAACTCTTTAACGTTGTGTTTTGGAGATCTAGAGTGGTAGTATTTGTATTCTCTCCACTGAACTGCTGTGAATTTTCTGTAAACAATGTTTCTGCATAATGACCGTTTCAATAAAGCTACGATTTAAAACTCACTATCACTTGTTTTCTATTTACCCACAAGAGATGAATACCTGTGGAAATTACCCACCGTATCATCCTGGTCTCTAATAACAGGCTCTCTGGCAGAATTTTCTTCTTTTTTTTTTTAAATGAAAGCCGGATCTCAGGGGAGTTTATATCCTGCTGTGGGCGGCTATGTCCTCTACACACGAGTGAAAACACTGGCCCTGCCGCAGGCTAAGCTCTGAGCATCTCTCTTGAAATTGCAGTTTGTATTTACAGTGCCCAACAGATCAAGCCCGGGAACATGAAGCAAATGTCCGATCCTTGTTCTGTGCTCTTTAACTGCTGCTGGCAGGTGAGGCATTAGATCAAGCATTCTTCATTCAGCCCCTGTTCATGAATTCGGGTTTGATGCGAGGTGACTTTCCCACAAATCTCTGGTCTGATTTCTTTTCCCAGATTGAAACAGTGACCTGAAGTAATATTTAATAAAGGATTTCTACTGTAGTCCAACTACATATTCTATAGGACAGAAAATTGCAGATTATATATTTAATAATTTTATATATTTTTTCATTTAAATAATAAAATAATAAAGGATTAAAAGGGAGGGAAAAAAGAAATAAGATTGTTAAACTAAGTTTTAGGTCTAATTGTAGTTGTAAAGTAATGCAAACTATCTGCAAATAATATTTTATTAATATATTATGTAGAAAATGCAAAACATTCCTTGTCTTCTCACATTCAGTTATGAACTACATGAAGCAAGTAAAAGATAGCATATTTTCCCCATCATTTTCTATATTTTTATTATGCTAAGCTTTTGTCCAACACAGTTCATTTACACCAATAATACTGACTAATGTTTGAAACCTTTCTGTGACAGATAGCAGTAACATTAAAAGTTTTGGCTACACAGTAAACGTAATATTAAAGCTTAAAGGCACAATATGTAACTTTTTTGCTTTAAAAATAGCAAAAATCACTATATCTATGTTATATTTTTTTTTTTAGTTGTGTACTTACATTATCCTGACTGTTTCCAACAATTTTCAAACCAGGAGAAATTTGTAATTTAATTCGAGAAAGGTCCCGTTTCTTTATTTCCGTTTTGTCGCCGTCAATGGCGTCATATCCGCGTTGTCCCTGGTTTCCGCTCGTATTGTCATAGCAACCAGAGCTATGAACCAGAGCTCTCTGATAGTAACCAAAGCGACTGACGTGGACAACTTTGTAGTTCGCAATGTCTATTTGCACGCTGTTGTTGTTTCGTTCAAACATTATGGACCATGGCAAGCAGACTTTGGATACAAAAGGAGAACTAAAACGAGAATCAATATCAGCGCGGTGTTTTCGAGATGCCTAGAGCTCCCATAGACAGTATATAAACGAGAGCTCCACGTCCGAGACTTCGACCGCTCCTACATGTAACGTTACTTTATTAAACAGGTGAGCACATTTACATAAAACTAATCAATGTTATATAGTTCAACAATGATAAAATGTTAGAATATGATCTGTATGTTATTCTAATGTTGATCTAGCTTACTGCTAGTCTCATACAGACAAACTAACACATACATTTCAACACATTCAAATGCAGTTTAGTGTGCTAGTGTAATGTTAGACCAAGTGAAACAGCGCTGCGTTACCTCTCAAGTTTAATTTGTCTAATAAACTGACCTGTGAGTAGTAATTCTGCGTGTAGTTCGGTAGAATGAAATGTCCATATTCCTTTTATATCCGCGGGACTCGCGTCGCGTGTGGAGCTGATACCTGTCTCTTAGCAATCCCGAACTGCTTCATATCACAGTCATGATAAAAGCATCGATGTATTCAGTCATCCATAAACATTATTAGATCGGTCGGCTTGACGTTGACGACAAGATCCATAATTCTTAGCAAATGTTGCGTCATCAAACTACGCCTTTGTTATTGTAAATAGGTTAGCGACCCCTAGTGGCGAAAAATTCCATACTGTCCGTTTAAATTTCCAAAGCCTCTTTTTTTGTTTGTTGTATACAATTTTTTTTTTTTTTATCTAATTTGCAGTTAAGTAATAATCATTTTTGTTAATGCGAAAACGTAAACTGCATGATGTAATTTGGTTGCATTTATTTTCGCTATCGTTTCTAGAACATTTTTTCAAATGCAACTGCAACCAAAATTTCGCTCCACTAGAGTTGTACGTGAGGGTAAGTCTCAGGGGCTGTTTACACGACACCGTTTTGAACTAAAAACTTTTTATGCGTTTTGGCCGTTCGTTTACTCGACAACGGCGTTTTGGGTGCCTGAAAACGGGTTTCAAAGTGCAAGTTTTTGAAAACGGTCTACAACAAAAACGATGATGCCATGCACATGCGTATTACGTGTTCGATCTATAGTGTTTTATAGCCATCTAATGGCCTGGCAGCAGAATACAGCGTATTTAGTCGTTTTCGTGGATCAGTGTGAATGGGGATCGTTTTGACAATTGTCAAGTCAAGTCAAGTCAAGTCAAGTTTATTTGTATAGCGCTTTTCACAATACAGATTGTATCAAAGCAGCTTCACAGTATTAAATTAAAATAATACAACAAAGTTTGTTTCAAGAGGAATTTATTGATTGATAAAATTAAATGAAATATCCCCAAAATATCCCCAACTGAGCAAGCCAAAGGCAACAGTGGCAAGGAACCGAAAAACTCCATCAAGTGACCTAATGGTGTCCTAAAACTCCATCAGGTGACCTAATGGAGAAAAAAAAACCTTGGGAGAACCCAGGCTCAGTCGGGGGCCAGTTCTCCTCTGGCATTTATGAGCTAGAGGCCGGATTGTAGTTTGAACTGTAGGATTATATGAATGCCTGGCTGAAGAGATGCGACTTTAATCTAGTTTTAAACTGGGAGAGCGAGTCTGAGCAACGAACAGTATCAGGAAGACTATTCCAGAGTTTTGGAGCCAAATGTGAAAATGCTCTCCCTCCTTTGGTGGTTCTGGATATCCTAGGTATGACCAAAAGCCTTGAATTTAGTGATCTTAAAGAGCGCAATGGATTATAGGGTGATAGAAGATCCGTTAAATAGACTGGAGCTAAGCCGTTTAGGGCTTTATAAGTCAGTAGCAATACCTTGTAATTAATACGGAACTTTATTGGTAACCAATGCAGTGATGATAAAATCGGTGTTATATGATAATATTTTCTTGATCTCGTAAGAACTCTAGCGGCGGAATTGTGTCGTCTGTACGCAGAAAACTCAAAGGAAAAACGTATTTTTTATCATATTGTCATGTAAACGTACCCTAAAGCCCGTTGGCTCTAGTTGGATGCCGTCTGTTTTTTTGGGGGGCCGATACAACATGTTGAATCGGCGTCGGGCCGTCGGTGAAAGAGGGAACTCTGATTGGCTGTTCAGCTTAGTGAACGAGTCAGTGCACGAGAATAATAGCAAAACAGCGAGCAAAGAAGTCAAAACGGTACAGATAGAAGGCTGTTCAAATGTTACGTCATCTTACCTGAGTGTTCCTTGGCGAATATTTCAATATTAACATGAGCGGAGTGGAATAAAGAAAGTGTTTAGCAGGATTGATTTTCAAAACGGTAAGCACGCACTGCTTTATTTATGGTTTGTGATTCTGCATCTGCATCTGGTTCACTTCGTTATCTCAGGGAACTAAAGTTACGTTAGTAACCGAAACATTTTATTACTTTTTTCTTTTGTGCCCACTAGGTAGCTAGTATACTCACACTTACATTTTTGGAAGAGATCTCATCTCAAATTGTGTTTAAAAGTCCTTAATGTCTGCCAAGATTTTCCTAAGAAATCAATCAAGCTTTGATAAACAAACTGATCTGAGCTAAACTTTTACTATCGACAATATTTCACTCTTCGGTGGAACCGAAAAGAAGTTGTTCAGCAAAACATTAAGGCATTTTTCCCACATAGCAACAGTAGACGATGACCAGTAGCTGTGAAGATCCTAAAGGGAAATAAAATAAAAATAGTCCATTTGATTTACTGCTATAACTGTATGTCTTATTTGCATCTAGTTTATTCCCCCTTAAGAACTTAAGTAGAAACAACTGAGACAAAGTTTTATAAATGAAAAATAACTGATTAAGGCTCCATTAAAGAGCCATGAAAGAGCAATAAAATGTTCCTCTGGGTTTAGATGGTCCCCTGAGAACTATTTCCCAATACTAAAAGCTTTAATGTCTTTTTAAAAGCCATGAAAAACAATACTCCCAGCATGCCATTATAAATACTTCTTAATCTTCAGGCGTTGTTTCACCCTTGTTGGGAAGAAAGGATATTTTTCTTTATAGTCATAAACATGCGGTCTGCCGGCCTGGCGAGACAGATTGATTGATCAATGGTCATAATGAGATGTTGGTGTGATTAGTGACCGGACGGGCATCTGGCCGCTCCAGATGTCTCGCACCCAGCAGCATCTGATAGATTCTAGCCAGCTCATTGCTCTGTCTCTCTCTCTCCAGGAACACACCATTTCTGTCAGCATCTCACGTACACCCCGAGTTCGCCACCGATCGTGCTCACACACAGTCACAGATTCTCACTTGGGCTTGCTCTCTCTTTTCTCAGTAGCTACACATACATTTTTAGGACAAACTGCAAGATGATCTGTGAAATGAAAAAAGATGGTTTCATATTCCACAATTTTGCCAAGCTGATGTGGGAAACTGAAGCTATGGGGAGTAAAATGTGTGTGTGTGTGTGGGTGTATGTGTGTGTGAGAGAATCAAGGACAGGTCTATCATTATCTGCACTGTAACAGGACCATCATTCATTTGGGAACAGCACGTACTGAGCCAATCAAGTTGGATCTGATTTAAAATTGAAATCAGTCAAACTGTAGCATGGACAAACCATGGTAATACATACTATTTAGGGGTATTGTATATTTATTATGCCACTGGTTTTTGGTGCCTAATTTCACACTTTTATATCAACTATCAGTGGTGATACAGTATTGACATACTAATCAAAAACTATGAGTACCATTGTTTAAAAAAAAATAATAATTATACTGCCCTCTTAAAAAGTACTGTGCAAGTAGCATGGTATAAATATAGTATCAGATGGTAAAACCAAGGTATTTTGTACTACCATGTTTACTGATATCAACTTACTATGACATGATTCTACAAGGTACTTCCAAGAATACCATGGTATTATGATGGTAAACATCCGATAGTACAATAACACTTGTCTGTGTGTGTCTTTGAGCATAGTACCACAATACAAGGTTTTTATATAGAAAAATAAATGTTATATAAGTATTTACATACCTTTATACAGGGTTTTTCAATGAAATGCTTTAGCAAACCCTTGTGCTTCAATTTCAAAAAGTTACTCTGAGGTCTTTGGAGGACAAAAAATGTCTGTGTTTAAAAATTGTCATACAAATGTGAAGCTTTGGAGCACAGACTTACGTTTGGTCTCATTTAAAAAAGAGCCATGGCAGATTATTGTTGAAGTAAAATTGAAGGTAAAAAGTGAAACTCTTTTTTTTTTTTTTTTTTTTTTTTTTTTTTTTACCCATAGAGGTTTAAGACAAAGGCAAGTTTAAGTATTTTTTTTATAATTTATTTTCTATCAAATATAGATTTTGCAAAACATGTTGAACTCAATTTGAGATTATCAACAACAACAAAAAAGCTTTCAGTAAGATTTATTTTTTTTGTCTTTTTTGTCTTTTATTTTTTTGAAGCCTTGCCAACAGAATGAATGCCTTTTAACAAAGACTGCATCATTTTATAGTTAAATGTCCCTGGGTTTAAAAATTAAATTTTTAATGGTTTCAATAGGGACATTTTTGTCCTTAAGGTCCTAAATTCAGTCAGCTTTATTTTACTGAATAAAGTGTGTGTGTGTGGAGTCTATACAGTATAAAATCTGGGGTGTAACAATAACATAATCCCTCCTCCATTCTCTTTGTGTCTTTCAACTATAGGGTCCCCCAAATCCAGCCCTGGGGGGCCACTGTCCTGGAAAGCATAGCTCAGACCCTGTTCAAACTCAACTATCTGCAATTTACTGACTCAGAAGACCTTGTTCGCTTGTTCAGGTGTGTTTGATTAGGGTTGGAACTAAACTCTGATGAGCAGTGGCCCTTTAGGACCAGATATGAGGAACCCCTACAGGATACTTTTCTTATTGTTTTCTCCCCCACCCCTGTACATTTATGAGAACATGGTGCAATGTCTCGATGTTATTAATGATATCCAACTACCCGAAACAAATAGGCCTCAGTACTTGGTAACCTTCAGATCCTTGTCAGCGCGAGAGATTCTTAAACATGATGACAAATATTTGAAGACGCACACTTACTTAAACATTTCGATTCTACCTGTTTGAGGCATCTAAATATTGCCATTTGTGTTATCAGCGCTATTCAGCGGTCCCCGGGGAACCTCCTCTATCACGGGCAGCGAATGACAAGATAAACAGTTGAACAGGACAGGCGGGGATTGATTGCGCGTTTGTGCGATTAAAGCGAGACAGAGGTACATGCAGTCGGGAGGCAATTCGAAAATGGTAATGAAATTTAATGATGCGTGAAGATGGGTTTGGCTTTTTTGTCAGTGAAGAACACAAGAAATAAATGCTTGGCACTAAAGCGATTCGTAGCTGTGGGAAATGGTTGACCAGGGTTGTCGTCAGAGGGAAGGACAAATGGGAACGTTGTTCCGGGTTCTGTGACCCATCGATATAAATGTCGCATGCATGTGGTCACACACGTAGGCTATACATTTAGACATGCTGTGGATCTCCTGAGATGTTTTTTTAATGCATTTGGCAGAGTTGAATTCATTTACAGGATATCTCTGGGACAAAGCAACACCTCTTAAGTGAATGAAAGTCATTGATTTTAATGAAAGTGTGGACCTGCACTGGCAATACCAGATTATACTTTGATAGAACTTCTTAATACCCTTTGAAGGTCAGAAAGCCGCCAGAGGGTTTATCATTAAACTGATCAAATTGAAATCAATATATTATAAGCTAAGCTAAAATCCAGTTAAAAAAAGGAGGAATATTCTTTGAAGGGAAAACTTGGGAATCTGTCATTAACTCACCCTCATATTGTCTAATGTTTTTGGTCTTCTGTGGAAAGTAAAAGGAGACATTTAACAAAATGTTCACGCTCCTTTTTTCTATATGAGAAAAGCAGATGGTGATCAGGAGCTGTGAAGATGCTAAAGGTTAAAAAATGTAAGTCATAAAAATACCCAAATTGCAGCAGTTACATGCAAAGTATCTTCTCTTGTGTTTCAAATCAAGCAATTATATTTCTTATAAATATACAGTATATGCTTTAAAACATTGCAATAGTGACTTGTTCAAGGAAATGTTATGTATTAATTTCTATTACGTTGTCTATTGAGCATTATGTCTAATTTATAAATCCAGATATAATATCTAAATATACTTAAAACACGATCGTTTTAGAAGCCACAATGCATAAGTTATGATGACTTGTTTTGTAACATTCACAATGTATCTTTAATATAGTAGCCTAAGTGTATTTTGTCTTTCTGCATGCCAGATTTTTTAATATAAGTAATTATTTTTTTATAATAATAAAAAGTAATATGAAATACACTTGACATCAATCTATACATTATGCAGCGTTGCAAGTAAAAAAAAAATATATATATGTATTTTACTTAAAAACAAGTAAAACTCATTAATAAGCCATTTTGCAGTGCACATAATTTGTCTGATCAAAAATCACACTGAAAAAGATACCTGTTTCATAAACAAATGACCCAAAATATTGATTTCAGCAGTAATTTGGAAGAAATTCTTACATTCCTTGTTCCTGGTGATAAGGCCTCTACAAGGTTTATGAACCACCTTCTTCACATTAAGTTTGAAAATGACAGTCGACTGATGATACACTCAATTATGATACTCAGATACTAACCTTTCACAATCTTTCTGCCGCTGTGGAGACTTATATGCACATTATAGCATCATTAAGCTTTCGGGACACAAGCAATGTCAGCTTCAGTAAAACCGAAGGCCTTGTTTTTCACAGAGTTGTTTTGCTGGAGACATTATCTCCACTAATTATGGAGACTTTAGCTGAAAGGTTGCTTCACTGCCACATAAAGATAAAACAAATGGAAATGCACAAAATGCATGACAACACATTAATAATGTTGTGGTTCTCTGTGGCAGCCTGTCCAAGGAGACGTTTATATTGCATTGAAACATAAAAATAATGCATGATAATGGGACGAACATAACAAGGCTATGTATTCACAGCAATGCATTGTGGGTAAAGGTGCACCCTTGTTCAGCAAATGAACATTGATGACTTACCAACCCTGGATTCTTACCACCTGCTGCATGCATGGTTACATCTTGCAAAATTACACAATCAACATGACTAGTCATTGATTTGAAGGTCTTGTAAGAAGTTCTCAGACCGTCGTGTTCAATAGGGATGAAATGGTAAAATGAGGGAGCTGATGAAGAATTGATTAGTTTTAAACGGCGAGACTGATATTGTGTTATTGGAACGCTATGATCACTGCCGTCTGTTTTTCGAGATGCCTGCGCCCCCGGGGAGCTGATGTTCCCTGTGCTATAATGGTTTCCAAACAAGGTTCATTTCATCAGGGCAAGGAACATTAAATATATGACAGCCGTAATGTAGCAAATCTGAAAGCTGTGGTGCTTTATATAAGGTTTAAGTCGCAATTTCCGTTGCGCAAGTGGCTGTAAATTGTAGCTTACTCATTTATGTCAACATGAAATCAAAACTGATTCTATTTACTATTTTTTGTTGTTCAGTTGAACATTATTGAAGAGTAAAATAATGGTAGTTGTTGCAATCTTTCATCAAAATGTCCTGCTACATTATCTCTTATTTCTAATATTTTTTTACCACCACATGGAAAAAGCTATTCGTTAGCATTCCCATTCATCTCAAATGGTAGTTGAACTGGTAACATAACTAGAAAATGTTATAGAGAATACAATTATTTAAATTTCTTTTGAAGCTCGAGAAAAAGCAGAACCACCAAATTACTAGTATTGGCGCTGACAGATTTTGTCAATTCTGTATCATTCTACAACTTAAGTTGTGCGCTGTATGTTTACACAAACTTCCTTCTCCATCTTCATCTGTCTAAAACATCCGTATCTAACGATGCCCCAGCCGTGATTTCAGCAGCTCTGAAAAAGCTGGGTGTCTATGAGCCACTGGCAGGATTAATTTCTCAGGTCATCACTTACAGCGTGAGACGCTCGCAAGAAAGCTCCAGGCAAGGACAGAGTAAACTCTAGGGAGACATGGAGAGAGAGAGTGTGAAAGAGAGATAGAGTGGGTGAGATGTCGAAATGTGTGAGTGTGTTTGTGTGAAACCATAAGCTGCTCTCCATCATACTAAAGACCAAGGGAAAATTGAAGAGGTCATCGGTCCAGACCCGCAGTCAGCCAGAATTCTTCAACGGTGACGCCATGCTAGAACCATCCAATTCGTCATCTTTCGGCTAATTGCACAGAAATGCTTATTTATTCCCCAAGTGATCCTAAAAAAAGAGTCAGGAAACCATAGCTAAAATCACAGAGTACATGGGAACATTTGGACATTTTCTGAAGAACAAGTTCTTGCAAATGCAAACCCACCATCAAAATGCTAAGACTGGCAGTCAGGGTGTTGCTATTTGGTCGCTAGGATGTTCAGGGTGGTTGTTAGGTGGTTACTTGCTGGCTTGAGTCAAAAGAGCCCACAAAGAGCCAAATCTATGATAAACTCGCCCCTAGATATGGGTCGGGTCCCTCTTTCAATGCAAGTCAATAAAAAAATGTTTGGCCTTTCTAGGTCACAAGCATGTATCCTCACAATTTGTCATTCATTCCTGTAGTTAAAATGCTATGGATCAAATTAGATCAGAAAGATACTCTTTGCATATACTGACAAAAATATCTGTTAAAGCGATGTTTGGTCTATTTCTTTTCAGTACTCTATGGGGCGCTAGAGTTACCTTTAAATATCTGTTGCCATTAAACCAGGTACTGGTATTCAAGTAGCTATACTTATTTACACATAACTAGCTCAGCAAGATTCTCTTAAAACTATTGCCCTGCCAACACCTGGAAGAACAAACTGACCGGACAAGAAATCTGTTCCACCAATGTCCACATTTGCGGTAACTTGCAAAGCATAGCGAATTGCACTCGATTTTGGAATTCCATAATGTAAAATTTAACCTTAATCGATTAAAGCGTATTTTTATAGAGTTTTTTTCTGGTCTTATGCACCAAAGTTGATATTTCAGGTTAGCAGTTTTCAAAAACCTGTAACCTTAACTGAGCAATAGTAAAAGTACTATGTATCTTATAAAATTAGTTTAGGCCCCTGAACTCAACCCAATGTCATTTCAGCACCAACAAGGATGTTGAACATGTTGTGTAAATCACATTAAGCACACCCTCACAGGTCAATGCTAGCTTAAGGATTAGCACTGTGATGGGAATATATGCAAATCTACAGGGTCCCGCTTGTTTTTTACCTTAAAATCTGGAATGGACAAGTGTCATCTGTGGGGGATCTCTGGGGCATCAGTGGTCTCCTCTGTGCTGTCAATCTCTGATCGTGCCGGCTGCCCTTTTTGCCCTTATGTATTCATTTTGCCTGTCCTGAAGGCGTAAAAATGAAAAAGAGAAATGAGAAGAATAAAGTGACAGATTAATTTATTGACCAGGCATCCTCCTCTCGGCTCACACCTCTCCGTCTATCGTCGCCCCAGGTGTCGTTGTTGCCAGCCGTGTGATGGTCTGACGCCAAGTGACTAAGAGGTGATGCGCGGGCAGAAATTGAGAGCGATGGTCATTCATCACGCAGGGGTAAAAACCAGCACCTCTTTCCCCCTGAGACAGCAGCAGGTGATGGGAAAGAAAAAAACAGGCTGAGCTTTTTTACGTTGTCTGGCCCACATATCCCATAATGCTGTTGGCTTTGTTAACATCAGCCGTGCAGGGGAGAGTTGGGTCATCTTTACCTCGGAGTGTTCCTGTATCCTGTTTTGGAACGTCTTTATTATGCGGCGTTCTCCATCTCGACCTCTCGTCGTATATATCACGCCCTTGTCTTTCTGCTGCTTTAGGTTGATGTAAAGGGTCTTGTGGTTACCACATGGACCATGGTTTGATGGACAGTATCTGTTTAATGCAGGAAAAGAATGATATATCATACTGCCAAGCTTTTAAATAATGTTTACTGGTTTGACAGGTACTGCACACTGGGATTGACTGTTGCCAGTCTTCTATTACTGCCAAATGGGAAATAAATTCTATTTGGATTAAAGGAATAGTTCACTAAAAAAGGAAGATTGTCATATATACTCACCTTCATATGAGAGGGTCCAAAAAACACCATAAAGGTATCAAGAAATGATCCATACTCATACTCTTCCAAGTCTTCAGAAGACATACAATACAATGGCTTTGTTTGAGGAACAAATCAGAATTTAAAGTCACAATGTATGGAAAGATCATTTCTTCCATGTCGTGACACAAATACGAGTGAAACAGATTATTGAAAAAATTTAAAATTGGTTCCATCTATCAGTTGTTGATTGGATGGAAGAGCTTGATCTGAGAGTTGAGGGTTGATATGAATGCGAGCTTGCAATCCATTGTATGAAAGTAACAAGGTTTGAGGACAAAATTATTGGAGAGGTCCAGAGACTTCCAGTCGTTTCACTGGAAGAGTTGACATTTTGATAAAAAAAAAAAAAAAAAAAAGTATCAGGTCAAAAAGATCAGTCACATACTCTATCAGTGACATGCATTTAGAAAATCAATTCCAAATCTTATGTAATTTGGGCATTTTCAAACCAAACCAGTTTTAACCACCATTAAAATGACTGCATTAACAATTTATAAGATTTAACTGTAGCCTAAAACAATATGATATTTTATATACAATTGGAAATGAGATAATTAGCCTTTGCTGGATTGGTTATATGAGCTGAAATGGAAGTTATTGAAGTTTGATGAACAATTATGAAGACAAACAATCTTTAGAACATGCACTAATGAAACATCCAAGACCAGGAATACATTTTTGGCTACAGCCGCTGCACCAAACCTTTCTATACATTACAGAATTAAAAAAAATAGTACATCGTTATGTTGTATTTGATCTAAATGCACATCTAAACTTCTACTGTATCTTTGAATAATGTGAAATATTAAGTCACATTAATAAGTCAAGGCAGAACAAGGCCGCAACTTTCAAATCTCGCATTACACCTCATTCATGAAACACGAGCAGAAAGAATTTCTGCGTGAATAATTCGTAAAATTCATTATTACGTAATGCACCGATTTATGTGTGAATGGTTTTACAGAGGATATATGGATGAATTTGTTCTGCTTGTGTTTTATTAATGAGGTCCAATGAGTTGCTGCATTACTTCCACAAGCATACAGAATCTGATAACAAGGTATACTAATTCTCTTCAGAGTGCAAGATTGAAAAGATGATGAAAGAAAGGACGGTGCCTGGCTCTAGGTTCAGAGATTTCATTTTTGAGCAGCAGGTCTAGCGAAAGATGCCGAGATGTAGCAGGCGAGCAGACAAGAGGCAAAAAGTTTGACATCCGCTTCTTCCGAGTTTCAATCAAGACGTGTGGCTGTAAGCAGGAGAGAGAATGAAAGAGGGTGAGTGAGAGAAAGATACCTAACCTGGCCAAGCCATGATGGATGAGTCCAATTGCTCCCCCTCATCAATCAGCAAATGCTGCAGCACTGTAAAAAAATAAAAAAATAAATCCTGGGTATCAACGGAATCAACGGAGAACAGGGAGGATGTGGTGAATGGGGAATTTTATGGGATCCATCTATTTGAATCTTCACACCCTGATTGCTTCTTTTCTCTCACAAACACACACACACATCTGATTTCCATTGCTGTTTGGAAATGCATACTACTTTTACACTTTCTGCAGTATGTATACTGTGCAGAGTATGCACCATTGGTAAAAAGTAAGGTATATAACAAGCATGGAATGTTGTTTCTCTAAATGCAATGTGCTTGACTTGATGTTGCTCAAATTTTAGGGCATTTTGTTTCCCAAAATTTGATTTAAATAACCATAAAACTTGACACCATTCACACACAAACACACACACACACACACACACACACACACACACACACACACACACACACACACACACACACATATATATATATATATATATGGCTATTTTCTAAATAGCAAATTACCATACTACTTGTACTATTTCTCCAGTCTGGAGATTTCTGTATGCATAAAATATCCTTCTTGCCAAAATGTGCATAATGTGCACTGTTTCTCTTAATATTTTAACAATATTAGGCAGTACACAGTATATACTGCACAGTATTCAGTAAGTAGCCATCTAGTATTCATTCTGAACACAGATGATCTGTGCACAATTTCTTTCATTCGGCTCAATTGGAGTTTACAAGGCTGTGAAATCTTATATTATTTAGCTAAAGGACTATTTCACAAAATGTATTATATCCTTTATGTATCACCTTTATTAAAATTAATAAATAAATAAATAAATACAGTGATTTAAATTGTACTGTCATGGCCCATCGCAAGATCATCCCTTTTCAAGCCATTTCACAGGAAGGTCACTTTGCACGGTGCATCCGCTCAATATCAATAAAAAGAAGCTCAATATATTTTCTACATGTGAAACCGTCATCCAGTAAATGGTAAAAGAGAAAATGGACCTTGTCACAAAATGGTAGCTCTTAAAGGTGAAGTTCATATGAAATCAATGTGGGCCGTGGACATGAACAGATAGGAACACACAAATCAACATGTTTATACCGGCCCTGAGTGGCCGGATCTTGCACTGTATCATGCTATAAATAAGACTGATGTAAAATTAGAATGTGTGCAGTATATATTTTAATACTTTGTTTCTCCCACCCCAAAACCGTCACTGTTCAGTTGATTTTACAGACCCATTTAGCTAAATGCAGCATTAAAAAAATTATAATAAAAATGAGTTTAAAGAGTTCATTTTAATCCAAACACATGCTGCACCATTTGGCACTATGACATCCTGGGAATATATTGACAAAAACTGCACAGAAGCGTCAATCTTTATTTAACATTATCTAAAATATGACAACGCAGAATGTTCAAAACAGTTATTCACATGACACAGCACATGTTCAACAAAATTACCTGAAAAAAAGTACCATGGTAAAATGACAGCGATACCAAGAACCGCACCAAACGATTCAATGTGTGAGATGTGTCCGGTACAAATGATTCAGTGCTTTGTTGTCCGAATCATTTCTGAATCACAAAAACAATTCAGACCATGTGATTCAGACAGGCTCCTAACAGGTTTGACTGATTCATTGCACTTTATGAATCAAATGGCATTAATTAAGGGCACTGAAAAAACATGACGGCACACAATTTCACTCTCTGGGGGCAAAAGGATGTTTCTGTAATGTCATGGAGGTTCTTAATCGAAGACAAGCTTGATTTTGAATCTATTGTAATATATATATATATATTATTTCCAGTGGTCTAGTGGTAAAAAAAGAGGTGGATAAACTATAAATTCTGGTGGACCATGACGTGGTCACCCGGTAAGGTGGGCCACTGCCTACCGGTGTATGTGTATCCTGATGACATCGCTATAGGCTATCATTTGATGGTACTACCAAGGGTATCACTGGTTGTTCCCTCATCATAGGTCACACAATCACTATTCAATTCATACATTAATCTAAGTTCTTGTTAAAGAGACTCAAAAAGGAATAATATGGTTGAAATCTATAAAGTTTAGGCTACTAAATGACAAAACAGAGAGAACAAAAATATTTAAGAGAGATAGAGAGGGAGGCTTATATCCAGGGCTTCCAATGCAACGCACTTGTAGCCTAGGGGGAGACCGGGGACAGTTGCAACACTTTTTGCATTTCTCTCAATTACTCAGAGACTATTTGGACTAGACCAACCAAATTTGTATATATTAAACATGCATCTGTCTGCTAATTACCCATACCATTTAAAGATGATTATATATGACATATCGTTCACAGTATTTATTTGAATGGAAGAAGTCAGATGTTGCAACTGACCCCGACCCAGGGGACAGTTGCAACACAACCCAGGGACGGTTGCAACATGTTAAAAATACCTTAAATTTCATTAATTAACTTAAGCTTTTTGTCTCAATGAGCAAAGAATTCTGAAAATATGAACTGTTTTAGGCCTACTATAATATTATAGTATTATTTATTTCAATAATATTATTGTAGCCTATTATTTATTTATTTAGTCATATTTATCAAATAACAGTTATTGAGTTTTGTTTGTTCATGTGTAGAACATAGGCCTACATAGATTCAGTGTGCAGGTGTTACAGATGCGATTCAATCTCTCCATATTTCAGTGTCAGACAGGAAGAATTTAACAATTTGCAATGCAACAAACTTTTATTAAACATGCAATTTATAACATGTTGCAACCGTCCCCAACCGTATCAGCCATGACAGAACATCATATGCCTGCTAGACACACTGACTTTGACACATGACATGCTAACCATGTCACTTAGAAGTCAACAAAACAATAATTCAAACTAAGTAAGTTTTGATTAATTCATACAAAATTTCAGGACAGTATGACAAAAATATATCTCATGAAAAAATTTACTTTCATACCTCCAAAACAAGTTTTGTTCAATAAATGCAGCAGCAGATGTTGAATATGTCTACTGTCTTCTTGGTGGGTGGAGGGTCTAACTGTGCATGTGCAGTATGAGTGACATCACTCTAGCTTGTTTCTGATTGGAGAAAAATGACATGTTGCAACCATCCCCTGTTGCAACTGTCCCCGGTCTCCCCTGCATAATGATTAGGGATTTGGGATTATTTTCATAGTCGATTAATCTGTTGAATATTTCCTCAATTAATTGATTAGTTGTTTGGTCTATCAGAAAAATGTGGATAAGTGTTTCCCTGTAAATGGGAAAAGTCTTTAACCTGGTGCAGGCTTGATTCCCTCTGAATCTCTTGTACAGTTGGGTGTTGGCATGCTCCCTACATTAAATCAGCTGCCTGTAATGAATAAAAATAAAAATAAAACACTTTTTTTTTTTGCATCGTTTTAATGATTTCCTGTTGCGGCTGCGATCAAGTTTCATTCTCGCGCAGCTTGTCTAGTAACTTCACGAGCGTGTTTTCTGCTACGTGTGTGTGTGTGTGTGTGTGTCGGCGCGCTGCGCTCTCTGCTCAATGTTCTGCTCTGTCCTTAACGGCCCAAATGCTCGAATCATGTAGGGGAGAGTGGGGTGATTTGTGCCAGGGGGGGAAGTAGTTCCACCCTTGTTTCTGGAAAACCATAGAAGAAATTGGTCATGTGACCACATCATTTTGAAAAGCAATCACTTTTACTCGTCCTCCAAAGAAGAGAGACACATGGCATGAGAGTTAAGCATATTTTAGTGACAAAAAACTGTTTTTTCCCTTTCAAAGTAAAATTTCTATGATTAAGGTTTTTTGATTGTAGTGTCTGAACAATTATAGACAAGTTTGAAAACATTTCACACATGTTTTAGTGCTTTAGTAGGCTACACAATGAGTCTATACAGTTAGCATGATGTTAGCTCTTAACTGCTGGATCATGCTAGTTTTTCAAACTTGTGGGTCTGGGGTGATTTGTGCCAAAGGGCCTGGGTTAAGTTGTGCCAGATCCAGACCACCTAGACCTATATACTCACAGGGGATAATCTTGAGAAGTGAGGAGATGGGCATGCCTCATCATTGTTTGACTTAGGCCTGTCTGTTATTTGTTTAATTTAGCTAACACTGATTTCAGTTTTGAGTTTGCACTATGTTATTAAAGAGAAGTTTTATTCCGTTTTTAAGTGACCTATGTCACAATAGGATGTTTAGAAATTAGCCTAGTCACTTTATTCTTATGTTACATAATTGACAGACAGCGCTATGTCAACAGGCATCTATTGCCAAAGCCTTTTTGACTGAAATGATTCACAAATATCATATATTGTGTTGCTATGGTGCTCTAAATGGTTGCTAGGGCGTAGCTTGATAGCTTCACAATGATCCTGAGAGACTGATTGGTCGTCTGAGTAAAATGAGCCCGCACCCTTGTCTCTATGACACTGTGATCCAGAGTTATGTTCAATACAAAATCCCTATGCAATTGACCATAGTAGGAAAAACGCATGCTATGGTATTCCAGGGTGACAATATCTAAATAAACCTTAAATGAGTAATTTTGTATTGAATTTATCTTGCTTTCATATAGCATTACGGTTCATAACATTAAAATGTTCTGTTTTACTTCAGAAATCACTGGCACAATTTACCCCCAATGTATTCCCCCAAAGGCACAACTTCCCCCGCACCAGGGGCAAGTTGTGCCATGAGACCACTTTTTTCCCAAGAGCTGTATTTCTGAAACAATTTATTTCAGATCCAAAGTTATTGTTCTCAGGGATGCACCACATCCTGAAATATATGTACATCCTTAAGTTGAAGGCATTACTGCCATGGCCTCACTTTAAAGTCACTTTGAGTAAAAACTGGCACAACTCACCCCACTCTCCCCTACCGATCGGCGATCACGCACTGGAAAAGCAAAGTCCGCTCAAATAACGTGAAATTTAGAGGTGGGCAAACGCTATTTCCGAATTTTGGGAGGTGCGTTTAGCCTCCACTACATCCCTGATTATTTCGTTTCAAACGATTCCGTCCAAGCTTTTCGAATCATCCAAACCGAATCACTCATTTATCCCGATTCAGACCGTTTTGCTTGACAAATCACAAATTACAACTCCAAATGATTGAGTGCGTAAGTTAGCTTTCAGAATAATAATGAATCTAAACCTATTCAAACCGTTTTCCTTTGACAGATTATTTTATTATAGAGCTCAAAAAGAGTAATTTATGGACGAATTGGTCGTCTGTAGTTCGTTTCTGAAAAGCTGAGAGGAAATGCGCGGCAAAATGTTTTTGGTTTGTAAACACTGCAATCTTCGATAGTCAGACAAGGATTGATCAGTGACAGCCAAATACAACATTGGCATTTAGGAAACATCAAGTTGAACGACAAGATGGTGAGTAAATGATGGGATTTTTTTTTATGAGCTAACGCTGATAATTGGAGAGGTAAGAAAACTTCAGAGCATTTTGAGAGTTTGAATAAAGCCTCATGAGGTGTTTGACTATTTCTTGGTAGTGAGGACTGTGAGTATAACGTCCAAACAGGCTGTGTTGTGAAAATAGGCCTGCAGCCCTGAGCTCTGTCCCAAAGCTTGTTGCGGCAGGTGTCCGTGTGATTGATTGCATTGTTCTGTCCACATTTGTCTGATAATAGCAGTGTTCTTGCTTGGGGGAAAAAGTTAAAAATATAAAGTTTGATTCCGGACTAGGGTATTGAAGGCGTCACCTTGAGATTTGAATACGTTTTCTCTCATGCATTGGGTAAATAAAAGAATGGCACGTGCAACTGGTCAAATTATCCTTGCTAGTAGAACCCTGCTGATGGCCATTGACGTGAGGCCAAAATATAACATTCAATGCATGCCTTTTTGAGGCTAAATGTTTAGTAGTTTAACCTTTTTTCGGTTGATGTTTTAATAAAATTAAATAAAAAATTGTTTCACAACTATCACACTTAACAATCTAACAGAATAAAAAAGAAATGAAAGCTTTAGCATAAGTTCTGCTGGGAAGACTCAATTATTACGTCACTTATTGCTTCACTTCTATCCAATCATATTATTATGCTTATCGTATAAAAGCACGGTACTTACACATGTTTGAGTTCGCAGATACTGAAGCGACGATTACCCCCATCCTCCCCACCACCACCAGGATGGTCCCGTCCATACCTCCCAGGAGGGGGGTCGGCTGCGCCCCTGCCTTCATCTTTAGGCAGGAATTGCAGATCCGATACTCTCGGACTATGCACTACGGACGGGGCCTACGCCAAATGACTTTGTAGATTATCAGCTTGCTGAGCTGTCAATAAATGTATGGTTTATTGAAATAACTCTCCCGAGTCTTTCTGGTAGAACTAACAGTAGGCTGTAAAAGAAACACATATATATATATATATATATATTGGGAAAATGCATATGAATGCAAATTAATTAAAGTATTTAAGTATATATATGAAGAGTTCAGATGCAAAAGCCTCTAAATGCCATCTGAAATTTTCTTACAGAATGATCATTTTTATCAAGCTCGTATATTTAAATTCAATAATTTCACTTAAATGGCAATGAAGATTACCTATTAATTGTCATTTAAGTGAAATTACTGAACTTAAATACACAAGCTTGATAAAAATGATCATTCTATAAGAAAATTTCAGATGGCATTTAGAGGCTTTTGCATCTGAACTCTTCATATACATAATTTAAATTTAAGGGGAAAAAAATATACATATGGAATATGTTTAAAGTCTTTGCTCATTGACCGTAGACAGTGATCTTGCATTATACTGCTAATTGCTAATAATACTGCTAGCTTTAGCTATATTAGCAACCAATACCACTGAGTTTCTGCGTCTTTAGCGATTCAGGCCCTGTCCCAAATGTAACCTTAAAGGGATACTCCACTTTTTTGGGAAATAGGCTCATTTTACAACTCCCCCAGAGTTAAACAGTTGAGTTTTACCGTAGCTTTTAGCATAGCTTAGCATAGATCATTGAATCGGACAAGACCATTAGCATCTCTCTCAAATAAATGACCAAAGAGTTTCGATATTTCAGATAGTCCAGCAGGCATAATGATATGACGCAGCGCCTGAAAATAGTCGACCCATAGTCTACCGAGCTGAGAGTATAGTTCCTAGCCATATCAGCCTAGAAAATCGCAACTTTTCATTTTCCGTCGGTCTTAATCCACGATGTAACTACAGAAGAGTCAAGTTTTAAATAGGAAAAATATCGAAACTCTTTGGTCATTTTTTTGAGAGAGATGCTAATGGTCTTGTCCGATTCAATGATCTATGCTAAGCTATGCTAAAAGTGGTACCGCCAGACCCGGAGTTCGGCTGAATGGATTCGAAAACGGTAAAACTCAATTGTTTAACTCTGGGGGAGTTGTAAAATGAGCCTATTTCCAAAAAAAGTGGAGTATCCCTTTAAGCCCTTGCGATCCTTTTATGAGTCCACATTTTCGCTTTGACTGTCGGGTAGAAGTCTGCTGTGGAGCTTTTTTCCCCTCACAAAAGTGCACATTTAGAGCGCATGTCGGCCGCAACAGGGACACTCGCAATCACCCTTCTGAAACCTAAAATGACAAATGGGACACCCTACGGTCTTGTGCATGTGGCGGTTATTGTTAATTCACAATTCATATGACGTGTGCCCTCCATGTGCACTTTTGTGAGGGGAAAAAAGTCTCCGCAGCAGACTTCTTAAAGTGACTGGCGCCCTGTCCCAAATGGCATACTTCATGTATGAAGCTTCATGTATGAAGCTTTCAGTGTCCGTGTCCCAGAAGTTGCCAGCTTATGCAACACGTGAGGTAAGTTGTAACTTACGCATGGCTGATGCAACCAGCCCCAAGGTCAAAAAGGTGGAGAAAGGAGTGCCTCATCTTCAAAAGCTTACTTCTCTTCGCGTAACCCAGCGTTATAACTCTCTTCAAAAGATGAAGCAATTCAACCGTTGGGTTAAACGATCAACATGAGAAGTGTTTTGGAAAGGCAGTGAGTCTGTCTAACAGTGTTTACACATCATAGATAGCCAAATAAGGGATTGGTCTCAGTTCATCAGGGCTAGATGAGGTTTATACTGCCAAGTCCTTCAGATCCTACTCACTTTCACTGCCTGCTCCCCTTTGAATGTCAGCGATCATTTACAGTTATTTATGAACGTGTCTCTATTCAACCTCTTAAGAAGTGACACAAGCCATAAATTGCTACTGTATTTGTAGCGACGGAAAAAGGTTTGTGGATGCCTGTCATGGAGATTAATTTATTTTATCGGCCCTAAAGGAGAGTTCGAATTAGTTTGGTTTGAAGTGGGGGGTGTTTGGCTAGATTTTCAAGATTTATTTTTAATTTTTTTACATAAATATTTGCAACATTGATGCACAATAGATGTTTCTTGAGCAGCAAATTAGCATTTATAATGATTTCTGAAGGATCATGTGACACTGAAGACTGGAGTAATAATGCTGAAAGTTCAGCTTTGCATCACAGGAATAAATTACATTTTAAAATATATTAAAATAGAAAACAGTTAGGCTATTTTAAATTGTAATAATATTTCACAATATTGCTGTTTTTTTTTTTTTTTTTTTTTTTTCAAATAAATGCAGACATGGTGAGCATAAGAGACTTCTTTTAAAAACGTTAAAACTCTTACCGATCCCAAACTTTTGAACTGCAATGTATATGCAAACAAGTTTCTGCTTTGCATACATTAAAATTCAGAAATTTTAGGCTATTTTGAGATCCTATTTGGATTAGAAAAAAAATATACAATTCAGTAAATTGTGTCACTCGGTCGCTCCCAAATGTCAATTGTTGGATGTCAACTTTGTTACACTTGACTTCTCAGATAACTGCTTTACCAAAAGAAAAAGTGAGCCGACACTGAATTCTTGAGTTTGGGGATGGTGACAGCAAGGAAAAGTGGGAAAGCAAGGAGAAACCAACAGGGATATAAGGAGGTAGTAGACAGCAGTAAGAATACTCAATGTGATAAACTGTTAAAAAAAAGTCACAAATTAAAAGCTGTTTCATGTGTCTTATCAGAAACACACCTGCGTCAGTGACAACTGTGTGACAGCACCGCGGTGATAAATGAGTGTATTTAAATAGCAAATGAGGGATGAGACAAACACATGAAGGTCACTGGCTTACGTCTAACGCTGAACCTGGTTACCCCCATTATAATTGCTTCTCTCAGCCAACGTTTCTCATGAATATTAAGCGGGATTTAACGTAGACACACCCCCACCCCTCCCAAAAAATCCAGCAGCAATCTTATCTCGACATCGTTTTACATCGAAATGCTTTCCCATTTGCATAGAGCAACAATGCATGAAGATAAATGACACTTTGGTCATTGCCGAACACATATGGGTTCAACTCACAAAAGCATGTAACATTTCGCCTCCAAATCAAAAGGAAAGAAATGCAAGACACAATATTTTTTATAAATAGCATTTCTAATTTGTTTTCCCTTTTTTTGGTGTTGTAAGCATAAATAAACACATTATAATTCCCATTATGCTCAATGGTGATTGTTATTGCTGCGATTACTATAATTTTTCATGTGTTATATAAATAGAAATACTTAAATACAGTTTATAAATTACTTTTTTAACATTCCTATACTGAGAACTTGGAGGAAAACTAATATATATATATACATATATATATATATATATATATATATATATATATATATATATATATATATATATATATATATACTGTGTTCTCAGGAACTTGGATGAATATATATATTTAAAGCTAAATATAATATATATATTTAAAGCTAAATATAATAGCTTTTTCTGGTGGTGAAATAGGATAATATTGAGATGAATTTGTGAGTCGTGGGTTACACATATATTTCATAATAAATCTATTAGGGCTGTCCCTGATTCCTCTATTACATTAGAGTACTCGATTAAAAAAAAAAAAATCCATTAACCGCATTATATATATATATATATTTATACGTAACTTTCTTAAGGATAAAAAAAATTATCTCTGGTAATGCTGTAAACTATAGGGAGCCCTTACGTGCACATTACTATTGAAGGTTAACAACAGAGCCCAAACTATTAGCCTAAATTCAATTGCTATTTATTTTTAACCATAGGCCCTTTAACAATAGGCCCTGCCCACTGGTGCTCAGTTGATAACGGCTGACATTTGCCTACATTTGATGTCACGTCAAAATTAAATAATGTGCAAAAAACTTTACCATTATAAGTGAACCTCAAGGAACATTAAAATAACAACAACAACAAAAAATCATGTCATGACCCCTTTAAAAAAGTGGAGAATTAAAAGAGATTACAGATGCACTTGATGACGTACCAAATTTAAATGAATAATTTCACTAGTATTTTATTTGCTTGGCTGTTCTATTAAAATTATGATTAATTGCTTTGCCGTCCCTGTGTAAAATTGACTTTTTCAAATGACCAAGCAAGCAGTGTTAGTTGTGAATCCTTTTTTTTTTTTTAAAGGATTACTCTCAGATAGATCAGTGCAAAAACTTGTTCAAGGACCGCTTCAGAGACAGAAACATCACCTGTATCTCCTGTAATCAATGAAAGAAAATCTTCCTTTTTTCATGGAACACGACGCAGCCATTAATTTGCACGTCAGGGTCAAGATCTCAACTCGGAAGGCATTGATGGAAGGTGTAAGAAAACAAAGTGGCTTTTTAGTATGTTCAGTACATCAGTATTAGACCCAGACTGAAAACCTGTTTGATTTCTGTCACACTCTAGAATATAGAACTCAGCTCAGGATGTGCAGACCAGCTTGGAGAGAAAAGGAAAGCAAAAACCTTAGAAATACACCAATGGCATGTAGCTGCCATGACCAGGCCTTCGTTAAAACTGCAACATGTTCCAGTACTAACACAGACAGACAGGCAGAAAGGGGGGCAGGCAAGAAAACATTGTTGGAACATCTGACGTTCTGTGGGGAATTCTGAATAAAACAACAACACATTTCAAGATCACCAACAAGCAAAAAACATACACCCAAAGAGGCAAAAGAAATTTCAGCTATTGCCAAGTTTGTATCTCCGATTTTTGTTGAAATATTTGTTATGTGATGGTCTTTAGAAACTTGAAGTCTTGAAAAAACCATAGACTTTATATTGGGCTCTTAACCCCCATGCTGCATGGTGTTGTCATATGGCAACAGAGGCCCTGTCCCAAATGGCACACTTCATGTGCACTTTCGGTCTTGTGGACTTACAATGGCTGCCGCGTGCACGTGCACGTGTCCGTTAAGTCCGTGAGACCACAGTGTGTCCCATTTGTCATTTTTAGATCTCAGAAGGGTGCTCGCGAGCGCCCCCATGTGGTCGATTTGCGCCCTTGATGCGCACTTTTGCCCGACTTCTTCCCGACAGTCAAAGCGGCATTACGTCGCGAAAGTGCGGACTCAGAGGAAGACCGCGAGTGCTTAGGGTTCCATTTGGGACAGGGCCATACTCTTTGTGTTCATTTCCTTGCCACTGTCTCTTTAAGAAAACATTCTCGTGTTTTTTGTTTTAATGAGAAGACCTTAGTTTAGCCAATGATGTGCTTTGGTTAAGTCACATGACATGCAGTTGTTTTCTGTGACGCGATTTTTAACAGACTGCCGTCTCTTGTCGGTAGTTGCTGAAAGCAAACTAAAACATCAAGTAACAAACAAGGACCAGACCATTTCACATACACAAACAAATCGGAAACATCACCTCGGGTAAATAATGATGACATATTCACCACTCAAAAAAAATTAAGTTTTTATGAAATTACAGGGCTCTACACTTACTTTTTGAACAAGGAGCACTGGTGCGCCTAAATAAAAAAATTTAGGAGCACAAACAAATATTTGGGGGCACAGTCATTTTTGTTGTATAAGTTTATCATTATAGAGCATGTGAGCGGAGTGGAGCGGGAGCGAGCGGGGAGTGCGAGCGGGCGGATCTTGGACAGAGCGCAGAGCGGCAATTTCAAAAGAACGGAGCGTCGCCCTATTTCCCGCTCCAATTCCGCTCCGCTCACGCCACGCATCAGTCAAAAAATGCGCCATGAAGAAGAAAAAACATATATAGGCATAGCCTAAGTCGCACTGGACTATAAGTCGCATTTATTTAGAAATTTATTTCACAAAAAAAACAAAACAAACAATGTTACAGATGGGACAGTTCTCCGTTACGGACGTGAGCGCTCTGAAAGCGGCACTAAAGGACTGCTTTAAAACTTTCACTGAGACCTCAAACAGAAAGCACAAAGCCTGTCTTTAAATTTAATTTCGTTTTGTATTAATTGTATCTTAATTTTGATCAGTGTTTCATCAACCAATTGTCTGGATTTAATAAATAAGTAAATATATTAGAAAATAGATAATCACGACACGAAGGCGCCGGCGGGTGAACCTGGAGTTTGTCTCATAAATGAACCGAAACTCAGCGTATAGCCTACTTGCCTGACAGACCTGAGACATATATATAAAGCTTGAATTTTCTACTTTTAAACAGAACAATTCAAAACTAAAGAAAACAGACTGCTCTCTTATGTAATCCGTATGAAATGTGCATTTCTCTCTGGGGTGTTCAATACTGCGAAGATCGCGAGTCAGCATCTTTCCAGCCGACACAGACATAAAAAAAAATGGTTTATTAGTAAACAATTAAAATGTCTCCTGCTATATTTTACATATTCATAATCATTCATTTTGCCGGGTCGTTGTGACAGCTTTTAGGTGCGTTATTGGCAGTGCCACCCAGGCCTACATGTTACATGAACGCATCAGCACCGAAAACCATAGACAGTATAAGAAGTGGACAGAGCCATCTCATTGGAACTCAATTGAGACAAGTGAAACCCATTTTCAGCGATTTCTTAGGACTTCCGTTCCTGACGCGCAGACTCAAACAGAGCTTGACGACGTAGATGTGACGTGAGCAACCCGTCTGTCTTCTAGTAGCTGTGCCAAGAGAAATCTGAATCATTCCCTTCCGAATCTTGCCGAGACGGAGAGCGTGAGTAGGAGCTGTCCATGAGCTAGGAGCAGGAGAAACTTTTGCTAGGTATTCTGATTAATTATTTTGTAATTTTGCCTCCACGTCTCCCCGATTGCCCGCGAGCTTCTCCTCCCGTCCATACGGTAATCTCTCTACTGTGCGACAGAGAGTCGCGTGGTTATGATGCAATCATTAGCCTACTTTTACAAAAACTGCTTCTACGGGGCCATAACGTAAGCTACAAGGTAAAGGAGCATTTTATACATTGTCGTGTTTCTTTAGAAATAAATAATGGACAAATGGAGTCTTCAAACGCCTCAGATGTAAAGTTATTCGCTGTCAAAGTGACGCCAAAATGAATGGGAGTCAATGGGATGCTAACAGCAGGTGAAGTTCTGCTACAAGATGGTGGCACGCGGCCGGCTTCAACTTCCAGTCGACTTCCTTCCCGCTTGCCGAAAACATGGAGATATTTTTCTTTTGGGGGCATTTTGTTTGTGTTCAGACTTTCTCAGTTGTCTTTAGGCGCGATGTTAGAGGACGCTGCTAATAAAGTTGCTAGTATGGCCTACACATTGGATTCACGTTTATTATTATAGGCTATTTAAAAAAAATACCCCATTTTTTATGCCGTTCGTATCATTTTATTTTGTTGTATTTATCCGCCACACCTTGGCCGGTCCGTGAAAATATTGTCTGATATTAAACCGGTCCGTGACGCAAAAAAGGTTGGGGACCGCTACAAGTGATATACATGTAGATTTTTTTCCTTTTTTGGAGCGAGCGGGGGGCGATTTGAGTGGAGCGCGAAGCAAACTGCGTTGAGCGATAATGAGCGGAGCGGCCTGATGTAGCTTTGAGCGGGGGAGCGGAGGGGTGAACAGTTCCGTGAGCGATGAGCGGAGATTCTCACCGCTCCACTCCGCTCATATGCTCTGCTAGCTACTGAAGATTTAGGCCTAAATAACTGATCTCCCGGTAATATAGTGTCCTACTCTGCCCCTCCTCATGATGATGTATTTGCAGCTGTTTCTATAGAAAACTGCTGTGTCACTCGCACGAGTGCGCCCAAATATTTTTTCACGTTCGCACGCCGAAATATTTACTCGCATGTGCGAGTGAAATGGGCGCACTGTAGAGCCCTGAATTAGTTTTTGGTAAATCGATCAAATGTCCTGTGCAATAGTGGAATGACATTATTGCAATAGTTTGGCTAGCTAGAAAGGTCAGCTGCAATCTGTTAAGCTGTAACAATAACAACATTAATGCTAGTGATATAATGTTGATTAGTCATATGTTAAGGCCTGCCAAGGCATTTTTATTATGGAAAAAAATGTTGTTGCCGTATGGCAACATATCATAAAGTACATTAAAAAAAAAATTTTTCACATTTTTTTTTTTTTTTTACAGCACTTCAAGTTAAGCCATTCTAAGAAAAGAAAAAGAGTAAAATATATATTTTTTTCTATAGGTCTATCATAATGTGTGCGGTAGAGGGTTAATCATTCATTTCTGCTACGTTTCATTAAATGTCTTTTAAAGTGGGACTTATTTTTGACCACCTGGAAAGAACTGGATTGTGAAATGTGGGCATTAAAATAGAAGGACTTGGTAAAGTCATTCGAAGACAAAAGTCGTTTTAGACAAAAAAAAAAATGTGTCTACCTAATAATGTGTGCTGATTTCGCTCACAATAAGACCAGAAAAGTTTTAAATAAATAGCTTATTTGCATGTTGTCTTTAAATCAAGGCACTTTTCTTTTTTTTCTTTTTTTTTGCTGAAGTTTTACTTGAGCTCAACTTAACTTTTTTAAGGGGCAATTTATATGCATTTGAAGCATTCAAGTCAAGCCTTTTTTTGTGATAAGCCTCAAACCATTTTTTGACTCCTAATTTTGGATTATTGGTAAATTGCAGCAGCAGGATTTGCTAAAATGAAGCGCTAAACCACTCCTCACCTTCTCAAGGTTGGCGTTTCAACATGAAAGTAGAAACGTTTGGTAGAAACCTCTATTGCTTTGCTCTTGATTGACACTTCCCTTTGAAAACCTAAATATCAACAGCTGCATTCAAATGTCTTTTTTTTGCATACACCTGGATGGCAAACTGTAAAATGAAATCTTTTTTTTACGATGATACAAGGACAAATGAGACTCTTTCCGTGCAGACAGGCAGCAAGCAACCCCTAAACTCATTCCTGATTTAGAGGTGCGACTGGCCCCGTCATTTAGGCTATAAAGAGATGTGTAAAAGTCAAACGCGTTTCTTAAAGTAGCGGCATTTTAACAGCATCCATTATTCATTTGACTGCTTTAAATTATTAATCTATTCATAAGGAGACTCAATTATACTCTGAAAACAGAAGCTGAGCCAGTTCACGTTTTTTTTTTGTTTTTTTTTAAGAGATGACCTACATTAAAAAGCGTTCATGTTCTTATTATTTTTTCTTTGTAGCATAACGCTATTCACCGCATTCATAATGCATCTCTCATAATGAAAATACAGACATGTCTTATTAAGCAGATGGAAGAAAATGCATCTCTTAGAGGCTGCATACCGTGTAGGCATTTTCAAAGAAATAAGATGAATGCAGTTTGCTTTAACATGCTATTCTTTTGGCGTTTGTGACTATTATCATTCATTTAAGATGTTTTTCTTTGCTTCGGTGTGTTAGAGTCATCTATGATTCATACTTCACAGATGAACATTGTATGGCTCTGCTGTATAGTTTGCCTCATTCAACACTAGAAATTAAAACGTTCACAGGGCATTTATATTTGCAATTTTTCATTATAAAAATATCATAAAAATACCATTTGGTCTGAATAATGAATATTCACATTTTCAGAACCCTATCAACTCAACAGCGTTATCAAAAATACATGAACGTATCTTCTAAAGAGGGGCTTGCTAAATCTGCTTATGTATTTTGATTATCTGATTTCCCAAATTGATGTTAAATTTAATGCAATGCAAATATATACTGTACATGTTAAGTGCCTTACTGTAATGAAGTTGGCATACTTTTCATGCCCTAGTAAAACGGATTTGATCAATTATGTGTGCGAATTGATTTCTATAATTTGCACTGTTAAAGTTTAACTTGTGATGTGTCTGTTCTCTGGCCTGGTAATTTAAATAATCATATGTTTAATATTGATTTAGGGGTGTTTATTTAGTAGTACTTTAATGATTTTTGTGAACTAACAATAACCTTTTTTTTTTCCAGCATTTATTAATGTGTTTACTGATTAAAGTAAATGGTTAATTCGTTCATGTGAAATTGAGATTAAATGTTGCAAACGTATATTGTTGAATAAATGCATTGTAAAAGTACCTGTTAAAGGGTCAGTTCACCCAAAAATGAAAATAACCTTGTAATTTACTCACCCTCAAGCCATCCTAGGTGTTTATGACTTTCTTCTCTCAGCCAAACACAATCAGAATTATATTAAAAAATACTCTGGCTCTTTCAAGCTTTATAATGGGAGTGAATGGTAACTTGGAGTTTGAAGCCCAAAAATGTCCATCCATCATTTGTTACACAATATCTACAATCAAATATTCCTTCACAACTAATTTTTTTGGGTGGTAACTGGGGCATTCTTCATTGAACATGCATAAATCTGAAGACGAGACTTTTCTTATTGACATAAAAAAAAAAAAAATTATTTGGACCTTACTGAACTGATAATGCTAAACCTATTATGCAAATTGGCAAAGTTGGTCTTTTGAAGAATAGAGCATATTTCAAAATTCATTTGGCTCTGCTGATTAAGGAATTATAGCTGTGTTTTTTTAGGGAGGAGGTTTTCGGCCCAGTGAACACCACAGTCTGTTAACAGTGAACAATGTAGTGTTTTAAAGGGAAATTTCACAGACCTGCTCTCTGAAGCATTGAGAGCGGGAACTAGGTCTGAACCTTTTACTCCATCTGGGCTGTGAAAGTGAAAAAAAAGCTGTAATTCAATTAATCAAGCAATCATTACCTTGATGATAACCTTTCTTTGATATTTCAGCCAGACCATTGGAACATGGTAATATTATTAATTTCAGTGTTTGACTGTTTTTATGGCTTATAAGTTATATTATGGCTTTTTTGCCTTTATTTAGATAGGACAGTAGAAGGACAGATAGGAAATCATTGGAAAGGAGAAAAGGGAATCGGACTGGGAGAGGACCTCGAGCCGGGACTCGAACTCGGGTCGCCCGAAGTGCAACTTTTTTTTTTTTTATTACTAATTCAGATATTGGGCCCTATCTTGCACCCAGCGCAAGTGACTTTGTACACCGACGCATGTATCATTCCTATTTTGCACCCGCGCAAAGCGGACTTTTCCCTCCACAGAAGCACGTCGGTAAGTTAGGAAATACACTTGCGCTCCCGGGGGCGGTTCAGCGCAAAGAGGAGGCGTGTTCCGGCGCAAACGTTCCCTCATGCTATTTTGCAGGTTTAGAAAACAATTGCGCCACTAACCAGGAAAAAAATAGTTTAAAGTCAGTGGCGCGTTGCGCATGTTATTCATATGCTATTTTAAGGGCGCATGCTTGGCCATAATCAATGTAGCGTGTGCACAACGCACATACACTTTGATTCTCTCATCTACACAGACGCAGCAGTTTTCATTTTTGCAAATCATACATTATTACGATAGATAGATAGATAGATAGATAGATAGATAGATAGATAGATAGATAGATAGATAGATAGATAGACTATTTATTATAAAAGCATACATCTAGCTTACACATTTACCCAAATTATCATACGCCTGTTTAACCGAAGTTAATTTGGGTGGGTTTCTCCATTTCAATGTAACTTCTCTCTTTTACGGCCGTGACGAGAGCGTTGCTCTCCTTGGCTGTGAACCGCTCCTGGCGCGCGCCTGGCAAATCCGCCGTTACAATAGCAATCCGCTATGGAAAAAGCGCCTCTGCTCTTAAAGGGAATGTGAGATGACGCTCTGATTGGTTTATTTCACGTTACGCCCAAACCACACCTATGAATAATGAAGCTACTTCAGACCAACCCATTTTAGATTTGCGCCTGGCGCAATAGTCATTTATCCCGCCGGGAAAATAGCAACAGCGCCGAGACCCGCCCACAAAGTTACTTGCGCTTTGCGCTTTGACACTTGCGTTTCAGATCGTTAAAATAGGGCCCATTGTGTTGGATCACCACATCCAATGTAAATACAGTGTAAAAAAAAAAAAAAAAAAAAAGTGTACAGAGTAAAACTGGTTTAAAATCACTGTTTTGTTGTCAGGCAGTAAAACGTATAAAATATTTAACATTTCAAATTGGAACATTTATTTTTAGGAGGGAAGGGTGCATTGAATCTAAAAACATTTAGCGTCTTGTCAGTGTCGGATGTGCTGTGACAAATCCAAGCGTAAAATAAGACCTGACATGAGTGTGTCTACAGCGTGTGAATCGGGATAAATGATCTTCCACTTGAGACTTTATGACAAATATTCTGGTTTATGTAGAGATGTCCATCATTCCCTAGAGAGTTTGATATGTATTTTATGTAGTGCTTGATCAAATAGACTTCATGTCTTTGAGCGTGTTGCTTTCATCTCTGCTGGAGTCCTGATCATCAGAAATTCACACTGAGGCTCTCTCGTTCTTTGGTTTCACGCCATCGTGTTTGTTTCTTTATGTATAAAGTTTAGCTTTGGCCCCTCGGTCTTGTAGTAATTCAATCTTGGTGCAGAGACAGAAAGAAATCGAGAGATGAAGTTTGAGACTGGTAGCTTATTCCCAGGAGGCCGTTGTGCCCCATGTCGCAGCCACAGTGTCGCCAAACCTCTCTCTGACATTTGAGACCTCACTGCACTCGCTTACAGGTCTACATCTATACACACTTCATACACATACATGCCTACAGTAAACCAAGCAGAACAGTTATTAAACAGACTTTTACATTTTCTAAAGAACTTGAGTGCTGCTTGCATTTACGAAAACCACAGTTCAAGGGTCCAAGTCAATAGAGCCAACCTCCAAATCTCATTGACATTCTGATCTCTAGATATTGCTCCCTCATTCAATGGAAGTCTATTGTTTTTTGTTTTTTTCGTCAGGCGAAAATCTTAATTCCTATGGAAGCCCGTTTCCGCCACGTTGAGTAAAAAAAAAAAGATTCTTTAAGTCATAATAATGAGAAACTTTCTCATAATAATGACTTAACATCTCAAAATAATGAGAAACTTTCTCATAATAATGACTTAACATCTCATAATAATGAGAAACTTTCTCATAATAATGACTTAACATCTCGTAATAATGAGAAACTTTCTCGTAATAATGACTTAACATCTCGTAATAATGAGAAACTTTCTCGTAATAATGACTTAACATCTCGTAATAATGAGAAACGTTCTCGTAATAATGACTTAACATCTCGTAATAATGAGAAACTTTCTCGTAATAATGAGAAACTTTCTCATAATAATGAGAAACTTTCTCATAATAATGACTTAACATCTCGTAATAATGAGAAACTTTCTCATAATAATGACTTAACATCTCGTAATAATGAGAAACTTTCTCGTAATAATGACTTAGCATCTCGTAATAATGAGAAACTTTCTCATAATAATGACTTAACATCTCGTAATAATGAGAAACTTTCTCGTAATAATGAAAAACTTTCTCATAATAATGACTTAACATCTCGTAATAATGAGAAACTTTCTCGTAATAATGACTTATTTTCTCGCACTTCTACGCATGCGCAAAGCAGCGGAGCAGAAGGGCGTGCCGCACTAGCGACATCCCCTGGTTAAAGCCGTGTAAATGCATCACAGCAAACATGGCACGCTCTGCAGTGAATAACATTAATGATAAATGATCAATATATGAGACGGGCTTCCATAGCTAGATAGTCTTTTATTCATTTGTAATATTCATTTGTATTTTTGTGTATGAACAAGCAGCAACACAGAAGGGTGATCCATGGATTTCAAATAGATGGAGGAATGATAGGACAGCACACCTTTCCAAATCTGTTTAAGAACACTTATCTGGAAATCTGTGTAAGGGTCCGTTCATACAGAACGCGCTTTTTCATTGCTTTTCTAGGCATATATGCGCACTAGACGGACGTTGCGCTCGCTCTTCTGCAGCGTCTCGCGCATGACACGGCGTTCTAAAAACGCGGCGCTCAATTGAAAAGAAGTTCAGCTTTTAAAAACACGTCTCAAGACCTTGCGTTTTCCCCCATTCCACTGCCCAACTATGTTTAAATGTCCCCGAAGTCATAAACATCTTAAAGGTGATTTCTGTATTGATATCTTCCAGATGAACCTGCACATCAAAGAAGCATCTGCAAAATACGTGTTATATTAACACACATACCCATATATTTTATGAAGATGTTACACTTAAACTTGACGAATAAATGTAATATTCCAACTTTAATCTGATAGTTTTGTAAATTCATGTAACAATTTCCATCGCTGTGCACAAGCAGGCGTCCTTCTTTACCATGGTAACCGTCCTGGTTCTGCATTCCACTTTCACACCTTATCGTGCGCATGGAAAAGTATGGAAGATATAGGCCTACTGATGATGTTATTTAATGATACTACAGATTGCACTTAGTAGATCACACTGACTTTAATGAAAACAACTGTTTTGCAGAGCGTGCCATGTTTGCTGTGATGCATTTACACGGCTTTGACCAGCGGATGTCGCTAGTGCGGCACGCCCTTCTGCTCCGCTGCTTTGCGCATGCGTAGAAGTGCGAGAAAATAAGTCATTATTTCGAGAAAGTTTCTCATTATTACGAGATGTTAAGTCATTATTTCGAGAAAGTTTCTCATTATTACGAGAAAGTTTCTCATTATTACGAGATGTTAAGTCATTATTTCGAGAAAGCTTCTCATTATTACGAGATGTTAAGTCATTATTTCGAGAAAGTTTCTCATTATTACGAGATGTTAAGTCATTATTACGAGAAAGTTTCTCATTATTACGAGAAAGTTTCTCATTATTACGAGATGTTTAAGTCATTATTACGAGAAAGTTTCTCATTATTACGAGATGTTAAGTCATTATTACGAGAAAGTTTCTCATTATTATGAGATGTTAAGTCATTATTATGAGAAAGTTTCTCATTATTTTGACATGTTAAGTCATTATTATGAGAAAGTTTCTCATTATTATGACTTAAATAATCTTTTTTTTTTTACTCAACGTGGCGGAAACGGGCTTCCATATAATTCCGATTGCTTATAAAAGAAGATAAAATAAAAATGTATACTTTATTCATTCACTTAATTCACCTACATTTCCCCATGGTCATTAATTCCTAAAAATGAAAATGAATAAATACAAATTTATTTCACAAAAATGGTTGATACACACAAGTACCATCCAACTTTACTTGACATACACATAAATTGTAAGGATATCACCAACACTGATGAATAAACGATATAAGATAAGGCTGTTATAGCAGTCCCAAACTAGTTTTTGTTAATACAATAAAGTTAGTAAGTTGGTATGAGCCTCCAGTCATTCAAAAATATATAATATAACACAAAATGAAAATTAAGCAGTATGTTGGGGTTACGGAAACAACAGAACAAATGAACTGTTAATTAATCATATGCAAACGGCTCCTGGTGAATAGGATGAACATCAAACCTGCATGCAAATCCTTCCGCTAACACACAAAGAACAAGTTATATAATTTATTGGAACTTTTTGGTAATATCATGACTTGCGAGTTGACAACGTAACTACGACGTTGCATGCTCATAATTTATTTCGTTCTCTATATATTAGGGCTGGGTATTGACAAATTTCACAATTTGATTCGATTTCGATTCACAAGCTTGCAATTCGACTTGATTTCGATTCAATATTGATTATTTTGGATATCAGGTACAATACATGGCAAATTTCAAATCTCTTAACAAATCTCTTAACTAATGCTGTAAACAATGGGAGCCAGTTGTAGCCTACTAGGCTTCATTAGCCTACTATAATATTGAAGGTAAAAATGAACTGATTTGTATAAAAACTTAAATGACACTTTTATTTATTTTTATAATCATAAAGTTATATGAAATGTAAACATTTAAATGGTGGCTGTTATAAAAACTTGCTAGATTTATTCAAACATGCATTAAATATTGAAGAACATAAAAAATTATAATGAATATGTAATATGGTGCATATATTTAGCAATTTGCTCCTCTCTAGAGTTACTTTTTCTAGCTGACTGACGTGTTTATGGTCAATGGATATGGTTTTTCTGAGGTAAATGTGACGTTACATGACATTGTTTACAAGCCGTTTTAATGACAACTTTCCATGGTTTCCAACACTGATTGAGCGATTCCATGTGACATGATACGGATTTCGATAAGTTGTACTCTATCTTTTAACACACTTTCAGATGCTCATTCATGTTTATTTCGCGCTGTAACTGGTATTATTAAGGCGGAAGAGAAGATCATGTGCGCTGCTCGGCTGCTGCTGAGCCAGAGCAATCTCAAGCCACAGCGCCAAAACGGTATTTATGTTTGGGAATTTCGTAAGAAAATGGACGTAATTTGAAATCTGAGACTTTGTTTCATATCAATAGTAACAAAGCACAAAGATTATTGTGATTTATTGGATGGGATGCACCGCACGCTACAATGTTCCATTCATTCATCAACTGAAAACAGGATGACTAATCGATTCTTGGGATTTAAGAATCGATATCGGTTCGTAAAAATGAGAATCGATTAAAATCGAGAAATCTATATTTTTTACCCAGCCCTACTATATATAGTGAAGTAATACACAGCGTTCTTGCAATTGAGGAGTACGCACAACGAGCATAGTATAATGTCGGACAGGAAATTTCATTTTTCGGAGGTGAGAGACTTTATTTTGTAAAGTTACGAAAATAACGTTAGAATGATGACACTAACATAAAGCCTGACATAGCCTACTGAATCAGGACAAAGCGTTTTTCTCAGGCACTCTTTACTTTAAACTCTGTCTGACAGAAGAGTCAACAGCTTTCACACACACCTTTCAAAATAAAAGTCTCTATTCAGAAAAAGAGCTTTTTGTATGCTAAAGTCAACTCTTGTGGTAATGCTGAGAATGTGACTTCGGTTGAGAAACGCAATTACGTTTTTGGAGCATAACGATGTAGCTTGTGACAACGATAGAGACACCTGGACAAACCAAACATATCTGCTCCACTTCTCTGTAGTTCTTTTAGAAACCCTGTATTTTAAGGAATCTATTGGTGTGTGGTCATTTAAAAAAAAATGGAAATCAAAATTATGTTTGACTACTTAAAGTTTATGTTTGTGAGGGTCAAGCGAAGGGTTAAGTGAAGTCAGTAACTTCTAGGCTTGTCTTTACATTATAAAGGGAAAATAATTGAGTTGGGCTGATCCGAAGTTGTGTGTTAGAATCCATAAACCTCGAGCTACAACACCAAGATTAGTAAGAGTGTAGCACAGTTTCAAAACATCCCTGTTTGTCTAACCTACTTTCTTCTGGTATATTTCTTGTTTCAAAGCCCATTTGAGGTTTATTTTTTCTCATTCCCATGTATTTCATCATTTAGAGACAATAGTCCATTGGTCCTCCAGTCTGTAAGAGTTAGAGTCTGTTGAAAAAGTAAAACAAACATCAAATTGCCAGGGGAATAAATGCCAAGCCAAGCAACTGCCATTGAGATGAATGGGAATGTTAACATATAACTCCAGGTATTATAGACCTCCGGGATCTTCACTCACCCCGTCACACCATATTCCCAATTCATAACTTACACAAACCCTGCCCAACCTCTAGGGAACCATTCCACCTTTGGTCCTTTTCATCTGGGAATGGGGGAAATGAGTTTCAGATCAATAACTGGAAGGGGAACGGAAGTACACTGGTGGTGGGGTGGTTTTAGATCTTTATTAGAGAGTCATTTACCAACATACCATCACTGGGCATGTGTATGGAGGGTGGAGGGACCCGGCGGGGTGACACTGAGCCGACAGACTGAATTTGTTGAGTCAGTGGAGCAGAGAAATTATGTCTGATAACTGAAATTGAAACAGCCTCCCTGCTCAGTGTTCCTTATTCTCTCCATCTCTCCAATGAGCTCAAGATTTTCTTTCGACTTTTCGCTCCAAATACCGTGCTAGTTGGATGCTGCAGAAATACGAAGGAACTTAGAGGCCTGTAGTTGCATTGAAAAACTGACAAGCGTGGAAGCCATGGTAGAAAGTGAGATGTCTCGATGTCATTACACCTTGCAGCTGGATTCTCTATGGTATCGCCACACTGCGGTAACATTTTTGGGCGTTGCAGTTATCTGATCTGCATCTTTTGTATTAGTGAATTTCTACTTTGAAGCCATACACTTGCCACTTTTGCTTTAGTTTGTGTAGGGCCCTGAGAAATGTCCATTTTATTTATTTTTACTCCGTGAAGTACATTCTGTTGTACAATACATGATGGTAATACAATGTAATGTATTTTTCATCAGATTAAACCGAACTTTTGAAATCATAGGGTCCTACATTACACCTGCAGCTGGACTTTTTGCGGTATCACCACACCAATTGCGTTATTATTTGTTTTGGACACGTTGCACCGTGATTTGCGTCTTTTGCATTAGTGAAATCCTGCTTTGAAGCCATACACTTTCTTGATTTTCTTACTGTTTTAGTTTGTGTTAATTGAGTAGTTAAGTCCATCATTTGAAGTCAAAGATACAAGCTCTGTCCCCAAAGATTTACTTGGTGTGGATTTATGGCCTTTCTTGTGGCTTTTTCACAGTTCTATGAAGTTCAAAGAGTGGGAGGTTGTCCCCTTTGACATTTAATGATTCAAAAGGGTGCCAGTGAGCGCCTCATTTGTGCCCTTGACGTACCCTGGATGTGTTTTTTTTTTTTTTTTTTTTTTTTTTGTCTGTGCTAGTGTTGAATTCATGAGTCTACTACCCAACAGTCCATGTGGCACTAGGGTGCGAACTCCGAGAATGACCAAAGGGCTGAGAGTGCCATTTAGGTCTGGACAAAGGTTTTTTAATGTGGATTTATCTCAAGCTTATCCTCCAAATGTACTCTAAATAGGCTGTACTTGTTTGCTCTGCCTTTGAAAAAATAACCTAATATAGCCAGGACACATCTGATCTGCTTCAGTGTTGCCACTGTAACTGCAACATTTAGAACATATATCAAATAAAAAAAGAATTAGACCTACTAACACAAGTATAGATCTAATTCATTGCGCCCCAATATCTGATGTTTTGCATTGCAACATTGTTTCCATTAGGGCTGCTCGATTATGGAAAAAATCATAATCACGATTATTTTTGTCAGTATTGAAATCACGATTATGTAACACGATTATTTCACATGACTTTGGGAACGTGTTGCATTTATTAAAAAGACACGGTAACACTTTACAATAAGGTTAATTAGTTAACATTAGTTAATGTGTTAACTAACATGAACTAACAATGAGAAATACATTTGTTACAGTATTTATTAATCTTTTATTGTTAGTTAATAAAAATCCAGCTGCTCATTGTTTGTTCATGTTAGTTCACAGTGCATTAACTAATGTTAACAAATACAACCTTTCATTTTAATAACGTATTAGTAAATGGTGAAATTTATATTAAGATTAATAAATGCTGTAGAAGTATTGTTCATTATTAGTTAATGTTAACTAAGGTAGTTAACTAATGCTAATTAATGAACCTTATTGTAAAGTGTTACCAAAGACACCTCTCAACAATTCTTAAAAAAATCGAAATTTTAACATTGATTGTACTTTTTGAACTATTAAAATAAATAATATAACAGATAATATTTCAATGAGTATTTTAATAATTCCCGCAGGTCTACCACTTATAATGCGGGAAATTCCCCCACAAACATTGATTCACTTTAGCATATAGATTGTATGAGTAGCCTAAATGAATCCACACAGATTATAAAATCAAATCAATAATTTTTAAACTTTCTCCAAGACGCAATTTCACGAACCGCGTGAGTGTTCAGCGGCGCCGCGTCTTCTCTCTCTCCGTCTCTCAACATGGGTTGGACAAGGCAAGCGTCGAAACTACACTCTCGCGTTTAGGAGTTGGGACATGACGGAATTGTCACTTGCACAATCGGGCCAGCATAGCATCGTAACTAAAGTTTATCATTTTCACTTCTTTTTAAGTCTTATCAGTTTAAACATTCAAGCTGAGAGAGTTTACGGCTTCGGGAGGGGCGGATGTGTGTGTGTGTGCGCGTCATTCAGAACACAAGACAAAATTAAGGCCAATTTATACTTCTGCGCCGAGTGTACGCCGTAGTGTACGTCGTAGGGTACGCACGTAGGCGACGCCGTCGTGAGCATTTATACTTCTGCGAATGTCTGTGTTGCTCTGCAGTTACACCGCCGAAACGCTAGTTGGCGCGGGTGGGTTTTAATGTTCCAGTTCCACTGTGTTTACATTCCTCGCGGCTGTTTTGAGTTTAGGTTTCTACGAGCAATGGCGACTGAAGGAGTCATACAGATGGCTGTATTTCCGCACTTCTTCAAGCAATCTCTCGGTCACTTGGTCTATTTCCATGGCTCTTCACTGATCTTCGGAATTTAAAAATGGCGGGCGGGCGGTGCAGAGTGCAGAAGATCATTCCGGAAATGCGTAGGAGGAAACGCGATGCTATCCAGCCGACCAATCACAGATCTTGCGGTCCGCGTCGCCGCGACGCGTAGTTACATTTTTGAGGAGGTGCGCGTCAGGGTACGGCGAAGGGTACGACGTATGGTACACGTCAATGCGTATGCTACGCCGTACCTTCTACGCGAACCCGACGCAGAAGTATAAATTGGCCTTTAGAGCGTTCTTTCAAAACAGAACATGACAAAATAATCGTTTTTACTCGATTGTACTATTTTGGTGATCGTTGGGAGCAAAAATCGAAATCGAAATTCAATTAATTGCACAGCCCTATTCCATTATATTTCATTATTACAATAATATTAATATTATGTTATATTTCTGTTACTGTATTATATTTTTTGTAATTTTCATTCATCAGAATTCATAATTCTCATTAGATTCTCAACTGGCATACATTAATTAGGCTACATGTAGTACCGTGTAACTACGCAACCCGGTCAAACTAAATGCGCGGAAATTAATTTTTACGTGCATATGATATGCATGGGTAGGTTTAGTAGTGCTGTGGGGTACGTATTTATTATAAGGGGTGCGTGTGTATTACACGCAATAAAGTGCGTATCATATGCACACTAAAACTGCGTATCATATGCACGTAAAACTGCGTATCATATGCACGTAAAACTTTTAGAACATTTTCGCATACTCATGAGATCAGCATATTCAGAGATGCATTTTCATGAGATTAGGCTTAAAATCACACCTTAAAATAAAGTGTTAGCAAAAACTACTTACTATAGTGATAACAGTAAATTATGCACAATTACAAGTAACGGATCCTAAACTTAACCCTACCCCGTAACTATAGTAATTGCATGTTGCTAATTAATATTACTCAGTACTTATACAATGTACAATGGAACTACGTCACCTTAAAATAAAGTGTAACCTAGTTTTTTCCCCTTTGAAAGTTATTAATGTAATGATAATGCCAATAATGCAAAACATCTCAGTGTAAATGTCCTAAAAATCATCTTGTTTTTCTTGTTCAATTTCAACTTTGTTTTGCCCAAACATGTTATTGACCAGGTTTTGTGAGGTCCTGTAGCTTTTTGTTCCCACTGAATTTGCCACTCACTAGCGTAACTATAAATTATGAAGGAATTGATTAAATGTTTAAATTTCACTGGTACTATTGTAGCCGATGTGATTTCGGGTTTTTTGGAAAATGAATGGGTGAAGGTACAATAACAACAGTCGGAACAGTTTGCCATTCCACGATTACATAACCTTTTACTTTAATCGGTTGTCAGATTTTGCACATTTCGTTTTTTTAGAACTTCACATGCATTTTGGCAACTTCTTGACATACTTTCTGCCTCCTGCATACAAATAAGCCTGACCTGGTTCGCTAGTCTTCGCAGGCTGACTGCGTTTTGTTCCACCGCTTTGACGCTGAGAGTTGTGTGAGCTGATGGGGCCGACGCTGGCGCTGTCAGAGCCTCCGTACCTACTTAAAAGTAAATGCGTCTTTCATTTAACATAATTTCTCTGCCACTTTCCCTCTATTATTTCTGTCAGGGATGGTGAATTGCTGTAGAGCCTCAACCAATCAAACGTCACTGCAAACGGATGTAGATCTCTCATGAGATTGACACACCGCTAAAGGAAGGACGGAAGAGCTGTTTGATACATTTTTAGAATAACGCTTGTCTAAAAACCTCTTACGACGACTAACACATACTTTCACTGACCACAAAAGCTTGTCTTTCATGGTGGATAAAAAGGTAGAGAACAAAAATAAAACAAGTAGCTTACCATGTCAAGAAATAATGCTATGCCAGTGGTCCTCTTTTCCCAATGGGAAGATGTGATAAAAAAATAAATGTATGTACTCTATTTTTGTGTTGTAAGGTGTTTTCTTTATTCTATTTCAGTGAAACATTAATACAAAGTAGCTTTTTCTTTAATTATTTTACAATTTGAATCAAATATATTTATGACTTCTGGGCTTAATTGTCTTGAAAGTATCACAATGCAAATAAGCCTAATTTTTTGCTGTATTTAGTCAATTAGTGATGTGAAAATATGTGAGCCTGTTAAGTGTATAAATTGGATGATTCATTAAATTAACTCCTCGTTGATTTGTACAGTGTGTTTAATGGTGGAACTACAAGCTTTGGAGGTTTCGGGTGAAGGAAAACGGCTCAAACATGGCACACTACATCTGATTGGAGGGTGGGAAAATAGCTGCCAAGGTGTGCTGGTTTATTGCACAACTGGAATTGATGTCGGGCGTCTCGGTATGTAAAACTTAAATCGAATTGTGGGGGCAGCGCTGGTCCTCAAAATTACATAACATAAATTCAGCTCTATAAAGCTATCAGGTGAGAGTGGTGAAGGTTTACAGTATATAGAAGCTTCCAAAAAACTTGGAGAAGTTTTTGTCATCGTCCTTCTTTCAGTTCTCACATGGATAACTGTGTCAAAGCAATTGGAAGTGTAAGGGTTGATTTAGGTGTCTCCGCCTCAACTTGGACATTTGTGGTCTTTTGGGGCTAGTTCTGCAAACGATTAAGCTAAACAACTAAAACGAAGAATGCAGTAAAGATTACTGGCCTAGAAGGTTCTACAAATCATGTCTTGTTGATTCTAATTACTCTCATCCTACTGAATATTAAAGGTGACCAGTTAAATCCATTTTATGGTTAAGGTATTAGGCATGTTTTAGTCACAGTCACAATGGTTTTAGCTTTGGCTACATTATCAATGTGGAAATCCTGCAATAATAACCAGCTTAACCACCTTGTGTTAGTAAAGTACCTATATTATCCATCTAAAATTAGTTTTTGAAAGGCCGAGCTGTTCTGAGCGTTTTTTTGTGTCTGTAGAACAGAAGTAATGATGTGGTGGTTATATTAGTTTAAAATTAATATCAATGAATAAAGGAAATTGCATGTCCTGCTGCAAGATATTAAGACATTTTAAGATGTTTTCAGACATGTTTTTCACTGATACCAGCTGTGCATTCTCTCTCTCTCTCTTCTCTCCGACTGCATCACACAACCTACTTCTCTCATTCACTCGTCTCATTCGCTCCGGTTGAATAGTGTTGGTGTTGGCCTGAATTTCGGTATGGGGTTGCGGGTATTGTGTATAATTTTACTCATTCCCACAGGTTTCACGCTCACACCAAAAGTAGGCATGTTACGGTATCATGTTGCGATAATTGCTGAAGCTTTTATCACGGTTTATTATCACAATATTGAAATAAGTTGCAAAAAAAAATTTATTTGTCATACTATAACAGGTTTAAAAACTTTTTTTTCTTAAAACAAAAATAACTGAACATTTAAATACAATAAAACCATACACGCATTGTTTTATAAAGTAAACAAATGTTTCAAACAGATTAACTTCTTACACCCTGAAGGCATTTTTAATGATTTCACATCTAAGTGGCATACTTAAAAGTAATGGCTTGCAACTCTACAAAAAAAATAATACAAGATATGAAGTGCGTGGTCTCATTTGATCGAAAACCTTTCACATTAAAAAAAAAAGAAAAGATTTTCATCATGTTTGGACTAGGTTCTTATGTTACATCACTGCTGAGAAAACCCTAGAAAAAGTGATGCTATTTATTGATTTATTTTGTTATTATGGATGATTGACATGATGACTATTAGAAAGTATATATGGAAGCTCATAAGATCAAGTTTGGACATAACCATGTAAACTGCATCTGGGCCAAATGTTGTGTTGATATCTCAAATCAATCAAAAGTTTTGGCATTTGGAACCATGGTAGCCTTTTTTATCAACAGTCCAAAAACCTCTCCAAACAAGTGATCCTGGTGTTTTACTGAACATAAGAACTACTTGCATGTGTAAACGCCACAAAGCATATACATATTTATAATTACACAGAATAGTAAGTATTAAGATCCTTATTTATGAGTGATGATCTTCCAGCGCTGTTTCAGGTGTGTGCTCAAATTCTATGGCATACGGTAAATCAAGACCTGTCAATCTGAGTGATTGATCCAATCCAAGCGCTCTCCGGCTGTAAAACAGTGTCTCGACCCACCATACCCGAGATCCAATTTCCATTGGTTGAGCTTTCAAATGACCTTGGAAAACACTGTGTCAAGTTCGTGATGCGATCAGATCCCGGAAGTCATAGCTTTAGCCAAGTAGCATGTCAGTGTCACTCCATGAGGATTTTTTAGTATCTACACATCACGTTATGAATCAAGTTTGAACCTGCTCTAAATAAAGAGGTGCGATTTACTATGGTTTACTAATGTTTGGCGGAGTTACAAAGCAGAACTTGGCTCAAAAGCCTCATCTGGATACTGTTTAAATGCGCGTCGGCGGAAACTTTTTACGAGTTTAAGTCATCAAATTGCGATCGGTTCATGAGATCGGCCAAATTTAGTGTCTACTGATCGAGTCATAGAATGTACTTATCGGCCTATCGATTAGAGCATCCCTAGTACAAAAATTCCCTTTAGCCTCTCAATTAATATTAGGTTATAACTGCATATTGATTATAAAAGAATTAGCAAATGTTTAAAATGGTTTTATATGGAGTACATTTCTTGTTTTTGGTACATGTACTACGGTGTTCTGTGGATTACCTTAAAGTATAATGCAAATGCCATGTTATATCAAAGAACCATGCTATCACCATCTCTGTACTGTACTACAACCAGAGAATGAAATGCACACAAATCGATATAGAAGTGGACGGACACGCTTCCTCTTCTACCACCCACAGCGTAGGGCTGGCGTCAAATGCTGGAAGACTATCTGCCACAGACCCGCACCCCTGGCGTCTCAAATACAGCTAACCACCCAACATATCGAGCGTCTGAGTGCCATGAGAGTAGCTAACATATCACGAACACATTCTATACTTCTACACACACACATTTCAGTCTCTCATTGCTTGAAGCTATTACCGTGCAGCATAGCCTCTCTACCCTTCATTACACTAGAGATCTCCACGGACCGCCGTGTGATGTATTGCATGTTTGTTCACACGTCTTCTACCGTAACGCTCCCCAAATCAGACACATTTATTGGGCGCGGGCTACAATTACTGGTGGGACCAGCAAGCAAAACCCACCTGCTCTAAAGAACTCATCAGTTCCAGACCAAGATGGATTCATCAAAAGTATTTAGAGCGTCAGTGAGAGTAGAAAGGATGTAGAGGCCAGACAGAGAACGATGAAGATGAGGATGAATCTCAACTCACATTTCACAAAGCCATTACTGGGCAATCTGCCCCTGCAATTTCTTCAATCTCACCCAATCAGACCCTGACGTGGTAAGAGAGAGCTTGATGATGACTCACATTGCTAATGTGAAGATGAGTTTCTCCCCGTGTGTGTGTGATGGTGGGTGGGAAGATGTTTCAGACATCTAAACGTCTCTGATCTGGAGTGTTATTTTGGCTGTGAATCAAGAGAAGCTCATTTATTTTAAATTTACTTCAAGCGGCTCTTGATTTCCAGCCAAAACAACAATTGTTGATGTTTAATAAGTTTTTGCAATACAGAGACTCAGCAGTATGCAGATAATAAATATTTTCTACAGTGTGTTGTTGTTTGGTCTCGGTAGATCTTAGTCTGGTGTTTTTAATTTGCGAAGTACCGTTCACTCAAAGGGATTGTGCAGGTTTTAAAATGCGTTTTAAAAAGTTTTCTGAAGTTGCTTGGCGACTGGAAGCATTTTTTAAAAGACGCAAATTATCACATAATGATCCCATTATGAACAAAAAACGTGACCTATCGTACACCCCTCAATATACGACAGGTGTGGCATGGGATAATTTTGGGTTACTTTTGCGTCTTTTTTTTGGTCCATAAAGGAAAGAAGGGCATACGGCATTAGAACAACACCAGGGTGAGTAAATGATGACTTAATTTCCATTTTTAGGGTGACATATCCTTTTAAGCAGGGCCTGAATTTCATTTTGGAAAATGGGGGGGAAATCCCCCCTTAGGTGATTCTTATGGGGGGGAATTTTTAATTTGAGGGGGGAGTTTAGACTTTTCTTTTTTTAAATTACATGTATCTCGCCTAAATGTATGCTCACTCATTGCATTTTTACAATGGTGTAATTTTGTTCTTAAGAATTTACACAACACAAGGAAGCTTGATTTCAATCTTTGAATTAAATTGAAAAAAGTAGCACAAATAAATACAATAGAATAAAGATCCCAATAAAGAGAAATAAAGAGAAGAGTTTTTGCTTAGGTCTAACACTAGTATTCAGAAATACTACAGAGACTGAATAAAGTAATCAAATGTAAAATAACACTGGGTAGTATTTTAGTCCTGACTAAATTAAATACATAGGCTATTAATCCTGATTCCTTAAAATGAAAGCTATGTTTTGTTTGACAACCAAATGAATGACAGACACATATGGCTGCTGTCCCTTTAAGAGCTAGTGCACGGATCCTGTGTTCATTATACGGTCACGTGCGATTTATGCTTATTTAAGACATAACCGACTGTGTTTAGAGGATACTCACCAAGACCGAAAATGACATCATTTTCACATGTTTTTGACTGTTAAAGCGATATAATCCACGAAAAATAACTTTTGTTACCCGCGAGCTGTGTGTGAGGCGGCTTTACTCTATGTATGTGTGCAGAGAATAACATCTCTCAGACAGCGCGCAAGTAGGCCTACCGAATAGTTTAAAATCGCGTGAATGCTTAAACTGGTAAGACTTAAAAAGACGTGCAAATGGTAAACTTTAGTTACTCGTGATGCAATGCTGGCCCGATTATGCAAGTGATAATTCCGTCTATCCTGACTCCCGAAACGCGAGAGTGTATTATCGCCTGCAGCTCTTAACGAGCTGATAGAAGACGCAGCACCGCTGAACCACTCACGCTGTTTGTGAAATTGCGTCTCGCAGACAATAATCTGTGTGGATTAATTTACTAATACAACCTACAGGCTAAAGTGAATCAATGTTTGCGGGAATTTCCCGCATTATAAGTGGGAGACCTGCGGGAATTATTAAAATTATGCGCAATACCCGCAATCCCGCGCCGAAATTCAAGCCCTGCTTTTAAGTACAAGGTCTTATACCTTTGTCTTTTTGTCTGATCCCCCCAAAAAAAGCTTAAAATCAAAGTTTGTAATGTTGTGATTCAGCTCATAGCTGATTGGTTTGATTCATGGCATATAACTTTTTAAATCAAAAGAAGACTTTCAAATGAACTGGAAAAATACTTGGGGAATAAGGTCACTGAAAAAGTGTTGACAATTTGACCATTGCTGCATATAACGTATATAATCTGGCAAAGTTAAGAATGTAGCAGGATTAGCTATGTATTTGGATAGTTGTATTAGCTTTGAACCATTTCAGATTGCAATGACATGAAAAATCAAGCTTGCGTAGCTAAAACAGCTAGAATCTGTTCACATATTGCACAGAGTATATCTGTTATATCTTAGTGTTGGACTCCAGTATGAACAGCATGTATGTTTCGATTGAGTGACCTCCACTAGACTGGTGTAGTTCATATTTTTGTTTATCATGTTGACTAAAACACATTATGCTTCCCTTGCAAACCAACATATTGCTCAAAACCATAAAGGGAAAAATGGTTGCCTCACATATGTTATGCTAAATATTGTTGTCCACAAGTTCAAGAGAGTGATTCATTTTCTAGAGTGTTTTTCAAATCCCAGATGGACGTATAAAAGTTGTGTATGTCTTGGCCCCGACTTTGAGTTGTTTGTGAAGGTGTCAGACAGAATATCTCAATTTCTATCACTCCGCACCATCCACTAGGATATTTTTCAGAGCGGCGCGCACACATATACACAACGCGCACACTTACACACCTCACACTTCAGTGTGACACCTATCACACCAATCTCTGCCCTTCATCTACTTTCTCGTCTCTTTGACCCTTGTCTCATCCCATATTGTCCTTCAGCAACTGTGAGAGAGTGTGTGTGCGGTGTGGTGTAATCTCTAAGAATGATACCGCAGGAAAAAAATAAAACTGTTGTTTTGAAATCTCTCCCGACTGGAGGGGTTTACCAATCTCAGGCATCTCACAGAATTTTCCTGTCAGATCGCTGCCATCCCCGTGACCTTAAAGTAGCCCTTGGGTGCTGAAGCATGTAGCTGTGAAATAGTCCTTGACAATTAGATGTGCACGCACACGCAAACTGGCGCTTTCTTTCATATCCAGGTTTAATTGCGTGTGGACAGTCATTACAAGATGTCTTAAAGGGCAAGCCTGCACGTCTTCAATAATAAATGTGAGGCATTGTGAGGGACTCCACGGTCATTATGAGACCAAAACCGTGATAGTTGGTTCTTTTCAAGTGTGTGGAATTGAAAATGTCAATCTGCTTCGACAAATACTACTATAAAGCGGAATTACTTGTATTACTTGACTTGAAATTATCAAAAAAGCTCAGAACTTTATATAATTTTGTTTTATTGTAATATATTTAAAATTAGCCTATCCACCTTTTTCCTGACGACCTCACTTCATTTTGAATTATGGGTGGCACTATCATTTCAAATCATAAGGTTGCCCCACAAATAAAGCTGATCCGTCAGTTTGACTGGATGAGCTGTCAATTTTCCTTCATGATTTATTTCCAGACATCATGAGAATAACGTTATACTTGGTATTTTAACGTGACATGTTATAACAAGAATATCTATGGCAAGAGCTCTTTTCAGTCGCTGCTTTCTTTTCCTCGTGATTATTTTCTTTTTTCCCTTTGCAATCCGCTGTAAAAGTATGAAAAGGGACAACATATACTGCACATTTGTGGTCTGTTCTCCCGAATTTAATTTACGATAGATTCCATTAATAATTCACTGGAATGTGCTATGGAAGTCAACGGGGTCCTTTAACTGTCTGGTTAACAATATTCTTCCAAATATCATCTTTTGTGTTCAGCAGAAGAAAGAAATCCATACAGGTTTGGAACAACTCAAGTAAATGATGACAGAATTTTCATTTTTGGGTGAATTATCCCTTAAAGCCAAGTTCACACTATACAATTTATAGTCCTTTACGACTTTAGACTGTACGAACATGATCCCGTCATGTCATAATGTGGGATTTCAGTTATCTTCAGACAGTCAAGATTCATTAAAAACAGACTTTTACATCAATCCGTGACACGTTTGATCAGTCTCTAGCCTTCATTTTGTTCATGGCTTGTCCTGAAAAGAAAAAAAAGCGAAAATGATGTTTGTGGAGCAATTGTTGTTTTGTTGTGTTAATTGCGTCACCAGGTTCTGCGCTCCTATCGGTTTTTGATTTGATGTCGTTTGACTGCAGGACTGCGCCTCAAAACTTCTGACTCTGACAGAATTTCATCTGAGGTAAAATGGATCGCAATGGTCATAAAAATGAACATGTCAAACTAGCGATCAAAGACTTAGGATCAAAAATGAGGATTTTTTAGGATTCGTAAAATTTGTCTCAAAATGACATTTATCTGTGTAAAACCAAGCGGCAACATTCTAATCTGAAAAATGAAGCCTACCCGGAAGTGCGAAAAACTGCAATACATCGAAAATCCGCTAGGGGCAGGTCCCAAAAGGGAGCAAATGTCCATACACCCCCATGTTAAAATGTCCGTTTTCACAGGATAAATTCATGTTTTTACAGGTTGGTCCCATGGACTTTTATTGTATTTTTCGATAGGTTCCGAGTGCCTGACAACTGTGAGGGGGGTATTTAGATATAAAATGTATGACAAATAAGGGCGCGATTGACCGCTTGATTGACAGCTGACAACGAGCATAGGCTGCGCCGAGTGGAATTCCTGAAATTTGACGTCTCGGCACATCATACCTGTAAGTTATCCTTTCTGAACATTTGTATTGAAATATGGCGCCGCCCATACCCCCCATAAACGGCCTCAAAACCGTTCTTCAGAAGTCTATGCGTGACGTCACAGACGCTTTGTCCATATTTTTTACAGTCTATGTGTAAAACCAATCTATTTTATATTATGCTGCAAGTAATCGCCTCTAGTTTGCACGAACATCAGAGCGGACAAATTGGTGATGGTTAAGGATCTTGGCTGCTGATGTGAATGTTGTAGGTTCAGTTCCACGTAGCAGGGGACCCTGAAACCCAAGAGTCAGTGAGATCATTGCTGTGCTCCATCACCATTGGGCTCTTGAGCAAGGCACTTAACCCAAGGTTACTCCTGCGGGACTGATTCTCCCTGCAATTAGTGTATCGCGAGTCACTTTGGGTGAAAAGCATCTGCTAAATGGCGAGTAAATGAACATCGGCACTCCAGTTCCCAAGACCCGTGTTGAGACCTTAATAATGCTGCAACAGACTGTTAAATTGTTGCATTAGATTGTGACGTTTCTTGGAAAAGTGGTGTGTTTTTTAAACGCATTATAACTTCACATTCCTCAAAATTCACATTCCAGAAGAAAGTCATACAGGTTTGGAATGACATGAGGGTGAGTAAATGATGACAGCATTTTCCTTTTTTTGTGTGAACTATCTGAAGATCCCCTGGGTTCAGTGAACACAGAGTGGTTTTAATACAAAGCCGAACACTGAAAGGTCAAATGAGATAAAAGGAAGTCAACTTGAAGATGTTGGCTTCTTACAGTGAGTCACCTTCTCTCAGATGACAGCCTTGAATTTGAGAGGAGCTGTGTGATAGCTGGAGCTGGAGAGTGAATAAGTAGAAAAAACACTCTTCTAAACTCTTAATTTCTCTGGCCTAATCCTAATCCTTTTGAGGTCACACGGATTTCCATTTCTTCTTTAAAATTTCCCACCAATTCACCCCTCAGTTTCACCTTAGGTTATTCATCCAATTTGAATGATGTTTGGTGCCTATAATCTCTAGACACTCCTGGGAAAGCATAAAAAGCATGTTTTAACCATAAATCTACAGAAATATATGTATGTATTTATAAATTTATTCATCCACTCTGTTGTGTTTAGATTTAGTTTTTCCGTTTGTTTTATTTTGTTTCAGTGGAAATTATTTTTTTTTTTTTTTTTTTTTTGCCGAAAATTGTCCTTTAAATTTAGTTGTTGTCATCATGACATTCATTAAAATGTATGTATTAATTAATTCATTTATTTGATTTTTTTAAACCTCTTGAATTTGTTTTAGTTTTTCTTTTTCTTTTTCTTTTGTTTGTTTTTGTGTTGGCCTTTCTTTTTCTTTTGCCAAAAAATGTCCTTTAAATTTAATCAGTCGTCATGTCTTATTCATTCAAATTTATGTATTAATTAATTATTCGATTTTTCATTTTGTTTTACTTTGTGTGTGTGTGTGTGTTTGTCATTTTATTTTATTTTGCCAAAAAAAATTCTATAAATGTAATTAATGTCATATATTATATTATATTATATTATATTATATTATATTATATTATATTATATTATAAAGGGCACTATGGTATAATATACTTAATACATTCATAATGTTGATGATAACTATGATTGTACTATCATGATACTATGATATTATGATAGTATGATAACTAGTTAGTACTAGTTGTTTATTAATAGTATTATTAGCTGATATTAATATTATATATTATGTGTTATAAGAAAACATACATTTACTGCATGTTTTAACCTGCTATCAAAGCATTCTAGTTAATCAGTTTAGTCATCAATAACAACAATTTTACTTTTTTTAACTAGTAATCTTATTTACAAGGTTAACGCACCAAAAAACAAGATGACATCAAGAGAGTGACAGATTGCACAAGGAAAAAAAGGCTTCCCAACATGGTTTTGATTCCACAATATGGAACACGCTATTTTATCATCTGCTTGACTTCCAGGCCTTTCTCTCTCAGATGAACGAGTGATTATAACCACGTTGGCAGAAGCCAAACAGGGATCCATAGACTAGACAAATGTATACACAGCTGATCCCTCAACGCTGGGGAAAAGCGCAGAACCGCCGCATTGTGGTAAATAATTGAGCGCTGCTTGATTAATTATGCATTATGAAATACACTGTCAAAGCAGAAAGTTTTATTTTGTACCCAAATACATAGAGCAATGCTGTTTTGTTTTTTTTGGATCTGGGTCAAAATGTTTAACAAACGCAGCCTTATCTAGTGAGCGCCGCATCGCCGTGGGTCTGACTGGTGGTCGGCGTGTCAATCGGTGACTAATTGTTGCGAACGAATCCGATTTCCCAGGAGCTCTTAACACTTTTGAGCTCCATTTCTCTGGATTTCTTATATGCCAGGTGCCTCAAGTTCGTTAATTTATTGAAAAGATTCTAATTAACTGGTTCTAGAGGGGGAAAGCAATGTCGCAGGAAGATTTATAGGTTGTGCAATACAGCTGGAAGGCGGCCCGTCAGAGCCACTCTACATAAAACTGCTCTGAACTGAAGCCTGCGCTCTTTGTTCATCGCACATTCACGTCTGCTAAATACGTGGGCAATTACATTATTCTGAGGTAATTACCGTAAATTTAACCGCCTAAGGAAACAGCAGTTCTTTCTACATAAAGGCCCATTTTTAGCGTAGGCCTGTAGGAGTATATGAACTGCTGGTTTTCAACTGAGCAAAATAGGTTGCAGATCAATTACTAATTAAATACCAGTTGAGACTAATTGGTTTCAAAGTACCAAGCCACAAAATTGGAGAGTCGTAGAGCTGCGGATCACGAAACTGTCAACGCGTGTGACTCTAAAACCAGCTTAACGTGTTTTCCATGCTGTCTCTATTTTAAGCACGGCTTTTGATCAATACGCAGACTCCCCCAAAGTGTCCTGTTTGGGGTAGACATCATTCACGGCGGACCCCGTAGACTGTTCCAGTTGTACATCCTGCTCGCGGGTACCAGCTTGAAGGATGATGTCATTACAAAACTATGTCACATTCCTTCCATTTTGTAAACAAGTGGCGCTATGAACTGGGCGTGCAAGTGTTGCAGTCCTTTGGCGTTATGTGGGACAAGTTTTTGGACTCGTTCCTCGTGTACACCACATCATACATGACCCAGGAAGACCTAAAAGATAATGGTGTCAATGTCGACATGTCAATGTTAAGAAGATTTGTCTGTAAGTGTTTGTTTGGGTTGATTTCAAATATCAACAGTGTTATATATATATATATATAACACTGTTGATATTTGAAATCAAAAAACGATATTCATCCAATTCATTTTAATGATAGCAAAATATATTTTATACATGCATTATATATTAAAAATAGATGTGTAATCTAAAGACACTCTTGGTAAAGATATTCTTTCTATTGTTTTACCAAGAGTGATTTATATTACACGACTATTTTTTAATAAATAAATTATATATATATACCGTTCAAAAGTTTGGGGTCAGTAAGATTTTTTATGTTTTTAAAAGAAGTCTCTTCTGCTCACCAAGGCTGCATTTATTTGATAAAAAAAAAAAAACAGTAATATTGTGAAATATTATGACAATTTGAAATGACTGTTTTCTATTTTAATATATTTTAAACTGTAATTTATTCCTGTGATCAAAGCTGAATTTTCCGCATCATTACTCCAGTCTTCAGTGTCACATGATCCTTCAGAAATCATTCTAATATGATGATTTGATGCTCAAGAAACATTCATTATTATTATCAATGTTGAAAACAGTTGTGTACAAATTTTTTTCCAAAATTATTTGATGAATAGAAAGTTCAAAAGAACAGCATTTATTTAAAATAGAATATTTTCTAACATTATAAATGTCTTTACTGTAACTTTTGATCAGTTTGACTCATCCTTGATGAATAAAAGTATTGATTTATTTTATTTATTTCCCCCAAAAATAAAATTAAAATTCGTACTGACCCCAAACTTTTGAACGGTAGTGTTTAATGTTACAAAAGCTTTAGATTTCAGATAAATGCTGTTCTTTTGAACTTTCTATTCACCAAAGAATCCTGAAATAAAAATGTAAATGACTGTTTTCAACATTGATAATAATCATAAATGTTTATTGAGCATCAAATCATCATATTAGAATGATTTCTGAAGGATCATGTGACACTGAAGACTGGAGTAATGATGCTGAAAATTCAGCTTTGATCACAGGAATAAATTACAGTTTAAAATATATTAAAATAGAAAACAGTCATTTTAAATTGATATAATATTTCACAATATTATTTTTTTTATAAATTTTTTTTTTATTAAATAAATGCAGCCTTGGTGAGCAGAAAATACTTCTTTTAAAAACATAAAAAAAATCTTACTGACCCCAAACTTTTGAACGGTAGTGTGTATATATATATAAACAGTGAATTCATATATATATAAGTCAGTGAACAAAAAGGGTTTTTGTTGTTGATTTAGTATACAATAATAACTCTGATTGTAGCATGTAAAAGTAAATTGAAAGTTTTTTGTTGTTGTTCTTTCTTTTTTTTAACGTGCCAGAAAGTCCCACACTGAGATGATCAGGATGGCTTTTGCGGCGCTAAATTGAGAGGAAAGTGGAACGGCTGGCAACCGAGAAAAGGCCTGGTCTTGTTTGATAGTTTGGACTGATATGCATTTTCTCAGCGTGAGGAAACTAAGGCTCTCATTGTCAGAAGCAGAGCAATCAGAAAAGACGACAGACCCACTGAGAACCGCAGGTAAGCAGGACGCAATAACCCTCAAAATAAAGCTCAACACCCGCATGTCTCCTTTGAATATAGACCGGCGACTGGACTCTACTTCAACTCCGTGAAAATGAAACTACTGGGATAAAGACCTGCTCCCTCAGAATGCCCCACAAATTGCGATACGCCACATGTCCACCATTCACCATTCGCTCAGGACAGGTGTGGAAAACGTAGATGTCTTTTCCCTTCAAAGAACTCTCTGCCGCAATTACCTCTGCAGTTTAGAGAATGAATGCTGACTTCATACCCTTCGGGCTTTTAAAAGGAGAAAATTATATACTCAGAGCTCATAAGCTCTAAATGCATTAAAAAATTACTTTCCCATAAATTACTTGCGTCATCATTACAAATGGTTTCATTCCCAGGCGTAACAATGGAGGCAGTTTAAACTGGAATGCTTTAGCTTCAGTCGGGTTCTCGCGTGGTGTGAAGAGATTCGTTATTGGAAAGGACAAATCATTGTCTAATTGTCTAAAGGGAAAATGCCACGTCTTCCTGAATGCTGAGAGATGATTGATGATTTTTGTTCCCAAAAAGAGCACAAAAACCCCCACCAAAACGATGCTTTCTTGCATTTCTGAAAAGCTAAACAGAAGGCAATGGTATCACACAAAATGCAACTTGACGCAACATTTTAAATACATCACTTTGATTGCGAGAAAGACCAGCAAGATGCTTCCTAATGGTCAAAGACATCCATCTAGCACATATTTACATAGAAACATTTTTCTGATGGACATGAGAATGCACATGAGAAAAGCCCTTCAAAGCGAGAATGTAACACATGTTTAGAATTAGAGAGGACCAAATGTAAGTAGGAGCAAATCAGACAATACACATCTAATGTAATGTTACGTAATGTTCTAACATAACGTTATAATCTAATGTAACGTAATCAACGTTTATGTTTCAATGTAGCTATGGCCATGCCTAAAATACGATAAAAGTATAATGTGATGTTATGATGATTTTAAGTCGTTATTAATAGAAAATTCTTTGCATTACCTTGTCAATGATTCCAGACACTACTGGTGTTTTGTAATCAAAGGCAATGTGCTATTTTGACTTGGCTAACTATGGCTAACTAGGGAAAGATTTTCAGTTTACATTTTTGTAGTTTTTGAATTACGTTTACAATGCATTTATGGTGCTATTTTGTCATTTTTGGAGCTTGACAGGGCTTGGTGTCCAGTATAAGAGCAGCATTAACATTCTTCAAACCCTCTTCTTTTGTTTTCCACGGACGAAAGCAACCAATACTGGTTTGGTAGGAAATGAAGGTGTTTAAATGATGACAGCATTTTCATTCTGGCGTGAAACATTTCTTTAATGCCACATCTGCGTCTACAGTAATACAAAACATCATGCTTGAATCATCCGATCTGTTCTGCATCTCAGTCCAAAGAAGAGTAGACATCTAATCGAAGGATCTGAATTAATCAGTTAACAGGACAGATTCGTCAATTTGAGGCAGACTGGCGAGATGGATCTTGGGAGTTCGGGACACATCGATCAGATGGTGTAAATAAAACTAATTATGCACTTTTTTTTCATCCATTGTTTGTTTTAGCATCACAGTGGTGCAAAATAAGCTACATTATGCACCTAGCAGGAGGTATAGCAGAGGCCATCTGCACCCCTCGGCAAAACGGTACAGGGGGAAAAAAAGAAGATGACTAAAATTCAAATTCATTCTTTAAACATGCAGAACCTAGCCAGGAGGCCGTCGCAGTGCAGTTTATGTAGTGTAAATGAATAACATGGGGATAATTTGGGCAGTTATTCTACGCTTACATGGCATAAGATGATAAACTCTTGTGTGCTCAGCATTTTGAAACCCTTGTTAGATGTGTCGGCTGTCAGATCTGTATTCGCTGTAGATAAACTCCCAGACGCGATCCTAAATCCGAACCATGATTTTTTCTCTTTAGCTTTAGATTTGAGTTAGAATGGCAGTCCATGTGTTTGTGAAAGGTGTATGATCACACAGTATGGTGCAGACCACCTACCAACTGACAGCTGGCTGTAGAGCAATTTTAAAGTAATTTAAGACTCAAGATTGTTATAATAAAGCTAAATCTAACACTCGGTACAGGCACAGAGATCCCATTGACCATTGATGGAGAAACATGATCCATATCTAGAGACCTGAATATCATAGACACTTGAGGGTGAGCTCTTATTATAACCACCCAGAAATTCCTAGCAACCACATGGCAACCAGGATTGGGAAGTTCAGAATTGAAGAATTGGCCACTTTTTAGTTTGTGAGTTGGAATTGGAATTGAATTGGCCACGCCCACAGAAAGCTGAATCAGAATTTCAAAACAAGGCTTGCCTAGCAAATATTCAAAGTTTGTCTTGACAAGGTTTGGGTTTGGCTTTATTGTTTTATTTTATTTTTTTATTATTTTTTTTTTTATCAGTTGGTCACACCCCAAAGGAAGTTGATTCAGAATGTTTTTTTTTGTTTGTTTTTTTTTAAATGACAAAAGATGTTGTCAAGCCAATATACAAAAAGTTTGTCTTGGAAAACCCTTTGCTTTTCTGGTTAAACTTACAAATTATTATTTTATTTTTTTTACGTAATGTGAAATAAATCTTGAAATGTAACATTGTTTATTATAATAATGGTATATATTTTTACCTCAATTCAAGTTCAGCGCTGCGTCCAAAATCGCATAATATCCGAGTAGGTACTACATTTGAATTTACTTTGTGACCGTTAAAAAAAGTATGTTCTGTATAGAATGAATGTAGTATCAGTATGCATATTAAGTGTATAATTCTCCTGATTAAGTGTGTGGCCCTCATGAAATTCTGAATTTCTAGTGCTCGAAAACTTCACAGTGAAAAAGTATTAGAATAGTGTCTGTGTGTGCGTGTGCGTGAGAGAGAAAGTGTGAGGATATTGCATCATAGCATTATCTACTTGGATAGATACAGACCTCAGAAAGAGATTTATACCCTCTTCAAAAAGCACCGTCCCCAAACAAACCATACAGTTTGTTCTTCTGTTGGAATATCTGGATAGTTTCTGGAAAGAAATATTTGCTGTGCTATTGCAATATAAGATCAGTTCTGTCTTCACATGCTATACACGCACACATTTTTAACTCATTCTGTTTTAAGTTCTCTATAGACTTAATGCAAGCAGAATTTAAATTTGCATATTGGATTGCTAACCACTACATCACATATTCAATTAAAGTTTTAAATGTGTTTGTGGATTACAAAACGCATTTAAAAACATTTCAAATTAATTTATTTGTAGTCGAGGCATAGTGGTTATTGCACTTGCTCTAATGTGCAAATTTGATTTCTACTCGCAACATTTCTCAATTCCATTCTTGTATTCCCTGTGATTTTTCATCTTCTGTAATGCCTGTATAAATAGAAGAAAGGTTAAAAAAAAACATGTCTGAGTCATGCTACTCAACACACATTTCGAAGCCAGATTTGAATTCAGATTTCCCATATGAGCACCACAGGTCAATGTGCCATGTGTGTGCCAACTATTTGGCTACATTTCCAACTTAATTTTGGGCTAAAGCGGAAGTCTTAATCTCGCCAGCCATATTCGATGAACTTTTTCCCTGCCAGTCAGCAGCAGCATTTTTGATCATTTTGACAAAGCTTTTATGGCCCCCAGAATATTTTGTCGTATGAATATCTAAACAAACAATATATCAAAAGAAAGAATAGAGCCATTTTATTCTAGCTTCATGCATTCTTTTATTTATTTTTTAATTAACACTTGAATGTTGGTATGTTTCATTAAAAAAAAAGCAAAATTGTGAACAAAAAAGCTAAGAAAATCGTGTTTTTTGTCAGACTATTTCTGGATCGGATTCAGAAAGATGATAAAAATATAGATGGAGTAGATCATGTACATCAACACCCCCAAAGCTGCACAGTCCTATACCTCTTCATGGGTTGACAATTCATTCAGTAGCATTAGTTTACAGTTTTTATTTTAAATGCTATTTAATGTGTAATGCTTACATGTGCTTATGCAATGCTTCTGTTGCTTGTTTCTGCTGCTTCTTAGCTTGTTTTGGGAGATGTGTAATAGCGCCCTCTACCGTATAACAGTGAACACATGAAAATTCCGTCAATGGCAGGAAAGCGTTGTCATAAATGGTGGAAAAAATGATGTCAATGACGGGGAAGCTTTGTGTCATAAATTATTTCAAATTACGTCAGTGTCACAGTGTCTGGGTTGTGTTCTTTGGGTCACCACTAGATGTCCTCCTTCCCCACGGTGTCTGTCACATTCAAACTACATTCCCCATGATCCTTGTCTCTTCATTGCACTCAGCTGTCCCTTGTCATTCATTTTTACACTCAGCCAATTCCCCATTAGCATTGTCATTTACCTGTGTATTTATACCCTGTCTGTTTTAGTATGTGTTACGGAGTCCTTGTTGTATATCACGCCACTTCTGTGTCCTGTTCCTGCCTGTTCTTGTTTTTGTGTCTCATGTTGGATTGCTTATTTGGATTTTGGATTTCTGCCTGGAGGACTACGATTTGGATTACCCTTAATAAATGATTATATGGTGTGGATCGTGACAGTCAGTGACAGGGAGGCATTGTCATAAATGATGTAAAATTGCATCAGTGGTGGGGAAGTGTTGTCATAAATGGCAGAAAATTACATTAATGACAGGGAAGCGTTGTGTCATAAATGACAGAAAATTCTGTCAATGACGGGGAAGCGTTGTCATAAATGACAAAAAAATTACGTCAGTTACGGGGAAGTGTATCATAAATGGTGGAAAATTACATCAATGACGGGGAAGCGTTGTGTCATAAATGACGAAGAATTACGTCAATGACGGGGAAGCGCGTCATAAATGACAGAATTCTGTCAATGGCAGGGAAGCGTTGTGTCATAAATGACAGAAAATTCTGTCAATGACGGGGAAGCGTTGTGTCATAAATGACAAAAAAATGACGTCAGTTACGGGGAAGTGTTGTATCATAAATGGTGGAAAATTACATCAATGACGGGGAAGCGTTGTGTCATAAATGACGAAGAATTACGTCAATGACGGGGAAGCGCGTCATAAATGACAGAATTCTGTCAATGGCAGGGAAGCGTTGTGTCATAAATGGCGGAAAAATTACGTCAGTGACGGGGAAGCATTGTGTCATAAATGATGAAAAATGACGTCAGTGACTGGGAAGTGTTGTCATAAATGATGATAAATTCTGTCAATGGTAGGGAAATGTTGTGTCATAAATGGCGGAAAATTACATAAATGAAAGGGAAGCGTTGTGTCATAAATGGCGGAAAATTACATCAATGACGGGGAAGCGTTGTGTCATAAATGGCGGAAAATTATATCAATGACGGGGAAGCGTTGTGTCATAAATGGCGGAAAATTACATCAATGACGGGGAAGCGTTGTGTCATAAATGGCGGAAAATTACATCAATGACGGGGAAGCGTTGTGTCATAAATGGCGGAAAATTACATCAATGACGGGGAAGCGTTGTGTCATAAATGACGTAAAATTCCGTCAATGGCAGGAAGTGTTGTGTCAAATGGTGGAAAATGATGTCAATGTCGGGGAAGCGTTGTGTAATAAATGACGAAAAATTACATCAATTACGGGGAAGTGTTGTGTCATAAATTATGGGAAATTTCGTCAGTGACGGGGAAGCGTTGTCATAAATGGCGGAAAATTACGTCAATGAATTTTAGTATAAGTAAAAAAAAAATGTTTGGAAGTCCTGTCATGAGTGATGGAAAACTCCATCAATGGGCGGGGAAGCGTTGTCATAAATGACGGAAAATTCCGTCAATGGCAGGGAAGCGTTGATTCATAAAAGATGGAAAACTCCATCAATGGCGGGGAAGCGTTATCATAAATGACGGAAAATTCTGTCAATGGCAGGGAAGCGTGTCATAAATTATGGAAAATTCCGTCAGTGGTGGGGAAAGAGTTAATTGCCAGCCCTATTGGACGTTCATCATCAGGTTCCTTCGCAGCAAGGTTTAGTAATAAAAGTCATGGGAAAAGGAAACATTCCTCAGCCATTATTGGATATCTTCACACATAGCCCAGTGACATGCAGAAACATCTCAGAACAAATATTGGCTCTACCGCAGAGGAAGATGCTGCGGCTGACGAGATTTGGTTTATAAAGCACACTTCTGAACTCCACAGAGATTTCCACTGAGATGTTGCAGAATAATGTAGACAAAGAACAGATATATAGAAGAAAAACAAATATTTCACAAGTGCTGCTGACACTATTCGTTTTAGCGATAATGGGACTCTCTTTCTTCGTTTTTGTAATGCGTTTCTTTCCAATGACTGTAAGGATCCTACATGAGTCTGAAAACAGCCATAAAACTGCATTACTCTGTTCTCTCGTACAGAAAACAAAGCCTGTGGAGTTCAGACAAGGATTGAGGTTATACTGTCCCATCTTTTTCTTTAAATTGAGTAAACATCATGACAGAGAAAACCATTACTTATTTCTTACTTCCAACATTGGTAGCTTGTTTGTTTATTTACGTATCATAGGAAATTTTCATTTTGTCTTGCTCTTCTAAAATAAGAGTGATAGACAAAACCAATGTGAACCATCCCGCTGACCTTAGTCAATCTTAAGAGGATGTTTACATATAGAAGTCTAAAAGGTGCAGCAGCAAAACCTTTTTTTTTTATTAAATTAAGGTCACTAACAACTTGTACATTTTAGGTTTTTATATCGTTTTTAACATTTACTTGAACAACAACAACAACAAAAAACAGTTACACTATTTTAAGGTGTCATTGTTCCAGTGTAATTATATATTTAAGTACTGAGTAATATTAATTATCTACATGTACTATAGGGTTAGGATAGGATTTGGTTGAGGGTTAGTTGCATGTAATTATGCATAATTTACTGTTATTGCTATGGTAAGTACATGTAACAATGTAACAAGGAAACTATAAAATATAAGGTGTTACCAAAAAAAAAACATACAAAGTTTAGTAACGTTTATTTCAGGCTTTAATTAAGCAAACCGTTTTTTGTTGAGTTGTTAAAAAGGTTGAACTATATAAAAAAAGTTTAATTAATTTGTATCCCCAAAACAAACTTTACGCAATAGTAAAAACTCAAACTTTCTAGCTGCATAAGCTCAATCTCACACATCAGTTAATCAGTTGAGGCCTATGCACTTTTATTTTTTTATTATTTTTTTATTTTATTTTAAAGGTGGTATCAGTGATTTCAGGCCCAAAAATATTTTTATCACATTCATCTAATCTTTACTAACAATCCGCTAGCTGCCCGCCCCATAAGCATGCCGTCAAAAAACCGCGTCTCTGTAGGCAGCCTAGGCTCTGAGATCTGCACACAAAAACAAATGGTTTAGCCAAACACTCAAAACCAAAACAAATAGTGTTCCAACCAATCACCGACAGGGGGAGGGTGTTGTGAGGTTTTGAGCCAGCTTTTTCTTCAGCTCTGACTTCGCGTGCAGCCGTGCACGAGCACAAAACCTCACAACACCCTCCCCCTGTCGGTGATTGATTGGAACACTATTTGTTTTGGTTTTGAGTGTTTGGCTAAACCATTTGTTTTTGTGTGCAGATCTCAGAGCCTAGGCTGCCTACAGAGACGCGGTTTTTTTTACGGCATGCTTTTTTTTACGGCATTAGGAAAGATTAGATGAATGTGATAAAAATATTTTTGGGCCTGAAATCACTGATACCACCTTTAAGTTTTACTGCAAAATAAATGCAGCAGTACTTTAAAACTGATAACCACCATAGTAACACCGGTGAAAAAAATATATGTTTGTGTTTACATACACTCTAAAAACTGCTAGGTTGTGTTAACCCAATTTTGGGTCAAATATGGTCTCACCCAACGTTGGGTTAAAAAATGCAATTTAAAAATGGACAAATTGCATTTTGGACAAAATCAAAAATGGACAAAAATGCAATTTAAAAATGGACAAATTGCATTGGTTACATTAAAACTGTAAACCAACGGCTGGGTTTGTCCATTTTTAAATGTAATTTTTAACCCAACGTTGGGTGAGACCATATTTGACCCAAAATTGGGTTAACACAACCCAGCAGTTTTTAGAGTGTACTTTCCTTGCATAAAGTTTGATTATTTTATTATTTAAAAACTGCTATTTTTAACAAGGAAAAAAAATGATAATTATTAAACACGTTTAGCTACTTTAGTTAAACTCTTGACATGTTTACAACTAATAATGTACGTTAATTGCACACTTTCTGTGCATTAGCCATGTTTGTACATGCATTTGCGAACTTACAGTAGTACAGTATGAAGTGTAGCATGCCTCCGTGAACTCTTGTGCCGCCCACAGCCATGCGGTTCTCTGCCGTTCGGTCATCTTGCAGTTTCTCAATTTCAGGGGGGCGGCATTCTCGCGGGTTGATTATCAGCCACAGTCACTGGCTGGGTATGTGTGGATCTTTCCATAGCTGTTTCAGATCGATGCAATTGCAACCTAAGCATAATGGGCCGGTTTCGTGTCAGCCGTGGCTCTGGCCTGACCGGGACCTTCGATAATGAATTGGCGCTGGTGAAATTCAATCCAAGACGAAGATTAATGTAAGTGCCCGATGCCGGAACGCTTCATTCAGAGCGATGCTGGTACGATTGTACGTCAGGAAGCGGAATTCAAGAAAAGAGCAGATGAAAATTTCATACGACGCCTGAAAAACGGTGGTCTGCCTCATTCTTTGTGCCATTTTCTTTCTTTCTCTCTGTCTGAGAATAATAGATCAGAGCTTGGCACCTGCAGAGTCCTCTGCGGGGTACAGAGGGTCTTCATTTTCATTAAACACAATAGCCCAGGGACTGCATATCCAGCCGGCCTTATCTATTAAGAGAAACATTTTGGCTGGCAAGGTCAGTTCCATTTCTTCTCATTTCCTCTAACAGACAAACAAATAAATAATCTAATGAAACTTCCTTCACAGGTGGGGCATTTATGGATGATCTGTTCTGAGTCGCAAATAAAAATGGAGCAGGGATAGAAGGTGCCTTTTCCTGCAGACTGAATGGTAAATTATATTTAATTGTAATAAATAGTGTTCCGTGACACTGGCCTGAAGTAAATCAGAACTTTGAAACCATGTAGTCTCACTACAGTCAATCTAAAAAAAATTCAAATATGTTTGAAAGCATCTTGCAACCTGAACCTTTTAGAAAAGCACTGGTTCTTCAAAAAACAAAACAAACAAACCATTTTATTTTTTTGTAATTTTAATAGATCAATTGATTTGTAAATTAAATTGATACTGTGAAATATTATTAGAATACAGGTTTAGCTGTAAAAGAATATAATGATATTTTTGTTATCTGTATGTGAAATTGCTTTTCAATGTTGTTACTCAATTAGATTATCTTGCATAATTTAACTATGCATCTACTATAAAATATACTTTATACATACACACAAATTGTATATATATATATATATATATATATATATATATAATGTATATGTATGTGTGTATGTATGCAGGGCTTGACATTAACACCCGCCAACCCGCCAAATGCGGGTGGATTTTGCTCGTGGCGGGTAACGCAGTCACTCCAACTAGCCACTTTGGCGGGTTGAATAATTGTAGTCTTTTCAAAAGGCATCTGAAATAAGCCATACTGCAGTGTGACACTACGAAGCTGCCCTGCATCAAGTGCATAACTTACATTCCACGGACATATTAGAAAGTCAAGCAAATATTTCCATTTTTCTGTCATGAGTGGACGAGGCTAAACTTCCGTGAACGAGCGCCACGGAGCGCATGCGCACCGAACAGACGGAGCGCAATAGAATAGGAGCGCAATAATTCTGACTAAAATATACATTAACACTAAATTATAAATATATTTTGCTAATATATTTGTTGTTGAATATTTGTTGTTGCTGGTGAACATTAATGTGCTAGAGAATTTCAAACCTACGTGTATTTTTATGATATCAGTTTTGTTTTTATTTATTTTCATTTTAAGTTTAGTAAATTTACTTTAAAAAGCATTATTTTGTTTTTAGATTGTAACGTTTCAATGTTAGAGTGTAATGTGATTTGACCCCTTTTTTTGGATAGACTGCAAGGTTGCATTGTTTGTTTTAGCTTCAATATGAACATTGTTTGTAGGACAATATTGATCAGGATATGAAATAAATAAAAATAAATATTAAATACAGATTTTTTAAAATTCAAATAGAAAAAAAAAAATACTGAGGTAATACCATCACCATTTAGCCCAAAAATTCTGATTTCTTTGGCAATAGGCTATTGCCCAATCTTATGGCATGCATTAAATGCTGAATTTTCCATTTTTGGCTAAGCAGTAGGCTAATGATACATTATTATCCCTGTTAAATGGTTATTTAACAATTAGCCGTTCTGCATTAATAATTCAGTTTGTTTGCTGAATTTATGTAGTCTTGATTTGGGTGTGTACAGTGGTTTTACATTTAAAAGGGTTGTAAATCTAGTTCAAGTACATTTTAGCACAAGCAACTTTTGTTAGGTAATTTCACAACAACAAATATGTGGCTAGTAAAAATGCTGTGTGGCTAGTAACTTTGGAAAACCACTAGCCATGTTGGCTAGTGAGCAAAAAAGTTAATGTCAAGCCCTGTATGTATGTATGTATGTATGACCTTCAAGTTGTCCCAAACCTGTATGATTTTCAGTTTTCTGCTGAACACAAAAATATATATTTTGAAGAATATGGGTAATCAAACAGTTGATAGACCCATGACTTCCACAGTTTTTTTTTCTCTCTCTCTTCTTCTTCTTCTTCTCCATACTAATGGAAGTCAATGGTTACCCATATTCTTCAAAATATCTTCTTTTGTATTTGTTTTTTGTGTCCATCTTCTTGGAACAACTTGAGGGTGAGGAAATTATCACAGAATTGTCATTTTTGGGTGAACTATCCCTTTAAATCTTAAAACATGCACTATTTATGTATAGTTTTTCCTTTCTTAATGGATTATACCTATATAGTACAACCATTAATCTGCAGAAACAAAAAATGTAACATGAATAACCTATAGAACCAATAAGAGGAGGACTTTTTTGGCCTTATCTTAGGTGCTCCAAATAGCTTTTATTTTAAAGATTGTACCCAACCCAGTGAGATTTAATTTTCTAACTTTTCCCCTCTTATTGTGCAGTCTTTCTTGTGCTCTTTTATTTAAAGGCAGCTGGCAGCAGCAACAGGAGCAGCAGCACTCAGAAGAATTTAAAATACCACACTTGCTACATGCAACAGTTCCCACCTGTGGATTCAGTGAAAATACATCAAAAATACCAGGGTGGAAGTAGAACAGTTATTTTTGTTTCGTTCCAGGTGTCCAGGTTTACAACTCCTCTAATACGTTCAGGTGTTCGCCTCTCTCTCACACGTACGCCAGATTGCCCCAGCTGGAAGACTAATTCAAGTACAGCTGGGTGGATGGTTTTGAGATCTCTCATATCCATGCTTTATTTGTTCAATATTGAGTAGAGAGCCCGTCTAATGCAACTCTAACCCTCAGTATTTTGGCATACGCCGTCCGCAAAATTTAGATTTCACTCGGATCGGATAGAGGTCATCAGATGAGATGAAGCCCTCCAAAAACCGCAGAGGAGTACACCGGAATGGAGGAACAAAAGCTTTTTATGTTCATGAAGGTATCATTTGGGAGATTTGAGTAATCCTTCAGAGAAAATGTATGTAACAAGTGTGTTCAAGGATGGTTTTAAATCTCAATTCCCTTTGAGTGCGTATCCCATAATACATTGCACTATTCTGACAAATAACTGTACATGTTCAAGCTATTTTAAACTGATTAAACTTAAACCTAACTCCATACATGATGCGATAAAAGCCATCTTTCCCATTTAAATCTATATGTTTTGTCCTATTTATATATGAAAATGCATGAACCCCTGAACAGGGGTTTGAAACCGTCATCTTGGACCGCATACTCACCGACTAGCGCCGTTCTGCTGTTTAAATGTATGCATAGCAAAGTGTTTATCCTAAAATTACAGTCATGCCTGGGAAGGAACCGCCATCATCAGCACAAACAATCTAAAGCGCCAAACACAGCAATTACCCATAAACACCTGCTGTGTGGGCCGCTGCTCGGGGAACCGGCAGTGTAGCTGAATTGGTGTATTCTGCATGTGGGAGGGATAGAAACCGCATTGACCCTGTTTGGCTAATGAACGACATCGTCCTCCTCGCACAACTGCACTAACTCTGGGGAGCCCAGGAGGCTGAAGAAGAAAGAGATTTGTCTTTAGTACTGGACCGTGGAAATGGAACTGTTTGTAAGGTCACGGTTAGGAGTTGGCGATATATCACAATCATTTTTTCAATATCATATAATATCGATATTTATCACGATATTCATTCATTAATGTGGAAGGAAATGCTTCCCACATATTTGGTAGACCTTGAGAATGAATGTAAACATGTAAACTAAACGTAAAGTTTTTCAATAAACTTTGACAATTTTATCAAGCTTTTAAAATGTAATCAAATGAAAATGTAACAACTAGTTTACAACAAAACTTGCACTTTATTTTTTGTCAAATAAGATGCTGCACAACTATGGAAGCTTGTTTCCGCCACAAAAAAAAAAAAAAAAAAAGGTAATTGCGACTTTTCAACTCACAATTCTGACCTCAGCATGATATGAAATCGCAATTGTGTGTTACAGTATAAAGTCAGAATTGTGAGATAAACTTCTGAGGAAAAAGTCAGTATTTTTTTCCTTAAAATTGAACTTTACAACTCACAATTGCGAGTCTGTCTTGGAAAAGATGTCAGAATTGTGAGATATAAACTCACAATTGCGTGTTATAAAGTCAGAATTGCGATATATAAACTCGCAATTGCGAGAGAAAAAAAAATACGTTTTTTATATCACCGCCTTTATATCACGCAATTCTGACTTTATATCTCGCAATTATGAGAAAATTTTGAATTGTGAGAGAAAAAGTTGCAATTATCTCTTAAAATGCTTCCATAGCACAACAGAACTGTATACATTTAAAACATGGATAAAAAAAATATCTTGGTTGTATGATATTCTTCAGAAAGAATAATATTACTATTATTATTTTGAGAAGTACATTTAGTTGTGTTATATCTCTGTGATAATTTCTTTAACGAAACTATTATTTTGACGGCGTGTCGTGAAGATTATCCAGTTTTAGTTTCAGTGTGTATAATTTAAGTGTGTGGTATTGTAAAATATTCTTTTTCTGTGCAGTGGCTGTTTTTAAAGCTGTCGCTGTTGCAAGGAATTATTGTCTCTCTATTGGCGACAAACGTTCTTCCATTGTTTGGTCAAACAGGATCAGTCTCTAAGTTTTTTGATTGGCTAGAAAGAATTGTCTGTAGCAGCAGACAATTTTAGATAAAACCTCATTATCTTTTGGGTTTTATCACGTTTAAATGGTGCAAAAATAATGAAGTAGCATTTTGACAGTGTGACTAGATTAGTTTGTTACATTGCTGTTTCATTGGCACAATCGAATTTAGACTACCTTTTTTAATGCAATGTGACAAGTCATAAAAAGGTAAATTGACAGTAATTTTACCACTTGCATTGAAAGCAATTGCAGGATGTCACATTTTTGAACAAAGAAAATGGAAGTAGCTTGAACAATATGTGTTATACTAGCCTTGTGAAAAATACTTTAAAAAGTGCTTGCTTATGGAAATAATGAACACTTTACAATAAGGTTTCATTTTTGTTAACATTAGTTAATGCATTAACTTACATGAACCAACCATGAGCAATGTGTTACTGTATTTGTTAGTCTTTGTTAACTTTAGTTAATAAAACTACAGCTGTTCATTGTTAGTAAATGTTAATTCACAGTGCATAAACTAATGTTAAATCGGCCAATGGCCAATAGTGAAAATAATTGCTTTTATCAGCACTTCTTTTTCACAAGGGTATGCATGTACATTCGAGAGTTAAATTGCTGTTTAATTGTCACATTTGAGTTTTTTTGGATGCCCAAATACTATGTTCGGATATAACCAAGGCTTTAAGAAATTATCTGAAAAATTCTTTAAAAAGACCAAATTTTTAGAGACATAACGGTAAAGCACAGGAAAACCTTGTTGGAGTACAGTAGCACTCCAAGGCAGTGTACCTCCAATGAGGTCGTTCTGGAGAGATATCTCTCTTTTTGCTATCATAAGAAGAAAAATAGCGCACCGCTACAAGGTTTAATTCTTGTAGGAACGTCTGCCATTTTCTTGTGAGGTTCTTAATACCCAGACAGTAACTGGGAGAGCCATGGGCCCTTGTCATATTCCTTGACATGTCGCATAATGGGCCTATTGACAAACTGCCTGAGCTTCCCTTGGGCGGACTGCACATGAGTGGTGGCGAGTCTGAAACTCTTTTAGGAAAAGAAGCGTCTGATAAACAGTGCTCCGACCTATTGAAGTCCAACATAGACATAAATGTCATGATGACAGCTGGAGAGGCAGGGAAAAAAACCCTTTCAATTTAACAAGAGGGGAAATTAAAAAGAAGCGCAGTGTCAGTGTATTAGAGGAAACTGGAATAAAGAACCGTACTTTCCCTGCTCCATTTTGACAGACCGCTACATTACCAGAGGAAAGTAACTCTTGACACCTGCAGTCTTGTGTGGAATAGTAATATAGACCTGAAGGCATTGTTAAGAAGAGCATGACATACTGAAAAATGACGTTCATATTGAAATTTTTGACATTTGTTTTAAGACTTTGCTAACTTGGCACTATTTGAGACATATCTGAAACCTATCGAGACACCTTTAAAAGCTATGTGAGATTAATGGGGGTTTATTCTTTGTAGAAAAGGTGAATTACGGCAATGTCTCAATTTGCCCGCCATTTTATCTCATTGATGTGAAGGAAAAACTATCATTGTGATAATTTGGTCTTTGAAAGAATTTGAGAAAAGTTTGAGTTCATATTGAGATCTGACTTTTGTGATATATGTAAATGTTTCGATTTGCTCACTATTTTACTTTAAGTTTTAATTTCGCCGCAGATGTTCCTCTGAAGCTCCCTAGGAGACATAACAAGTTAGACAAATGTTGACCTACAATAAAAGTATCAAATGAATGTGGATAGCATAACACAGATCATTCGGTCTTGAACGAAATGTTTGTGTTGAGATCACTTCAAAAACTATGAGATTAGTACTGGGGGGGTTTTATTGATCAATTTGCTCCCCATTTTATCTCGTTGCTGTGAAGGAGAGACCGTTGAGACAATAAAGATATTTCTTTTGTGTGTTTGCATGGACAACTGAAGGTTCACCCTACAGGGAAAATGACTCAGATTGGTCTTTCAAAGCTCATAACGCATAATGTTCTCAGTTTTGTTTCATTTAAAGTAGGTAATCAATTTTGTCTCCTTAAAATCCCTAGGAGAAATTAAAACAAATTAGACAATTGTTGACATAAGATAAGAGTATAAAATGAATGTGGATAGCATAGCATAGATCATTTGCTCATGAAAGGTTTGAGTGATCCGATTTTTGATTCTGCAGACTTAACCTGTAGAATTAATGGTGTAACAGTAGTCTCTTTGGACGCAATCAGATTAAATGAGTTAGTAAAGAGATCTCCATTTATGAATTTCTTTCCTATGGTTGTGGGTAACTGTAGAAGTTGAGTACTGAAATATCTGACTTTTGATTGCAGAAATATCCTGAGCAAAGTTTGAGACATCTCTTCTGAAACTCCTGAGGAGTTACATTTTGAGATTACTGGAGTCTGTTCAGGTGAGCAATCTGAGTAGAAGGAAACATAACCATAAATTGTTTGGCTCCATTTGCTCTCTAATGAATTTTCATTACAGTCTACGAGAATCAAATTAAATATTAAAGAGATCTCGTGTGATTTTTGTTTTCCAGGGGATAAAGGACAATCCAAATGGTATGAGGTGAACATAATGCACATTCATGTTTTAATAGCTGATGGACATGAACACGCTGGAGTTAAATGGACAAATGCAAAAAAAAAAATTATATTTATTATGTACAGCAAAGAGGCTCATTACTGATCTGCTCACCTTCTTCTGCACTTTGTTTCGAAATGATGTTAACCATACAAAAGGCTCGCAGCTATTCAATATGACTGAACTGTTGTGTAATTCCTCCATTATGAATCAAATCACAGGCATTTACTGAAGTGCCTCATAATGGCTTTATAATGGAAATTATCGTCGCTATCATCGGTCGTAAAAGTTAATAAATTTCAGCATATGCTCAGGGTGAGCTAATGTAAGAGGTTAATGGCGTTTCTACGGGAACGGGTGGAGCGTTCCGTAAATTTACCCCACAAAACCGCGATACTGGAATGTCAGGCTGTCGCACCATAACCAGATCCAGATAATGAGTGTCGATTTCTCGGAAACACAAGCCAGAGGTCTTCCAGCTGAGGAGAATCTCCATTAAGGCTGAAGTGCTTTGTCAGCCGAACTGTATTGCATCTTGCTTAACGAGATTAAGTGAATTTAGATCTATGGGAAGCACGTCCAGCTCTTCTTTCTGGGGAAATAAAACCTGTGAAATATTTGTAATACCTTGAGCAATCAAAGGAGCCAAACACCGGTTCTCTAGAGTCACGGCCTGTTAGTTGTGTAATTCACTTTCACAGTCTGAATTCAGATATCAGAAGCGTAATTAGTCACCTTTCTCTCTATAGATGCCTTTTTTTGACACATTCTCTCCTTCCCTTTTTTATCTCCCTTTCTTTCCATCTGGCTTCCCAGCAAGGTGGGACAGAATCCATTGAAAACAGATGTTCCCTCACCTAGCCAGCTATTTTCCAGCACAGGCGCAGGAGGGATTCTTCCATGCGACCTGAAGTGCCCTTTCAAAACACGCGCACGAAAGTGACGGCAGCGCCATCGTGAATGAATTTGAGCATCCGCACGTTTTCAAACATCGTCTGCTGGGCTGCCATAAGTCCCGTTGGGTAAGTTCACTCTATTAGTGTACTGATGATTTCAAACCCCCCACATCCATAGAAGCCAATGATCCATGACGGATAGGACGGTTCCTCCGCCTTGGTTCCTTGCCATTTTCAGCACAGCCCTGATTTCCCCACTGTAAACTCGCGACTTTGGGTTTCCCGGGACTAGAACTCTAGGGCTTGAAATGTCAAAAGAGTGTACGTTGCTTTAAGTGTAAATTTAAATTAAGTTTAGATATAGATATGTAATATGCCTACTTTAGTATAGTTCTGGCTCTCAAATCTAATTAGGCATATTCAAATCTGTTATTGAATTAAGTACAATATGCACACATTTTGTGACTCTATTTGTGCCAAACATAAAGCAGCATCACCACCATCTTTCTGAAATGCAAATCACTTGTTTAAAGAGTTTTGAGTTGTTGTTTTTGTCGTCGAGCGGTAGCTCTCTCAGCTGAGATTGTACCGCTAATCCGGAGCAAACAGAAGCCATAATTAAAGTCCAATACACTTCCGCATGGATGTAAAGAACCCATGGTGACAGACAGACAGAAATCTCCAGGAGAGTGAACACACACTGCTCTCTCTGACTGGATGTCAGCCAGCTGTCAATACCCATCTGCTGCTGGACTATACAGATGAATGAGGAGAGTTTATCAGGTTTCAGAGTTGAAGAACAGTTCCGGCTCCTGCTTTGAAGTGGGATGAATTCAGTTGACAAGGTTTACGTTGCTTCCTAGTTGTTGCCAATTAGAGGCTAAAATTGAAATGACTACATAAAGTTTAGCAGATGCTCTTATCACACCCGTCTACAAATGATGAACAGCACAAGCTATTTATCGTTGGAGTCAACAGTGTTCCAAGTACAAAAGTTTCAGGTGGAAGCTAGAGTGGTGCTCAATCTAAAGCTGTAGGGGAATGCTGAAAGAGAAAATATTTTGTAGTATAGGGTACAAATTATCTTTACTGTTGTGGTTCAGTTCCCAGGTGTGTCTTCAGCTGTTTCTTGAAGGTTGTTCCACCAAAGAGAAATTGAGAAGGTTCTGGAAAAAGCACAGTAAATTTGTACCTTGTTGCGAGGGAAACACTACACACTAAAATAAAGGTTCTAAAAGGTTCTTTTTCATGGAACCTCTCAGTGAACAGTTCTTAAAAGAACCATTTTTTCCTTAGTGAAGAACATTTTTAAAATCTAAAAACTTTTTATTTTTTATTTTTTTTTTTATATATATAAAGAACTTTCTGTGGAATGGAATGATTTCATGGATGTTAAAGGTTCTTCATGGAACCATATAGATGGCAATAAAAAAAAACTTTCCTTTCAACCCTCTGGTGCTCTTCACATGGCAGTCAAAAATTAAATTGTTTTAATGTTTGTTTGGGGGTTTTTTTTTTTTTTTTTGTAGGGGATTTTATGGTACTATTGTGGTTATGTTTATGCATTTCTAAAACAATTTAACATAGACCTGAAAAATTTCCAACTTAAATCCTGAATGGTTTGGAGCACGGACTTAAGTTTGATTTCTTTTCAAAAAACGACACTTGGCAGATTATTGCAGAAGTAAAAAATGCACAAAAATAACATTTACATTTTTTATGAAATATATGTTTTCCAAAACACGTTTTACTAGTGTTACTACTCCAAATTTGAGCTTGATATCTCAACATTTTCAGTGAATATTAAGTTTGGGTGCAGTACCAAACGTTTCCACTAGATGAAATTTGTTTCCCATTCATTTCTACAAGGAGTACAAGTGGTTATTTTTTTACAGGACCAATTTGTGACCCTGGACCACAAAACATGGTTACATTTTTTTAATATGAGATTCATACATAACCTGAAAGCTGAATAAATAATATTTCCATTGGACAATATTTGGCCGAGATACAACTATTTGAAAATCTGGAATCTGCGAAAAAATCGAAACATTGATAAAATCGCCTTTAAAGTTGTCAATTTATGTTAACGATTGTACAGCATTCACTCACAAAAATAAACATTTTATATATTTACGGTAGGAAATCTTTCCTTAATATCCTATTGATTTTTGGCATAAAAGCCAAAATCAATCATTTTGACCCATACAATGTATTGTTGGCTATTGCCACAAATGTACCTACTTGTGACTGGTTTTGTGATCCAGGATCACATTTAACCTTTTCGAATCATGTGCATGATTTTGCGTGTGTGTTCCATAGCAAGTCCCAAAACCTAAAACCATTTTTTCGGTCAAAAATGACCGAAGAGAACCAGAAGGTTAAGAGTGTACTGTTTGTACTGGCTCCAAAATTCAGAAACCAATATTTTGATCTGGAGAGCTGACTGAGGAACCTTAATAAAATACTTCTCAATGTGGAAAGAACATTTGAAACACCTTTATTCAAAGTTAGCATGAAATTGTTCATTAATATATCAAAACGTAGGGTGGTATTTTATTCCTCAGGAATTCATTGGTGAAAATAGGGGGTTTCATACTAGAATGGGACCAGACCTGAATGTGAGTTTGCAGTGGATTGCGGAGGTATTTCGACCAGGATTTTAAGCCTGAAAACCAAGCCCATCCTTGAGAGCCTCTTGACATATTCCAAAGGTATGCTTCTTATTTCAAACCTTTATTATTAACCTTACCCAGCATTGAACTTTTCGCAAGGTCATAGAAACGTTGCGCTACCTAGTAGCTAAAACAATGACTTTGACGTCAACCAAACAGGAAATTCAGAAGTGGAGCAAGTAATTTAAATGAAAGACATACACTTTGAAAGGGTAGTAGCCTAACTCTTAAAGATACTGCAGAGCAGCCGAGGTGCTTTTGGGGTGTTTGAGATAAGAATGAGTCAGGAAGACAAGACTTTTATCAGTTGTAAAATAAGTGTTTCTGGGTCTCAGATGACTTCCAGTGACTATTTGTTTTCATTGTTGTAACTAGTCACTTTTTAGATATAAGATATACAGGAGCCAAACAGGCCAGTGTATTAAAATCGATGCATGAACCTTCATCAAGTTCAACCATAATGAAATCCTGGACATGTATATTGAACCTCTTAATTTTTAATGACTCTGGAAAACCAAGAACAGAGAGAGTTCATAACCACACACACACACAAAGGAAGAAAGACTGAAATAGAGAGAAAATATGAAGAACATAAAAATGGGAAACATCATCCACAATATGTAATTAATAAATAATGTCATTTTTTATTAATGGTTGTTCTTGCTCTGCTTTTGTCTGTGTGTGGCTTCACCTTTGCTGGAATTGAAGGGGCTTTTTTTACCCCATCTCTTTGGTCTATTTCTCTCGTTTCTTTCTCTTCCCGTCTTTTATCTTTTTTTTTCTCGCTCACCCTTTTTTCCTAAAGCTTTGCTCCTGGAGATGAACGCGGTGTCCTTTACACAGAAAGACTCACATTCTCACCTTCTTAGCATGTTTCTCATCCAGCGTTGAGGAGTTTCTAACTAAAGCAGCGCATTTTTCAGTGGTATGACAATAGATCAGCCGTGTTCAGAATAGTTCTATATAACTTTTCAAGAGATAAGCCGAATTTTACTACAAGTATCAGTGTCGCACAACCAACTGCTTTTTCAGTGTCTGAATATTTAATATGTGACGCATTAAATTTATGAATGAAAATGAGGTTGTTGCTTGACTGCAGCATTCTGATTTAACTTGGTTTGTACTAAACGGTAATGTTAAAGTCTTGATTCTTTATAGTGCGCTGGTTCACCCTTGACTGGGTAAACCCAGCCTGATCTGCCGGCGATTTGATTTCAGCTCAGCCTGGAAACCTGTACATTTATCTCTGCTACTTCCTTTACAGATTTGCGGGAACCAATCACAAACTGGCTTATCCACCTGGCGCGCTATTGGCGGGTTTAATCCAATCCAATCCAATTCCAGAGCCGTTATGGCTCTGTCCAATTCCTTTTAATAACCTCTCGACGATACTCAATGGATTCTTTTTAGCAAATAAATCGCTCGAGTGGGTGTAAATACAACAAACTTTCATGATTTTTTTTTCAAAAATCGCTCGATTCCATTGCTGCTTCTGCAAACCGCAGATCAACACGTTTGGTTACACATTTCCTGCCTGGAGTTTTCGCGTAGCTCTGCAAAGTACGTCACCCAGATCGTTGGTCTGATTGGTTGAAGGACTATCCAATTGCGTACATTGAGTCTATTGAGTCATTTGAACTATGCCCGTTGATCATGCCTCTTGTGCAATGGAAAATACATAGCAGACTCCCCAGACCAATGTTCAATCTTAAAAGATTGAGCTCGGTCTGGTGATAGCCAGACTAGGTTCACTCCTATCTTTTATACAGTATGTAGATTAAAAAGTCTGACATATTCTAGTGAATCCGTTTGTCTTTTTCAATTGTCACTTTTATTTGTAAAGTCTGAGTCGTTAGCTTGTATATGTATCGTCTAAAAGTCTGATTAATTAAAAAACTAATCATTGATAACCAGCCCAAAATGTTCTTTTAGGGTGAAAAAATATTAGCTGTTTTCAATGACTGTGTGTGAATTGCACTTTTTTTCAAGTTTTTGACTAGATTATTAACTTCTGTAAATCATGTTAGCAAGTTCTGAAATTGCTTTCCCAACACCATTCTCATCTCACCCTCATGCAACTGATGGCACCCGTCCAGTCTATCATTACCCAGCTTATTAAAGCGAGGTTAACCAAATGAAATCCAAACGCTCTCGACCGCAGGTGGAAGGCGAGAACCTTGACCGCGGACGGAAGACATGAGACGTGAGGAGCCGAGGGGAAGGGAGAGCGGGGAGAGTAAATTAAAAGCCGCTAATCTGTAAGTCTAACAGCATGATCAGAGCACAGCATGCTGGGAAGTTAAAAAAGGATGAGACGGGAAATGGATCTCCAGCGAGAAAGACCAAGAAGAATTCCTAATGAGGAGAAAGCGAATTCCTGAAGGTTGGTAGTAAAATCCTTGGAATTATCTGTCAGAGAAAACCTTCTTAAACCTAAATAAGTTAACTACAATTTAAACTACAACTACAATAATTAAAATTTTCTATCACTTTATGCATTATATAAATTGATAAAGTAGTTTTCTACACTGTAAAAAAAATTATGATCAATAAGTTATGACAAAATGTTTTTACATTGCATTAACTCATCAAAATAAGTTAGGCCATGTTCAACTTTGTTTATAAGTTATACAAGATTCAACTCGTGTTTTTAAGTCTGTTTAATGTAAATTAAGTTGAAATTACTTAAACATACAAGTTGATTGTACTTAATTTAAGGCAGCAACTTTTTTAGTGTATTTGACTTGATATAAAATAGCTCAAATAACAAGTATGTATACATATATATATATATATATATATATATATATATATATAGTGAGGAAAATAAGTATTTGAACACCCTGCTATTTTGCAAGTTCTCCCACTTGGAAATCATGGAGGGGTCTGAAATTGTCATCGTAGGTGCATGTCCACTGTGAGAGACATAATCTAAAAAAAAAAAATCCAGAAATCACAATATATGATTTTTTAACTATTTATTTTTATGTTACAGCTGCAAATAAGTATTTGAACACCTGTCTATCAGCTAGAATTCTGACCCTCAAAGACCTCTTAGTCTGCCTTTAAAATGTCCACCTCCACTCCATTTATTATCCTAAATTAGATGCACCTGTTTGAGGTCGTTAGCTGCATAAAGACACCTGTCCACCCCATACAATCAGTAAGAATCCAACTACTAACATGGCCAAGACCAAAGAGCTGTCCAAAGACACTAGAGACAAAATTGTACACCTCCACAAGGCTGGAAAGGGCTATGGGGAAATTGCCAAGCAGCTTGGTGAAAAAAGGTCCACTGCTGGAGCAATCATTAGAAAATAATTTCTCCCTCGGACTGGGGCTCCATGCAAGATCTCACCTCGTGGGGTCTCAATGATCCTAAGAAAGGTGAGAAATCAGCCCAGAACTACACGGGAGGAGCTGGTCAATGACCTGAAAAGAGCTGGGACCACCGTTTCCAAGGTTACTGTTGGTAATACACTAAGACGTCATGGTTTGAAATCATGCATGGCACGGAAGGTTCCCCTGCTTAAACCAGCACATGTCAAGGCCCGTCTTAAGTTTGCCAATGACCATTTGGATGATCCAGAGGAGTCATGGGAGAAAGTCATGTGGTCAGATGAGACCAAAATAGAACTTTTTGGTCATAATTCCACTAATTACGTGTTTGGAGGAAGAAGAATGATGAGTACCATCCCAAGAACACCATCCCTACTGTGAAGCATCTTGCTTTGGGGGTGTTTTTCTGCACATGGGACAGGGCGACTGCACTGTATTAAGGAGAGGATGACCGGGGCCATGTATTGCGAGATTTTGGGGAACAACCTCCTTCCCTCAGTTAGAGCATTGAAGATGGGTCGAGGCTGGGTCTTCCAACATGCCAATGACCCGAAGCACACAGCCAGGATAACCAAGGAGTGGCTCTGTAAGAAGCATATCAAGGTTCTGGCGTGGCCTAGCCAGTCTCCAGACCTAAACCCAATAGAGAATCTTTGGAGGGAGCTCAAACTCCGTGTTTCTCAGCGACAGCCCAGAAACCTGACTGATCTAGAGAAGATCTGTGTGGAGGAGTGGGCCAAAATCCCTCCTGCAGTGTGTGCAAACCTGGTGAAAAACTACAGGAAACGTTTGACCTCTGTAATTGCAAACAAAGGCTACTGTACCAAATATTAACATTGATTTTCTCAGGTGTTCAAATACTTATTTTGCAGCTGTATCATACAAATAAATAGTAAAAAAATCATACATTGTGATTTGTGGATTTTTTTTTTTAGATTATGTCTCTCACAGTGGACATGCACCTACGATGACAATTTCAGACCCCTCCATGATTTCTAAGTGGGAGAACTTGCAAAATAGCAGGGTGTTCAAATACTTATTTTCCTCACTATATATATATATATATATATATTATATATTATATATTATATATTATATGTGTGTGTGTGTAAGCAATAAGGTATGAGAGGCTGTGCTGTATTGTGAATAAGTCACGGCTGAAGGGCGTTGTTAGGCACGACGCGAAGTGGAGTATAAAACGGTTACCACACAATACAAATATTAAAGCCAAAAAATATGTATCAAAGCAACTTTCATGAAGTAAAATCACTAAAAGCCTTCCTCCGCTGAAAAAAAAAAATAGTCCCTGACCGTGAACGGCAACAGAAGTTACAATATTTCGCCATTAGATGGCGGCAAAGACTGTCTTTATGAGTGAGTCTGTAGAGAAGACTTTTATATTGAAAGGACTGAAACTTGTGATTGTGAACACTGAGAAGCAAGAAGCAACTGACAAATGACTAGCTGGAAAAACCGTAGACAGTATATAAACTGGACACAGCGACCCCATAGGTTTCAACGGAGAAAAGTGAAGTCAATTAGAAGCACTCACTTCCTGATGGCTGAGCGTACTGCGCAGACTCAAACTGAGCTTGACGACGTAGATGTGACGTGAGCAACCCGTCTGTCTTCTAGTAGCTGTGCCGAGAGAAATCTGAATCATTCCCTTCCGAAACTTGCAGAGACAGAGAGTGTGAGTAGGAGGTGTCCGTGAGCTAGGAGCAGGAGAAACTTTTGCTAAGTATTCTGATTAATTACTTTGTCATTTTGCCTCCACGTCCCCCCGATTGCCGGCGAGCTTCTCCTCCTTCCATACGGTAATTTCTCTACTGTGCGACAGAGAGTCGCGTGGTTATGACGCAATCGTTAGCCTATTTTTACAAAAACTGTTTCTACTGGGCCATAACGTAAGATACAAGGTAATGGAGCCTTTTATACATTTTCGTGTTTCTTTAGAAATAAATAATGGACAAATGGAGTCTTTAAACTCCTCAGATGTAAAGTTATTCGCTGTCAAAGTGATGCCAAAATGAATGGGAGTCAATGGAATGCTAACAGCAGGTGGGGGTCCGCTAATCAATGGCGGCGCCTTGGGAAGCTTCAGTGTTTTCCGAAACACTGCCCCTCTGTGAAAAACCCCAACTGTTAAAAGGACAAGATCGCAGCGGACATTCTTACGGATTTTTTTATTACGAATATAGGACTGACCTGAAAGAAAATGCTATATCTACTGAAAATGCAGGTACACTGGCTTCTCACAATACTCTACTCTATAAGCTTCAATGTACGATATCAATTAGAACGCATGTTTACGTTGCTAAGAGTGGTTGCTAGGGGTGTTGTGTAATGATTCATAGAACCGTATGTTGAAGCGGTCATATATACCGTTTATATATTATATATTTATATATACCAAGCAATTTGCCATCAAGGCACATTGCCCTATGTGTGTGCATATATATATATATATATATATATATATATATATATATATATATATATATATATATAATAAAACTAATGCATGTGTGGTAACCGTTTTATACTCCGCTTCGTGTCGCGCCTAACGCGTCGTGCCTTTAAAAAAATTATGTTTATATGTATATTATATATATATATAATATAAACATAATTTTTTTATAGGCGCGACGCGTTAGGCGCGACACGAAGCGGAGTATAAAACGGTTACCACACATGCATTAGTTTTATTATTTATATATATATATATATATATATATATATATATATATATATATATATATATATATATATATATATATATATATGCACACACACATAGGGCAATGTGCCTTGATGGCAAATTGCTTGGTCAACAATACTGAAACCCTCCACCTCTCCAACTCCACCTGCCTAGATCTGCTACTGGATTTATCTCTGTCATATTTAAAAAATAATATATCTATTTCTCATTTGATATTTCTACATTTAAACTTCCCGAGTTTATCATAAACATTTATCCTTTCTATACTGTTCATAAAAAGCTTAGTATGAGTCATAGAGAATGTAGAAAATACTGTCAATGTTTCTGAAAACAATAAATATGAATTAAACATCAACTGTGTTTATGCATGTATACAATTATATTTCTATAAACACTTTCAAATAGCTGCACTGCACTTATCTCTAAATATTCTCAATGAGAAAATTACTGCAATTCTATTCAACATCACTGAAAAATTGCTAATCTATGAACAAAAAACATGTAACAAGATGTACATGCACCATGGCCGGCCACTATCTCTGTGTACGGACTGTATCAAAGAGGCTCTTTGCTTTTTGAACAGAGGACGATATCATCATCTGTCCAAATGACCTCTGGGATTAATGCTCCAATCCCTGTAGTCTGGATTCTTATAATCCAGTCTCTAACACATGCCATTGTGCCCTTTAACATGCTGAGAGATTACCATCGCATCTATAAAATGCATTAACACTAATGTGTGTGTTTGTGTGTGTGTGTGTGTGTGTGTGTGTGTATATATATATATATATATATATATATATATAATTATTATATATTTTTTTATTTTTTTTTTGCATATAACTTGAGCTTTCTTTGTGCTCATCTGCACCAGGTTCATAAAACAGTCACATTATGATGTCTTCAACTTGGTTTTCTCCATAGTGTATCATGATGGATCACCAAGCACTCGTCTTTGTATTTTAGATAATACCGAGAATAATTACCTCACTCATCCAATCTCAAAGGGAACGTATCACATTAGCATTCTGGAGAAAATTGACTTTATAATGATATTAATCTTTGAGAGTTTTCAGGCAACATTTTTCTTTTATATTACACTCTTAAAAATAAAAGTAGTGATTCCATTTTTGGTTCCTCAAAGAACATTTCAGTGAACAGTTCTTATAAAAAAATAAAATAAAAAATAAAAAACCTCTTCTTAGTGTTAAGATTATTAACAATTTAATAATTGAAAAGAACCCTTTTCTACTATAAATAACTTTTTGTCCAATAGAAAGGTTCCATTGAAACAATAAATGCCAATATGGAGCCTTCATGTTTAAGAGTGTAATAAATTATAATCTAGGCTATATATGTCCACTATTTTTAGAGGTTTAAGGCCCGTTCACACCAATAACGATAAAGATATAGTTCTAAAAATCGTTCTGAATATAAAAGAATTCAGAGTTCACTCATGTAACGATAACGGCACGGATAAACGATATCCTTTAGAATCACTTTCAGAATTATTATTATTTTTTTAAACTGATGAACGATCATTTTGACAGCCAATCAGAATCCACCCTGTTTTAAAGAACTCGAGCATTTAAAGTGGCAGACGACAAACTCGCTCTGTGTGGACGCTTGTCATCTTTATAGTTATCTTTACCGCTATTGTTCCTGGTGTAAACGGGACTTTAGACTTGATTTTTAGGTTTTCAGTGAGCAGTCCATTTGGTCACTGGAAAGCTTGTCCTAGTTGCAACATTTCGATTGTTTTTCCTAGACACAAATCGGATTAAAAGCAGAGCAAATTCAGACCTTTACTGAAAGTTTTCAGATTTTTCTCTCAGAAAAAAAAGACCACTAATCTCACAAAGAATCTCAGAAGACAAACAAATATAAAACTAAGTCGCCATTTTATTCTCATTAAGACTAGATAATCCACATAATTTTTTCGCATTTTTTATAACGCTATATTCAGCTATTCACATATGTTTTGCGTATGCATGTCTCCAAATGTATGTTAGGATAGGAAAAACAACCACCAGCAGTAGGCTACTTGCGACATATTATTTTCCAAAGTTTAAGGATTATGTGTAGAATTTTAAATAATTTTAACTGATTAATATTGAAATGTTATACTATTATATAAAGATTTGAGACGCATACCACAAAAAAACAAACGCGAGAAAACGCGTCGTGTTAGAACTGGAGCGCGTCAGCTGGCGCTGTCCACGTGTGTGGTGCTGAAATCTCTCTCTCTCTCTCTCTCTCTCTCTCTCTCTCTCTCTCGCTCTCTCTCTCTCTCAAAACTCAACTGCTTTCCACAGATCGTATCATTCGGCTCACAGCGCACAACCTCTCCACGCTGTGTCTGCGCTTTCAAAACGCACCAAGTCTCATTCTGACCTCACTATCTTCTTGACTCCTGCTGGACATGTACAGTTCGGAATATGACTCAGATCTGAAGACATCAAGGCAAACCCGCTAAAAAAAACTTAGTGTACATAGAGTCTCGTGGGAAGAGCCTAACGTATGTCTTTAAGAGCAACTATGGGGGGAGTGTCTCGTTCGATTCATCACAGGACAGACTAGCCGAAGAGCCGCTGGACCCGATCCCGAACAGGACCCGAACTGGCTTTTTTTGGAGCTATTTTACACTGCCTGGGAATATAGTGCAACTTGGATAAGCGTTATTGTGCTTTTGGAGAGATGATGGTGGTGGTGATGCACGCGCTGAGTCTCCACGCGTTCGCGCTCCTGTGCGCGCTACGATCCACGCTGGCAGCGAATAACTGTGAGTATATTTACATACATTATCTTTATTTATATATATATGTATGTGTGTATATATTTCTGTATGTATGTATGTGTGAATAGTATTACATGAAAATAGTATATATATATGAATAGTATTACATTCTAACTATTATATTTTTTGTGTGCATATATATTTTGTTTTCAGGTTTATAACAATAACTTTATAGCTTATTAGTAATAGCACTCTTAGCAGTTTTTATTTTGTGTTATATTAATAGTTTCACATTGGAGGAACAAAACTCTCCATAGGTTCTAATTTTGGAAGCTTTTTATGGCTATCATAATGGTGATAATATATATTCATTATCTTTTAATGCTTTGTACAGTATGAATGTTATGCATTTCTGTTGGCAGCGAGTTTAATTAAATGCATGTTTAAGGTGCTGCCACTGAACTAATGAGGGCATGGGAGAAACAGCAACAGTCATGACTTGTTCCACTCTTTGCTTTTGACTTTTGTGAAATCCAGGAAGCAAATGCATTCATTAAGGTGATTTACCTGTATGCAATGAAACGACTTAGGAGCTATAAATAAGTTATTCAATAAATAAATGATGTATTGATGAGTAAAATCTAAATACAGATAGACTTATGTGGTCCACTTTAGAGTGAGATGCGACCTCTAGGTGGCGCTGTTTTCCCGTATAGATCTAACTTGTAATGTCATTGACATCCAAATGAATCATAGCGCCGTATTCAAGGGCCTTACACATACCATCAGTGGCACTTATGATGATTTATGTAATTCGTAGGAGGACATTACTTGAAAGAAAAGTTTAGCTCTAGGACTAAATGGCTTGGGGATAATTAGGGGTTCAAGCACTTCAGTGCTGAACACCTATTGTTATTGTTAATTTTCCCATGATGCAACATTCAGACATAAAACTGATCGGGCAGACCAAACCGTAAGTCGTGGAGACTTGAAACTTTGGGGGCTGATAGTACTCACACCGCCTACAGCGTCACCAAGGCCCGCCCCGATCGGCCTGACGGGGGCGCTACAGCGGTCAAAAGTACGAAACGGCTCATAACTCTTAGACCGTTTGTCCCAGGATCAAGTGTCTTATATCGTTGGATTCCTTGGCTCGAGGCGGACCAGATGCATGCCTCGGATTTGCTCGTCACCCTGGGAAGATTTTCGGGTATTTGGGGTTTTTCCAAAAACCTACTTTCGCGAACTAGTCCTAGGTTTTTGGCCCGACCGGAACCAAACCAGTGCGGCAAGATTCTCTGGAGTCTGAATGTCAATAATTATCAAAAAAAAGTGAAAATTTGGGTTCACGGTCCCTAAGGGCCGCCAAAACGTTCGAAGTGGGAGGAGCCCATTTTGCTTAATTGGCTATAACTCGTGAACGGAACGAGATTTTTGCACCAAACTCAGCACACGTGTGTACGAGCTCATTCTGTGGTCGCGTGAAAAAGGACGCAGCGACTGGCCTCTTGGTGGCGCTATAACTGTTAAAAGGGTGTCAAAATGATGCATTTCTATGGCAAATCCCATGAAATGGCTGAAAGCGGCCATCTTGCTGTCTGATTTGCATACAACCTCACAAAATCGGGCATGCGCATGCGTCACGTGATCCTAAAGAAGCTTGAAAACTCTCATGGACGTCGGGCCATTGGTGGCGCTTTAACTGTCATAAAGGTGAGAAGGCCTCTGTGTTATCCTATGCAAAATGGCATTTAAATGACTGAAAAATGGGGGGAAAAAAGAGCAGAACTTCACCAAATTAGCTGAGCACATGCGCCATATTATTCTAAAGAAGCGTGTACACTTTTATGGAGATCGGGCCATCAGTGGAGGTGTCACAGTTTAAAAGGTAAAAAAAAAAATTCACCACATTTCCATGATAAATGAGCTAAAAGGCCAAAAAATTTACTTTTTCCTCTCCGAGGCACATGTTAAAAGGCTTGATAAAGTTTTTGGAACGCAGCAGCGCAAGCGGCAAGTGCCTAGACCCTGTAGTTTTTTTTTTAGAGGCCTTTTTGTGGCCCTTTTTTAGGCACTTATTAGGGGTTCAAGCACTTCAGTGCTGAACACCTATTGTTATTGTTAATTTTCCCATGATGCAACATTCAGACATAAAACTGATCGGGCAGACCAAACCGTAAGTCGTGGAGACTTGAAACTTTGGGGGCTGATAGTACTCACACCGCCTACAGCGTCACCAAGGCCCGCCCCGATCGGCCTGACGGGGGCGCTACAGCGGTCAAAAGTACGAAACGGCTCATAACTCTTAGACCGTTTGTCCCAGGATCAAGTGTCTTATATCGTTGGATTCCTTGGCTCGAGGCGGACCAGATGCATGCCTCGGATTTGCTCGTCACCCTGGGAAGATTTTCGGGTATTTGGGGTTTTTCCAAAAACCTACTTTCGCGAACTAGTCCTAGGTTTTTGGCCCGACCGGAACCAAACCAGTGCGGCAAGATTCTCTGGAGTCTGAATGTCAATAATTATCAAAAAAAAGTGAAAATTTGGGTTCACGGTCCCTAAGGGCCGCCAAAACGTTCGAAGTGGGAGGAGCCCATTTTGCTTAATTGGCTATAACTCGTGAACGGAACGAGATTTTTGCACCAAACTCAGCACACGTGTGTACGAGCTCATTCTGTGGTCGCGTGAAAAAGGACGCAGCGACTGGCCTCTTGGTGGCGCTATAACTGTTAAAAGGGTGTCAAAATGATGCATTTCTATGGCAAATCCCATGAAATGGCTGAAAGCGGCCATCTTGCTGTCTGATTTGCATACAACCTCACAAAATCGGGCATGCGCATGCGTCACGTGATCCTAAAGAAGCTTGAAAACTCTCATGGACGTCGGGCCATTGGTGGCGCTTTAACTGTCATAAAGGTGAGAAGGCCTCTGTGTTATCCTATGCAAAATGGCATTTAAATGACTGAAAAATGGGGGGAAAAAAGAGCAGAACTTCACCAAATTAGCTGAGCACATGCGCCATATTATTCTAAAGAAGCGTGTACACTTTTATGGAGATCGGGCCATCAGTGGAGGTGTCACAGTTTAAAAGGTAAAAAAAAAAATTCACCACATTTCCATGATAAATGAGCTAAAAGGCCAAAAAATTTACTTTTTCCTCTCCGAGGCACATGTTAAAAGGCTTGATAAAGTTTTTGGAACGCAGCAGCGCAAGCGGCAAGTGCCTAGACCCTGTAGTTTTTTTTTTAGAGGCCTTTTTGTGGCCCTTTTTTAGGCACTTATTAGGGGTTCAAGCACTTCAGTGCTGAACACCTATTGTTATTGTTAATTTTCCCATGATGCAACATTCAGACATAAAACTGATCGGGCAGACCAAACCGTAAGTCGTGGAGACTTGAAACTTTGGGGGCTGATAGTACTCACACCGCCTACAGCGTCACCAAGGCCCGCCCCGATCGGCCTGACGGGGGCGCTACAGCGGTCAAAAGTACGAAACGGCTCATAACTCTTAGACCGTTTGTCCCAGGATCAAGTGTCTTATATCGTTGGATTCCTTGGCTCGAGGCGGACCAGATGCATGCCTCGGATTTGCTCGTCACCCTGGGAAGATTTTCGGGTATTTGGGGTTTTTCCAAAAACCTACTTTCGCGAACTAGTCCTAGGTTTTTGGCCCGACCGGAACCAAACCAGTGCGGCAAGATTCTCTGGAGTCTGAATGTCAATAATTATCAAAAAAAAGTGAAAATTTGGGTTCACGGTCCCTAAGGGCCGCCAAAACGTTCGAAGTGGGAGGAGCCCATTTTGCTTAATTGGCTATAACTCGTGAACGGAACGAGATTTTTGCACCAAACTCAGCACACGTGTGTACGAGCTCATTCTGTGGTCGCGTGAAAAAGGACGCAGCGACTGGCCTCTTGGTGGCGCTATAACTGTTAAAAGGGTGTCAAAATGATGCATTTCTATGGCAAATCCCATGAAATGGCTGAAAGCGGCCATCTTGCTGTCTGATTTGCATACAACCTCACAAAATCGGGCATGCGCATGCGTCACGTGATCCTAAAGAAGCTTGAAAACTCTCATGGACGTCGGGCCATTGGTGGCGCTTTAACTGTCATAAAGGTGAGAAGGCCTCTGTGTTATCCTATGCAAAATGGCATTTAAATGACTGAAAAATGGGGGGAAAAAAGAGCAGAACTTCACCAAATTAGCTGAGCACATGCGCCATATTATTCTAAAGAAGCGTGTACACTTTTATGGAGATCGGGCCATCAGTGGAGGTGTCACAGTTTAAAAGGTAAAAAAAAAAATTCACCACATTTCCATGATAAATGAGCTAAAAGGCCAAAAAATTTACTTTTTCCTCTCCGAGGCACATGTTAAAAGGCTTGATAAAGTTTTTGGAACGCAGCAGCGCAAGCGGCAAGTGCCTAGACCCTGTAGTTTTTTTTTTAGAGGCCTTTTTGTGGCCCTTTTTTAGGCACTTATTAGGGGTTCAAGCACTTCAGTGCTGAACACCTATTGTTATTGTTAATTTTCCCATGATGCAACATTCAGACATAAAACTGATCGGGCAGACCAAACCGTAAGTCGTGGAGACTTGAAACTTTGGGGGCTGATAGTACTCACACCGCCTACAGCGTCACCAAGGCCCGCCCCGATCGGCCTGACGGGGGCGCTACAGCGGTCAAAAGTACGAAACGGCTCATAACTCTTAGACCGTTTGTCCCAGGATCAAGTGTCTTATATCGTTGGATTCCTTGGCTCGAGGCGGACCAGATGCATGCCTCGGATTTGCTCGTCACCCTGGGAAGATTTTCGGGTATTTGGGGTTTTTCCAAAAACCTACTTTCGCGAACTAGTCCTAGGTTTTTGGCCCGACCGGAACCAAACCAGTGCGGCAAGATTCTCTGGAGTCTGAATGTCAATAATTATCAAAAAAAAGTGAAAATTTGGGTTCACGGTCCCTAAGGGCCGCCAAAACGTTCGAAGTGGGAGGAGCCCATTTTGCTTAATTGGCTATAACTCGTGAACGGAACGAGATTTTTGCACCAAACTCAGCACACGTGTGTACGAGCTCATTCTGTGGTCGCGTGAAAAAGGACGCAGCGACTGGCCTCTTGGTGGCGCTATAACTGTTAAAAGGGTGTCAAAATGATGCATTTCTATGGCAAATCCCATGAAATGGCTGAAAGCGGCCATCTTGCTGTCTGATTTGCATACAACCTCACAAAATCGGGCATGCGCATGCGTCACGTGATCCTAAAGAAGCTTGAAAACTCTCATGGACGTCGGGCCATTGGTGGCGCTTTAACTGTCATAAAGGTGAGAAGGCCTCTGTGTTATCCTATGCAAAATGGCATTTAAATGACTGAAAAATGGGGGGAAAAAAGAGCAGAACTTCACCAAATTAGCTGAGCACATGCGCCATATTATTCTAAAGAAGCGTGTACACTTTTATGGAGATCGGGCCATCAGTGGAGGTGTCACAGTTTAAAAGGTAAAAAAAAAAATTCACCACATTTCCATGATAAATGAGCTAAAAGGCCAAAAAATTTACTTTTTCCTCTCCGAGGCACATGTTAAAAGGCTTGATAAAGTTTTTGGAACGCAGCAGCGCAAGCGGCAAGTGCCTAGACCCTGTAGTTTTTTTTTTAGAGGCCTTTTTGTGGCCCTTTTTTAGGCACTTATTAGGGGTTCAAGCACTTCAGTGCTGAACACCTATTGTTATTGTTAATTTTCCCATGATGCAACATTCAGACATAAAACTGATCGGGCAGACCAAACCGTAAGTCGTGGAGACTTGAAACTTTGGGGGCTGATAGTACTCACACCGCCTACAGCGTCACCAAGGCCCGCCCCGATCGGCCTGACGGGGGCGCTACAGCGGTCAAAAGTACGAAACGGCTCATAACTCTTAGACCGTTTGTCCCAGGATCAAGTGTCTTATATCGTTGGATTCCTTGGCTCGAGGCGGACCAGATGCATGCCTCGGATTTGCTCGTCACCCTGGGAAGATTTTCGGGTATTTGGGGTTTTTCCAAAAACCTACTTTCGCGAACTAGTCCTAGGTTTTTGGCCCGACCGGAACCAAACCAGTGCGGCAAGATTCTCTGGAGTCTGAATGTCAATAATTATCAAAAAAAAGTGAAAATTTGGGTTCACGGTCCCTAAGGGCCGCCAAAACGTTCGAAGTGGGAGGAGCCCATTTTGCTTAATTGGCTATAACTCGTGAACGGAACGAGATTTTTGCACCAAACTCAGCACACGTGTGTACGAGCTCATTCTGTGGTCGCGTGAAAAAGGACGCAGCGACTGGCCTCTTGGTGGCGCTATAACTGTTAAAAGGGTGTCAAAATGATGCATTTCTATGGCAAATCCCATGAAATGGCTGAAAGCGGCCATCTTGCTGTCTGATTTGCATACAACCTCACAAAATCGGGCATGCGCATGCGTCACGTGATCCTAAAGAAGCTTGAAAACTCTCATGGACGTCGGGCCATTGGTGGCGCTTTAACTGTCATAAAGGTGAGAAGGCCTCTGTGTTATCCTATGCAAAATGGCATTTAAATGACTGAAAAATGGGGGGAAAAAAGAGCAGAACTTCACCAAATTAGCTGAGCACATGCGCCATATTATTCTAAAGAAGCGTGTACACTTTTATGGAGATCGGGCCATCAGTGGAGGTGTCACAGTTTAAAAGGTAAAAAAAAAAATTCACCACATTTCCATGATAAATGAGCTAAAAGGCCAAAAAATTTACTTTTTCCTCTCCGAGGCACATGTTAAAAGGCTTGATAAAGTTTTTGGAACGCAGCAGCGCAAGCGGCAAGTGCCTAGACCCTGTAGTTTTTTTTTTAGAGGCCTTTTTGTGGCCCTTTTTTAGGCACTTATTAGGGGTTCAAGCACTTCAGTGCTGAACACCTATTGTTATTGTTAATTTTCCCATGATGCAACATTCAGACATAAAACTGATCGGGCAGACCAAACCGTAAGTCGTGGAGACTTGAAACTTTGGGGGCTGATAGTACTCACACCGCCTACAGCGTCACCAAGGCCCGCCCCGATCGGCCTGACGGGGGCGCTACAGCGGTCAAAAGTACGAAACGGCTCATAACTCTTAGACCGTTTGTCCCAGGATCAAGTGTCTTATATCGTTGGATTCCTTGGCTCGAGGCGGACCAGATGCATGCCTCGGATTTGCTCGTCACCCTGGGAAGATTTTCGGGTATTTGGGGTTTTTCCAAAAACCTACTTTCGCGAACTAGTCCTAGGTTTTTGGCCCGACCGGAACCAAACCAGTGCGGCAAGATTCTCTGGAGTCTGAATGTCAATAATTATCAAAAAAAAGTGAAAATTTGGGTTCACGGTCCCTAAGGGCCGCCAAAACGTTCGAAGTGGGAGGAGCCCATTTTGCTTAATTGGCTATAACTCGTGAACGGAACGAGATTTTTGCACCAAACTCAGCACACGTGTGTACGAGCTCATTCTGTGGTCGCGTGAAAAAGGACGCAGCGACTGGCCTCTTGGTGGCGCTATAACTGTTAAAAGGGTGTCAAAATGATGCATTTCTATGGCAAATCCCATGAAATGGCTGAAAGCGGCCATCTTGCTGTCTGATTTGCATACAACCTCACAAAATCGGGCATGCGCATGCGTCACGTGATCCTAAAGAAGCTTGAAAACTCTCATGGACGTCGGGCCATTGGTGGCGCTTTAACTGTCATAAAGGTGAGAAGGCCTCTGTGTTATCCTATGCAAAATGGCATTTAAATGACTGAAAAATGGGGGGAAAAAAGAGCAGAACTTCACCAAATTAGCTGAGCACATGCGCCATATTATTCTAAAGAAGCGTGTACACTTTTATGGAGATCGGGCCATCAGTGGAGGTGTCACAGTTTAAAAGGTAAAAAAAAAAATTCACCACATTTCCATGATAAATGAGCTAAAAGGCCAAAAAATTTACTTTTTCCTCTCCGAGGCACATGTTAAAAGGCTTGATAAAGTTTTTGGAACGCAGCAGCGCAAGCGGCAAGTGCCTAGACCCTGTAGTTTTTTTTTTAGAGGCCTTTTTGTGGCCCTTTTTTAGGCACTTATTAGGGGTTCAAGCACTTCAGTGCTGAACACCTATTGTTATTGTTAATTTTCCCATGATGCAACATTCAGACATAAAACTGATCGGGCAGACCAAACCGTAAGTCGTGGAGACTTGAAACTTTGGGGGCTGATAGTACTCACACCGCCTACAGCGTCACCAAGGCCCGCCCCGATCGGCCTGACGGGGGCGCTACAGCGGTCAAAAGTACGAAACGGCTCATAACTCTTAGACCGTTTGTCCCAGGATCAAGTGTCTTATATCGTTGGATTCCTTGGCTCGAGGCGGACCAGATGCATGCCTCGGATTTGCTCGTCACCCTGGGAAGATTTTCGGGTATTTGGGGTTTTTCCAAAAACCTACTTTCGCGAACTAGTCCTAGGTTTTTGGCCCGACCGGAACCAAACCAGTGCGGCAAGATTCTCTGGAGTCTGAATGTCAATAATTATCAAAAAAAAGTGAAAATTTGGGTTCACGGTCCCTAAGGGCCGCCAAAACGTTCGAAGTGGGAGGAGCCCATTTTGCTTAATTGGCTATAACTCGTGAACGGAACGAGATTTTTGCACCAAACTCAGCACACGTGTGTACGAGCTCATTCTGTGGTCGCGTGAAAAAGGACGCAGCGACTGGCCTCTTGGTGGCGCTATAACTGTTAAAAGGGTGTCAAAATGATGCATTTCTATGGCAAATCCCATGAAATGGCTGAAAGCGGCCATCTTGCTGTCTGATTTGCATACAACCTCACAAAATCGGGCATGCGCATGCGTCACGTGATCCTAAAGAAGCTTGAAAACTCTCATGGACGTCGGGCCATTGGTGGCGCTTTAACTGTCATAAAGGTGAGAAGGCCTCTGTGTTATCCTATGCAAAATGGCATTTAAATGACTGAAAAATGGGGGGAAAAAAGAGCAGAACTTCACCAAATTAGCTGAGCACATGCGCCATATTATTCTAAAGAAGCGTGTACACTTTTATGGAGATCGGGCCATCAGTGGAGGTGTCACAGTTTAAAAGGTAAAAAAAAAAATTCACCACATTTCCATGATAAATGAGCTAAAAGGCCAAAAAATTTACTTTTTCCTCTCCGAGGCACATGTTAAAAGGCTTGATAAAGTTTTTGGAACGCAGCAGCGCAAGCGGCAAGTGCCTAGACCCTGTAGTTTTTTTTTTAGAGGCCTTTTTGTGGCCCTTTTTTAGGCACTTATTAGGGGTTCAAGCACTTCAGTGCTGAACACCTATTGTTATTGTTAATTTTCCCATGATGCAACATTCAGACATAAAACTGATCGGGCAGACCAAACCGTAAGTCGTGGAGACTTGAAACTTTGGGGGCTGATAGTACTCACACCGCCTACAGCGTCACCAAGGCCCGCCCCGATCGGCCTGACGGGGGCGCTACAGCGGTCAAAAGTACGAAACGGCTCATAACTCTTAGACCGTTTGTCCCAGGATCAAGTGTCTTATATCGTTGGATTCCTTGGCTCGAGGCGGACCAGATGCATGCCTCGGATTTGCTCGTCACCCTGGGAAGATTTTCGGGTATTTGGGGTTTTTCCAAAAACCTACTTTCGCGAACTAGTCCTAGGTTTTTGGCCCGACCGGAACCAAACCAGTGCGGCAAGATTCTCTGGAGTCTGAATGTCAATAATTATCAAAAAAAAGTGAAAATTTGGGTTCACGGTCCCTAAGGGCCGCCAAAACGTTCGAAGTGGGAGGAGCCCATTTTGCTTAATTGGCTATAACTCGTGAACGGAACGAGATTTTTGCACCAAACTCAGCACACGTGTGTACGAGCTCATTCTGTGGTCGCGTGAAAAAGGACGCAGCGACTGGCCTCTTGGTGGCGCTATAACTGTTAAAAGGGTGTCAAAATGATGCATTTCTATGGCAAATCCCATGAAATGGCTGAAAGCGGCCATCTTGCTGTCTGATTTGCATACAACCTCACAAAATCGGGCATGCGCATGCGTCACGTGATCCTAAAGAAGCTTGAAAACTCTCATGGACGTCGGGCCATTGGTGGCGCTTTAACTGTCATAAAGGTGAGAAGGCCTCTGTGTTATCCTATGCAAAATGGCATTTAAATGACTGAAAAATGGGGGGAAAAAAGAGCAGAACTTCACCAAATTAGCTGAGCACATGCGCCATATTATTCTAAAGAAGCGTGTACACTTTTATGGAGATCGGGCCATCAGTGGAGGTGTCACAGTTTAAAAGGTAAAAAAAAAAATTCACCACATTTCCATGATAAATGAGCTAAAAGGCCAAAAAATTTACTTTTTCCTCTCCGAGGCACATGTTAAAAGGCTTGATAAAGTTTTTGGAACGCAGCAGCGCAAGCGGCAAGTGCCTAGACCCTGTAGTTTTTTTTTTAGAGGCCTTTTTGTGGCCCTTTTTTAGGCACTTATTAGGGGTTCAAGCACTTCAGTGCTGAACACCTATTGTTATTGTTAATTTTCCCATGATGCAACATTCAGACATAAAACTGATCGGGCAGACCAAACCGTAAGTCGTGGAGACTTGAAACTTTGGGGGCTGATAGTACTCACACCGCCTACAGCGTCACCAAGGCCCGCCCCGATCGGCCTGACGGGGGCGCTACAGCGGTCAAAAGTACGAAACGGCTCATAACTCTTAGACCGTTTGTCCCAGGATCAAGTGTCTTATATCGTTGGATTCCTTGGCTCGAGGCGGACCAGATGCATGCCTCGGATTTGCTCGTCACCCTGGGAAGATTTTCGGGTATTTGGGGTTTTTCCAAAAACCTACTTTCGCGAACTAGTCCTAGGTTTTTGGCCCGACCGGAACCAAACCAGTGCGGCAAGATTCTCTGGAGTCTGAATGTCAATAATTATCAAAAAAAAGTGAAAATTTGGGTTCACGGTCCCTAAGGGCCGCCAAAACGTTCGAAGTGGGAGGAGCCCATTTTGCTTAATTGGCTATAACTCGTGAACGGAACGAGATTTTTGCACCAAACTCAGCACACGTGTGTACGAGCTCATTCTGTGGTCGCGTGAAAAAGGACGCAGCGACTGGCCTCTTGGTGGCGCTATAACTGTTAAAAGGGTGTCAAAATGATGCATTTCTATGGCAAATCCCATGAAATGGCTGAAAGCGGCCATCTTGCTGTCTGATTTGCATACAACCTCACAAAATCGGGCATGCGCATGCGTCACGTGATCCTAAAGAAGCTTGAAAACTCTCATGGACGTCGGGCCATTGGTGGCGCTTTAACTGTCATAAAGGTGAGAAGGCCTCTGTGTTATCCTATGCAAAATGGCATTTAAATGACTGAAAAATGGGGGGAAAAAAGAGCAGAACTTCACCAAATTAGCTGAGCACATGCGCCATATTATTCTAAAGAAGCGTGTACACTTTTATGGAGATCGGGCCATCAGTGGAGGTGTCACAGTTTAAAAGGTAAAAAAAAAAATTCACCACATTTCCATGATAAATGAGCTAAAAGGCCAAAAAATTTACTTTTTCCTCTCCGAGGCACATGTTAAAAGGCTTGATAAAGTTTTTGGAACGCAGCAGCGCAAGCGGCAAGTGCCTAGACCCTGTAGTTTTTTTTTTAGAGGCCTTTTTGTGGCCCTTTTTTAGGCACTTATTAGGGGTTCAAGCACTTCAGTGCTGAACACCTATTGTTATTGTTAATTTTCCCATGATGCAACATTCAGACATAAAACTGATCGGGCAGACCAAACCGTAAGTCGTGGAGACTTGAAACTTTGGGGGCTGATAGTACTCACACCGCCTACAGCGTCACCAAGGCCCGCCCCGATCGGCCTGACGGGGGCGCTACAGCGGTCAAAAGTACGAAACGGCTCATAACTCTTAGACCGTTTGTCCCAGGATCAAGTGTCTTATATCGTTGGATTCCTTGGCTCGAGGCGGACCAGATGCATGCCTCGGATTTGCTCGTCACCCTGGGAAGATTTTCGGGTATTTGGGGTTTTTCCAAAAACCTACTTTCGCGAACTAGTCCTAGGTTTTTGGCCCGACCGGAACCAAACCAGTGCGGCAAGATTCTCTGGAGTCTGAATGTCAATAATTATCAAAAAAAAGTGAAAATTTGGGTTCACGGTCCCTAAGGGCCGCCAAAACGTTCGAAGTGGGAGGAGCCCATTTTGCTTAATTGGCTATAACTCGTGAACGGAACGAGATTTTTGCACCAAACTCAGCACACGTGTGTACGAGCTCATTCTGTGGTCGCGTGAAAAAGGACGCAGCGACTGGCCTCTTGGTGGCGCTATAACTGTTAAAAGGGTGTCAAAATGATGCATTTCTATGGCAAATCCCATGAAATGGCTGAAAGCGGCCATCTTGCTGTCTGATTTGCATACAACCTCACAAAATCGGGCATGCGCATGCGTCACGTGATCCTAAAGAAGCTTGAAAACTCTCATGGACGTCGGGCCATTGGTGGCGCTTTAACTGTCATAAAGGTGAGAAGGCCTCTGTGTTATCCTATGCAAAATGGCATTTAAATGACTGAAAAATGGGGGGAAAAAAGAGCAGAACTTCACCAAATTAGCTGAGCACATGCGCCATATTATTCTAAAGAAGCGTGTACACTTTTATGGAGATCGGGCCATCAGTGGAGGTGTCACAGTTTAAAAGGTAAAAAAAAAAATTCACCACATTTCCATGATAAATGAGCTAAAAGGCCAAAAAATTTACTTTTTCCTCTCCGAGGCACATGTTAAAAGGCTTGATAAAGTTTTTGGAACGCAGCAGCGCAAGCGGCAAGTGCCTAGACCCTGTAGTTTTTTTTTTAGAGGCCTTTTTGTGGCCCTTTTTTAGGCACTTATTAGGGGTTCAAGCACTTCAGTGCTGAACACCTATTGTTATTGTTAATTTTCCCATGATGCAACATTCAGACATAAAACTGATCGGGCAGACCAAACCGTAAGTCGTGGAGACTTGAAACTTTGGGGGCTGATAGTACTCACACCCGCCTACAGCGTCACCAAGGCCCGCCCCGATCGGCCTGACGGGGGCGCTACAGCGGTCAAAAGTACGAAACGGCTCATAACTCTTAGACCGTTTGTCCCAGGATCAAGTGTCTTATATCGTTGGATTCCTTGGCTCGAGGCGGACCAGATGCATGCCTCGGATTTGCTCGTCACCCTGGGAAGATTTTCGGGTATTTGGGGTTTTTCCAAAAACCTACTTTCGCGAACTAGTCCTAGGTTTTTGGCCCGACCGGAACCAAACCAGTGCGGCAAGATTCTCTGGAGTCTGAATGTCAATAATTATCAAAAAAAAGTGAAAATTTGGGTTCACGGTCCCTAAGGGCCGCCAAAACGTTCGAAGTGGGAGGAGCCCATTTTGCTTAATTGGCTATAACTCGTGAACGGAACGAGATTTTTGCACCAAACTCAGCACACGTGTGTACGAGCTCATTCTGTGGTCGCGTGAAAAAGGACGCAGCGACTGGCCTCTTGGTGGCGCTATAACTGTTAAAAGGGTGTCAAAATGATGCATTTCTATGGCAAATCCCATGAAATGGCTGAAAGCGGCCATCTTGCTGTCTGATTTGCATACAACCTCACAAAATCGGGCATGCGCATGCGTCACGTGATCCTAAAGAAGCTTGAAAACTCTCATGGACGTCGGGCCATTGGTGGCGCTTTAACTGTCATAAAGGTGAGAAGGCCTCTGTGTTATCCTATGCAAAATGGCATTTAAATGACTGAAAAATGGGGGGAAAAAAGAGCAGAACTTCACCAAATTAGCTGAGCACATGCGCCATATTATTCTAAAGAAGCGTGTACACTTTTATGGAGATCGGGCCATCAGTGGAGGTGTCACAGTTTAAAAGGTAAAAAAAAAAATTCACCACATTTCCATGATAAATGAGCTAAAAGGCCAAAAAATTTACTTTTTCCTCTCCGAGGCACATGTTAAAAGGCTTGATAAAGTTTTTGGAACGCAGCAGCGCAAGCGGCAAGTGCCTAGACCCTGTAGTTTTTTTTTTAGAGGCCTTTTTGTGGCCCTTTTTTAGGCACTTATTAGGGGTTCAAGCACTTCAGTGCTGAACACCTATTGTTATTGTTAATTTTCCCATGATGCAACATTCAGACATAAAACTGATCGGGCAGACCAAACCGTAAGTCGTGGAGACTTGAAACTTTGGGGGCTGATAGTACTCACACCGCCTACAGCGTCACCAAGGCCCGCCCCGATCGGCCTGACGGGGGCGCTACAGCGGTCAAAAGTACGAAACGGCTCATAACTCTTAGACCGTTTGTCCCAGGATCAAGTGTCTTATATCGTTGGATTCCTTGGCTCGAGGCGGACCAGATGCATGCCTCGGATTTGCTCGTCACCCTGGGAAGATTTTCGGGTATTTGGGGTTTTTCCAAAAACCTACTTTCGCGAACTAGTCCTAGGTTTTTGGCCCGACCGGAACCAAACCAGTGCGGCAAGATTCTCTGGAGTCTGAATGTCAATAATTATCAAAAAAAAGTGAAAATTTGGGTTCACGGTCCCTAAGGGCCGCCAAAACGTTCGAAGTGGGAGGAGCCCATTTTGCTTAATTGGCTATAACTCGTGAACGGAACGAGATTTTTGCACCAAACTCAGCACACGTGTGTACGAGCTCATTCTGTGGTCGCGTGAAAAAGGACGCAGCGACTGGCCTCTTGGTGGCGCTATAACTGTTAAAAGGGTGTCAAAATGATGCATTTCTATGGCAAATCCCATGAAATGGCTGAAAGCGGCCATCTTGCTGTCTGATTTGCATACAACCTCACAAAATCGGGCATGCGCATGCGTCACGTGATCCTAAAGAAGCTTGAAAACTCTCATGGACGTCGGGCCATTGGTGGCGCTTTAACTGTCATAAAGGTGAGAAGGCCTCTGTGTTATCCTATGCAAAATGGCATTTAAATGACTGAAAAATGGGGGGAAAAAAGAGCAGAACTTCACCAAATTAGCTGAGCACATGCGCCATATTATTCTAAAGAAGCGTGTACACTTTTATGGAGATCGGGCCATCAGTGGAGGTGTCACAGTTTAAAAGGTAAAAAAAAAAATTCACCACATTTCCATGATAAATGAGCTAAAAGGCCAAAAAATTTACTTTTTCCTCTCCGAGGCACATGTTAAAAGGCTTGATAAAGTTTTTGGAACGCAGCAGCGCAAGCGGCAAGTGCCTAGACCCTGTAGTTTTTTTTTTAGAGGCCTTTTTGTGGCCCTTTTTTAGGCACTTATTAGGGGTTCAAGCACTTCAGTGCTGAACACCTATTGTTATTGTTAATTTTCCCATGATGCAACATTCAGACATAAAACTGATCGGGCAGACCAAACCGTAAGTCGTGGAGACTTGAAACTTTGGGGGCTGATAGTACTCACACCGCCTACAGCGTCACCAAGGCCCGCCCCGATCGGCCTGACGGGGGCGCTACAGCGGTCAAAAGTACGAAACGGCTCATAACTCTTAGACCGTTTGTCCCAGGATCAAGTGTCTTATATCGTTGGATTCCTTGGCTCGAGGCGGACCAGATGCATGCCTCGGATTTGCTCGTCACCCTGGGAAGATTTTCGGGTATTTGGGGTTTTTCCAAAAACCTACTTTCGCGAACTAGTCCTAGGTTTTTGGCCCGACCGGAACCAAACCAGTGCGGCAAGATTCTCTGGAGTCTGAATGTCAATAATTATCAAAAAAAAGTGAAAATTTGGGTTCACGGTCCCTAAGGGCCGCCAAAACGTTCGAAGTGGGAGGAGCCCATTTTGCTTAATTGGCTATAACTCGTGAACGGAACGAGATTTTTGCACCAAACTCAGCACACGTGTGTACGAGCTCATTCTGTGGTCGCGTGAAAAAGGACGCAGCGACTGGCCTCTTGGTGGCGCTATAACTGTTAAAAGGGTGTCAAAATGATGCATTTCTATGGCAAATACCATGAAATGGCTGAAAGCGGCCATCTTGCTGTCTGATTTGCATACAACCTCACAAAATCGGGCATGCGCATGCGTCACGTGATCCTAAAGAAGCTTGAAAACTCTCATGGACGTCGGGCCATTGGTGGCGCTTTAACTGTCATAAAGGTGAGAAGGCCTCTGTGTTATCCTATGCAAAATGGCATTTAAATGACTGAAAAATGGGGGGAAAAAAGAGCAGAACTTCACCAAATTAGCTGAGCACATGCGCCATATTATTCTAAAGAAGCGTGTACACTTTTATGGAGATCGGGCCATCAGTGGAGGTGTCACAGTTTAAAAGGTAAAAAAAAAAATTCACCACATTTCCATGATAAATGAGCTAAAAGGCCAAAAAATTTACTTTTTCCTCTCCGAGGCACATGTTAAAAGGCTTGATAAAGTTTTTGGAACGCAGCAGCGCAAGCGGCAAGTGCCTAGACCCTGTAGTTTTTTTTTTAGAGGCCTTTTTGTGGCCCTTTTTTAGGCACTTATTAGGGGTTCAAGCACTTCAGTGCTGAACACCTATTGTTATTGTTAATTTTCCCATGATGCAACATTCAGACATAAAACTGATCGGGCAGACCAAACCGTAAGTCGTGGAGACTTGAAACTTTGGGGGCTGATAGTACTCACACCGCCTACAGCGTCACCAAGGCCCGCCCCGATCGGCCTGACGGGGGCGCTACAGCGGTCAAAAGTACGAAACGGCTCATAACTCTTAGACCGTTTGTCCCAGGATCAAGTGTCTTATATCGTTGGATTCCTTGGCTCGAGGCGGACCAGATGCATGCCTCGGATTTGCTCGTCACCCGGAAGATTTTCGGGTATTTGGGGTTTTTCCAAAAACCTACTTTCGCGAACTAGTCCTAGGTTTTTGGCCCGACCGGAACCAAACCAGTGCGGCAAGATTCTCTGGAGTCTGAATGTCAATAATTATCAAAAAAAAGTGAAAATTTGGGTTCACGGTCCCTAAGGGCCGCCAAAACGTTCGAAGTGGGAGGAGCCCATTTTGCTTAATTGGCTATAACTCGTGAACGGAACGAGATTTTTGCACCAAACTCAGCACACGTGTGTACGAGCTCATTCTGTGGTCGCGTGAAAAAGGACGCAGCGACTGGCCTCTTGGTGGCGCTATAACTGTTAAAAGGGTGTCAAAATGATGCATTTCTATGGCAAATCCCATGAAATGGCTGAAAGCGGCCATCTTGCTGTCTGATTTGCATACAACCTCACAAAATCGGGCATGCGCATGCGTCACGTGATCCTAAAGAAGCTTGAAAACTCTCATGGACGTCGGGCCATTGGTGGCGCTTTAACTGTCATAAAGGTGAGAAGGCCTCTGTGTTATCCTATGCAAAATGGCATTTAAATGACTGAAAAATGGGGGGAAAAAAGAGCAGAACTTCACCAAATTAGCTGAGCACATGCGCCATATTATTCTAAAGAAGCGTGTACACTTTTATGGAGATCGGGCCATCAGTGGAGGTGTCACAGTTTAAAAGGTAAAAAAAAAAATTCACCACATTTCCATGATAAATGAGCTAAAAGGCCAAAAAATTTACTTTTTCCTCTCCGAGGCACATGTTAAAAGGCTTGATAAAGTTTTTGGAACGCAGCAGCGCAAGCGGCAAGTGCCTAGACCCTGTAGTTTTTTTTTTAGAGGCCTTTTTGTGGCCCTTTTTTAGGCACTTATTAGGGGTTCAAGCACTTCAGTGCTGAACACCTATTGTTATTGTTAATTTTCCCATGATGCAACATTCAGACATAAAACTGATCGGGCAGACCAAACCGTAAGTCGTGGAGACTTGAAACTTTGGGGGCTGATAGTACTCACACCGCCTACAGCGTCACCAAGGCCCGCCCCGATCGGCCTGACGGGGGCGCTACAGCGGTCAAAAGTACGAAACGGCTCATAACTCTTAGACCGTTTGTCCCAGGATCAAGTGTCTTATATCGTTGGATTCCTTGGCTCGAGGCGGACCAGATGCATGCCTCGGATTTGCTCGTCACCCTGGGAAGATTTTCGGGTATTTGGGGTTTTTCCAAAAACCTACTTTCGCGAACTAGTCCTAGGTTTTTGGCCCGACCGGAACCAAACCAGTGCGGCAAGATTCTCTGGAGTCTGAATGTCAATAATTATCAAAAAAAAGTGAAAATTTGGGTTCACGGTCCCTAAGGGCCGCCAAAACGTTCGAAGTGGGAGGAGCCCATTTTGCTTAATTGGCTATAACTCGTGAACGGAACGAGATTTTTGCACCAAACTCAGCACACGTGTGTACGAGCTCATTCTGTGGTCGCGTGAAAAAGGACGCAGCGACTGGCCTCTTGGTGGCGCTATAACTGTTAAAAGGGTGTCAAAATGATGCATTTCTATGGCAAATCCCATGAAATGGCTGAAAGCGGCCATCTTGCTGTCTGATTTGCATACAACCTCACAAAATCGGGCATGCGCATGCGTCACGTGATCCTAAAGAAGCTTGAAAACTCTCATGGACGTCGGGCCATTGGTGGCGCTTTAACTGTCATAAAGGTGAGAAGGCCTCTGTGTTATCCTATGCAAAATGGCATTTAAATGACTGAAAAATGGGGGGAAAAAAGAGCAGAACTTCACCAAATTAGCTGAGCACATGCGCCATATTATTCTAAAGAAGCGTGTACACTTTTATGGAGATCGGGCCATCAGTGGAGGTGTCACAGTTTAAAAGGTAAAAAAAAAAATTCACCACATTTCCATGATAAATGAGCTAAAAGGCCAAAAAATTTACTTTTTCCTCTCCGAGGCACATGTTAAAAGGCTTGATAAAGTTTTTGGAACGCAGCAGCGCAAGCGGCAAGTGCCTAGACCCTGTAGTTTTTTTTTTAGAGGCCTTTTTGTGGCCCTTTTTTAGGCACTTATTAGGGGTTCAAGCACTTCAGTGCTGAACACCTATTGTTATTGTTAATTTTCCCATGATGCAACATTCAGACATAAAACTGATCGGGCAGACCAAACCGTAAGTCGTGGAGACTTGAAACTTTGGGGGCTGATAGTACTCACACCGCCTACAGCGTCACCAAGGCCCGCCCCGATCGGCCTGACGGGGGCGCTACAGCGGTCAAAAGTACGAAACGGCTCATAACTCTTAGACCGTTTGTCCCAGGATCAAGTGTCTTATATCGTTGGATTCCTTGGCTCGAGGCGGACCAGATGCATGCCTCGGATTTGCTCGTCACCCGGAAGATTTTCGGGTATTTGGGGTTTTTCCAAAAACCTACTTTCGCGAACTAGTCCTAGGTTTTTGGCCCGACCGGAACCAAACCAGTGCGGCAAGATTCTCTGGAGTCTGAATGTCAATAATTATCAAAAAAAAGTGAAAATTTGGGTTCACGGTCCCTAAGGGCCGCCAAAACGTTCGAAGTGGGAGGAGCCCATTTTGCTTAATTGGCTATAACTCGTGAACGGAACGAGATTTTTGCACCAAACTCAGCACACGTGTGTACGAGCTCATTCTGTGGTCGCGTGAAAAAGGACGCAGCGACTGGCCTCTTGGTGGCGCTATAACTGTTAAAAGGGTGTCAAAATGATGCATTTCTATGGCAAATCCCATGAAATGGCTGAAAGCGGCCATCTTGCTGTCTGATTTGCATACAACCTCACAAAATCGGGCATGCGCATGCGTCACGTGATCCTAAAGAAGCTTGAAAACTCTCATGGACGTCGGGCCATTGGTGGCGCTTTAACTGTCATAAAGGTGAGAAGGCCTCTGTGTTATCCTATGCAAAATGGCATTTAAATGACTGAAAAATGGGGGGAAAAAAGAGCAGAACTTCACCAAATTAGCTGAGCACATGCGCCATATTATTCTAAAGAAGCGAGTACACTTTTATGGAGATCGGGCCATCAGTGGAGGTGTCACAGTTTAAAAGGTAAAAAAAAAAATTCACCACATTTCCATGATAAATGAGCTAAAAGGCCAAAAAATTTACTTTTTCCTCTCCGAGGCACATGTTAAAAGGCTTGATAAAGTTTTTGGAACGCAGCAGCGCAAGCGGCAAGTGCCTAGACCCTGTAGTTTTTTTTTTAGAGGCCTTTTTGTGGCCCTTTTTTAGGCACTTATTAGGGGTTCAAGCACTTCAGTGCTGAACACCTATTGTTATTGTTAATTTTCCCATGATGCAACATTCAGACATAAAACTGATCGGGCAGACCAAACCGTAAGTCGTGGAGACTTGAAACTTTGGGGGCTGATAGTACTCACACCGCCTACAGCGTCACCAAGGCCCGCCCCGATCGGCCTGACGGGGGCGCTACAGCGGTCAAAAGTATGAAACGGCTCATAACTCTTAGACCGTTTGTCCCAGGATCAAGTGTCTTATATCGTTGGATTCCTTGGCTCGAGGCGGACCAGATGCATGCCTCGGATTTGCTCGTCACCCGGGAAGATTTTCGGGTATTTGGGGTTTTTCCAAAAACCTACTTTCGCGAACTAGTCCTAGGTTTTTGGCCCGACCGGAACCAAACCAGTGCGGCAAGATTCTCTGGAGTCTGAATGTCAATAATTATCAAAAAAAAGTGAAAATTTGGGTTCACGGTCCCTAAGGGCCGCCAAAACGTTCGAAGTGGGAGGAGCCCATTTTGCTTAATTGGCTATAACTCGTGAACGGAACGAGATTTTTGCACCAAACTCAGCACACGTGTGTACGAGCTCATTCTGTGGTCGCGTGAAAAAGGACGCAGCGACTGGCCTCTTGGTGGCGCTATAACTGTTAAAAGGGTGTCAAAATGATGCATTTCTATGGCAAATCCCATGAAATGGCTGAAAGCGGCCATCTTGCTGTCTGATTTGCATACAACCTCACAAAATCGGGCATGCGCATGCGTCACGTGATCCTAAAGAAGCTTGAAAACTCTCATGGACGTCGGGCCATTGGTGGCGCTTTAACTGTCATAAAGGTGAGAAGGCCTCTGTGTTATCCTATGCAAAATGGCATTTAAATGACTGAAAAATGGGGGGAAAAAAGAGCAGAACTTCACCAAATTAGCTGAGCACATGCGCCATATTATTCTAAAGAAGCGTGTACACTTTTATGGAGATCGGGCCATCAGTGGAGGTGTCACAGTTTAAAAGGTAAAAAAAAAAATTCACCACATTTCCATGATAAATGAGCTAAAAGGCCAAAAAATTTACTTTTTCCTCTCCGAGGCACATGTTAAAAGGCTTGATAAAGTTTTTGGAACGCAGCAGCGCAAGCGGCAAGTGCCTAGACCCTGTAGTTTTTTTTTTAGAGGCCTTTTTGTGGCCCTTTTTTAGGCACTTATTAGGGGTTCAAGCACTTCAGTGCTGAACACCTATTGTTATTGTTAATTTTCCCATGATGCAACATTCAGACATAAAACTGATCGGGCAGACCAAACCGTAAGTCGTGGAGACTTGAAACTTTGGGGGCTGATAGTACTCACACCGCCTACAGCGTCACCAAGGCCCGCCCCGATCGGCCTGACGGGGGCGCTACAGCGGTCAAAAGTACGAAACGGCTCATAACTCTTAGACCGTTTGTCCCAGGATCAAGTGTCTTATATCGTTGGATTCCTTGGCTCGAGGCGGACCAGATGCATGCCTCGGATTTGCTCGTCACCCGGAAGATTTTCGGGTATTTGGGGTTTTTCCAAAAACCTACTTTCGCGAACTAGTCCTAGGTTTTTGGCCCGACCGGAACCAAACCAGTGCGGCAAGATTCTCTGGAGTCTGAATGTCAATAATTATCAAAAAAAAGTGAAAATTTGGGTTCACGGTCCCTAAGGGCCGCCAAAACGTTCGAAGTGGGAGGAGCCCATTTTGCTTAATTGGCTATAACTCGTGAACGGAACGAGATTTTTGCACCAAACTCAGCACACGTGTGTACGAGCTCATTCTGTGGTCGCGTGAAAAAGGACGCAGCGACTGGCCTCTTGGTGGCGCTATAACTGTTAAAAGGGTGTCAAAATGATGCATTTCTATGGCAAATCCCATGAAATGGCTGAAAGCGGCCATCTTGCTGTCTGATTTGCATACAACCTCACAAAATCGGGCATGCGCATGCGTCACGTGATCCTAAAGAAGCTTGAAAACTCTCATGGACGTCGGGCCATTGGTGGCGCTTTAACTGTCATAAAGGTGAGAAGGCCTCTGTGTTATCCTATGCAAAATGGCATTTAAATGACTGAAAAATGGGGGGAAAAAAGAGCAGAACTTCACCAAATTAGCTGAGCACATGCGCCATATTATTCTAAAGAAGCGTGTACACTTTTATGGAGATCGGGCCATCAGTGGAGGTGTCACAGTTTAAAAGGTAAAAAAAAAAATTCACCACATTTCCATGATAAATGAGCTAAAAGGCCAAAAAATTTACTTTTTCCTCTCCGAGGCACATGTTAAAAGGCTTGATAAAGTTTTTGGAACGCAGCAGCGCAAGCGGCAAGTGCCTAGACCCTGTAGTTTTTTTTTTAGAGGCCTTTTTGTGGCCCTTTTTTAGGCACTTATTAGGGGTTCAAGCACTTCAGTGCTGAACACCTATTGTTATTGTTAATTTTCCCATGATGCAACATTCAGACATAAAACTGATCGGGCAGACCAAACCGTAAGTCGTGGAGACTTGAAACTTTGGGGGCTGATAGTACTCACACCGCCTACAGCGTCACCAAGGCCCGCCCCGATCGGCCTGACGGGGGCGCTACAGCGGTCAAAAGTACGAAACGGCTCATAACTCTTAGACCGTTTGTCCCAGGATCAAGTGTCTTATATCGTTGGATTCCTTGGCTCGAGGCGGACCAGATGCATGCCTCGGATTTGCTCGTCACCCGGAAGATTTTCGGGTATTTGGGGTTTTTCCAAAAACCTACTTTCGCGAACTAGTCCTAGGTTTTTGGCCCGACCGGAACCAAACCAGTGCGGCAAGATTCTCTGGAGTCTGAATGTCAATAATTATCAAAAAAAAGTGAAAATTTGGGTTCACGGTCCCTAAGGGCCGCCAAAACGTTCGAAGTGGGAGGAGCCCATTTTGCTTAATTGGCTATAACTCGTGAACGGAACGAGATTTTTGCACCAAACTCAGCACACGTGTGTACGAGCTCATTCTGTGGTCGCGTGAAAAAGGACGCAGCGACTGGCCTCTTGGTGGCGCTATAACTGTTAAAAGGGTGTCAAAATGATGCATTTCTATGGCAAATCCCATGAAATGGCTGAAAGCGGCCATCTTGCTGTCTGATTTGCATACAACCTCACAAAATCGGGCATGCGCATGCGTCACGTGATCCTAAAGAAGCTTGAAAACTCTCATGGACGTCGGGCCATTGGTGGCGCTTTAACTGTCATAAAGGTGAGAAGGCCTCTGTGTTATCCTATGCAAAATGGCATTTAAATGACTGAAAAATGGGGGGAAAAAAGAGCAGAACTTCACCAAATTAGCTGAGCACATGCGCCATATTATTCTAAAGAAGCGTGTACACTTTTATGGAGATCGGGCCATCAGTGGAGGTGTCACAGTTTAAAAGGTAAAAAAAAAAATTCACCACATTTCCATGATAAATGAGCTAAAAGGCCAAAAAATTTACTTTTTCCTCTCCGAGGCACATGTTAAAAGGCTTGATAAAGTTTTTGGAACGCAGCAGCGCAAGCGGCAAGTGCCTAGACCCTGTAGTTTTTTTTTTAGAGGCCTTTTTGTGGCCCTTTTTTAGGCACTTATTAGGGGTTCAAGCACTTCAGTGCTGAACACCTATTGTTATTGTTAATTTTCCCATGATGCAACATTCAGACATAAAACTGATCGGGCAGACCAAACCGTAAGTCGTGGAGACTTGAAACTTTGGGGGCTGATAGTACTCACACCGCCTACAGCGTCACCAAGGCCCGCCCCGATCGGCCTGACGGGGGCGCTACAGCGGTCAAAAGTACGAAACGGCTCATAACTCTTAGACCGTTTGTCCCAGGATCAAGTGTCTTATATCGTTGGATTCCTTGGCTCGAGGCGGACCAGATGCATGCCTCGGATTTGCTCGCCCTTCAGGCGCCAATTTCGAGTAAATTGCATTTTTTTGAAAAACCTATTTTTGCGAACTTCTTCTAGGTTTTTGGTCCGATCAGAACCAAACCACTTCAAGAATATTCTCTGGAGTCTGACAATCAATAATCATCCAAAAAATTCTAAATTTCAATTAACAATCGATAAGGGGAACCAAAATATTTGATGGCACCAGGGCCACTTTTACTAAAACGGTTATAAATTGTGAACGGAAAGAGATTTTTTTGCTAAACTTGGGACACATGTTCATGAGCTCATTCTGAGGTCACGTGAAAAAAAATTGCAACAATTGGCCACTAGGTGGCACTATAAAACGGTTATAACTTGTGAACGGAAAGAGAAATTTTCGCAAAACTTGGGACACATGTTCATGAGCTCATTCTGAGGTCACGTGAAAAAAAATCATGACAATTGGCCACTTGGTGGCGCTATAAAATGGTTATAACTTGTGAGCGGAAAGAGATATTTTCGCTAAACTTGGGACACATGTTCATAAGCTCAATCTGAGTTGACATGAAAAAAATCGTGACAATTGGCCACTTGGTGGTGCTATAACAGTGAAAAAAATCATGAAAATAGCTATAAGCGCACCCAACCGTTAGTCTACTGAAAATTGGCACGCAGTGTCTTTGTCCAGGGTGCCATGATAGTCTATGAGAACATTGGTGTATCTCAAAACTCAGTATACGTCATTGGCACAATGCCTTGAAGGAGCCTTAGAAGTTTCAAGCCAGTGTTTTTTCACAGGAGTGACCTCCTAAGACTCCTGAATCCTTGCCGATTCCAACAATACCAAACATGCCAGGTTTCGCCTTATGGTTTTTGTAAGTGTCATTTAGAGCTTTAAAAAATTGTGGTTATCTTCAAAGCCGTTAGTCCGATCGAGACAACAACAAAAAAACAAAGGAAATTTGAAAACATAGGTAAATAGCTAAACAATAATGCCAAAATGTCAAAATTATGATAGGAAAAAAAAAAAAAAAAAAGAAAAAAAAAATCCAATCATTATCACCCATGGATCATTTTTATGCTCTCATAAATAGAAGTGTCTAAACTTCAATAAAAAAAAATTATATTTACAACAAATTTGACAGACATGTATGGGCACCTTTTGAGGACACCTAATAAAAGTGGTGGAGATCAGGCAAGACGTGGTGCTATAACTGTCAAAAAAACTTTCCTAAGTAAATTGCCTGTATTGGCTGTAAATGGTATTTTCCATCAATGATATAAGTTTATTAGTTTATTTGGATCCCCATTAGCTACTACCTAGGCAGTGGCTACTCTTCCTGGGGTCCCAACAAGTAAAAAATACAAAACTACATTTAATCAACAACAATAAAAAGTCAAGTCAATGAAACACACTAACCCAAAATTCATTCCAAATATCAAAATCAACAATTTACTATATATTGTGCCATTAAATGTTCCTTTAAATATTTTTTTTAAACTAATTTTTCTTGTAAAAATGTTCCTTTAAATATTTTTTTTTAAACTAATTTTTCTTGTAAAAATGGGTGATATCAATGGTAGGCTAAATGATTCCATATTTTCATTCCTCTATACATTACAGTCCATTCTTTTCCAGTGGTTTACGAAACAGGAAATAAAAAAACATCCCTTTTATTCATGCCTGGTGTAAAAATTATGACTAGTACTATTATACAAAAGTTGAGAGTACAGGACATTAGGAACTTTAGACACAGAGATATTTCTTATAAAATAAAGCAGAGAGACAATCCTTGAGAGACCAGTGCATTCTTAGTATATTAGCACTTCTATAACAGTTTAAATTGAGTCGTGTCGCTCTGTTCTGGACAAATTATATTTTTCAATCAGTTCTTTTTTTTTTTCTTTACTTGATGCACTCGATTACACCACTGGGCAATAACACACGATTCATCCAATCACTGATTGTGCTGCTGTGACTGACACCCCTGAGAGCCAACAGAAGCGGCATATTCATAAGGCCCGCCCATAGGTCGCGCAGGCGCTGCCACTGTCAGCATAAACAGAGAATCAGATGAGAACAGATCAAATGAGACACGGAGCATTTCTCCAGAAACTGCTTGCACTAAATGATAATCATAATCTATCGAGAACTGTGATTGTGTGCACTTGTAAACTTTGGATGCTTCAGCCTGGAGTGTTGTCGTCAGAGAGAGGTGAAGTGGAAATCGGAGTAAAGATTTAGTGGATCCCAGAGCGGTAATCTTTATTGAATAGTCTTTTTTTAATTGAATATGTGATGCAATCTCGTTTTGGTGAGTGACATTTTTTTTATCATATGTTATCTTATGAAAGATATGTCAATTTCAGAAATGATTTGATATGAGCTGAGTGTAGGCCGCACAGCGCGAGCTGAACTAATTAGCCGTAGGCTAAAGCTATCACGTATAACAATGATCATTGTGTCATGAGTTGAGACAATGGGTCTTATTCATGAAACACGAGCAGAACGAATTTTTGTGTAAATCGTGTGTAAAGTGATTCTGACGTAAATTTTCGGATTCATTAAAATGTTCGTATTTTCCAAACGTTAGTTGGTACGAAAGAGATCTACACCTGCTCCCAGCCACGCGTAAATAGTGCGTTTAACATCCGAACGTTTTGCTCATTAATAAGGCTGCATTTTAATTCACTTTAATCGGGTACATATTTACACAGCATTTTGAAAAAATATTAGGTAACACTTTACAATACGGGTGCACTAATCTGCATTAATTCATATTTAACTAATGCACAGATAATCATGTGTTAATGTATGACTCATGAAGAACTAAACCATTAATTAATGATTACTGCATCAGCAACTAATAAAGATTCTAAATGATTAATAGATTAAGAAATATATGAATTATTAATTAAATGTGTCATAATGTATTAATTCATTAATAACTTATTTTATTAACTAAAAGTGTAAATGAATGCGTTAATTACCACAGTTGGTCAAAGCAATGTACTTCAACTTCCAGTTGTCTGCTTTAATTAATCATTAACTAATGATTTGCAAATGTATCATTATGTTATGACTTTACTTGTTGAGGCACATGACTATTAACTAATTGTTAAGTAATATGCCATTTATGGGTTTTGACAGTTTGCACATGCAGTGAATGTAATGTCGGTGAACGTGTTTGAAGGATGGGGTGAGTTGGGCTGCACACAAATATCAGCACACCAGAATCTGAACTCCTGAAGCTGTCACACTGTGTTTAAACTGGACGAGACCAGCTGTCTACACCCGGACATGACAGACCATCACAAGTCCATTTGTCCTTCATAACAGAACTAGCACAAGAGCTCTGAGTACGTCAGTAATAGAGTGTGGCATCGGTTTACTGACTGGGTTTTGTCGTGTAGTGTCGCGCCGCATCCAGTGTAGTATCACTGACTATAATGGACGTTCTATTGTCTTTGTCCAGTCTAGACACAGTGTTATGAACTAGCAGCGCTCAACCGCATGTTCTCAGTGTATGTTAACCTGACATAGTCCTGTGCCATGAACAACAAAGTTCATCGGACTCAGTGAAATCTTGGTTGTACATGGTTGGAAATTGAAATCCATGGCTTAGTGTGGATGTCAAAACCAAAATGGCATATTACTTAACAATTAGTTAATAGTCATGTGCCTCAACAAGTAAAGTCATAACATAATGATACATTTGCAAATCATTAGTTAATGATTAATTAAAGCGGACAACTGGAAGTTGAAGTACATTGCCTTGACCAGTTATGGTAATTAACGCATTAATTTAGACTTTTAGTTAATAAAATAAGTTATTAATGAATTAATACATTATGACACATTTAATTGATAACAATTCATATATTACATAATATATTAATCATTTAGAATCTTCATGATGCAGTAATCATTAATTAATGGTTTAGTTCTTCATGAGTCATACATTAACACATGATTATCTGTGCATTAGTTAAGCATGAATTAATGGTTATTAGTGCACCCGTATTGTAAAGTGTTACCAAATATTATAGTAATTACATACGGTTTTTCTTTTTACTTTTATTACGACAGCCAGTAATTACGAGAGCCATCTGCAAACGGAACAAAAGTCCGCAAGTTTTTTTTTATTTTATTTTTTTATTCAAGCTGTTTATTCTTTTACAAGTCTGCAAGTCACAAATAATGCAGTCAAGCTTCATGTCGAACCATTTTCTTTTCACTTCTGGGACTGTTCGATTAACAGATGAAACTCCATTAACTGCATCTATGCTGCCAAGCTTCCTTTTTTTTAGGCCTGATACGCCACTATGTACGCTTGAAAACAAAATGTGGCGTTTTGAATGAACTTCTGATAATAAACTTCAATTTCTGCATCTGAGAAATTTCTCTTCTTCATTCGCTTTTGAGAAGACAAGTTGAAATCCTTCGTTTGGTGTCATAATATGATGCCCATATAGCCTATAGTTTTCAGTCGGTTTTAATGGGTGGGATTTATGGTAATTTAGAGAATGAGCGTGCACACGCGTCCCATTTACAACTGATTGGAATTCATTAACACACACACACACACATTTCACTATCACATCTGACGTTTACGAAGTGTTTCTGAATCAGGAGAAGAATTTTCGGGAATGTCGCCTTTACGCGCAAATCACTCACATATTTACTCGTATATTTACGAATGTTTCATGAATGAGACCCATTGAGTGATTAATGAGTGTCTGTGTTAAGTAACTGTCGAAAAGTTCGATTAATGTGTCATTTGAACTGCGCATGTATATGATTTGTTACTGAAATGTTGAATCAGAAATGAATTATTGTACGTTTGCCTTGTATTTTCCAAGGCTGCGTTTTCTTGTTTTCTGTTTTTTTTCCTATGTGAACGTGATCGGCAAGTGTATCCTGTTTTGTGCCATAAATAATCCTGTGGAGGTGAATCGCCTGCCTATTGAATACAATTAAATATGCCCAAATGGCTAGCTGACCAGTGCCCATGGACCGGTTTCCACTTTGAACCATAATTTGAAACCATCAACTGGTAGGATAATTACAATTTTCTTTTGTTTTTCGGACTCACAGGACTTTTAATTTGTGAAATTATTTTTTTTTTTTTTTTTTACATCTGAAATGGAGAGACTTGAACTGATCGAGAGAAGTCTGAACAACTCTTTAAACTGAATCATTTGATTCACGAACTCTGGTCAGCTGCTTCGTTATTCATATTGTTGAACATACTATTTTACTATACAAAGATAAGGTGGTTAATTGGAAGGAATGATGAATCACATTGTCTTTTGAGTCAAATCCGATATCTGATTACTAGTATTTCTTTCGTCAACAAAAATTATAACTAAATATTGTCAACGAACCACGTGACGAAAACGAGACGCAACGTAAATGCTGGTCATGTGACAATAACTATAATTAAATGTATAATGCAATATTGTTGACGAATAAAAACGAGACTAAATGTGGTTTACAAAATAAAAACTATGTTAAAATGTCTCTTCATTTTCGTTGACCAAAACGAGATGAAATGTTATGACGCTATTTCGTCTTGTTTAGTCACATTATTATTATTATTATTATTTTGCAGTATTTCTGTTTCCCGTGTCTCACTTCAGGGGCTGCATCAGGGCGCACTGCGCAGACGACGTCACTTCCTCAAGCCCCACTAGCGGCTTTATTTAGAAGATGCAGCTGCGGTGAGTTAACGTAAACGACAACAAACAAAGTTAAGTCTGACGCCCGTTTCACACATAGGGCCCGATTTTAACGATCTGAAACGCAAGTATCAAGCGCGAAACGCAAGTAACTTTGTGGCCGGGTCTTGGGCGCTGTTGCTATTATACCGGCGGGATAAATTACTCTTGCGCTCAACGCAAATCTAAAATGTGTTGGTCTGCAGTAGCTTCATTACTCATAGGTGTGGTTTGGGCGTAACGTGAAATAAACCAATCAGAGCGTCATCTCACATTCCCTTTAAGAGCAGACGCGCTTATTCTATAGCGGATTCCTATTATAATGGTGGATTTGCCAGACGCGCGCCAGCAGCGATTCACAGCCGAGGAGACCAACGTTCTCGTCAGGGCCGTAAAACACAGAGAAGTGACATTGGGGATGGAGAAACACACCCAAATTAACTTCGGTTAAACAGGCGTATGATAATTTGGGTAAATGTGTAAACTAGAAGTATGCTTTTATAATTATCTATCTATCTATCTATCTATCTATCTATCTATCTATCTATCTATCTATCTATCTATCTATCTATCTATCTATCTATCTATCTATCTATCTATCTATCTATCTATCTATCTATCTATCTATCTATCTATCTATCTATCTATCTATCGTAATGTATGATTTGCAAAAATGAAAACGGCTGCTTCTGTGTGAGAGAATCAAAGTGTATGCGCATTGTGCACACGCTACATTGATTATGGCCAAGCATGCATCCTTAAAATAGCATAAGAATAACATGTGCAACGCGCCACTGACTTTAAACTAGATTTTTTCAGTTAGTGGCGGAATTGTTTTCTAAACGTGCAAAATAGCATGAGGGAACGTTTGCGCCGGAACACGCCGCCTCTTTGCGCTGAACCGCCCCCGGGAGCGCAAGTGTATTTCTTAGTTAACCGATGTGCGTCTGTGGAGGGAAAAGTCTGCTGTACGTGGGTGCAAAATAGGAATGATACATGCGTCGGTGTACAAAGTCAATTGCGCTGGGTGCGAGATAGGGCCCATACTCCGTGTGCAGTGCATATGCGGTGCAGGAGCAGCACTCGCTATAGTGCTTTCACATATGCTGCGTTTGCAGTGCGTAACTGATCCACGGCTGAACCACAAACACATACTCACTATTTTTATTTCAAATCCAGAAGTTATCAAATACTTTTATTTTAAAAAAGTTTTGTCAGCATTACGATTCTCTTTGTACACACATACTCTTTAATGGTCGTAATTCACTTTTAAGCACAATTTAAACAATGTATTCAATGCACTACTTCTATCTAGATTTATTAGCAAGTGGTAAAATATTTAGCCATATAGTTATATTAAAATGACAAATATTTTAAATTAAAACTTAAAATTGACAAAAACAACCGACTCTCATGCCTTTTCTTTTGCATTTAAATTAATACAGTAAATCTTGGATGTCAGAAAGAACTTGTTTTTCAACCTCCGCGACTTTTCTGTTCACTATTTTCGCTATTTTTCCATAGTGATACACTATATTGACTGGGTTAAATAGAATTGCATTTCTAAAAAGAGACTAAAATAAAATTTTCATTGACTAAAACTAGACTAAGGGCGCTTTCACACTTGGTTCGATTGCCTGTTCCTAACCCGAGTTCGATTGCTCCCCCCCCTGCCCCCGATGGACTTGTTCACATATTATTTGTATCCGAACCGCGGTATGCTTGTCATCAAGTTGCAGCTGGTGCGTAATCGTGTTGCTTGGTAACCGCTATGAATGAAAAGGCGTCAAAATGGATAGAATTGCTCGCTTCACATTTGTTCTTTTTTTTTTTTAACCTTTGGTTTTGTTTTCAAAGAAAAGATCCAGAAAGAGAAACACATTTGTGTTTGTCTGCCGCAAAAGTACTAAAATCGTTCCAAAGACAGCGGGCTGTCCGCCGAAGACAATTTTTGTGGAGGCAGCCAGAAATCATCTCTCTGCTTGCAGTGCGTCAATCCCGCTTTTCATCAAGTTAAATGTATACATGACGAGAATAATTCCTGTTAGTGATCCAGAGCGCGACCCATTTAGACGCCGACAAACTTTATTGCTGCGGATAAAACAATAAACCTCCGCAGAAGCATTCCAGAGGTAATCCGCGAGGAACAAAACATGTTCCAAACATAAAACAGGCTATAACCACCTGACCGTTAGTCCAATTTACTTGAAAATTGGTATGCAGTGTCTTGGTCCAAGGTGCCATGTATGTCTATGAGGACGTTGGCGTATCTCGAAAAACATGGCCGCCATCGACCAATGAATTTTGAGCACCTATTAGACAAGGTTAACGGAGGCCAATCGGAACGAAACTCGATGGGCATGTTCGACTCATGGCCCTAGAGGTCTGTAAGAGTTTTGAAAGAAATCGGCCACTAGTTGGCGCTAACGAGTTTTATGGCTCTGTAATCACGTGGTGTAAAACTTAACAACTTTTGATGCTTTTGTGCTTAAAGTCCTTAAAGGCCTTAACTGCTTGAACCCCGATAAATGCTGCTTGCAGCTTTAATTAGGGGTTCAAGCACGAAGTGCTGAAACCCTATTGTAATCGTCCTGATTTTTATTATTATTATTCTTCCGCCGTAAAACGCATTGTGCAGCCCAAACCGTAAGAGCTGGAACCTTGAAACTTTGCCAGATGGTAGTACAAAAATCGAGGAGAGGTTATCAAATTATGACGCCGATTGGCCCATAGGTGGCGCTATAGCAACCAAATGCGCGAAACTGCTCATAACTCCTAGACGGTAAGTCATAGACTCAAGTGTCTTATATCATTGGAAAGGTGGTCGCCTGGCGAACAAAACGTATATCTCCGATTTTATTTCCGCCATTATAGATTTTCCGCCATTTTGAATTTTGTTGAAAACCTACTTTTGCAAACTAGTCCCTGGTTTTTGGCCCGATCGGAACCAAACCAGTGCAGAATTGTTCACTGGAGTCTGAAGATCAATAATTATCGAAAAAAAGTTGAAATTTCGATTCATGGTCGCTAGGGGGTGCAAAATTAACGTTGTGGGAGGAGCCTATTTTACTAAAATGGCTATAACTCAAGAAGTAATTAAGTAAACTTCACCAAACTTGGTACACATGTGTAAGAGGTCAATCTGAGGTCACAGTAAAAAAATTGCGTCAATTGGCCACGTGGTGGCGCTATAAAACAAAAAAAACATATAGACACCTGACCGTTTTTCCGAATGACTTGAAATTTGGTATGCAGTGTCTTGGCCCAAGGGGCCATGTATGCCTAAAAGGATATTGGCGTATCTCAAAAAACATGGCCGCCATTGGCCAATGAAATTTGAGCACCGTTAACGAAGTCCGATCGGAGCGAAACTCGGTGGGCATGTTCGGCTCAAGCCCCTAGAGGTCTGTAAGAATTTTGAAAGAAATCGGCCACTAGTTGGCGCTAACGAGTTTTATGGCTCTGTAATCACGTGGTGTTACACTTATCATCACAAAATGCATATCATTTGATAGATCTGCTAATGCTGAACAACTTTGCCTCAAGAACCATTGCTGTCAATCAAACCGTTCATTAAATATTCATGAATATGTTAAAAACCTACTTTTGCGAACTAGTCCCTGGTTTTTCGCCCGATCGGAACCAGACCAGTCTAGGACAATTCTCTGGACTCTCTAGATAAATAATTATCGAAAAAAAGTTGAACTTTTGCATTTGGGTGGCTGTAATAGGGTAATTTATAAAAGGGGCGTGGCAAAATACACTAAAAAGCCTATAAATCATAAATGAAAACTCAGAACTTCACGAAAATTGGTGAGCATATGTGCCATAACATTCTAAACAAGCATGCAAAATTTCATGTAGATCGGACCATAGCTGGCGCTATAACTGTTAAAAAGCTTTGAAAACCATATATTTCCTATGGTAAATTGCCTGTATTGGCTGTAAATGGACTTTTCCATCTATTATTTCAGTGGTTAAAAGCTTTCTAAATAAATCTTAATGTCTTAAATGCTTCTGTGCTTAAAGGCCTTAAATGCTTGAACCCCGATAAATGCTGCTTGCAGCTTTAATTATTATTATTATTATTATTATTCCGCCGTAAAACGCATCGTGCAGCCCAAACCGTAAGACCAGGAACCTTGAAACTTTGCCATATGGTAGTACAAAAATCGAGGAGAGGTTATCAAATTATGACCTCGATTGGCCCATAGGTGGCGCTATAGCGACCAAAAGCGCGAAACTGCTCATAACTCCTAGACCGTATGTCGTAGGCTCAAGTGTCTTATATCGTTGGAAAGCTTAACGACTAAAGGTCAAAACGTATATCTCCGATTTCATTTCTGGTATGTAAATTTTCCGCCATTTTGAATTATGTCAAAAACCTACTTTTGCGAACTAGTCCCTGGTTTTTTGTCCGATCGGAACCAAACCAGTGCAGAAATGTTCTCTGGAGTCTGAATATCAATAATTATCGAAAAAAAGTTGAAATTTTTATTCATGGTCGATAGGGGGCGCTAATTGAACGTTGTAGGAGGAGCCTATTTTACTAAAATGGCTATAACTCGAGAAGTAAATGAGATATCTTCACCAAACTTGGTACACATGTGTATGAGTTCAATCTGGGGTCACAGTAAATAAATCTCGACGATTGAACAATAGGTGGCGCTATAACATGAAAAAAACATGAAAAGGGCTATAACCACCTGACCGTTAGTCCAAATGACTTGAAAATTGGTATGCAGTGTCTTGGTCCAAGGTGCCATGTATGTCTATGAGGACATTAGCGTATCTCAAAAAACATGGCCGCCATCGGCCAATGAAGTTTGAGCATCTATTAGACAAGGTTAACGGAGGCCGATCGGAACAAAACTCGGTAGGCATGTTCAAATCATGGCTCTAGAGGTCTGTAAGAATTTTGAAAGAAATCAGCCACTAGTTGGCGCTAGCGAGATTTTTGGTTTGTTAAATAAAACTTAATAACTTTTGATGCTTTTGTGCTTAAATGCCTTAAAGGCCTTAACTGCTTGAACCCCGATAAATGCTGCTTGCAGCTTTAATTATTATTAGGGGTTCAAGCATGAAATGCTGAAACCCTATTGTAATTGTAAGGATTCGTAAAACGCATCGTGCAGGACAAACCGTAAGGCCTAGAGACGTGAAACCTGGCCAGATGGTAGGCCTCAATTTGGGGACAACCTATCAGAGTATGACCCCAATTGGCCCATAGGTGGCGCTACAGCAACCAAAAGTACTAAATCGCTCACAACTCTTAGACCGTTTGTCCCAGGATCAAGTGTCTTATATCGTTGGAATCCTTGGCTCAAGGCGGACAAAATGGCTATCTCCGATTTGGATGTAGGCAGGGAAAATTTTCTGCTGTGTCGGATTTTGTCCAAAACCTACTTTTGCGAACTAGTCCCTGGTTTTTGGCCCGATCGGAACCAAACCAGTCTAGGACAATTCTCTGGACTCTCTAGATCAATAATTATCGAAAAAAAGTTGAACTTTTGCATTTGGCTGGCTGTAACAGGGTCATTTAGAAAAGGGGCTTGGCAAAATACACTAAAAAGCCTATAAATCCCAAATGAAAACTCAGAACTTCACAAAAATTGATGAGCATATGTGTCAGAACATGGTGAGGAAGCATGCAGAGTTTCATGGAGATCGGACCATAGGTGGCGCTATAACTGGCAAAAAGCCTTCATTCTTATTAGGGGTTCAAGCATGAAATGCTGAAACCCTATTGTAATTGTAAGGATTCGTAAAACGCATCGTGCAGGACAAACCGTAAGGCCTAGAGACATGAAACCTGGCCAGATGGTAGGCCTCAATTTGGGGACAACCTATCAGAGTATGACCCCAATTGGCCCATAGGTGGCGCTACAGCAACCAAAAGTACTAAATCGCTCACAACTCTTAGACCGTTTGTCCCAGGATCAAGTGTCTTATATCGTTGGAATCCTTGGCTCAAGGCGGACAAAATGGCTATCTCCGATTTGGATGTAGGCAGGGAAAATTTTCTGCTGTGTCGGATTTTGTCCAAAACCTACTTTTGCGAACTAGTCCCTGGTTTTTGGCCCGATCGGAACCAAACCAGTCTAGGACAATTCTCTGGACTCTCTAGATCAATAATTATCGAAAAAAAGTTGAACTTTTGCATTTGGCTGGCTGTAACAGGGTCATTTAGAAAAGGGGCTTGGCAAAATACACTAAAAAGCCTATAAATCCCAAATGAAAACTCAGAACTTCACAAAAATTGATGAGCATATGTGTCAGAACATGGTGAGGAAGCATGCAGAGTTTCATGGAGATCGGACCATAGGTGGCGCTATAACTGGCAAAAAGCCTTCATTCTTATTAGGGGTTCAAGCATGAAATGCTGAAACCCTATTGTAATTGTAAGGATTCGTAAAACGCATCGTGCAGGACAAACCGTAAGGCCTAGAGACGTGAAACCTGGCCAGATGGTAGGCCTCAATTTGGGGACAACCTATCAGAGTATGACCCCAATTGGCCCATAGGTGGCGCTACAGCAACCAAAAGTACTAAATCGCTCACAACTCTTAGACCGTTTGTCCCAGGATCAAGTGTCTTATATCGTTGGAATCCTTGGCTCAAGGCGGACAAAATGGCTATCTCCGATTTGGATGTAGGCAGGGAAAATTTTCTGCTGTGTCGGATTTTGTCCAAAACCTACTTTTGCGAACTAGTCCCTGGTTTTTGGCCCGATCGGAACCAAACCAGTCTAGGACAATTCTCTGGACTCTCTAGATCAATAATTATCGAAAAAAAGTTGAACTTTTGCATTTGGCTGGCTGTAACAGGGTCATTTAGAAAAGGGGCTTGGCAAAATACACTAAAAAGCCTATAAATCCCAAATGAAAACTCAGAACTTCACAAAAATTGATGAGCATATGTGTCAGAACATGGTGAGGAAGCATGCAGAGTTTCATGGAGATCGGACCATAGGTGGCGCTATAACTGGCAAAAAGCCTTCATTCTTATTAGGGGTTCAAGCATGAAATGCTGAAACCCTATTGTAATTGTAAGGATTCGTAAAACGCATCGTGCAGGACAAACCGTAAGGCCTAGAGACGTGAAACCTGGCCAGATGGTAGGCCTCAATTTGGGGACAACCTATCAGAGTATGACCCCAATTGGCCCATAGGTGGCGCTACAGCAACCAAAAGTACTAAATCGCTCACAACTCTTAGACCGTTTGTCCCAGGATCAAGTGTCTTATATCGTTGGAATCCTTGGCTCAAGGCGGACAAAATGGCTATCTCCGATTTGGATGTAGGCAGGGAAAATTTTCTGCTGTGTCGGATTTTGTCCAAAACCTACTTTTGCGAACTAGTCCCTGGTTTTTGGCCCGATCGGAACCAAACCAGTCTAGGACAATTCTCTGGACTCTCTAGATCAATAATTATCGAAAAAAAGTTGAACTTTTGCATTTGGCTGGCTGTAACAGGGTCATTTAGAAAAGGGGCTTGGCAAAATACACTAAAAAGCCTATAAATCCCAAATGAAAACTCAGAACTTCACAAAAATTGATGAGCATATGTGTCAGAACATGGTGAGGAAGCATGCAGAGTTTCATGGAGATCGGACCATAGGTGGCGCTATAACTGGCAAAAAGCCTTCATTCTTATTAGGGGTTCAAGCATGAAATGCTGAAACCCTATTGTAATTGTAAGGATTCGTAAAACGCATCGTGCAGGACAAACCGTAAGGCCTAGAGACGTGAAACCTGGCCAGATGGTAGGCCTCAATTTGGGGACAACCTATCAGAGTATGACCCCAATTGGCCCATAGGTGGCGCTACAGCAACCAAAAGTACTAAATCGCTCACAACTCTTAGACCGTTTGTCCCAGGATCAAGTGTCTTATATCGTTGGAATCCTTGGCTCAAGGCGGACAAAATGGCTATCTCCGATTTGGATGTAGGCAGGGAAAATTTTCTGCTGTGTCGGATTTTGTCCAAAACCTACTTTTGCGAACTAGTCCCTGGTTTTTGGCCCGATCGGAACCAAACCAGTCTAGGACAATTCTCTGGACTCTCTAGATCAATAATTATCGAAAAAAAGTTGAACTTTTGCATTTGGCTGGCTGTAACAGGGTCATTTAGAAAAGGGGCTTGGCAAAATACACTAAAAAGCCTATAAATCCCAAATGAAAACTCAGAACTTCACAAAAATTGATGAGCATATGTGTCAGAACATGGTGAGGAAGCATGCAGAGTTTCATGGAGATCGGACCATAGGTGGCGCTATAACTGGCAAAAAGCCTTCATTCTTATTAGGGGTTCAAGCATGAAATGCTGAAACCCTATTGTAATTGTAAGGATTCGTAAAACGCATCGTGCAGGACAAACCGTAAGGCCTAGAGACGTGAAACCTGGCCAGATGGTAGGCCTCAATTTGGGGACAACCTATCAGAGTATGACCCCAATTGGCCCATAGGTGGCGCTACAGCAACCAAAAGTACTAAATCGCTCACAACTCTTAGACCGTTTGTCCCAGGATCAAGTGTCTTATATCGTTGGAATCCTTGGCTCAAGGCGGACAAAATGGCTATCTCCGATTTGGATGTAGGCAGGGAAAATTTTCTGCTGTGTCGGATTTTGTCCAAAACCTACTTTTGCGAACTAGTCCCTGGTTTTTGGCCCGATCGGAACCAAACCAGTCTAGGACAATTCTCTGGACTCTCTAGATCAATAATTATCGAAAAAAAGTTGAACTTTTGCATTTGGCTGGCTGTAACAGGGTCATTTAGAAAAGGGGCTTGGCAAAATACACTAAAAAGCCTATAAATCCCAAATGAAAACTCAGAACTTCACAAAAATTGATGAGCATATGTGTCAGAACATGGTGAGGAAGCATGCAGAGTTTCATGGAGATCGGACCATAGGTGGCGCTATAACTGGCAAAAAGCCTTCATTCTTATTAGGGGTTCAAGCATGAAATGCTGAAACCCTATTGTAATTGTAAGGATTCGTAAAACGCATCGTGCAGGACAAACCGTAAGGCCTAGAGACGTGAAACCTGGCCAGATGGTAGGCCTCAATTTGGGGACAACCTATCAGAGTATGACCCCAATTGGCCCATAGGTGGCGCTACAGCAACCAAAAGTACTAAATCGCTCACAACTCTTAGACCGTTTGTCCCAGGATCAAGTGTCTTATATCGTTGGAATCCTTGGCTCAAGGCGGACAAAATGGCTATCTCCGATTTGGATGTAGGCAGGGAAAATTTTCTGCTGTGTCGGATTTTGTCCAAAACCTACTTTTGCGAACTAGTCCCTGGTTTTTGGCCCGATCGGAACCAAACCAGTCTAGGACAATTCTCTGGACTCTCTAGATCAATAATTATCGAAAAAAAGTTGAACTTTTGCATTTGGCTGGCTGTAACAGGGTCATTTAGAAAAGGGGCTTGGCAAAATACACTAAAAAGCCTATAAATCCCAAATGAAAACTCAGAACTTCACAAAAATTGATGAGCATATGTGTCAGAACATGGTGAGGAAGCATGCAGAGTTTCATGGAGATCGGACCATAGGTGGCGCTATAACTGGCAAAAAGCCTTCATTCTTATTAGGGGTTCAAGCATGAAATGCTGAAACCCTATTGTAATTGTAAGGATTCGTAAAACGCATCGTGCAGGACAAACCGTAAGGCCTAGAGACGTGAAACCTGGCCAGATGGTAGGCCTCAATTTGGGGACAACCTATCAGAGTATGACCCCAATTGGCCCATAGGTGGCGCTACAGCAACCAAAAGTACTAAATCGCTCACAACTCTTAGACCGTTTGTCCCAGGATCAAGTGTCTTATATCGTTGGAATCCTTGGCTCAAGGCGGACAAAATGGCTATCTCCGATTTGGATGTAGGCAGGGAAAATTTTCTGCTGTGTCGGATTTTGTCCAAAACCTACTTTTGCGAACTAGTCCCTGGTTTTTGGCCCGATCGGAACCAAACCAGTCTAGGACAATTCTCTGGACTCTCTAGATCAATAATTATCGAAAAAAAGTTGAACTTTTGCATTTGGCTGGCTGTAACAGGGTCATTTAGAAAAGGGGCTTGGCAAAATACACTAAAAAGCCTATAAATCCCAAATGAAAACTCAGAACTTCACAAAAATTGATGAGCATATGTGTCAGAACATGGTGAGGAAGCATGCAGAGTTTCATGGAGATCGGACCATAGGTGGCGCTATAACTGGCAAAAAGCCTTCATTCTTATTAGGGGTTCAAGCATGAAATGCTGAAACCCTATTGTAATTGTAAGGATTCGTAAAACGCATCGTGCAGGACAAACCGTAAGGCCTAGAGACGTGAAACCTGGCCAGATGGTAGGCCTCAATTTGGGGAACACCTATCAGAGTATGACCCCAATTGGCCCATAGGTGGCGCTACAGCAACCAAAAGTACTAAATCGCTCACAACTCTTAGACCGTTTGTCCCAGGATCAAGTGTCTTATATCGTTGGAATCCTTGGCTCAAGGCGGACAAAATGGCTATCTCCGATTTGGATGTAGGCAGGGAAAATTTTCTGCTGTGTCGGATTTTGTCCAAAACCTACTTTTGCGAACTAGTCCCTGGTTTTTGGCCCGATCGGAACCAAACCAGTCTAGGACAATTCTCTGGACTCTCTAGATCAATAATTATCGAAAAAAAGTTGAACTTTTGCATTTGGCTGGCTGTAACAGGGTCATTTAGAAAAGGGGCTTGGCAAAATACACTAAAAAGCCTATAAATCCCAAATGAAAACTCAGAACTTCACAAAAATTGATGAGCATATGTGTCAGAACATGGTGAGGAAGCATGCAGAGTTTCATGGAGATCGGACCATAGGTGGCGCTATAACTGGCAAAAAGCCTTCATTCTTATTAGGGGTTCAAGCATGAAATGCTGAAACCCTATTGTAATTGTAAGGATTCGTAAAACGCATCGTGCAGGACAAACCGTAAGGCCTAGAGACGTGAAACCTGGCCAGATGGTAGGCCTCAATTTGGGGACAACCTATCAGAGTATGACCCCAATTGGCCCATAGGTGGCGCTACAGCAACCAAAAGTACTAAATCGCTCACAACTCTTAGACCGTTTGTCCCAGGATCAAGTGTCTTATATCGTTGGAATCCTTGGCTCAAGGCGGACAAAATGGCTATCTCCGATTTGGATGTAGGCAGGGAAAATTTTCTGCTGTGTCGGATTTTGTCCAAAACCTACTTTTGCGAACTAGTCCCTGGTTTTTGGCCCGATCGGAACCAAACCAGTCTAGGACAATTCTCTGGACTCTCTAGATCAATAATTATCGAAAAAAAGTTGAACTTTTGCATTTGGCTGGCTGTAACAGGGTCATTTAGAAAAGGGGCTTGGCAAAATACACTAAAAAGCCTATAAATCCCAAATGAAAACTCAGAACTTCACAAAAATTGATGAGCATATGTGTCAGAACATGGTGAGGAAGCATGCAGAGTTTCATGGAGATCGGACCATAGGTGGCGCTATAACTGGCAAAAAGCCTTCATTCTTATTAGGGGTTCAAGCATGAAATGCTGAAACCCTATTGTAATTGTAAGGATTCGTAAAACGCATCGTGCAGGACAAACCGTAAGGCCTAGAGACGTGAAACCTGGCCAGATGGTAGGCCTCAATTTGGGGACAACCTATCAGAGTATGACCCCAATTGGCCCATAGGTGGCGCTACAGCAACCAAAAGTACTAAATCGCTCACAACTCTTAGACCGTTTGTCCCAGGATCAAGTGTCTTATATCGTTGGAATCCTTGGCTCAAGGCGGACAAAATGGCTATCTCCGATTTGGATGTAGGCAGGGAAAATTTTCTGCTGTGTCGGATTTTGTCCAAAACCTACTTTTGCGAACTAGTCCCTGGTTTTTGGCCCGATCGGAACCAAACCAGTCTAGGACAATTCTCTGGACTCTCTAGATCAATAATTATCGAAAAAAAGTTGAACTTTTGCATTTGGCTGGCTGTAACAGGGTCATTTAGAAAAGGGGCTTGGCAAAATACACTAAAAAGCCTATAAATCCCAAATGAAAACTCAGAACTTCACAAAAATTGATGAGCATATGTGTCAGAACATGGTGAGGAAGCATGCAGAGTTTCATGGAGATCGGACCATAGGTGGCGCTATAACTGGCAAAAAGCCTTCATTCTTATTAGGGGTTCAAGCATGAAATGCTGAAACCCTATTGTAATTGTAAGGATTCGTAAAACGCATCGTGCAGGACAAACCGTAAGGCCTAGAGACGTGAAACCTGGCCAGATGGTAGGCCTCAATTTGGGGACAACCTATCAGAGTATGACCCCAATTGGCCCATAGGTGGCGCTACAGCAACCAAAAGTACTAAATCGCTCACAACTCTTAGACCGTTTGTCCCAGGATCAAGTGTCTTATATCGTTGGAATCCTTGGCTCAAGGCGGACAAAATGGCTATCTCCGATTTGGATGTAGGCAGGGAAAATTTTCTGCTGTGTCGGATTTTGTCCAAAACCTACTTTTGCGAACTAGTCCCTGGTTTTTGGCCCGATCGGAACCAAACCAGTCTAGGACAATTCTCTGGACTCTCTAGATCAATAATTATCGAAAAAAAGTTGAACTTTTGCATTTGGCTGGCTGTAACAGGGTCATTTAGAAAAGGGGCTTGGCAAAATACACTAAAAAGCCTATAAATCCCAAATGAAAACTCAGAACTTCACAAAAATTGATGAGCATATGTGTCAGAACATGGTGAGGAAGCATGCAGAGTTTCATGGAGATCGGACCATAGGTGGCGCTATAACTGGCAAAAAGCCTTCATTCTTATTAGGGGTTCAAGCATGAAATGCTGAAACCCTATTGTAATTGTAAGGATTCGTAAAACGCATCGTGCAGGACAAACCGTAAGGCCTAGAGACGTGAAACCTGGCCAGATGGTAGGCCTCAATTTGGGGACAACCTATCAGAGTATGACCCCAATTGGCCCATAGGTGGCGCTACAGCAACCAAAAGTACTAAATCGCTCACAACTCTTAGACCGTTTGTCCCAGGATCAAGTGTCTTATATCGTTGGAATCCTTGGCTCAAGGCGGACAAAATGGCTATCTCCGATTTGGATGTAGGCAGGGAAAATTTTCTGCTGTGTCGGATTTTGTCCAAAACCTACTTTTGCGAACTAGTCCCTGGTTTTTGGCCCGATCGGAACCAAACCAGTCTAGGACAATTCTCTGGACTCTCTAGATCAATAATTATCGAAAAAAAGTTGAACTTTTGCATTTGGCTGGCTGTAACAGGGTCATTTAGAAAAGGGGCTTGGCAAAATACACTAAAAAGCCTATAAATCCCAAATGAAAACTCAGAACTTCACAAAAATTGATGAGCATATGTGTCAGAACATGGTGAGGAAGCATGCAGAGTTTCATGGAGATCGGACCATAGGTGGCGCTATAACTGGCAAAAAGCCTTCATTCTTATTAGGGGTTCAAGCATGAAATGCTGAAACCCTATTGTAATTGTAAGGATTCGTAAAACGCATCGTGCAGGACAAACCGTAAGGCCTAGAGACGTGAAACCTGGCCAGATGGTAGGCCTCAATTTGGGGACAACCTATCAGAGTATGACCCCAATTGGCCCATAGGTGGCGCTACAGCAACCAAAAGTACTAAATCGCTCACAACTCTTAGACCGTTTGTCCCAGGATCAAGTGTCTTATATCGTTGGAATCCTTGGCTCAAGGCGGACAAAATGGCTATCTCCGATTTGGATGTAGGCAGGGAAAATTTTCTGCTGTGTCGGATTTTGTCCAAAACCTACTTTTGCGAACTAGTCCCTGGTTTTTGGCCCGATCGGAACCAAACCAGTCTAGGACAATTCTCTGGACTCTCTAGATCAATAATTATCGAAAAAAAGTTGAACTTTTGCATTTGGCTGGCTGTAACAGGGTCATTTAGAAAAGGGGCTTGGCAAAATACACTAAAAAGCCTATAAATCCCAAATGAAAACTCAGAACTTCACAAAAATTGATGAGCATATGTGTCAGAACATGGTGAGGAAGCATGCAGAGTTTCATGGAGATCGGACCATAGGTGGCGCTATAACTGGCAAAAAGCCTTCATTCTTATTAGGGGTTCAAGCATGAAATGCTGAAACCCTATTGTAATTGTAAGGATTCGTAAAACGCATCGTGCAGGACAAACCGTAAGGCCTAGAGACGTGAAACCTGGCCAGATGGTAGGCCTCAATTTGGGGACAACCTATCAGAGTATGACCCCAATTGGCCCATAGGTGGCGCTACAGCAACCAAAAGTACTAAATCGCTCACAACTCTTAGACCGTTTGTCCCAGGATCAAGTGTCTTATATCGTTGGAATCCTTGGCTCAAGGCGGACAAAATGGCTATCTCCGATTTGGATGTAGGCAGGGAAAATTTTCTGCTGTGTCGGATTTTGTCCAAAACCTACTTTTGCGAACTAGTCCCTGGTTTTTGGCCCGATCGGAACCAAACCAGTCTAGGACAATTCTCTGGACTCTCTAGATCAATAATTATCGAAAAAAAGTTGAACTTTTGCATTTGGCTGGCTGTAACAGGGTCATTTAGAAAAGGGGCTTGGCAAAATACACTAAAAAGCCTATAAATCCCAAATGAAAACTCAGAACTTCACAAAAATTGATGAGCATATGTGTCAGAACATGGTGAGGAAGCATGCAGAGTTTCATGGAGATCGGACCATAGGTGGCGCTATAACTGGCAAAAAGCCTTCATTCTTATTAGGGGTTCAAGCATGAAATGCTGAAACCCTATTGTAATTGTAAGGATTCGTAAAACGCATCGTGCAGGACAAACCGTAAGGCCTAGAGACGTGAAACCTGGCCAGATGGTAGGCCTCAATTTGGGGACAACCTATCAGAGTATGACCCCAATTGGCCCATAGGTGGCGCTACAGCAACCAAAAGTACTAAATCGCTCACAACTCTTAGACCGTTTGTCCCAGGATCAAGTGTCTTATATCGTTGGAATCCTTGGCTCAAGGCGGACAAAATGGCTATCTCCGATTTGGATGTAGGCAGGGAAAATTTTCTGCTGTGTCGGATTTTGTCCAAAACCTACTTTTGCGAACTAGTCCCTGGTTTTTGGCCCGATCGGAACCAAACCAGTCTAGGACAATTCTCTGGACTCTCTAGATCAATAATTATCGAAAAAAAGTTGAACTTTTGCATTTGGCTGGCTGTAACAGGGTCATTTAGAAAAGGGGCTTGGCAAAATACACTAAAAAGCCTATAAATCCCAAATGAAAACTCAGAACTTCACAAAAATTGATGAGCATATGTGTCAGAACATGGTGAGGAAGCATGCAGAGTTTCATGGAGATCGGACCATAGGTGGCGCTATAACTGGCAAAAAGCCTTCATTCTTATTAGGGGTTCAAGCATGAAATGCTGAAACCCTATTGTAATTGTAAGGATTCGTAAAACGCATCGTGCAGGACAAACCGTAAGGCCTAGAGACGTGAAACCTGGCCAGATGGTAGGCCTCAATTTGGGGACAACCTATCAGAGTATGACCCCAATTGGCCCATAGGTGGCGCTACAGCAACCAAAAGTACTAAATCGCTCACAACTCTTAGACCGTTTGTCCCAGGATCAAGTGTCTTATATCGTTGGAATCCTTGGCTCAAGGCGGACAAAATGGCTATCTCCGATTTGGATGTAGGCAGGGAAAATTTTCTGCTGTGTCGGATTTTGTCCAAAACCTACTTTTGCGAACTAGTCCCTGGTTTTTGGCCCGATCGGAACCAAACCAGTCTAGGACAATTCTCTGGACTCTCTAGATCAATAATTATCGAAAAAAAGTTGAACTTTTGCATTTGGCTGGCTGTAACAGGGTCATTTAGAAAAGGGGCTTGGCAAAATACACTAAAAAGCCTATAAATCCCAAATGAAAACTCAGAACTTCACAAAAATTGATGAGCATATGTGTCAGAACATGGTGAGGAAGCATGCAGAGTTTCATGGAGATCGGACCATAGGTGGCGCTATAACTGGCAAAAAGCCTTCATTCTTATTAGGGGTTCAAGCATGAAATGCTGAAACCCTATTGTAATTGTAAGGATTCGTAAAACGCATCGTGCAGGACAAACCGTAAGGCCTAGAGACGTGAAACCTGGCCAGATGGTAGGCCTCAATTTGGGGAACACCTATCAGAGTATGACCCCAATTGGCCCATAGGTGGCGCTACAGCAACCAAAAGTACTAAATCGCTCACAACTCTTAGACCGTTTGTCCCAGGATCAAGTGTCTTATATCGTTGGAATCCTTGGCTCAAGGCGGACAAAATGGCTATCTCCGATTTGGATGTAGGCAGGGAAAATTTTCTGCTGTGTCGGATTTTGTCCAAAACCTACTTTTGCGAACTAGTCCCTGGTTTTTGGCCCGATCGGAACCAAACCAGTCTAGGACAATTCTCTGGACTCTCTAGATCAATAATTATCGAAAAAAAGTTGAACTTTTGCATTTGGCTGGCTGTAACAGGGTCATTTAGAAAAGGGGCTTGGCAAAATACACTAAAAAGCCTATAAATCCCAAATGAAAACTCAGAACTTCACAAAAATTGATGAGCATATGTGTCAGAACATGGTGAGGAAGCATGCAGAGTTTCATGGAGATCGGACCATAGGTGGCGCTATAACTGGCAAAAAGCCTTCATTCTTATTAGGGGTTCAAGCATGAAATGCTGAAACCCTATTGTAATTGTAAGGATTCGTAAAACGCATCGTGCAGGACAAACCGTAAGGCCTAGAGACGTGAAACCTGGCCAGATGGTAGGCCTCAATTTGGGGACAACCTATCAGAGTATGACCCCAATTGGCCCATAGGTGGCGCTACAGCAACCAAAAGTACTAAATCGCTCACAACTCTTAGACCGTTTGTCCCAGGATCAAGTGTCTTATATCGTTGGAATCCTTGGCTCAAGGCGGACAAAATGGCTATCTCCGATTTGGATGTAGGCAGGGAAAATTTTCTGCTGTGTCGGATTTTGTCCAAAACCTACTTTTGCGAACTAGTCCCTGGTTTTTGGCCCGATCGGAACCAAACCAGTCTAGGACAATTCTCTGGACTCTCTAGATCAATAATTATCGAAAAAAAGTTGAACTTTTGCATTTGGCTGGCTGTAACAGGGTCATTTAGAAAAGGGGCTTGGCAAAATACACTAAAAAGCCTATAAATCCCAAATGAAAACTCAGAACTTCACAAAAATTGATGAGCATATGTGTCAGAACATGGTGAGGAAGCATGCAGAGTTTCATGGAGATCGGACCATAGGTGGCGCTATAACTGGCAAAAAGCCTTCATTCTTATTAGGGGTTCAAGCATGAAATGCTGAAACCCTATTGTAATTGTAAGGATTCGTAAAACGCATCGTGCAGGACAAACCGTAAGGCCTAGAGACGTGAAACCTGGCCAGATGGTAGGCCTCAATTTGGGGACAACCTATCAGAGTATGACCCCAATTGGCCCATAGGTGGCGCTACAGCAACCAAAAGTACTAAATCGCTCACAACTCTTAGACCGTTTGTCCCAGGATCAAGTGTCTTATATCGTTGGAATCCTTGGCTCAAGGCGGACAAAATGGCTATCTCCGATTTGGATGTAGGCAGGGAAAATTTTCTGCTGTGTCGGATTTTGTCCAAAACCTACTTTTGCGAACTAGTCCCTGGTTTTTGGCCCGATCGGAACCAAACCAGTCTAGGACAATTCTCTGGACTCTCTAGATCAATAATTATCGAAAAAAAGTTGAACTTTTGCATTTGGCTGGCTGTAACAGGGTCATTTAGAAAAGGGGCTTGGCAAAATACACTAAAAAGCCTATAAATCCCAAATGAAAACTCAGAACTTCACAAAAATTGATGAGCATATGTGTCAGAACATGGTGAGGAAGCATGCAGAGTTTCATGGAGATCGGACCATAGGTGGCGCTATAACTGGCAAAAAGCCTTCATTCTTATTAGGGGTTCAAGCATGAAATGCTGAAACCCTATTGTAATTGTAAGGATTCGTAAAACGCATCGTGCAGGACAAACCGTAAGGCCTAGAGACGTGAAACCTGGCCAGATGGTAGGCCTCAATTTGGGGACAACCTATCAGAGTATGACCCCAATTGGCCCATAGGTGGCGCTACAGCAACCAAAAGTACTAAATCGCTCACAACTCTTAGACCGTTTGTCCCAGGATCAAGTGTCTTATATCGTTGGAATCCTTGGCTCAAGGCGGACAAAATGGCTATCTCCGATTTGGATGTAGGCAGGGAAAATTTTCTGCTGTGTCGGATTTTGTCCAAAACCTACTTTTGCGAACTAGTCCCTGGTTTTTGGCCCGATCGGAACCAAACCAGTCTAGGACAATTCTCTGGACTCTCTAGATCAATAATTATCGAAAAAAAGTTGAACTTTTGCATTTGGCTGGCTGTAACAGGGTCATTTAGAAAAGGGGCTTGGCAAAATACACTAAAAAGCCTATAAATCCCAAATGAAAACTCAGAACTTCACAAAAATTGATGAGCATATGTGTCAGAACATGGTGAGGAAGCATGCAGAGTTTCATGGAGATCGGACCATAGGTGGCGCTATAACTGGCAAAAAGCCTTCATTCTTATTAGGGGTTCAAGCATGAAATGCTGAAACCCTATTGTAATTGTAAGGATTCGTAAAACGCATCGTGCAGGACAAACCGTAAGGCCTAGAGACGTGAAACCTGGCCAGATGGTAGGCCTCAATTTGGGGACAACCTATCAGAGTATGACCCCAATTGGCCCATAGGTGGCGCTACAGCAACCAAAAGTACTAAATCGCTCACAACTCTTAGACCGTTTGTCCCAGGATCAAGTGTCTTATATCGTTGGAATCCTTGGCTCAAGGCGGACAAAATGGCTATCTCCGATTTGGATGTAGGCAGGGAAAATTTTCTGCTGTGTCGGATTTTGTCCAAAACCTACTTTTGCGAACTAGTCCCTGGTTTTTGGCCCGATCGGAACCAAACCAGTCTAGGACAATTCTCTGGACTCTCTAGATCAATAATTATCGAAAAAAAGTTGAACTTTTGCATTTGGCTGGCTGTAACAGGGTCATTTAGAAAAGGGGCTTGGCAAAATACACTAAAAAGCCTATAAATCCCAAATGAAAACTCAGAACTTCACAAAAATTGATGAGCATATGTGTCAGAACATGGTGAGGAAGCATGCAGAGTTTCATGGAGATCGGACCATAGGTGGCGCTATAACTGGCAAAAAGCCTTCATTCTTATTAGGGGTTCAAGCATGAAATGCTGAAACCCTATTGTAATTGTAAGGATTCGTAAAACGCATCGTGCAGGACAAACCGTAAGGCCTAGAGACGTGAAACCTGGCCAGATGGTAGGCCTCAATTTGGGGACAACCTATCAGAGTATGACCCCAATTGGCCCATAGGTGGCGCTACAGCAACCAAAAGTACTAAATCGCTCACAACTCTTAGACCGTTTGTCCCAGGATCAAGTGTCTTATATCGTTGGAATCCTTGGCTCAAGGCGGACAAAATGGCTATCTCCGATTTGGATGTAGGCAGGGAAAATTTTCTGCTGTGTCGGATTTTGTCCAAAACCTACTTTTGCGAACTAGTCCCTGGTTTTTGGCCCGATCGGAACCAAACCAGTCTAGGACAATTCTCTGGACTCTCTAGATCAATAATTATCGAAAAAAAGTTGAACTTTTGCATTTGGCTGGCTGTAACAGGGTCATTTAGAAAAGGGGCTTGGCAAAATACACTAAAAAGCCTATAAATCCCAAATGAAAACTCAGAACTTCACAAAAATTGATGAGCATATGTGTCAGAACATGGTGAGGAAGCATGCAGAGTTTCATGGAGATCGGACCATAGGTGGCGCTATAACTGGCAAAAAGCCTTCATTCTTATTAGGGGTTCAAGCATGAAATGCTGAAACCCTATTGTAATTGTAAGGATTCGTAAAACGCATCGTGCAGGACAAACCGTAAGGCCTAGAGACGTGAAACCTGGCCAGATGGTAGGCCTCAATTTGGGGACAACCTATCAGAGTATGACCCCAATTGGCCCATAGGTGGCGCTACAGCAACCAAAAGTACTAAATCGCTCACAACTCTTAGACCGTTTGTCCCAGGATCAAGTGTCTTATATCGTTGGAATCCTTGGCTCAAGGCGGACAAAATGGCTATCTCCGATTTGGATGTAGGCAGGGAAAATTTTCTGCTGTGTCGGATTTTGTCCAAAACCTACTTTTGCGAACTAGTCCCTGGTTTTTGGCCCGATCGGAACCAAACCAGTCTAGGACAATTCTCTGGACTCTCTAGATCAATAATTATCGAAAAAAAGTTGAACTTTTGCATTTGGCTGGCTGTAACAGGGTCATTTAGAAAAGGGGCTTGGCAAAATACACTAAAAAGCCTATAAATCCCAAATGAAAACTCAGAACTTCACAAAAATTGATGAGCATATGTGTCAGAACATGGTGAGGAAGCATGCAGAGTTTCATGGAGATCGGACCATAGGTGGCGCTATAACTGGCAAAAAGCCTTCATTCTTATTAGGGGTTCAAGCATGAAATGCTGAAACCCTATTGTAATTGTAAGGATTCGTAAAACGCATCGTGCAGGACAAACCGTAAGGCCTAGAGACGTGAAACCTGGCCAGATGGTAGGCCTCAATTTGGGGACAACCTATCAGAGTATGACCCCAATTGGCCCATAGGTGGCGCTACAGCAACCAAAAGTACTAAATCGCTCACAACTCTTAGACCGTTTGTCCCAGGATCAAGTGTCTTATATCGTTGGAATCCTTGGCTCAAGGCGGACAAAATGGCTATCTCCGATTTGGATGTAGGCAGGGAAAATTTTCTGCTGTGTCGGATTTTGTCCAAAACCTACTTTTGCGAACTAGTCCCTGGTTTTTGGCCCGATCGGAACCAAACCAGTCTAGGACAATTCTCTGGACTCTCTAGATCAATAATTATCGAAAAAAAGTTGAACTTTTGCATTTGGCTGGCTGTAACAGGGTCATTTAGAAAAGGGGCTTGGCAAAATACACTAAAAAGCCTATAAATCCCAAATGAAAACTCAGAACTTCACAAAAATTGATGAGCATATGTGTCAGAACATGGTGAGGAAGCATGCAGAGTTTCATGGAGATCGGACCATAGGTGGCGCTATAACTGGCAAAAAGCCTTCATTCTTATTAGGGGTTCAAGCATGAAATGCTGAAACCCTATTGTAATTGTAAGGATTCGTAAAACGCATCGTGCAGGACAAACCGTAAGGCCTAGAGACGTGAAACCTGGCCAGATGGTAGGCCTCAATTTGGGGACAACCTATCAGAGTATGACCCCAATTGGCCCATAGGTGGCGCTACAGCAACCAAAAGTACTAAATCGCTCACAACTCTTAGACCGTTTGTCCCAGGATCAAGTGTCTTATATCGTTGGAATCCTTGGCTCAAGGCGGACAAAATGGCTATCTCCGATTTGGATGTAGGCAGGGAAAATTTTCTGCTGTGTCGGATTTTGTCCAAAACCTACTTTTGCGAACTAGTCCCTGGTTTTTGGCCCGATCGGAACCAAACCAGTCTAGGACAATTCTCTGGACTCTCTAGATCAATAATTATCGAAAAAAAGTTGAACTTTTGCATTTGGCTGGCTGTAACAGGGTCATTTAGAAAAGGGGCTTGGCAAAATACACTAAAAAGCCTATAAATCCCAAATGAAAACTCAGAACTTCACAAAAATTGATGAGCATATGTGTCAGAACATGGTGAGGAAGCATGCAGAGTTTCATGGAGATCGGACCATAGGTGGCGCTATAACTGGCAAAAAGCCTTCATTCTTATTAGGGGTTCAAGCATGAAATGCTGAAACCCTATTGTAATTGTAAGGATTCGTAAAACGCATCGTGCAGGACAAACCGTAAGGCCTAGAGACGTGAAACCTGGCCAGATGGTAGGCCTCAATTTGGGGACAACCTATCAGAGTATGACCCCAATTGGCCCATAGGTGGCGCTACAGCAACCAAAAGTACTAAATCGCTCACAACTCTTAGACCGTTTGTCCCAGGATCAAGTGTCTTATATCGTTGGAATCCTTGGCTCAAGGCGGACAAAATGGCTATCTCCGATTTGGATGTAGGCAGGGAAAATTTTCTGCTGTGTCGGATTTTGTCCAAAACCTACTTTTGCGAACTAGTCCCTGGTTTTTGGCCCGATCGGAACCAAACCAGTCTAGGACAATTCTCTGGACTCTCTAGATCAATAATTATCGAAAAAAAGTTGAACTTTTGCATTTGGCTGGCTGTAACAGGGTCATTTAGAAAAGGGGCTTGGCAAAATACACTAAAAAGCCTATAAATCCCAAATGAAAACTCAGAACTTCACAAAAATTGATGAGCATATGTGTCAGAACATGGTGAGGAAGCATGCAGAGTTTCATGGAGATCGGACCATAGGTGGCGCTATAACTGGCAAAAAGCCTTCATTCTTATTAGGGGTTCAAGCATGAAATGCTGAAACCCTATTGTAATTGTAAGGATTCGTAAAACGCATCGTGCAGGACAAACCGTAAGGCCTAGAGACGTGAAACCTGGCCAGATGGTAGGCCTCAATTTGGGGACAACCTATCAGAGTATGACCCCAATTGGCCCATAGGTGGCGCTACAGCAACCAAAAGTACTAAATCGCTCACAACTCTTAGACCGTTTGTCCCAGGATCAAGTGTCTTATATCGTTGGAATCCTTGGCTCAAGGCGGACAAAATGGCTATCTCCGATTTGGATGTAGGCAGGGAAAATTTTCTGCTGTGTCGGATTTTGTCCAAAACCTACTTTTGCGAACTAGTCCCTGGTTTTTGGCCCGATCGGAACCAAACCAGTCTAGGACAATTCTCTGGACTCTCTAGATCAATAATTATCGAAAAAAAGTTGAACTTTTGCATTTGGCTGGCTGTAACAGGGTCATTTAGAAAAGGGGCTTGGCAAAATACACTAAAAAGCCTATAAATCCCAAATGAAAACTCAGAACTTCACAAAAATTGATGAGCATATGTGTCAGAACATGGTGAGGAAGCATGCAGAGTTTCATGGAGATCGGACCATAGGTGGCGCTATAACTGGCAAAAAGCCTTCATTCTTATTAGGGGTTCAAGCATGAAATGCTGAAACCCTATTGTAATTGTAAGGATTCGTAAAACGCATCGTGCAGGACAAACCGTAAGGCCTAGAGACGTGAAACCTGGCCAGATGGTAGGCCTCAATTTGGGGACAACCTATCAGAGTATGACCCCAATTGGCCCATAGGTGGCGCTACAGCAACCAAAAGTACTAAATCGCTCACAACTCTTAGACCGTTTGTCCCAGGATCAAGTGTCTTATATCGTTGGAATCCTTGGCTCAAGGCGGACAAAATGGCTATCTCCGATTTGGATGTAGGCAGGGAAAATTTTCTGCTATGTCGGATTTTGTCCAAAACCTACTTTTGCGAACTAGTCCCTGGTTTTTGGCCCGATCGGAACCAAACCAGTCTAGGACAATTCTCTGGACTCTCTAGATCAATAATTATCGAAAAAAAGTTGAACTTTCGATTCACGGTCGCTAAGGGGTGCCAAAACGTTTGAAGAAGGAGGAGCCTATTTTACTAAAATGGCTATAACTCCAGAAGTAAATGAGGTATCTTCACCAAACTCGGTACACATGTGTAAGAGGTCAATCTGAGGTCACAGTAAAAAAATCGCGGCGATTGGCCACATGGTGGCGCTATAACATGAAAAAAACATAAAATGGGCTATAACCACCTGACCGTTAGTCCGATTGACTTGAAAATTGGTATGCAGTGTCTTGGTCCAAGGTGCCATGTATATCTATGAGGACATTAGTGTATCTCAAAAAACATGGCCGCCATCAGCCAATGAAGTTTGAGCACCTATTAGACAAGGTTAACGGAGGCCGATCGGAACGAAACTCGATGGGCATGTTCGACTCATGGCCCTAAAGGTCTGTAAGAATTTTGAAAGAAATCGGCCACTAGTTGGCGCTAACGAGTTTTATGGCTCTGTAATCACGTGGTGTTACACTTATCGTCACAAAATGCATACCATTTGATAGATCTCCTCTTGTTGAACAACTTTGCCTCAAGAACCATTGCTGTCAATTAAACCGTTCATTAAATATTCGTAATTATGTTAAAAACCTACTTTTGCGAACTAGTCCTAGGTTTTTCGCCCGATCAGAACCAAACGAGTCTAGGACAATTCTATGGACTCTCTAGATCAATAATTATTAAAAAAAGTTGAACTTTTGCATTTTTCGCATGGGTATATTGGGTCATAAAGAAAATGGGCGTGGCAAAATGCACTCAAAAGCCTATGAATCCTAAACGAAAACTCAGAACTTCACGAAAATTGGTGAGCATGTGTACCATAACATCATTAACAAGCATGCAAAATTTCATGGAGATCGGACTATAGGTGGCGCTATAACTGTTAAAAAGCTTTAAAAAACACATATTTCCTATGGTAAATTGCCTGTATTGGCTGTAAATGGACTTTTCCATCTATTATTTCAGTGGTTAAAAGCTTTCTAAATAAATCTTAATGTCTTAAATGCTTATGTGCTTAAAGGCCTTAAATGCTTGAACCCCGATAAATGCTGCTTGCAGCTTTAATTATTATTATTCTTCTCCGCTAAAACGCATCGTGCAGCCCAAACCGTAAGAGCTAGAGACTTGAAACTTGGCCACAAGGTAGTACAAAAATCGAGGAGAGGTTATCAAAGTATGAGCCCGATTGGCCAATAGGTGGCGCTATAGCGCAAAAAACAAAAAAAAATCACTATTTTGCTCATATCTCAATAACCATTTGTCTCAGCTTCAAGTGTCATACATCATTGGAATCCTTGGCTCAAGCCGAACAAGAAATATAGGAGGTATTTTATTTCCGGTATGCAAATTTTTCCGCCATTTTGGATTTTGTCCAAAACCTACTTTTGCGAACTAGTCCCTGGTTTTTCGCCCGATCGGAACCAAACCAGTGCAGAAATGTTCACAGTAGTCTGAATATCAATAATTATCGAAAAAAAGTTGAAATTTCGATTCACGGTCGCTAAGGGGTGCCAAAACGTTTGAAGAAGGCGGAGCCTATTTTACTAAAATGGCTATAACTCCAGAAGTAAATGAGGTATCTTCACCAAACTCGGTACACATGTGTAAGAGGTCAATCTGAGGTCACAGTAAAAATATCGCGGCGATTGGCCACATGGTGGCGCTATAACATGAAAAAAACATAAAATGGGCTATAACCACCTGACCGTTAGTCCGATTGACTTGAAAATTGGTATGCAGTGTCTTGGTCCAAGGTGCCATGTATATCTATGAGGACATTAGTGTATCTCAAAAAACATGGCCGCCATCAGCCAATGAAGTTTGAGCACCTATTAGACAAGGTTAACGGAGGCCGATCGGAACGAAACTCGATGGGCATGTTCGACTCATGGCCCTAAAGGTCTGTAAGAATTTTGAAAGAAATCGGCCACTAGTTGGCGCTAACGAGTTTTATGGCTCTGTAATCACGTGGTGTTGCACACATCAACACAATATGCATATCATTTGATAGATCTGCTCATGCTGAACAACTTTGCCTCAAGAGCCACTGCTGTCAATCAAACCGTTCATTAGATATTCGCAAACATGTTAAAAACCTACTTTTGCGAACTAGTCCCTGGTTTTTCGCCCGATCAGAACCAGACCAGTCTAGGGCAATTCTCTGGACTCTCTAGATCAATAATTATCGAAAAAAAGTTGAACTTTTGCATTTGAATGGCTGTAATAGGGTCATTTAGAAAATGGGCGTGGCAAAATACACTAAAAAGCCTATAAATCCTTAATAAAAACTCAGAACTTCACAAAAATTGATGAGCATATGTGACATAACATGCTAAAGAAGCATGGACATTTTTATGGAGATCGGACCATAGGTGGCGCTATAACTGTTAAAAAGCTTTAAAACCATATATTTCCCATGGTAAACTACCTGTATTGGCTGTAAATGGTCTTTTCCGTCTATTATGTCATGCTTGCTAAATAAAACGTAATAACTTTTGATGCTTTTGTGCTTAAAGGCCTTAATTGCTTGAACCCCGCTAAATGCTGCTTGCAGCTTTAATTATTATTATTATTCTTCTGCCGTAAAACGCATCGTGCAGCCCAAACCGTAAGTGCTAGAGACTTGAAACTTTGCCAGAAGGTAGTACAAAAATCGAGGAGAGGTTCAGAGAGTATGATCCCGATTGGCCCATAGGTGGCGCTATAGTGCAAAAAACAAAAAAAAATCACGTTTTTGCTTAAATCTCCTTAACCCTTTGTCACAGACTCAAGTGTCTTATATCACTGTAATCCTTGTCTCAAGACGGACAAAATGTATATCTTCAATTTCATTTCCGGTATGCAAATTTTTCCGCCATTTTGAATTTTGTCCAAAACCTACTTTTGCGAACTAGTAGAGGGTTTTTTTGGCCAATCGGAACCAAACCAGTGCAGAAATGTTCTCTGGAGTCTGATTATCAATAATTATCGAGAAAAAGTTGAAATTTCGATCCACGGTTGCTAAGGGGCGTCAAAACGTTCGCAGGAGGCGGAGCCAGTTTACTAAAATGGTTATAATTCATGAACGAAATTAGATATTTTCACCAAACTCGGAACACATGTGTATGAGTTCAATCTGGGGTCACAGTAAAAAAATCGCGACGATTGAACACTAGGTGGCGTTATAACATGAAAAATACATGAAAAGGGCTATAACCACCTGACCGTTAGTCCAATTGACTTGAAAATTGTCATGCAGTCTCTTGGTCCAGGGTGCCATGTATATCTATGAGGACATTGGCGTATCTAAAAAAACATGGCCGCCATCGGCCAATGAAGTTGAGCACCTATTAGACAAGGTTAACGGAGGCCGATCGGAACAAAACTCGATGGGCATGTTCAACTCATGGCCCTAGAGGTCTGTAAGAATTTTGAAAGAAATCGGCCACTAGTTGGCGCTAACGAGTTTTATGGCTCTGTAATCACGTGGTGTTAAACTTATTGTCACATTATGCCTATCATTTGATAGATCTGCTCATGCTGAACAACTTTGCCTCAAGAACCACTACTGTCAATCAAACCGTTCATTAAATATTCGCAAACATGTTAAAAACCTACTTTTGCGAACTAGTCCCTGGTTTTTCGCCCAATCAGAACCAGACCAGTCTAGGACAATTCCCTGGACTCTCTAGATCAATAATTATCGAAAAAAAGTTGAAATTTTGCATTTGGATGGCTGTAATGGGGTCATTTAGAAAATGGGCGTGGCAGAATACACTAAAAAGCCTATAAATCCTAAATGAAAACTCAGAACTTCACAAAAATTGATGAGCATATGTGATATAACAAGCTAAAGAAGCATGGAAATTTTTATGGAGATCGGACCATAGGTGGCGCTATAACTGTCAAAAAGCTTTAAAACCATATATCTCCTATAACCTATATATATATCATATAATGTTTATAAAATAATGTTAAAAACCAGTGCAGTACAAATCTCTGGACTCTATAGATCAATAATTATCAGAAAAAGTATAAAAAATAACAGTTAAAAAAGAAAATGAATAACATTGGCATATTAAGCCAATAAGTGGTATTTTACTGCCCCCTGCTGCCATTTCATCATACTACTCCCTAATATTGTTATATCATTCATATTTAGACTTTATAAAATCATTATTTTAACATTTACAATCACATTTTGTCAAAACTCATCTATTGGAGTATTATTATTGACAATTGTGTCACACTGTCTGTCTGAGATATGGAAATTGAAAACGAAAGTAAAACGGCATTTAGGCCACGCCCCCCCAGTACAAATTCATTCATAACTCGAAAACGGAAAGTCGTTGCGCGCTCAAATTTTGATGGTAAGGTCCTCTCCGGGCTCTTGATCGAAACGTGTCATCGCGGGCCTCGGGAGCGCGCCCCCCACGAATCGCAAATTCGTGGGACCCCCGATTTTGAACGGCCGAAACTCCCGACCCAGACCACCCCGAACCTTGTGTGAGAGCTCGTTGGAAAGGGCCAGTTCTTGGCTAGCTTCGATTCAAATGTGGTGTAATTTGCCCTGGGCATTCCAGAGATAAAAGCCCCAATAGATATGCCTTTGAACGGTCATATTTCCGGCCTCCAATCGCCCAAAAACACCGCGATGGTCTCATTCAACAGGGCTCCTCAAGCACTATCTATGCTCTGAATTTCAGAATTTTTCGCCTTCTGGTTCCCGAGATATAAGTGAAAAACCCAATTCCCATTCATTCATTCAAACACTTCAACTGTAAGATGGAGGCTGTAATTCCACTGTTGTCAACTAGAGGGAGCAGCAGTATTAGACATAGTATTAATCTTTTTATCAGCTTTCAGCTTTGGCCAACAAACAAATGGTTAAAGCTATTTTTTTTAATTATTATTATTGGACTGATAATATAGATCACAATGAAATATATGAAATGGTTAGACCATTAAAATATTTTTTCACAATAACACATCCTAAAGACATTGAAAACATATTTGTATGTGTGTGTGTGTGTGTGTGTGTGTGTGTGTGTGTGTGTGTGTGTGTGTGTGTGTGTGTGTGTGTGTGTGTGTGTGTGTGTGTGTAAGCATGCATTGTTGAGTTAACATGGAAAATACTTATATTACAATAACTATTATAACACAATCATATTTTGTCAGTGTTTATCACTTCATTTGCACTGACACTTCACATAATTGCTAGTAATGTGGTAAATCACGCTAGAAACATGGTAAATCATAGTAAATAATTGATGGTCTCATTCAACAGGGCTCCTCAAGCACTATCTATGCTCTGAGTTTCAGAATTTTTCGCCTTCTGGTTCCCGAGAAATAAGTGAAAAACCAAATTCCCATTCATTAATTCATTCAATCACTTCAACTGTAAGATGGAAGCTGTAATACCACTGTCCACTAGAGGGAGCAGCAGTATTGCATATGATCTTTTCATTAGTTTTCAGTATTGGGAAACAAACAAATGCTTTAAAAAGCAATCTTTTTTTCTTTTTTTTTTCTTTTCTTTTTTATATTATTAGATCACAAAGGAATTCTAATAGACCAATAAATATATTTTCTCAATAACATATTCTAAAACATTAAAAACATATTTGTATTTGTGTATGTTTATTTCTCTCTCTCTGTGTGTGTGTGTGTGTGTGTGTGTGTGTGTGTGTGTGTGTGTGTGTGTGTGTGTGTGTGTGTGTGAGCATGCATTATTGAGTTAACATGGAAAAACTGGTTTGCTTTAGTCCAGAAAACAGGTGAAAATCATGAAGTTTAAAGTGAAAGTGAGCCAATAAGTGGTCTTCTACTGCCCTCTGCTGGCCATTCTACTTATTAATGAAGTCTTTTCAAATGTGCTCACATTCATATTTAGACTCTAAAAATCACTTATATAACAATAACTATTATAACACAATCAGATTTTGTCAGTGTTTATCACTTCTTTTGCACTGACACTTCACATAATTGCTAGAACCATGGTAAATCATAGTAAATAATACTATAATGTGGTGTATCAAGGTAAACCATGGTAAACTATGGTAAATCATGTTAGAATGTGGTATATCATGGTAAATCATGCTAGAACAGGGTAAATCATGGTAAACTATGATAAATCATGATAAACTATGGTAAACCATGCTAGAATCACAGTAAACAATGGTAAATCATACTAGAATGTAGTATATCATGGTAAATCATGCTAGAATATGGTAAATCAAGGTAAACTAAGATAAAATCATGGTAAACTATGTAAATCATGCTAGAATCATAGTAAATAATACTAGAATGTGGTCAATTATTGTGGGAGGAGCCTATTTTACTAAAATGGCTATAACTCAAGAAGTAAATGATATATCTTCACCAAACTCAGTACACATGTGTATGGGTTCAATTTGAGGTCACAGTAAACAATTGTATGGAGATCGGTCCATAGATGGCACTATAACTGCTATAAAAAGCTTTAAAACCATATATTTCCTATGGTACATTGCCTGTATTTGCTGTAAATGGTCTTTTCCATCTATTATGTCAGTGGTTACATGCTTGCTAAATAAAACTTTATAACTTTTGATGCTTTTGTGCTTAAAGGCCTTAAATGCTTGAACCCCGCTAAATGCTGCTTGCAGCTTTAATTATTATTATTCTTCTGCCGTAAAACGCATCGTGCAGCCCAAACCGTAAGTGCTAGAGACTTGAAACTTGGCCAGAAGGTAGTACAAAAATCGAGGAGAGGTTCAGAGAGTATGACCTCGATTGGCCCATAGGTGGCGCTATAGTGCAAAAAAACAAAAAAAATCACGGTTTTGCTTAAATCTCCTTAACCCTTTGTCACAGACTCAAGTGTCTTATATCACTGTAATCCTTGTCTCAAGACGGACAAAATGTATATCTTCAATTTCATTTCCGGTATGCAAATTTTTCCGCCATTTTGAATTTTGTCCAAAACCTACTTTTGCGAACTAGTAGAGGGTTTTTTTGGCCAATCGGAACCAAACCAGTGCAGAAATGTTCTCTGGAGTCTGATTATCAATAATTATCGAAAAAAAGTTGAAATTTTGATCCATGGTTGCTAAGGGGCGTCAAAACGTTCGCAGGAGGCGGAGCCAGTTTACTAAAATGGTTATAACTCATGAACGAAATTAGATATTTTCACCAAACTCGGTACACATGTGTATGAGTTCAATCTGGGGTCACAGTAAAAAAATCGCGACGATTGATCACTAGGTGGCGTTATAACATGAAAAAAACATGAAAAGGGCTATAACCACCTGACCGTTAGTCCAATTGACTTGAAAATTGGCATGCAGTCTCTTGGTCCAGGGTGCCATGTATATCTATGAGGACATTGGCGTATCTCAAAAAACATGGCCGCCATCGGCCAATGAAGTTGAGCACCTATTAGACAAGGTTAACGGAGGCCGATCGGAACTAAACTCGATGGGCATGTTCAACTCATGGCCCTAGAGGTCTGTAAGAATTTTGAAAGAAATCGGCCACTAGTTGGCGCTAACGAGGTTTACGCCCTCTTTAATCACGTGGTGTTGCACACATCAACACAATATGCATATCATTTGATAGATCTGCTCATGTTGAACAACTTTGCCTAAAGAACCACTACTGTCAATCAAACCGTTCATTAAATATTCGCAAACATGTTAAAAACCTACTTTTGCGAACTAGTCCCTGGTTTTTCGCCCAATCAGAACCAGACCAGTCTAGGACAATTCTCTGGACTCTCTAGATCAATAATTATCGAAAAAAAGTTTAAATTTTGCATTTGGATGGCTGTAATAGGGTCATTTAGAAAATGGGCGTGGCAAAATACACTAAAAAGCCTATAAATCCTAAATAAAAACTCAGAACTTCACAAAAATTGATGAGCATATGTGACATAACATGCTAAAGAAGCATGGACATTTTTATGGAGATCGGACCATAGGTGGCGCTATAACTGTTAAAAAGCTTTAAAACCATATATTTCCTATAACCATATATATCATATAATGTTTATAAAATAATGTTAAAAACCAGTGCAGTACAAATCTCTGGACTCTATAGATCAATAATTATCAGAAAAAGTATAAAAAATAACAGTTAAAAAGTTGAAAATGAATAACATTGGCACATTAAGACAATAAGTGGTATTTTACTGCCCCCTGCTGCCATTTCATCATACTACTCCCTAATATTGTTATATCATTCATATTTAGACTTTATAAAATCATTATTTTAACATTTACAATCACATTTTGTCAAAACTCGTCTATTGGAGTATTATTATTGACAATTGTCACACTCTCTGAGATATGGAAATTGAAAACGAAAGTAAAACGGCATTTAGATCACGCCCCCGAATACAAATTCATTCATAACTCGAAAACGGAAAGTCGTTGCGAGCTCAAATTTTTATGGCAAGGTCCTCTCCGGGCTCTTGATCGAAACGTGTCGTCGCGGGCCTCGGGAGCGCGCCCCCCACGAATCGCAAATTCGTGGGACCCCCGATTTTGAACGGCCGAAACTCCCGACCCAGACCACCCCGAACCTTGTGTGAGAGCTCGTTGGAAAGGGCCCGTTCTTGGCTAGCTTCGATTCAAATGTGGTGTAATTTGCCCTGGGCATTCCAGAGATAAAAGCCTCAATATATATGCCTTTGAACGGTCATAAGTCCCTGCCCCAATCGCCCAAAAACACCGTGATGGTCTCATTCAACAGGGCTCCTCAAGCACTATCTATGCTCTGAATTTCAGAATTTTTCGCCTTCTGGTTCCCGAGATATAAGTGAAAAACCAAATTCCCATTCATTCATTCAAACACTTCAACTGTAAGATGGAGGCTGTAATTCCACTGTTGTCAACTAGAGGGAGCAGCAGTATTAGACATAGTATTAATCTTTTTAATCAGCTTAAAACACCGTGATGGTCTCATTCAACAGGGCTCCTCAAGCACTATCTATGCTCTGAATTTCAGAATTTTTCGCCTTCTGGTTCCCGAGATATAAGTGAAAAACCAAATTCCCATTCATTCATTCAAACACTTCAACTGTAAGATGGAGGCTGTAATTCCACTGTTGTCAACTAGAGGGAGCAGCAGTATTAGACATAGTATTAATCTTTTTAATCAGCTTTCAGCTTTGGCCAACAAACAAATGGTTAAAGCTATTTTTTTATTATTATTATTGGACTGATAATATAGATCACAATGAAATATATGAAATGGTTAGACCATTAAAATATTTTTTCACAATAACACATCCTAAAGACATTGAAAACATATTTGTATTTGTGTGTGTGTGTGTGTGTGTGTGTGTGTGCATTATTGAGTTAACATGGAAAACACTTATATTACAATAACTATTATAACACAATCATATTTTGTCAGTGTTTATCACTTCATTTGCACTGACACTTCACATAATTGCTAGTAATGTGGTAAATCACGCTAGAAACATGGTAAATCATAGTAAATAATTGATGGTCTCATTCAACAGGGCTCCTCAAGCACTATCTATGCTCTGAGTTTCAGAATGTTTCGCCTTCTGGTTCCCGAGATATAAGTGAAAAACCAAATTCCCATTCATTAATTCATTCAAACACTTCAACTGTAAGATGGAAGCTGTAATACCACTGTCCACTAGAGGGAGCAGCAGGATTACGCATGACCTTTTCATTAGTTTTCAGTATTGGGAAACAAACAAATGCTTTAAAAAGCAATCTTTTTTTCTTTTTTTTTCTTTTCTTTTTTATATTATTAGATCACAAAGGAATTCTAATAGACTAATAAATATATTTTCTCAATAACATATTCCAAAACATTAAAAACATATTTGTATTTGTGTATGTTTATTTCTCTGTGTGTGTGTGTGTGTGTGTGTGTGTGTGTGTGTGTGTGTGTGTGTGTGTGTGTGTGTGTGTGTAAGCATGCATTATTGAGTTAACATGGAAAAACTGGTTTGCTTTAGTCCAGAAAACTGGTGAAAATCATGAAGTTTAAAGTGAAAGTGAGAAAATAAATGGTCTTCTTCTGCCCTCTGCTGGCCATTCTACTTATGAATGAAGTCTTTTCACATGTGCTCACATTCATATTTAGACTCTAAAAATCACTTATATAACAATAACTATTATAACACAATCAGATTTTGTCAGTGTTTATCACTTAATTTGCACTGACACTTCACATAATTGCTAGAAACATGGTAAATCATAGTAAATAATACTATAATGTGGTGTATCAAGGTAAACCATGCTAGAATCCTGGCAAATCATTCTAGAACGTGGTAAATCATGGTAAACTATGCTAGAACAGGGTAAATCATGGTAAACCATGATAAACTATGGTAAATCATGTTAGAATGTGGTATATCATGGTAAATCATGCTAGAACAGGGTAAATCATGGTAAACTATGAATAATCATGATAAACTATGGTAAACCATGCTAGAATCACAGTAAACAATGGTAAATCATACTAGAATGTAGTATATCACGGTAAATCATGCTAGAATATGGTAAATCAAGGTAAACTAAGATAAAATCATGGTAAACTATGTAAATCATAGTAAATAATACTAGAATGTGGTAAATTATTGTGGGAGGAGCCTATTTTACTAAAATGGCTATAACTCAAGAAATAAATGAGATATCTTCACCAAACTCAGTACACATGTGTATGGGTTCAATTTGAGGTCACAGTAAACAATTTTATGGAGATCGGTCCATAGATGGCACTATAACTGCTATAAAAAGCTTTAAAACCATATATTTCCAATGGTACATTGCCTGTATTGGCTGTAAATGGTCTTTTCCATCTATTATGTCAGTGATTACATGCTTGCTAAATAAAACTTAATAACTTTTGATGCTTTTGTGCTTAAAGGCCTTAAATGCTTGAACCCCGATAAATGCTGCTTGCAGCTTTAATTATTATTATTATTATTATTATTATTATTTTTCTGTCAACCTTTCGGGCATTTTTGGGGCCTTTAACATGCTCGAAAACTCTTGAAATTTTGCACACAGGTCAGAACCTGCGGCCATCAGGGCCGGGCTGAAGCTGGTACCCGGGCGTGGCAGGGGGGCTCAACAGCGCCCCCTTGAACGGGGTCCGAAAGTTTGGTCCATAAATCAGACACGCTTGCATGTAATAATATGAAACTCAATACACATATAGATCTCATCGGGCCAAACAACTTTCGTACTTTTACTTTTTACGCCAGCCCAACAGGAAGTCGGCTATTATGGGTTGTTTGGAAACGCATGCTGTGGAATTTAATGTACTCCTCCTAGGGAATTCATCCATTCGCCTCCAAACTCAGTCAGCATGAAGTCAAGACATTGAGGATGCTAAATTGCGAACAGATTTTTGATATCTCGAACGGTTTGGCCGTGGCGAGGACACGAATTGATGGCGAATAATGGAAACAGGAAGTGTGTTATAACTTCTGCATACATTAACTGATCTTGATTAAACTTCAGCAGTGTGTTCGTTGTAAGAGGCCGATCACATGGATGTGACTATTGTGAGTCAAAGTTATAGCGCCACCAACTGGCAGCAGGAAGTGTGTCCCTTTCAAAATGCTTTGAAATCACCCTCTTATTTTTACCCGATTTGCTTCAAAGTTTATGTGTATAATGTAAACACACGGCAGATGTAGACCTGTGAAAGGATTTTTGATATCTTTAATACTGTTGCCATGGCAACGCTTCAAACTTTAATATTCTTTTTTGATGCTTTTGAGACTCTTAACATACTTGAAATTGGATGAAACTCGACAGACACATCACATTTATTAGCCCGTAGACATGTGCAAAGTTTCAGAAACGGGCGTGGTGAGGGGCTCAGTAGCGCCACCTTTAGTCATAAGTGGGGGGGTTAGTTTTATCAACAACAACAAAACTTGGTATGTGTATTGTTCTCATCAAGACGGACAACTTTCTAATTTACATTAACGATCTCCGACCAACAGGAAGAGAGATATTTTGGTTTGAATGTGGATTTTCTGAAGAATTTTCTCTCCCTCTCTCTGTGTCTCTGTGTGTGTGAGGGGAGGGGGGATTTGACTATTGCTTTTATATTGTTAATCAAGGTTTCAGGGGCTTTTGGGGTCCTTAACGTGCTCAAAAACTCTTGAAACTTTATATACAAGTCGGAACCTGGTACCTGGGCGTGGCAGGGGGGCTCAACAGCGCCCCCTTGAACGGGGTCACAAAACTTGGTCCATAGATCAAACACGCTTGCATGAATTAATTTGAAACTCAGTACACATATAGATATCATCGGGCCGAACAACTTTCGTGCTCTAAGTTTTACGCCAGCCCAACAGGAAGTCGGCTATTATGGGTTGTTTGGAAAACGCTTGCTGTGGAATGCGAAGTACTCCTCCTAGAGAATTCATCCAATCCCCACCAAACTCGGTGTGCATGAAGTCAAGACATTGAGGATTCTAAATTGCGGACGGATTTTTGATATCTCGAACGGTTTGGCCGTGGCAAGGAAACGAATTTATGGCGAGAAAAGAGAAACACGAAGTGGAATAACTTCTGCATACATTAACTGATCTTGATGAAACTTCAGCAGTGTGTTCGTGGTAAGAGGCCGATCAGATGGATGTAACTATTGTGAGTCAAAGTTATAGCGCCACCAACTGGCAGCAGGAAGTGTGTCACTTTCAACATGCTTTTGACAAAAGTGGGCGGGTTAGTTTTAACTACAGTAAAAAAAAAATAGTTTGTATATTGTACTCATCAAGCCGGACAACTTTCTAATTTACATTCATTAGCTCCGGCCATCAGGAAGTCAGATATTTTGGTCTGAATGTGGATTTTTTTTGCAAAATCAGCCTCTGAATTTTTAGCCACTCCTCTTAAACTATTTATTTTATTCCCACCAAACTTTTTCAACATGATACAAATATATTAATGATGCTAAATTGTAAACGGATATTGAATATCTCAAACGGTTTTGCTATGGCGAGGGATTAAATTAATGTCAAAAAGGAAGCAGGAAACATCTCATAACTTCTAAAAATGTAATTATACACCATTTATTTTTATATAAAATTATACAAATATTAGAACTAAACCCATTTTATTCTGTTTTTGCTATTCAATGAGTATGAAAAAGTTAAAAACAGGCTATTTAGTGCTATTTGGTTCAACAAAAAAGCAAACATAGGGCTATACTGCCCTCTTGTGTCCAAAAGGAAATCAAAATAGTATATAAAACGTTTTACTAGGTAGGCCTATTGTATTTAAATATAAATGTATTAGGTATGACTGTGAGGATATTTTCCCATCGGTTAATCGACGTGTGACACGAGCGGGTGCTTTTAAATCGCTAATATAAAAGTGAAAGTAAAAAACGGACGTCCGCACTGACATTGATAATGGTGCACGTTGGAAAGAATGATACTTTTAAACACTAAACCGCCATTAGGTGTCGCCAGGCGACCATCTTAATGAGCGAGTCATTGATTCATTCGTTCAAACGATTCGTTCGAATGACTGAGTCATTCATGATTGAGACAGATGTTTATGGATTGACCATTGAATCTTTGAGTCAACCGATTCGTTTCAAAATGCTAAATCATTCAGTAATGAGAAAACAAGTTGCTGTGAGATGCGCGATGGTTCTGCTGTGATCTTTGTTTAACTATTTTTGCTGCTGAAACAGAACAAAAACAGTCAATCTTGCATCTAAACTGTAAGTGACTTAATTGTAACTGTTTATTAACCTGTTGTATGAAATCAATGTCACAGTTTCAATCGTGATTGTATTCAGGAAATAGTAGCCTACTCGTCAAGTGAGGTTGCTTATATGTTATAAAATATATAAAAACTCCATATTTGTCATTTTTATAGTCAGTATGTTGTTAACTGGGTTGCTTTTTTGTGTGCTGCGCTCATTTGTTTACAATTCTCCTGGAGAAGCTGCATGAGCCTCAGCAGGGCAACCTTGTTACCATTGATCAGTAAGACATTTATTATTAACTGCTGATTGCAACTTAAAATGAATGTAATGAAATTAGAATAATCTCTCATTTTAGTGATTCCCAAGTAATTTGTTTTGTTATTGACGTTCTAATCAGGCTATACTCTGGTCGGGCAAGTAAAATTCTCTTTCAGGTAGGCCTATTGTATTTATATATTAGGGATGTGACTGTGATAACATTTTCCCACCGGTTAATCGACGTGTGACACCGCTGAGGGCTTTTAAATCGCTAACTTAAAAGCGAAAATAAAATACAGATGTCCGCACAGACATTGATAATGGTGCGGAGTAGAGCGAGCATTTTCAATGTATTCCTATGGAAGTAGGAATAAACTAATACATTTTATTTATGTTTTTATGTGTCCACTGTTCAACCGCAACCGCGTCACACACACACACACACACACACATTCCAGAATTGCAATCTTGACATCGCAGCCTGTTCATTATAGCCCTAATACAATATAATAATAAAAATAGTCAACATAACATATACGAATTACACTGCTCTGTTTAAATAGTCAGTAGTACAATTTGTACCATTCACAGTAAGCAGAGCTCCACTGTGATGTTTCCAAGCACATTTTTGCGCGTGTGAAGAGGATGATTTTTTCCATCGATATTGGAACACGAGTGAAGTACAAAGCCTATAATAAAGAATAGTTTAGCATCCAAATACATCGCAAATATTGAAACATTTTGATTCTAATGAGAGGGTTACGTGAGACCAACACGGCTTACTTTCGTTTTTATTTTTACATTAAATTTAAAGGATTTGTTGTGGAATATTTTGAGTGTATCATAAAATCAGAATAAGGTAAGACAAGTAAAATTTCCCGTCTTTATTATATATATATATATATATATAAATATAGCTGCGAGCAGCGATGGAGGGCCCAAGCCGGTGACACCGCCACCCCGGTGCCTTTAGTGTAACTAAAGGCACCAGGGTGGCGGTGCCACCGGCTTGGGCCCGCAATCGCTGCTCGCAGCTATATTTATTATTCTTCTTCTTATTATTATTTTTCTGTCAACCTTTCGGGCACTTTTGAGACCCTTAACGTGCTCGAAAACTCTTGAAACTTTGCACACGGGTCAGAACCCGCGGCCATCAGGGCCGGGCTGAAGCTGGTACCTGGGCGTGGCAGGGGGGCTCGACAGCGCCCCCTTGAACGGGGTCCGAAAACTTGGTCCATAAATCAGACACGCTTGCATGTAATAATATGAAACTCGGTACACATATAGATCTCATCGGGCCGAACAACTTTCGTACTTTTACTTTTTACGCCAGCCCAACAGGAAGTCGGCTATTATGGGTTGTTTGGAAACGCATGCTGTGGAATTTAATGTACTCCTCCTAGGGAATTCATCCATTCGCCTCCAAACTCAGTCAGCATGAAGTCAAGACATTGAGGATGCTAAATTGCGGACAGATTTTTGATATCTCGAACGGTTTGGCCGTGGCGAGGACACGAATTGATGGCGAATAATGGAAACAGGAAGTGTGTTATAACTTCTGCATACATTAACTGATCTTGATTAAACTTCAGCAGTGTGTTCGTTGTAAGAGGCCGATCACATGGATGTGACTATTGTGAGTCAAAGTTATAGCGCCACCAACTGGCAGCAGGAAGTGTGTCCCTTTCAAAATGCTTTGAAATCACCCTCTTATTTTTACCCGATTTGCTTCAAAGTTTATGTGTATAATGTAAACACACGGCAGATGTAGACCTGTGAAAGGATTTTTGATATCTTTAATACTGTTGCCATGGCAACGCTTCAAACTTTAATATTCTTTTTTGATGCTTTTGAGACTCTTAATATACTTGAAATTGGATGAAACTCGACAGACACATCACATTTATTAGCCCGTAGACATGTGCAAAGTTTCAGAAACGGGCGTGGTGAGGGGCTCAGTAGCGCCACCTTTAGTCATAAGTGGGGGGGTTAGTTTTATCAACAACAAAAAAACTTGGTATGTGTATTGTTCTCATCAAGACGGACAACTTTCTAATTTACATTAACGATCTCCGACCAACAGGAAGAGAGATATTTTGGTTTGAATGTGGATTTTCTGAAGAATTTTCTCTCCCTCTCTCTGTGTCTCTGTGTGTGTGAGGGGAGGGGGGATTTGACTATTGCTTTTATATTGTTAATCAAGGTTTCAGGGGCTTTTGGGGTCCTTAACGTGCTCAAAAACTCTTGAAACTTTACATACAAGTCGGAACCCCCTGCCATCAGGGACGGGTTGAAGCTGGTACCCGGGCGTGGCAGGGGGGCTCAACAGCGCCCCCTTGAACGGGGTCCCAAAACTTGGTCCATAGATCAAACACGCTTGCATGAATTAATTTGAAACTCGGTACACATATAGATATCATCGGGCCGAACAACTTTCCCCCGGTCAAGTTTTACGCCAGCCCAACAGGAAGTCGGCTATTATGGGTTGTTTGGAAAACGCTTGCTGTGGAATGCGAAGTACTCCTCCTAGAGAATTCATCCAATCCCCACCAAACTCGGTGTGCATGAAGTCAAGACATTGAGGATTCTAAATTGCGGACGGATTTTTGATATGGTTTGGCCGTGGCGAGGAAACGAATTTATGGCGAGAAAAGAGAAACACGAAGTGGAATAACTTCTGCATACATTAACTGATCTTGATGAAACTTCAGCAGTGTGTTCGTGGTAAGAGGCCGATCAGATGGATGTAACTATTGTGAGTCAAAGTTATAGCGCCACCAACTGGCAGCAGGAAGTGTGTCACTTTCAACATGCTTTTGACAAAAGTGGGCGGGTTAGTTTTAACTACAGTAAAAAAAAAATTGTTTGTATATTGTATTCATCAAGCCGGACAACTTTCTAATTTACATTCATTAGCTCTGGCCATCAGGAAGTCAGATATTTTGGTCTGAATGTGGATTTCTTTGCAAAATCAGCCTCTGAATTTTTAGCCACTCCTCTTAAACTATTTATTTTATTCCCACCAAACTTTTTCAACATGATGAAAATACATTAAATATGCTAAATTGTGAACGGATAATAAATATCTCAAACGGTTTTGCTATGGCGAGGGATTAAAGTAATGTCCAAAAAGGAATCAGAAAACATCTCATATCTTCTACAAATGTAATTATACACCGTTTATTTTTATATAAAATTATACAAATATTAGAACTAAACCCATTTTATTCTGTTTTTGCAATTCAAGAAGTATAAAAAAGTTAAAAACAGGCTATTTAGTGCTATTTGGTTCAACAAAAAAAGCTAATATAGGGCTATACTGCCCTCTTGTGTCCAAAAGGATATAAATATAGTATATAAAACTTTTTACTAGGTAGGCCTATATTGTATTTAAATATAAATGTATTAGGTATATGACTGTGAGGATATTTTCCCATCGGTTAATCGACGTGTGACACGAGCGGGTGCTTTTAAATCGCTAATATAAAAGTGAAAGTAAAATTCGGACGTCCGCACGGACATTAATAATGGTGCACACACGTTGGAAAGAATGATACTTTTAAACATAACACTAAACCGCCATTAAGTGTCGCCAGGCGACCGTCTTAATGAGTGAGTCATTGATTCATTCGTTCAAACGATTCGTTTGAATGACTGAGTTATTCATGATTAAGACATATGTTTATGGATTGATCATTCAATCTTTGAGTCAACCGATTCGTTCAAAATGCTGAATCATTCAGAAATGAGAAAACACATTGCTGAGAGATGCGCGTGATGATTCTGCTGTGATCTTTTTGTTTAACTATTTTCGCTGCTGAAACAGAACAAAAACAGTCAATATTGCATCTAAAATGTAAGTGACTTGATTGTAACTGTTTTTTAACCTGTTGTATGAAATCAATGTCACAGTTTCAATCGTGATTGTATTCAGGAAACAGCCTTCTCGTCAAGTGAGGTTGCTTAACTGTTATAAAATATATCAAAACTCCATATTTATAATTTTTATAGTCAGTAAGTTGTTAACTGAGTTTGTTTTTTGTGTGCTGATCTCATTTGTTTACATTTCTCCTGGAGAAGCTGCATGAGCCTCAGCAGCGCAACCTTGTTACCATTGATCAACTGATTACTGGTAATCCATTTATTAACAACTGTTGATTGCAACTTAAAATGAATGTAATAAAATTAGAATAATCTCTCGTTTTAGTGATTCCCAAGTTATTTTTTTGTCATTGACGTTCTAATCAGGCTACTCTGGTCGGGCAAGTAAAATTCTCTTTCAGGTTGGCCTATTGTATTTATATATAAATAAATTAGGGATGTGACTGTGGGAAAATTTTCCCACCGGTTAATCGATGTGTGACACCGCTGGGGGCTTTTGAATCGGTAACTTAAAAACGAAAGTAAAATATGTTCGTCCGCACGGACATTGATAATGGTGCAGAGCGAGCGCATTGCAATCTTGATATCGCAGTCTGTTCATTATAGCCTTTATAAAATATAATAATAAAATAGTCAACCTAACATATAAAAATTACACTGCTCTGAATAGTATGAATTGTACTGACTATTTAAACACAGTAATCACCGCTAAACTGTGATGTTTCCAAGCACATATTTTCGCATGTGAAGAGGATAATTTTTCCCTTCAATTGTGGAACGTGAGTGAAGTACAAAGCCTATAATAAACAAATGTTTAGCATCCAAAAAATTTAATATATATATATATATATATATATATATATATATATATAAACACACTTAAAAAAAAAAAAATATATATATATATATATATATTTTGTTTTTGTTTTTTTTGTTATATATATATATATATATATATATATATATAAATATAGCTGCGAGCAGCGATGGAGGGCCCAAGCCGGTGAAACCGCCACCCCGGTGCCTTTAGTGTAACTAAAGGCACCAGGGTGGCGGTGCCACCGGCTTGGGCCCGCAATCGCTGCTCGCAGCTATATTTATTATTATTTTTCTTACGACTATTCAGGCACTTTTGGGGCCCTTAACATGCTCAAAAACTCTTGAAACTTTGCACACGAGTCAGAATCCGCGGCCATCAGGGCCGGGCTGAAGCTGGTACCCGGGCGTGGCAGGGGGGCTCGACAGCGCCCCCTTGAACGGGGTCCGAAAACTTGGTCCATATATCAAACACGCTTGCATGAATTAGTATGAAACTCGGTACACATATAGATCTTATCGGGCCAAACAATATTCGTGCTTTAAGTTTTACGCCAGCCCAACAGGAAGTCGGCTATTATGCGTTGTTTGAAAAACGTACGCTCTGGAATTTAAAATACTCCTCCTAGGAAATTCATCCATTCGCCTCCAAACTCGGTCAGCATAAAGTCAAGACATTGAGGATGCTAAATTGCGGACGGATTTTTAATATCTCGAACGGTTTGGCCGTGGCGAGGAAACGAATTTATGGCGAGAAAAGAGAAACAGGAAGTGCTTTATAACTTCTGCATACATTAACTGATCTTGATGAAACTTCAGCAGTGTGTTCGTTGTAAGAGGCCGATCACATGGATGTTACTATTGTGAGTCAAAGTTATAGCGCCACCAACTGGCAACAGGAAGTGTGTCACTTTCAAAATGCTTTGAAATCACCCTCTTATTTTTACCCGATTTGCTTAAAACTTTATGTGTATAATGTAGACACACGGCAGATGTAGACCTGTGAAAGGATTACTGATATCTTAGATACTGTTGCCGTGGCAACGCATCAAACTTTAATATTCTTTTCGGATGCTTTTGAGACTCTTCACATGCTTGAAAATGCATGAAACTCGACAGACACATCACATTTATTATCCAGTAGACATGTGCAAAGTTTCAGAAACGGGCGTGGTGGAATGGCTCAGTAGCGCCACCTTTAGTCAAAAATGGGGGCTTAGTTTTTCCTAGAATCACAAAACTTGGTACGTATATTGTTCTCATCAAGCCGGACAACTTTCTAATTTACAGTCATTAGCTCAGACCAGCAGGAAGTCAGATATTTTGGTTTGAATGTGGACTTTCTGGAGAATTTTCTCTCTCTCTCTGTGTGTCTGTGTGTGTGTGTGTGTGGGGGGGGGGGGGTTGTCTATTCCACTTAATCTTTGTTTTTCAAGGTTTCAGGGGCTTTTGGGGCCCTTAACGTGCTCAAAAACTCTTGAAACTTTTCACACAGGTCAGAACCCACGGTCATCAGGGCCGGGCTGAAGCTGGTACCCGGGCGTGGCAGGGGGGCTCAACAGCGCCCCCTTGAACACGGTCTAAAAACTTGGTCCATATATCAAACACGCTTGCATGAATTAATATGAAACTCGGTACACATATAGATCTCTTCGGGCCGAACAACTTCCGCACTCTAAGTTATTAGCTCCGCCCAACAGGAAGTCGGCTATTATGGGTTGTTTGGAAAACGCATGCCGTGGAATTTGATGTATTCATCCTAGAGAATTCATCCAATCGCCTCCAAACTCGGTCAGCATGAAGTCAAGACATTGAGGATGCTAAATTGCGGACGGATTTTTGATATTTCGAACGGTTTGGCCGTGGCGAGGAAACGAATTTATGGCGAGAAAAGAGAAATACAAAGTGTTATAACTTCTGCACACATTAACTGATCTTGATGAAACCTCAGCAGTGTGTTCGTAGTAAGAGGCCGATCAGATGAATGTAACTATTGTGAGTCAAAGTTATAGCGCCACCAACTGGTAGCAGGAAGTGTGTCACTTTCAAAATGTTTTTGACAAAAGTGGGGGGGTTAGTTTTACCCACAATTACAAAAATAAGTACGTATATTGGTCTCATCGAGCAGGACAACTTTCTAATTTGCAGCCATTAGCTCTGACCAATAGGAAGTCAGATATTTTGGTTTGAATGTGGATTTATTTGCAAATTCAGCCTCTGCATTTTTACCCTCTCCTGCTAAGTGGTTTATTTTATTCACACCAAACTTTTTCAACATGATGAAAATACATTAAAGATGCTAAATTGCGGACGGATTTTTGATATTTCGAACGGTTTGGCCGTGGCGAGGAAACGAATTTATGGCGAGAAAAGAGAAATACAAAGTGTTATAACTTCTGCACACATTAACTGATCTTGATGAAACCTCAGCAGTGTGTTCGTAGTAAGAGGCCGATCAGATGAATGTAACTATTGTGAGTCAAAGTTATAGCGCCACCAACTGGTAGCAGGAAGTGTGTCACTTTCAAAATGTTTTTGACAAAAGTGGGGGGGTTAGTTTTACCCACAATTACAAAAATAAGTACGTATATTGGTCTCATCGAGCAGGACAACTTTCTAATTTGCAGCCATTAGCTCTGACCAATAGGAAGTCAGATATTTTGGTTTGAATGTGGATTTATTTGCAAATTCAGCCTCTGCATTTTTACCCTCTCCTGCTAAGTGGTTTATTTTATTCACACCAAACTTTTTCAACATGATGAAAATACATTAAAGATTCTAAATTGTGAACGGATATTGAATATCTCAAACGGTTTTGATATGGCGAGGGATTAAAGTAATGTCAAAAAAGGAATCAGAAAACATCTCATATCTTCTACAAATGTAATTATACACCATTTATTTTTATATAAAATTATATAAATATTAGAACTAAACCCATTTTATTCTGTTTTTGCAATTCAAGAAGTATATAAAAAGTTAAAAACAGGCTATTTAGTGCTATTTGGTTCAACAAAAAAGCAAATATAGGGCTATACTGCCCTCTTGTGTCCAAAAGGATATAAATATAGTATATAAAACTTTTTACTAGGTAGGCCTATATTGTATTTAAATATAAATGTATGAGGTATACGTAAATCGCTAATATAAAAGTGAAAGTAAAATTCGGACGTCCGCACGGACATTGATAATGGTGCACACACGTTGGAAAGAATGATACTTTTAAACATAACACTAAACCGCCATAAGGTGTCGCCAGGTGACCGTCTTAATGAGCGAGTCATTGATTCATTCGTTCAAACGATTCGTTCGAATGACTGAGTCATTCATGATTGAGACAGATGTTCATGGATTGATCATTGAATCTTTGAGTCAACCGATTCGTTCTAAATGCTGAATCATTCAGTAATGAGAAAACAAGTTGCTGTGAGATGCGCGACGGTTCTGCTGTGATCTTTGTTTAACTATTTTTGCTGCTGAAACAGAACAAAAACAGTCAATATTGCATCTAAAATGTAAGTGACTTAATTATAACTGTTTATTAACCTGTTGTATGAAATCAATGTCACAGTTTCAATCGTGATTGTATTCAGGAAACAGTAGCCTACTCGTCAAGTGAGGTTGCTTAACTCTATCATAGGTTATAAAATATATAAAAACTCCATATTTGTAATTTTTATAGTCAGTATGTTGTTAACTGGGTTTCTTTTTTGTGTGCTGCGCTCATTTGTTTACGTTTCTCCTGGAGAAGCTGCACGAGCCTCAGCAGCGCAACCTTGTTACCATTGATCAGTAATACATTTATTATCAACTGTTGATTGCAACTTAAAATGTATATATATATATACACACACACACATACACACATAAATATATATATATATACATATATACATATATATATGTATATATGTATATATATGTATATATATATATATATATATATATATATATATATATAAATGTAGCCTATGTATGTATATATATATATATATATATATAAATATAGCTGCGAGCAGCGATGAAGGGCCAAAGCCGGCGGCACCGCCACCCCGGTGCCTTTAGGTAACTAAAGGCACCGGGGTTGCGGTGCCACCGGCTTGGGCCCGCAATCGCTGCTCGCAGCTATATTTAGGGCCCAAGCCCTGAAAGGGCGAAGGCCCTATTGTTTCCGGTAGGATTATTTATTATTATTATTATTATTATTATTTTGTCAAACTTTCGGGCACTTTTGGGGCCCTTAACATGCTCGAAAACTCTTGAAACTTTGCACACGGGTCAGAACCCGCGGCCATCAGGGCCGGGCTGAAGCTGGTACCCGGGCGTGGCAGGGGGGCTCGACAGCGCCCCCTGGAACGGGATCCGAACACTTGTCCATAAATCAAACACACTTGCATGTAATAATATGAAACTCGGTACACATATAGATCTCATCGGGCCGAACAACTTTCGTGCTCTAAGTTTTACGCCAGCCCAACAGGAAGTCGGCTATTATGGGTTGTTTGGAAACGCATGCTGTGGAATTTGATCTACTCCTCCTAGGGAATTGATCCATTCGCCTCCAAACTCGGTGTGCATGAAGTCAAGACATTGAGGATGCTAAATTGCGGACGGATTTTTGATATCTCAAACGGTTTGGCCGTGGCGAGGAAACGAATTTATGGCGAATAAGGGACACAGGAAGTGTGTTATAACTTCTGCATACATTAAATGATCTGGATGAAACTTCAGCAGTGTGTTCGTTGTAAGAGGCCGATCACATGGATGTGACTATTGTGAGTCAAAGTTATAGCGCCACCAACTGGCAGCAGGAAGTGTGTCACTTTCAAAATGCTTTGAAATCACCCTCTTATTTTTACCAGATTTGCTTCAAACTTTATGTGTATAATGTAAACACACGGCAGATGTAGACCTGTGAAAGGATTATTGATATCTTAGATACTGTTGCCGTGGCAACGCATCAAACTTTAATATTCTTTTTTGATGCTTTTGAGACTCTTAACATACTTGAAATTGCATGAAACTCGACAGACACATCACATTTATTAGCCAGTAGACATGTGCAAAGTTTCAGAAACGGGCGTGGTGAGGGGCTCAGTAGCGCCACCTTTAGTCAAAAATGGGGTATTAGTTTTACCTACATTAACAAAAATCGTTATGTATATTGTTCTCATCAAGCCGGACAACTTTCTAATTTAAAGTCATAATCTCAGATCAACAGGAAGTCAGATATTTTGGTTTGAATGTGGATTTTCTGAAGAATTTTCTCTCCCTCTCTCTGTGTCTCTGTGTGTGTGAGGGGAGGGGGGATTTGACTATTGCTTTTATATTGTTAATCAAGGTTTCAGGGGCTTTTGGGGTCCTTAACGTGCTCGAAAACTCTTGAAACTTTACATACAAGTCGGAACCCCCTGCCATCAGGGACGGGTTGAAGCTGGTACCCGGGCGTGGCAGGGGGGCTCAACAGCGCCCCCTGGAGCGGGGTCCCAAAACTTGGTCCATAGATCAAACACGCTTGCATGAATTAATTTGAAACTCGGTACACATATAGATATCATCGGGCCGAACAACTTTCCCCCGGTCAAGTTTTACGCCAGCCCAACAGGAAGTCGGCTATTATGGGTTGTTTGGAAAACGCTTGCTGTGGAATGCGAAGTACTCCTCCTAGAGAATTCATCCAATCCCCACCAAACCCGGTGTGCATGAAGTCAAGACATTGAGGATTCTAAATTGCGGACGGATTTTTGATATTTCGAACGGTTTGGCCGTGGCGAGGAAACGAATTTATGGCGAGAAAAGAGAAACACGAAGTGGAATAACTTCTGCATACATTAACTGATCTTGATGAAACTTCAGCAGTGTGTTCGTGGTAAGAGGCCGATCAGATGGATGTAACTATTGTGAGTCAAAGTTATAGCGCCACCAACTGGCAGCAGGAAGTGTGTCACTTTCAACATGCTTTTGACAAAAGTGGGCGGGTTAGTTTTAACTACAGTAAAAAAAAAATAGTTTGTATATTGTACTCATCAAGCCGGACAACTTTCTAATTTACATTCATTAGCTCCGGCCATCAGGAAGTCAGATATTTTGGTCTGAATGTGGATTTCTTTGCAAAATCAGCCTCTGAATTTTTAGCCACTCCTCTTAAACTATTTATTTTATTCCCACCAAACTTTTTCAACATGATGAAAATACATTAAATATGCTAAATTGTTAACGGATAATAAATATCTCAAACGGTTTTGCTATGGCGAGGGATTAAAGTAATGTCCAAAAAGGAATCAGAAAACATCTCATATCTTCTACAAATGTAATTATACACCGTTTATTTTTATATAAAATTATACAAATATTAGAACTAAACCCATTTTATTCTGTTTTTGCAATTCAAGAAGTATAAAAAAAGTTAAAAACAGGCTATTTAGTGCTATTTGGTTCAACAAAAAAAGCAAATATAGGGCTATACTGCCCTCTTGTGTCCAAAAGGATATAAATATAGTATATAAAACTTTTTACTAGGTAGGCCTATATTGTATTTAAATATAAATGTATTAGGTATATGACTGTGAGGATATTTTCCCATCGGTTAATCGACGTGTGACACGAGCGGGTGCTTTTAAATCGCTAATATAAAAGTGAAAGTAAAATTCGGACGTCCGCACGGACATTGATAATGGTGCACGTTGGAAAGAATTATACTTTTAAACATAACACTAAACCGCCATTAGGTGTCGCCAGGCGACCGTCTTAATGAGCGAGTCATTGATTCATTCGTTCAAACGATTCGTTCAAATGACTGAGTCATTCATGATTGAGACAGATGTTTATGGATTGATCATTGAATCTTTGAGTCAACCGATTCGTTCAAAATGCTGAATCATTCAGTAATGAGAAAACAAGTTGCCGTGAGATGCGCGACGGTTCTGCTGTGATCTTTGTTTAACTATTTTCGCTACTGAAACAGAACAAAAACAGTCAATATTGCATCTAAAATGTAAGTGACTTAATTATAACTATTTATTAACCTGTTGTATGAAATCAATGTCACAGTTTCAATCGTGATTGTATTCAGGAAACAGTAGCCTACTTGTCAAGTGAGGTTGCTCAACTCTATCATAGGTTATAAAATATATAAAAACTCCATATTTGTAATTTTTATAGTCAGTATGTTGTTAACTGGGTTTCTTTTTTGTGTGCTGCGCTCATTTGTTTACGTTCCTCCTGGAGAAGCTGCACGAGCCTCAGCAGCGCAACCTTGTTACCATTGATCAGTAATACATTTATTATCAACTGTTGATTGCAACTTAAAATAATGTAATAAAATTAGAATAATCTCTCGTTTTAGTGATTCCCAAGTTATTTTTTGTCATTGACGTTCAAATCAGGCTACTCTGGTCGGGCAAGCCAAATTCTCTTTCAGGTAGGCCTATTGTATATATATATAAATATATTAGGGATGTCGGTTAATCGACGTGTGACACCGCTGGGGGCTTTTAAATCGCTAACTTAAAGTAAAATACAGATGTCTGACTTTAATAATGGTGCTGAGTAGAGCAAGCATTTTCAATGAATTCCTATGGAAGTAGGAATTAACTAAAAAACGTTCACTCTGTTCTGCTCGTTCCTCGCCGTGGGCGCTCACAGTTATGAATGCCTGTTTAGCCAAGAGCTTTTAGTTTAATTTTAAAATGAACGCCATTTCGGGGGGTGGATTGCTTGAATTTATTTTACAAAAGCACAATGTTGTGTTTTATTGCGAGTGTATATAAATATAAGCAAACACTTTGCAGTTTGAATGATGACCTGTATGAACAAAATTATGTGCCAATTATGTTTTTATGTGTCTACTGTTAAATCACACACACATTCCAGCATTGCAAACTTGACATCGCAGCCTGTTCATTATAGCCTTAATAAAATATAATAAAATAGTAAACCTAACATATACACACTGCTCTGTTTAAATAGTCAGTAGTACAATTCGTACATTCACAGTAAGCACTGCTCCACTGTGATTTTTCCAAGCACATTTTTGCGCGTGTGAAGAGGATGATTTTTTCCGTCGATATTGGAACACGAGTGAAGTACAAAGCCTATAATAAAGAATAGTTTAGCATCCAAATACATCACAACTGTTGAAACGTTTTGATTCTAATGAAAGGGTTACGTGAGCCCAACACTTACTTTCGTTTTTATTTTTACATTAAATTTAAAGGATTTGTTGTGGAATATTTTGAGTGCATCATAAAATCAGAATAAGGTAAGACAAGTAAAATTTCCCATCTTTATTTTATATATATATATATATATATATATATATATATAAATATAGCTGCGAGCAGCGATGGAGGGCCCAAGCTGGTGACACCGCCACCCCGGTGCCTTTAGTGTAACTAAAGGCACCAGGGTGGCGGTGCCACCTGCTTGGGCCCACAATCGCTGCTCGCAGCTATATTTCTTCTTATTCTTATTTTTCTGTCAACCTTTCGGGCACTTTTGAGACCCTTAACGTGCTCGAAAACTCTTGAAACTTTGCACACGGGTCAGAACCCGCGGCCATCAGGGCCGGGCTGAAGCTGGTACCCGGGCGTGGCAGGGGGGCTCGACAGCGCCCCCTTGAACGGGGTCCGAAAACTTGGTCCATAAATCAGACACGCTTGCATGTAATAATATGAAACTCGGTACACATATAGATCTCATCGGGCCGAACAACTTTCGTACTTTTACTTTTTACGCCAGCCCAACAGGAAGTCGGCTATTATGGGTTGTTTGGAAACGCATGCTGTGGAATTTAATGTACTCCTCCTAGGGAATTCATCCATTCGCCTCCAAACTCAGTCAGCATGAAGTCAAGACATTGAGGATGCTAAATTGCGGACAGATTTTTGATATCTCGAACGGTTTGGCCGTGGCGAGGACACGAATTGATGGCGAATAATGGAAACAGGAAGTGTGTTATAACTTCTGCATACATTAACTGATCTTGATTAAACTTCAGCAGTGTGTTCGTTGTAAGAGGCCGATCACATGGATGTGACTATTGTGAGTAAAAGTTATAGCGCCACCAACTGGCAGCAGGAAGTGTGTCCCTTTCAAAATGCTTTGAAATCACCCTCTTATTTTTACCCGATTTGCTTCAAAGTTTATGTGTATAATGTAAACACACGGCAGATGTAGACCTGTGAAAGGATTTTTGATATCTTTAATACTGTTGCCATGGCAACGCTTCAAACTTTAATATTCTTTTTTGATGCTTTTGAGACTCTTAACATACTTGAAATTGGATGAAACTCGACAGACACATCACATTTATTAGCCCGTAGACATGTGCAAAGTTTCAGAAACGGGCGTGGTGAGGGGCTCAGTAGCGCCACCTTTAGTCATAAGTGGGGGGGTTAGTTTTATCAACAGCAACAAAACTTGGTATGTGTATTGTTCTCATCAAGACGGACAACTTTCTAATTTACATTAATGATCTCCGACCAACAGGAAGAGAGATATTTTGGTTTTAATGTGGATTTTCTGAAGAATTTTCTCTCCCTCTCTCTGTGTCTCTGTGTGTGTGAGGGGAGGGGGGATTTGACTATTGCTTTTATATTGTTAATCAAGGTTTCAGGGGTTTTTGGGGTCCTTAACGTGCTCAAAAACTCTTGAAACTTTACATACAAGTCGGAACCCCCTGCCATCAGGGACGGGTTGAAGCTGGTACCCGGGCGTGGCAGGGGGGCTCAACAGCGCCCCCTTGAACGGGGTCCCAAAACTTGGTCCATAGATCAAACACGCTTGCATGAATTAATTTGAAACTCGGTACACATATAGATATCATCGGGCCGAACAACTTTCCCCCGGTCAAGTTTTAT